>OY720640.1:52136850-53424776 GCA_963169105.1 Ceriagrion tenellum
TGTCTACCCTGAGGTATTGAAAACAGCCAACTTGGGCTCTCTAGCCGCTATTATTGGGCGTAATTGCCGAAGACGGGCCCCGAATGATTTCAGGGATTTTAGGGGGCTGTGCGGACGTGTATATATATATATATTATATACATAGACACACACGTGGAAAGGCAATGGATCGCAGACGCGTGATGACGAGCCCGGCGTAGTAATTGGACTGTAGAAGCTGGCTTTACCTCTTCTTCGGTTCGCTCATTCATCTGGGTAATAAGAGGGATGCCGTAGTCATTTTGATTTCTGCCAGCCTCGCCGATTTCTCTGAGACGCCGAGCCGCCCAGGTTCGTATGTAAGCGCCTACTTCTTGAAACATATATTTAAATCTGGAACGAGCTCGCAAAGTTGCCTCCTTCTCATCATCATCATCATAGATTATCATTCCTAGGGATGAATTTCGGGCAGCTCCAACTTATCCCGTTACCTTTGCCGGGCTTAACGTTCCTGAAATCGTTTTTGTGCCTACGCCTTCCATCACTTGCACCGTGTGATTCATCCATGGCCTTCATTTACGCTTCCACGAGTCTCCTGATTAATCTGCTGCGTAATGCGTCCATAAGGCTACCCTCTCACGGCCGCATTCCTCATTAAATTTTCGTTATCTCCCACATTTCATCGATAATATTTCGATCTGACCGGGTAATTTTGGTACTAGCAAAGGATTTCTTCTGATTGTGATTTTATTTGGCAATTTTCTCGCCGATACTGCACAACTATAGCACTTTGAGCTATTCCTTTAACACATAATACATTTCCAAGTACTTATTTACTCCCCAATAGACAGTAGATTACTTATTATTGCCTTCTCCTTAGGTCTTTGCCTATGTTGACATATTGTAAAGGTGTCAAAATGAAAGGCATTTTTAAATATTTCCCATTTATTAGTATTATAAGCCAAGTTGTCTTTTTCTATTTTTTTCGTTTATCTGTATAGTTTCATCGCTAAAGTTATCTTTATTGTCTTTGTCGATTTCTAAAATTTTAAAAATACATGTCATAGTTAGAGTTTGCCCGTTAACATGGAGAAGTTTTGGCTGAAAAGGCTGTTCTCCCCGAATCAATACGTATGACAATTTACGTCGTTTGAGTTATGGTCTCACTCCTTCATCACTATTGTTGTGCTTTCCGCTGACACTAAAACACTTTTATCTCTGCAAGATACCCTTACAATACCGTGATGAATTCCATAGGCAAGTATAGCTTTTATCTACATTCAAATTGTCGTAAAAATCCAAAGAATGGAAGAAATTGCTTAAAACGCATGAGAAGCAAGAAGCAAAGAGGTCTAGAAAATGTACAGGACATGTACAGGACGTATATTTTTTAAAGTAAGTGTTACAAAAGGATTAAAATAAAAGATGGACACAAGTTAAAGTTCCAGGCTTTATTTTGTGGAAAAGCGACACATGAAATGAGGACTCACATTGTACATTCCACACTTTAATTTTCACCGACCATGATTTCGACAATATCTGTCATTATCAAGGTTCAATCTCAATTTTTAACTGTCCATGTATACCAAACTGAGGATGGGTGGGGGAGAGAGTGAGAAAAAATCGGAGAGGGGAAAAAAATATTGGTTGAAAGGTGATATGTTGGTTTTTCAACGTAAAATGACGTCAATGGGTAGGGCTAGGGGATAAACACACAATGCACAGGTTGAGATTACAACGTAAACTGTCACTAACATTAAATTTTGTTGACATATGTGGCGAATACACGACAAAAGTGAAGTTATTTACCCGATTTAAATTATTTTTAAAAGAATTTGAAATTTCACATTGCTAAAGAAAATCCAATATTTTTCCCTTATCTTGTATATGTATAATATCAGGATTTGGCTAAAAATGGCAGTTTTCCCCGAATCAATACGACAATTTACGTCCTTTAAAATATGGCCTCACTCTAATATCACCATTGATGTGATTTTTCCTTACAATACCGTGGGGTTACTTCTATTTGCGACTCTACCAACTCCAAATAACAGTCTAAGAGATGTATCTAAAAATATTATGCATTTCTCTAAAGGAGTTACATCGTTAAATTTCTCCAAGAATTAAAAAAAATATTTTTCTCCTTTCCAATCTTTTATCCAAATTATTCATGTGCTTTTTTGGTCTTTCTTACGTGGATTGGTATATTTAAAAAAATAGTTCTAAAATAATGCAAAGAGGACTAATATTCAAGGATACTGGGTACGACTAAGGAAAGTTAGACAGACAAGAAAAGCTGGGACAATTTTACTTGGCTTATGTTGATACCTTAATCGCAAACGTTTCAAATGCCATGAAAGTAGAAGTAACCCCTGTTCCTATGATTTCTTTTTCACCGCAACGAAAGGCACTGTCTCAGGAAACCGAAAAAATAAAGCATGTTCCCAATCCAGGACTGCAAAGCCCATTTTCTCCTGGGATTTTCAAAATTTCCAACTAGTCCCAGAGAACTTTTTTCGCGACGTAATTGTGAAAGTAGATCGCTCCAGCGCGCGCCGTTCGCAGCATTATAAAACTTTACTAGCATTCGCTGCAAAAGCATCTGCTCTCTTTCTCACACCTTTAATCACAAAATGTAATGTCTCCACGAGTAGAAGCTATTACTTTTAGAGTACAGAGCCCCCATCAGAAATAACAACTTCTTATCCAATTAAAAGGTTTTACTACATTTCTTAGCGTGATTTCAATTTTGATAGCATTTCGCAATGCAGCTATCATTCAAAACTCGAAAATGGGAATGATTATTTTGTTAGCCCTAATCATTCTAGAGTATTATAATTCTAAAATATTACATAATATGGAATAAGAAAATCATTTTTAGAAATGTAATGGAGATTAAACTGAGAGAGGAAGAATTACTTAAGAAGCCCTCCGAAGAATGAGGGAGATAAAATAATAATGAAACCCTTAAAAAAAGGCTGTATTAACGTATTACGCTCATTTTTTGACACACCAGACTCTAGAAAACAGTAATAGAAGGAAAAATTATGGAAAATACCAGGGGGAATATATCAGGCATTCCAAAGAGAATATTAAAGATAAACTTACATATGACTGTAGATATTGGCTAATAGGAGACTGGAGAGCAGAAACAGAGGAAATAATTTTTGGATTGATGACTGTTTACTAAAATAAATACTATCTCTCCAAATCAACCAATAAAGACATGAATACCTTTGCCCACAATTTGTTTAAAAAATTTCTCCACGTTACTAACAATATATGCAACTAAGTAGCATTCACTGCTAACTGCATAGGTAAAGTAATGATACGCGATGGATTAAAACATCTCCCGTTGCATATTCTTAATATTTAGGATAAATTCAAGTGTAAACTTCACTGTTTATGGCTTCAATTCTTATAAATGTTGAATCTACACCACTAAAAAATAAATAAATCAATCAATATGAGCAAGCACCTTCTAATTAAATGACTATGTTCCATTAGTTTTTTTTGTTAATCAAAATTCATCTGAACAAAACATAACAACCAATCGTGATGACAGAGAAACTTTGATATTTTTGCGTGTAACGGATTAGGAAAAAGAAAAATTTGCAATCCTCAAGAAAAAAATTTTCCCCTTTTAAGGCGATTATTAAAGCTTAAATATACAATTAATCAGAGACAGAAATACTGCATATAATTCACGGGAATTTTGCAATCAAGGCTTTGGCTCAAATGAAATCTCAAGTACAAAACGATGAAAAGAAAAAGAGTCGCTTCTAACTCACTTCCGCCAGAACGAATGACCTCCTTGCAATACTGCCTCGGTAGGGGTTCCAAAATTTCAAGTGCAACTGCAAGCTAGTCGATAAGGAAACAATCAGAGGAACATCATCTTCCCTCAACTTTTCTCCTAAGCTGAAGGAATAAAAAAACACAGGATTTACCCCTGAGGAACGGTCTTATAACCCAGTGGATTCAACCCTTTCGTCAAGGGGAGGAGGTGAAAGGGGAGGAGGGTGCATGCCTACGCGCCCTAATTCTGCCGGTATAACCGCAATCAACCGAGAAGATAGCGGACTCCATGCTCCCTCGTGCCACCAACACGGACGAAAACCACTATAGAACCAAGCCAAGCGGGCCCCTATACTCCCGCCCGCCCGAAGAGTGGAGGGAGAGATGGAGGTTCTGTGAAAGAATCTACTTCTTCCTTCTCGTTTCCCTGGGGTATTCTTCCTCTAGGCCCACCTCGAACCGGATACCGCTTTGAGATTCTCAAAAAAGAAAAACTGGCGCATTGGTAGCGGGCGCCGGAGAATCCGCCAGCCCCGATGATGCGGTGGTGGTGATCCGGGAGTGGTAGGGATGTCTTCCTCGGGAGTCTTCCTTCTCTTTCTTCTCTACTTCTCCCAAGAGGATTTCACAAGTGGGAGTGTGTATGACTGCGGAGAATACTTGAGAGTGCACACACACACACTCCCTTTTCGGTGTCTGCATTTGGTTACCGCGGTAGGAATCCGCGGCAAGTGGAAATTCCTATTCGACTATTCCCTTTATGCCCGCCGCAATGGATAGTGCTCCTCCGTAAAGTAGACACCGCCGCAAAGAAAAAATGATACCAATTTATTCTTCCAAACTCGGTAAGCTGTACATAATATTCACAAATTAGGAAGTTAGGTGCCCTTTAAAGCGATTTTCCAGTACTTCGGGGACCTTCACTCGATTAGAAAATTGCATTGCAGAAAAAGTTGTCCGTAAAAGAGAAAAATAACGACACTTGTAAAAAACATCGTTAATCATGAGAGTCAAAAAAACAATGGATCTAATTAATCTATATTTAAAAATTGCCAGGTCAATAAACCTTGTACAAACAGAGTAACCATACGTAGACTACCACTTGAGAAGATTATCCAACCATTACGGATACAGGGAAAATAAAAAGAAAGGTTGCATAAGGGAGTAAAAAAGGGATTGAACATGAAAATATAAATGATTGATGCATGTCTTAACGAACAATTGGTCACCAAAGTTTCCGAATAAATAAGCAGTCATAGCTAAATATACTGAAACATATGTACTTTCTGGAAAATAAACTGACGTCACGACCTTCACAGTCTTGTACGTACGTCTTGCACATGCTTGTACGTAAATGTAGATGGTACTACAATAGATTCATTGTAACACTGTTTACAGCAATACGTGTCTGTGTACATGTATTGCTGATAGAAACCAAAAGAAACCCTTCCTTATCCTACGGTGAATCACATGGTTGGAAATGAAGTCCAGGCAAATAATCGAACCGAAAAAACGTTACATAACAAGGAAATATATATCCTAAAAATTATCTACAAGCAAATTTAGCAAAGAGATGGTAAGGGATGGCACTCTTTCTAATAGCATCCCTAAGTAGTAATTGGAGAAGATGAGGATAATAGACACAGGGAAATGAAAAGATGAGTTAAAATTGAGTACGTTAATAGCGAGATTTAGCATGAAAATGCTGAAAAATTAGGGTTCTGAGGATGATGATGCTTGATTAAATGTTGAAGGATTTCATTGAATGAAAATTTTAAAATTTTCCTTTATATACAAGTGACTGTAAGACTCGTCTTTCCTTAAAATTCCTGTCTTGCAACAACCCCTTTGAGATAAAATATTGCCTTGACTACCTTAACAGAGAGAAATTTTTTTTCACCCCTTTTAAGGAAATCCCTCCCTACCGTGATATCTGGAGAATATTGTCGGTGAGGAATCCTTACCTGCCACCCCAATGGTCGCGTGTTCAGTCCCGCTGAGTAGGAATATTTACCACCCAATGACGGGCTTGTGCGTTCCGTCTGTTGTGTCACTGTCTTATGAACTAACTAAATGCACGTTTTTGGGAATTTATCTGGGAGTATTATATATATTATCATGAAATTAGTAAGAATATTTCTCAATATTGAAGGAGAACTATGATTTATAAAAACACTGTGTGTCTGATCAAACCATTGTCTAAAAGACCCATCATTTCCTGCCATTCTTTCATAAGTTGGCAAAGAACGTCCTGTTTTCTTAAAAATATGCTGTATTCTCGATACTAGGGCATTAGCAAATATTGTCAACTAAAAATGTTTCATTGTGATTCCGTATTCTACGAGTATCCGTAATCTTCAATAGAAACAAAAAAATGTGACTAACCTACTACTATAGCTACTGTTTTAAATTCCGGCAAATAAATGCACGCAATCATGGAATGCAATATTATTAACTGTTTAAATGCATATATTAACTTTCCAATCGTTACATGTACTAATGACAAAGTACACAGTCACCTGCACAGGTGCAAATATTATCAATTTGACCATAAAATTATCGCATTCAAGTCAATAGACTTTAATGACGAATTTTATTCCTTAGGGTATATTAATATTATCTCCTACTTGCAAATTAGTAGAGAAAGCAAATTGTAGACCGTATAGGACATAAATACAAGGAAGACAATACAGAATGCCCACGGTCCCGGAAATATTTGCATTCCAGGTGTACACTTGATCCTATATGTTCCATTAATCCGAGAGCAGAAAAAAGTTTTGGCTAAAACTTAGTCTACCTTTGAATACCTAGATTCTCAAAACTTGGACGAAAATTGGCTTTTCAATTAAAATGCAAATACCGCTACCTTCCTTAAGCCTTTCATTCGTTTTTGGCGCTTCCTTTTAGGGTTTATAGTACAAGTAGGTTCCAGTGAAACCTCTGGCATGGATCGTTGAGAAGTAATTTTTACAAAATATGCATCGGCAACTGTCGGATTTTAATCACATAGCTAAGAGAAACTCATACTAATTCAAACATGTATAAGAGACACTGTCGACAACAACTTCTATTCAAGGTTTTACATGGGGAAAAAGTCCTTAACTAATTTTCTTTCGCATTAAAGTGAGACATGGGTCCAAATTTGAAATAACACCCGGAATATACGTTTTACAAAGCATTCGATTGTTTTCAATCATATGAGTTGAATAAAATTCGAATGGAACATAACATTGTTAAAATGCGCATTAAATTTGTAAAAATTGAAGCTAAAATTCTCCATTCAGGCACATAACTTAAAAACTGATTTACTTGCTGCTGACATAAAATATTAGGAGAGATTAATTATCACAAAATATTAATAGCCCACATTTTAGGGATGACGGCACGCGCTGGTATTAAATTAAAGTCACTGCCACTGAAGTACAGTAACAATGACAAATAGAGTAAGAGATGTTGATGGCCTTTTAAGGAATTTAGAAGAATTGAAGAAGTAACTTCTATTGGGGTACATAATATAGTTTTCCAGCATTTTCCAGAAATAATGTCCATCTAATGGAAAATTTATTGTCCAAATCAAAACCAGGTACAACTTCCATTTGATTTCTTCACATAGTTCACAATAATCTTTCTCATTTCGGCAAGCATTATTCATCATATCGAACATGTATTCCATGGTGCACCATGTAACGCTGATATGGACGTATGTTACATCGAATAATATATAATAATATTTGTATCATTGTAATATTACGAAGGCTTCCGCGGTTATCTTGTTTATTGGTATGTTTCCGGCTCTCCCCTCCCTTCATCAGGTCCTAAGCCTGCCGCCTTGAATGCCGGTGAAACGGTCGTCTACAAAAATGGTGCAACGTGGGGAGAACCCTAATTGATGGACTATGGTTAAATGGAATATAATTATCATATTTCATATGTAGCTACTTAAATATCTTGGTCATAACCCGCCTTATGAAGGCGAAAAATGAGTATTGAATCTGTATGATGCCAAAGAATATTTTTCTTCGACAAAATTTCACCAGATCCTTGTATAGATGATGCGGAAATGAGTCCGAATAGGCAATCATTTCCATAATATGCAGACATTATCAAAATTATCATTTTCTTGGAGAATCACGGGATAGGTAGCAACGTACGCAGATTATATTCAATCAAGTTAAACCGGCACGGCCAACTCCGTCTTTGGCGATCTCATTCGAAATGGAGTGCTTTAGAGAGAACATTGGGAACGTTCATAACCCCTCCTAGCCGACTAATTTCCGTATTCCGCAAAACACATTTACATCGTGAAGTGCCCAGAAGCAGACTGCGAAAGCGCAGCCAGCCAGCACAGCGGTTTGATCATCATCCACAATTCCAACCTCCAGATCCATCTACACACAGCCTCCTTTTTCTTCAAGATTCAAGATTAAATCAACCCGGTCCATACAATTATTCAACATGACTAGTAGCACAGAAGATCCTTAAATTTATCCATCTACAGTCATCTATAGTACCTCAAATGCATTCATATATATTACCCTGCGAGCTGCCGCATAGGCATCAGGGTAAAAAAGTGTAAAAAAAGAGGTTTTCGGAGGTGAATTGGTGAAGTATATTATGGGAGTGTTTTAAGTGGAACTCTGATTTTATTATAGTTACTTGTTGTGCGTGGAGAGAACAAATATTTGTACCTATTTGTACGGCATCAGTAAGACCAAGAAATTAGTGTGGCAACAAAATTATACCCTTTGTGTCGCCCTGAGAGACACAATTATGAGAAGTAACAAATACGTGGTCATAAGTTATGAAAGGAATCAAGGAAAGCAATAAATATATGTAAACATATAAAATATATCACTGGAACAATCTTGCAATGAAACCAGCATCATTGCAGGACCTGGTGAAAGGAGTTGTGTATGACATACATATTTTTATAATAAATGTTAGTAATTGGAATAGGTACTCATTAGAATTTCATGCAAAAATATTTTTTTCAATACTTCAGGGAGTAAATAATACCCAAATCGGTCAAATAATGTGATTCGCGGAATTTTCTAACCTTTTTAATGCATTGTAGCTCAATAATGTGCTATAAAAACATTTTAAGGTATTCATTATATTATTCGATGAGTTCCTTCACTGACCTAAATATTTTAAAAATTAAATACCTTCAGGTTTCAGAAATTTTTATGATTTGAAGTGCAGCAAGTCTCACGCTTTTCATAAAATTGCCAAAAGCGGTCAGCATGTGTTACAAAAGTAAACAAAAACTATTGGAAGTAATAGGTTTGAAATAAAATGATACTCATAAAGATTACAGGCTATTTAATTAACGACAAAATAATTCCTCGTGGATTTCAGGTCAGAAGAGCGAATATTGTTTAATCCACCTTTGATTACGTAGAATGTATAAAAGCGATAGAAAGTCAAGTATTGATTGGAATTTCTCCAAAATAAGATAGGTCTAAAGAAATAATGTATCTTTGCTGAAATGTCGCAATAGTAAAACGGCTTTGACAGCCCTATTACTGAAGAAGAGATTTGGGGATTCACGCTGTATTTAATCTAATATTTTATCAATATTATGAATACAAATATTGCCTCATAAGTATTTTTCCCGATGAAAAGTAATTGAACATTTCGAAGCTCTTAATACAATTTCATAACAGTCGTGTTTTGGGACTTTTTTAATAAGCTTGAACATCACTCCACTATGTTTTTCTTTTTTATATTTAGCTAATGGAGAAATAGATATTTTAGGAGAAATCATTCATCCGTCTAGTGAAAAGATAACGATCCTCCATGCATTGTACGAAAGAAAATATTTCAAAACTACTAACTTTATATATCAAAGATAGAATATATGGAAAAAGTAACAAAAATACCTTGTACATATTTTTGATAAAATACTATTAAAATATAAATTATTAATATTATCGCAATTGCACGATATGTTCTAAAGAGAAATAGTTGGTTAAGTCGGTAGGTTCTAGAATTTATTCCCAAAATTATCATAAGTCATAATAATCGCACGAAAAATATTACAATTGTCGAAATGATTCCGTGGAAATATCGGACGCTTCATTAAGTCTCCACAGCTTTCAATCAATAATAACAGTATTCGAAGAAGAGAAGACTACTCAAGAATAATGAATCGACGAAACCGTTTCCAGATAAGACCACCAGTTCTATTTCGAAAAATTCTTTCAAAACCTTAGTTTGTAAACGAGCTAGGATAGCCGCCAATGTCCCTAAGAAGTATTTTCGTTTTTTTTATATATAAAACCTTTTCAAGATCTACGTTATGAGCGCTGTCTCTTTCAGAAGAGTTTCATAAAAGAAGTTAATAATTTGTTGCTGTGATCTGTTAATGACTGATCAATTACAAAAATTTATTACAATACCAATCAATTACTGTCCTTGGGATAACGTCCTCGCCAGTTAATTATAGGGTCCCAGGTTCGTATCCTGCTAAAGTTTTTCTTTTTATATCCAGAGCATGGATGTTTCGGACAATTTCTGGTGAATCGGTCCTCTCAAGACCTGTAAAAGGTCAAAATATTACTTACCGGAATCGCTAGAACATATCGACTACCATAGTCGTCCAGAATAGTAAAAAAATATGACTAGCACAAGTGAAGTGGCAAGTTATTAAAATTTATTAAATAAGTTACGTAATTCATACTGAAATTCTACGAAATTTCTACAGAATGTGCCACAGAATTCTACTGAAAGTGATAAGTAATTTTTACCGAGAGTATTAGGAAACGCTTTTTAAAATCAAAGCAAAAATGCTGGAGAAAAAAAAACAAATGACTTCAAACCTCCAAGGAAAGTCTGCAGAAAAGCTGTAGGGATTCTGAATAATTGTAGTTTATTAAATAAAGTAAACACAGTTTATAGCAGGCTCTATTCCTTTGCAATCCAACTTGTGCTTACAGCCCTTGCTACACACACCCTGGCTGTGGCTTTGGGGGGCGGCGGTGCGGCAGGGGGTTGAGGTAGTTGGAGATTTACCCATCCCTGCTTACTTAAACCGCGCTCTCTCTCTCCTCTCCAAAGGCCTCTCTCATTTACATTCACACTCGTGAGAACTGGTTAATAGTTCGTTCACCTGAGGCGGCGGCGGCGACGCCTCCTACGGAGCCATCTAGCGCATACTTCCCGTAATCGCATCCTCCCGCGAGACAGGAGTGAAACAGGAGAGCGTCGCCCCGCGCGCTTTGCTGTCTTTCTTTCCGCCATCTCTAGCCTCCTCCTATCATCTTCCTGAGTTCACGGCTTCCCTCCCTCCCATCAGAAACACCAATCTCCTCTCCTCGCTCCCTGAGTGCACTCTGCTCATTTAATACCGTCGACCCTTTCTCCAACAAGAAAGGAACGATATTCGAAGATATTTTCCTTCCTCCCTTACCTCACCACCACCTCCTAGTTATTCGGGAAAAAAACTTTTAATGCATATGGACGTTTTACGTCGCATCAAAATGTATATTTCGCTTCGTAAATTAAAATAATAAGTTATCGTAAGGGATCAAAGAAGAAATAGTTTTAAATAGATTTTGGAAGGCGCTGACTAAAAGTGGCTGAGAACCAGGAAACTGGCCGATCCAACCGAGAATAATGACATTCCTCCTCCCTAGGGTGAACACCCAGAAAATGACAAAGACACGAGATCTAATGTACGCAGTCAGTAAAAATGCATTCATTAGGTGAAAATTGTAGTTTTTCTTTACCACGAAGGGTAAAAGACGGCTAGCAAATATAATTTCAAACGAATGAATAAGGTAACTCATTAAACCAAATGGTTAGAGAGGGAACCGTTCTAAAACGAACGGTTAAAAGAGATGAAAAGAAAAATTATAGGGAAGATGAAAGGGGAATTTTTTAGCATGAAAAAGGAATTTTTGGAAGCTTCAAGGAATTTAATGAAATAAACAGTGATAATAATAGGCAAAATGAGGATGAGAATAATTGGCCTCAACGGATATCTGAAGGGGTGGGCAATAAAAGGCTAACTAAAATAGTATATGACTTATTTGGCTAAAAACGGAAAGACTTAAATGATATGATCCATACAAATCATGACAGACCAAAAGGAAACTGAGAATAGGAGAGGAATTTATAGGTATATAAATATACCAACGTGAATGCAGGAAAAATTTCACAAGTTCAAGGATTCCGGGGTTACATAAAAAAAATAATTGAGATACGGACAGAAGAAAGAAAGGAGCCGGACAACATATAAAAATACAGGGATAATATATGTGAAAGAACGGAAATCATTTAAATACGATCCGACATGTTCTATTGATGGCCAAAATCAAAGGACAAGAAAGGTTTCGGATTTCATCACTTTTGAAATTCACAAACGTCTTCCAAAAACATGCTAAGTGACCAAGTCACTCAAATAACTATTACTGGCATCTAGAACCTATTGGCCTTCTTCTGGGGTAAGGCGACTCAAAAGGAATAAAAACTAACGACAGCGCTATTCCTGGTATATAATTCACCTAGCCCAAAGAATAATTTTGCAATCTATATAATTATTTTCGCAATACACGACAAATACGTCTGGAATGGAAGATAAAATGATCCAAAAGTTATAACTGAAAATAATTGATCTTACGTACAATCATCATACTTCACCACCTACACCTTGCGATCTGATTGAGTTGAAAAATTTTAATGAAAAATAAACGTCTGAAGTACTGATAGCAGTTTGGCAGGAAACTGACGTTTAGTGGGATGTCTGCAATACCCTTCGCAAACAATAACGAAATATTGACTAAATAACTGATTAATTAAACATTGACATGTATTATCTAAATGAACCCCAAAACAAATTTGTAGGTTCTTTCAATGATTTTTTTGTCTTCTAGGGTGAGTTAATCCTCCTGAACGCACACAAACAACTTGAAATGGAACGATATGCTCAGGAGATGCGTTCGATAACCTGCCGGTAGCTATAGTCAATCTCGTTCGCGTTCAACAGACACGCTGAACATTTTTAGGTATACTTTAATAGAATTCATTCAAAAAGTGCGTTTAAAAAACGAAAGCTCCTCCAACATTAAGTAATAAAAACCTTATCCTCGATAACGACGTCTCTCCTTGTAATCATTGCGTTTTCAGCTATTGCGGTAGACAATATCGAAGTTTTCCAATTATTTAGCGTACACAACCTCTCTTCTTGATTAATTTTGAAGTGCGCTGTTGCGTTGTAAATTGGCCAGAGTACTAGAGTGAATATAAAGAGTCCATGGTAACAATGGCTTCCAAAATAAAGGAAAATTAATTCAACGTCTTCTTCCCCATCTCAAGAGCTACTAACCTCACCTCATCACCGATGGAACTCAACCTTTCAACCAGCGACTCACCCGCACACTTTCCCCGCCCGCATCCGACGGGCGCGGCAGCGTGTGCGGGAAAGACGATACCTCTCTGCGGGCGGCTTTCAAGTCGCAAGCCAGCTTAGTGCTATCTCCATGCTTATCCACATCTCATAGATATCCACTAGCCTCCGCGCGTTGTGGGGGATGCTGGGACGCCAGCCACGGCAAAAGGAGGGAATAAGAGAAGTTGGAGGAGGAAAAGAATGAGCAAGTGAGAAGTGATGCATTGTTTTATTCACCGGTTTTTCTTATAGTCATTGATACTGCGCCAATGTGCTTGACATAGCGTAATAGTCCTAGGCATTTGATAGAGCAAAATATCTCACATACGCAAAAAAGCTACTCGTTTCAGACGTTTATTTATTCGCCACGAGCCTGATTTTGTCACGTTGTGATATCTTGCAATGGACTCAAAGATAATAAAAAGTTCACTTTCGACATTTAAATAGCAATGTGATATAATATTTCAGGATTATTTTCTGTATCTATATGTTGATTTGATAGAGCAAAATATCTCACATACGCAAAAAAGCTACTCGTTTCAGACGTTTATTTATTCCCCACGAGCCTGATTTGGTCACGTTGTGATATCTTGCGAGGGACACAAAGATAATAAAAAGTTCACTTTCGACATTTAAATAGCAATGTGATATAATATTTCAGGATTATTTGCCGTTTCTATATGTTAACATGATACTATGAAAATGACTTCTAAAATCGCGTTGCCTGAGGATTCACTTACTTAAGGATCAAATCAATAAGAACGATTTCGGACCTAAATTGCTGCAAAACTCTTTGGTGCCACCGTGTTTTTTGGTTCAATTCATAATAATATAATGTTTTCACATTAATAAATTCTATAAATATTCCACGTTTTTCTTAAAAAGAGGGCAATTTTTTAATCCATCGGACAATGGTGTACAATCCCGCGAAATTTAGGGATAGTAATTCCTCTCGATGCGAAGTACTCCCGAACTGCTAACCACCTACCTAAATATTCAGCCTTACAGTTGGTTTAAGGTCATTAATGGAGATTACCCAGACCGATCGCCATTAAAGATATGCCTAATGAAATTTCCATGTTCCAATTTGTTTATGGGGGGCTCCCAATGCTCATTTGCGATCTTGTCGCACACATCAGACACTACGACTTTGAGGAGTACCGATTTAATTGAACTGTAATTCAATAAAAGACTGGAATTTTAACCGTTGTAAAACGATAAAATTTTGAGCTCACGAGTTCAACGTCAACTTTTTATTCACTTTTTTGATCGATTTGACTTAATTTGTTGCTTTCATCGATTACAGCACGTACCTATATCTGATGCATCTTGACGTCAACATTCTACTTAATTTTTCATTGTAGGTGACCCACCCACCGGCTCAGGAAGGGTGGGATTAAAAAATGCTTTATATCCAAGACTTTTGCAGATGCAGGCCCACAACTTCTTTTTCTGTTCTTCAGCTCGGCTTCTGTATACTACCTCCCTTAATCACGATCCCCAAGTCCTTCCTCTATTCTTCTCACTTAAGCAAACCACACTTCTCACTTCTAACACCACCTATAGCATCATATCGTCCCTATATACCTTCTCCAACCACCTCCTTTCGTCCCTCATTTCAGCTCATTTAAAACTTCTCACTCTTATTCCTCTAAATTTCCTCATAGAATCGTCTACTCGTTGCCCACCACGTCGATAACAAATTCGTTCGTCTTCATTTTGGCAATATAATTTCCACAATTCTCTTCCGCACTCACATTTTTAACGTCTACTGTCGGTTTTCATCATATTTCCTCACGTTTCTACACTTTTCAGCACCGCAATGTTTATAAATGACGATTGGTTTTAAAATTAATTTCGTAAGTCATTTTTCTGTCTGATCGTAGAATCTAAAAGCAAAAATGATAAATTCTGTATCCAAATTCACAGGTACTACTGCCGTGTGTAATGCCATATCACATTGGTTGATTGGATTTACTGAGAGAAAACTGACGGTTGTGTTGATGTGTGCCTATAAATATAAATGGATAATTTGGTAATGGAAGGATTGTGAGAGAATCGAGGCGGGATCTTGGTCATCGACATAAGCTAGAAAGGCGCCAAGACATTCCATTCATACATCCCAACTTACCGAAGAGAACTTTAAACTCTGCAAAGATGGAGAGATTAATATAAGACACATTTTACAAAACAACCGACCACTGAAAACAAAAGAGGAAGGGAACATGAGTGGAAATTCGATAGTAGAACACATCGAGAAAAATAAAAGGATCGTCAAGTTAAGAATAATGTAGGACTTAAATGCTGAATCAGAGAAGCCTTTGGATGAGAGCTTCAGTAATATTTTAATTAATGACTGTTGATAACGATAACTGCCATAATCCGGGATAGCACAATGGTGAGCCGATTCTTCAGTCACCATACGAATCCGACCCATAACCCTTGGCAACATGTAAAAATTAGGATACGACTGCAATTTCTATTGCAATTTTTCACACCAAAACGAGTAATTTCCAGAAATCACATGAGTTAATAATAATATAACGAAAAATTATCCAAGTTTACCCTAATTTCCGGGGATTCAGCTGCCCTTTCAGTTCGAAAAGAGTTCTGATAAAAGGGACACACAAGGCACGGAAGAAGATGAGACATTCAAAATGTCTTCACATTTCGCGGTAATCCAGAGGAACAGTGATAAAGAAAAGAGAGGACGATGGCAGAGGGAAGTAGTGACGCGAAGTAGAAGGCGGATATATTTCTTCCCCGAGTGTTAAGGCGTTTGCGTGCGGGGAAACGGAACGCAGGCGCATATATTAACCAAAGAAAAGAGTCCCGACCATTTTGATGCAAAACTCTCCGCTTGGGCGTCGGAGAGGGAAGGATTAAGGATGAGGAGAACGGTTTGGTAGTGGGTTCCGCAGGGGGATTGTTGCCAAAACTCGAGGCGGCACTGCGTTGTTGCGAGGCACCAAAGCGGGAAGCTAGTTTCATTGAAATAAGCAAACACCTGACTTACCCTCAAGAAAATATTATTTTTTGGGTGGAGGGTAGCAGGAATTACTCACATCTTTCACGATGGAGTATTCTGGAAGGATTTAGGTTTAAAAAAAAAGTTACTGTGGAAAAACAAAGCTCTTTGACGAATTCAGAAGACTCATACAGCGAATGCCTGCATTTTAACATAGTGTAAGAGTAAAGATTGGAACTTTTCAACGAATATATGAAATATCACGTTAGTTTCTGCTTAGGTTACAATGTTTTTAACCAAGCTTTTGGTCATGTACATGCCTAAGTTGTATCAAGACTTAATCCATTTATCAATGTAAGATTACAAATATTTTTTCAATCATAATCCTACTCCTTTTCGGTGGTGAGATATTCCATCGCGATTAGATTACACATACTATATATGCTTACATATTTAGTAGATTGTGTGAGTCTTATTTAGAAGAGAGTTGCAATTTTTATGCTCGTGGGTGCTAACCTCTAGAGCACTTCAGAATTCTACAATAAATTAAAATATGATACTTATAGGGATGATAGTTGCACATTGGAAGACAAGCGTATGCTAATCTAGAATACTGGAAGGCACAATTATTGATATTCCTGCTGCAAATTGCAACATTTCAACTGCGACCTTGCGGCAATGTGCTCCGAGGCGGATATCCATAAGACGAGAGGGATATCGGCTAAAAGTCGAAGCAACCGAACGCAAATAATGCTGTCCGTTTTATGTTAAACAATTTACAGAGAAACCCAATATTACATTACAGAGATACACATATATTCATAGAGATATATCATCGAATAAATATACTTGAAGTTTTCAAAATAACATTTTACTGAGACAATTCATGCCTTTCCATATTTACCGATAGCCTCGCGATCACGCAAGTGCTCACTCAAGAGATCACTAAAGTATCTGAATCGACTTTTATCGACAAAATACAAATACAAACATTAAAAAAGACATCAGACGAGGTACAACAACAGCCGATGGTCTTCAATTGCCACTCACTGGCACGAAAATCATGAAATAGCGATCGTAATAATACATAAATGATCCATTAGACATTTGATAAACTTATGTAAAATCTCCAAGAGTACATCAAATATGCGAAGAAAAAGTTGCGCGTTCATTATCTTGGTCATAAATCACTGAAAAAACTAGAAACCATATATGTAAGACATGCGCTGAAGACTCGGGTGTAAATATTTTCATAGGAAGAATAGTGGTGTGAATCGTGAAGGCTTACCAACACAAGTAAAATGCGTGGGATACTGGATGAAGCAGTAAAGTAAAATAAATTGAACTTAAGGAGATGATGGAAATATTCAAATTCATCTAAGCGTGGAAAGAATAGAACGGAAATCGGAACTAGGTCATGAATAGGAAATGAGGTTCATATTGAAATGGTATGAGCTTGCCAAGTGACACGAGTATACAGAAAATTGAAAACTTTTTTTAAATGGGATCCACAGCAGTATTACAACGAATTGCATCTGAATGGGGTATTTATGTCCCAAAATGGAATATTAACCAAGCTCTGACTCACTCAATGCAATAGCAGGAAGCTATCATTCCTCTAATGAACTAGCAATCAAATTTCAAGTAAAATGTAGAACAATGACGCTGGGCAGGCCAATAAGGAGACATATCTTCGAGGAAATAAATTTTAAAAGATCATTGAAACGTCGAAAACATCGAAATTTTCGAAATATATCTGTAGAATGAATTGGTCATAAACCTCATATTCCTTCCCAAAGAAAAACTCATCTAGTCCCCAGCAGAAATCATCTTAAAAAGCCACAATGACACAATGCAAATAATTTAGTATCCCACAGATTTAAAACAAAACGCTTGTGAAGTATTAATAGTAGAACGTGAGATATTTAATGCGCCTAAAAACTTAATATCTGAATCCAAAATCCGCAAAAAAAGCTGGGGACTTTCTATGATGTGTAATCAGTTGTATTCTGACAGTTATTTTGTATATTTTATTGAGTTTTCATATAAATCCAGGAGGAGTCCGAATCATACGCAAGACGAAAACAATTTATTTTTGAATTACTAAAAATTATTTTAGAGACACATTGTCCCATGAAATATTTCTTTTCCATTTTTCCTCTTTTCAAGACACAATAAAGCCGGGCCTATTCTACAACGACGCAGTGGAGTTAATGAAAAGGCAGGTAAAAGACTTCAAGATAAAAAGTGTGGAGGATGAGACTAAAAATAAGCTATTAAATATTGAACGACGCCATCGTTCGTCCTTCGTCCTATTAGGAAAAAGGAAGATTTTTACAGCATGAAATCATTTTCCATTTCACTTAAATAATATTTAGCGACATTATTCAGTTAATCTGAAGTGTCTTTAGCGTTTGGTTTTGTGAGAAACAGCTCCCAGGCGTATATCCGCGTCGGGCCCATTGCTGACTATAAAATTTCTATCCATTTTCATAAAGCCTGATGTGACAATCGTTAATTTTGTTCCATTTAATTTGGTTGTGTCTGAGATGTTAGGTCATCCTACATAGTGAAACGGTTTCCCGTGTCTTTCCCCTCGAAAATTCTCGTTCAGGCTCCCAAAATATTACATCCGCCCTACCGGACGTACATTCTTAGGTGTATGACTATCTCGGCAACCCCATCGACAATATTATTCAGTATCATTTGCCTACTTAACCTCAGCCGCAATACGGGTAAAATACTGATTGGAGCAGCCGTAAATCGAAACACTGTCGTTACGTACTCGACCGAGAGGAATTTGCTTCGGCTACGGCTTTACAGCATCAACTAATTTTCACCCACCCGAACTTTCACCCCGTGCAAAATTGTCCGAAATCGGAAAAAAATTAACAAATGAACAAAATGTATGGGAGACGAAACTTCATCTGGTCAGTCCGGATTAATATGTACATATGTCAATGCATACAATCTTCCGTAGATTTTAATCGATAGCAAAGAGATTCAAATTTTAAATTATACCGCAAAAATTGCCCAAATATGATTTTCTCTTAACTCTCTCGGGTTCAAGCTGTCACAGTACATCAAAGAGTTCATTCGTTGAAACTAAACAATTATCTTGTAAAAAATTTATCCACTTCATATCGACGTAATTTAATGCTGACTTTGAGTAAATATGCGTTAGTGATATAACAGAGATTTAGTTCCGTTAAACTGACATTTATTTTTCGTTATGAGGTACATACTTAATTTTTGGGCGGTGTATGAGAATGTATTCATCTCACGAGACACTGCAGAGACTATCGATTTTTGAATCCAATGAGAAAATCTTCGATCATAAATGAGATCGAAGTATTGATCATTCGACGGATTATGGGTCTACCCGTCGGCAGCAGGGTGTACAGTGACTCTATATGGCAGTGGGCACATATTAATCGACGGAATGGCTATGATAATTTAGGAACCTTAAAAAAATTTACATTTTTTCTCATAATATCATTTCAATGCATTGAACTTAAAGAAGTTGAACCGTTAAGTACGTGTTCAGGACAACTGCTAACACATTACCTTTCTGTTGCCAAAAATTATGTTCTTGAAAATTAGTATTTGTCTTTATTATTCGGGAATACCGTGTAATATATTATATTCACCTGTGTCCGCCGAATTCTAGACATTATTTTTACTCTAAATGGCCTCTTTTTCATGGAAAGTAATGAAACGTTGTTGGTGACCAAAGGCTCACTAAACATTTCCATTTATATTCTTCATAAAAAATCGTAAAGTATGTTATATTATGCACTTTCCAAGATGCATAATATGTCACACCAAAGTCGCCCACAGTTGCCCAGGTAATATTGTGAGATCCTTTCAAAAACCATTATTACGATGTACAAACAATAAATAGGCATAAAATATGCTTAGCAGAGGAATAAAATTTTGAAAAAGGGAAATATTTTTTAAATAATGAGAGGATCTGCTCCTTAAAGACAAATATAATTGCTACAACATGATAAAATATATTCTTCCCACGAGCTAATCCTTTACAGAAATAATTTCATGAGCCAACTTTATCGGCGATTCTAAAAATCTCCATAATTATTCATCATAAAAAATTCCAGGATAATCTGGACTTCACATTACACAGACAGCATCTCGACCCAGGTTTTTTGGCAAAGTACGGCATATTATACACTGTCCGAAATGCATAATTTGTCACACCAAGTCCTATGCATTCACGGTGTAACATTGTGAAATCCAGTTAAAGAATATTTTCACGTTGTGTAATGAATAAATATGCATTAAATTTGCTCAGTAGAGAAAGAAAATATAGAAAGAAGGGAACGCGTTTTAAACAATGAAATGAACTTCTCCTTAAAGACAAATAAAATCGCTATAAAATGGTAATATAAATTCTTCCCACGTGCTCATCCATTATATAAATAATTTCATGATCCAATTTTATCGGCGATTCGAGTGGTACTTCTACCGCAATTCAACGTCCATTACGTGTTTAATATCCTATCACCAACCCTTTCTGAATTCAATCCCATTCTCTTTTTCTTTCCCAGGTCCCATCTTTTACCTCGCTACAGGGAGTAACCTCATAGTCGTCCCCGACAGAAGTCTTTTCCCTCCGACAGGCTTCTTCCTCGACATGATATCTTTGCGGTGAAAAAGCCAACGCGAAATGAGTTCACGAAGGAATATGCAGGAAAATACCAGGGGAGTGAGTGACGTCAGGGCGAGACATGTAAGGAGAAGGAAGATTGGATTGGATGAAAAAAAAGAGGTGTAAGGGGGAAGGAAGACAAACATATCCCATCCGCCCGCCCCCCTGTATATAGATAGTGTTTTCTGGTTTCTCAAGACGACAGCCCCACGGGATGGGTCTACATCTCCATGCCCTCCTCCTTGGCCATCCGATCCGCTCTCCTTTCCCTTCGACCGAGACTCCCGCCGTCGCGACAACCAACCTCACTCCGAAGATAAGATAGTAAAAAAAAAAATCCCCCCACTTTCCCCCAAAAGTCGAGAGCAAAGAAAACCGGGAAAGCAAGCGAACAACAATCTAAACATACTCAACTATGCCCTTTCTAGGAGGTGCTATACGCGTGCCATTGTTTGTATGCGAGGGCGTATCATTCGGGGACGCGAGACGAGGTTGTATGGTAAAAGAAACGAACGATATCTGAATGAATGTTTCTGCCAACAAGGTACATTATAAATTTCCAAACATTGCATGCAACAAATGATATGGTACGAAGTCACTCGCACGGGTGCATACACTATACATAAGGAGTGAAAATTGCCATTAAAAAATTACATTTGATAGGGATGGAAACCGAACCCAAATCTCGCAATAGACGGTCAGGCTTGTCAGTTAAACAAAACTTTAGCGTATATCTTTTCAGCTGTGAGTGTGACTTCACACCTTGTCATTTTTGCACATCACATTAATTTGGAAACGGACATTTTATAATCTATACCACGGTATTCCTGACCAAAGGTGACTAAAAGCCTTCGAAACCTGGTGCTGGAGGAGGATGCTGAAATTAAAATGGACGAAAAAAATATGAAATTGTGAAGTGTAAAGAAGAGTAGAAGAGGAGAGGACCCTGTGGAACACCATACAGAATAACAAGATAACTGAATAATAAGAATAACAAGATAATAACAGAAGAGAATAACAAGATAGACTGGACACACCCTGAGACACAATGGGTTTGTGAAGAACATAATTTAAGGCAAAATAGAGGGAAAAGTCCCCAGAGGAAGACCAAGGAATAAGTTCATGGAAAAATAAAGAGGAAAGTACGTAGGAAGAGATACCCTGGGAGGTAAGAGAACTCGCGCTACATAGGGAGAGTGGAGGGCTGCAGTCAACAAATCTTATGATTGAACAACCAATGAAATGAATGCCATGGTATTTATGATGATATAAGTATTTTTAAAGCGCTGAGTTGAAATTAAACGTTTTAAAAAAGCAAATTCATTGTTTTTCTCCACATAATTCACGGAAAATGTATTACTGCTCACTTCAACACAACAATGTCTATCACTCTGGTTCGTTTCAAATCACTTACACTAGGCAGCGTACTTAGAAACACACTGCGATTAGAATTAATACGCGCTGCAAAATAAAAGAACTTCAAAAATCGCATCCATTCGATTGTAATGTTTGTGGTGATTTACAGATCTTTGGTCATATATAACATAGCATACATAATATTAAGCTTTTATTTACTCTTTAGTAAAACGCTTACGTTTTTTTATCAATTGAGAACGATTCCGAGGACTAATTATAAAACATTCGGCCGAGAATACTGAATCTGTACCGAGGATAATTCTCAGTATCCATTCCATAGATACCATTTATTTCTTCCAGTTATAAATTTGATTTTATACCAAAATCTCTGATTACAAAATTGTTTGTAGCGAAATATCCGGTTACTTAATATCGCGTTTACGAGGTGCTGATTACGAAGTGTTTGACTAGACATGGAAAATTCCTAGCCACGGAAAGTCCCAGTCTCGCATGAAGGCAGGGTAAATAAATATCAAACTTCAATATACTGGGAAAAGTAACCCCAAAGTAAGAGCTAACATGGCCTCGTAATTTTTCCAGTGAATAACTGAAGTATACTCAGCTTAGGCGATTTATATCCAGCTTGACGTTGATAATGTTACCACTGGCTATCACATGTTTCGATTTTCCGACATTTATTGTCAACTGAGTGCATATAAAGATTAGCATGCAACCCAAATGCCATAAATAGTATCGTGTTCTATGCACACAACTGCCAATCAAGATATTAATTTACCCTCCCATCAAATAAATTTGACTAGCTCCTACTTCTCCTGAATAACTTAAAAAGTATATTCACCAATTTTACATAAAGACACGCTTACCCATCACAACGATCCCTGTCGGAGAAGATACAATTTAAAGAAATTAAATGTCTAATATTAGACTTCAATATGATTCTTATTCAATAATATGCTCCATACTGCCCCATCCTTGCATAGCACACTTTCTTCGATCACCCTCATTCACGTCTACCCTATTCTAAAGACTCGACATTTCTTCGTAAAGGAGCCTAACCGTGCCCGTGAAGCCTAACTTAATGCCCATTCAGGCATTACTTAGTTTTGCGATCTTACAATAAATTGGAGAATAGTGTACTTTTGTATACTACAATTTTCGCTTGAAGTTTGCTTTCATTTTTCCACATAGAAATTTTGTCAATAAACCATCCGCTCACTTCGGCAGTCATTTATACAACGTCGGTACACTGCAGCTAAATAGCGGATGCTGAAGTTTGACAATCAAAGAAGAGGAATAAATGATCCTCCATCGTTCCACAATCATTGAGGAGTACTTTACTACGGTTTTTATTGACTCGCTTTCATATCTGCTGTCTGTTCGGAACAAATTTGCAATCGATTTAAAACTAACTTCTCGATGAGCTGGAGACTTGAAATTATAAAAATGTTTCAAAACTGGATGACAATGCAATAATATGCAATATTAATACATTTATAATACAATACAAAATAATGAAAATAATAAATAATGATTTAAGTTAGCACCAGGGGAAAAATGGGAGCACAAAATTTAGCACCATGTGGAATAGCGGAGCACAAAATGGAAAAGCCTGTTTCATCGAATGCGATGCCAGTGACGAATTCATTTGTATTATCCACTGTATTTGTATTATCCATTCTATTGGTAGATAAGATTTATAATTTTCCATTTCAGATATGATCACACAAGACTAAAATGCATAAAATAATTGTCATAAAGATAGCTTGTGGCAACACGATAACATCACTAACAGCATAGCAGTACGATAGTATGCACCATTGTAATTTCAATGAACCGCTCGTAATATCCGTCTGTCTTTGGTTTGCTTAATCAATAAACGCGAACAACTTCACGAATTTCCGCAGCGACGTCCTGGAAACCGCATAGAGAGTTCAACAACCCTACCTCGGTCAGAAATAAGGGCGAGCATGGGTAATATTTGTTTTCTAGGAACGACAAAGAGCAGGAAAGCAGCCGTGCATGGCCATCTAAATCTGCAGGATAATAGCGCAGTCTAATTCCATGAGAGGATAACGTAACACCGGCAAGTCCCGCTCAGTTGATCTTATAGGATAACGTACTGCTTTCATATGCATAGCGAAACTTGGTTGCACTTGACAGCGGTGAGTTGAAGTCATTGAGGTTGAGCCAATCATTAATGAGCAGACTACTATACTATCGGAATCCTACATGGACCTCTTCAGACATAAGTCCCACCTGTTTGCATAGTCTCCCCTAACGGACGCATTATCTTCATAATTGAATGTCATCAACTTCTGCAACACTTAAACATAGGGAAAAAACTATTCCACATTGAACTACGGAATAGCTTCCGAGAAAGGGAGCACATTAATATCTATCACAATAAAGATTCGATTGTTGCGCTTATATTTAATTTAAAGAGTTGTACATAATATTGTACCAATCATAAAGAGGTAGTGAAACATGGTAATTGTCGAAAAGCACAAAATGACACATTTAAGATGGGAAAACTCGCATGAAAGGGGTGGGTTAAGGTGGAGAGGCATCGCTAGAATTGGGGCAAGATAGGCATCCTCTGCATATAACGCACTGAACTTAACGACATAACTGCATTTAACGCGAGGGGACGGGGAAGTGTTTGCAGCGCGTTTCACGACTATGATTTTGATAGAAACAAAGCCGAATGGAAAGGAAAAATGCTGAAATTGTTCCAAGTTCATCGGAGAAGCATGCCAAAACAGTTGGATGAAGAGCAATAGAGAACTATAAAGGAGATGTGAATAACAGATTGAACATTGCTAAGTAGGCAGTAAATGTTTGTGAGGTTGGGAACCCTTGCGGTCAAACCCTCTTCAATTCCTCGTGTCCCAAGTGTACCTACAGCTAATCATTCGGAATAGATTCTTTCAGTCCTAAGGTCCTTTAGAACAGCTACAGATTAGTTTCGCTATCACTATAAATTCTGCAGTATTGATGGACAGATGTCAACGAATATGATTATTAGCTGAACAACAAACAGGTGTACATTATTCATAGTATGGATAAGATGTTAAATTTAATTCATCTGGAAACCTTTCATCCAATTGCTGTCAAATCGTGTGACCAATTGCCTTACCCAATTTACTTGCGTCACATCTCTATTTAAAGAGTATTCTTAACTTGGGACTTTCTACAAACATACTCCTACATGTACCACTCACCCCGTTCCATTTTGGCACAATGAGAGTCAACAGTGCTTCAATATATGCGTTGGGTTTCCTCTGCTCCAGTAATTCCTATCTTCTACATCCAAACGAAATCTATTAATTCTGTTACATTGATGCATTTAATTGTGCTGTTTTTCGTTTAAACTTTGACCACACACTCTTTCCCAGCTGCTTTCTATTTGATTATATAGTGCTTCAGATTGCAAGTAACTAAAGGGGCATTTGCCTTCCATTCCTATGTGTACATTAAGTATATTGGAAGTGTTTTCCGAAGGGGTATAACTAGTATTTTCAAATAAAGTAATGTTTAACATGTTCACCTTTAGCTGCCTCTTTGTGAAAGTATTTTACATTTGAATTCACATTGAAAATGAGTTTTGTACTATTCCACAGATATAAACTTTAAACGTACAACGCATTTCGTGGGTAACGAGCAACTTTTTCCGCACCCTTCCCCACTCATTTCCAATAAACTTTCTCTTCTCAAAAGCCCCTAATCTATGTTTCCCTGCCTTCCCTCCAAAAATATAGTTTGGTTCCCCAAACCCGCCCCCTTCTTAGCGTAAGGTTACCATGGTAACACTCAATAAATAAAAGATGAAAAATTATACCTGAAAATGCAGCAAGCTGGAAAACGCGTTGTACGTTGAAAATAAATAACTGTGGAAAATTACAATACTTATTTTCAATATTTAGTCGAAAATAATGTTTCTTTATCACTGCATCAGGAGTGAATGAAAACGATCAGGAATAGTAATACCCATAACTCAAATGCCTCCATTGGATCGAATATTCATCCCCAAGTCTCATATTCAAATAAATTTGGTGAGTTCCGATCACTTCACGTTCTGGTTTACTCCCACATCGATATAAGTTTCTATTCTTATGTGAAAAAATTTTATGCTCAAAACATGATTTTTTAGATAAATTTACCGCCACCTCCACGAAGATGGACGACCTATATTCCTCATTTGACCGAGGGAAAACTGGAGAAAACCTTCAAGATCCAAATGGAGATGGATGCGAGGCTGCCACCACGGCAAAAGGCCGCATTGTGGGACATGGGTAAGGGAAGGGTCGGTAACGCGAGTCGCCTGCACTCACCTTCGAGCAAACCGTCACAGACAATCTTATGGGGATGGATGTGCCCGTTCCCTGAGAGGGTGTGTCTCTAGTGACCGTGCTTTTTTCGAGAAAAACGAAGGGGGGCACGCTAACACCTAGTTTGGCCTCCGCTGCAGCTCGATGCAGGTGACGACACAAAAGGGATACGGAGGCAGGGGTATCGTTTAACATCTTTCAACACTTTGCGTAAATAAATTGAAAATTTTACTTTTGTACATAGAGTCACTTTAAAGAAAGGACGACTAAGCAACAGAAATAAGGTCCAGGAGAAAAATGATAAAGGCCAAACTGATGGAGAGAGTCAAGTATGAAGAACCCTGAAGATAATCGTGAGAAAAATCAGAATTTTGGTTGCAGTGAAAACGTCCGCGGAGTGGTCACGATGCATGATGGCTTTCGGGATAGCTTCCGCGCTGTGCCATTTTTATGACGACAGTTTCGCGAGCGTTCCAGCTCGCTTCTTTAGGTCTTCAGGTCACTTCAGAACGCGGGAGCTATCCCGAAAGCTATCATGTATCAGAAATTTGGTTTGTGAACGTAATAAAGTAACACTAATCTTGAATTGAGAACTCACTTTGTACATTCCACACTGTATAATTTTCGCCGGCCATGGTTTTGACAATATTTGTCATTAAGTGATAATGACAGATGTTGTCGAAACCATGGGCGGTGAAAATAATATGGAATAGTATGGAATGTTCAAAGTGAGTTCTCATTTCATGTGTCGCTTTTCTACAAAGTAAAGCCTGAAACTTAAACTTGTGTCCCTCTTTCATTTTTAATCCTTTTTAATGCTTGCTTTAAAAAATCGGCGTCTTCTGTACATTGTCCAGACCTCGTAACTTCATATTTCTCATCTGTGTTCAGTAAAAGTAAAGCCTGAAACGATAACTCGTATAAGACTAAACTTTACACCTTCAGGCGTCACTTCGCGGAAGTATTTTATATTTGAATCCAAGTTGAAACAATCCTTGCACATTTCCACAATAGTTGTTTTGATATGGATTCATATAAGACTATATAACTAAGAAAGTTTGGCAGCAAAAAATGGCCTATGTGGAAGAGTTTAGCTGTCTGGGAAGTGAGATAACCGAATACGGAAGATTTAAGGTTAAGAATGATGCAGAGTAACCAAAATAAATAAGTCATCGGAAAAAAATTATATTCTACAAACATAGACGCACAATTTTGGTCAAAAGAAAGCAAAGCAATGAAACATATATTTAGGATGCTCTTTTAAGTTAGTGAATGCTGAAAAGTAATCACTAATGAGCAGATATCATTAAAACCCGTCAGGACACCGTGTTACAGAAATTGATTTAGATCACATGGACAGAAAGAATTGCCAAAGAATTCTCAATAAAAGTGAAGTACGGGAGATGCAAACTGAAAACTACGAATAGTATTAAGCAAGGTTTTTGGAGAAACCCTTTTATTTCTTGTAACTCTAAATAATAACTGACAAAAAATTATACAAATTTAGAAGTTTTCCTTGATATTTTACAGAGAAATTACGGGTTCTTTGTGATCACCTTTCCCTAATTGCACATCAGAACAAATGGAAACTAACATGTGCAATTACAATTCGATAACTTAAAAGTTATACGCTGAAGTGTTTGAAAAATGGCTGGATGATATTAAACCATTATAAATAGGCGATTGAGCAAAGAAAGGTTAAAATCCGAGCTAATATTTCACTTTTTTAAATTCTTCAAAAATACATCGAGATATTTTTGTTTCCATTAGGTACTTCATATTTCCTCACTATCATAGATTTCGTCCACTGGCGCTCATAAAAATACGAACGAACAACATTAAAGGCGTGATACAATCTGCTTAGCGCAGATGACATTACAAAATGTCATTGGGACATTCTTCGCACAAAATAGATTAGAGCAGTTCTGCTCAGGTATATGATTGGAGAGTACCCGTCAATTTATTTCTGTATTCCTTCTATTTTGATAAGAAATATACGTTTAATTTAATAATTACACTGATATTTCTCCTTACAACCCCTATACAAAATCTGGCAAACACGTGTTTTGTATATTTTTCAAGTACTCCAAAATATTGTACCTTCTAAACAGTAACTACGCTAAAAGCTGCCATGACATTAGATTGGGCGATAGGGAAGATAACTGAGTCCAGTTTTAATATAGTTGTCAATAAAACAACTATTTACTACAGTATTTTCCAGATTATTTTCCAAATCTCTCAGCAAGCTTTTAATTCAATAAAATTTGAAGCAAAATTTTAATCCCTGAGTATTTATTTAAGGTACTGCAAGGTGCGTGAATTATAGTTAGCTCTGTCTTTATGTCATATCAATATATGAAATCAAACGTATGCATAAAATTCGTAGTCTGAGGTGTGTTTGGCATAACTTTATCATACTTGAAACGAAGCATTTGAACTTGGTGATTAAAAAGACTTCATTTTCGAACACGACTATGTTTTTACGCTGGAATTAACCATTAGATTGAGTTGATTGGGTGAGTCGCATTCGATTATTAACGAGAGGTAAAACGAATTGATCAGTACTAATAATTTGGAAATTTATCATGAGTCACAAGTCCTTGTTTTCAATAAAGATCTTAACGCCAAAATCGCTAAATTGCGGCCATTACTAAAAGAAAATATATTATTGTTTCATATAAATATATTGAACAGAGAAGGGGAGACCGGGACTAGTTGCATAAAGCGGTATGTTCGTACATTTAGGATAACTTGGCAACTAAGACAGCCGTGTCCAAGGTATAAATAACTGCGCCGAAGGCGCGATGAAGATACCGTCCCTGTAAGCAGACCTCGCCACAACCGGTTTGTTTTCAAAATAGTGCATCGTGGGGAATTAAAATTATTGGGTGAAGATTTGTCTGAGTGAAATTTGAAAATAAACAATTTTTCTCATAAAAACCTCTAATTCTAAGAGGGGGACAGTACCAAAGGGGATTAGAGAGTAATACATGGATGATACTTAAACTTTGTGTGACGCCCACCATCTTCCTTCACATAACCTACTGCCAGTAGGCTACTTGCCTCCAATCGGGAAAAAGCTTGCAATGGGTGTATTTAGAGCCGGTTTGTAACATTCTCCTACCATATTTCCTCTTTGATCCGACAATCAATCAACTTAACTAAGATATTCAACATACTACAGTTTTAAAAAGGAATCACTTGGCTCACAATTTGAAGTGTTCAACTTTATTGTGAAGTTAAAATGGGCAAAGTTAGGTCATTTTAGAAGAAAAATATGGTAATGGGGCTAGTGCGTGGAGTTCCTTATGCGTACGAACTAGCGCCTTCGTAGCTATACACTTTGGTCTTCATTTTATTCCATCTCACAATTCTCAAGTTAAGATATCCAGGCATCTGGATAAAACAGTCTTAACGAATTCACAACCAGAAGTAAATTGGATTAGAGACATTGAATGCATATAGAAAGGGGTTACGAATTCGGCATTTAAGGAAAAGAATCGTTTTCCCGTTAAACCAGCGGTAACAGTGATGACGAGGATCACTCTTGAGTGCTTTCACAGCATGTTAAGCTAATTTGCGACTTGATGCTATGGTAAACGTTTATATACTGATCCTCGCCCCGGCGATTGTACCAGTTTTCCCCATATAGGTGGCAAGTTGGTACACGTGTATTGTTTGAGGAAATATTTTTCAAAGTTTCGTTAGTAACAATTTTCTAACAAACGTTGAAATTTACTATATTTAAATAATGTTTCCAAACGCTAGCAAAATAGTTTTTATTTAAAACAGCCACATTTAAAAATAGAAAATTCAAAAGGAAAAATTGTACCCAATTAGACACGGTATTCCCTACTTATCAGCAGTTTGGACACCTTACCCAAAAAATACCTTGAAGCGATAGAGAAATACCATTGAAGCGATAGAGAAATAAATTTGTCAATTACATTAATTATCTTATACTTCAATTCTTACACATCAATTGATAATTATACGCTATGAAATATTTTTGAAAATCTGTAACTTTTTGAAGATAAAGACAAAATATGGCGTAAAAAAGATGCTTTTTCCTTCATAATTTTATTAAAAATTAAAGTCAGCTTCGTCTGAGCAACATCAATTTTTATTTATTTAGAGGACTTTTAAAGACCTTTTCGAGGATCCATGTCAATAACGAGTGTGCAAATAGTTCAGCAGCAAAATAACGAGTCTACAAATTTTTGTAAAATATTCTGTAAATAACTACTGTAGTGTACACTGACCTGTTTTATGTTTGAACATAATTTTGTGAATCTGAATGTAACTTTATTGACAATCAGATGTGACTTTTTTACCAGTTTCCTCATATGACACATACTTATTAGATGGTTTTCCTGACAATTATTGTTAGACAAATACAAAGCATAAAATAATATATTCTTCAATAAATAATTTTCCCAGATAGATCTACAAGGTCCTCAGAAAATAAAAGTTTTCGTTTTTTATGGGTTATCATCCCATTATGAAATCGGGATATAACAGGGGATTAAACGATCAATCTAATGGTTAGCCGACACATCCTCTGCGTAACCTTGGGCCAGAGTTACAATAAAGCGAGTAAAGGGATAAAGATAGTTCCAATATCAACCCTATCGAACGGTAAGTGATCGAATATTTATGCTTCAACTCAAAAAAAGTGCTCCAGTTCTGCAGTGACCGCTAATGCCTTCAGCCAAAGTTAATGAATTCCAGTATGGAAATTTCTCGCTCTCGAAAAAAGCTTTTCGAGTCATCCAACTGAAGAATGGAGCCAGGAATATTAAAAACGGAGTCAGCGACGCTATTTTATGTGCCACTTAGCCGCCAAAGACCGTGAAATCGATACCGAGCACTTATTTCCCGATGCGCCGCAGGAAAAAAAATGAGTCGAGCCAACCGCCTTTTGTCGGGCCTCCCATTATTGAATTCCCGTCCTTCGCAAGGGGAAGTATAATTAAGAATATCGTTTGAAAAGCTCCCGACGCGCCAACTGGCCATTTTCGGTAGGTACTATTTTTTCCCGTCACTCAATAGTAGCTTCTAGCAAAACCCTGTTTTGGCGTAAATATAAGATATCGCGTCATCCTCGGCTGAAACCTTTAAAGCCACCACTTGTGCACTTATGATTCACGATGACAAAAAAATAAAAAATAATGACTAGGGATTTTAGTGGATCCCTAAAGATCGGGATCTTACGAGATGGTAAATATACTCATGATGTTAGCAACCATTAATAAAATTAGGCATGGATAATGAGTAATAGCAACGAAATCAGCAACAACCATTATTCATCATATTCGTCAAGAGGGACTGGATGTCTTGCGTTTTATCAAAGGAAGAAGAATGAGTTAGCCTAGGCATGTGATTAGAATGCCTTCAAAACGATTACATAAGTTTCAGGAGAAAAAAATGGAAGAGACGTGAAAGAACAGGCAACAGATGCCAGATATTGAGGAACATTTGAGACCAACGGGAGAAGAAACATATAATAGTATGTGTGTGAGTACACGTACTACGTTACGAATTCATGGGGCTGGGCTTGAAGCCCGGCTGTTGCTGAAACTTTTCAGTAAATTAAAACCCAGATTAGGTACTACGCAAATAGTATTTCAAATACAGCACTCTAGCAAAGGTATTTGCAGTTTTTTGTCATATCCTCGGCACCTTTGGTTTAAAGTAATGCCGACGTCGAGTCTTTCTACACCATTTCTAATTTCTCCAAGTAATTCTTTCCCAGTCAACCGCCTCCAAACTCAAAGGTGGAGCAAATGACAATGACTGACTATCGCCTCAATAAATAGCCAATTAGACAATATATCATTAATATTAGGCTTTAATGGAAGATAGTAAAATAGAAAATAAGATAGAGAATCCTCTAAGTTTCTACAAATTTCCTATAACTCTATAATTACTGCGAAGACTCCTATTTCCGAACGCGATTTTGTAATCACCACAGCATACATCCTTACTCTTAATTACTTGCAATCACTCTTTTCTTCATTGTTCGCAATTATTAGTTTTTATCATCTTTATGAAGCTACAGTTGTTACTACTCGCATATAGTTTCAAAGTAAAAGAGGATGGATATTTGGGATGACGTACAATAGTAGACGATTTAAGAAGCTAAAACGAGACATATGGCGAAGATCATAGCTTCTCTCGTTAGGAAAGTTATATAACGACCCTGATTATACGTAATTACAGATATGAACCAATCTAAATACCGCTCACTCCATTGCAGAACACCAACAAATGAGTGGAAAAAACAGCAGCCACAGAGAATTTACAGGCAGGATGAATGATACAGTGCTTAAATGGAGATGAGCTTTACCCTCTAGCCAATTGAACAAGCCGTGGTTATATTTATCACACAGTACGAGTACTTAGCGTTCAGATCACAGTGTAAAGCATCCTCCTTGTCACTTCATAAACACGCTCCATCATTTCCGTAGATTACATCACCCAGGTAATTCTAGAGCATCAACGATCTCTTTCCACCACGTTTTATCCACTTCGGCGCATTATGTGGTGCTTTTACGAAGGATGTTAGCGATCGCTGCCACAATTAATGCGATGAAATGCAATCATCGCAAAAAAATAAACTAGAATGCTGAGGTAGGGCGGAAACAAACACGGCGTCAGCGTTACTCTGTGCGCCCCCCCTGATTAACCAAGAGTATTAATCGGCCCATAGCCTAATGCTGCATTTACCGAACAGCACGAGTAAAGCCTATGTAATGTGCAATGTCCTCATAGTAAACCTGAGTTGGCGCCATAACTCGAGCGCAGAGTACCGTCACTGCAGGGATTTGAAATATTGCCCTACTTACCCAAGTCACAAGTACCCTCCAGCTACAATATGGTATCATAAAATGTATCCAACGAGTAACTCTTTTTATGCACTAAAATATGCGATGCGAATTCCTGAAGGTCAAAAATATCAGGCAGAATATTGGGAGCTAAAGTCATTGAAAAAAAGCTAATTCTGCAAGGGTGACGTTTGGGTGGGCCTTTCACTGCAAATAAAAATTAAAAATGCTCATCTTCTTTAACCTAAAATAGAATCGCATCTTACACTACAATTGGATTATCATATGAAAGACAAATTAATAACAGATAATATTTCCTTCAATATAAAGTTATATTAAGGTCACATTGTATCTAAAGCGTAAGCTGACTCTTGAACATTTAATTCAACATATTGTCTTTTGCTTTACTTGTGCCAACTTAAGGACTATTTTTCTGGCTGGAATCCTTTCCTGTTCTTCTGACAATATTCATCTTTGTACTTAGAAAATAGATGAGTGTACTCTTACTTCCATGGAGACTCACAGGTTGCTTGGAAGACGCAAGGGAGCACATCACACATTCCGCCGTTCAGCTTAAGGGTTCACGGAACTACTAAGCGGTGTCGCATGGTAGGAGAACGGAAGGGCGTGCATGGATGAAGAGGGAGAGATAAGAGAAGAAAAAAGAAAGATGATGAAGAGAGAATGTGTTTGGGGTTCGGGGAAGCGAAAGTAACCTAGTGAAGCAAGTCGTGAAGCAAGACGTGAAGCAAGACGTATCGTGTTTTTTAGTTTCTTATATTATGTGAAGTTCTGGGTTACTAAGAAGGGTGAAGGTAGAAATACTATGGTTATTCTGTAACAGATTACATTTTAGGGATTACACATAAATACGAATGTCGGCAAAGCATACAATAATCTTACGGTGAAATGAGAATCACGTAGTGTTCACTACATGATGTTGACATCGAATATCATCGGTCAGATCATACATATCGCGGAAGTATGACCATTAAATCTACATCTACATACTACCATGCGAGCCACAGCATGGGCGTGTGAAAGGGGGTGTTAGGACACCAGCCGTGTAAAGATGTATGTTTTCTTTTGGAGGTAAAATGGTTACGTGTGTTTAGTTTTGCTGATTTAAGCAAAAACTTATCATAGTAACTTAAATAAAACTTTGTATACTCCACGATAGGTATAATAACACGTCCCGGGTCATGTTATTAAACCTATAGTGGAGTATACAAAGTTTTATTTAAGTTACTATGAATTACTTCCACAAAGTCAAGCCTGGAACCATTTCCTTTGTAAAAACTTATCAGTTGATGTCTCGTTAATTTCTTTTAATCCTTCATCAACAGTACAAAAGCAATATCACCAACTAGTCTGCTTACTGAGTAACTACAAAACAAACATCTGCCATATGGCAACCAACACCAATAACTTCTATATCAAACACATGAATGAATATTATGGATTCGGATGTTTGGCATTGTTGCCTAGGATACGTGTTGCCTAAATTTCCACTTTTAGTTCACCCAGTCCTTGGCACAACTTCGATTAGTCTTTTCTGTTGTTCTTGTAAATAGACGTAGTTAATGGTTGCTAACGTGAGACTGTGGTGAATATTCAATAATGATCGAGGAGATATGAATTAATTGATGGTTAGAATATATCTTGATATGCTTGTTATCTAAAATTTACTTTTTAAATGCTAGAGAGGAAATATCTATTACAGGAAATCAGTAAGAGGTTAATGAAACGTTCATCGTGTGCCGACTACGTTCTTTGACAGAATTCGATTATTATTGGAATGCATAAGGTAAGCCTTTTTTGCCTAAATTAATTCAGAATGCTTTGTTTGAACAGAACTTGCTTCGTACCAGGCTGCAAAACAGGGTATGCGTCTACGAGGACCCAAAATAGGAGACTTAGATTGAAAAATAAGAATCTGTTCAAGGCGGTGGTAAGAGCATTCCTTTTTACCTACACTGCAATGATGGCCATTGGGAATACTCATGAAGTCACCTCGCATTATTATTAAATTTCCGTATAGCGATATTCACTAAGTGCTAAGAAGCTAATTGTGCATTTGTGTAATTAAATTTGTAGAGGAATTAAATATATCTGTAGACCGGACGATATTTGAAGTGTATAATTAGGTCCCGCGTGTATTACTACATTTTTTACCCACTACATTATTATTACTTGTAAGTAAAAACCAATGCACATTCATGGCAAAACCGGTAAGGCGTGTTTATTTACAATCTGTCGACTGTATTTACATTTGAACTTCCGTCTTTCATCACTAGGTGGCACCACTTTCCAAAGAGTTGATTGTTTACGGAATTCTAGACAACAGTTTTTGGCAACGAGATCCCAATCCATAATATATATTCATGATCTAACATCTCCTTTTTTTCATTTTTCAGTTAAATTAACTAAAATCTTACACATAACCACCAACCTTTCCCTTTTTTCAATCTAATTAAATTGGCTTGAGGTATCTAGAATTTCTTCTTAACATAGTTCCATCTTCTCTCCTTACCCAGTAGCTTCGGGGAGTATCAGCTTGGCTGACCAAATCACATTAATCCCACTTGCCATCATTGAACAATAAGACATATTTTGAATTATTAATTTTGTCATGGTCCTTATACTCTGCATTTCCATAATAATAACACATTTTCCTCTGGTGGCTTCTACAAATTTTTTCCTCAATATTGATTGGAATCTTTGGACTGAGAAGTGTAGCAACCACCGGTACCAATGACCTCAAACGTCTTATCAACATTAGCTGTGAGGGAGATGTTCCAAATTCTATTATTGGGATATTCCGGGATTCCAGTTGAGCATACCACAAGTTATCCAGGTCATAATTTATTTTTCTTAATTATTTTTTTAGCAATACCAACTCTTTTCTCCACTAGTCCATTTGAGTGAGAGTGTTGACTGTTCAGGACTAATGAGGCACAGATCAATGTCATAATCACTGGCAAATTCCCGGAATCCCAAGCTATTGAAAGGTACATTGTCAGATACAATGGAGTGAGGAATACCAAATTTAGCAAATAACTCTTTTAACTTGTCAATATGGCTTCTTCGTTGGGATAATTTCTAACCACTTTGAGTAATAATCGACAACTATCAAAATTGTTTGTTTGATATTTCTGCAATATCAGCTCCAATTTTGTTAAATGGATGATTAGGAATATGATGCGATAGTAATGGCTCTTTTGGGCTTCTTGATTGGTACTTGCTAGTTATTTGGTAACATTTCCTAGATTCTTGCCGAAAATTAGACCACTGACAGTTGTCATCACATTGGTTATAAAGTGTCTTTTTACCACGATAACTTTCTGTTTTTTCATACTTAATTGGGTAGACCTTCTTATATTCCTTCTCCGACCCCTTCATGGCTAAGACTCTAGATTGGGTTGACTCAAATAGGAGACAGAGTTCTTCTCCGTGCTCCAAAGTTAATTCCTTGCCTCTTCTTAAAAGATCCTCCCTTATTTTTTCGTCATATACACCGAAAACAATTGCATCACGTACCCTGCAACTTTTTTCTTTGAAATTGCAGCAATCAGCCTGCAATTTTAATGTCAGTAAAAAAGCCTTGAATATTTGTCCTTTTTGAACTATTTTATAAAAACAATAACATTCAAAGATCTCATTTGCTGCTTCCACACAGAAATCTTCATAGAATTTCAATATGTCATTCAGTTAATGTGTCTTGTTTTCACTCTGGCTGTCATAAACCTTCAATGCCTCATTTCCAATTTGGTTAAAAATAGGGCAACTTTTACTTTTGCTCCTGCTGCTCCATCTTTTTCTGCTGCCGTAAGAAATATGAAAAATTCCTTTTTAAATCTTTTCCATTCCGACCCTGAAAGGTCATACATGGGTTCAGGGCCTCTAACCGACTGCGCCATATTTAGTTTTGCTGATTGAAGCAAAAACTTATCAGTTAATATCCTGTTGATTTCTTTTAATACTTCATCAACAGTACAAAAGCAATATCGCCAACTATTCTGTTTACTGAGTAACCATAAAACAAAAATCTGCCACACGGCAACCAACACCAATAACTTCATAAAACAAACATTTGCCACATGGCATCCAACACCAATAACTTTTATCTAACAACGTTTACTATGGGAGTGTATTTCGTGGAGCTCAGCTTTTATTGTGATCGCTTATTTTGCACGGAAAGAACGAGTTTTTGCACCTATCTGCTCGGCAGAGTATCTCTATTATCTTATCGCATCTGTTAGACCTAGAGATGCAGTGAGGCGTAATGAAAATATTCTGGGTGCGGCTCACTCAGAGTTACTCCCTCACTCACTCACAAATTACACGAGTTGGGATTACTTTCTTCAAAATTTAGCGAACTCGTTTTCTTATGCGCACATGTAATACTTGTATACTGGTGAAAAATTGAAGAAAACTATACCATTGGCCCATCCTCTCTACGTGCAACTAACCATCCATCAACTGATCTTCACCCTTTTTATCAACAGAACAGACGGGCTAACACTTCGGCAAAACGCTGACACGAAGGCTTAGAGGTTGCTAGAAAAATGCAGAAGAGCACATCACACATTCCACCATTCAACTCAGGGGTTCACGGAACTATTAAGCGGTGTAGAACGGTAGGAGAGGAAGATTGCAAGCACGAATGAATAGGAGGGGCTCAAAAAGGAAGTACAAAGAAGTGTGATGAGAGGACGCGACCGCATTCGAGGAAGCAAAGGAAGAATGCAGGAGACGTGCATCTTACGGGGGTTGAGTTGAGGGCTTCCGGGAGATTTGACCGGAAGATATGACCGGGGAAGAGGCGGTGAAATGTGCTGCGCCGCCGGCAGGGGTCAACTCCGATGCCGTTGTCCCCAATACGGCACCCAGACATAAACGGCCCACGCGGCACCCTCCTTTCTTTTCATGCCGCACCCATTGTCACCCAGGCGCCTCTATTGTCTCCGTCGTTGGGAAAAAAAATAAAAAAGAGATGAATACCTAGCGCGGATTGGTAGCTAGCCGGGGCGCCAGCCCACGCTGCCGGCTGCAACTCATGCATTCAACCCATAGACTACGAGTGAGCGCCACCTCTGGCACTTTTTCACACGCCACCGCCCTCGATATCACCGTGAGTGCGCAATCTGCGCATGAATGGTCAACTTGATAGTCGATAGCGGATATTTTTCGTCTGAATATGTCGCATGTCCGCCTACAACACCGCGCTAGCAAACGGAAGTAGACGAGCGTTCCAAGAGTCCTCACCCCCGGCTCATTTCACCCTGAGCAAACTAAAACTGGGCATGGACGGAAATCGGTAGAATATACACATGGTAAAGATATCCATCCATGGAGAAAATACATCGATGAAATGGGCAGAAATTGTCACGAGAAAAAATAAACCTAAGGCACGATCGTGGTTATCCATAGCACAAAGGTAGGCAATGTCGTTATTCATCAATTGCGCTCACGAGAGCAAAAATGTGTTCCTCCATCGTCAATTTTTATCTAAGGGTTGAGGGTACTACTTTTATTTGAAGTAGTCCTTAGGATACTATCGTTGAGAACTCCTCTAAAGCCATTTAGCCTCTGGACAACGATTCCACCCCTGTACCGGGAATCTTGGACCTAGGATTTTCCGGATCTAGTCCCAGAATACCATGCTACCCGCGCTCCCTTACTGAGGGATCCTTATACTGTAGGAATTTATTTAGGATACAAGGTAAATAAAAAAGAAAAAAGTCATGCCTTTGCTGTCTGTCAAAAGTTGCAATGCATTGAAGATGAGTACTCCCAGAAGCCATATCCCGTGTTACTTTGCAATTGCCTAGAGGCGAATTCGGCCTGGACCGGTAATGGAACCAAAGACCTTTGGTTTTCCGGGCCAATGCACAGACCACTACGCTATCCAGAATTCAGAATTCTCGTGGCAATTTGGGGGAAAAGCCAACGGTGTTATGCAGTTTCCTTTCCACGCAAACAGAATGGAAGGTATATCTTTCCACGCAGGTAAAACGGCTTTGCAACAAATTACTGAATCAAACGTATAAACAATACGCTTATAAAAGATTGCTATTGTGTTAAAATTTGACGGCATTCAAACTCGGGATGTTTGCGTAGTAATCAATGCAATTTGGGTATTGTTTCTCTGAGGGCAACAAATTTATTCCTCTAGTTTGGAGAAAATCTATCCATACACGAGTAACATTTTTAGTCGCAATCATCAAACTTGGACTGTATCATTCTAGATTTTAATGACTGCATCATAAAAACCGTTCCCTCAAAAGCAAAAACTAACGGTCAGTTACTTTCCATGCCGGCGATAGATTCTCCATTCAAAAGGGGAGGGTTATATATAAAATAATTCCTATGGAATCAGTATTAGTTCAACAAACAGCCAGATACACATGCTAGAAAATAAAGATACATTTGTTTAAACCATCATGGGCATGCTCTTACATGACAGCTCAACTAGTCTTAAAAGAAGATTTTCATTAAAGTAAGCCACTTCAAGGAATGATAAAAAGTATAGAGGAAGGAATGAAAGACTAAAAAATGAAAACAAATGTTGGGAAAACGTATAAAGTATAAAGTAAATCATGGAGGAAATATGAGTTTTATGACAAATACGGGGATATTAGAGTGGATTAGAAAGTATAGACATCTGGGGAGCATGCTGATGGAAGATATGAAGAGTAAGATAGAGATTAAGTCAAGAATAGCTATGGGAAAGGAAGCATTAAATAAGAAGAGAAATGTGTTATGCAGTGATATGGACCCATAACTGAGGAAGAGATTGGTGAAATGTTATGTGTGGAGTGTTATGCTGTATGGATGTAAAACGTGGACCTTGGGAAGAAGAGAGAAGAATAGGATCAATGCACAAATGAAAAAACGACTTCGTTTTCTTCCACTGATTTATTTCTTTGGTACAACATGTTTCGACACATAGAGGTCATTTTCAAGTACAAAAAATTTTTAAAATTCAAGCAAATATATACCTGGAAGGGTCTTGGTCTTGAAACGAAGTCGTTTTTTCATTTGTGAATATCAACTTCCACATAGTTGAGCCTGATACCATTGAACGTATAGGATCAATGCTTTGAGATTTTGGTGCGGAGGAGGCTAGAGAGAGTGAAATTGGTGGATAGAGTAGGAAATAAGGTGCTGGGAAGAGTTTGGGAGGAAAAAACAATACCGAATACAATAAGGAAGAGAAATGGAAACCAGGTCGGATATATCTTAAGAAGGAAGGGGATTTTAAATACAGCATTCGAGGGAACAGTGGAGGGAGAAAAGAAAAGAGGAAGAAAAAGGCTGAAAATTACCGATGAAGTGAAGATAAAAAGAATTTACAAGGAAACCAAGGAAGAGGCCCGAGACAGGAGGAAATGGAGACAGCCTTGGTGTTTTGGACCTGCCAGTTGGCAGAATACCAGTTGATGATGATGAACTACTCCTAAGTTATATTTGACAAATTTAGCTGTGTCTAACTTTAGATCCAGTGCGTAGCAAGTGATTTCAATGGCCTTTGATGAGAACCGGATCCATTAAAACGAGTATTTTTTTTCATGCTACAACCAGAATACTAGTGATGGGTCGTTCATGATCGACTCGTTCAAAATGATTGAATCACCAAGTGAGTCAAATGACTCATGATTCATTTCGGGAAAATGATTCGATCATTCAATCATTTTGTGTTTCCGTCTGCCGTGTGATTGAATGTGTTTTTAAGTGGAAAAACATTCACATGCACGTTATCCGTTATGTCTAGTCATGAAATTTCAGAGAGATATCTTCATGGGCATAAATCCATTAATATTTGGTCAGTGAGTTTATGTTTGTATAGCATATTTAGAGACAAGGCGCTCATTTTAAAAACGATTAAATTAACCCTTGTTACAATACCAGCGCATCATTACAGTTGGTAAACTTGATAAGAATTTTAATTACCTGCTCAGTTGAAAGCTCTAAATTGAATGTAATTCAATACTGCAGATCAGAAAACATTCATGCACATTAATTTGTGTAGTCTGAGCTAGTGATTTAATTTTCATGTACATAGTTTGACGTTATTCTTCTTGAATTCAGAGTCTGTGACAGTTTTGCCTCTATAAATATTCTCGTGACTATAGTACTTAAAATCTCCAATTTAATGCGGATCCAACATTTGTGGAATATGGAAATTAATCAGTCTTCCTAAATTTCTAAGCACGATAGTAACTATTCGAAATCAATTATTCAAATAGATTGATGGCATCAATTAGCATCATTCGAGTTTTTGAGTCTCTTCAATCTTGATTCATTCGAGTCTTTCGATTCACGTGAGTCTCGTGATTCATCTAATCAATCTGACTTACGAGTCATAATGAATCAAATGATTGAATCAGTTGATTGAATCTTTTAAGTGACTCAAATCAAAATGATTGAATCACTAAAATGATCGACTTAGCCCATCTCTACAGAATACTATTCTTCTCTCATCAGAGGTATACCATCCAGTCATTTTAAAACCCATATCTTTATTATAAGAGCAATTTCTATGGCCTTTCCGCACATCTTCATTATTTTAACAAACTTAGACAGGCGGAAAATATTCAATATTTTGCAAATAACAATAGTTATCAATTTGCCAACAGTTAGATATATAAGTGAAATTTTCAGACGGGGTGGAAACTCAAAAGGCACAGCGGACATTAAGCATGTCCAAGGTACTCAGATAACGACTCCAATATTAACTAATCTGTAAAGGTAAATAAATGGATAACTACCGATTCCCAATTAATTTGGAATTAGACAGTAGAAAGATATGCAACACAATGTTAGATAATTAAGCGGCAACTCGATGAAATGACAGGACAGACAACAACTACGAGCTTACGCTACATTCACTAAAAAATTCATTTACAATTCACTTGTGTTGGGAGTAGAAAATTTAACTCAGATACAGGGCAAGTCCTCATCAAACCAGTTGCGAATCTCCTCGGAAGGGATTAATATGAGCTGGATTAAAAATAATTCGTTGGCGCATACTGTGAGGAGGCCATTCAAGGGAATTTTTCGAGTGGGCTCAGACGAAAAGCAGATATAAATGATTAACGTAATTCTCCAGTACTTTTTACCTATGATTGCGTGAAAACGTGGCTGTGAACACCAGTCACTGCGTTTTAAAATGCAAAAAATATCGAAAATAAAGCGGTTCTTTCAGTTAGTTTTCGGTAATGAAACGATGCAGTTTTATTCAGCGGCCTGAGTTAAAAGAAGTCCAACTAAAGCCTAACTCACCATGGTGAATTTTCTTAGCTTTTTTCATCATGGTTTACTACTTAAAACACCTTACTTACCGAAAGGCTTTTGGCCACAAATAAAATAAATAACTTAATTATTTAATAAATAATATAAACTATAACTATATAACCTATAACTTCTCTCCCACACCTTGGGCCATCTCAATAAATACACGCATTTAGGCATCCAGAAACATCCTTCTGTATAGTTTTTCGTATTACAATTTCTTTTAAATGGTTTTTATGGCACAATTGTATCTCTGGGAAATTGCCGTGAAATTAACTCCATACATTCGGCGAATGAGGGAACTTTCATTCATGAAAAGTAACATCCCATTCCGGACAAACAAGAAAAATGCTAGATACAATACAACTCAAGAATAATGCTAGATACAATACAATTAGCCAAGAGAGTTTAAATTTGTTGACTACCTGCTATTTTCCCAACTTCTTCCTTTCATGTACATTGCTCAAGAGATCCAATAGTCCATAACTTGAGGATTCGGCGAGTAAAACATTCTTGAGGTCCCTGCAATAAAGTGCATGCATATATCATCACTTTTAATAGACATACTAATTATAATCAACCTAATACTTCATAGAATGTTCACACAAGAAGCATTTATTTAGAAAAATTATAAGATTTATAGAAATTAAGATGAAGAAAATAATCAATGTAACTGCTGCAGCCTTAATTACATAAAAAAACTAATTCATCGTGAATATTACATCTCTCCAATTCTCCAATAATATCATCGAGAAAACTGGAACTATAAGCACGAGATCGTCTACAAATTGCATCCATTATCGATTCATTATGACAGATTTTTAATAACATTCGTTCACTATGGTAGTTACTCAATAAAGTGGCACTCATAATAGAATATATAAATTGGACCAAAACACCTATGTTAAATAAAATAAAATGAAACGAATTTTCTAATTTTAAAGTAAGACATAGAGGTATAATTATGCAGACAGAATCGTTTCATTATCTCAAAATCTAAGTTAGCAAATTATAAGATTCAAATGAGATATATATAAACTCCGTGAAACATTATTTCAGGATAGGTTAGGCAAATATATGAAAGATTTTTATCCATATATTTTTTATGGGTTAAAAGCATAAAACTCTGTAATATATCGTTGATTCCCGAGGTCTAAGAGCCTTTTCCCTCAAAAAAAAAGAAAACATTTCCATGACCTTGACCTTCCATGACTTGGATTCCACCTCGAAACCCTTGATCATATTACTTCAGGGTGATACTCACTTTGCTCCATAAGGAGCTCTTTCTCTTTGCATTGTGTCTGTTTGGTCTTATGTTAGATGGAATCTTGTCACAATTTAAATAAACAATCACGCCTGTTTAAAAAACTTACAGGTGACCTGGGATGTTGAATTTTGGCAAGAACGCTGGTCGTTCCAGGACGGTTTTAGATTAGCCGGTCCCAAATCCGTTCTAAAACACAGACTGCCCGAAAAACAATTTAACAGAGATTAGTTTTACACCATTTTATTATGTTTTCTAACGTATGAAAAGCATTGTACTGTGAGCGGAAATGTATACATTTTGAATATCTAGAGCTTAAGATATGTAGTATAAAATATTTCACCTTCCGTAGAGTAAAAAAATGAAAATGTTATTCTCATACATATTCTACTGACTTTACATGACATTTCAGGTTTATGGCTCCAAAATAGTCAATTTTTTAAATATTTATATTATTCACTACTTTACAATTGATTGTTTCTCGAGAAACCCCAGCATACGGTATGGAACACTTTCATTCAACCGTAAAATTTCAGCGCGGATTCTCTCCTATACAAGAGATAGGAGAGGGGATAAAAAGGAGGTGACGGGAAAGGTGTTTCATCTTGTCAGGGCGCAAAAACAAGATTTGGTACAACTCAGCAGCAGAAGAAAAAAATTAGGAAATTATGAAAGCGAGTAATTAAAATCGAACAAGAAAAATAAAACATTGAGTGACTGATGACGGAATGCTTATAAGTTCCGGCGAACAGAAAGGTTTAGGGTGGATATTAACAAGGAGAAGAAAGATAATAGATCGCATCCTGAGAAACAACAGTTAACCAATGCCTTAATCGTGTGAACCTTAGAGGAGATGAATCACGGTGTAGGTCCAAGGATATATTGCGAAAGGAAAGTGATGGATGACGTCGATGTAAGGGACAAATTTCACGGCTCGTAGGAAGCAATTCTATAGCCTACGACAATGGTACACCATTAATATTCATCACGAAGCACGGAATCGATCATAGTGTCGAGCTTTCAGGTTTTTATCGATACAAAAAGTCATTTTTATCGCTCGATTCCCTTCAGCTTTTCATCTATATAGGTAGATAAAATATGAAAAAAATAAGAAATGAACGAAAGATCCTATTAATGAGAGAAAAGACCGCATAAATATGGAGTTTGTGTTGGACCGAGCAGTTATTGAGTTGTACACGTAAAAAAAAAAGTGTTCCTTCAATTCGGAATACCACAACGATAAATCTTGAACATTTTTGTTTTTAGTTATACTAGAAAACCTGTTTTTAAAACAATGCCATTGGATAAATTATATGCTGTAGTTGAGATGGCCCCGTAATTGACCCCTAAAATCGGGAAGTATAGGCTTGCCATACTTCCCGGTCTTACCACGATGACTAGCCCGGTAGACAAATTTGTCTCCTATTAAAGTGAAATGTCCCAAAATGTCTCCATTTAAATTCTCTGTACAGTGCAGGGATAAATGCGCACTGGCAACTTTATAGCGAGAAATATGTAAACCATACTTATGGTATTAATAAAAGTTAAATTTATGGTATATTAATAATAAAATACCAACACGTATCCACATCAGCTGTTTCCGTTGAGCCTAAATAACTTGATGGGGGCCGAAAAGGGTTTACCTCACTAGTGCCGTGACTCGGAATTCATTGTTTGGTACTAATGCATGTCACCGCAGCTGAAAGGAAATATGTATTCCACCGATACCAGAGTATCAAAGAATAAAATAAGATTATCACTAAACTATAACCATCACCAAACTCATAAGAATGAAAACTCGATAGTAAATTTCCACACTATTAATAAACACCGACCGTGGTTTGGATACTACATGTCATTATCAAGGCACAAAAGCTAATTACATAAAGTGTCGAAACCATGGTCGGTTTTTATTAATAATAAACTTTACTATCGAGTTTTCATTCTTACCAGTATGGATATTGAATATTTCTACAAAGTTATACCTGAAATTCTTTCATATAACTATCACTAAACTCAAATGAACTACAATCAATCAATAAATGATTTTGTACTTTCCCAGCGAATATTATGAGTGAAATTCTCTCGGGGTTCCCACCGGGTTAAATTTTTGGCTGCTGCCAACGTTTCGATGGATAAAACCTCCATCGTCATCAGGGTAATGATGACGATGGAAGTGTTATCCATGGAAACGTTGGCAGCAGCCAAAAATTTAACCCGGCGGAAATCCCAAGAGAATTTCACATACAATCAATTATTCCCGTTTTTATTCTCTCCAAAACGTGTCCCAGTTTTGGGGCATCAGAATATGATAACCCTACCTAGTAGGCACATTAATTATTTAGCATGTTCTAGTAATTGAAATTCCACTCTTAATAGCTATTGAAAAATTTCCGTCATCCCTATGGTTTGTATCTATGTCCTCAGGTAGGATACCTCTAGCCAACACATGAAATAAATCTTTTCAGAGCAAAGAATCACGTGCATGCAACAAAGGGGCATTTCTTTTGCATACATACCCTAACCTTTGACTGCACTCTTCTGCTCAATTTTATGTCAGTCTATATCTTCTGTCTACTCTCTTCTCGCCTTCTTCAGTAGTTCAAGCCCCCGAAATCACGTGCTGCGGGCCCACCTTCTCCTTCTCCTCCCAATGAGCCCATTACTGTCCACGCCCACAACCCCACTCAAAAGTCCTGTCCTATTTCACGTCATCGCTTCTTCACCCTCTCCACTTTCTCTCCTCAACCGTCTCCAGCTCCTGCATACTCCCCCACTCCTCCTCCATCAGGCCTTTCCCTCCCAACCTCCCCAGACGATAATTCTCTCCCTCAAGAAGTCCTTTGCTCACCCTTTAAAAGCGCTTACCGCCCCTGCCTTCCATCCCTCTCGTCCGACCCCTCAATATTCTTCCTTATCCTTCCCGCCTCCGCCTCCCCCCCCCCCCATCACGATCTCCAATGCATACACACCTCCCGAAAACCCTCCGCCCAGCCTCATTTTTCAGCCCCTTTCGCCTTCCAATCCAATCCTTTTGAGTCCCCCCATCCTCTCTAGCGCGCCAATGATTCCGATAACAGATCTCATATTTCCCCTCCCCCACTCTGCAGACACACAGGCCTTTCTCCATCGACAAAATCTTCCTTCCTTCTCTCTCTCCCTACTCCTCTTCGGGGGAATCCTACCCAACTTTCCCCGAAGCCTCTCTTTACTCTTCGACGACCCCCCCCCCTCTCAAATCCAACCACTTCCTCCGTCCTCACCCTTAATATCAAAAAAACCCCTCCGGGCCACCCGCACCACCAAGGGGAAAGAGGGAGGCAAGGGGATGATGGCTTTTAAAGGGCGCAGTGGTAGTTGTAGGAGGAGGAGGATGAGGTGGTGGAAGGAACTTTCCCTTTCCATTATCAAAGATAACGGGGGGACTTTTGGCGAGCAAATCGATGACCGGCATCCACCGAGGAAGAGGGGGAGGAATTGGTGGGGAGGGGGGAAAGAGGGAAGAATTTATGCCGCGTTCACACTTCCAACGCGAGCCGATCGTAGCGCGAAAGATTGCAAGTAGAAAACGACTGGGTTGGTGAGATTGGATATGCTTAGTGACGAATCTCTCGGATGTTCCACCAAGATGCCTTCCTTCACATGAGTCACTGGTTATAATTCGGATTTCCTTCAACATGCTACCATGCGAGCCGTCACAAAGGCGTCGGGCAGGAGGTGTTATAACACCAGCCAGTACCAAGCAAAGGGAGGAAAAAGGGAAAAGAATGGGGGAATTACTGAGTGCATTGCACGTTAAATATTCATTTAATTCCAGCGTCATGGCGTCTTTGTTATGATCACTACATAAGCGTTGGAACTAGAGATTTGTGTACCGATCATCTCGTTACAGTATCTCTATTTTCCATCGTTCCTATCATTTCCGGAGATATAGTGCGGGGAAAAAATTATATCCTCCCTTACGTGATGGCAATGTTAGGCACAGTCGTGATTTGAAGAGCCAGTCCCGAAGTCTAGCCTGGTCGGCAATTTTTTCCCGCATAACGCTGAAATACTCCAGAATGTATACCTTTAGGTCAACGGCACAGAAATACGCAGCGAGAAATGTGTACATCAAGAATGCATCAAATTATTTCGCACATTCTCTTTCGATTTCACAGTATTTTTATTTTCTCTTCAATATTAAGCCGAATTACATTAGGCGCTTATCCATTTTGATATTTGCGCTTCACCTTACCGGTCTCCCCACACGGCATCAGCGCAAACCGCCGTAAATGTCCAGCGTTGAGAACTGCGTATAACTGATGTGTGGATGTGCATACACAGCGATATCGCTTGTTCGCCTACGTCCGTCAGTCTGTCTCTCAGTAAATCGTATTTGAAGAATCATCAGACCACCAACATCTGATGCACTATGATTGTTTGGCCTACTGACGTAGATGGTGATGTACGCCAGTAGCGTAAAAAGGGCATCAGAAGACTTCCCTCCCAATAGGAGGGTTATGGTTCATTGATTGGTTGTTCAATCCTAAGATTGGTTGACTGCAGCCATCCACCCTTCCCTCTCGAATGCTAGTTCCCTTACCTCCTAGCATACCGTCCTATGAACTTTCCTCTTTATTTGATCCATGAACTTATTCCTAAGCTTTCTCTTGTGGACTTTTCCTCTATTATACCTTCAATTATGTTCTTAACAAGCCCATTGTGCCTCAGGGGATGTCCAACCCATCTGGGTCCTCTTTTCTGTATATGATTCCATAATATCCTTTCCTCTTCTACTCTTCTGTACAATTCATCATTTCTTATTTATCCGTAAATTTTATCTTCAGCATCCCCCTCCAGCATCAGGTTTCAAAGGCTTCTAGTCTATTCTTGTAAGCTTACCCAACGAATGTTTTCCACACGAATGTTTTAGCAAATTTTTTTCCTGGTTTGTAGTCCTATTATCTTCGAGCATAGCATCTGTCTTTTTCCCCTGAACGCCTTATGGTCAGAAACCTACAACGGGAGATTCATCTCGTTGAATTCAATCTGTATGAAAAAATTAGGAGAAATGCTACAGACGGAGACGCCTTTGGCGAGGTAAGTTGTCATTGCAATAACCCCGACGCACTTGAGGTCAACCATGGAATGACAGCAAATTTTGCCATGGAAATTTCGCATATGTTTCACCTTTTAGATTGGAGATAGAACATGTCCGCAGGTGTCTTATGTACGTCTAATTAATACCTCATACGTTGAAATGGAATGAAATAGGCATGGCCGCAGTTGATCATGGTCGTGGAAGTGGCCGAATCATGGTCGAAGGAAAAGCAAGAATAGGGTCCAAGTGAAAGACTGTGCCGAACAGGCGCGGTGAGTATTGGAAACGTTGGAATTTCGATACTTTTGGGCTGAATCCATAGGAGGTGGCACTAGCACTAGCGGATATGAAACGCACGATGTTTCAATTGTGACAACAGTTTTGATAAATGGTAATGAAAATGTTAACAACATTCTAAGAACTTTACAAAGTATATTGTGCCTCAGCTTAGTAACTGCAAACTTCTCTTCTATGAGTTCAGCAATAAGTTTTCACTTTTATTAATTTGGCCAAGCGATTTTGTATTTATTATTCTTGATTGATGATAAATGACAACGGAATATTATCGATACTTTTATTCTGGCCAAGAGATGCCACAATAGAAAGCTTCGACTTAATTTTTTTTGAGCTTTAATGCTTAAGTTTATTTCATCTTGAAATTCAGAGATTATTAATTTTATAAAATTTCCATGACTTTTTGTAAGAACAAGTTGAAACGAATACACTAGAAGGAACACAAAAGAATATCTGGCAGCCCGATGTTAGAAACCAGGAAAGGAGTTTGATGGAGAAGAAACTTCAGGCGGTAGGAAAGGTAGTTGGAGGGCATGATGCAAATTCGGTGAAATACCGTATGTGTTCCGGGAATTGGTATTGGATTTCAAACCTCCAATGACAGAGAAGAGAATTAGGATGTTGGTGTACCGATGAATAAGATATTGGGCTAGACATCAAGGTAGACTGTCCGTCTACATTTCCCTTGAGTGGGACGCACAATTGTGGACCCCTTGGCGCACTTGGCTAAAGAATAGTCAAATGCCGATGCTGGGGTTCTCCCCACTCTTCTTATAACCCCCAAAAGCTCTCCTAACCATTGTCAGTCGCCTTCTAGAACCTCTATAAAGTGGAAAAATAACTTCTGAACATCTTGAATTAAGGCTTCTCGCACAGCTAGCCCTCAATAAACAGCGCTAGGCACGCGGGGGTTACCGATTGTAAGTGAAGCACAATAATTTTATATAACGAAAAACTGGAATAAAAAGAGTAGAGCGCTTTTTGCGATGAAAAAGCAGTCCAGTGGATTTGAAAAACTATTATGATCACAGCGCAAGCTGCTCGTTGAGCCCACCCGAGACCAGTATCAGATAACTATCGCCATCTCTGCCAACTTTTTCATGGCTGAACTGTCCATGGAATTCAGGGCTATAGCTTCATTCGACACTGAATGAATTAGAAAATTTGACAATCAAAACGTCAGTAATGATGGGATTTGACCAGGTAGAGATCTCGAACCCTTTAACATCACTTTTAAGAGGATTTCCAAACCTGCACATAATCCGAAAGGGAGCCAAATATACAGGTTCTAAGGACAATTGCTAGACACGCGTTTTGATTTGCGGATTTGAGGATGGTTTCTGTTGTTTATCGTTATGCAAAAATTAGCCTGGTGAGAAGCTAGATCAAAATTCACAAGAACAGTGCGCCGGGAAAGGTTAAACTATTTCATCAGCAATTAACGCACGTCGATCGGTTATGCCCTGTTTACATTACTAGCTTTCTAACCAAGTTAACTTGAACTCGAGTAAAAATTCGCCGTGTAAACGGAGGTTGGTGCTAACCGTAGTCAACTTTTTAACCACGCTAGACTTACTTGGGTTGGCGCTGGTTACCATAATTTTCAACGCCTTAAACTCAGGTTAGTTAGAATAGTATTTGACTGATCCAGTCCACATGTAGCTTTAACTCGAAGCGTACAATATATTACGAGAGTTAATATTGTCATATTCCGTATCCATGCGTTATCGCCAAGTAGCTTAATGTATTTATATTTCTGAGTGAATGATGAACCGTATTTTAAGTTCAAAATTTACCTTAAAAGCGCAAGCAATGACAGGTCATGGGCATAACTTGGAAGAAACAGTCGTTTATTTCGCTGCACATATTGAGGCAAGGACTCGAAATAAGAGTCATTTATAAATCTGGATTGTCAAGATAACATCTTGCATTGTGTTTACCTTTCATAAAAGAGAGCAAACGACATAGTAACGTAATAATCTAGATGTGTCCTTGCGGTAAAGTACAGCATGGTGACATGTCGTTCTATTAAGGAAATTTACCCTCTCAATTTTCATTTTTCGAAGCATAAAGTAATGTTTAGACATGAAATTATACGTGTAAAGTTAAAGAATAATGAATGAGAAGTCTAACAGTGCGAACAGTTTGCATATTCAATCATTTTTCTCGCCAATATAGTCCCGTGAATTTAGCCCACAGACCTCGAAAAAATGAAAAGCGACTTCTGATGTTTGTTGGGCTGTGGGCTACATCACCTTCATAACTCTCCACCAGAGGCCACCAACATCTTAACAAGGGTTAAGAAATGCCGTGTGAACACAAGTTAGTCAAGGCGCCATATTTACTATCATTATAACTCTAGTAATGTAAACGGGGAATTGCGCAATTAGTTATGTATGAGATGGTTGTGCGAATGGGACATTGGAGAAGTGAGGAAACCTAAAGGACTAAGTGGGTGAGAATGGGGTGGTGGACGCCTGTTGGACGGTTAGGAACTTGAGCTCACTTTTACAGTACCACGAGCCTTTGGGGGATTGGTCGGTGGGTGGGACGCCGTGGAGGGAGAAAATCGAACTCTTCCCCGGATGCCTTTAACGAACCGAAAGCGACCGATTCAGGCCTCCATCCACCCCGTGCGCTATCGCCCACTAAAACCCCCCCAAATCTCCCCGTGGCCCTCCATCCGATCCAACCGTTTGCCCCATTGGCTGCAGACTTCCCTCTCACTTCGGCACTTCTCTCTCATAAACTCACCCTCGGCCGATCTTCCAATAAACCCTTGCTCACAGCCGCCGTGAAGTCCGTTCATGCACGGTCTATGTCCCCTTCTACGAATCCGCTGGCACTCATCTTCTATTTCCTTTCCTCGAAACCCGTCATCCAAATGCCACCAAAAATCACTTTTCCTCCTTTTCGACTTCCGCAGATTTTTTTCATCGTTTCCTCAGAATTTTTCCGCTTTCTTGTGCACCCAGAAGGGGTCAAAGAATGATGAGGGACATGCTAAATACAGGTGCCCTAATAACTGTCTCATCTGCTACTGCCCTGCATCTACCCAAATATCACTAAGTTTTGTCGTATGATGTACCACTAGAGAATGATGGTAGGAGGGTGATTGGCTTTTCATGTGCATCGACTACTTTGGTTAGTATCCACTCGGTTCCAACCCATTTATTCCGATGGCTACATGTTAAAATGATGAAAAAAACGAAATATTATCAGTATATACTATAAAAGCCACTCATTTTTTTAAATACCTGCGTATTTAAACATTCATAAAAGTATCAGAAATTCCCATAGCTATTCATTAAAATGTATTTTTAGGTTTTCCGTAATTTTCAGCCTCGATCGTCAAACCTGGAATTCGCTACACTCCTTATTAGTGTGCATCACAGTTCCGCATAGTCTTTCTTCGAATGTTTTCGAAAAACGCTGGACAGAGGAAGAGTTTAAATAGGTGTACATGACGGAAGAAAAGCAGTAGGTAATATTCTTAGCATTTCAAGGGATGAGTAAACCTATGGATACGAAAGTCGCTGTGCATTAAAGTGTAATCCTACCGGCTTCATTTAATGGCATAAATACCTGAATACGTAAGGATAAGCTTAAAGGATGACTAAATACCGCTGGAATGAGTACTTGAAAAAGCTTTGGGAAAAAAATAGGATAGAAAGGGCTGTAAATTGTTAGTGAGCTACGAATGAATATAGTTTGGATGCTACAGGAACGGGAACGGGAATATACCAAGTAATGAGAATGTTCTTCAATGAATGAGATTAAAAAAACGAAACAGCTTAATGAAAGCGGTATAAATGAAATGAATGGACAGTGCAAGCCAACAAATTTATGGAAGAATGATGCGAAAGTGACTCCTAAAAGCAGAAAAACTAGAAGTCTTGATATTAAGATTTCACGGCGTAAGAAATGTGTGAATGTAAAAATGTATGCAATAATATGATAATATGGAAGATACTGTTAAAAGAAGACTATTTTCCTAGGCCTTACAGGAATGAATAACTGTCTTTACTTCACCCAACCGGAAGGGGAATACAATGATAAGTATGAATGCTTTATAGAGTAGATATCATAATGGCATTCACATCGGCGGATAACTGGAATAGATATATGGTGTTTCAGATGGTTAAGTACACGCTCTGTCAGTGGGCAAGAAACAAATTTTATTTTATTTATTTTATTTTATCTTCACTACCCCGAATACATTTACCGATGTACCAATTTACGTCGGGTGAATAACAGTAACAACGGACGAGACACAAACACCCATGTCCTGGGCAGATAATATTTTACCCAGGCGGGACTCGAACCCGCGACCCTAGGATTAGCAGGCGAGGACTTTACCCCGCCGCCACCGGGGCCGACAAATGAAAAGATATATGTATCAAACAAGCAAAGGAAATTATCTCTTCACCAAACTTGCCTGAAGATCAAACAAATGGGATAAGTAATAGAAATAAACTATCATACAAGGATATTTAATGATCCCGTATTTCATCGCACTGTTCATATCACAAACAGAACGAGATGCAAATCCCTCATATGAATCAATGGGGGACTATTATCTCAAACTTATGACCTAGTTATTCATTCTAAATTAGATATTAAAGCTGGGCATTGAGATGCAGCGTCTCTTTGCTGGGCCTCATTCCCATTGCAAAAATACCAAATAATGATTGCCTAACTTCATCCCTTCTTAAAACCATATATTTAGCGTCGGAGCCCTCTTTTCCCGAGACGGCGTTCTTAACACCATCCCGTGCGGTATTGCATTTGCCACTCACATTACCCCTAACGCCCCCAACTTCTTTGAAGACCAGTCTTGCGCGAACAGGGGAACGCTAGCCCGTGCGCGTATAAACACGCACACACACTCTCGCATCGACAGTACACGCGTCAAAGAGACACTTGCACGCGTTAACTCGCTCATTTTTCCTCTTACGCACACGTTTGCGTGGGTTAGGGAACTGTTCATGCGAGCGGTCGCGGCTCCGGCGTTTTTTCATTTCATCTTTTTCTTTCCCTCCCCAATTGACTCGCTTTCTCTCCTCCAACGTCCAAATAATTAGCCCAAACCCCACCACGTGGAGTGCGTGGAGCGTCGCGTCATCACCACCCCCGACGCTGCCGGTTCGTTTTAGTGCAATTAGCCGCGACGGACATGCAATAATCGGGGTGTGGATGGGCGTACGTTCCACTCTCTCCCTTACTCTCTTTGTCTCTCTCAACTTTCTCCCCCTATACCACTCCCATGGGCCCCGCTGGGATCAAGGGTAAAGGAGGGAGATTGAATGCTGACCCGGTGGCCAGAGAATAGAGAGCTCTGTTGTGAGCGATATTCATGATGTAGTTTCGCATTACGGTAATGAGCTTCGGGACCAAGTCATTTACATAAAAAGCCTTGCAGTTTCCACTGATTTGATACGATTTCATGACGTGTCTGATTCGTAGTCTGCATAAGGAAATTTCTACTGAGCTTTCGACTGTTTTTTAACTGAGGGACACTCTGAGTCAAAACTCGGTGGGAAGAACACAAAAAGGCCATCCCAGAGGGATAGACAACAACGGGCGCAAATGACTTTAGCTGTCGGTCGCCTCCCAAAATATCCAACCCAGACAACAGTGTCGGCAGTTGCTGAACATGAATCGTTGGGACACGATATCGACTTCGAAATAATTATCGTGATGGTTAAAGAGGAAAGATTTAAAATTTCGACTAATCTGCGAAGCCATAGATATGAGGAAAATGAAAATTAATCCTAACAGCGAAGGTTGCCTTTAAATTAGCTACAGTGGGGACCCAGTCATTCGTTAAAACATTTTATACCTCCTCTTCCTCCATCTTTTCCCACCACGTTCACTTTCACCTTTCACTGTTGAATCAGTCACAGATGATGGTACTTAAAATGTTACATAAAATCACAACATTGGCGTGAGCATTTATTTCCTTTAAAAAATGGCCATGAACGGAACGCGAAACATCTGGCTGGCACCGAAAAACACGCGGCTTGTATTGGAATTTTTGTCCATTTGCCTATTTTATCTATTCCTCTGTTAACATCTATTCAAATGTTTCTCCCCTTTTTTCAAAATCATCAATCGAAGCATACTTGAAACATTCTTTAATAAGACAATCGGTCCGGACAATAGCAGCTGCAGAGAGAAATAGATAGAAAGCATTGGAGATGTGGTGCAGTTGATGAATGACAAAGATGAAATAGACAGACAAAATCAAGAGGAAAGAAGTTCTACAAATAACTGGAAGGACAAGAAATATAATGAAAACTAACAGAAAAAGAAGATAAAACATAACGTGCACATTTTGCAGCCAAAAAGTCTACTAAAAATAACTATTTTAGTCAAAATGGAAGACAAAAATTCAAGTGGAAAACTAAGACTACAATGCATAAGACAAATCATGAGGACGTCAAAGAAAATAATTTCGTGGGAATGAAGAACATATCTGAAATACGTCCTGCAGCAAACCAATCTTTGGATTTATGACAGCTGAGAATGATGATTTAAGGCGCAAAAAGAATTCCATTTCTATAATATGTGATATCTCGTTCATTTCATTTATTTATCAACAATTTAACATAGATGTTCCGTCAGGAACATGCCTGTCCGTATGTAATATTAAAAATAATAATATAATTTTTTTCTACTTTTACCAACAAACTATAGCAGCTCAGGCTCACATACTTAAAAATTAATAATAATGTACTAATTAATTTTTGAATTGATAATTAATTCTTTGAATATCTATTACGTTATCTTTGCTTTCTCACTTTATCTAATTACAGGAGGCACTTATTTCCTCAAGTTAAAATTTCTTCAGATAAGCATCTCCATTAGCACCATCCAGACACTACCTACCTATTTCTCTTTTCCTCTAGCATAGCTTCCTTCCAAAAGTGTACACTTGCAATTTCACCGTAAACGATTTGCTCGTTACAGGTAGCTATAGTACACATGTCGATTAATTTGATTCGGTGAGATTTTATACTGTCGCATAAGAAAATACCAACATGTAGGTACTTATGAGTCTTCTGATACAGTTTATTCAATGTTTTCCAATAGTAATTGTTCTATATGGACTTGCAAACATAAGTTGGAGGCATATCTAACATGAATTAGCCAAATATAAGGTTATCTCAATTCCATCGAAAAAATGTAACGAATTTATTATCGCGGTTATCTGCAAAATAAAGTTATAACAACCGTGATCATCAGATGATTTAAGGTGCGGCTTTGTGGATGTGATGGATATACTTTAAATTAAAATGCTGCATTTTTCCGTAGTTTATGTAAGTATTTCTTCCTCCGTCACTTTTATGAGGTATCTTTAGTCCATTAGATCTTCGGACAGAAAATGTCTTGCCAAGATAAGACAATTTTCAGAAAGATGCAAACTTTAGAAATGAATAAAACGTTTTGTTATCACAGTAGATATTCGATATTAAGAAGTTTGCATATTCACCGGATGCGATGCCATCCGTCGCGTCCATTTAATGTGAAAAATACACATTTGAGAAAGCCAAATTTTGAGTACCGCAAAGATCATCACGGCTATAAGGAGGAAAAAATGTAATGGGTGAGGCATAGAATGCAGTGGAGCGCAGTGTTATATGGAGAATTAAGACCGGTGGAGGGAAGGTAAATTTTTATCCCCGTCGTAGGCGGAGTGGGTACACACCCCCCGCAGCCTACCCCAGTCGCCTGGTGGATGGTAGGCAAAGAGCGTCTGTCTGCGAGCGATATATGTATATACATAGAGTGAGAGAGGGGGGCGAGAGAGGGAGAGAGAGAGAGGGGTTGATTCTCTTTTAAGGGCATTACGCAACACGGAACGCTGCTGACAGCTTCGGCTGGCATTGGCGGTGCCATAATGCCTATCCCTTGCAGGTCGTGGGAGGCGAAATAATTAGCCGTGTTCGGGTTTTAATGCGACGTTTACGACGAGGAATTCTCGCGCGACAAAGGCACACAACAATGTCGGGGCACAACAAAGGCATCACGGCCCGGTGGCGGTCCGTATAAGATTCGTGCCTGCACTCTTTAGTCTGGCTAATTTGCTAATGAGTTTTCGCCCCGGGCTTTCGCCTCGTTGGCATGGACTTTTGGGAATCTTATCATTTCTATCACAAGTCTTCCGTCAGTTACCCATGACTTTTTAGACGTTCTCCGACAGACAAATTTCTGAACTTTGTCACTGACTTTATTTATTTACCACACAATTTTCCCTGACATACTTTTCCTCTTCAGCGCTCACCTATTTTCAATTCTCTCTAATGCGGCCCAAAACTTATAGTTTTTTATTTATCATCACAGATGCATTAATTCAATTGAGTGGAAGGGGTGATATTTAATGATTAGGGCGAAGGTAAATAACCAGGAATTTCCTTAAATTTAACCTTGCGTGGAGGAAACACACAGGAAATATTTTCGCGTCTGCATAAAGAAACTAGTATTTATCTAGAAAAAAGTAGGAATGTCCTCCAATAAAACTTGAAACAGACAAGATAATTTTCTCTGGTTTGGTCAAATCTTGCATACCTACGTAGTGAGCATTGTGAATCGTGCATAGATAATAACGCTTGAAGTGAACAAAATACTGAAGTAAGCCGCACTCGTGAAAACTGCTTGGAGTGAATAAAAAGTGTCACACAGCAGATAGAGGGTTTACACTGAGATCTGTTAGAGACTCGGAGGCGCTACGCTAAGCTTCAATAATGTACTCAAAAAAATCAGATCAGGGTAGTTAAAAAAAGACAAGGAGGAAAATTATTTTGACCCCGCACCATATCTTTGGGACTGAAAGAAGAGAAATAAAATTCATATTCTCTGCCCCGCAGATATGTTAAGAAATTCCTATTTTCTGTGCACCGTTAGTAACCGTAACAAAGCCAGCGTGGTATCAACTTTAAACACATTTTTTAAGGATATGATTATGGAGTACTGGTCAAAATTTGTCCCCTCTGCCACACGCCTCACTGCCACACTGTCACTGTCACACTGCCACACGAGTAGGTAAGTGGTCGTGTACTGAGGAACCCTTGCCGTCTGTTACGATTAGGCGAATACCTAAATGATGTCCCTACTCCACCACCATGTCACTGCGGGTTAAAATTTAGACGAAGATGTACCTATTTCCTTTTATTCGAAGCCTCTAGCGTGCTTATTTCCGAAAGATCACTCCATCCTCACAAAGATTCGCTTATATTTATATTGATCCGTGAAGAATTAACCTAGACAATCAACCAACGATTAGTCTCAGGTTCACGGCATAATTATATCAATCGGTTGACTGTTAAGAAATTAAGGGGCTCTGTATGGCAAAGTTTTCAAGGAATCTTATTAATCAAAGTTTAGTACCAAGCATAAATACTTGAGATGAATAGCAATATAATTACAACAAAAACTACTAATAAATTGAACGAATATCTGAAGGTTAAACGTGCATCCTGATACTGAGGTCTATTTGTGATCTACACGGGGTCAAACAAACAGACAAACACGAGATTTCTAAGTAGTTTCAATGTACCAGAATTTTATCGTCATTCAGCACTCATTCATCATCATAAGTGTAGAGTTGGACCCGAAGGAGAACTGAAACAGAATTCGATACTGGTATATTGCTAATCATACTTTGATTCATAAGTTGTGAATACGAAGTTAGAGAAATGTAACTTCGGGCCAATAAGTACTCTTCAGTTGGAGCGTTTAAATATAACCAGGAAGTGGATTCTTGATGTCAAGATCTGAAAAATCTAACAATCTATGTTTAGAAAAACAAAATGAATACATTATTAGATAAGGAAAATTTTAAGTCAATAAGATATAGTCATTCAAGAAAGTAGGAACAACATAGTAATCCATAGCCTCATAAATCCAGAATATTACAATATAAACTAGTCCATAATTCTCTTGTTTCGGCTACAAAGTATTTTATAAGTAATACCTAAGAGCAAGAAAGTATTCTAAGGAATACTGCGAAGAGAAATATTGCATATATTTTCCCAGGAATCTATCAAGAACCGGAGGAAGGCAACGCTTACAATACAACTACAACTGTAGTTACCAATCACCTTGGTTCTCTAATTTCAGATAAAATGAGCTTTGGCAAAGGTAGGGGAGATAGAAACCTAGATTTAATCAACAAATAGTTACTTTCCGAGATAGTCACTTCGGATGCAAACATAGAAACATAAAGCAGCATCAAACGCTATGAAAAGGCGCTGGTAATGAATGCATTCACACCAAACAATGTCCGACAAGCTGCGCATCCCGGAATAGGGACAAAGATCGACTACATGTAGCAGCTATTTCCCGTTTACCTGACCGTCGTTTGTGTGAACACACTCCTCCGCTCAAACCGTCAATGATTATTCACCCATGGGACCACAAACATCTACTATATGGAAGAGTGAGCAAGAAAAGAAAGGGTACGTTGCCTTCATCAACATTTTCATTCAATCAAGTCAACATGTCGTCAAACCCTCTGGACAGTGCATTTAAAGCATGTACTGATACCATACGCACAGAGCAAGGCTGCAGGATTGCTGAGTTACTTTAACTGGCAAAGAGCGTGATCAGGATTCATGTACACACATTAGATGGCTACATAGGTTTTGCAACTTTGTTTTTGCACACAAGATCAAAATCCATAAAAGCAATTATCGAAGCCTTAATTAACGGTATTTGTACGCTTAAGAGGCTATATTTATTTATAATGCTCTTTTATTAAATTTTCAAAATATGGTAACTTATTTTCTTAAAAGGTAACTTTATTCTTTTATTTGTTTTTCAATAATTATAGGTCTTTTTATATTTATTTTTATATGCCCGAATGGAATTTTAATTTAATGCTAGTAATTTTGGTTTAATTTTTACATGCAAGCAGGACTGTCGAGGTGTAAAGAACTAACCGTGCTCCGTAGACTATATTTTGTTCTTATTTAGAATATCTCATGAATATTACATTAGCCTGAGCTCAGAATGAAGTTTTTTACTTTCAGAGGCACAAAAAGCTTGTCCGAGACCAAAAATAGAATATTTTATTTTATTGCTAAACTTGATAAAATTACTTTCGTGCCTTCAATTTTAGCGGAGACATTGCACCTTAGATGGCAACGTTGCAACGCAAATCGAGGGATCTTGCAAGAGTAGGTTCAAAACAACAGAAGAATTAAAGGAAATCTCTAGCCTGGCTGCACACCCTTCGTTCAATATCGGTTTGAATGAATGGATTTTCATCACTACTTAAAATTGGCGCTACTTACTGAAAATTCTTAAAAACCAATTATCCGCGATGATGCAACATAACGATCTTGATTACTAAAGCCATTCATTTTGCCACATAAGACCATTATACGAAGACTAATTTCCCTCCTTTTACTACCACCACCGCCTAAACTTCATCACTCCATCTCCTCCCCCAGTGGCTATCAAATGAATGCAAGCGCCGACATTAGTGTGGCATCAGGGAAAAACTTTTACAGCCACTCCGAACTCACCAAAAATTTTCAGCCGAGATTAAACTTTTAAATCATTTATGTCCATTTCACTTTGAAAGTTGGCTTAAGTCCGTCTCCAAGGTAACTACAATGAAACCTTATTTATAGGATTCCGAGGACCCTAATTAATTCAAGCGCATTACGCCGTCCGCCGCCCTCCCTTTCTCTTACGCTATCTCCTTTCTCTCTCTCTCTCCCATTCCCCTTATTCTCTTATCTCTTCCTGTTTCACCCCATGGCATTTCACCGCCACGTCCAGAGAACACACGAAGTGTTGTGCACCTCCTCCTTCCCTCTGTATCTCCCTATCTTCTCTCACGCCCACTTCCTCATACTTCCCAACGCTTCCCGCCTATATCCCATTTTCTCTCCCGGAATTAAAGCATGACACCGTTACCAGATCCGGCCCTGCCATTTCCTCCTCTCTCCAATTCCCAGCAGAGCTCTCTCCCCTCCCCATGCCTTCCCTCCCACACGCCCACCCATCCCCAAAAACATAATCCCTCCGAAGGTCCGAGTTTACGATTCCGTTTTATGGGACCGAAGGTGTGGGGGAGGGCCCTCCGGCTGGCTGACACATTCGGACACTTCCACGGTTCCCCTCTTCACTCGCCCCGTCCCATCAGGGGCCTCTCCTGAGAGTCCTCGATGACCCCGAAGGCTCCTTATTCACACATACCCCGAAAAAAAAACCCATCTGCCTCACACATATTTGTGTGCTTCCCCAACATATCCGTCCCTCTTTCTCGGCATAATTTCTCCCCACTCCATTCTTTTTCTACATCTCCATCTCTTAATTAACTCCTTCCACAAATAAATCCAAAACATTGCCATTACATCTGAGAACTTTCTGAAACCAGCGTGCCTTTTTTTATTATCAAAGAATTTCAATATTTAACCTTTTCTCTTCCCAGGATCACTTGTGGATGCGTCCTGAAGACAAAAAAATATTATTTTTTGCTTTGCTGGTCCATGGCAGTATAACTTCTGGATTTCTCGTATCCTGTATGAACCGTCCTCTGACTTTTAAAATCCAAACATATTTCTCAGTATTTACGCCCATACTAATTCCATCCGTTACATAAATCTTGTCAATAAAACTGCTGATAAATTTTTGACACCGTGTAAGCCAACTCCAGGGTATATGGCACATTGCTTCACACACCTAGTTACACCAGGTTGCAGGAAAGCACCCTTCTTCATGATCAAACCTCACACCCCACCGAAACTAGGCGAGGGACAGAAAGAAAAGAGGAGAGTAATGCAAGGTCTATCCTAAAACCGTTGACAAATATGGTCCCAAGTAGTACGCGAGTGAGCATACCACTATTGATTAGCATTAGGTACTAAAACTATTAATTCATGGATATTTCAAGATATAAACTCAATTACAAAATTAACTTTAGCAGAGAATTACAGATTCGAATCATAATATTCGCTCTATTTCCTCATTCCACTATCTACGGCCTCTACTTGTCTTGTATTCCAATACCTCGAACTCACTACTCAACTTCCGTCTCTTCCTTCCTCTCCAATCTTCTGTTCATTCTACGCTCGGCCTCTATCAGGTTAAAATCAATAGCAAGTTCCAGTGTTTTCAAGCAGCCTTGATTTAAGACAGTTAAAGATGTGAGCATAGTGGTGTTCGTGCGTCGTGCATATTTTTATTAGAAAGTTTCATTTAAAATTATTTTCAATAATCACTGCTACATTGTACAAAAAGATTCACACATGAGAGGGCTCAAGTGATAGAATGCAATACATTTTTTTAAGTTTACTTTCAATACTTTTCTTTAATCCGAAATAATTTCACCATCAACTAAACTGACTAAGACATCTCCAGAAAGAGAGAAATATGTGCTCATCAATGTACGGAATAACCAGGAGAATAAATCCAACGTCAACATAATGCCACGTAAGCCTTTTAACGAATTCCATTTGGACAAAAATATCTTCCCTGATTTTTTTTAAGCCTGCAATTCAATACGTAACAATTATGAAACACACGACCATGGAAATCCAGAATGTATAGATTTACCAGTATTCAAATCATGAAACGAAATTTGCTGCCCAATTCCTAAGAACTCACATTTTTCCTATAATCTATCCCACTACTAATTGATAGGCAACTATAAGGTGTTCCCACACTTAACTTCTCCTTTGTGAGGCCATCTGTAACTTTCCTCTGCATAACTTTTTCTAATTGTCAAGGTTAAGACGGCTTTAACCTTGATACCAATTTTCTCATTAATCATTTATATTGTGAAGCAAAACTAGCTCTATTAATTGTTCATTTTACTAAAAGCATTTATGGATATGAAAGTATTCCTTAAAAAATCTCTTAATTCCCTGCCTTAGGGGAAAAGGGACAATTTAATTTCACATAATCCAGGTGTAATAAAATTTTTCAGTTTCTCTCTCATTTCTTCATTCCCTTTTCCAAATTCTTTCACTCTTTCTCCCTAATCATTCTTCATTTCTTTCTCTCTCTCTTTCTTACTGACCCATCTTTCCTTCTAAGTCAAGAGAAAACATTTACAATTTTGTAAACTGTTCAGACTTCCATGATGTGAGATCCTTAAATAGATTTGGAAATCAATTACTGATGCCAGTATGTCTTTTTGATAGAAGCTCAAAGAATTTTGACAAAAAAAATATCACTGATAATGGATACAGATTCCACTAATTTTAATTGCAATTCAAAGTAGCACTTATGAGAATAGCTATTTGGAAGTATGAAAGTATTCTGCGGTATTTTTCTCGCGATGAGTTTATGTAAGAAGAGTTTGTGCACCGTCTGACAATTGCAAAATCCAAAATGATGTTCCTCTCTCATTCGATATTAATCATTTACCCTTTACCCTCTTACTTTTTTGCCATCTTTATTCTCCTATTCCTCTATTCCGAATGTCTCCCTCTCTCCAACCTCCTTCGATTTCACCAGCGTACATATCACCGAAGTTCGCGGAAGTGCCCACCGAGATAAAACAAGAGAGCATGCGAGAGCGTGTGGGAGTGAAGAGAAGAAAGAACTGCACGAAGCGAACAAGTGGAATTAAACCCAAACGCGCTGAATGGCCAGAATTTCTCCTAATTACGTCTCTCGCCGGCAATTAATCCGAATAAAACTCCACGAGGGAAAAAAAATCTCTTTCCCGCGCGTCCAAACACATTTTTCCGTCTCTTCTAAATTTTCCCCATTCACTAAATCTTTTTCTCGCCCGGGCATAAGAGAGATCTTTCCAGATCATTTTTTCCCCAACTCGGCGTATATAAATTGATGGAAATGAAAAAGAGCGGAGATACGACGACCCTTCGGGAAAGCCCCGGAGGCGATCCAGGGCGATTTCAAAGACTCAGAGGAGCATCTTGACTGTACGTTTCGCTAGGCACTAGGACACGTGATACCAACTGAGGCATTTTGACACGCGAGATTCCGGGTGGAGCGACGTTTCTTCTTGTTCAGGGTTCTACATGAAAATCCCCAGGCCAGTGGCAGGTGCGATACAACATTTTGTAAATATTTCACTTCGACATTATCCCATTGGTTTTGGAGAATTCTCAAATGGAATGTTTATTTAAATAAATTAAATTTCAACGCATTCCTATTGAAGAAGAAGAAGAAGAAAGAAAGAAAGATATTTATTGTTCTAGGACTCTTGTCCTCTAAGAACAAATACAATTTACTTATACAAATTCTTAGAGTAGATTTAAACATGGAATTAATTAAACATAAAATCATGAAATCAACTCAACTTACTCATTGTGAGCGATAAACTAACAGGAAAATATAACAATTCCATAGCATAAAAAATATGATATTTGTCAAAATATTCAACTTCTTCGTAACATAATAGGCTCAGGTTGGGTATGAAACGGAAAAGGTAATTTTATTATTGTGCATATTTTATTTTTTAGAAAATAAATTGTCAAAAACACTTTTTGCCTGGCTTCAGAAAGGACAATAGAACATTTTGCAATTCACACAATCGTATTCTTTGATCCCAAATACGTCACGCGTCATATTTTCCCGTGGATAAACAAAGAAAGACTTAACTATTGTGATCATCTTTATACCGGCCAATGAGACACGAACGTAATGTGTTTGGCCTTAATAGTCTAAATTTATGGAAAACTAGTCCATTTAAATGTTAAAACGTGCAGATATTTGATAAGCCCACAACTTCCCCGGGCAACTCACGCCCTACACTGCATTGATAGCATTGCAAATTTGTTGAATATTAAACTCTACACTAACGCACGTTTGATGGCTTCTAATGAATTTACCTGAAAATCTTTTTCGTAATCAAATATTTCCCATACCACTATATTTAGGGGAACAGACCAAGCGTAAATTGGTTATTGGGCTTGAAACTTTTAACATGCGGAGTACCAACAAAATCTTGAAGTCCGTTTAGGAAATGAAATTTAGATACGAGAATGCATTCAACTGTCAATCGTTTAAGAGTCTAATATGAACATTTGTATAATAATTTTGAGAATAAAAATTAACACTATTTTTCCCTTTGTAAAGCTAAGTGGAAAGGTTACAATACATGTTCTCTTCTATACGCATAGGATGAATAACAAAAAAATGCTGCCTATCCAAGTCCTACGGGTCGAAAAAGGTCTTCCAGAGTTGGTAACCCTGACTAGGACTGTGATGCACGACGAGGTCAAGGAGTGCGAGGAGCGGGTCGAGCAAAAAATTAGGGCACGAATGGCGTTCGCGGAAAAAGTACGGTTCTATTTTTATGGCCGCCCTTGCATCCAAGGTCTGCGCTCAGTACTCTTTCGCCAGTCATCAAATTACCTCCGCATTAATTCACTTAAAGCAATTATACTTGGAACTTCGAAGACCTAACTCATTCGAGACAAATGAAGCTTTGCGGCAGAGTTTCTTCTCCGCCGAGTTTCAAATTTATACCTAAGCTCACAATGAGCTTAGGTAATTGATGTGAGAAATCACACATGGACCCCTTGTAATTTGGCAACTTTATAGTTGTCAAAAATGTACATATTTCATTATATGACTGTAGAGAAATTGGTCCAAAAAATCAAATAATAAACAAGTTGCCGTCGCAACGTTTTGATTATTTTTTATGTTCACCGAAGAATCAAAAGGTATTTGAATCGGTAATTGCATTTTTGGACATAATATTCAGCAACGGTGTTATTGTTTTGAAAATGTCGTTATTTAGAATTAAATTTTTTTAAATATCCTCCATAAAAACTGAACAACGAAAAATTAAAAAAATTACTCCACCAACTGCTATATGCGGATACTTCGTACATTTACATTTCACCCATCGACGTCGTTGGACAAAACTTCCTTATCATTAATAACGCCAATAGCACTTAAACAAAAATCAAAAAATGTTTATTCGGCTATACTATTAGGTGGTTGCGAGCGGTCCCAGAAAAAGATCCATTTTATACCGTTGAGTGAAAGTGGAACGCAAAACAAATGCGGCAGAGTTTCTTCCGTAGAATCCACAGAACAGTTTCACGTCAACACCTCGTGGTATCTATGGCCTAAGACATAACCGACTACGCATTTTCTCTTCATACCACAATCCCTTATCATTTATGCCATCAAAATATGTCATTCAACTTGTATCACAAGGTTTCCAACACAGTGGTGGTGGATTTCCATCAATTTTTATGACAGTAGTCAAGATATTTTGTTATTATTCTTTGTTATAAAATGTATTCGTTGGTGAAATAAATAACGCTTTGCAATTTATCACTATTTGAAAAAATGGAAAATTTCGATCGATTATTTTTACAAATATATTTAAGTTCCACCGCATCTGTCTCGGGATAACACCATTAATAATTCAATTGCACTACGGCGAGAAAGTACACCTCCTAACACCAAAAGTACACCTAAACCTCCAGGGGCTGGATAGCGGGAAAAGGCATGTTGGCTCTCAATGAAATCCTTTAAGAAGGCAACCTATCTTGAGTAAAATAGAGAAACCGCGCTCCTGGTATTACCAGTCTGGTTTCTCTTGAGCTACACTAGCAAAAATATACCAAATTTGATAGGTAGAGAGTCGTACAGCAAAGGAAAACAGCACGGGGTGGAAGTAAAGTTGCAAACGCTGGTAACCTCGCATACTCGATTCCAATTCACGCAGGAACATTATTTATTATTTGCACACAGGATCTTTCCAAGTGAGTTTAAGGGCGCAAACAAAACTTTTGCGCAAAATAGCAACTGTTTTACAAAGGGAATGAAAAGAGGAAAGGGTCAATGTCGCCTGTAACTATATCATCTCTTGATGCTCTATGCCCAACTATCTCATTCACTTGATCCCATGACTTTTCTTCCAACATGCATAGTTCCGTCTTATTTTCCTCGCGAAGTCTTCGAAGCGGATGCGACAAAGATACCCTAACTTCATCTTATCCATTTCATTCTTGACACACAATTATTTCACTCTCTTTCATAAACAGAAAGGCTTCCTAGAGTTAACAGTGAATGTATTATGAAACGAATTTAAAGATCAGTGATTTAAAGCATGACGTTACACAGCAATCTCTGTAATAATTCATTACATTCATTACGAAACTCACCCTCACTCAGATTAGCTAACAGGATTGGAAGCAAAATGTTGATTCTTACAAAACTCTCCTCGTCTTCGTTAAAATCTTCTCTATAAAAGCACTTGCGGGTGATTGCTTTATTTATAATTAATACATGTGTGTCGTTTGGAACGTGAAATGTGGATTAATAATACGATTGTTTTGTTAGTTTAACTCAAAATATAACATAGAGAATAATGAAACCCCCAAGATCGTATTATGGGTTGAGTTACGAAGCTAACTTTCAGTGAAGAATCAGCTAACGTGTTATTGTCCAAATCTGTCTCCTCCAACAATGGACACAATTTTGTTGTGAAGATCGATATGAAATAAATTATGCATAATTCAAACTAATTTGTAAGACTGATCACGAACTTGATAGTTGTTTATCTGTAAATTTCACTGTTTCTGAGAAATACAAAACCGAAAATGAACGTTCAAATTTGAAAATCATTTGGCAAAATAATATATAAGATGCCATGAAAATTGAAATATTCAAAAAATTACTTTGGAAATTGAAATCGTCGATCCTCATTTCTATACAACTCATATTTCACTAATTACATTAATATTAAATAGTGAATCCTCGATATAGCGACTACGTAACTACTAATTATAAGTGGGTATTTTAGTAGTAACTTTATGTAAGGGACAGTTAATTTACAGAGTTCTCTGGATTGCCATTGTCACTGTATGTTAGCGCAAAATACAACAAATATCGCACAGCCTCTAAGATTAAAAATTACTGCCCCTTGTCCCCAGGATTAGCGAGGATAGGGAACAAATAATAGCAGATTTAGCAACTCTCACAGTGAATGGGTGTATGATGACTCCACCTGAGAGGGGAATGTGATGAGAATGCCAAACAGAGAACTCTGTTCATCTATTCTCTATCATATCACCATATAATAGTTATTTCGACCCAAATATGCCAATCAAGCAACAAACAGTGACAACAATAAATAATAAAAGAACTGCCGTAACTTTGTATGTACATTCACGGCGGAAAATATATGAAAAAAGGATATTCATATCATCAAATACACTCATATCAGAAATTACGCAGTTAGTAGACAAATGACGATCAGGAGCGGGATCTTGGTTTCTTCTTTTATGTATTCGTTATCACACCCAAAACTAAAATCGCTCCACAAGGGTAATGCCCACAGTGACTGTCCTAAGAATGCACTTCATCGATTTTAAATAGCGATTTAAAGGCACTGAGAGAATGTTAGGATTGACAATAACGCTTCAGCTGAAATGAACGCCATTGAAAAAAAAACAAAATCGCGAGCCCACGACCTGCAGAAAACGGTGACTGGTCTCAGATTCGTAATCAGAATATAATATTTTATAAGAGTAACCCTCAAACATGGTTAATAAGTAAAATAATTAGTTAATTCCACATATTTATTAATATTAATAAATTAAATTCAATAAATGAGTGGAATTAACTAAGTATTTTACTTCTTAACCATGCTTGAAGAAAGTAATTTCCAGGGCATTGCCCTTTGACTCACTCCTTTCTCTTCACCGAGGAGAAACGACCACCTCGCTGTGATGACTGCGACTGCCCTCTCGGCGTTCGGCATATCCTGACGGAGTGTGACAAATACCGATGCTTGCGTAGCAGGCTGTAGTTATCGGGAGACATAAAGTCGATCCTAGGCGATGACTCAGATGCTCTCAGCCGCGTTTTATCATTTTTAAATGAAACTGGCCTTTTTAACAGTATTTTAAGGATGTAAAATTTATTTTTATTTTTATTTTGACTAAGAGTACACATTAACAATTTTATTTTAATGCCAATGTATGTAACATATATATTTATTTTGTAAACATGACGTGTAGTGGTGCAAAATGACCATGTCGTCGACGCACCCTATAAACTAAATACTACGAGTAATTTCCAGAAAGTAACGCCTGAGACCTTCTTAAAGGTTTAGAAGATTAGGTTTCTTTACTTGAATTTGGTTTTTCACACCAAAGAAGTGGTCATTGTGAGTGGAAAATGAAAATAAACGGAATCGGGATTTTTTTCCAGTTCGGCCGAAACTTTCACCATCGACCCTTGCCAACTGAGAAAATATTTATATTTTCAGAATCGGCCCAGACTAGACGAACCGCGGCTTTCTATTGCCTTCCGAAAAACTTGAATAATGATTGATTAATGTGCTCCCACCAAGGGTTTTTGCTTGCATAATTACACGACATTAACTTGAGCATCGATTCAAATCGCCCAAAGAGATAAGGGAACAGCCGCGCGCCAGTAATGGTAAGTTACACAAACTCATGATGGTGCCATAATTCAACGTTCCGACGCGCCGTCTCCAACTTCAGCAGTGGCAATCAAGATAAGTATGAATATGGCTCGCATACGGCAAACACTCCGCCAGAAGGGAGTGGAATGGGGTTTGGAAGGAGACACCCAAGGAGATCAAGATACGCCATCCACACTTGTTACGGTATAAATCAAATAACTCGACGCTCACCGCCGCAGTTCGCAACTTGCTCGAGAGATCAAAGGTTGTCTTGACTGTTTAAAGAAACAAGGAGTTACGATGAAAGCTCTCTCATTAATGGCCTGGCTCAAGAAGTTTGCCGCAGACGTATTTATTTCTACGAACAACCGTGTTTTTTCCAACTCTTTCTAATTTAAATGTACAATAGAGAAAATGAACATGCTCATCAAGACGAAGTGGCAAGCATTGTCAAAAGAGCTAAATTCTCGGCGTTAGACCTAAAAAAAAAACTGGCCTCGATTGTAAAAACTAAATGAAAATTAAACGTCCTGAGCTGTTTCAGGGGAAAAATAAGCTCTGAAGCAGAACAAAAGAAATATTTTAGACCAGTGAGATAATCTCGCAGCCGGAGATATCGCTTTCAGTCAGAAGCACTTCTTTTGTTGAAAAATTGCTGAGATCACTAAATTTTGAATTTCTCAATAGCTTTAAGAGTATCCTCGTTATGTAACAGGCCACGCGTTTGAGTTGGATGAGTCTCCGCTGCACTCAGTAAGATGCCGCAGACAAACTATTGTTTTCAATAGGCTTTTTGACCGCTAATATGCTCCCCAGATTTGTCTCTTCTCAAGTTTTCATAGCCCACGTATTTCCCCAATTTTCTCAAGTTCCTCTATCACGCAATTCACCTCGTCCATTTCGCCTTTGTGTTTATTCATTGCAAAACATTTTTATATTTCTTCTAAAATTCTTTCTTCTTCAGCTGTTATCATCCAAGCTTCACATCCATATAGTTGTCAGCCGCATTATATGCTCTCATCGATAGATACTCCATTTTTATAAATATATAAGTAGACAGTCAAATCCTGAACAAAAAACGCATTAAATTGTTCCCTCTATTCGGCGTGTAAGGTGAGGACGGTTTAATGGACGTAAAAGAAAGCAAAGGTTGAAGTACTAGACGTCATGATTCAGCATAACAATACGCTGGAGAAGATTAGGAAGAGACAGATCATGTGGGTGGAGGAAGTATTCGGAGCCGAAGGATATTTGAATACATTAAGTAAGAGTAACACGTTGGAACAGCGGATAAGAGATAAAAAAATAGAACGTAGGTACACTAGATGAAATGAAGAGATATGGTCATTTGAGTTGCAGAGAACGTTTACAGAAAGTGATTTCTATATGATGGAATGGAATAGCATTAATCCATCAAAACCTTTATCTTGTCAATAGGTATTCCTATAAAAAACTGAAATTCAACCTATCAATGTAAATATCGATAGAACATAAGTATTTGTGTTCTATATTATACAAAGACTAGCTCCTACTTCTAAACACACTTTCTGATTAATACTTTGATGAATATTTTGATGAAATAATTCTAATTCAATGCGATTTCAACAGAAGTATGAGCCTCTAAAGGGAAGTCGAAAGCCGGGCCAAATTCATCGGATAAAAGTAGTCGCTCTTTGAGGACTCAATACTCAGAATCGTATCAAGTCTTCTACCGATAAGCATCAACGGTAGAATATGTTATGAATTTAAGTATAAGAATAAACTTGACTGTGTCAGGCGTCACTTCGTGTACGTATACAAAGTACGTTTACAAAGTATTTCACCTCGTTTATGACACTATGAATGAAGAACTTCTAAATAAATTGTTATACAGAAACACATCGGTAAGTTGAAAGAAGAGCGGGCCAGAGAGCTCCTGCAAACCAATTATTAGACTGATGGCTGTTGATAACCATGTCAATTCGTCACTGGTTATCGCGAAGAAGCAGGTCACTTATAACTGTGTCTCAGTGCTGTTTGAAAGGGCTACCTTTTGAGAGACAAATGACTCCAACATGTCGAAGCACATAAAACTGGAACTATACCATAATACTACATAAATAACCAGCATATAAATAGTAAAAATACTTAAGTGAAAATTGCGATATAGGGATACATCTTGGAGCACTTGAATTCTAATGATGATACCCGGAAACGATCAGTATAATAATTGAATATTACTGGGATCAAAGACGTTTATAATGTAATGAAACCGCACTCTGCACTTGAGTGGCTGGGTATTACTGTCAACGCATGCCTCACCCTCTTCGGCGCTTACCCAGTGTCCCTCCGTCCGTATGCGAAACTCTTCATGTTCAGTTGATGATACCGCTCTCAGAGTAGGGAGGGCAAATGAACGTCATCTGCCGTCGTAATTTCATTTGACTCCGCGCGATGCGCCGCTCGTCCCGACTCTTCCAATGCGCATCCACATCCCTCCATCCCGCATCTCAACTTCTCTCACTGCAGCGGCAATTCCTGCATATCCCTCAACGCACTGCAAAGCGACAACAGGCTGACGACCTTTCAGAAGGGACACATCATAACACTGCGACAAACGAGCGAGACAAAACCAACTCCGCCCGGGGAAGAGTTTTCCTTACGTTTTCGGCGCAGTATTTCTTACGGTGGTTCTACTGAAATCTCATTTTAGACATATTCAGACTACAATGCTCAAAAAGTGTTCAGTATGTTTCATATGAATATCAAAGAGAGCTCACCATTCTAGGTGCTGAAGTAAGCCCAGATCGGATCACGTCACAACCTGCGATAAATGAAATTTTGTCCGCTGAGGAAACGTTCGGTAGCATACCTCTGCGTGGTAGTTTGAAGGCGAACAATAGTACCACTATTTGCTTTTAAAATTAAAAAAAATACTTTAAAGCTGAACAAGCAAATAAGAAGCCATTCTCAATGAAGTGATTTAAACTTTAAATTATTCATACGCGAGGCATTTAAACTACACTAAACACTAGAACAGCAGTTGTGATAATCAATTTTTCCCTAATACACTCCAACGAGCAGTGCCGATACTTGGTTGCGTTTGTATTGAGGAACTTTCGCCAATTGGAAACATCATACGACACCACTATCGCCCAAAATGATTGCTGTTGTCGACAATGCTATTACGGATCTCATAATAATTTAGAGCGATGGAGTTCGGCTGAACATAGGAATGTATGGTGTAGCAAAGTATCGCAGCGACGTCAGATGAAAATTTTAAGACACTTCGGTGACGAAATAGCAGATAGTAGACAAGCACATCTTTCTAGAGGCTCTGAATTTATTCTTGAGACAGGAATGTTGGGCATTTCCCCAGTAAACCTCTTCGGTCGCGTTCTCGATAACAAACAGGAACAAAATAAGAAAGTGAATGGTGTTTCCACCCTTCATCTCCCTAGAAGTGCAGTATCATTTAACAACGCAGAGTCGGACATGAATACATGGATTGCGAAGTGAGTTGCAAAGTAAGCTGCGCATGGAGATGCGAATCGAGGTGCCTTTCATTATACCTTGCCCACCATTAGTTCGTATACTGCATTTGAAATAACATGGTATTAAATGCAAAATGTATAAGCATGGGAAAAACTGGTATTTTTACCTCACTGCGAAGTAAGAAACTGAATTCGAAGTTATTGATTTGAGCTAACTTTACTAAGGCTAAACGGGGTTTATAAAATTAAATAAAGACAAACACAGCCTTGAAAATGAATAACTTCTCCTACAAGTGTATAACTTTGAAGGTTAAGAGTCACCAGAAGGCTATGCTGAAATTTTGGAACTTCCTTTGTAGGAATTTGAGGGTAAAGATTCATATAGTTGGGGGAAAAGTTCAAACAACCTGGCACCAAGTTACTTCATCACTTCGATCATTCACTCACAATACTTATGAAAATATAATTTTGAACCAAATAAGCATCAGAAATGTGGAAAGTTATTGTGTAATTAACCATAACCATATTAATATAAGATGTAAATTCGTGTGATCATTATCATATTTTCATAAGCAAATTTGGCAAATTATTGGATAATATTCATAATAACGTGAGAAATGTGCAAAATTATTAGATAATACGCGTAATAATAGGCTACAAGTCACGAGAAGAATATGTTGAAATTTTGGGACATTATGTAAACACCATTTTTGCTGTATTTTTTTGCATTTTTGCTGTAACAAACTGTAGATGCAAATCATATTCTCCCGGGGATTTAGATGGCAATGAAATGCATCCCCAAATCAATCTTAGTTTTCCGATATTTAGTGAAATAACTACAGGACCAAAAGTCAAAATTCGTACGTTCACAATAAATGGCGTTGTAGCCAGCACTAATGGCCAGATAAATTTGCCCATTACAAATATAATCGTCAAAATATATGCTTAATATTCACAATTCATCAATTAACCCATAGAAAATGATAGCTGAAAGCAATATACTTAATATAGAAGTGAACGGTTTGATTTTACTCATATTCATGACGGGGCCTCTTCAAAAAATTGTATGTATACGAGGTGTCAATGTTTGACAGCAAAGCAACGACGTTGCATGTACCTGACTTTATTTATTACTCAGAAGGTGTAAGAGATATCTGAATAGAACAAACACAGATCGAAGAAGTATGGTTTCACGCACAGCCGTAGAAGAGGCTGCGGAGATCAATTGTGCTACTACCTTGTCACCATACAATAGAGGATAATCATCAAGCGTGAGTATAAAGTCATGAGTCGTTGCCATTTTTATGGGGATAACTTGACGCAATAAATCCTAAGAAAACAAAAGTAATGAGATTCTCTAGGACAAATAACGCTAAGTTTGTGATTAAAGTTGGAGGACTCAAGCTGGAGCAGATAGAGAAATTTTATTACTTAGGAATTACGCTAGAGTAAAACAGGCATAGTAGCAAAGAGGTAAGGAAGAGAATAGCGCTAGCTGAGGAGGCGTTTAGTAATAGATGGGAGCTGATGACGGGGACATTGGGTAAGGATGTGAAGAAGATGCTGGTGAAGAGCTTTATATGGCATAATGGAAGAGCGTAGCATTTTATGGGGCAGAATCGTGGACCCTCAGATAGGAGGAAAAGAATAGGCTGCAGGCAATCGAAATGAGGGTGTGGAGAAGGATGGAGAAGGTTAGATGGACGGAAAGGAGGACTAACGAGGAAGTGCTTGAGATGGTGGGCGAGGAAAATAACTTCTGAATAAAATCCGGGTTAGGCAGGGTAGATGGCTGAAGGGTGTAATAAAGGGCGATGGGTTGCTGATGAGTGTGATAGAGGGAAGGATAAAAGGGAATAGGTTTCATGGAAAGTATGATAAAGGGTAGATCGTATTGAGGCGAAATAAGATATACTGGAGGCGCATGGGCCCCTGAATGGGTGGAGGACCGGGAGGAGATTATCTGGCATTCATGAAAACCTACCTTAACCGGGTAAACATTTAATAAAAATATCGACGCAATAATCTAGCAAGCATTTCGCTAACGGATTTAAGCTTCAAATTTAAAATTATTCTAACAAAATAAAAGAAAACTTTAACTTCATTTCAAAAACTTTAGTAGGTAAGTTAAATATATTTAAATTACTATCGTGTCATCATACTTTGCGACTTTCATAAAGATTCGAAAGATATAATCGACACTGGCATCTAGGTTTTGATTTGAGTGTATAGAAACAACTCCTAGACGACTACTTTTAGTTACTCTGGCTACTAGTTACTTTCACAAGAATCTTCATTAAGAGCTTGCGGGGAGCTTAATTCTGACGAAAAACCCTTTAAAAATTAGAGCACACACAGGTCAGTTGCCGTTTACAAGCCACAAGCGAGACCGCTGGCTGAAATTTTTACAATGTCTTCTAGCGGACTTGCACAACCGTTTATGAGTGAAATTCATGTCGAGAGTCTTTAAGTGTAAGTTACTCCCGCAATCAACTTTTCAGGGTATACATACATTTATGGACGCTAAATTAAACCCAGCAACACCCTGCAATATGGCTTTCAGAGTGCTCTGAAGGTAAGTATAAACATATTTTGGACGATGCCGTCCATCCACTTGTAGAACATTTCTCGAAGTCGACGATAGTAACTTTTTTCCACCGTTCATGCTTCGCGCTTAGCGAAGAAGCGCACTAAATGGGGTGAGTCGACAAAACCAAGATAGCACTCTCTCCAAATACGCTCCGATCCGGCAGTCGGGGTGGAAGAGAAGGATGATGCACTTTCGAGCACGCAGGAAGACGGTAGACAAAGAAGAGATGGAGAGGCATCCTTAAATGCGGAACAATACAAGTTTGAAGCGAAAGACGGACTTATCACGTCGGGCACGGATGCCAAGAGGACTCTCCACAGAAAGATATTTACAGACACATTGAGGGAATCGACTCGAGAAAACGAAACGTGAGAACGGGTCCCTTGCTGTAAGATAAGCAGTTGAACATTGGAGAGAGATAAATTTGTGAATAAACAGAAAAGAGAAATACTCCATATATCAAACTAGCTTCGCGACTGGTGGGGGAAAAAAGTGGAAATTTCCTCTTCATTCGAAGGATCAACCATCCGGGTTAAAAATAAGTTAGGTATCTTCAACCGCGGATGGAAATTAACAATAAAATGGGACTCCAATGAAGAGGATCTTTTTATAATCCGCGAGAGGGAGGGAGAAGAGGATGCCACGAAGGACGCGAAAGAGGATGGCTTGAGGGCTCGTTCGACACAAGGACGCAAGAGGAGGATATCGAAGGTTCTGCCCCTCCCACCTCTGTCCTTCCAGACCTTACAATCCACGTCATCTCATCCAGCGAAGAGAAAGTTGCTCGTCACGTGACTTACCAAGAGCCAATCGGGGTACTGTTGGCATGACGTAGAGCCTAGTAAATTCACTCGTTCTCAGACCGGTACCGCCACGTCACCAGAGGTCACCTAAATATCGATCCTAATCACACAGATATAGATCGCTTGGCAGCAAACGATCTGTAAATTCCAATCATAAATAGTTTGACAGTTAAGGATAGATCTTATGATTGTTTAGATATTCTAGTGAAATACAAGAGAACTTCAAATAAAAGTCTTGCAATTCCACCTTAAAAAAATTAACATTTTCAACTATTTTCGCCACTCCTAGCTTGTTACTGAAAATGTTACAATGCAGCGTATGTATTTGGGACGATAAAAATTATGCTTTATGAAATTTCAACGTTTTAAAATTAGATTCTATCAACTTACGCAGTTCGAATCTCGGCCTCAACCATTTCTCACTTTTGAAAAGTCCTAAACAAGCCTGGAAACGAACCCGAATGCTCTGGATGATCATCGCCAGCGCTGCTTAAATACGCCAGAAATGGCAACAGCTTACAAATGAGGGGTTTAACAATAAAAGGAACAAATGACAAGGACCTTGGGTAATAATTTAAGACAGAGGTTAAAAACGCGTTTAATTTGTATTGAATGGAGTATTTTTTTAGTTTAACATGTTCCAATGGCTAAAATCATTTCACACATGTGATCTACCCCTCGTGGACAGTAGGCACGAGGCAGAGATATATGCGGCAGGATTCGGACCAATAAGACGATCATTACTCGGCGTTCAAGCGAACCCTAACGCTTCATAACTTCGGTGACTGATGGCGAGCTGGTGTTTCCTTCATGGATAGGCCATTGCCGTATGATAGGGTCTTGGAGAGCTTGAGGGGTGTATAGCGTTGTAAGGGGTATAAACGTGGACTCTGAGAAGAGAAGACAAGAATAGGCCGTCGGTGTACGAGATAAGGGTGCTGAGGAGGATGGAGGAGGCTCGGTGGTCGAGAAGGAATTCAAACGAAGATTAGTCATTAAGATGTTAAGCATGGTGGGTAAGGAGAGGAAAATTATGAAGATGACTAAGAATTGGCATAGTAGGAGGCTGGAAGAGGCTCTGAGGGGCAAAGGGATCCTGATGGCCGTGGCTAAAATGGGAGGATGTTGGGTTGTAAGGGAAGGGTGATGGCGAAAATTGGTTTCATGGACGATAGAAAGAGAGGTACATCTAAATCTACATCTACGAAATACCGTGCAAGCTACCACTAGGGAGTGTGGCACGGGGTGATTTCACACCAGGCATGAAGCCCTCATCCAAGCTGAAATCTGAACCGCGCACTTTGGCCCAGATACCAGGCGCAGGCCAACAGGAATAAGGACAAGAGTGCGAGATCAGACCAGAAACTAGGAGAGTGCTACGTGGACGAACATGCTACCATGCAGTACACAACTTAAGAATGACTACCGGTTATAATAACTGCGACAGAAAAATAGTACTACAAGGTGCAAGGAAATCATGCACGAGCTATATCATGCCGAAAGTTGCATGCAAAGTTAGTAACTAATAATGGTGTTGGAGTATTGAACACAAGTTAAAAAACATATATTACGTGGTCATGATCAAAGTAACCTATAATTGATCATTCGTAACTATTACGGTTCCTTATTACACGAGGAAAAAAAGATATTTTAAATCTATCGGTTCTGCAGTCTATTTCCTTAATCTTATTCCTGTGATTCTACCATGATAGTTTGGCTATAGCAATATGTTGAACGTCCGGCAAAAAAATGGTACGATGCGTACTGAGATGAAAAAAGAAATCTTCTATACAGATAGGAACCTACGCTCGCATGGATTTAGAGAATTTTTATTATCTTCCATTCAAAACGACCATAACCGCCAGAATACGTTTACACTAATCATAATAATTCATCTTCATCTACATATTACCCTGAAAGTCACCTCAAGAGTGTTTGGCAGGGAGCGATTTTTCACCAACAGGCGCAATAGCGTAATGAATGAAAAACTAGTTCTTGGTTAAGATGCCACACTTTATTTATAGCAGCACTATAGTTTCGGCATATGATGCCATCATCAGCTAAAAGCCCACCCCCCCTTCACAAACAGTTTTGTCCATTACTCCTATGCTTCCCATCCTCCTTGTTTTCCAATTTCTCCCTCCTCCTTCGGGTACCTATATAAGTGTAAGCCACCCAACTGCTTGTACCTGATGATGGCATGATACGTCAAAATCTAGACCGTGTTGCTTTTAAAGTAAAGTGTGGAATCATACCCAAGTACTAGTTTTTCATTCATTACGGAGGAGTTCCACCGAGTAACGCTAGAGACAGTATCTTATACTACAGCGTGAATAAAACTTTCACATACAAGTCAGCTGACTGGAGACTGACGATTGACTGGAGCCTCAAGCTCTTCGTTCTCCTTGGTGTGCGTTGTCCTTCCTCCTCCACCCTTCCGTAGGTGTTAAGGCTTCCATGTGAGGGGGGGAAATAAAATGCTTCTCCCCCCATTCCAGTCGCCGCCTCCTCTTCCACGGCCCTCGACGCCAGAAAGTCCTCCACGCCCCCCTCTGGGCGTCTGCCCGTCTTAGCCCGCTCGAGCACCACTCCACAGACGGGCAGGAGAGACCTCCCCACACATTCTCTTTCTATCACGTCGAACCCACCCGCAGACGTCACAACCCTCCCCCCTTCTCATTCCACCACCCACACGGAGTTCCCTTGGGAATATAACGCTTACAGCATACAGAAGAAGGCACCTTGAAATAAGGGCGGGACGTTTAGACGTTCAAAACCTAGCAAAAAAAGAAGAGGCTACGGGCATTCATTAATCCACTCATTGCATGTATTGTCAATTAAGAGTTGTTTCTCAGCAATGTAGCTTTTTCTCTTACTTGCACGATAAACCAGCAGTTGAATCTATATTTTTTTAGTCTTCTGAAGTCGTTTGTAATGTTTTAGAGACCCAAGCTGCTCATATGAATCTACTTACGTGGGTCTGATTGTTTGATGACTTAACGACTCAAATCCTTGACGTTTCAAAAAAATTTCAAAGTCATACAATGGCGTGAAATTCATAGTGGAAAAACCATTCGCCTGGACTAGGAACCAAGATCCCTCAATTTCGCTTTCGATCGCTCGAGTACTCTAACTAATTAAGCTACCCAGGCGTCCTCTTCCACTGTGCATCTCATGGGAGCTTTAAGAAGCAAGTTGTTCCCACCGGCACCGTGCATGTAATGCCAAAGGTACCCGTATGCGAGCGCTAAGCGCTACAGCACACGGGGCAAGACCCAACTTTAAACACAAAGGTGTTAACTGTGACATTTTTACAGAACTACGGAACTGGCCGCGCAGTAACTTCATCGGAGTCACCCCCTAGCGATCACACAATTGTGTGAAATTCAAAGCGGAAAAATTATTCCCAGTCCCAGTCCAGCCGAATAGTTTTACCTCTGTAAATTTCACACAATTGTGTGATCACTAGCTGGTGACCCCGTTAAAGTTACTGCGCGGCTAGTTTCGTAGTTCTGCATAAACTTGCAAAATCAGCTTAAAGTTACGCTTCATTAGCCAGGGGATTCACGAGAGGGGGTAGCATTAAATACATCCGCGCGTCCCACATCGCCGACACATATCGAATTCAATATTTATCACGTCGTATCGCATTTCGCCTCAGAGGAAACGTGGTCAAACCGTATCTTGCCGATCTCCACCAAATAGATATGGGGGAGGGATACGGGTCCTGTGAGAAGGAACGGCATGGGGTCTCGTCAAGTGGGCTGGAGGGCGTGTGTCTGCGAGAGTTTTAAGCGGGGGCGTAAAGGCGGGGGTGGGCTGGATACAACCCCCACCCCTCGACCCCCCGTACACGTGAGAGATGCACTAGGAAAGGGGGGGAGTGTGTGTGTCTGTGTGAGGAGAGAGAGGGTATGGGGAAAAATCGGAGAGGGAACGAATAAGTGGGGTCGCCTCTTGACGAGGAGGACTCCGCGTCGTCGCGGGGGGTCTGAAGGAGGGGAGAGCGGGGGGGGGGGAGGAAGGAGGAGTGGTTCGGCGGCCCTGGGAGTTCCCCGGTCTCTCTCCATCTCTTTGAAAAGGGAGGTTTGGAACGGCATCAGTCAGCACATTGTGCTTGCTGCGCTGGCCCGGGGAAGAGGGCTGAGGGGTTGGCGAGAGAGAAGGAGGAGGTGATTGGCGACGCTGTAGAGAGGGCGTGGGGGGAGGGATAGGTGGCCTTCGAGAAGGGTTGAAGTGTGCGCGGGGGCGGTGTCCTCGAATAAGGTTTTCGAGGGGGTGGAATTCACCTAAGCAGGAATCGGGGGTGGTGGGTCGATCAGGTGAGGATACATCGGATGCGGTGAGGATTTGAGCGGTAGCTATTAGTGATTCGTAATTTTTTTTCCGGCAGACATAATCAAGCGTTCAAAAAAAATGTTTATAAAATGTAAGGTTAAAACCGATTTTCTGGAGTACGATGAAAACATTCATTTGTTGTAATATGACGTAGTTTTAAAAGTATGTATAAAAAATATTGAGCACGGTTGGTTTTGGGGAGGAGGACCCCCGCTGCGTGGGTCGAGGAGAGAGGCCGGCGATGGGTGTCCGCGTCCGAGGAAGGGTTGGGGATTAGGACCGTCCGCGAGGTTGGCCCCACCCAACTTGTGACTACCTGAGATGTGGCCCCAGAAAATCGGTTTTAAATGTAAGACTTAAGGATTTCCCGGCGAATGCTTAGAATGTATAGCTCTCGGGTCAAAATTATCACACTGAGGGCTACGCCTTCTGGCAGATTACGCCTTCGAAACGTCGGTGCCAAAAACCACCATCACCCGGTTGGAAACCCGGGAGCTATACATCCCATTTTATAAAATGATTCATTTTGTTCTCTTCCAGTATATTTTTTTGGTTTCAAAAGCTTCCGCGGAGTCGTTGAAACGGAAGTGAAGGATTTTTGGGATCTCTTCCGCGTAGCTCTGTTTTTGAGGACGGCAGTATCGGTTGCAGAAAAGCTACCTTCATCAGGTCTGAAATCCTGAAAATGGAACTACCCGGATGTGATCCCTAAAAATATTCACAGCCTTATACGATAGATTATGCAATAGAATAGTTGAAACCATACGGATGGATTTTCCAGGGGAATGTTGAAGCCATTTTTATGCGCAGTCAGTTTGATTTAATGCATCAGTTTTTACCTGATACGTCAAAACATGGGTACGGAATCTTTCTGATACAGTAATTATTTAAATATAAAAATCCCAAGCGCGTATAGCTTCCAAAACCATTATATTGAATCATTAAATTTAGCGTACACTCCGTAAATCATCCAACAGCCTAGTTAGTCTTGTCATCATTTTAAAAAACTGCCCTCTCCGTCAAAATGCCATCCACTCTCTCTTCTTTCTATGACTTAAAACCTACCTAAGAAAGAGTTTCGGACAGAAATAAAGGGCCTTAACTTGTAACATATTAGTGACTGAAGCCATTCTCCATCTTAGCCTTTCGTAATCGGTAGATTACCTCCAATAGGTATTTCTTGGATATTATTTTAAAAACAGCGTTCTCGTCACCACTGATATTTAAAGTTTCATTAGAAAATAAGGCAGAAGTAATAAAGGAATATTAACAGCGTGAACCAGTAAGCATTGAGACATAATCGAATACCTATGTTTTTAGATGAATGATGAATTTATGGCCAGATTATGTAGAAATACGGTATGCTTAGTAAACAAATATGAGAAATTCACCTTAATACTTTCAACTAATACCAAATAGCGTAGTAACTATATATATATATATATATATATATATATATATATATACACAACCAACGAAAAACACGTGTAGTGCTTAAATAGTGTAAAAAATGTCACAGGCGTGACTGGCAGACACACATAGAATACACAAAAAAGAAAAACTCACAGACATTATATATTTCGGTGGACACAACCGCCTTCGTCAGAAATTAGTTAATTTGTTATACACACACACACAATAGAAAACTTCGCCAAATGGCCACAAATAGCACTTGGAAAGTTCCAGCTTCTTTATTAAGACATATGCATGAGCTGCTCTTGAATGCCGACAAAATTTGGACCAGCAATACAACAGAGACGGTATAAAATTAAGAGGTAATTGAAGGATAGGTATATTAAACAAATAAATGGAGTGAATCAGAAACAAAGGAGCCAATCTTTTACAAAAGGATTTGCAAAGCCAAAGGAGAATAGAAAATCAGATTTTGTAAATTTAATGTACGAAGCATTACGACCTTTTCCAGCCAAGACTCACGAACAAGTATGGGAATGAATATGGCATAGAATTTACAAAGGTAGTGAGGCGTAACGGGGAAGGCTATGATTTTCTCTCCGATGACATACTTTTAACATAGATAATTATTTCCAAACTCGGGTGATAAATTGCGGAAATTAGCCTGAAACAAGTATTTACAATCAGTTACTAACATGAACGTGCAAATTTTTTAAACCAACGAAGTTGAAAACTAACGATTTAAGAGCCAACTAATCTTTCCCAAACATTCCACACCTGAATCACGGACAAACTTTTAAAAGTAAAAGTGTCCAGGATACCTGAGAAAAATGATTTAAGTGCCGTCATGATGAGCGATCCTCAATATCAAGAATGATATTCGTTGACAGCAGGAAACAACCAATGCAGAAGGTTTTTCGGCAAGGTCGAGGAGCATTACTGGTACTAAAACATAGCTGATGATTTATGGGCCACGCCATTGTCCATTGAGAACGTACTCAGAGGCCTCTTCAAACTGTAGCGTGAGTAATAATTTTAACCCAGTCGAGGCTGTGTACTTCCAAGAGTGGAATACCACAAGTTGTTAAATTCAGTGTTCACCTTCACGAATGTATCACACGTCAACTTTCCAAATCCTATCCCCTAACTCTAACCAACCTCCTTCCACCCCCACAGGGTACGAACCCTAGAAAATACATCTTCCCGAGACTCCCCTTTTAGCGGGAGGGTGAAAAATATAAAATCCAGCCCACCCGTGTCTCCCACTTTGGTTCACTATCACCAGCGTCATCATTATGTCTAATCTACACCCCTCTCTCCACTCTCCCCAGCTCCACCTCCAAAGCTCTCTTTCCCCCGCATGTAGTTCCTAATTCCTCCCCTCCTACGCTCCTGGCTCCATGCTGTTTGGTTACGTCCGCGAAAAGAAATTAGGCGGCGGATTTAACTCAGTTTCCACCACGTCTGCGAGTAAATATGAGACGGTTACACAGGAATTCAGCTCATAGTGACGCAGACATGGCTTCCCGTATCTACGTTTGCTGTTGACGGTGCTTTACTTCGAAATCACCATTTTTTGAGAAATTACTTAGTCACAGACTGTCAAATTGGGATATTTGAGCACAGGAAATTCAATTACCCTAATTATGCCAACACTTATCTGATTTTATAACCGTTTGACTGACGAGGAGTGAAAGAATCTCTGACTGGAATATGATTTGCCCAGCTGTTGCACTTTAACAGACGCCCAATAGATTCTCACAAATTACCTTCACAGCGAAAAGGGAGATTAGTAGAAATAAAAAGTATTGTTTGCCGTGCACGATCAGTCTCTCATCGACAGCTCGGTTTCCATCATACATCAGTCTTATAACGCGCATTATTCAAAAAGTCATTAGCACTCTATTTCGCCAACTCCTGCCTGCCTCCGTAGTACATTTCTATTAATCGTCCATGAATGGCATGCGGATAAGTATCCATAAAACCTAAGAGGAAATTAAAGGAAAACGTATTGGAACAAGGGCAGCGTGAGAAACAAAAATTGAAAGTCTTCTAAATAAAGAGTTGAGGCTTTCCCGGCGTGATAATTTTAGTAGTTCTATTGGGGAAGCCCACCGGGTGAGAGGCTCAATGAGTGCCGACGTTTTGATGTCCGAGTCGTCCATAGTCTCCAGGGCAGTATGTCGTGACTTATTTGAGAAATTATATTGAATAATCTGCGTGACAGAGCACAGTATTAATAATGACCCTGCCATCCAGTGGGACTAGGCGGAAGTTCTTTGCGGCTCCAACAAATTTTACGCGGGTTATAGGAGGGAAGACTAAGAGAGTTAAAAGTCTTTCAGTTTGCTTTAACTCTCATTCGACTCTAGACTTGTTTGCCGTATTTTACAATGGCATTAGCTTTACCTGCCTAAGGTTTATTTATGTTTTGCACACTCCTCTTAATGTATGGGGTTATTCCTAGAGCGGGTTTTTGCAACAAGGCCATCAGTTCCTTATTCCATACGTTTGTCCTGTAAATACGAGTGCCTTATATACCATAGACGGTCATTATTTATTCTTTTTATACCAATTTAATCGTCGCAAGTAATTGCTGAAAACCAGTACGTATTTGATGATAGGGTATGTATTAGATGGGAAGAAGTCACTGTCATATCCTTAATCTTGCTCCAATGAAGACGTATCATTATCATTAATACTGAAAAACTTATATCCTCTTGACTATATTATCCTCGAATTATTTTAGTTCTTTTGACGCTATCATTAAACCTGCTTTAATGCCTCTTGATCCACAACAAGTGTCCATATCCAGCATATCTTGCCTCTTGATATAACTATGACGATATTATTTTCAATACAAAAAATTACTCTCCTTCGAATTTTACAAAGTGCTCTGAAATATTAACAATTTTTGAAATACCAAAAAATCGAGCACTTTCAAGCACCAGCTACAAAACCAAAAAGTATAAATTCACGGCTGCAATCATTAAATAGAACCGGGATTCGAACCTGGAACTCATTCCTCGTATTCAGGAATTGAAGTCAAAAAACGGTGCCGAATTTCGGCACAAATTTGGCCATAATTTCGCCGCGGACATTTTCGCTCGCGGACAGAGCGGTAGAGAGATTTCAAAGTGCGCACTGACGGCGATATTGCGCGTTGTCGGCGATGTTACGCGACAAGAGCAAGGTGCTCTACTTTTATAGTGAATTCGCCTTTGGCGGCCTCTATTCGGAACTTTGTGACAATAGTGCTCCTCTACGCCGCCGTCTCAACCAATGGCTGGACGAACAGTTCCCCTACTTCCCCCTTCTCTACTGATCCAGAGCTACCTCCCCTCCTTTGGCTGTGCTGACCGGGCGTTCCATCGCAGGCGTTCTCTTCTCTGCCAGCCACCGAAGTGTGTACCTCGTCAGCAGGCATCGCCCGTCAATTTTTCGACAGCCAGCCTGCGGGCCTCATTGTGGTGTATTCATAATTGTAATGTAGTGTATTAAATATTGTGTGACTGTTGGAAATCAATCCGTTTTGGTCATTTTTAACTCCTTTCCCACTGTGTCAATTCATCATTTCGCGACGTTCGTCACAAAACTAGTGTGAAGAAAACGAATGATTCGGCTCAATGACAACCTAAATGCAAGACATGGTTTGAAGAGATTCATGTGCTCTACGGGTCTCTTGTATCATGGTCAATGCTAAAATTTTATGATTAAACAATGGGCAGTCACGTTCAAAATTCGTAGAGAAATTAATGCTCACGAAGTGCTTACGTAAGCATAATCGCTAGAATTCTGAAGGACGGAGGATGGGGCTCCTTCAGCTAACTGTTCCACGGGAGCCGCCACAAAGATGAGTCCAGGTTCACGGACACCGGTATATTAACCCTTCGAGTGCGGCATGACGTGATGTCACGTCATAGTTGTCTTTACGGCAGTGCTGAAGACGTGATATGACGTCATGGATGCTGTGAATGTTCCAGCTTTCACTAGGGAACTCCCACGAGGCTCCCTTATGAAATCTGGAACACTCAAGGTTCTCTTGACGTGATATCACGTCATCCGCACCTGCGTAGAGACAACCATGACGTGATATCACGTCATGCCGCACTCAAAGGGTTAAGCGACCAGGATAAATGAATGTTTAGCGAGAATTTTTGTGTTGCTTTAAACTTTGAGGAAACATGCTGATAAACTATCGTAGGTTTATCATGACTATCCAGGAAAGTCGTCCTTTTCTATCCAACGACCAATTTTCGCTTTCTTTTTTGTTGTCGTATTTTTCTAAAGTTCCGAAACTACATCTTCAAATTTTGTAAAATTTTTACCATTGATCTCGACTTAAATACTAAGTAGCACAGCCATCCCAACTCAGAGTAAAATATTTCTCTCACTTGCTTATTTGATTCTCCAACAAGGCTGATAATCCCAGTTTTTCATTTTAAGTCAGGGTCGTGTAAGCCTCCAAAACGTGCGTGTCAGTGATATTTCTGGGATGGAAATCCACAAAATGGAGAATTTCCAACCAAACATTCACCAAAAATAATTTTACCCAATACCCACAGTCGGTGTTGCAGATAATTAGCCAATAGCCACAGCAAGTTTTAGATTATCATGTTTGGAAAGATCCTAAGATCAGTTTCAAACTTGAGTCAAAAGAAAAAGACTTCGCCGTTTTTTCACTAATTAAAGAACCTTTGCAGTTTAGTTTTCTCTGAAAAAATTCATTGACACTCGCATGAGACGCAAATCAAAAAAGCGCGATGCACGAGTCTTTACATTTCAAATCAACTGTGGACAGTAGCAAAACGCCTTCTTCTCTTTCAAAAATGTTCATTGAGTTTTTCTTGGGTTCCAATCCTTACGGCCCGCAGTTTGATTACTGCTAGCATTAATTCTATTTCCTAGGGACAGACCTCACACGCCGCCAATCTTTGAATCACATTGAACTACGGAAACGTGGGCTATGACAGGGGCTAGTTCTCTCCTCACCGAACCAAATTAAAGCAACGGTCAATCCCTCCCGTATGCCCTTGACAGGATACACTTCCATCTCGTTTCCAACACATCTATTATACACACAGACTCCGAGTGACAGAGTCGAAGCAATTAATGTACACTGACCTTCGTAGCGGGAAACCTGGTCGGAATCCCAGATGAGGTGGAGTCACTAATTAGAGACATCCCTTTGCCCGCACGCCAATGTCAGAGACGACCAATTCGAAACCGCATCGTTTGAAACGACATCCAAAAGGGTTTCCTGCTCGGATATTTTTCACTGGTTTGGTGATATCACTCCTCGTGGATACTTCTCAGCTCCCGATTCACAGTCGTTGCACCTCACTAGAATTGCGAATGACACTCATGCCACTTGTTTCCACGCATAATTAGCGGCAGTGAAAATTCATACGAGAATGACAACACCTAAAAAGACTGTTCGTAAAATCAGTTTAAAATGCGCTACCGGTTGCAATTTATGCACATAATTCGACGCAATACAAACACTGCAGTAAATACCACACAATTGGCCGTGAGGCATCATCAATACATCAAACATATTAAACAAACATATCAATACATCAAACATATTAAAATAGAGGAATTTTCAGTAGTAGTGGTTAATTGTCGTAGTTTAAGAAGCAAGATACCTGAATTTCATCACCTTATAGAGAGTACTAATTCTGACATAATTATAGGAACCGAAAGTTGGTTAACAAGCGATATTGCTGATAGTGAAGTTTTTCCAGTAAATTTTAGGGTATACAGGAGAGATAGAGAGAGTCGACTGGGAGGGGGAGTATTTATCGCAGTTAAGAACACAATAGTCAGCAAAATAGAAGTGATTCCCCATAATATAATAGAAAGTGTATGGTGTTCCATTCAATGTGCTAATTCGAAAGTAATATATGTTTGTGCCTACTATAGACCACCCCATTCCGATGTACACTCAGTATTAGAACTCGAGAAACAGATCAGGTCCATTAATTCCCATAGTAACGAACGACAGATAATTGTAGGTGGAGATTTCAATACACCATCGATAGATTGGAAAACATGCAGTCATAAGTCTGGAGGTAGGGACAAAGAAATCTGCGAGTCATTGCTTAACCTGTTCGCATCACACGCACTACATCAAATAGTAAATTTGCCTAATAGAGGGGAAAATGTTCTCGATTTACTTGCCACAAACATCCCTGAAAAAGTAATTAAAGTTGAAAATGTCGATGGAATAAGTGACCACAAGGTAGTATACGTAAAATTTTCCCTCAACACTGAAAAAAATTTTAAATTAAAAAGAAAGATTTACCTTTTTAGTAAAGCAGATTTTAACGGATTTAGGCTTGACTTAAAGACATCTTTTGAAAAATTCGAGAACATTAGCAAAAACAGCAATACAGACAATACATGGAAAGAGTTCCTCCAAATTACACGGTCACTTGTCAACAGATATATACCTCATAAGTATAAGAGCGAGAATAGGGAACCAAGGTGGTACAACGCGGAGGTTAGAAAATGTTTAAAACGCCAACGAGTTAGCCATGCGAAACTAAGAAAAATGAAGAAAAATGTAGCTAATAGCGACCTAAAAAATACCATCGAGCATTATAAAATTTGTAAATCAGCCGCAAAAACAGCCCTTAGAAAAGCGTTTAGCGAATTCAAGAGAAAAGTACTTGGAGAACAACTAGAGGGAAATCCGAAAGCATTTTGGTCATATGTTAGGGAAGTACAGGGAACTAAAAAGTCAACGGTTAATTCCTTGAAAAACGATAGAGGCGAAATAGTAACTTCCAGTTTAGATAAGGCAAATTGTTTGAATTACTTTTTTCAGAGTGTTTTTAATCAACCTATGCATAGTTTCCGCGAAACCATACCAGACCGATTTCAACAACCAATGCCCCCAATCGATATATCTTGTAGCGGAATCGTATCCTTACTAAGTAACATTAGCCCGAACAAGTCCTCAGGTCCTGATGAAATTCCAGCTCGTGTTTATAAAGAATTAGCTCTCGAAATGGCTCCGTATCTTAAAGTAATATTTAACAAATCCCTCGAAGAACACGCGGTTCCCAAAGACTGGAAGATAGCAAACGTGACCCCAATTTATAAAAGCGGAGATAGGGAACAGCCATGTAATTATAGACCAATATCATTAACGTCACTATCATGTAAAATTATAGAACATATAATAGTTACATCAATAATGGGACACCTCGACAGCCAGGATTTATTAATAACAAACCAGCATGGGTTCAGAAAAGGACGGTCTTGCGAAACTCAATTAGGTCTTTTTGTTCACGATATTTTAGTTTCCGGAGAAGGTAACGTACAGGTAGATGCAGCGTTTCTTGACTTTAGAAAAGCTTTTGACAAGGTTCCCCACTGTAAGTTACTCGCGAAGTTAGCATCATACGGAATAGACAGTAATATAGTAGGCTGGGTAGGAGATTTCTTACATGAACGCGTTCAAAGGGTGGTATTAGATGGTGTCAGCTCAGGCGAAGTAAAAGTTACATCGGGTGTTCCCCAGGGAAGCGTGATAGGCCCAATTTTATTTCTTCTGTACGTAAACGACTTGAATAGTGTAGTAAAAAATAGCAAGCTCCGTCTTTTTGCCGATGATGCAGTAGTGTATAAAGAAATTAGAAATGAGGAGGACAGACAGTGTTTAGCTAAGGATTTAGATGCGATTGATGATTGGTGTGATAGATGGCAGCTAGAATTAAATTTGAAGAAATGCGCGATTATGAATTTTTGGAAAAAGAATGGCCTTCCCCGGAATAATTATAGCATCAAAGAAAACAAAATATGTAACGTAGATTCAATTAAATACTTAGGCGTCACCATCAGTGAAGACATGTCATGGGGGAAACACATCAGGGAAATAACTAGTGTAGCAAACCGTAGATTAGGATTCGTAAAAAGGGTTCTAGGCAAATGCGATGAGAGAGTCCGAGAAAGAAGCTATTTTACACTTGTCAGGCCTCATTTAGAATATGCCGCTAGTATATGGGATCCGTACGAGGAAGGTATGATAAAAGAATTAGAGCGCGTGCAAAGGAGATCTGCTAGGTTTGTTAAATGTCGTTATGATAATTGTATTAGTGTTACGAGTTTAATAGAAGAACTAGGATGGGAATTATTATCAGAACGCAGGTTAAAATTTAGGTTAAACCTTTTAAGTAAATTCGAAACCGATTTGTTCACAGATGACGTTAGATATATATTAAGAACCCCTGCGTATTATGCTAGGTTTGACCATATTAACAAAATTAGAGAGATAGATTGTCGTACCGATAGATTTAAAATGTCATTTTTCCCGCGTACCATAAGAGAGAACAATAGGCAACGTAGCAAAAGGGATAGGTAGGTGAAACATAGTTAGAATAGTCTGTAGTGCATGATGCATGTAATAACTACCAATAATCCCTTCCTTATTATGTAGATTTTAACCTGTACTATACCGTAGTAACTAATATTCTATTGTAATAACTACTGCAATTACTTACTAATAGTGCATGTTTGGTGATCTTCACCCCCTGCCACACACCCTCGTGGTGGCTCGCAGGGTATTACGTAGATGTAGATGTAGATCAATCACGTCAAAAGTTTCTCACTCGAAAAAAAATAGAACACGGAAATAAAAAGCAGCAAAATGACCAAATATTTGATTCCGTGTAAAGGTTAGAGCAACGAGAGGAAGAAGAGGACGCTTATGGCAAGACAATGTGCTTGACTTTTCATTTTCATTTTATGTATGTTCAGCATTTATCGTGTATTTTCCCTCTAACTTGATACTTTCCAACATTTGCTTTCTTTCCCTTCTCCTTCTTCTCTTTCCCTCCACTATTTCTCAAAGAAATGGTGGCAATGACCTTGGAAGCGAATGGTGGCAATGATAAAAAGGGGGTTAAATACAACCAAAGATAGTTACGAAGGGATTATGATACTCAATATTTGCCAAAAAAGAGTACTACTCAGTTACAACCCGGTTTTCGACGCACAATCATCAAAAAATCTACTCCTTTTGTTTATTTACCGAATAAGAAGGATATGGATGAACCCCAGTCACCTAATTCGTTTTTACATGGGGATATCGCGATAATAGCGCAATTTCATTATTGGATCACTTCATGTAATTCCCTACTTAGTTCCACTTATCCCTTTCTTTTCCTACTCCAATCCCTTTTATCATATTTCTACCCTACTTTCTACGCTCTAATCCCCAGTGACTTTTCCTCTACCAAAACCTTAGAATATAAAGCTACTCTACACTACTACAGCTAGTACTGCTACACGAATTGGAAACTTCGAATTCCTTGGAAAGCGGCCTCAAGTGTGACTCCCTGTAAATTTTTCGCACAAAATAACTCAGAAGGATACATTATTCCATGAGTTCCATGACTTAAATGGGTGTTCAGTCGCTCTCTTTTATTTACATACTAATGTCGAGCATCGAAACCTCGATCATAAAAACAGTTTTTCTTATTTGTAGAAAATTACGTGCATTTCATTAATCTCTATTTTTCAATACCTCTCCATTCGCCAGAATTTTCTAAACTTGTCAAAAAAAGATAGACCATCGCCGCTTACGATGGGAGAAAAAACTCTCGCAGCATCTTTATCATTTGTCGTTCAATCCTGAGATTGCTTGACATCAGCCCTCCACACTTTCCTATTTACTGCTGGATCCTTATCTTCCTGATAGCTCTATCTATGTACTTTCCTGGTGATATGGTCCATGTACTTATTCGCTGGTCTTCCTGTGAGGGCTTTTTCCTCTATTGTACCTTCAATTATATTATTCACAAACCCATTGTGCCACAATTTGTGTCCAATTTATCTGGTATTTATTGTCTGTATGGCGTTTCATATAGTCCTTTCCTCTTCTACCCTTCAGTACACTTCATCATTTCTTATTTTATCAGTCCATTTATCTCCAGCATCCTCATCCACCACCAGGTTTCGAAGGTTTCTAGTTTTTTTCTGGTCAGCTTTTCCAATGGTCCTTGCTACCGATTTATACAGTGCTACCCTCAACCCGAATGTTTTCATATACTGTATTCTGGTTTGTAGTTGTATCTTCTATGTGCACTACAGTAGTCTTTCCCATGAACCCCTTCATCGAGATTGAGAACCAAGCCAACATTCTACACCGAAAGGCGAGGATCCTCTCAGAAAATCCTTGCATTCCAAAAATAAATTCCCGAGAAAGGCTGGGAGAATGGGCATGCATAACAAAGGCCCTCTTTCCTCCACCTTGATTAGAAATTCTCGAGTTCTAAGTCTTCCTGATCGTTTGAAGTATATCTTTGCGGTTCCTCTCCTGCCGCCCACAACCTTATCAATTTCCCTTCTCCCTCTTCCTCGCGAAGTAGGTATATTTTTCCTACGCCTCCCAAGGCCTTTGCTTCTTATCTAACATCACCCTTCATCTTCCTCCTCATATTCAAAAATCGAATCCTTTGATTTCTCCATCTTTCGGGTATTCGCCGCGTTGCTTGTCATGATTGACGACAGTTTCGCCCGGATTCCACCAGGCGTCTTCAGGTCGAAGTGCCGCTGTCAGCGTTTTGGCCGTGCTTATATAGCTCCTCGAGCTCCCGCGCTGAGCACAGCGCGGGAGCTCGAGGAGCTATATAAGCACGGCCAAAACGCTGACAGCGGCACTTCGACCTGAAGACGCCTGGTGGAATCCGGGCGAAACTGTCGTCAATCATGACAAGCAACGCGGCGAATACCCGAAAGATGGAGAAATCATCGCATTCAAAACGTCGCGGGAAACTACGAGACAACATCGAATCCTTTGCTCTTCATTCGTGCCTTTGCACCTCCCTCTTTATCTCTTAATTTGATTTCCTTCTTCTTCAGGAGCCGCGTCTTTTGCTATTCAAGCACCAACACCTTCCTGCCTTGCCCCATGCGCAAATGAGAACCGTAAGTCACTCGTGTCAGTTCCTTTTCCTTGTGATTTTCTCCTTCTCATTATCAATAAATTTCACCCAATATTCTACCCTCATTGCCAAGAGCAGCATCTCGTTTTTCAAGAAACTTGAGAAAAACTTGAATATAAACACTTACATTAATTGGCTCAATCACATTTTGAAAAATTCAAGCTCCGAAATGAGGACTGGAAACAAACTGTTGACAGCGGTAATAATCGATGAAAAATAAAAATCACTACATGGAAAATTAGCTGAGCCTCTTATGCTAGATTGGGACTACATTTTGCGTAAGACTGAGGTAGGTACAGTAAAATTACCCAACAATTCACTAAGCTTACCAAAACACAGTAGACGAATTTCCCAGCAGTGCTAACATCATTTGCCACCATTGTTTGATAACATCAATTACCTTCAAAAACCCAACGGTGGAGGATATTTTTCAATTAAATTGCGAGCCTCAGTTACTCACTCATTGAATCTTCAATTCTAAGATTGGTTGACTGCAAGCCTCCATCCTTTCCTATCTAATGCTAGTTACTTTACCTCCTGGTATCTCTTCCTTTGTACTTCCCTCTTTATTAGGTCCATGAACTTATTCCTTGGTCTTCCTCTGGGGACTTTTCCCTCTATTTTCCCTTTAATTATGTTCTACACAATCCCATTGTCTCTCATTGGTGTGTCCAATCCATCTGCTTCTTCTCTTCAGTCTATTTTGCCTTCAAATTCAGATTCTAACTTTGTTATAATTAGGAGAGCATTTCAAGTTCAGTGCTCCGTCCGAAAGACGGGATATTTTACCGTGGTCCACATGGCGCCCTTCGCTCATAGCAGCTTACTGCCGACGCCAGGTTTCTCTCCACCCTTCCTCTACTCTCAAGAAAGCCTTCATTGACAAACCAACCCACCTGTCCTTAATGGCGCAAACAATCTCAGTTGTCGGTCGCCATTCCAAAAAGCCAACCAACCCCCTTGATTCGATTTTCCATAGCATGAACATACTCAAAAGTTAAAGAGAATACTTGAAGAACAATACAAAAGGTGGAGGATAGAGGGATCAATAGGAGGGGGCCATATGAAATGGTGAAATGCAGAATTATCGAATGAAGTACGAAAATAGAAATAAAAACACCCACTCTGAAAGAGAAAAGTCATAAGAGTATTTCTTTAAAAAAACAATGGTACAACATTAGGTCATACTGATAATTACTAATTCCATCACAATAGAATATCTTAATTTCTCTGTCTGTAAAGTTTGAAGAAATGCTACTGTATCTATGTGTTCAGGAAAGCCATCTTGCAACAATTTTATCAACAAATGGTATTCAAAGTACAATTTACCCTCCCAAAACATTTTAATGAAACAAACTGTCAGCACTTAATTACATAAAGAGTTTTACTAGACGTAAAAAATAAATAATTACTCATTTCGATCTAAATGGACCTTCAGTAGGTACCGTGTAATTACTCATTCTGATATAAATCGACCTTCGCTACAGTTCTTGTGGCGCAAGAGATTTGAATTTTGGATTGGAACAATATATTGTCTTAGAAACCACGGTAAAACCGTAAAAATCTCAGGTAATTACATTCCCAAGTTATCAGTGCTTTAATTCTTGAAAGAGATCTTTGACTTCCAACCAGTGTGGCAGCTAATTAGACATAAAATTTCATAGACCTAAATCTTCAAAAGCAATGACGATGAATGTTATAATGAAGCTACTTGCAAAACAAGGCGCCACATACTTGTAAGGAGGCCACACAAAATATTATCACAATATGAAGCTGATTTCACTCAAAATTAGAATAGGAGATGAAACAGCCACTGTTCAGCAAGAATTTCTTAGCATATTCTCGGATACGACAAGCGCCAAGTACCCAATTGACTCGTCATTGTATGTGACATTTATACTGTTCTTCGCATCGCCTGTAGGCCCCGTTGTAGGGGTTCATCTGTTTGCAGAACCACGACGCATATCACTCGTACAGGATACATTTTTTTGGAAACTTCGCCCACTAAGCTCACCCATGGCGTTTCCCGTCCTCTATTCATCCTCATCAGACTCTTCCCACGCTACTTCAAACTTACACCTCCCACCCTGCGGCCTATATATCCCTCTTTAAACACCCCTATATGGGAGGAACGCGTGATTTCCACTTTACAAGAGCGTATTCTAACAGGGATATTATTGAGAGAATTGAACTAGCAAATGAGGCTAGCGGAATGAGGGAGGAGAGTCGGGGACTTTGCGTAAGAATATAAAAAAGAGGCTGTCAAAGAATCAGACTCTTCCCACGCTACTTCAAACTTATACCGCCCACCCTGCGGCCAATATATCCCTCTTTAAACACCCCAAATGCGAGGAACGCGCGATTTCCACTTTACAATAGCGTATTCTAACAGGGATATTACGGAGAGAATTGAACTAGCAAATGAGGCTAGCGGAATGAGGGAGAAGAGTCGGGGACTTTGCGTAAGAATATAAAAAAGAGGCTGTCAAAGAGTTCAACGTGGATTATGCCATTGGATGGTGCAGTATTCTGGACTTTTACTAATATGCTGTTCATCTACATCTATAAACTACTCTGCGATCCGCCACATGGGAGTTCGGCAGGGGGTGGTAGGACTCCAGCCGTGAAAAGATGTAAGGGATAAGATTTTGGGAGTTGAAATTGTGGCGTGTATTATGGAAGGGTTTTAGGTAGAGCTTACTTTTTATTGCGGTCGCTAATTGTGTTCGGAAAGAACGAGTTTTTGTACCTATTTGCTCGGCAATGTATCTCTCTTATCTTATCGCTTCGGCAAGACCTTGAGATGTAGTGAGGCGTCATGATAATATTCTGTATCGCTTCAAAACACAGCAGTTCTGAATATCATTCACAGCAGTTCTGAATTAAGAATTATATGACGACAAATGTAACTAATATGCTACTTATACGCTTCTCAATTAGTCGCCTTACACCTTCAAAACGTGTTAGTAAAAGGGATGACGAATACCCAGAACTAAAGTGAAATTATAAACTGCCCTTGGGGGATTGTGACGGTGTATGCGGTACCACCTGCAAGAAGTTTTACCGACAAGACAGTGGGTCACTAGCGATTTAAAATACTATCATGACTTGAAAATCAGCTTTGCAAAACAGTTACAAATGACCGAGCTGAGCTCAATGCTTTAAAACAGCTTGGAATTAAAAATAATTTTCTGAGTTAACCTCCTTAATTAGTCTTTGTTCCCCGCCGGTTACACCAACCTCTTGGCTCAAGTTAAATAAAATTTACCCCACACCTTCCGATTCATAATTTTTTTCTTTCACTCTCCCTCCTCCTTCATTTTACTGCTTAGTATATAAAAGAGGTGCTGCCAGCTTGTTAATCACCCGAAGACGACGCTCAAGCATTTACACTCGGAACGAGTAGTTTTTCGTCATTTTACGGCTTGTGCGAGTTCCAGCCTAAAAATAAATTTACATATACATCTAAAAAATACCGTGCAAATCACCGCTAGGGTATGTGACACGGGGTTATTCCACACCCGGCATGAAGCCCTCATCCCAGCTGAAATCAGAACCGCGCACGTTCCCTCGAATGCCAGGCGCAGGCCAAAAGCCAATCAGGGCAATAGTACGCGGTCAATAGATGGAATTGCACGATGTTTTAGAAGAAAGTGTTTTCAATAGAGATGGATTTGCACGATGTTTTAGAAGAAAGTGTTTTCAATAGAGATGGAATTGCACGATGTTTTAGAAGAACGTGTTTTCAATAGAGATGGAATTGCCGATGTTTTAGAAGAAAGTGTTTTCAATAGAGATGGAATTGCACGATGTTTTAGAAGAAAGTGTTTTCAATAGAGATGGAATTGCACGATGTTTTAGAAGAACGTGTTTTATTAACAATTTGTTTCGATGGGTGACTGAAGGAAACTTCTATAGAAGATTAGGTGAAGGTTAGGTTGCATGTGAAGGAATGCTGAATGCCATAATACAGAACAGGTAGTCTACATCTTACACATCCATTCACCCGCAGTGCCACACACCCGTGGTGAATTGCACGGCATTTCGCAAATTCAGAGGTGCTATGCTGCCAAAATCACTAGAAAAATAACTCAGAGCAACATAGTATGATACAATTCGCGCCGGGGAGCCTTCAAATACGCATACATTATTTCCTATAATAAATTTACTACAGATTCATCAGGAATTAGATTTTAAACGAAAAGTATTCGTAACTAATGCGCGTTCTAAGCTCAAAATCCATAATGATTAACGTCACAGCACAAGTTTCAGCCTCACCAGATTGTCTCAATTCTTTAAATACCAATTTACGAATACTCTGCATTATTCGAGGAACAGATACGTACCTACAAAAATTTAGGCCAGGGAGAAGATTTTCACCAAAAAGTTTTCACAGATGATTAAATTTTACAGCTCAACATTTATAATTAGAACCGCCACATCGCACACTCCTCTCGAGCGTTCACAGTTTTCCAACGAAACCACCCAGGCTAAATTCCCACCCCACCCCCCTTTCCTTTCCGCCCCGACTGAGGCAATAACACCGGGAGACCACTCAAACCTCGCGGGCCAGTAACGCAGTCCACCGTATCCGAAATCCAGCACGGACAGTAATTCGCCCCCCCCCCCCTATTCGGAGAAGCAATATATTTCATTTTAATTGGCCTGCCCCGCCATCGGGGTCAGACGCCGAGAGGGGAAAGGGGGATCAGACAGTGAGGCGAGGGAGGATTATTTCCCCGTCGTCTTTCAATATTGGAAGGCAATATATATATATAGGCTATGAGGAAGGGCGGAGGGCGCAGTGAGGACAGGCAGGCGGACGGAAAAAGGACCTTTCGGCGTCAAAAGGGCATTAGGAAGTCGGTGCACAAAAAGACGGCCCCTCAAATAGGGATCAAATAGGGGCGGAGAGATACAACAATGTATCGAATACGATACACGATATTTATGACACACAGCAATGAGATATTTGTCCATAAAAAACGCACTCCCAGTACCACCCACTTCCCAAGCTGGGGTGAGAAAAATTAGTTGCGATCAGCATGAAAAAGTGAATTCAAGCAACAACTAAGAGAAACTGATGAATTTTACAAAGCCAACTGACATTCAAAACAAACAAAAAATATAGCTATGTAACTCAAAGAAAAATGTTTAAAAACCTGACCACACCTTTCATTTTTCCATGATGACCTCGAAAAGGGACTGCTAACAAGAGTAGCTCATGAACGGAGAAGACGTTTTCACGAGACGTACAAGTTAACAATCTTCCAGGAAGGGGTGGATTCAATTCAGGAGTAAAATCTTCCGGGTGGATTGTCAATGAACCTAATTCTATTTTCGTACATGAGTTAAAATAACATAAAGAGACAGAGAACGACACACTTATCTTATCGGAAGAAAAAATGTATAAATAAAATCAATTGCAATAGTTATGAGCTTTCCCGAATTTAATGGTCCACAACGGATAAAATGTTATTTTTCATCGAGATTACTAACGTACATATTCACTGATATCTAATATCACCATAATGCAGTCACAATACTTAAGTACCGATAACAAACGAGACGCCAGAAGCTGTAATTGGTGACGTGGCCAGACGTTCACGATAGCGCGAATATGTTAATCCAATGAGACACACACACTGAGTACAGAGTAATCGCATTAATTTTAGAGGGTTTCTATGACTTTAAAACTTAAGTTACAACACGTAAGGATAACGTATGAATAATTATAGGCTTAAAAAGCAAAGTTCGATGGTATCCCACATTCGTTCGAAGAATCGATTATTCAATTCGTCAATTCGTGTATCAAAATATGTTATTAGTGATGAGAAAAGGGTATATTAGTTTTTCTTGACTGTAATTGAATAGGGTTTTGAATATGATAAGGCATTGTAAATTGACAAATGTATTATTACTTTCAGCTTTTCCCAGGATGAATGGCAAACTTTCGAACCTACGAAAAATTTATTGACGAGGCAAAAGAGTAAATCCAGAAAAGAAAATATAGTGCCCGGTCACCCTAGTAGGTTTTCGTATCGTTGCTCTGGAACACGGTTATCAGGGATATTTCGCTGGGTTGGGTCTTCATTGTTGTGAAGATGTTTCGGAAACACTGTAGCTTCCAAATTTTGGTCACAATTCTGGAAAATACCAACATCGTCACGACAATGACATGCTGACGCGGCGGAAAATCCCGGAAAGCCATGCTACTAAGTGTACAGGCATTTTCACGAGATTCCGTCATTTTTCAATTTCTTCCAGCGATGCACTCGGCAGTAAATCAAAGTCATCGCACTTTTCCCAGTTTTTTTTTGTTCACGCTTCCCTCCGTTTCCGAGCACGAGGCGACCGTGATGAAAATAACTGGTTGGAGTACCCGTGCTTTTCAGGACCAGGGTTCGAGAGAATGGGGGCAAGGGAAACGAAGGAAAGAAGTGGTGGGTGAGTGTGCGGCCGGGGGGAGGGGGTAGGGGGGAAGAAACAAGGGAGGGGTGGAAGAAGTTGTGGTAATGTGGAAAGAGCAGAGAATTAGGACGAGTCGTGGAAGGGGGGGATTGTCACCACCTCCCGCTCCCCTCTCAAACCTCCCGCGGGGGCAAAGGATAAAGGATTTTTTGAAGAGGACGACGTGGTCGAAGTGGATTTCAAGTTGGACTATTAGGGGAGTACGACGGCTAGGGTTATTGGGAGGAGGGGGAACTGCTGAGGGAGAGGGTAGAAGTGGGGAAGTACGAAACTAGGGAGGTCGTTAAAGGGAGGGAACGGAAAAAAAAGAACCGAGTTTTCGTGAGCGGAAAAGATGGAATATGTGACACACCGCGGACGATGAGCAAAGAACGCAATATATCATAGAAGTTCAGTTTCGCTAATGAAGGACAGAACATGCCTCTCTCCGATGGCTTGGGTGAAGAAAATTTATTGCAATTATAGGTACTACGGTAGACGAGATCATGAGAATAAAATAAGGAAAATAGGCTGTAAAACAGAAAAATTAAAATGCCGTTTTTCCCGCGATCGATAAGAGACTATAACGGCTGTGTTGAGGCTTTGAAGTTGCTAGTGTAGCTGATTAATTCATTTTCACCCTAATGCATGTTCCTAAATCAGTCGAGTAGTGCAAACACCATGTTTTGCATGTTCCCTGCATGACTCTTTTGTCACGTTAACATAATCTACTAAAATACTAAAATAATAGATAATTTTAGTGGTTTCTGTAGCATTTGCAGCATGCCGATAGTGTGGTGCTTGTTGGTGAAAGTAAATTTCTTCACTGTGGTTAATGTTGGTGATAAGTCACCCCCTGTCACACACCCTTATAGCGGCTTGCAGGGTAATAAGTTGATGCAGATGTATGCTCCGGTATTGGATTTTTATTAACTGAGCGTCCTTTGTTGATTTCACATCTACGAAATACCACTACGGTGTGTGGCACGGAGTGATTCCACGCCAGGCATGAAGCTCTCATCCGAGCTGAAATCAGAACTTGTGCATGGATATTCACCGGGGGAACAAATACTGGTGAGTCAAAAGCTGCTGGCATATTTCGTTTTTCTTTTAATGCACCCAGGTGGTATTTTTGTGCATTCCTACCCACCCCGTTTCTGCCACAATTTCCCCCCTTTTGACAAGTTTTCCCTCGGTGGACTATTTATCAATGGGGACTTCCGATTAGTTGATGGACCTGCCAGAGGCACGTGCCAACATGCTCACGAATGAAATCATGCCAACGATTTGAAATATGTGGAGAGAATTGAAGAGTATTGAATTTCTGAACAGATATTTGACAGTGGAGAGGAAAGGTGAACGACAAATGCCATGGGAGAACATGGTATTGAGAAGAGCAGTGATCAAAGGAATTTCTCAGACTAAATCAGGACAAGAGAGCGCGCATGAAGCAATTCAAGGGGGTGTGAATACAGCGAAATTGCAATTCCAGGATAGGGAAGTTAGGTGGAAAGTTTTAAGCAGAAACAACACTAAAGGGTTATCATCACTAATAAAATAGTGGAAGTACATAGTAGAACAGAAATGTTTAAAATGTCGTTTTTTGTGAACGATAAGAGACCATAATGACTGCTTTAAAACTTTTAATTACGTTAGTTGACCAGCAGTGTAGTTGATTCATTCATATGCACCCTAATGCATGTTTATAAATCCGCCGAGTGCTGCTAATACTATGTTTTGCATGTTTCCTGCAAGAATAATTGTGCCACGTTTTCATAGTTACATTAGGAACTATTTGAGTGATTTTTCTAGTATTTGTAGCATACCGGTAGTGTGGTGCTTGTAGGTGAAAGTAAATTTTTTCACTAGAGTTCATGTTGGTGATTAGTCACACCCTGCCAAACACCCTTGTGGTGGCTCGCAGGGTAATAAGTAGATATAGATGTAAATGTAATTTAAATTTTTTGATTGAGATTACTCTAACGGCGCGAAGGGTATATTATGGCTGAATTCGATGTTAATCTTGCTAATGATACGAGCAAATGGTTTGTAATGAATATTAGACCCATCAAGATAATTTAAATATGTTTCTTCCGATATAGTACGGTGGTAACAAAATACGGCAAGATTAGAAGATCTTTAAATGTAGCATATGAAAAACACTACGAATCACTGGATATATCTAGATGGGATTATGATAAGTAGAAAGTACGTAAAGAGGAAGAGTATGTCAAGGAAGTTTTCAGTGAAAAAGTGTTATAATGAATTCCCAATATAGAGAGCAGCATATTGTGCATCAGCAAAACGTTCGCTTCGGAGGGATAGTGAGAGTTGACTGGGGACTGAAAAGAACATGCAGGCAGGAGGGGAAAAGAAAGGAGAAAGTGCAGCATAAGGAAGAGAATAGATGAAAGCTGATGAAAGAAGCCCAAAAGAGACATAAATAAGAGGCTGTAAGACATATTGAGAGTTAAAATATACCGAATAGGGTGATTAAAGTAAAGAACTGTACTAAATACAAATTGTATTTTTCCACAAGGGTCAATTTTTGGTACCTCTCAGAAAAGGCATTACCATTAATAAATCCCGGGGGAAATAAATTTTGTCTTTATAACAGTGGCATTGGATTTCCATATTGCTAAGTTGAAAACATTGAATGTGAAAGAAAAGAATTTTGGGTAAGCAAGGGAAAGGGACGTAATGAATTGGACTTTTTAACGAAGACTGGGGGAGCATAGAACACAAGTGATAATACGAGTACTCAAATGCAGATTTAACTTTAAAAGAATTGTGAAGAAAAATTGTGAGATGATTTATTTAAAAAATGGAAGAACTGGCAACCCAGCAACTTTACCTGAGTCACTCATTAGTGATCACACAAATATGTAAAATTCACAGAGAAAAAAACTTTGCGTGGATTAGGATAGGAATCCTGAACGCTCAACACCGCACCGAGTGCTGTAAAAACCTCCTTAGAGTCTTCACTGCTTAATTGGGTAGAGCACTAGATACGACATCAAGGCGACTGGGTTTGAATCCCAGTCAAGACGAATAATATTTTCACTGTGAACTTCACACATTCGTCACCGAGGCCTCAACTCGTATGAAAATTGATGGCATGACTTTCCTTGAATTAATTATATATCATATATAACACCAACGATAACGGTACATTTTAAGGCTGAAAAGTGAATCAACAGCGTGGTAAAGTTAGGAACCTTGGGTGATCGGTGTCGAGAATATCAACCCAGGAGGGACTGCAACACGCAACCTCGAGACTGACAGGAGATTCCTCGCCCTACCTCCACTGAATCAATGTTTATTAAAACAGAAAATTAAAATGCTTTTTCCTCGGAGTAAAACAAAAACAGCACGACTAAGCACTACGGTGCTAGCCTCCGGAAAATCAGGCACAACGGTAACGTTAATATTGAATGAATATGAGTTATTCAATACAAATATATGAATAAATGCACAGTTGAGAGAGTAAACCGGAGGAAAATGATGGATCAGCACAAAGTTGTGAAATAATAATCACATGGAAATAGTTGACATTTAATTGATTCCTCTCGAAGCATAACTTTTGATCAAGAATTCAACGAAGCTTGACTTTGCTATTCTGTTATTCATGGATTAAATAATGTATGAATTTTTTCCATAGTGGGCGAGGCAACTGTATATACATAGACTATTCAACCGACCTTTGCTCAGTGAATACTGAATGGTAATCAAAATATGATTTTAAATTATTCTCATACTCAATTACAATGGGTATTAGACATTACTTAAAGTAAATAACTAGAGATGACCTTAAATTAAGGTTGGTGATGAATATCAATTACGTGCCTCACTAAATATTAATAACTAATTCAATAGTTTTAGCCTTAACTTTGTCAAAAACTTTTCCATAATGCTCTGGAATTACAAAACTTGGTAAGTCTTGCGTAGAATATTTACTGTAGGATGGATTGCGTTGAATAGTCGACCCGATAGTACCTTACGATGTTGACTATTCGACAAAACTGATCGTATAATAAATACTCTACGTAAAACTTACCAAGTTTAGTTAATTCCTGAGCAATATTTAGAACTACCTGGAGAGGGATATGTCCAAGTGTGATTTGAAAAGTATTTTAGTCCAGAGTAAACATTTTACATTTAACCGCGCTATTTTCAATTGGCTACATTTTATAAAATGAATATAATAACTGCTGATAAAAATTGCTAAACATTCATTTGAAAATTTAGATTAGATCTGTACGCTGCTTTGAACAATCGGTATTTCTCAACGATAATGGGACGATGATAATTAGACCAATTTCAATACAGCGAGAATTTGACCGAGAGTGGATATTTTTCTTCTTACTGAACTGGGATTAACACCTTTACAGAACTGGATTGTTAAAGGTAGAACTTAAGATGAAGCGTTAGCTGCAACATATTGAGCATTGGGTCGAAGGCAAGCGTCTGTGTTAACCATGATGGGGGAAGTGGAGAATGAAGCGGGAGGGAGGGGGCGCATGGTGGGGGGTGGACAGGACACTGAAGTGGATGGTGATTCATTTTGCAAGTGGATATCTGAGGGTGAAGAGGGGAAGAAAAGAGGCGGATGTAGGAGGGGCTCCAGTGAGGCAAGACGAATATGTGGAAAATTAGCTGGAAGTCGAGGTGAGGCACGCGCCCTTTGATAGCATGCAGTGCAACGTGATTAGCGGTCAAATAAAGGCAATCCTGGATGAAAAGTAAAAAATGCGAAAAAATGGAATTATGATTCGAAAAAAGGTATTGAGAGTGGTATATGAGCCAAGAGAACCAACTCACGCGGAACGCTATTTTTCACCTTTACTCACACACTACTCCACGAGCCGCAGAAGCGGCTAGGGGTACGGTGTGTTAGGATACCAGCTGAGTAGAGAGAAGCGAATAGGTAGAAGGAATAGAAAGGTGAATATGGATAGGATGACTTGAATGGAAACTTAAAGGAGTGACGCACTGTCTCCCTGCATGTGTCAATCACTAAAGCCTCGAGCAAGTAGGGAATATTTTCACAATTCAGTTCAGAAGTGAATTCAGAGTAAGCGTATTTTAGCACACAAGTTATAGTTTGAGGCTCTACTTTGTGGGAAAGCGTAACATGAAATGAAATCTTACTGTGTACTTCTCACACTATTTAATTAATATCGGCAATGGATACCTTGATAATGACAAAACTTATCGAAACCACGATCGGTATAAGTGAAACGGTGTGGGAAGTACAAGGTAACATTTCAATTCACGAAATTTAGCAGTTTTATAATATGCTATTATATAAAAAAATACTATTTTTCCGCTTCTAAATGTTCTACAGAAACGGTGAGAGGTCAAATCTGTATCCCCTGCGTCACACTGCAACTCATATGAACTGAATATTAAGCAATCAAATTTAAAAAAATAATATTGCCTCAAAATTTTACAACGCCAAACTATTCCTTCCATCAGCTTGCATCTTTCACCGTTTTATCGTTGAGGTTTTTAAGAAAGTATTCAACTTTCTTTTCTTTCCGAAAGCTCGCGGCGTAATAGAGATGAGGCCTAACCAGTGAAATACTATCTCGCATAAATACTTATCCGTTCGGTTTCCCTCAATTCCCACTAAAGTGGCTCACAGGGTATCATGTAGATAAAGACGTAAGTTTTTAGGGAAACCATTATATGGGTTTACACCTTTCAAACTATGCTAAGTTTCTCGCTCGGAGCTATAGATAGATACTCTCCACCTACATTGAAGCGTAATGAGAATATTTGCTATAAATAATTTTAATAAGAAACGTTAGTTGATAAATTTATCCGGAAACAATGTTTTCATAGGAAAAACAATACTTACACAAAAATTTTTGTAATTCTCTGACCGCTTTTTAAACGCGCAAGCGCCACTTGCATGGCAAACTTTCTAATTTGCATGTAGTCTCATATTCACATATTAAGCTAGTAAGGGAGAGTGAGGGCACTATGTGGGGAGCTAATTTCTAGCAAAATAAGGCAGCGAATTATTTAATTTATCAGATTAACTCCATAGAGAGATAAACCTATGGGTTTAGCGCAGTTTATTGACGGAAAAAGTAAAATCTGGAAAAAATTCTTCCTTTTTAAAATATTTAAAGTATCAACTGGGGAGAAGCCGTTTAATCGGAAACCAGACATATAGTAAAGATGGCGAGTCATACACCACGTCTCTTTAACGTATACAATGAAGTGAACAGAATGTGCTCTATGTCATGAGTTCGTGAGAAGGTCTTATTCAAGTTATTTGTAAAACGTCGGAGACCAATGATTTGAAAAATTCATATTGCGCTGGAGGGAGAAGGGGCAAACCAAGCAGTCAATTATGCCTTGGCATTAACCACATTACCACTTTGGGAAATCAGCTGAAGCCACCACGTTTATCACCCTCCTTGAATTTACCTTCCTCTCACCAAGCTCTGGCTTTCCTACTAGAGCATACGCAAACACCTCAAGTGTAACCCACTTCGCCACTACTTATCCTGACAAAACACGTGCTGCACATGTAAAATAAAATACCTACAAGCAAAATATTCATAAAAATCCGCACAGTATGAAAATAAATGAGAAGGCTAAAATCCCAGTGATCGAAAATGAGAAGCCGATTGCAGAAGTTGGCACTTGTGAGTAGCAAGTAGTTCTGGTGATGCATGGTGTTAAAGGCAAGAAAATATAAAAGTGTAAACATCCTATTTTTAAATCTGATACAATAAATATCACCATTTAAATCTGTTTGTGAATTGTATCTAAATTAGTTGTCAGATTGTCGATTGGAAATTAGACTCGATATTTAATGTACACTCAGAAATCTTACGAACTGCAACATACCACGGTAGATTAGGCCATGATAAAAAATAAAGGAAATAAATATTAGAACGGACAAGTTTAAAATTTCTTTTTTTCCCATGATCGATAAGAGACCATAATGGCTGCGTTAAGATTTAGAAGTAAGTTAGTTGATAGGTAGTGTAACTGATTAATCGATGAACTTCCTAACGCATGTTTTTAAATCTACCGAGGAGTGCTAACATCATGTTTAGCATGTTTTCTGCATGACTCTTGCTTCAGATTGGCATAGTTGTATCATCGATTCGTTTGGTACATCTACATATACTTATTACCCTGCAAGCCACCACAAGGATTTTTCGCAGGGGGTGATTTATCAGCAGTATGAACTACAGTAAAGAAATTTACTTTCTCCAACAAGCACCACACTATCGGTATGCTATAATGCAACAGAAGCTACTAAAATAATCTATAATGTAACTATATAAACGTGAAACAAGAGTTACACATGGAACACGATGCTAGCACTAATTGGCCTATTTAGAAACATGCATTTGAGGGCATATGAATAAATCAGCTACTCTACCTGTCAACATTGGTAGTATCTGTGGCATTTTTAACATACCTAGGGAATGGTCCACGTTAGTGAAAGCTATATTTTACACTGTAGTGCGTGTCGGTGATGTCACCCCCTGCCTAACACCCTTGATGGGACTAACAGGGTAACATGTACATATTAATCTTTCTCCTCAATACCCGACAACTGTCATTAGAGAAAGAAGTGTTTTAAAAATGTAACAGCGAAAAGGTAAATTCCAATATCTCCATCGATTCGGAGTCTCTCAGCAAAACCTCCTTAGCTTAACTACAGCCACATCAAACACTTTTCCTCCCACTATCACAAAAATGTGATTATCTCTACTATGGTAAAAATTTCGCACTATCCCCGACCACACGGAGTGACGGGACCACACATCGATGACTTTAAGGGCAGTAAGTACAGTCGAAGACTCCTTAAATTTTGCTGACCATTCAAAGAAGGGGGTTGAGAGGTACTTTTAAGGACCCAGGGTACTAGATTGATTTGATACATCGATCGGTATTCCGTGCCTTACGTCGCCCTAATGAGATAATTGACCACGGAGGAAACGAATCGGCCCTTAACCCATTCGAGCAGGTAAGGAGAAGGGAAAAAGAGAGAGGTGGACATTATCGCATCAATCCATCTAGAGGGCTAAGTGGGGAAAGGGAGCAGGAGTGTATGGGTGGAGGAGACTTTAGGAAGAACGGAATAGGGGAACGAGGCAGGAGGTAAATTGCCCATAGGGAGGGTGGTAAGGAGAAGGGGTGGCTGTAGAACGGAGACTCGACGAGCGTAAAGCGGTCAGGAGTGGCTTAACTGCGGCGATAACTGGTCCGAATCCTTCGGCGGGTGGGCGGAGTCTGGAATAGAAAGGCGAGGATAGACGAAGGAGAGAGAAAAAATTGGACGGGGAAGAAAAAAAGGGTATACATAGGAAAGCTAAGGAGTTAGGGCCCGTTCATATTGGATGTAGTGTACTGGCGATAATGATATAACATTCATGTTACATGCAGCATAGTTTAAGAAGACAGCGCCAGTAGTAAGTAATTCGCAACCAGAACCACTTCCATTCAAATTTTTTTCAACTAAGTTAGGATATCAATGAGAATCAACAACAGCAGGCTGTAAACGAAAGACCGACGCGTGATTTAAAAAGATGAATACGGAAGTACACCAGAAAATGATTTAACGTTTTTTTCAGAAAAGGTTACGTTCAAATGAACCGGGAAAAAAAGAAATTAGACTGATATAAGTTTGGAATCGAAATAATTGATATATTTCCGCATTTAACATCATCTATCCCAATCGTGACACGGTATAATGTTTACTTTGCAAGTTATATTCCTTCCACCTTAATTGATGTTTTCCTCCCAGATGTCCCCAACTGAAGAACAGTTTCGAGAACTATCTAGTCGATGAAATATATTATGGGGAGAAATACCATCAATTCATATTTACGAATTTGTATCATCTAGGGAGATTATTCTGATTGTTTTCCGCAGCCTTCATATCGCAATAATGCATAAAATTCCATAAACATCTCTCTCACCTTCTTTGAAATGCACCTCACATAGCGCTCGAGTTAGGACCGGGATTTCAGCAGTGGTGGCACTAAAAAACACAACAGTTGAAACAAATTAATAAGCGAAACAGTTTAAAGATGAAACAATTTTGCGAATGATCCTGCTGAAAATGACTGCTACAGGCGTACCAATCCATTAATGATCGATCTGTGCTCTCAAGGCGGGTTTACACATGGAAGTCACTTCCATGACAGTAGCTTTGGAAGTCGCTTGCAAGTAGCCTATCGCTTCTGCAATTAAATCGATCCATTCGGTGGAATCTCGTTCACATGACAGGAGATGGATATTACAATTTAAATAACGAATAAGTTTGTAAGAGGAAGACTCATTGTTGCACGGGTAAATATTTATTTGTACTTGAAAATATTTTAAATGCTGAAGAACCCTGAAGGTAAGTTTTATGAGTTATCTCTTATTAGATTATCATTATTATTTTTAAATCGGGGTATACATGATTGGAACCGGCTGCCTGATAAACTTTTTGAGGCATTGACCAAACCCTTACAATCATTTAGAAGTAAATGTTTACAATATTTAAGACAAAATTAATTTCTATGGCATAGCGTATGTTAATCCATCCTTGTAATATTTTTTCTTTTTTTTCCTCTTCATATAATTATGTGATCAGATCATTTTATGTGCATTCTATGTACTTTCATTGCCACCAGGAATTTGTCTATTTGCAATTTAATTTTGAATAATAATAATTAATTATTATTGTCTTAATTGTCACACTTTATACGATGTAATAATGCACAATTAATGTAATTCATACAAATTTATCAAATCCACGAATGCCTATGGGGCTCAAACAGCTGAATACAAACGCCATCATTATCAAATTCAAGTGATTTTCGTAATTATGGTATTCATTGTTCACTTCCACAATCCATTTGTTTGGAAAAAGCCGGAAGTAATGTGTAAGCAAAACGATGCGCTGCAAGTGGTGATACGATTCGAGACTTCGCTACTCTCACTACTTTCACAGAAGTCAACTTCCATGTGTGAACCCGCCTCATACAACATTACCAGTTGTTCTGAATTCTGGTTTGCAAAGGTACGTCCACTGACTTCTCCGGAAAGATTGCTGCTGCGGCACGGTTGGAGCCTGATTAGGTCAGCGCGTATCACTCGCCATTCCCTCCTTGTCGTTGCGCAAACCCTTGATTCTGGAAAAGACTTTCGGTGATTTGTCACGTTCCCGAATGGGAAGGTGCCTGGATCGGAGAGCCGCTTTTCGGGTGGCTTTGGCTTCCTGTCTACGGGGTAAAAAAGTCGCACGCTATTTTTAATAGGCTTGGCTGAATACCCCTTGACTCATCAAATACCAGGATTTGCAAGCGTGCTCGGCCGCTTTATTTTGCGTTCGGGTGTCGGCGGTCCTTTGCCGCGCCCTTTTCCCCTTTCCTTTTCCCTCCCCCAGCAAGATAATCGGACTGAATTTTTACTAGTAACTGACTTGCTGGTTTCTCTAGCGTGAGTAGGCACCTTTCCTCCTTCTTCTTTCTTCTGTTCTGAATTCTGGCACAACCACTACAGACAACTGAAATTCAGATACACAAGCGAAGTAACTGAAACTGAATAAAAGATGAAAAATTCAGCTCCAGCAGTCAGTTGTAGCTTCATAGCTCAGCAGCGCTAAGGCACTAAACTATCATGTTGTTAGGGCCGTTCGCAACTCTTCCTTCAAGCAGTCGACAGGCCGAAAAGGCTTCATCTGCAACCTTTTCACTTCGATTACACTTTTCCACCACAAGATCCCAATGAAAAATCTGCCCTACAGCCGGAATTTGAGCCCTGGCCTACAGGATGAGGAGCCGGAGCTCCAGTTCCCAGATATAACCTATTTCCCTCGTGCTCAATGGAGACTCTGCCTTCAGAAAAGTTAAGGCGAGGGAAGGCCATCCTTTTTATTTTAAGAGGGCACCGATGAGGAGTAGGTCATGAGGGCATCCCCTCAGTTCGCCAGTTACGAGAGGAAATTCTCGAAGTGACCGCTCTCGCGGGATTAAGGTCGCGGAGACGACTTCGGAACGTGACGAGACGCTTTGGTGAGAGGCCCTTGAGGACACCACCAAGTCGACAGCTTCATCACTTTTTTTTTTAAAGCGTCAAGCGAGGCAGTAACGAGTTTTTAAAACACAATTCATGCGAAATAAATACACACAGGGTTCATCTACAAAACGATGGTTCCCCACTTAAAATAAAATACAACGAACTGCTCCAAAAACTCAAGTTTTCTACCCCATTCGAGTGGTGATTTGGGGTGGCGACTGAGAGACGAGGCCGTTCGTGCTGTTAGGAATAGGTAGAGATGGTGATTATGTGGATGATTAGTGAAAAATGTAAAATCAACGGTAATTTTTTCAATTTTTGAGAAATGCTTGAACTCTTGAATGCTCCAAATCATCATGAACCTAATTCCCAGTTTAAGATTGGCTGCATTCATATGACGTAATACTATTCCACATTTCACGGACACATCGCTTTGTATTTTCACTATCAAAACATCTTTACGGTACCATTCAAAATAAATTCTAGATGAATTTCGCGCAATTGGAGAGACTTCACAGTTGTTTTACAGGATTTGATAAACTTGTTTCCCTGCAACACGCGGACTCGTGCGTTAATAAACAATGCTGTGAATTGTAGCACAAAAGTAGTAAGTAGAGAACTCAAGAGTTGACTTGTCTTCATTTTGTCAACCTGAAATCATATTAAGGATTAAAAGTAAACATTTAAGAATTTTTAATATTCACTTAACTTGCTTATGATCAACCAACTCTGCCACTACCAGCACTACAAGCCAGCTCATATAGATTAAAACACAGGCACTATGATATTATGCATTAGGATTTTTTAAGCTGTAATTAATAAAATATTTTTTTTTTTCATTATTAAAAATTATTCGCACCATTGTTTGAGGTTCACGCCAACATGATACAAAACGCTACGTTAGTAAATGCTACAAAAATGCTAGTAAATGCTACAAGATACCAATTTAAGGGTCAATCGTTCTAAATTATAATTTAAAAGTGCTTAATACATCCATCTATAAAGGCTATTTTACACTAGATACTAAATTTCACAGTTAGACGAAAAGAAATTGCAAAAACGAAGGTGTGGAATTGGAGCACGATCTATTTTCCTGCCTTCCGTGCTTACACAAACGTAGTTATTTCAGCTATTTATCGCACAACACGACAAAATGTTCACAGCACATCTATACATAAATCAGACTATGGAATTTAAGTGCCTCGCGCAGAAAAGTTCCTTGTGTAAAAGACTTAAGAATGGGTGGGTAATGATGGGTTGGGGAAAGGATTATTAGGAAGTAAAAGAATTATGGAGAGAATACTGGTTCAGAGATTCCCAAATTAAAAATTGCCTGCAGATTAACAAATAGTGGGAGAAGAGCATGGGAGGTTTGGGGTGCCTGGAGGGTTGAGTTTGAAAACACTCGAAATTTTTCCGAACACGTAGCAAAGGAGTCACGTGGTATTATCACGAATTATTCGAGAATATGGTGTATTCAAACAACTCATAGATATCTCACACAACCTTCTATTTCCAGTTTTTCTCGTTGGAATACTGTGAATGAAGATAAATATCGCGATTAAAGACAACATAAACGACACATCAGATAATTAAGTGATCCTTTCGTGTGGGTAAAACATACTAAAACCTCCACCGATTCGTTGTTGTGTCACGTTACTACTTAGTTACGTACTCGGAATCCAATCGCGCTGTTTCAAACATAACCCATCTGGAGAGGTTTGCTACGGTTTGTGCTCTCCTCTTAAGTGTCGGGAAATGGTAGGGTATGCGCTCCAAAAGGCACACTTTTAAAAATGTGGTATTCCTTTAGGATAGATCTCTTCAGAAATTTATCAGCGAGCAGCTTTAATGCTTTGTTCAACAAATTTTAAAAATAAATCAATTCCTCACTGCATAAACTTCAACAGATTCGCATAAAACCCTTTCATTGCGAGGATGATATCAGCGTACGGTGTGTAAAAATTGTATCAATTTAATATTTTAAAATGTATGCATATTTAGTTAATTACTGAGAATTTCTACATCTACATCTACGTGATACCCTGCGAGCCACCACGAGGGTGTGTGGCGGGGGGTGAATATCACCAAACATGCATTATTGACATGCAACTAGGATATTTAAGGGAGATATGCTAGATAATAGGGTCACATGGAGCTAGATGGTTAGTACCTACATAATGAGGAAGGAATTATTGGTTGTTTTTACATGCATCATGCACTACAGACTACTCTTACTATATTTCACCTACCTATCCCTTTGCTACGCTGCCTATTGTTCTCTCTTATAGTACGAGGGAAAAATGACATTTTAAATCGATCGGTACGGCAATCTATCTCTCTAATCTTGTTAATATGATCAAACCTAGCATAATACGCAGGGGTTCTCAATATATATCTAACGTTATCTGTGAACAACTCTGTTTTGAATTTACTTAAAAGGTTTAACCTAAATTTTAACCTGCGTTCTGATAGTAATTCTCATCCTAGTTCTTCTATTAAGCTCGTAACACTTATACAATTATGATAACGGCCTTTAACATACCTAGCATATCTTTGCACGCGCTCTAATTCTTTCATCATACCTTCCTCGTACGGATCCCATATACTCGCGGCATATTCTAAATGAGGCCTGACAAGTGTAAAATAGCTTCTTTCTCGTACTCTCTCATCGAAATTTCGGTCAAGTTAAACATTTTTTGCGTCATAACTCGTACAAGACCCAAGGCGTTGGATGCGATCATATGACTCCACACAAGAGGAGTCACTTCCTCTCCAGGAGCCTCTCCAGCGCAACTCCACTCTCACCTACCCGCTGGTGGGTCTGTTAAGCCGAGTAACCCATTACAAGGTTGTGGTATCCAACCCCTTCGGCGTGATGGGTCGGTGAGCTGAGAGTGCAAGGGGCTCCTACCAGGGCTGTTCAGGGGTAACCTGATCCCAAGCCTGGCAGGATGGGATTCACCAAGGTCCTTATACCCCCTTAAGGAAGGGTATAAGGACCTTGGGATGCACCAACAGCAGGGTGTATCACCTAGTGCGGTAGCGGAGGAACTACTTGTTAGTCAACGGTGGCGCACACAGACCAAGTTAGATGGTCTACTGCTAAAAATACCCATACAAGGAAGCCACGTCAGGCCTAGCAAGCCATTGGTGGATTAAATAATTGCTTTCAAAATTAAAACGCCTCAGAAAGAAGAAAAAAACAAATTGACAACATCTGGGAATTCTGATTCCCATTATGACGGCTATAACCCTGATGCTAGGCAGCAGAATAAACAGAAAAAACCTCCCGACCAAGACAAAACCAGAATTGGTACACTAAAAATCTTTACATTAACTCTTACAATATGCGCGTCCTGATTTTTACAATAGCAAAAATTTAAATAAATAATAGTAGATACTCCGTGTCTCGCTTAATCAGCGGATATTGGAGCCATTTATAACATAGTTACACATGGTAATCACCCGGATATTAGAAATTAGTCACGTTTTTCATGCCACTCACACCCTGACCACTACCAACCCTGATATAAATATAGAGCATTTCATATTGATCCAAATACCTACAACACCCAGTGTCCTGTAACTCGACCTGTCTCCACTAAATGACCCGACAGTTGAAAGCCAGTTTTAGTGCATGAAAAAATTCGTGTTGATATTTACACAAAAAGATTTTCATAAGGTATATCCGGTATCCATCAATAAACCGGAGACACGGTATGCCTATGTTGAAAACTGTGACAAATTTTGTAGATTTAATCAATATTTTAATAAAAATGGTTGAGAGGCGGAACCGCAGTATTTATACCTATACTAGAGGCCGCTATATTCCCTCCGACACGATAATGCATGAAACCATAAGCGCAGCAACGATACGAGAATTAAATAAGTCATTTGATAGGGCTGTCCTTGTACACGGCAGTTTTATTAACATTTTTCTGACTAGTATCGCCCCAAAACTAAAACTTTTTAAAGTAGAGAGGAATTTGAAGGCAGAGATAAAATAGTTTTCATTTGATCCATATTTCGATTCGATCGATATACAGGCACAAAAAACCTAGGGATGAGGCCATAATTTTATCAGAGGCGCTAGATTATCTCCAATACGGTAATGCATAAAAGCATAAGCGCAGCACTGATATGAGAATTAAATAATTCCTTTGTTATGGCTGTCATTGTAACACACAATTATCTTTGAATCTGATGGATGAATGAGAATAAGGGAATGATACGAGGGTACGCCAGTAATTAAGATAATTACAGTCAATTCAAACTACAAGTTCCATTCAGCCCTCGTTCATAGAATAGAATCCAACTGGATGCAATTACTACAGCTATAATCAGTATAGCAATCCGGTAAAATCCAACTTACAAATGAGGAGGCATTGGATGAATATCTCCCTTCCACAGATTCCGCAAATGTGCTATGAACCTCACATTCGGATTAGGCAAATAAAAACTAGCTATTTTGCAGAGAAAGGAGCCATGTGCTTCGCAAATGAACTATTTCATTGCACCAGGCTTTGCCTCCCGTTATCCTTCAGATTCGAGGGAAGATTGTTTCAAAAAGACATACACGCTATGAGTATCTTACATAATGTTTCAAACTACTCCGAGCAAAAACTCCTGTATGTCTGTAATATACATTTCCAACACGATTATTTGAAAAAAACAGCACTTCAAGACACTAAATGCCGATATTTTTATATAACATAATGGAATAATTACACTATATATTCAACGCCACCGGCTATAATAGGAACCAGGCTCAGATAACGAACAAGTCCATTGGAATTTTCAAAAGTAATTTTCTAGGATTAGAAGAAACTTTTATTGAATTTTACGGGACTAGGTTAGGTAAATTTGCTTCTTTTTCGTAGTGAATTCCCAAACGTAGGTGATACCATGATACTATTCAGAAATTTGCGATATCATTTGAATATTTAGGGAGCGTAATTCGATGCTCGAAACATGCTTGGATCTGAGAATTTAGGCCACAAAATATGGCATCACCAAGCAATGATTTCCACATTTTCTACTACTACAAATCAAACTACAAATCCACATCCAAAATTAGTAATAAGTTGGCGTACAATTGACTTTTCAGCGATAAAAATACAATATCTATAAATATTTTCAAAGGTTTAGCATGGATCTTACTCTTCTCTGGGTACTACAGCCCTTCCTGGGTTTTGGCTTCTATACATTTAACTCCCATCTTTGCTAAACATTTGTCGACTCCTTCCACTAATATTCATTCTTCGTAAATTTACTATGATATCGTAACTCCATCTCATAACATAGTTATTCTAGGCATATTTATACTTATTATCCATTAATGACTTTCCTTTGTCAACCTTGTCTCTGCCATAGGTTTAACATAACCTAAGCATTGGATTCTTGACTTGAAGAAGCGCACTGTGGTTTCCTTTTTCATTAGCACTTTTCAATCACCACTTCTAATAACTTCTACGTTCATTTTCTTCCACCAGAGTCCGTCAAAAAATTCTTTAAAAATTATTTCATAAGCCCAAATCTTTCAACGTTTTTCAAGTCTAGATTTTTTTAGCAACTGTCTGTCACAACTGTTTCTCAAGTCGTTCGGTGGATTATATTTTTGAATTGGTCATGTAGAATATTAGAGCTTGTTAGACTCTTAAGGGAATAAAGACACCGGGCACCTGCAGACATGTCACGCACGAACATGCTACCATGCAGTACAATACTTAAGATACAACTACTGGTTAGTATTGCTAATGTGACAGATAAATAGCACTACAAGGTATAAAATTTTAAAATAGTGTATCATTCAGGAAATTACATGCAAGGTTAGTAACTAATAATGATGTTAAAATATTTATCTCAAGTGCAAAGGCCTATGTTACCTAATGAGGGTCAAAGTATCCTATAACTGATCTAACCTTTAGACTTTGAAGTAGGTTGGTTGACAGGTGGTGTAGTTTATTTTTTCATATGCTCCCTGATGCATGTTTCTAAATCTGCCAAGTAGTGCTAGCACCATGTTTTGCATGTGTCCTGCATGACTCTTGGATCAAGTTTATATAGTTATATTATAGATTCCTTTAGGAGTTTCTGCAGCATTTGTATCATACCGAAAGTGTGATGCTTGCTGGCCAAAGTAAATTTCTTCACTCTAGATCTTGTTGGTGACTAGTCACCTTCTGCCAAGCACCCTTTTGGTGGCTTGCAGGGTAATAAGTAGATGTAGATTTTAGCAACTGTACGTCACAAGTGTTTCTCTAGCCGTTCGGTGGATTATATTTTTGACTTGCTCATGTAGAATATTAGAGCTTTTTATTAAGGAAATAAAGAGATCGGGCTCCTGCGTACATGTTATGTGCTTCTTTCATATATGATTTAATTAATTACGCATACGTTTCAACCTAGTGATTTAAAGGCGCTCATATTTACTCACATTAAAACACCTGGCACGGTTCTATATTTTTAGCAAGTACTGTTTCAATTACGCACTACAAGAGTAACATCACTAAATGCGAAGAATCAAAACTTCGAAAACCCTTTACCGGCGCAAAATAAAGAACAAACGGGATAAATGACGCTCGACAAAGTGTTAATGAGGGAGCCGCTAAACAATGCTTCGTCCCATCTAATGCTAAGGGATTACGTTCCCACCCTTTGAAGTCGTTGTCGACTAAATGCAGTCAGAAATAGAGCTAAAGTTAATTGCTCTTTGGGGAAAATGGATCCTCAAAGAGGTAACTTGCACTCGGCGAGCGAGTTAGGTTTGAAGGGATTTCGACGCAGCAAACGCCCGGGGATTATTGGACCGAATTTCGTTTTCACGCACCCAGGCCACGCTATTAGGAATACGGGATGTTTGCAGAACACTGCTTCACACTCACTGGGCGATTCTCATATAATGGAGTTTGTGGGGAGAACATTCCCCCCGCCCCCGGGGTGCATCATCACGGTTTCCTTTCCAATAGCGCGCGGGCAAAGCACGGAAATTCAAACGTTTACACTCGCTGGTCACATTACCCCACGCCCAATGCTGCAAAGCCGAGGACATTCAAGCAACTGCGATGTCCATATCATAGCAGCACATTAAAGGGTGCGCCAAAGGATCTAGGTTACGGAAAGTCACGTCCTCCATAACCTACAGTCCACGACAGTGCAGAGAACCGACTGCCCCCAAGCGATAAAGAAGGCATAAACGATTAGAATTAAAATAATTATCAAATAATAATCTATTATTAAAATAATTAGGTGCATGTTGAATAGAAGCAAGAGGAAGAAAAAATAAAGTAACACTGTGACATAGGATTAAATTCGTTACCTCAAAATGACGTACAAATTTTATATACTGCCTTGTGCAATAGAAATTCAGTGCAAACACACACAACAGTGAAGTCTTTGATGAAAAAATGAGTCAAAATAGTCACTGACAGTGTCTCGAATGAAATAATATTAAATTACTTCTTTGAAAGTGTATATACAAGGGAGTACACCGTGCATGATACAGACTTCCCAGCCATTTTTATACCGGTGGGTAGCGTAATTATACAGAGAGATGGGATAACTTTACAATCACGCTCCATTAAATATATTACGTCCTCAGTCCCAGAAGAGATACCTAGACGTATGCGTAAGGACTGAGCTTCAATAATCGCAACATTTCTAGAAATTATACTTAAAAAGTCATTATCCAAAGGTAAAATATCAAAATACAGGAAAATGGCCAATGTCACGTCATAATTTACGAAGAGGAAACAAACAAGATCCAGGAAATTACCATTCTATATCATTCAAGTCTCCAAGCCGAGCAGAGTTTTCTTAGTAATATCATGTGCTTCCGGCATTATCATAACTTATACCGCAGTCAGTTCGACTGGAAAATATTGCATGTTATTTGATGCATTTTTTTAGATGGAATATACCATACTTCCCCGCATATCTCAAAACAGCTGACAAAGGCTTTCAAAACAACTAACATACTGTCACAAGTTTGTATCAATGAATCAGTGAACAATAATAAAGATAACAAGTCCGATTACAATCGGATTTCTCAAGGTTATACAGTACGTCTGTGACTGTCACCAGAAATTCTTATGAGCTCCTTTAAAAACACCATAAAAGTAACTCATCAGCCTCAACACACTTAAATCTCATCGTAAGACAAATGATCAAACCTTCTTATATTATGACTGGCTTTTAAATATACGGTTATAGTTTATTTAATATTGCACAGTGAACATGATGGACAATATCATATATCTGGTCTGGTGGCAGACCTGATGGTGTCCACGGTTGGAAGAAACAGATTATTTATTTTTTTTAATCTTCAAAATTAGACCAGGTTTTCATCCCTTAAGAAGCCAATCAATTATTTTGTACCTTTATATTACAACACTTTATAGTATTCGTTGACGTACACAATCGCTTTGAGAAACATGAGCACCAAACTCAAAATCAGAAGCGCATGACCAGAAAATTGAACGAGAAAATCGGCATACCCGCAAGCGTTTCCGAATGGAAACAGCGGTCGAAAAAAGAACGGATTTCCACGAAGCGGGTACGTGGGAAGAAAGCGCGATTAGGCGATAGTCGGAGATAGAGAAGAAGACGACTGGAGGCGAGAAGAGTTGAGAAAGAAAGCAAGAGGAACACGGAGATGAAATCTCGGCGGAATGGTCTCGGGGCGATGGCGTAGAAAGAGAGAAAGTTTATCGAGGAGCAGCTCTGAGTGTTTAAGGGAGCAAAGGCCAAGGGAGAGAATGGTGGGGATTGTGAGAGAGATCTCAGCGATTGGCAACGAACAGAAGTCGATGGAGGGGAGAGAATCGAAGCCGTGGAGATTAACGTGAAGCTGAGATGGTGGACGGAAATGCCCGAGGGAAAAGTCAAGCTAAGTTTAAATAGAAAGAGGTTGGAGAAATTTCTTCGGGGCAGCTAATCTATACATACATAATATTATACAAGCCGCCACTAGGGCGTGAATAGTGGTTGCAATACATAGGGGAATTCGCGGAGAAGGCTCTTTTCAGAGGATGGGACTATTATGTACGGACTCGACCCGTATAGGAGAGTAAGGTGGCCTTCATATTTAAATGCATTAGTTCCCAAGGTCCCTACCCTTCATTGCAAATCCAAAATAATTAATCAGTCATTACCTAACTTCCTAGCTGATATTAATTGTTGAAGGCGTAACTTTATGGAACTTAGTCACATACATGACGAATAAATGTCTTAGTATCCACACTATACAAGTTTATTGCTAACCCAGGTATCGACTGCACAGCAATCATTATCAAGGTACATTTAAAGCTTTAGCGAGTAAATATGTAGAGAAGGACGGGAGGTAGAGAATTAGAGGTTCAGGAAGGGAAGGTAACCTTCACTCTCTCCCCCCCCCTCATCGCTTCTCTATATATGGACTTGCTTAAGCTGTATATGTGCCTTGATATGATTACTGTGCCGTCGAAACCTGGGTCGGCGATGAACATTAAAAGTATGGAGTATACTAAGATATATTTCGGATTGTCTGCAACTTTCTAGCTCTTTATGGCTCTAAATCACACTGTTTAGATGAGCTTTCCCAAAGGGTTGCAAACGATGTATCAGCGTATTTTTATGCAGGTTCGTTCGGACCGTTAACATTGTCGCGTAGCGCCTCGCTGACACCTTGATGCCCTCAAAACTAAAATGCAATATTGCTTGCAGCCTACCATTTTTCCCCTGCGATTATCCCTCCCCTCCACTCCTTAGTCGACCTCTTCCACGAAAGCCGTCCTCTCCTTGACGCCATTAATCACCCTGACGAATGACCCAATGTTATGCAACCACCATATCATGGGGGCTTCCAGCACCAGCCATGAAAAGTGAAAAGAAAGGAATAAGGAAATGGTAGAATGAAAGACATAGTGAGTCGCGTTTTGATAAATTGTGTGTGTTCTGTTCTGTTTTTATGGAACTGGGATTCGAATTTTGACCCCTCGATTTTGCGCAGAGTGCTCTAACCAATTTAGCTACCCAGGCAATCTCTTCCACTGTGTACATCAAGCGGGCTTTAAAGAGCGTAAGTTGCCCACGACGATGGGTCGAATCTTTGAGCAGGCGAATGATTTTCCCACTGTGAATTTCACACAATTGTGCGACCACCATTATTAAAGCGGGTGACTCCGTTAAAGTTACTGCGAGGAAAGGTCTGAAGTCTTCAAAATAATATCCTTCGAATTAAGCTAAAAACTTTTTGCTACGCTAAAAAGCCTTTGTGTATCGTGTGGTATAAAAGCCGTTCACTTAAATTACAGTTCACGTTCTGTCTGCATCATTTCAATTTTTATCTGAAAGGTGGCGTAAGCCTTTATTAGTGATGATGGCTTCATTAGGTGTGGTGAAACTGGAAATATTGGTGGGGTAAGGGTTTACGTCCACCATTACCTCAAAATGTATGGTAAGTTAGATATCTATGTTTTTAATGCCTAAAAATGAATATATTATAATTGAACCATGCAGTAGTATTACTTATAAAATAATGAACTTCTTCACGTTTATCAGGGATCAAAAACTAGATAAATTTCCGACATCGAGTACAAGTTGAATCGTATTCCTCGTCCACGTAAAACATATCGCCATATTATATCTTGTGTTAATTTGACTTCGATATCCTCAGAACAAGGTATGAAAGCACATTCCTAAGAATTTTCCATAGTCTGCAGATTATGCCATTAAACGCAATACACGTTAAAGCATATAGCTATTAATTATTTCTTACATGTTTTGTGGAGATAATTTGAAATTTTATTGCCTACATTTGTTTCGTGTACGGTAAAACTGTGTAATTGTCAACCTCCACAAGAAACTAAAATCCTGAGGCATGATAGAGGTTAACAACTTCGGCTACGTTGGCTTCCGATTCGTGCGCCCAAGAGTACTTCGGATCCACTAGGTTCAGTTCTGATAGCAAAGAATCAATATCAAAAAGAAACCGCCGCTGCAGAGCATTCATTTGGATAAGGAACCCAAATGTATTTAGCATATTTAAGTAACTCCGGTACCTACTGGTAGTTGATGTTAGTAGTTTATGTCCCCATTCTGGAAGCTGAGCGTCGATACTACTCAAATAAATTATCTGTTACAGAGGCCCAATGCAAACCTGGCGATAACTAATCCTTCCATGAATGCTAAGTATTCACGGGCTTCTGATCGAGTCAAAAAAGCGGCTCCTTCCAACGTTCTGACAGTTAATATTCCTTGATTACGACGGTTATAGCAGCTGCAGTAACGTTGGCTACAGCCTTATTCTTGACGCGGTCGGAACTGTCAGAATTGTTCGCCGGGTAAACACAAATCCTTTCACTTTTCAACAGTCCGGAGTTTTTGGTTCGAATTTTTTATATGGATATTTTTCGGTGGCCTTCCGTTATTACTGTGTTCACATTTACAAGGAATTATGTGTCCCGTAGTTACTGAAAGGGTTATAGAATCTCGGCCCCATACGACCACGCGATGGTATACTAAATTCAGGTGCACATTTCAGTGAAAGATTATTTCAGTTCGGCATCCATTGCTCTTAAAGATTCAACTACGCCTCATTTTCTTATGATGACTTGCCTGTGTCAATCAATGCCGATGGTTTTTAATTCCAATTTGTAACTCTTGATATATTTCCGACATTTTCGTCGCCTTACAAATCACACGCAACTGGTGCTGTCGACATCTATAACTGTCTAACTCTTCAATGTTCCGATTCTGAAAATTATTCACAAAATCCACGTAATATTTAATTTTCCTGCTCGAATTTTTGTAACTTTGTAAATTTTGCCTATTGGAAAAGGTATATGTGCGAACCCATCAAAAAAATTAAAAAGCCATCTTCTCGCACCAACAATTAATATAACTCCATTATTTGTGTCCTACATACAACTCTGGAGAGAAGAGTCAATCACCAAGTGACTAAGTACCACACCTACAATCCGATGCTTGACCCCAGTCAATCTGGCTTTCGTAACTTTTTAGTCGAAAATTCCAATATTAAAAATTACCACCATGGTTGATTCCCTCAGCAATGGAGTGTAAGATGGTAGTATTAATAGTCCTCTTATATTTCAGTTATAGTCTATGTCAGCCATAAGCGTATTCTACACAAATAGAAAATCAACATTTTCCCATTGTTTTAGATTGGTTTTATAAAAATCTGGGTGGGTGAAGTCATGCAGTATTACTGGAATTTAATGCAACAGATTGTCTCGTGGACTTCCTCAAGGCCCCGGTATTATTACCCTTTCATTTTTACTTTAGATTCTTTAGGTACCATATAATCACAAACTTCTTCTGCGTCCTGCATGAGGGGGAGCAAACAAATTTTATTCATGAAGAGATCGTTGACATTTAAAAATGAAGATGTTTTCCAAACATTTCTGCGTTATAATCTAACAGTTTGAAGAGGCTACTAATAGTTAGTTCATTGCACATTTTATATTACTCAGTGTTACCAAGAAGTACTTATTCGTTCAAAACATTGTCCTTTCATATAAATATTATTCAGTATTGTAGATCACAAAACAACCTGTACACCGCAAGGGAAAAGAGTTTCTCGATTTTTTGCTGCATAACATAGGTCATGTCCCGATGTGATGATAGACCTCGGAGTAAACGAGGGTTCTCCTTGGTAGACACTGCCAACAATTTAATTATCTTAGCTACCAGACATTGCTTATTTCTGTTAGGAAAAAAGCAGATGGTGAAACAGACGATTGAAGGTGGAGAGGGACGGAAGTAAAGTCAAATATAAAGCTTACCCAAGCCGGTAGGAAGCTAATAATACTAATTTTTCCCTTTTCGCGTCAATATTTCCTTTTTTCTCTCCCAATATTGTATCTATTTTCCGAATATGATTGGAAATACAATTATTTTAGATTACAGGTGGTAAGCTTAACGGTGCATTAATTAATTGTTTGAGTTGACTGAACACGCTTGCAAATTAAAATAATTGTATTTCCAATCATATGCGGAAAATAGATACAATATTGAGAGTGAAAAAAGGAAATATTGACGCGAAAAGCAAAAAATTAGTATTATTAGTTTCCTACCGGCTTGGGTAAGCTTTATATTTGTCTTTACTTCCGTCCCTCTCCACCTTCAAACGTCTGTTTCACCATCTGCTTTTTTCCTAACAGAAATAAGCAATGTCTGGTAGCTAAGATAATTAAATTGTTGGCAGTGTCCATCAAGGAGAACCCTCGTTTACTCCGAGGTCTATCATCACATCAGGATTTCAATTTTCATATTGTCGTTCTACTCGGCAAGATGTAACTACCCTTATTAATGGTCAATGAGAGAAATGCACTCGATCAATACACTGTGATACTGCAATGCATTTACTGCGACATGAGATATGTCTGGCAGACAGAAATTTCCACATCACCAATACAATGGGTGCTCCATAACCTACGATAGTAAACATCCACGCTTTACGACCGGCAAAGGTAAAGAGATCGTAGCCAGCCTACTGTCTCGTCGAGAGTTAAGGGGTAACTTTTACCTACCTATTACATAAGTAAACCACACAAGTTTTACCAAAATAGTTCCCAATTAGATGTAGGTAGGATTTTCGATAGGTAGTGCACGTCATTGTAGGGTATCAATGTTTGGGAACCCTGGGCGATAGATTTAAAACTAACCCCGCTAAAACTTACTTCATAAATTCATGAATACCATTCACGAGATCATAAACAATGCACTCACGTCATGACTGCATTTTCTTATTATATTTTATTAACAAAACACGTCATATGATGAAAAACAATTGTAATGATAAATGAGAGAGGTGATATGTAATGACTATTTGTTTGTTCAAGTTCATACAATTATATCTATAAAAATAAAAATGAAGCCGTGAAATCACGCGTATAACATCACATAGAACTGTGATTCTGCCTGCAAAATGAGGGCAGTAGACTCGGTAAAAATGGAGATTTGATCAACTAAAAATTCATTAAAAGATGGCAATTTAACATCTCGGATGGGACCTTGGCAACTGCCCATCCCGCTCCCTGTTAAATCAGCCCCTATATTATCAACATAATCGTATAATTTTCTCTAAAATACTTTTGTTTCAATTTTCTACACACAAGCAGAATCCTGTATCACATTATTCCCGTATGTATATTGTAATTCTGAGAATTTACGTGGTAGCGAATCACATATATACACAGGTATATGGTTATATTAAGTTTGTAGCACATTTTGCTGGGTATGTTGGTAAAATTTCACCTCCTGTCAGGAATTTGCGTGCTTTTTCTGGTGAATCAAAAGCATCAGCATCTTTAGTACAATATTGTGTAGTTAATTTAGATAAGAGCTCATCCTTGCCACACCGCCTTGAGGTAGATGTCAAAGTGCAATGAAGATGTAAATGGTAATAGAATCTGTACGCGGCGAATCTTATTTACATAAGGTGTAGAAGGACTAGCGATTCCGTTTCTCACAGGACCATTAAGGATCGCGTTCTTCAGAGCTTTTTTTTCGCCTCATCCACTTTTACATCTGACTCCAATGCGAACATCTCTTGAGTCCAGGAGCTCCAATGAAATCTCCCGAGCCACTACTACAGAACCAACATCGCCCAAACGTACGAAGGAAGAAGATTGGAGGAATGAGGAGCATTTAGATGGGAAACAGGAAGAAGGGTAAGGAGAAACCAACTAAAATAAGGACAGCGGAGAGGGAAAAGAGAGAGAGTGGGAGAGAGAATCGGAGAAAATGGCCCTGGAAATTGGTTTCTGGGGATTTTATTTGGAGCGGAAGACGACGGTAGAAAGCCACCGGCGTGGCCGTTCAAGGTTTTCCCAAACAACCCGGAATTGAGACTGAAAATAAAACCCTCTCCGGTTCTACCAGCGGGAAAGAAATGAAATCTTCATTGCATTAAAGACAGAAAACTCGAAATCAATGAGATTAAGTAAAAATTTGTACATTTGAGGGTATATTCACGAGTTTCTATCATTATAAATCTTTCTTCATGTAAATTTTAGTCCCTCGGTAAATCAAAATACGATGCATTAAATGCTTTTTCAAAGCAAAAAATAAGTTTCGGAATATAAATTGATGATCATGGTGAAAATCTTTGATTTCCATAGAGTCACGTCGAGTTCAGGTTATCCATAAAGTTTAAGGTACGCTGGAGGAGGATAGGAAACATCAGAGAGCATTAGGTGAGTAAAATAGATGATGAGGGGAGCGGGGATATTAAGGGCTATGGTAGAGGAGAGGTTAGCGGTAAAAAAGCTGAGAGAGAATAGGCTAATATAAGATCAGGTGTGATGTAAACAGCAAGAACTGCATGTTTAATGAGGCAGCTCAAGTAAATAAGATGTTCTCACATAAAAATTGTCCACTAAAAGCTATCGAAACAAGCCTGAAAGGAAGAAAGCGCCTGATAAAAAACATATATACCTATAAATGTTACGTTCTTCATGTCTGTGAAGCGCGGACCATATCAACAGCAGAGTGAAGCAGACTATAAATCAGCAGCAGCTGAAGAATGGCCCAAATTAAATGAGTTGAGTAAAACACTATCTAATTAAGAAATCGCACGAAGAGCCAAATTGAAAAGACTCAAGAAAGAGAACAAAAAAAGGAGAAAAGACATCATCTGGGTAACATTCTACGGTTAAGGAGCTTCTTAAAATATATCAATGAAACGTTTAATGCGGAGGGTTTCTAAATGAGATAGTAATGGAAAGATATCCGCATGGCGGCGAAATTGACACCACAGAGGAGGAAGTAATCAGTAGCATGAGAAGCCAGCAAATTTGGAAGGATAATAAAAAACTAGACTAAGCAATAGCAATAAATAGGTGAAGGCAAAATAAAACACAAGCACAAGAGAGCGAATTTAGCGAATGAGGAATGACCCCGTGTTAGAATGGAAGACGGAAGTGTGGGGAAGAATTAGATAGATGGCTGCCCAGAAGGAACAATAAGTTTGGACAACACATAAAAAGACGATAAGACCGTGAGTTTGGATAATAAATCTGCATGAAATAGGCTACAAGTCTACAACAACAAGAAGGAAAACTACTGAGGAAGATAAAGGAGGAGACGAGACTGCTAATGATAAATGATTATGAAATAATGAAGTGATTAACTGAAAAGAGATTGTATTGTTGAGCCGTACCAAACTAACCTTGGGATTTACGTTTGCCAACGGTGGAAATCCGTTCAAATACCTTACCATTATAAGTCGATGGAGATAGGAATGGCATTTTTAAAACATCCTTCCTATCGCACGTGCGCTTGAATAGTATTAATAACAAAAAACGTATGCGTTTTTATACCTATGTAGAGTTCATATACACGCAAAATTCATCAGCAGCGAGATGTAACGATCGTCCGAAAAGGACACTACAGAGAGAACATTAATTACAGCTGAACGATAACTCCCTTCCCCTGTTTGCAAATTGAACTCTGACCCGTTTAAGCCGTAGTTTTGTTTTGTTGTGCCTAAACAGTCTGAGGTTATTCCTAGACAACATTATTTTTTTAGGAAATTCTATAACGCATTTTATCTCTTCAACACTTCCCTGGAATTCATGGCTCCTCGCTAGCGTCAATAATCACTCTAATTGCACTCGCTTAATTACACAGTAAGCGGTCATTAATTCCGATTATCCTCTTCCCAAGAGCTTCAAATTTTCTCATTAGGGGGCTAAAGAGATATAGAGACAGAGGCGGTGGGAGGAATGGGAATAGGGAATCTCTCTTAAAGAGGTCAAAGCGAAATAACATCCCAGTTTCCCGGGAATGCTTAAGAAAATCGGGGGAATCATGTGATTAAAACCTTCTCTCGGATTCTAAGCTGCATGACCGAGAGAGAAAAACATTTTCCAACTAAGGAAAAAAAACAGAAAGGATAAGCAAAAAAACAGCATCATTAGGAGTAAAAGACAGAGGAAGGGAATTCCTCACCTTGGAAACACAGTGAAGCATTTTCCTTGTTTATTTTTTCTTCGACTCTCCACATTTTAAGCACAAAAAAGCTATATTTTTTCACTTGAACGTGAAAGAGCAATCACATTAACTCATTTTAGTTAATCTCACCCGGCCACTTCGGTCCATTATTTACTGCACGGCATTTATGAATTCATTCACAACAATAGCTTCGTTCTTTGAGATCAATGACTCTCGTTCCAGGGATTTTCTGCTTTTTCATGTCCCCAAATCTTGAGAAAAGCTGGTCAGAAAATTGGTAGATATATCTCCTTGAACCCAATTATGGTTGTATCGCTGACAACTCTGACAAGACAAATATATAATAGGTACCAAGCCGAAGTGAGACATTTTATCAAAGCTCTAGTGTTTAATTCATAGCCCATAGTTATAGTAGTAATGAAATTCTGGTCGACCGAGATGTAGGTTCAATTGGGAACAATGCCTAGTAAAAAGAGTTTGTTGAGCCTTACGAGAGTAAATAAATATGAGACATCAGAAACATCTGTTTTCATTGATCAGTTTTATCAGACAGGATAGAAAAAACAAAGAAAAGAAATTACTAGAAGAGAAAAAAATGGAGCACTATCAGAATTAAAGGGGTTCAGATGAATAGTCTAGATTTTGATATGAAAATAATTTTCAAGTTACATAATTAAACAATAGAAGAGGGAGCCCCTAGTATATGACCCAAGGAGAAATACATAAGACGGATAAAACGAGATATAAATCTAACGGAATAAACGGGATCTTACTCCGACTTAATGAAGTTTCGGCCTTACTCAGTGTGCCTCAGCCTTTAACGGTGAGTTCCGATGAAAGGCTACTACTGACCTGACTATGAGCCCCAATCGCACAAATCTTCAATCAGGTTTTGCTCTGAATTAACAATTACTTAATGTGCAATTATTACCAACATACCCATCACGCCGTTCCCTATTGGGATCATAATCTTGGATTGGGACTTTAACTCCTTAGACTGGTTGACTACAGCCCTCAATACTACCCTATCAAATGCTAGTTCCTTTATTCCCTGGTAGTTCTTTCTATGTCCTAATCTGTACATTATGTCTTTGAATTTATTCCTTGCCCTTGCAATTGGGATTTTTCTCTCAATTTTTCTCTTCCTGTAATTTTATTCTTCATTAATCCATCGTACCTCAGTGTGTGTCCTCTCCATCTCGTTCTTACTTCCTGTAAAGTGTTCCATTTGGTTCTCTCCTCTTCTACTCTTCTGTAAACTTCTAGATATCTTATTTTTTTCGTCCATTTGATCTTCAGTATCCTCCTCCAAAACCAGGATTCGAAAGCTTCAATTCTTTTTTGGTCGGCTTTTCCAATGATTAAGGCTTCCGATTCACGGAGTGCCACGCTCCACACGAATGTTTTCACATACTGTTTCCCAGTCCTATCTCCTTTGAACACAGCAGTTGCCTTTTAACCTCCAAAACTTTCCAAGCCAGGGCAAGTCTTCGTTTGATATCTGTTGCACTTCTTCCGTCCCACGAGATGGTACTTCCGAGATCGGTGAAGGAATCCACTTGCTCTAATTTCTCTCCTCTCAGTGAAGGTTCTTGCTTCGGCTTCTCTCTTCCGAATACAAAGTTTTTAGTCTTCGTGATTTTTATTTTCAGGTTGTGCTCTTGAACAATTTGATCCATTGCGTTCAGTGGTCTTGTAAGGCCATTACGATTTGGTGCTATGACTGAGGCATCGTCTGCTAATGCCCTGTTTACATTACTAGCTTTCTAACCAGGTTAACTCTAACCCTAGTAAAAGTTCACCGTGTAAACGCAGGTTGGCGCTAACCTCAGTCAACTTTTTAACTACGCAGGAGTTACTAGGGTTGGCGCTGGTCACCATCATTTTTAACTCGTGTGAACGCAGGTTAGTTATAATATTAGTTGAGTGAACTAGTCGACATGTAGCTTTTACTTGAAGCTTACAATATATTACGAGAGATTAACTTGTCATATTTCGTAGCCATGCGTCATAGCCAAGGTGCTTGATGTATTTAAATGCATGAGTGAATGATGAACCGCATTTTAATTTCACAATGCACCTTACAAGCGCAAGCGGGACGGGTCATATGCAGAACTTGGAAGAAAAGGTCGTTTATTCCGATGCATATATTGAGGCAAGGACTCGAAATGGAAGTTATTAATAGACCTTGTACGTCAAGATAACATGTTTAATTGTTTTTATCTAACATAAAAGTGCAAATGGCATAATAACGTAATATTTTCGGGGTATCTTAATGGTAAAGTACAGCATAGTGGCATGTCGTTCGTAATGCTTAGATAGGGAATGATGAGTGTATAGTTAAATACTGATGAATGAGAAGTCTAACCGTGCGAAACATTTCCATAATCAATCCTTTTTCTCGCACTTACAAGTTCCGAGAACATAGCACAGAGCCCAGAAAACAAAGGAAAAGCGACTCGCGATGTTTTTTGCGCTGTGGGCTACATCACATTCTTGACTCTCCACCAGAGGCCACCAGCATGTTAAGAAGGGTTAAAGAAATCCGCGTAAACGCAAGTTGGCTAAGCCACCATTATAACTATCACTTTACCCCTATTTATGTAAACGGGGCATAAGTGGAGCATTTTTATATCTTCTCCGTTTCGTTATAATTCCGTTCATTCCTATTTTATGTACCTCTCTGATTGACTCACCAAAGTATATGTTGAATATATTTCTGGGGAGAGTTTGCATTTTCGTCTTTCCCATTTGCTATTTTTAGCCTCTAATTGTCTTCTTTCTCTCATTTGTATTGCGATGACCTAATTTTTGAAATTTTGGTAGATTATTCGTATTTGTATTATGCATAAGCATACTCAAAGCATATTCCTTAATTTATTCGCGTCAGACTGTCTTCCATGATGATAATTTCCTCCATACTGTCCTATCCTCCCAAACCGTCTTTGCTTCTGCCACATTCATTTATTAACTCATACACGCTCCCCTATTCTTAAAACTCCTTATAGTCCTCATCTCGACGAGTCTCTTCCATCACATTTACTAATGACTTTCTATTAACTCCAAACCACGCAATTTTATGCCCAAACCACGAAAATTTATCCTTTCATATTCACAATTAGATTACCATCGCTACACTTATCGAGGAATATCGGAATATGCGATTTTCCGGACCCAATTTCGGAAGATTCCGTAAGTTTGAGTACTCGGAAGTATTTCACAAAGACTACTTTCCCAATCTCATTCATCCAATGCAGCACCGCCAAGCTCTGCTTCCAGGTTCCGATACACACTTTCCCTTCAGAATCCCTATCCACCCAGATTCCTTCAGACCTTTCTTCCCCGACGCAATCAAGCACAGATGCATTTACACACAGCGCTCTCCACACCTACAATTACCGCCTTGAGATCCAGATTTTGATTTATTACCCCGTCTCCGCTTTCGCCAACGAAGAAGTTTTCCTCAAAGGGGATGGAAAGGGTGAGATTACACAGGGGAGGAGGGTCACAGCATTCTACTGAAGATGGAGGATGGCGAATAATTACTTCAAGATCTCTCAAGATAGTTTTCGTCATTTATCCATACCTACCTGTATACGGTAATTCCGCTCCATTACGAGTGAACGCGAGCAGCAAAGAGGTAGTTAGGAAAATGATTCCAGCAATCTTTTGTTAGATTTCGCAGCGACACGGAAGGATTAATTACGTCCTCTTTCCAAAAGCCGTTGGTGTAATGTGAAGAACCAAAGCAGTTTCATTACTTTTTGATGAATCGCTTGCCGATGTAAACTCTAGCACGATGAGGCAAGAGTAAAATCCACCAAATGTAACCTCACAATACGCCTTGTACCATGTAACGTTTACTTCTGAGCACGTATCTCTGGCTCCTGGAATAATTTTAAGGCTAAACTAAAGAAAATATGACAACCATATCACTCACGCTTCACTGCATATTACAGAAGGAAATGCATTAAATATCCAGCGAGTGAAAATCTACTACGCTCTTATTAATGCCTCAGATGAAGTTTGTACATACTTGAGAAATTCCTTCAACTTTCAGACTTAATTGACAACATAGTAATTTTCTAAGTAAAATATAACCAGTAAACAAGATGGATTGACGTCTTCTACTGCACCCAGGTCGAGATTGGAGAGAAGGCATTGGAGGAAAAATTTATAACCCGTCAGGGATAAGGCGTTTAAATTCTTTCGTCATATTCTTTTCTACCCCTACCGCATTTAACATCCCCATTATATGCTATCTCCATCGTAATAGCTTATTCTTACCGTCGTTTTTCACCGTCTCCACTGTCTTCCACTCTTTCAAATGTCATCACGTCGAACACTTCTAGTCTATAATCATTTTCCTTTAACAGCGACAAATTTTCTGGCTGCATTTTTTGGTATAGACTTTACAACATCATGCGGCTCCACATAATTTTTGCTACCAGCATACGGAATAGTCAACGGCATCAAATGAATAAATAATCAGCCACTGGTATTCAGTTACAAATGCATTTTTAAATTAAAACTCACTTGTTTATCGATCAGCGCTGTGTGGTGCAGAAACTTTGACGTTAAGAAAAGAGAATGAAGTTAGGCTGTAGGTTATAGAGAGACTGGTAAGGAGAAGAGCGATTTTAGTGCAGTGAACAGTAGGGAAGATAAGCTATTTAGTGTTTGGTTAGGTGGGTGTGGACATAAAAATTCTGGGAGAGATTAGGAGGTAGAAAAGGTGGTTTAAAGAGTTGATGAATGACACTGGAGTCCAAATATTGCATGTAACAAATGATGTGGTACGAAGTCACTCGCACGGGTGCATATACACCAGGGTTGAAATTCGCTATGAAAAAATCATTTGACTTGACCGGAATTCGAACCCGGATCTCCCTGGATCTCCCTGACCGGCAATTGGGAGATCCGGGTTCGAATCCCGGTCAAATCAAATGATTTTTTCATAGCGAATTTCAACCTTGGTGATACTAGAGTCCTTCATTAGCTATGCATTGAGGGAGCATGCTGATTAAGTAGAAGTAAATGCGAGAATAGGCTTTATGGACCGAATGATGACAGAAAATGCGTATACTGAGCAGAAGAAGAAAATTGTGGTACGAGCTAGGGGCCTTCACCTGTGAAATCCTACAGGGTCTTCTCTCTCTTCCATTTGTACACGCGTCAACGGCAGATTACCCAGAAAACTATACCAACCGTAAGGGTCTTGTTATGTCGTTGAGAATATAGAAAATACTACGGTCAAGTTAATATTAAAATTTGAGTGATGTTTATGTGCCATATCCTAGATGCATTCATTTCAAACAATTTTAAATTAGCACCTTATTAGGAAGCTGTCTCCTTCACTCTTGTGCTATCGGACATAACGTACGATAAGTTGAGAATATATGATATTTAGGCATTTCTTAATTCATTAAGCTTGTACCTGAATATGCCACCACAGTTTGGGGCCTTTATGAGATTGAACGTCTAAAGAAAAAAGAAAAAGTACAGAAGAATACCACCAGATACGTGTTGGGTCGGCACAGGAGAAAAAATAGCACTGATAAAAAGCTATAAGTACGAGGGTGGGACTCAATTGAGACGAAAAGGAAACTTAACAGACTCTATGGAAGATTTAAATATCACTCAGAGGACAAAGGATGGAAGGAATTGCAAGGCAATACGGAGAATTAAAATTATTTTACAGATTCAATCATCCGCAGAAAATTACATTTAAAACTCAAAACACCTACGCTGCCGAATGATCATTCCTTGACCATTCCACTGGGGTATAATAGACGGGAACCAGCAACCCGATGAAAGTTTTTTGTCCTTCCCAAAATCATTAAGATGTAATGGAAGTAGATGTTTCAAGCGCATTGGACAAAATTTTTCATCACACGTAAATATGTGTGTCAAATCGTTCATATTTATAAAATTTTCTTTAATATTTTTTATTGCAACTCGGAAGATGCGCATTTGCAATTTAAATTGTAATTAATTAAATATAACCTCCTAGGCTGTGTACGAGTTCCATTCGTGGTGTGTGACCTGAAGTATAAGAAATTAATTCGCAATTAATGTCTGAGGGACGCCACTTGATATTTTACCACAAAATCAAAAATATGCGGCAATATTCAACTATATATAGAGAAATCAGTCATTTATTTTCAAAATTTTGTCATTTTACGAATTCTGTAGATATAACCTAACCAAATTTAATGCCCTACAGTACATCACTAGCGGCAGTGAACAGTAGGAGAAGAGCTTATTTTCAAATTTCATTTCCATGTAATGAAATAGCTAAGGGTAAAACTTAACTCTCCAACTTCAGGTAAAATAAGTTACCGTTACAAAGATACAATTTTAGAATTCTAATGCTCATTTTTTCGTAAAATATCACTTCCAAGATTATTTTGTAGGCAAAAATTAATCGCTCATGGGCATACGCTCTGCCTTCGCTATGTTTTGTCAAAACACTGATGCTCTACTCATTGGTTAGTTTAATCTGGCATAGATTACGCCCTTTGCCCACATTCCTGCAGGCATAAGGTTTTGAAAATCTTCCTAATCCAAAACCCCAATGTAGATACACTTGTAAATTCATTTTAAGTTCATCATGAAGACTACCATTGAGAACTAACGTACTTTCATGCCATTTTCATCATATGTTTTCGAACTATTCACGAGATTTAAAAGGTTGAGCTCAAATTGCAGAAACGCAAAAAATACCAAGGATTAGCAACGGCTGCAGGGGAAACAAAAAACACTTACTTTTCAAGTACCGGTAAAGTCGAGCCCTTTGAGAGATTCCAGCCAAGGTATCTGTTCTCCATTTTCCATTCCTGCTCCGTATCTCCCCATTCTTCTTTTACTGGGATATACAATCAGTAAGTACGCTGCGGCACAAGTAGACACAACGTACAACTACCTACGATTAACAGGCTGGCAAATTGTTATAATCTTTTAATATTGGCGTTGAAATAAGTTACCTTTTTCGCGTCACAATAAACTCTCCTCCGAGTATGAGACAACACTCGGATACTAAAAGAAATAATCACAGTTCTTAAAGCAGTTAAGGGCCATTTAATAACTGCATTAGGTGATTTATACTAGTTTTTCACCCTCGCCTCTCCCACCTAGGCAGCATAAGACTTCACTAAACTCCGCCGCTTCCACTATTTCATCTCAAGGGAATTTTCATTCATTTTTGATAGCATGTGCTTTGGAAAATTTGCAAAGAACTAATTTTAGCACAGTTTCAGCTGCAAAAACGGAATATTGAAACGAGGTACATAATACTATGTTCTCAGAAGCGGTTGTCCTTCGCGAGGAAAAAGAGTTGCCCTCCAGGGTTATGGAATAAGCGGTGTAAATAGCCAAGCAAATAAATAACAACAACATAGACGATGGTTGATCACTATCCGCGGCTTGGACATTACTTTCTCAAGATCCCGCTGAACCAATTGGAGACAAGGAGCTTAAAAATACGGAAAAACCACCCTGTAGATTACGGCACATCCTAACCATCCCAGCCCAGACCATCAGACATGAATGGAACAACTAGAAGGAAACCCCCAAAAAACGAAATATTCAACCTTAACTGAAGGTTTTTAGCTGCTGGGTGATGTGTGGAAGAGACTTAATATCGTTAAGAGGCAGAAAAAGTACGCGCAGTTTGCAATGATAAAAAATAATATTAATTGTCCAACAAAACTTCGAAAAGTCACACAAGCATTATCTCACGGAAGCAATCAAACCATAGGTTTAACGAGCCTGAACACCCGAAACCCTCAACGTAAAGCGCCAAACAGATGTACAATACCTGGCAGGATCCTGACAAAGTGATCATCATTTCAATTACGTTAACATTTTATAGCAAAACATGAGGATAAACGTTACAATATGAAATATCATACTCTTTATTCCTTAAAAATCCATTTGAATTCGCATGGTAGCAACAAAAACTAAATATCTCCCTCCCTTTTTGCGCTAAAATAACAGGTTTTCTAACGGACAGATAATTTGAATGCTTAGTTAATAAATAGCTAAAATTATCGGTCCGCTTCAACACCACGCTAAAAAGCCCTGCGTTTACGACAAGCGACAAATCTGCGCAATAATTTTAGCAAGTACAAATATTAAAGGCCATTAGCCACTGATAATACTTCACTGATGTTACGTTTGAGGCCCTAAACATAGGTCATACACACTTAAACACATACACAGTTAAAAACACTTGGTTATTACACCAAGCAGTGCAAGCAAGCAAGTTACATTAATTAGCTTAATCGTGCAGAAGTCAAAGAACTGAAGAGCTCAAATTTAATAGAAAGCTATTGGGGAAGAGTAGTCAGCGAGCATAACAAATTCATTATACAATTCAATATTGATATCACGAAGCCATCATAATGAATCACAAAGAGATTTGAAGTAAGGTGGGTTTTTATGGAAAACCGTACTAAGGGTGCTAAGTTTTTCGAAGAAAGACAGCTTTTAGTTTACCAGGTACTGACAACTATACAATAGATAATATTTATTGGCCATAAGAAATGGAATTAGACATTCAGATATTTAGCAATACCCATTTACACGATTGAAGACGTTCAATTGGTGAAAATTGCACTTCAATAATCAGAATATTCACCTGCTAATGCATTCGTCTTTCTTATTCATTCAAAATTTCTCATCAAATTTAAGGTTATAATTACCATAATCCGTGCGCATACGTCTGATAAAAATTTACTCTAGTTTGACTAAATTGACATAAACAAAAGCCCGATATCGGGCTCGGAAAAATCTTTTATAATGTCATCTAATAACCATCAACAATTCCACACTGCCAAAAAGATCCTAATCACTCCGCCACATCGATTCAAGAATACATTTGCGCCTACAAAAGAACCCATGCCCTATGAAAGGCAAGTATTTTTTTATTGAAGGCGCTACACGTTCTCAAAACAACTAGGCCAAGGTGCTCCTATACCATGCAATTTCAAAGACTTATACCAAAACCATTTTCGCAGGGTAAAACGTCAAAAGGTTAAGGAATGTTGAATTTTTTATGTCAAAATATCTCCTCCCGAAATCATGAAAGATTCGCCGTAAGCAAAAATATAGAGAGAGCTTCCAGAAATTTCCAAAAGAAAATTCGTATTTTCAAATTACGCCCCTCGCACATATTCACGGAGCAAAGGAATATTTCCCTGCTGCTTTTCAAGGCACCGCCCTGTGAAAGGTCTTTAAAATCTCTTCGTGTACCTTTTTACACCCTTTGACTTTGATAAGACTCCAGAGACGAGACTGGTGATGCGGAAAAAAACTTCAATTGGCCATCTCGACGTCAATACGACCGGTTAAAAAGGAAAAATCAAGCCAAAGAGCACTGCGCCATTCATTTTCCTCCTCTCGGTGCTTACCCCCCGTCCCACGTGATAATACGTCCGACTCAGCGTCTTGAAAACCAATTCCGTCGTCACAATTTGAACCCTTTGTTCCACACGCGGCGAACTCAAATTCAATACTTTACCCCATCTTTTTAAGGTCATTCATTCCCTTATTTTTCCTGCACGTGAAATCTGCTATAAAAATAAATATCCAGCTGACAACGATTCGTGATGAATTATTGCACCTCAGGCACGATATTCAATCAGAAAATAATGGACGTAAATACAAACTCATTAAAGCGGAGTCATTCTTTCTCTTTACTGAAAGTGTCCAAAACACCAGCCGGGAGAGAACGTCAAGAGTAAGCCAGAAAGGCGATTAATACTCCTCTCGCTAGGTTTTTCATTCTAATCACATGCCACTTTCGTAAATTTAATGTTTTCAAATGGTTGCAAGACTGATAGCAAAAACGCTTGAGATTTCGATAGGTAAAACTCTGTGAGTGACTTTTCAGTACATAATAACTGCGGAATCCCACGCTTTGGACACGCCTACTATGAAATATCTTTATTCAGTCATGGAGAGTTTTGAACGTTGGAAATTTGGAAAATAAGTATTGGACTCTCTCGACTGCATGTAATTTTTAGCCGTAATATTTTAAGTACAATCGTAGTAGGAGACTTGAACCCACCAAATAACGAACTCTTTATAGTATCAATTAAATGTCACATAGGAAAATCAAAGTTAAGAGGGATAAGCTTAAAACGTTTCGCTCTATTTCTCATCACGAGCACCTCTAACATAAGGGATATTCGTTACTTAGTTTAAAAATTCCAGAACTTGTTGATAGTGACACTGAGGTTTCTATGGAGTACCAAACACTGACTACAACAAAAACTATATTTGTGCCTTAGGCATAGTAAGAGCTATTTCATTTTTAGCGCTCTTTGGTGCACAAAAAATTCATCTTAACAAAACTTGGAGAAAACGCCTGAATTACAAGGCACACCACAAATATCACGGTAATATTAGGTTCTGCAGTAATTATAATGGCAAAATTACCCTAATGCAGATAAAAGAGGAATATTTTGTTGAGAAAAAACATTCACGCACCCACTTACTAATACACAAAAATGTGCTCATTCTACCTCTCAATCAAAAGTTAACTTACATGATATATTGTTGATATATTGCCTAAAGTGTAGCAACAAAATAGTCGAAGCAACTCATTTACATGAGTTTGCAACGGAATCACTTAAAGAATGATTGTACAACGGAAGAATAAAAGAAGTAAAAGAATTACCGTGGTTGTGTGAGCAGCAGACAAATATGATTGCCGGGGGAAAGAAAAACTACAAAAAATGGGAAAATATTTGTGTAATAAGCAAGTAATAATCTTCTTTACTTTTATACTCGATATTCACCTTAAAATTTACTTTAAACATTCGTTTTTATAATGTGGCACTGCTAATTTTTGGTAAACGTTTTCCCCATTTTGAGTATAAATCGTTATTTCACAAGAATATGACTTCATCTGACACCTTAATATTTTCTCCCTCCCGATTGTCTCGCAACAAATTGTAAATTTATGGTTGAAAGGCCTCTTTGCATGAACTAAAATAATGCACAACAAAAAACTCTCGGCCACATCTACTTTATAGTGGGTTATTATTATAAGGTCAGTCCATCGGTAAAGGTAAGTTTAAATCGATGAGGGTAAAAAAATCTTGACTTTTACTATCGCAGCCCCGATCTCATTACACGATTCCTTTCTTTACCTAAGCACATATTCTAAACCTCTTCACCCATATCCTTCCTTCTCCACTCTTCCCCTATTCCGCTCACTCAAAATAATAAATTAATTGATAAATTGAATTACTTCAAAACTTTTCGAAAACATTCGCCGCTCTATCACGTCCTTCAGTTACCCGCGCCCTTAATTACCTGTTTTAACCATCAACTCTATCTTTTACCAACCTACTATAACTGCTTCCTTCCCTCAGTCACAATGCCGAGCACTTCCTCGTTTTTCTCCCATTATATCCCACTTACCTTCTCTAACTCCTCTACATACACATTTCAAACATCTGCAGCCTGTTCTCGTAACATTATCTTTGCGTCCACGTTTCTCAGAGGATATATCAATGGCTTTCTAGAAGAATATAAAAAAACAATATTTTTTGGGATGTATTTCCATAAATAAGCTTGTAGACATTACAATTATATACCAAGATTTGAATGCCAAGATGAATAAAGTTCATTCGGTGAAGATTGATTTTGGCGTTGGATTCTCATAAAAATAGAAACATATGTTGTGACCAACACTTCAGAAGTAGATCGAAAAATTCAAAAAACACCTTTCTACATTAATTTACTATATAGCATTGAAAAAATATCCCACGCCGTGGATGGAACTATAGTTAGCCAGAATATTATAGACTTTGGATTGAACAACTGCAGGAGACTGCTCTGAGCCACCATATCAATCACCAGAGAATCCCGGAGGATTCTTCGTTAACTTTCCGCCCAAGTTTGGGCAGAAAATTCAAGCAGTTGTAAGCGGGGTAACAGCGAGTTATGCTGGCAAACGTTTAAAATGATGGACGAAAGAGAGGGAAAGCGAGACACACTGGGGACACAAAGATTGATGGCGAGTTAATCCGCTCCTCGGGAGTCTGAACTAAAAGGCTGAAGCAATAATCCCTAGGGGAGTATGAAAATAAGAGGGAAAGGAAAAACCGGAGTCGGTTTAAGCAAGGAGCTTCATTATTCCGCGGCTGCGAATTTTTATTGACAAATATTGGAGTAACAGTTTGCAGAACCATAACATCTGATAATGGAACTTGAAAGAAGGTTCTTCGAAAGGTGGCGGAACTAATTAGTCGATTATCTCTCTAATGCTTGTATCTTAAACTGCGACATAGCACTAACCTCACGTATCGCATAATTTCAGAATGGCTCTTCTACATCTGCATAATACACAACAAGCTACACGTACAGGTCTATGACAGGGGGTGAGTCACCCCCAACATGTGATTTATCATATCACAGTTACGTAAAGAAGGGTATCACTAATAGTGCATAAAAAAAACATGCAGGAGGTGACAATTCGCGGACATGCACAGCACTAGAATCATCCCAACAATGCTATAGAAACCACCTGTAATGGCGTATTTTGCAATTCCAAGTATGCTCAATGTGATACAGGAACTGGAGAGCAGATAAGGATACAATCATCAGAAGCCAATCAACAAGCAATCTAAACAGCTGCAAACTAGCCTAGTCAATACTCTCATAGGCTGTTGTTACCTCTCTTATCTGTCGAGGGAAAAATGACGTTTTAACTCTGTGCGTTTCATATTTTAGTTCCCTACTTTTATTCTCATGATCCCTACCGCAGTTCGTCGGACTTCGAAAGAAATAATAAACATGGGCAGAAAATATATTTGTTAGGAGCTTGCATAACAGAGTAAGCGAGTAACTGTTGGAAATCATCACTGAGAAAAAATAATTTCACACAGTTGTGTGACCACTAGAGGGTGACTCGGTTAAATTTAGTGCACAACATATTCTGCAGTTCTTTGAAATAGACAAAGCGAAGATTTGCAGGATTTTGCCTACTAATTGATAGCCGTAGTTTCGTAAACGTATTATGGAATAGTGTAGAATAATTGGTGACACACTACTGAGGTGGCTTGCAGGGTATTATCTAAGAGTAGGTACAAATACAAATAACATATCAATAAGTTAGCAGTAGTCCAGAGGTACCTAATATCAGTCTTATTCCATAACTTACCATATTGGGGCGGAGCTATGGAGGTGGAGTTTTGGTTAAAAGCTTTTTTAAGAAAATATTGACGGCAATGGAGAGCTTAGGGTAACAAAACGCCCCAATTTACGACTTTGCGGATAAAATTCATAAGCACCACGGAGTTTGTTATTTAATTAAAATCAAATTTGGATTTAAATTGACATTTTTGAACACCTCGCCCGAGTGATGTGTGATTCCCAAATATACAATCTGCTAGACATTCAAAACTTCCCAAGCCGAGTAGAATTATCTATTTCATTAATGTCGACGGGATGAAATAAGAAAAAATACCGAGTTGTCTTTTTATCAGTAGATTATACTTATATGCTATTGAAACTATTATGCTAATCAACTAATGTATTTTATTGAAAAATCATTCAAACTGCCGCGAAAAAAGAATCAACCGGGACCGGAAACCAAACCATGGACCGGTTAGATGGAGAAACGCGCGGACCCCTCTGATATCCAGGTTTGTCATTCAAGTGGCAATTTTAACGTATTCCACATACTCGTCGAGAATGCTGTCACTAGAAAAATCATGTTTAAAGACGTCAGAAATTCCTCTATTTTACACTTAAATTTGATTATTGTAATCGTGTCCTTGCAAAATTTTACGTATCTTGCCGATATTCACCCCGAACGTTCTATATGACGTCACTTGTGGTAGTAAATGAAGCCCCAACATTCCCCAGGGGCGCGACCTGCGGCCACATCCCCACGGTGAAGACGGGTCGGGCGAGAACGCATCTCGCGGGAGCACAGTAGTCGTGAGAAAGAAGACGAAAGAGTTTGATTGATCAGCACCTCCTAAAACTGTCTTGCCGGCCTTCCCTAAAAAAAAACCTCTCTCGTGAGACATGCATGCACATAAAATGGAAAAGTTTCTGCTGTTTAAGTTTCGATCTGAGACCCTTCAGCGCTCCAAAAAGGGAGGCGTAGTTGAAGGCTACCCGTCGGGACATGCCGGGAGACAGAAAGTTTTTGAGTGAAAGTCATGGACACGAGAAGCCACTGAGGGAGGACACGGGAGCGAGCCCGCCAACTACGATGTGATGGGAGCGAAGGCTCGCCTCAAGGGGACGACGGACGGATTCACACAAGTTCTCGGGGTCGCAAATTGAAGTAAAAGTGGTGAATATCGACCTCACGTCGAGAGCGATAGAGGGAGGCAAGAATGTTCCATAAATAGCACAAAATCATCTAGGAAGTTATGTAATAAGCCACTCCCTCCCGGCCGCAGAAGGGGCACGACATCAATCTCCATCAACGAAATTATTACGAAACTTCAGTCTCAAAAAAAGGACGGTGAAGCAACTCACAGGGATACTCCAAAGATAAGAGCAAGATGTGGGGAGACAGAGGAAATTTGGAAGTATTAATGCGTAAGAGATTCACTTTACGAGAGAATGACTTGTTTCTGAAGATTAACTGACGACATGTATGATATGAAATTATTACGTTCAACTACTTCATCTCGAAAGGTAATAAAACTCACAATGGTACGAAGGCTCGTTTTATACATAGTTAACGTTAACCTACATATGACGCAGCGCTTAGGTAATGCTATGTATACTGTTTAATCAAGCCTGGTATGGTAAGTCTGTCAGTTAATCAGTTTCCAAGAATAATTCCCTGACACAATTCTTAAAACAAAACGAATTAAGTTGGTGGTTTCCGGCGATACTTTATGGAATTTACTGAACATTTTGAAAGAATAGAGTAACTTTGTTTTTCCACAATAAATGTAATGACTTTCAAAGAAATAAAAACGAGACGAATGAGTAAACGAAGTTGAGATGACAGGTTTGAAGGAAACATCGCATTCATCAACGGTTAGCATGCATTGTCTCAGTGCATGTGCAACACATATAAGTTGATTTCATAATCGATAAGGCACGATATTCATATTTTAGACACGCATAATCAAAACCAATATGATGAGGTCCTTTTTTAGCACAGACTCAAAATACGCCCCTCTGAAGAATCTAATATCAAGCTTAATGTTCTGAATATCACTACCACTCATTATCGGAATTCCTTTTTAATGTTAAATTCCGATTGCATCAATGAGAAAATAATTATCAACAACCCTCTTTTGGTTATTCTTGCATTCCCGTCTCCCACACCCACTATATTGTTTCCTTTTAATATTATGTCATCACTTCAATTTTGCTAAATTACGAATACGTCAGTCTCTCATTTCAAGCTCCCACTTTGCTATCGCACCATATACAGGTACACACTTACTTCCTATGATTTATCATCCATTTTTCGGTAGGCAGCCGGAATTATTTGCATCTTAAGTATGTTGTGATAAAGGGAATGGTCTTCCAAAAAATCGGTTAAGTATTTACACAAAAATAAGAGGGACTTCCGATATTTTCCCACATAATTAAGAGGACTGATGGGGTACCAGGTTTATGGAGATGAGGATTTTCTCTCATTCAAGTCTCTCATCAGACGTTGGTGTTATTCTCGATTTATCAGTCTCGCTACAGTTTTCATGTGCCTACTTATCTGACAACGAACTCGAGGAAGGAGGGAAGTAAGCCTGCGCTCCTTTACTCTCTTTTCGCTTCTCCATATTAAGCAATATCATTTTGTAGCGGCATGCTCTTGAGTTGTATGGACGATACGATACGGATTGCATGCGCGGAGAGACGTTCCCAGCCAGCCACTTTCCTCTGTCGCCAGCGACTTGACTGTCTCCATCAACCTCCTCGTCCAATCCAGCTCTCATCCCCTCTTCTCCATGTCTCCAAATATAGCCCATCCTGCAAGAGAAAAAAGTCTGCGACCTTCTCGCTGTTTCCCACATTTGTTTTCCCGCAGGACAAGTATTCCAATTCCATGTCCTCAATTTTAATGCTCCACCTTCCTCTCCCGTTTAATCTCCCATCTCTGCCCTCGTCCCAATCTTGCTCAATATGCCGATCGATTATTCTAACTCTAGCCAAAACACGGCTCTCACATGCATCCAAAGAAAGAGGATTGGTCACTTCAACCTCGTAGAAGTCCTCAAGTCAGTACAAATACCTGCAGTGTTGAAAAAATGGTACCGAGATAAAAATAGTAAATGTCTACCCTCAAAGACTTCTGAATCACCAAAAGTAAAAGTACTGGCGCGAGAAAAGAATGAGCGAAATATGAACATTAAATAAATATGATAAGAAAAAATGTTTCTTCTTAAAAAGTAATGGATTAAGTTTGAATTCAGCAATGCTTGTATCAATTAAGTGACAAATCATAGCGAACTTATCTCTATTTGTAAGATGCAACCACTTCGTCGCCAGTTGTGAAATACTAGAGCTACATCTACAAACTACCCTGCGAGCCGCCGTATGGGCTTATGGCAGAGGGTGTTAGGACACCAGCCGTGTTAAGTTGTAAGGTTTGGGAATGAAGTGGTGACGTGCATTATGGGAGCGTATTCAGTGGAAGTCAGATTTTATTGTGGTCGCTTGTTGTGCGCGGAAAGAACGAGTTTTTGTACCTATCTCTTCAGCAATGTATCTCTCTAATTTAATGCTTGTTAGATATAGAAATGTAGTGAGGCGTCATGATAATATTCTATGTGTCGCTCTGAAACACACCAGTTCTAAATTTCTCGAGCAACCTTAGCCTAGCGTGTAGCCTCCGAGTCTCTAAGGGCTCCCACCGTAATCCCTCTAAAAGTTGTGGAACAATATATGTGAAACACTTATCACCAAAGGAAGTGCAGAGGATTTATTATTAGCTGCCAGTATTGTCTGTGTGTGCTGGTTTATAATTTGTCAAATTTGTAGGTTTTTTTATGTAGGCACTGACATTGTAAAGTACTCGCGTCGGTCTCATTACATGAGCTAATGCTATGTCCAAGTGTTTTAGAGCTTGACATATTACCATTTGATGGTAGCCTGAAATAAGTTTTCCTTCATGACTGCCTAAGATTGCTTGCAATCTGTCATTACGAATATAAATTGTGTTGGAGTTAAAATTGTCTTGTGTTAAGGAATAAACATTATTACCTTAATTCTATGTCATAGGGCATAATTACGTAGTTTGCTCATGACTTCGGCTTATTACCAGCATGATGATAGAACCATCGTAGGACCTTGAATATGTACCATGAGCATATGCCTTTACAGGTGATACCCATAGTTCTATGAAAATGGAAAATCAGCGAACATTCCAGGGATATAATTATGACAGGTTCTCTCCGAGTCAAGACATACAACACGACTTTCGGAGTAATTATATCCTGTAGCGGGAATGAGAATCTGGAATATACCATTTCTTTGTCCTGGGGGAAGGACGCTCATGAATTAGAAGCACTGAAATAGAAGGCGATGGAATGTCATGCGAAATGATTCACCACCCAGTACACCTTACTCGTTATGGCATATGGCCTCTGGAGTAGTATTTTGTCGTCTCGATGCATTTTATACCCAGGTGTGTTAGAAGCACCGCTGCCGGAGCAGATGAATTATCAATGCGTTACGCGTGCAATAGTCCCCGAGCACTTTCTCCAAACCGCTATGCGCTGTGGTTTTCACTAAGTGCCTTTAGGGGAAAGGAGAAGTTTTAGTTTGAATGGTTTTTGGGTTCATGGGAAGGGTAGACCTAGGAGTTTCGACGTTTCTATAAAAATGATGCCTAAATTAATAGAGATACTGATACCTAGTATTCAATTTATTAACATAAACCATACCATGTTTCCATAAAACGAAAAATTTCTAAAATCATGCAGCTTTTTACAAAGGTTGAATAGTATTATAGCCTTTTCCAGCAAATGAAAAATATGAAGTTCCCAATAACAGCTGATCTAAAAATCGTCTCAATCAGTTACACTATAACTAAAAAGATTATTCATTTACGTAAATGTTGCAATTTTTTATGAAAGTGATTTCATCCTTAGGCTAAATTTCCAAAGGTCATTTTAATCTCCTTTGTTTGTTTTAATTTGTTTTTATCGTATTTATGTTTTTCAAGGGGCAATAAATATTATTTAAATAAGGAAAACGTTGATTTCTGTCCAACCAATACAGGAAACTTTTCCACCGATTTCATTCAGAGCTTTCGATGCCTAATAATGTACATCCATTTTTGCATAATATCGGCATTCTTAGGCACCATGAATTATGGTAATTAGAATTTTATCAAGGGAATAATATCGTGCAAAACGAGATAAAGCGTTTTTCATTGTCCGAAATCTTAAAAAATGGACTTTTCTCTCGATAGACCGATCTGGCCAATGCTCTTCTCCGCTTTACACCCACGAAAACAATTGACCATAGCATAGGGTTGAATCCTGAGCACGAAAGATACTGGATTGGGTTTGATTTAACATTGTTAAAAATTATGTCTTTGAATGCATTCTGATATTTCTGCCAACTTCACTGACGATAGATACCCTACGCCATACCCAACCCAGCCCTTCGGGCCGAGAGACTCCTCGCACTTGGCTAACATCGTGCGCTCTTAGGTGACTAAAACCGACCATCATGCTTTTCACTCACCTCTAGGGGCAGGAGCAAATTTATTTGGCAATGATGTATGGCAGACGAAAAATTAGTCTGTATTCTCTTACTAGTTTTTCCCAACCCTACCTCAAAAACTGTAAAAAATAAATTCATAAGTTGGACTTTTTGCGACACTTATTTCTCAAAAAATACAAGAAGTAGGGGAGCGACATTTCTTCCTTAATAGGCATCTCTTCCTCGTACATTTGATGATATTTTCATTTTTTGGCCGGATGAGACAACATTTACCTTAAAATATTAATATTGCATCATTACATTTGCAACAAAGGTCGGATACAAACCAACAGCCCCTCAATCGACCAGATTGGGCCATGTCAACGTATGCCTTCGTACGCGACAATTACGTCAAAAAATTCAAGAAGAGAAAAGAAAGCCCAAAATTTTCATAATAAATGGATTGATAAGAAGTTGTGCAATAATGATAACAATATATTTCGGACGATAACGTTAATTCTGGGAGTTTGGTTTTTTTACGATGATTTGCATAGAGATAATCACTTTCGGTGACCGACTGCCAAAGTTTTAATAGCCCTAGAAGTGAACAAAAATGCCCCAGGCTTATCTCAGTATTAGATAATTTGCCTATTTTTGAAAAAATAGCCATTTTCCATAAATGCCATTCAATAATTACATTTGTAGAGCAACTATCACCATCATTGTCTGATACCCTAAGTTAATAAATTTTGCTATATACTACATTTTTATTCACCTACAGTCTTAATATTTAAGCTAAAATATTCTCAAATTGTTTACCTATAGTTTGATTTATCCCTATTTAGAAGAAGTACCAACAAACACATCTATACTTAAATTCATACTATTAGGGTAGTCAGCTAAAAACTCGGCAATAAATATGCTCACTTAATTTTACCATGTTAAAGTTTTTTTTCCCAGGAACATCAAGAAATAATGTGTATACAATTATTCCACGAGTTGATTAGTGCACCATCTGTTGTTCCATATCTTGAGGCACATAAAAAATAGTTTAATTCATAAATGTCTAGGTTACTATGAGGTATATTAAGAGGGCGATGCCGGGTTTACTCTAAGAATTTTACACTATCACGACCCGTAGGACAAATGGTCCCACTTCAAAGTAAAAGCTAGTCCTACAAAAAACCACAAAAATAGTGTATTCTTGATCATAAACTCTCCACAGAATACGCGTAAACGTGGTTCCTCATACTTTTCCCACCAACGAATAGCTTAGGCATGGAGCCCTACGGAAGCATAATTCACTCCGATACACGAGAAGCTGAACCTCGATTCCTCAAAGGACAGAACTGTTAGTCCAGAATTAGAACTTGAGGTAACTTCATAAGTCAATGCATAATTACAATTCCCTGAAGCGCGTAAGGAATTAAATCAAACCCCACTTTAAGGCCTCCTCCACGCCCGCCCCGCCCAAAATATCTCCGAAGGCTCCTCAAGTCTGGCCGGATAATTTATTGACGACGCGGAAAGCACTTCCCATCCCTTCAGAAACAGCAAACGTGCAGCGTGGTGTAGCCACCAACTTAACCCATCGCTTCCCTTCACCGCATACATACACTCAGTGCTTCTCTCCTCGCATCTGCCCTCTAGAGTCTGAGGGTGGGGGTCAAAGTTGAACGATGCATGCGCCTTCTTCAATCGAGCCATGCGTCGTGGTGTGGGAGGAGAGAGATAACCAAACTCAACGATCCGGCGACGTAGGGAAGGAAGGCAAGCTCCGACCTCCTCCATGTCTGTTCCTAAAACAATCCCTGCTCCGAACACCAAGAGTTCCATCTTTCTTCCCCGTTCCCCCCTTTCATCTCCTCCGTCGTCCAGCCAGACCGCATTCCGATTCCAGCACTCGCCAAAACCGTTCCTCATTGTCATAAGGAAACCACCAGCAGAACATACGCTCCTGCCCACACCGACAAGCAGTACTCAATCCTTGCCTCCAACTTCTCTTCCGAGCAAAACCCCAAGAGTTACGGGTCTGACATCTAAGCGGACGAGCAATTTTGTCACTTTTTTTTGAAAAATGTTCCGACGTGAGTTCATTTATTTCAAGAATCAGATCGTCAAGTTAAATAATTCATCACTTTATACATTCCACAGTGGATATCTCGGACTATTTGACCTTACATTTACACCCTTTTATCATATGTAACGTTTCCATATAGGAAGCTTTTCTTAAAAATAATTAGAGGCGAGTATGAGAATTTATATCCCATTGAGTGAAAGTTTAGGAAAAATTTAAGTCGACCACAATTAGCTGCCGATCACGAGTAAGGCATTGCAATTTTTAATCTCTTGTGTATTAGGAGGAAAATATTTATTTCTCGTCCAAAAATCTTTAAATCTGCATTATTTTAATTTTTTAAAGTAATTCTGCCGGTACTAGGTGAGTTTTGATGAAAGAAAGAGAAACTCTTCCAGAATTTTTACACTTTCAGGGTCATATATACCTCCAATGTTTCCATTTTCGCTTCATCATACGATATAACCTTCTTCCCGTACATATAACATTTTCTCTTTGTTCCTCTTCCTCGCTTCGCCAAAATTCTCCCCTCAATTACAATCTCCAGCAACCCATCGCCCCTTATTACTTCCTCATGCCACCTCCTCTGCCTAAATCGGATTCCATTCAGAATTTCCTCTCCTCAACAAACGTACCCTCAACGAACGTCTGCAGCATATTTACCTCCCATTTCTTGAAGGTCCACGTCTTCACTGTACAACGCTACACTCCACATCAAGCTCTTCATTAACCTCTTCTTTGTATCCTATCCCAAGTTCCATAAATTTCAAATCGCAATATAATTTTACAGAGACGGCTATTCCGACATAAGAAAATGCCACCGGGGCCCACCCCTAGATCAACTTTTCATATCCCTGCAATGCTATTAGTCCCAACATTATTAATTATAATACAATATCCTTGTCCACATTTTTCATCAGAGAAAAAGCTTCTAAGATAAGTTTAGTCCACCTGCCACATTAAGAATTTCGGTTCGATATTTCCAAACGTACGAGGAATGTAACCAAATATCCTTTGCTCAAGTATTATCTATAAGTCTTGGTTATGATATTTAGATTATTTAAAAGCCATTTCCCATAAAATCATTATTTGAAAATACTGTTTGGAAATTATAAAATATAGTGTAATTGCGTAAATATTTTGGTTCAGCAATATTCGGTAAAAATGCATTCGGATAAACGATTTCGGGACTACATTTTCTGGGAAAAAAATCAGTCGGGAAATAAGGCATTCGGAAAAACGGATTCGGGAAAATGAGCAAAAATCTAAGCTCTTTCACAGCGTAAAATGATTTTGAACTGGTTTCACTAACCATATACGTCATGTCCAAAAATGATGTTCACAATTTTTTGTGCTGTTAATAATAGAAATGTTTGTTTTTAGGCAGAGAGTGAAAATATACACTTTCCAACCGTTATTACATTGTCAATTTACCTTTAGTACGTAGAATACCTCTAGGAGTATACTAGAAAAGCGCAGTAGAGGAAAAGTATTATTGAACTAGCGGGGATAAGTTGAACTCAGAAATCAGAGAGTTAAAATATTCATTCAAATATACACGATATTCGCAGCATAACGGTTGATGAAATACACCTAGGAGTCCTCAGTGTAACGCCCCAAACTGATGGATGAGGTTCTCTACTTAAAGTGCTCTCCACATGGCATCTAAGCTGGGATAATGACTCAGAAAAATCTGTCGTTGCCCGAAGTTGAACCCCGGTCTTTGGAATATAATTCTAGTATTTTAACTGGCACACCAATCCAAACCCAACAATGTTTGATATAGATGTATGACTTATTCGTAAATTTTATTACCGTGGGGAAATTTCCCCAAACGAGAGATAATTCACATTTCACGACGACCCAGGTTTCAATGCATGAGCATCATCAGCAGGTGACGTAGCTCATGCATTGCAACGTGCGTCGTGGTGAAGTGAGATATTTGTATGCTTGTAAAAGTTTCCACGCGGTATTAAAATTTAGTGATAGAATACCTCAATGATGGCGATCGCCGTGTTTCAATTCTCAAGTTGTTGCACAGTCCAAAGAATAAAGGAAAGAGTACAAGCTACGTAGTTGGACGAAAAAGTAGTTCGATTCTTCCCAAAAAAAAATTTGTTTGAGGTAGTTTGAGCGAAATACCATTTCGCCTGGAGATCGATGAATTAGGTCTCATTTCAAAGAAAATGTCTTACTCTTACAAGGATATCAAAATATCAACCCCTTACCGAGCTACTTTCCTAGATTTGTGACGACAAATAATAGTCCCTTTACATGGGAAACGGCACGCGGATGCACTTCAGAGAAACCTTATTGCAGAAATGAGGGATTTATAACACCTTGATTTCGCCAAAAATATTAACTCTGCGCTGTTTGTATGTATTATCGTCTATTTTTGAAAAGAAATCATATCATCGTCGTCAATCTGTCGTCCAACCGAGGGGTTGTGTTCTCGCTCGCTCTTTCTCTCTTAGCTCGCTAGCAAGGTGCGTCATGCCTTGTGCCACGTGTGGCCGCCAAATTAAGCGCGACAGCGCTCAGCTTCAGTGTGGTACGTGCTCTGACATACACCATCCAGCTTGTAAGTCTCTGACCGATGAGGATGTGAAGGCCCTGGTAGACCTCCAAAAACTTTGGACCTGTGAACTGTGTCATGAAAAAGACAGAGTGTCTCGGAGTGACAGCACCCAGATCAGAGGTACCAACATCATCCGCCTTGATTCTTCCAACACCATAGAACAAGTGGACAGTCTGCCTTTGTCGGAGACACCAGAGATAACAGCGAAGGATATGCGCACTCTATTCAGTGAAGTAATGAAGAAATTAGACTCACTGAGAGAGGACCAATCGGCACTCACGAAAAAGTAAGTGAAAATAGTGTATTACTGACTAGCTTCTCAAATAAGTTCGACGCGATTCAAAAAGAACTATCAGGTGTAACAGATTTGGTAACAGTATTGCAAGAAAAAGTGAGTGAACTTGAAATTAAAACCATAAAATTTGAAACAAGATTCATTAAAAAACTCTGTGGAAATAAGAGGTGTCCCCCTTGTTCAAAACGAATCCATCGAAAGTGTTGTGTTGAACATCTGCACCTCCCTTAAAGTGGATGTAACCTTGGACGATATTGACTATGCCTTCCTACCACAGTCTCATCAAAGCAGCGCAGCAAAATTACACACACCACCTCCCATAATTGTACGCTTTGCAAGGCAGGGCAAAAGGAACCAGCTCCTAACAATGCGGCGCGCCAAGAGAAATTTTAACACCTGTGACATTGAATGGCAGTCAGAGACATCGTCCTCCCCCTCTCAAATCATTTATATTGATGAAGCCCTTACCCAATACTAAACGAAGATGTTTGCATTTGCCAGAGATCTATAAAAGAAAGGCAAAGTGAAATTTGTCTGTGTGAGAAATGGCACTATTCTTGCTAGGTAGGCGGAAGGCAGTCCCGTCTCAGCCATCTAATCACAACAAGATCTTGATCTTTTTTTATGAGTAATGGACCTGCCCAGCAAATGAACAAACCCAACGACCCGGCTCCTTATAGCAATATAAAAATCTCGCTTGTTAATGCGCAATCACTAACTGCCCATTTTGATGAATTTAAATTATATTATGATCATAGTGATGTGAATTTAATTGGTATTACTGAAACCTGGATGAAATCATCTATTTCCAGCGGTTTTGTAGCACTTCCCAATTATCGTCTGTTTAGAAATGGCGGTGAAGAAAAGAGGAGGTGGGGTGGGCACGACTCCTTCCAAGCGACACTCGTTGGGTCGTCCCCTAGCGCATATTCGAACCGACCAGAATATTTATGCTTATAAAGTTACGTCGACCGCCAACGAAAATGTTAATCGCAATCATATATAGACCTCTCAAATCTCAAAATTTACAAGACTGAAAACTTTCTTGGGCATCATATTTCTATGTATGAAAATACAGTTGTGATGGGAGATTTTAGCGTTATCCAGCTTAAATCCTCTTCAGAAAAAGAAAAGCTGTTGGAAATGCTGAATGGATTTAATCTCACCATTGTAGAAATCGGCCCAACTTGCCATACGCACAATGCCCACTCTGTTTTAGGCTTATTTTGTGTTGATAATCCTAAGAAGGTGGTTAAAATTGAAATATATGATGAACCTAACATGTCTTGCCACTATCAAATGACCCTTGTATATGAATTCAAATCCCCAGATCCATTAGTAAAACACGTAACCTTTAGGGACTTTAGCTGTTTTGACCACACTAAATTCCTCTCAGACCTAAATAATATAGACTGGGATGCAATAGCCAATGCACACTCACCGGATGATAAAATAGAAATATTTAACTCCAAAGTCTTGGATACATTTGACCTAAACGCTCCTATTCGCTCGATTCGCGTGACCCACCCACCAACTCCATGGATAACGCCCGAAATAAAGACGAAAATTAAGAACAGGAATTATGCCCGAGCATTGTATAGAAGGTATGGTGACTCTGATGCTTTTTCCTCGTAAAACGCATTGAGAAAGATCACGAAGAAAAAGATACGGGAAGCAAAAAATAAATATTATCACATGCTATGCTCAAAAAACCAGAGTTCAAAAAACACATGGAAAAATCTGCGAGATATAGGAATAGTTACAAAGCCCAAGGATGAGAAGTTAAACATTCACCCATGTATCCTAAATAATTGCTTCTCCACTAGAAGGACGACAATTCTTCCCCAAGCATTCGTCAGTAATGAGACAGGTGATCTTGACAATGGATTCTTTTTTTCACACATGAAACTTATAGAAGTCACTAAATCATGTAAAAATATTACCTCAAATGCAAGAGGCTATGATTAAATCCCTATAGATTTTATAAAAAAGTCATAAGCAATCATACTACCCGCTCTTTTAAATATCTTTGACTCCTCATTACAACTAGGCATATACCCAGCTATTTGGAAAAGAACCTTATTGCGGCCAATACCTAAATGCTCCAATCCTTCCAACCCGAGCGACTATAGGCCAATATGATTACTATGTGCCACCGTGAAAATACTCAAGAGAATAGTTTTCGACCATATTAACTTATACATTACCGAACGAGACCTGCTCGACCCAAGACAATCTGGTTTTAGGAAGGGATATAGTACACAAACTATTCTACTTCGCCTAACTGGAGACATCATAAAAGCAATGGATAATAGGCAACTAACTGTGCTTGTTCTGTTTGATTTTTCACAATCATTCGACTCCGTGAGCCATACTCTACTATTACAGAAGTTAAAAGGGTACAATTTTTCTGACGGAGTATTAAAATGGTTCCGATCATATCTTACCGGGCGAATGCAGGCAGTAATAGGAAAGACCGGAGATACATCTAACTGGCTAAACTTGGACACAGGAATAGTTCAAGGATCTGTTCTCAGTCCATTACTATTCTCTATGTTCATTAACGACCTACCGGATTTCTTAACTCACTCACAATATTTTCTTTATGCCGACGACTTCCAAATTTACCAACATTCAACACCAGAAAACCGAGCACACACTATTGATAGTCTAAATGCTGATATTTTACATATTAACAAATGGGCTGAGACCAATGGTCTGAAAATGAATGAAAGTAAAACAAAGGCCATCATCTTCGGCAGTAGGAATCTTTCCCCTGAGATAAATTTCCAAATTATCCCAACAAGCACAGTCAAAAATAAAGCTCTCCCCCACGAAGAACAAATAAAAAATCTAGGAGTAATAATGGATAGGAACTTAAGTTGGAATGCCCACTGTATAAATATTAGGAGTAAAAGCTATTAAAAAATTCACCATCTATAAAAATTAAAAAACCAGTTGCCCACAAACATACGAAAATCAATCGTAAATGCCATTATTTCCCACATTTTGACTACTGTTGCGGTGTACTAAGTAATATTAATGAAGAAACAAATAATAAGCTTCAGATAGCGATGAATGCTTCTGTAAGATTTGTATGTGATCTAAAACAATAGGATCATGTTACGGATTCATACAGAAAACTAAAATGGCTCAAAGTAAGAGAAAAACGGCTTAATTTATCTATTCTTTCCGCCTTCAAAATTTTCAAATCAAGCTTTCCTCCGTACATCTTCAACTCCTTCACCTTCAAAAAGGACATCCTTAACCGTTTAACAAGAACCCATCATTTTGACCTACAGATCCCCCAGCACAAAACAGAAATGTATCATAAATCCTTCATAACTACAGTATCAAGATATTGGAATTCACTCCCAGTTGATGTTTAAAAATGCCAATCTGTACCTTGTTTTAAAAGTAAATTATATAATTATATATTCATGAAAAGCTGTCAACCGTAGAAATGCAGTTATTCCAATTTAAATTATCATACATATACATAATGTATATTGAATTTATTTTATTGTGTATCATGTATTATTTTTTATTATTTGTTAACTTTTCCTGTGTATATATCATCAAATGAATTCTTGTGAATTTCATATAAATAGGATATCCAATATAATGATGTGAATATTGAGTAACATGTAATATATTTTTTATCATTTCTGTATGTTATAACATGTATTATAATTACTATTTTTATATATATTTTTAAAAATGTTATGCAAGCTTCATGTTATTTCCTAAAAAGTCTGAAAGATCTTAAAGGTCTACGAAAATAAAAGTTTATTATTATTATCACCACATTAATTTTTCAGAACGGAAAAAAAACCCTCCGTAGTGAAGAAGTTATAAACGTGCCGCAAGAAAAAAAGGGAGTCCAATTAAAGAATTGAGCGATATTTTTATTTATTTTGGTACATAGAGCTTCACTCACGTAAAAGTATATTATTGCACCATCAATAATGCAATATTTCATTCATGTTTCCCAAAGCTGCTGAAATTATTTGATTATGGTCTACCTTTGGATTAGGGAACTATCTCGTTTAAACTACCTTAACATGGCTATGGTATGCGATATGACCGTATATTTGATGAACAATTCAGTGAAAACCGCGTCAAAGTGTGCGGAAGGCACAGAGAGTTTTCTTCTCCGAAACGACGGTAGATAGGGGGCGTGGTTGGGCGGATGCGACGGGGTCCAAAAGAGGATGCGTTCGTTCCCACGCCACCCGTATTCTCACTCCACTGCTTCCAAAAACGGACGTCGGCGGTGGAGAGGAAAGGAAAGACGCCACGGACGCCACTCGTCCTCTCTCAACCCGACGCCCCTCCGGACATAACAATGCGCCGCGCGGACGTCAACTGTCCCCAACCCCGCCCCACTCTCACACCCCAGTTCACCCCTTCTCGCCGTCCTGTCAACCCCATCCCATTCCAACTCTCCCTCTTTCTCTCTCTTAGCATCTTCTTCAGTCGTTTCATTTCAAACAAAATTATAACCCCCACATCTAAGAGACCTTTCCAATAAAGGGAATCATTTTATAATAAAATATAATACTTATTTGCTTATTAAACAGGGGAGCAAAATGCCGTTCTCTATTTTGTGAGCCTTTTATAAATATCAAGCCTAACACTACATAGATATTCAATAAGTGTATGAAATATCTCAATCAAGGCATTCACATGATGTATATAATTGAGACATTCGATTATTTATACTGAGACATTCGATTAATTACTGAGACATTGTTTATACTGAGACATTCGATTAATTTATAGGTTTTATAAATGATCTGATATGTTACTTGGCTCGACAGATTGGACTATAATGCTCATGAATTCAAAAAGTAAACAAAACGGTGGATGCATAATGAACCCCTTGGAAGCTTAATTACTTAATTAACGAGATATTTGTTGACGAATGGCGAATTTATTTACGCATCCTGACTTCTATTAATGGGCATGAGTAATTTGTATGCACGAGATAAACATACTTAAATTTTATTCATCGGGATGGGAGTGGATAAAGCATCCGAAGCAATTGCTTTTGAGAGGCAACTTATGTAAGCGACAGCCCCTGCAATCCGGATTTAACAAAGGGTTCCAAAACTTGATGGATTTCATAAATATCCATCCACAGCTAAATATTCGTGCAACCGGCATCAGGATGAGATGCAAAAACCTACAGATGAATACACGATTCTACGGATAGTTGTACAAATAGTTTTAAAAAACACAATGTATCTGCAGAGAAAGTGGAGAAGGACGAAGACTGCAAACCACAAAAAGCAATAAGCTGAAGAATGATTAATCAAATATCAACGAAAGTCGAAGATTTTTTATGGAATTGGGTTTGTATTTGAACAGCATATGCATGTATTTCCAAGAATAACTTGGAAGACCACGGATAAGTAGAGACTAAGATATACTGAGGTGCTAGCGATTATTTAAGAGATATAAGAGGTGCTACCGATTATTAGTAGTTGAGGGAAATACATAAGTGCAAAATATATCGAAGGTATTTTGTAAAAGCAACGGTAAAAGAGAGTGCGGAATACAGTGGCAAAGAGCATAAGAGAAAATTCCGTCTGAAATAGAAAGACGCTTGAAAAAACTGTTGACTAAAAAGAAAGGCGAGGATGAAAAAATGAAGTCACGAGATGATTTTGAGAAATAAAAGTGAATAAATAAATTCCACTTAAGAAACCTAAGGAATAAATACGTAATATAGTATCTAGAGTGACACTAAGTGACTTACAAAGAAATAAGATCGCCTTATTTTTTAATGATATAGATAAACGAAACAAATTGGGACGGATGACAAGAATAGAATAAAAGGTAAGGGAAAGTATAGTAGCGGAATGTAGTTTAGAGAAATCTGAGGCGGCGAATTACGGCAGGATAATTTCTAAGGCCCCAACAACAGAAGTATACACTGCAATAGAGAGATACCGGGGGATTTTATTAGTAAATGCCAGCGTTTCACCAACACATAATGGCATCTTGAGGACTTCGTACAGTTTTGCAGGCTAATTAGTTACCTAGTCTAAATATTCTAGACTGGAAAATTATATCTCCTATCTGCTACGATCTCAAATTTGGGTATTTATGGGTGCTAGAACAACAGCCATAAAAAGGTCGGGAGTAAAAAAAAAGGAATTGAAAGAGGAAAGCGTTTATAATGTGTATTTTGGCACGGAAAAAACCCGTGGAAAAGAAAAATCCTTGATTCGATCCACTTGACATTGTATCCCTCGTATATTTTCGCTTGTGTGTGGATTACACAATTCATTATGAAACATGGCATATTTGTCCCGAATTATGAACGGCAAAATCTTCTCCCAGCAATACTTGCACCTACGGATATTGTTTGGAAGACATTGAGTGAATATCAATGTGTTTGGTTCTCTGTACCGTGAAATATCTGGAGTCCGAACTAAATTTTAATGTTTGCTCTGTAGTAAACTATTTAGAAAAGAAATCATACCAATGCCATATCTATAATGTGATAGGAGTGCATATAAAGGTTTCATCTGAGTTCCAATACCGGTGGATCATCGTTCATTCAGACCAATTGAGCGGGATGTATCCAAACATTCGCGGCGATGATCGAAAGAAACAAGGATTAATAAAGAGAATAGCGGGACGTTCTTCGCATTGAAAAAGGAATGAACCGAATAGGCCACATCAAGAATCCACCGCGAGGACTCGAGACCTTACACATCGAGGTTTACAAACAGAGAAAGAACATACAAACGAAGGTCATACGCTCCGTAAAAACGGCTGCGATGTATCAGAGATTGTAAAATTGTCTCTGAAAGGGAGCCGTTAGTGACTCTGAGGTAATAGTCTAAGCTTAAATTACTTGAAAAGGGGAGATAGGGTGGGTTCCGCTCGGTATTATGTAAATATCTTGAGATATCTTAATAATTCGATATTTTCGGCAGATATGGAAAGGTAGCCGTGACTGAAAATTACTTTCTAAAGAAAAATAATTTATATATGCATGTATTCTGAAAATTTTTCGGTATTGAATTCGCAATCACTAGAAAATGAGTACCTCAGCAACGAGTTGTTCGTGACGCCATTCCTTACCAGGCTATTAATCTCAAAACACAGGTCTTCACGACCAGCAATTAAAAAAAGTAAAAACCTCTTTCCCGCGGCAACTGGCACAAGCAAACTGGTGCTGTCGCCACGAACAGAGAGGCTGCGGGCGCATATTTGTGGAGATATCAGTAGCTACCTCTTTACATGCGCGTTCCATCATCACCATCCGGCCGGCACGTCTGGGAGAAAGAGGGATAAGGCGACAGAGAACGGCACTTACGAAGGGGGCCGAGGAAAAGCCTTTGGAGGAACCCCATTAAAGTTTTTCGTCGCCCCACTGAAAAGACCGCTGGGCCGACGACGCTCCCTCGGTGTTCGGCTATTGTTTGAGTTAATGGCACCGAACATTCGCGCGCGGACAGCTTCTGCACCCGCCGCGCCGTCGTCAAGGGGTAACTACGCTCGTTCCATCACGGGGCCATGCATGACCACGCTGTCACCGAGGAGACGGCCGTGAATGACCCAAAAAGGATAACGTCGGATGAAGGGTGTACCCAAACTTTTTTTTTCTTTCCCCTGGCTGACCCCTGGCGTCCATGCCGCAAAAAAGCTTCCCGTGCCTCATCCATGACCACCGAGACACAGACCGAGATTTCGGCGGTCACGTCTGATGGCGCAAAAAAGGAACAAAGGAAGGGAAGTAATTATACTATGGTAATAAATGAACAATCCAAAAAATTAGTCATCAAAATTGCACATCTATCTGAGTAATGTCATCCATCAGTCTTTCAATAGAGGCAATGACACACGCCGTAGCCTCACACATTTTTTTTCCTATTAATGGTTAATACTAATGGCCTCAGTAGACCAGTTAAAATATATTTTAATCATTACAAAGATCATTAAAGTCGATGATTAATGATGACTTACTTTATTTAACCAATCACCGGGATAAAATTTCCTTTTTGCGAAAAATGTCCATTTTTATTGAATCCATTTATAAAAATGTACTGACAAGTCTCCCGGTTTAAATGTAAAGCAGACAAGTAACTAAGTCTTCCCCCTGATGTTATACATTCACGTAAAAGTGGCAGGTAATTGACCGACAAACTACAAAAACTATATACTAAGATATAAACTTTTCAAACAATATTCATAAAACGCACTAGTGATTAATGATAAGATATATTTCCAAGGATTGACTGTACGCTAAGACGAAAGGTAAATTCATACCACACGCTGGTCAATGTGTACGGCAGGAGCGATTGCTAAATTTAACCAAATTTTCAATCCAAAAAGCAATATTAAATGCTGCCAAGGATAATACGAATACCTGCAGAAATCCGGTATTCCTACTACATAAATGATAGGCCCATCATTTTCGTAAAAATGAATTAATTCGTCTTTAGTCGATGTAATGATTCATCTTATTCATGTATATGGAAGTGAGAGATGAATATAGAGACGAAAAAGTAGCAACTTCCGTTAATAACAACACTAATTAAATAGTATAGCAAGATAAAAGCCAAAATATTGACAATGTAAGGGTCTGTTAAGAGGGAGATGCTAACAAAATGAGGGGTAATGTTACCTACCTATCACACCAGTCAAAAAAGTACATCAATTTGATGCTAGGCCAATGGAAAGCGTCTTTGTACCATTTCTTCCATTCTTCTTCATTCTTGCATACCGATTTTGCTTCCATATAAATTGACGCTTGTTCAATACACAATCTTCTTCTTAAGAATCCTGTAAGCCCTCCACTTAAGTCTCTTCAACTCCATCATAGATCTTACTCGGTCTATCCATCCTTCTCACACCATTCACTTGAGGCTCACTTATCGTTTTCGCTATTCTCTGAACATAGCTAAACCTACGAAAAACACTACTGCTGTACAAAACCATCATCATCATCTGGTGTTCTGTCTGCTGACAGGTCCCGTACACCACTGGCGTCTCCATCCGCTTCTGTCCCGAGCTTCCTTCTTTGTTTCATCGTAGCTGATGTTCTTCACCTGATCCACCAATTTAATTCTTCTCCTTCCTCTCTTTTTCTTTCCTTCAATTGAACCTTCAAGTGCCACAGTTATAATAATTTTCCCTCTCATCACATGGCCCAGCCAGTTTCCTTTTCTTTTCCTAATTTCCTTTAGGAGCGATCTTCCTTCTTTTACTTTTCTCAAAACCTCTTCATTTCTCATCTTATCTACCCATCTTACTTTTTCCATCCTTCTCCACACCCGCATTTCATAAGCTTCTATTCTATTCCTTTCCCTCATACCTAATGTCCACGCTTCACATCCATACATGAAAACGCTCCATGAATAACATTTAGCTAGTCTCTTTCTCAGCTCCAGATCCAGACTTTTACTATACAAAACCGTAGATGCAGAATTCGTTGCTTATTTTTTCACCTCCCACTTATTGCTAAACCAATCCTTCCAATTCTGAATGCAAGTATTTGTAAAATACCTTATTCCACTTACATTTGACCTGGGCTAAAGTTTATTCTGGCTTACTTGAGTTTCATAATTATGCAATAAGTTAGGGCGTACTCTTTTGTATAAAGCGAATTTGCTTACTTTGGGAAACAAATAGAATTTATGACTATGCCAGTAACTTGGTGGAACTCCTTCATGATGAATATTCCTCCTCGATATCGGGGCACATGCCTTGACTCATGAAAAGCGCATATCCTCACCTCCCATCCCTTGCCTGCCACCTTAATTCGCTACCAGACCACCCACCGGCGTAGCCCTACTCAGGCTCTAGGCACGAATCCCTCTCCCACCCTATTCCCATAACCTCCCACCCGTCACCTGAAGACAATCTTGCCCCATCTCAATTTTGACTATTTGAGTAATGTGCTTTACTATGTATCTGCCTGATGATGTTGCTCAGCGAGAAAATCCGGGTCGTAAGAACGTATTAAATCTTTTGTGGAAAACTAAGTAATTCATCCTTTTATTGGGGAAACAAGCATCTAGATGCGCTCCAGATCCTTCCTACAGCTACCTCCAAACAACCAGCCTTAATCACTCTTCCCTCCAATTGATATGGATGATGGAAAGGTTGATAAAACCTCAATGGTTGCTATGACCAGGAGACTTCATGTCTGGACGGTATCCCAAAGCTTCGCAAAAGCCAGTAAGCAAGAGTCATCTGGCAGTGGAACTAGTAACTTACACGATCGCGACGAGGCCTTGGAACCGATTTGATTCAAACTAAGCTGAGGAAAAAGGCGCGCACATTTACCGTAAATAATGAACCTGTAAATGCGAACAGTTAAAATTGTTTCAGTTCATTTCATTAATTTTAATTAATTTCCAAAATCCATTAACAAGTCCTTTAATTAAATAGCAAAAAATGAAGAAAAAAAAGGTACGTGTAGCATGCAATAAGCGAAGTGGACCCACCACATGAATTTCAGATTAAAATGGCCATTATAAAATAACATCATCGCTATTTTTAAAAAAGGAATTCTTGTCCTTTCCAGTCAGGCAGCTGGACAAAATAAAATATATGAGCATTCAACTAGCAAATAAGCTCAAAATGAAATACGCAAAATATGATATGCGTATTCAGTTCTTGAATGATTATCATGTACTAAACTAAACTACGGATCCAAAGTGAACATTAAAATTATCACGCATAACAAATTATCACGTAAACAAATTATCACTCATCACTGCGACGCGGTTGGCAAATCTTTTATTAAGGGCTAAGTAATTTTCAAGAAAAAATGTTCCTTGAATTTGTCTCTGTAGTCACTTTTTTAAACTTGTTTTCTCTTTTGACATAGAAGAATAGACTCACTTCTGCATGAAGAAAAATTCCATAAATATTATAATAATTGACATTTGTCTAAAACTGAAAGTGTTGGGCTATTATGGGCCCTCATTTCGCATCCATCAATATTTGTGACACCGTGACAATAGTGACTTCCGTTCTATCTATGAAGCCATTCCACAACTTCAACCACCCGTTAACCATCGGATGACATTCTCCACGTGCTTCCACCTTCTCATCCTATCCCTTAAGGATTTTCCTGATATTTTTTCAAACAATCATCATTTCTATAGCATACGTAGGTCTGGAAAAACAAACTTTGCAAATTTCACTAGTAAGCGTTATTCACGATCCGGGTTTCGACAGTTTATGCCATCTTCAGCTCTTATACAATGACATAAACTGTCGAAACTCGGGTCGTGAATAAAACTTACTATTGAAATATGCATAGTTTGTTCTTTTTCCATAATGGAGAAATTTCACTGTTACCCCTGACATTGTTCGTTTTGTCCATAGGTCTTTTAGTTTTATTTTTCTCCGCTCTTGTCTTTGCCATAAAAATCATTGTTTACATTGATCATAAAACACAAGTAAATTTTACGAAGTAAAGAAACACATTTTTTCACAGCATTAAAAAAGTACGTCCTTTAGTAGGTAACTTGATGGCTTCATAGAAATATGAAATCTCCAAGAAGGGAATATTTTTTTTCCTGTGACGCCAACATGCAGAGGGACGCCGATCCAACAAAAGCACCGAGGCAAATAGGAGTGAAAACGCCGAAATTTGTCTATTTTTTATGAACCACACACAATGGACAACCATTTCCGTGTTGGTACTCTTGAGAGCATTCTTATTTTCTTTTCTCGAGAGTTAATTTAACGGAGTTGAAGACACTGGTCTGAATAAAATTGTCACTTGGCATAAAATGACCATCAAGTAGAAGAGCCTGGCGAGTCCCCCATCATGCTATTATGCTCCCAGTGTAAGAAGTTTTCTCCTTGTCACGAAGCACATGGTGACATAAATAAAAAAAAACGTCCAGCATTGCATTTTCTTCCAGGCACCACTGGAGTTTAACTTGTTTAGTAAAATATCATCGCAAACCTTCTGAAAATAACAGGCAAGAATTGGTAGGTCAAAAGTTTTATGAAAAGTTGTAGCACGACACTTTAACGTCGAAATACACACTCAAACGGAAAAGTTAGTCAATAAATACGGGATTTCTGAAATATCCTTGCATTCTGCTCCATAATTCCTTAATATAGAATTTTTAGGGAACAGAAAATACTCCACCCTGTTATTTAGTGCAGAGAAAGTTTTTTGACACAGTTTTTTGGGACGAATTATTTGAACACGATCACCAATATTGCAACAGATATAATATTTCATTATAAATAAATGCTCATTATATTTCTCAACACTGAATTAGATTTTTTTAAATAAATTGAGAGATCACATGAGCTAGTTAGGTAGTGCCTTGAGAATGGGTAACGAGTCGGAACCCGAAACGTCGGCTGCCTATGAATTTCTTACCCGGTGGCGAGCGAGACACAAATTGTCCCTTAACATTTGACAATAGACCTAAATGGCAGCTTGCCCAAAGTACACGACTATATATTATCACAGGTTTTCTTGAAGGTATAGTTCGTTTAAGCATATTAAAAAAATATTTTCTACATCTATTCAAATGCAACTAATTAGAGAAAAAATTAATAATTAAAAGAACATTGAAATTCTAATTATATTTTTCCATTTTTACGATAGAAAGAACCTTATCTTGTCTATTTTTCTCTTTTCAAGTAATCATTTAGGTATAGAACATTTTATCAAGTAGTTATATTTCACTGCAACGAATTATCAAGGGTTATGAAATGGTAAGGTGATAAATACTGAGTTGGATATTTGCACGTATATTCTCAGTAATTGATATTCTAACACTGACACTGATAACTAACTAATGAACATTATAAAGGTTGATTTGTCTTGCTTCTGATAAATTTTCAAGGCATATATTTAGTGGATATTTGATCTTGTGGATGGATCTAAGGGGAGGGGTATTTTATGCATATTTAGTGAAATAAGCCAGTTTTTTTAAGATATTCATATCACTGGAATTTTGTATCTGAGAAGCCTAGGTAAGTTTGATGGTGTCCAGAACGCGTCTTCGACACCCCCACCCCTTTTTCATGATTCTTTGTCAACAAGTGTACTTCAAGTACGGGGAATTTCTGTAAGCTTCAATTTAGGACGATACCTATGAATGACTGTTTCAGTTGAGCGTAACACGCAGAAAGCGGTCAGATTTTTGTTTCTCTTAGACCATTTTTACCAAGAAATATTGACTTTCAAGAGGTTATTAATGCCAACTAAATTTTTATTTTTTTTTTCGACACGCAGCTATATATTTATCAACCAACTATTTGACTCAAGAAGTAAAGGTTATGCTTTACTTTGTGTGGTTACTTTTAGTTTCAAATTCATTATTGGTTACATCGTCCATTAGAGAGCCATCGCCCATTATATAAGAACTAAATCGAAGCTTAAAGTTGATACTTAACTAATTATTCTTCATGGTATTTTAAAAGATATTCAATATAATTTCTCTTCGTTATGTAATTTTATTGTTATGAGTTGACACTAATCGGAAAATAAGAAAAATATCAAGAAAACATTACAATATTGCACGATGATGAATTATTTCAGATATTTTATAATTCAAAATAAAATCCAAGCAAACAGCAGCATAAATCCTTCTTTTTGATTTAAAATGTATTAGCTATTTAGGTACTTCATGCGGTACATCTTTTACGCTAAAAATTGAAATATTTTACATAGCGATTTGTTTATGACTCACAGCAGACGAAGATATTTAGAAATATATAATACAGAAAGCATTCGACCAAATAACTGGTGAAAAAAAAACAAACATTTCAGAGTAACTTTATCTAGCACTGAGGCATGAATACCATGAAACAATAAATTACCCAAGTCTACCAGTTGAAGGGTCTTTCGCCTTCCGTGCTCCGCTTATGCTAAACCCTCTGACCTTCCCGACTAACCTTAGCCCGGACGGAAATCTCGCAATTAATATTCATATCTCGACTGCAGTCGTATTTTGAACGCACGTCCACGGTAATTTGCGAAATGGCTTTTCAACTTCATTAAAGAGAGCGTATCGCGGAGATATACCCGGTTGCCACTGATGGAGACGGAGAAGAGGAGACAGAGAGAGGGAGATGAAAAGAGAAGTAGCTATGTGGAAGCGGGAAGGGAGTTGACACCATCCAGGCAACCGCTTAGCACAGGGTTCATTTATGAAGCTCTCCTCTGATGGACAAAACGAATTTTAGGGCCCTCAATTCCACGCCGACAAGGCTCCACCATCAGGGAGGAGAGTTTACTCCCACCGGGGGACGCTTTCCTCTCCGTCTCTCTACCCATCCCGCGAACTCGTTGAATCTCCTCTCCTTACCATACTGGTCATGTTCTCTTTATGTCCAGAGCCTTCTCCTCCTGCTACACGACTTCGATCCCACCCCGGAATAATCACGGCGTCGCTGCAAACTACGATAACGCATCGTTGTTACTGCTTTAAAAAATTCCCAGCCTAAGCCGCAGAAGATATGAAAATGTGAATGAAGGAAGAAGATTCAGTAAAGATTTTAAGTATTTTTTCAAGAAACTACCCGTTTGGAATGATTATAATTTTCAAATTTATTTATTGCATTAACATGATACGTTTCGTCTAGGATGCACCATCATGTGGGACTGTAGAAGTACGTTGGACGTCAAGCAATTAATAGCCCAAGATAAGAAAATGTTCATGGTAAAAAGAAAATATCCTCGTTCAAAGAGGACAAGACAGCAAAATAGGAAAGAGTATGTGAAAATATTCCTGAGGAGCGTGGCACTCAATGGATCGAAAGCGTAGACCATTTGATAAGCAGACGAGAACAGACAACAAGCATTCGAAACCGGGTGCTGGAGGATTCTGAAGATAAAATGGACATACAAAATACGAAATGATGAAGTTTACAGATGAGTAGAAGAGGAAAGGAGCATAAGAGACGCAATACAGGAATGAAAAATAAAATGAATAGGACACACCATAAGGTACAATGGGTTTGTGATGAACAGAATTGAAGGTAAAATAGAGGAAGAAGTCCCCAGAGGAAGACTTTGGAATAATTTGGAAAAATAAAGAGGAGAGTACATAGGAAGGGCAATCAGGAAGTAAGAGAACAAGCATTAGATAGTGAGGAGTGGAGGGCTGCAGTCAACCAATCTTTGAGGAATGAACGAACAATGATGACGTTTCGCCTCAATTTCACTTCCGGCACTTGATTAGGAAGCAAATGCTGCGAGGTGGAAAAATAGCCATAGCTGCCGACGCAACCTTCAATTTACACTCTACTTCCACTGACCTCGGTAAATAATTTTTGGTATGTAGCTCATTCTAAATCAGTGTCCACGCTTGTGCACGCTTATGGCCTCAAGTAAAAGTGCTATGCATTGTCTGGAGGCAGGGGAAGATGAGGACAGTAGTAGACTCCAGGTCACAAACCGCTCGGCGCATGGCCCTCGCAGCCATGCGTGTACCCTAATGATGCCATATCGAGCGCATCGAAGAAGCCATAACAATGCGTCAAAAAAAGTACAAATTTCCGAAATTAAGGGGCTCCACAATGGTTAAATTATCTATAAATTGTGGTTTCACCTGATCTTTGACCCCATGTGCAAGGTCATTGCGGTATGCCTCATAATAAGTCTTAAACAAGTGTTTTCTCACCACATTTATCATTTTTAGATACTTATTTCATTTTCACTTGAATTTTGAGATGCAAGCGTTGCCCTCGTGAACAAAAGAGAAAGATAAGGTTTTAAAAGAACTTTTCCCAATTCATGGTATTGAAGTTTGCGCAGATCAGTAAGTACAAATCAGCGCCCTTGAACGACGATAAATGGAACATTGTGCGTATGCGTAACGTTCGGTAACCAGTCCGTAGTCTGCATTATTCAGCATTGCAATAATATAACAAATATTGTTTAAAAAGCTAATAAATTCTCCAAATCCTTATATTTAAAAAGGTAAACCTTTGGCGTCTGATAAAGGAAAAACATGAAATTATCCATCGATTACGCCTTTACTACAGCAATAACAATGCAGATGCAATTATCGACGTTCTTTTTTTCATAAAAACACGTCAAATCTGTACCTGGCCGGATGCTTAAGTGCGCTGCCTTCTGCGCAGGCAATAGCACAGGGTCTGAACCTAATGGACAGCAACTGCACCACTGTTTTGCTAAGCGAGTGGCTCACTAAAGCCAATCTATAGCGTCCAATATGCTTCGTTCTGCTTATAACACTGTAGTTGTGGTAGAGAAACAAGAGGCCCTGAAAGCATCCTAGAGCAACTCTTTCGGTTATAAAAGGTATTAAACACGAGTATTTGCGCGCAAAATTAAATATGAGACAAAAAGAATCATAGGCTGAGAATGGCAGGAGCGTAATTGAGAGTATTAAGCCAATAGGTACCAGAACAATTGCGATCATCTCCCCAGGAAGCTGCATGATAATGACAGAAAGAAGTTGAAATAATGCATTGTAAAAATGAGGAAATCTAATGGGAAGGCACAAGTGTTTCGATTTCAACTATGAATGCTAATTTCGAATTCATGACGAGGCCTTACGTATGTGAATTAAAGTCTCCAGAGCATTTCGTCGTTCATAGACCTCCCAACTACAGGCTTGACGAATCCTCTCTCCGTCCGCTCGTCTCTCCATTGCTGAGTCACCAATTTTTCCAATACATTTTCGACAAATGCGTCCGAAAAATAAATCATTGAAAGAGAGGAAAACTGCAATAAATGTCTTCGCCAGCCGCTTCTAAGTAAAGCTGCCTTTGATTTTCATATTTCACTCTTTATACGAAGAAGTCACAAAAGTAGGTCTCCAATATTTCAATATCATTTGCAAAGCAAATAAAACAATACTCCGCGCGGAATTTTCACGAAAAGATATCCGCACTGGGAGTTTTAAGAGTCCCAAAAAGGATCTGTGGTTGAGTGGAGAGACTGAGGTACATTCACTTGCCGTCGACCGAGTTTTTAGCCCTTAATCGGACTGCCTTTCATTTCCAAGACAGTGAGGAACGAAATTTCGCCGCAGAAATAGCAAGCAACCCACCTTTATTCCTTTCACTCCCGCATTTAACTGTCACAGTGGATTCAAGGTTACGTTCATCCCCACAATCGTAGCAAAAACCACAATCCTCGGCCTAAAACGAAACCGACGCTTTCTATTCCAAGTCTCCAAAGAATTTCACAGTAAAAGGAGGAAACAGATTAAACAGATATTCATTTTTTCTTTTGAAATAAAACATTAACTCCCTTTAATTTCCAGTCAAGGGTCTCTAGTTAAACAGATTCAGGGGTAATTTAGTGGAAGTTGGTTATAATAAATACAACAATCGTACTTTTTCACAGATATTTAATAAAAATTACCACGTGTTTCAACTCACAGAGTCAGCATCAAGCAAAAGGCCCTGAGAAATAGATATACCACATTTATATGACTGGAGAGGTAAGTATATGAAATTGATGTAAGGTAGAAGGAGAAAGACGGTGGGTGGTTATGACGTGAAAACCAAGACCCTTCCACACACACTTCCTCCTTTCTTACTCCTGTTTCGTACACCCATCACTCCTTTCAACCATATAAATGTGATGTCTCATTTTTCTCAGGACCTAGTACCTGAAGATAACTCTGTGATTAAAAACGCGTAGTAAGAGTTATTAAAAATAAGTGGAAAAGTGCGACTGTCGTTTTCAATTAGGTAGTTTGAGTGAGATAATTCCCTCGTCAAAATAGAGATCATATTCGTATTGTACGTTTTAATTTCTGCAACTGCAGGAAGAATGGATTAAATATTGAATTATTAATGGTGCAAAAATATACTTTTATATGATCGAAATCCTAAGTAATTAAATCAAAATACCCATATAAGTCTTCAAAATGACTCATTTTTTTCACGCGGTACGTTCAAAATTCCTCCACAATGGACGTTTTTTAGTGAACCTGATGAATACATTCCGGTGATATTATGATTTATTTTCAAAAATTGTACAGAAAACATACAAACTAACCACTGTTAATTATTTGACGAGATCTAGGAGTTCGAAATTTCTCATGTTTTCAATAAAATCTTTAAGGGGTGCATACACGTACCCATTCCCATGTCAAAGGGTTGGTATTCTTCGTCCAAGATCTGGGAAAAAAGTGTAGTAAGGGGCTGATATGTATGGTATCTTTGGATGGGTGAGATGTTTTTCTTTAAAATGAGACCAAATTCACCGATACATAGGTGAAATGATATCTCGCTCAAACTACCTTGAGGGTCTCAAGTCATTTCTATCCAAACTTAAACCACCCGGTGGGCGCGCGGGCGGAAATTTGTCCGCCATAAAAAAGTTCATGCCCCACCGTTGAACGAACTAGCAACCTAATAGGACAACTGGTACTCTCGAACAACCCTCACTGACACAAGATGGCTGCGCAATCGTGTGGCGAAATAGTACGCGGAGAGTGCTCGTCAGCGTCAAATCTGATTAGTCCGAGAAAACGCGTCAGGCCGCTCGAATTTCCGCCGCGCGCCAGCTAAATAATCACAATGGCTCGGGGACTGACTGAAAAATGCAAGTGTATTTATTGTATTTTCTCTCATATATCCATCATTTTTTATTCAATCATTAAATTACTTCAAACTTCTAGGTTTTACGTTTTTTATTCTCAAATACAAGTAACTATTTATTCTCTCACTCCTGAATTTTAACATTTTCTTTTCACCTAGGGCACCGTTCTATTCTATTATTCCTCTCCGAGTTTTGAGATGAATGGGAAGCTGTCAGGGAAATCTTCTAAAACCGTGTTCCTGATAAGTAATTTCATTTTTAATATAGTACCCTAATATCAGTGCAACCACTTACACATTTTATTATCGGTGTTTTATTTTAAACACACATAGTGATAGATTTGAAATCTGAAAAGTGCTTGTAATGAAAGCGTTTTTTTCACAAGAATTTCACAGCCTGACTTAGAAAATTAGCATGATATTACCGGTTTTAGTCATGAAATCTAGGTTAAAAATCGATCACATGGTTTAATGAGTTTCACCGATGATATCACTAATATATTACAATTATAATATAGGATATTTCATTTAGCTATAATGATTATAATAGTTTAACAACAGCATTCTGAAAATAATCTAATATTTTAAATAGTGGCTCCTGAGGATAGTCCAGGAACTATAAATGTGGTAGCCCAAGTGTTAATCGCGGAATTATATGTCGAAAAAAAATACATAACCGAGGGCAGACAAAAATTTTGCCACGCCCGAAGGAATCCACAAAACGCTGCTGCTGGAAGGTTAATGGGTTTATTCCAATCAAAATATTTTTTTTCAGATATAATCACTGATGGGAAACATATGGTCCCGTTTTAAGAAAATGCGATTTAATTATTAATTTTCAGAACATCAACATTTAGTATTTCAACATCGAAAATGATTCCATTGCGACATTCCATCAATCTATACCCTAGCATCCTTAGTAAAAAATATGAATACTAGGTCTGAGAAAGTTTTACGAACGTTGATAGTCATGCATACAAAACTAGGAGACTAGGAGCCTGTTCAAATTCAACGAGAAAATGAAAATAATAAAATTATCTCTAAGGATGTAAAAACCCCGATAATACGACCTAAAAAATGCCAATGTCATTCAGAACAGTATACATTGATTTAGATACAAGAAGGAATAGATGGGTACCTATTCTAATGCTATACACCCTGTCACCAGACACTCTATGATTCGTCACTTCAGTTTGTCCTTTTCCAACGTACTTCTCCGACTAATATCTTCTGTGCTAAATCCAATGTATGCTAGCGTAGTACCCTGATGATAAAATATTTCTAACTGATTAATTTAATGAACTCTTACTCTTGGAGTCTTGACGATCAACTTAGCTATCTTAGAAACTCTAATAACTGATCTTCACACCGCATTACCCACACTGGTTTTGTTGTGCATCTACCGAAGTCTGCAATCCTTTGTTTGTTCGAACCCACTATAAAAACTCATCTCCATTTTCTATTTTAAAGTTTAGCTCTTCTCTAGTTACTGTTGCCAATTATTCGACATGTACATGAAAAAGCAAAAGAGAGAAAGGATAACTAAGATAGAAAAATGGACCATCCTCTACACGTCTATCGAAACAAAATGCCAGCTACATCACTGTACCAGGGAAAAGAGCTAGTAAATGGGACTGCGGTCGCATTTGGAGCGTATCTAAAATGTTGCCCACGTTAAGTTTGACCTTCTTTTTGAAGCTTCGAGCTCGCATTACCATGCTGACCGATTCAGCTGGCCACCTGATGCCGGAATACTGTGTGAGAGGGAGTGAGTGATAAGGACGGAAGTGGATGGCGCTTTCGGAAAGAGAGACATAGCCGGAATTAATGGAGGACTTGTGTGAAGGCATGGGGGACGGGTTCGGTGGACTGTGAGATTGCTAAAGGACATTTTAAGTCTCTATTCTATGTCGGGCCGCATTTGCGGAAAGGGCAATGAGAGGGCCAAAAAAGGACTAAGAGGAGCACTCTCTGAATTGAGAAAGACATTTCTCAAAGGTAAAAGTGATTACGATTGAGTAGTGCTCGCTCGTTTGGGGCAGTTGTACTCGTAGTAGGCTGGAAAGAGTTGAAGAAAATAGTGACCGAAGAATTCAACAGAAGAAATTCGGAAATGCAATAGAATAATGAGAGGAAGAGAGTTTTCCTAACATATTATAATAGATGTGAAATCTACATCGTATTTTTCCACCAGAGTTTCTTAGGTACAGCAAGTATCAACGCATCGAAATCGTCATCAGGCTACGTGATTTCAACTGCGTGGATGATTCCATATCCGATGATGACGCTAATGCATTGAAAGTAGCAGCACCCATTACATTACGATGGAAAAGTGAATTCTAGTTCCAAATTCGATTAATTATCGATGTTCACAAACTTAAGCGTAAAACTATTAAATATGCCAGTAGAGTAAAAAGAGGAATTGATTAGGGTGGTGTTTGTCCGAATCATTTTCTGAAAATGACCTCAGTAGATGCAAGAGCAACGTAAATCAATTATGATTTACCCTTTGGGATGAATCTTCTTCAAAGCAGTACCTATAGTAGTAATAGTATTTAGATTGTCCTGATTCTAATACGTAGCTTTTATGCTACGCTCGCTTTTGGCAAGATAAGCCAAATGATAACACGAATTAATGAGAAACGTAACAATAATATATAATCTATTTTACGTAAGTACGATAATTCCTGTCCTTACGGCCCTCGTATGCGCAAATTTCATCGGCACGGAAGGGCAGCCTGATGGAATGGGCGTGTGAAGTGGGACGGAGATAGGGTTGCTACACCACAGAAAACAGAGGTTATTCTGAATACTGGCGTTAAAAAAGCGTTTTTACTGGAGTAAAAAATCTTAAACCTCCTATATTTTCATATACAAAATTAAATTGCAAAAAATGCTTACCGTTGCCAATTAATTGATACACATCCGCTTATTTCCGGTTTTAAGCCGCTTACTTCACCACAAAAGTAGTGAATCGTACCAAAGGCAAACTCGTATTGCATGAATATCTCAGCCAATGTACGTCGGGAAACCCGTCGATGATGCCATTTTTACTTTCTCTCTTTGATGGCAAGACTAGATAGAAATTTAAAATCCGTTGGGGCAAAATAAATTATTCAGTATACCTTGAGAGATGTAGAAAGCCTTCATTTACATGATAATGCATTCATAAGAAATTACGCATTGCTCATAATGTTATTGCAATACAAAATATCGTATTGCACCGATTAATATGTTTTCCAACGCTCTTTTATTCGTTATTGAAAACAAAAGTTATGAATGCTTGCGATCGTAATGACATCATTACACGAAGTTATAGCTTTCAGATGGCCTGAATTTTCATATTGCATTTGTGGAAACAGTAGATGAAGAGGGTTGCGAGGAGAGTAAGTTAGTAAGTCCTTTCATCTGAATACCTGAATAGCTCTGAATTTAACATGATAGGCCCATAGCTCGCGCGGTAATCAAAAGTTAGTAAATAAAGGTACCGAGCTCCTTACCAGCTATTGCCCAGCAGCTATTTTTTCAATATCTAGATCCCCCCACTCCCAAAATTTTCTTTACACATATGTTAAAGATTTTGATTTATCTTTAACTACAGAGGCAGCAAAGCATGGTGGCTATTATATAGAAAGCCAATTTCCGAGTACAAGTACAAAGACTACGAACTTGCTCTTCTCGGGGATCGATGCAGTCTCCACTTTTCAGTGCCGGGGTTACCAAGGTCGCAAACATTCATTCCCAATTGCTAAATGCTCCATATTTACCTAAGGAAACACTATATCTGCATGTCTACGGATCTAATTGTTTAAATGGGTTTCCCCCATTGGATTGTAAGCAGTATTAGTATTATTTTAATCCTACTTCGTTTTGGGTCGTAAACATTGTTGTGAAACGCTGCTGACACTTTCCCGCACTCTCGAGGAAAATGCAGTTATGTCGGCGAGGTTGGCCCAATGAGCTGTCTTCTCCCATCCGCTCATTATAAGAACCCTTACACACGTGCCTCATCGCCCTTAAGGTCAGGAATCGCGCTGGCCGCGGAAACCATGTTTCGTCTGAACTGAAAGGTAGCGAGATAAAGAGGAGAAAAAATCCAGGGTCTCCACACATAACACTGTGGGTTTGATACTCTTTAGGAAGTTTGCATGGCTGAAACTTTAAACATAGGCTGTAACACCTCAGACCCAATTGCTCTCTCAATTGCCAAAGGATACTAAATTACTCCTCTTTTTCTCACCCCTTCCCGCGCACAAGTACTCCCCACTTAAGATGCTGCTCTTATTGCTCTCAGGTCAGAAAAGGGGGTCAATATTAGTCCAAGATTTTTCTCCACTGATTTCATCACCGTCTTAATCAGTCAAACGGCCAAAGAAGGCATTATCAATCGTATTTATCAAAATCCAAACATGGTATCGCTTCAAAATCCATCAAATATTTATTCAATTATTTCAAAAGGAGTTTCCGAGGGTCCCCGTAACTTGTTATCTTCTTTTGTAATAATTTATAAAATTTGTTTCACCAAATATAGACGAACAATAAAATTATTGACAGCACACAACAGTCTTGATTTACCGGGACACGATTTACAGAGGTCCTCTAGGATATTCTTATTGTCCGCAGAACCAATCCTTATATTACTGCTGTTCAAAGCCAGTTTAAGCCATGCAAACCTGCGCCATAATCGAAAATTAGTTCCCTCCCAAGAAAAAACGCTTCAAAAAATATGAAACAGTGTAATCTTAATCATATCGTATAATGAAACATGAAAAATCACAGAAACGTCTTATTAAATCGTAAATTCATTCTAGCATTAGTCCTTCTGTACTATCCAAAGTGGCCTCAGTTCACGTTACCTCGTATAAAAGAGGCTTCACTGCACCGGACGCAGAATATTTGAGTTCGAAAAACTTTTGACCCAACAGTATCTTGTTTTTTAGAGTACGGCGAGAAAAATGTACCATATGCACTAAATTGAGCATCTCATATTTAGAAAAGCATTTTCGAACCGCAGAAAATATCAATCCTATTTGACACATAAACACTTACTCAATTACAATTTTTTTCATAGGTAGAGTCAAGGAATAAAAATGCAATTTTAAAAGTCGTCCTTTCATGTGTAATACCGGAAATCTAACGTGTTGGAGAGAATTGTTCGATAAATATGTCGCACCAAAGCAACTTGATCAATACTTGTGGATAAAAATTACATCTTTTTCCTCTTAAATAACATCATCCTGTATAACGTCTACATTCGAGAATCAGATAAGCTGAAGATACATTTTTATATGATACATCAGATTTCGATAAGAGTAGCAGACATTTTTCAACGACGTACTGGTTGATTTTGATAAGGGATTGTCGCACATGTTTCCCCGTGAATTAAAACTCAAGCGGGTAACGGAACTAATTTTTATATACATAATCAGGCAAACGGCGCAGCATTATCTCAAGGTGGCAAATGTCTATACTACAGTCCATGAGAGAAGCTGAAATACAATAAAGTGAGTCTGAGATAATTGGCGTAATCTTCTTCTTTCACTGCAGTTTAATCCCTCGAGACTCGGGTTCGACGTTCCTCACTTTCCTTCTCCATTCTTTACGGTCCTTATTTTTGCGTAATAATTCATAATTGGTGTAGTAGATAATAAATACATATGATGCAACATACCATTAAGGTTAACAGGTAAATATATTGAAGAATATAGAACGGCAAGCGAATAGAAGGGTAGTTTCCCTTCCAACAGTCAAAAACATCGAATGAAGACTTGGACCAAGAATGGTGGAATAAATGAGATTTTGACGAAAATATTCCAGAACACTTCACGCCACACATGCATATCCATCTTATTTTCAGATTTCAATCTCACTCCAACTTTTCCTGCCATACTCTCCGATCACTTTTCCTCCTCTCCCGATGCCTACAGTACTTTCCAATTCCAAGGTCAACGAGGATGAGAATGAACGGACCCGAGGGCAGAAGAGGTCCTTCCCGAATGGTCTCAATTTCGTCCAAATAAAATCATTTTATCCGTCTGCCTCCGGTTCGTCCCATCTCATCTTCCAACTCTCTTTCGGCTCCTCATGTTCACCACCTGTCGTTTTCTACGTCTCACCCCCATCCAATCACTCTCTCTACTCTCTCCCTCTCTTCTTCTCTGTTATCCACTTCTCTTTTCTTTTCTCATCTGTCCTTTCACCGCCTTCTTCTCTCCTCCATACAAAGCGTTTCAAATCCCTGTTACGCGAGCATAGAGCGTAATATTTTAAATAGAAGTAAAGCTTTCCAACTATAGCTCTACAATTTTTTTTCCTAATAGCTAAACGGATTACGCTGATGATGGGTAATTCGAGCGCTAGTATGGTATTCAGCGACAGGGTATACTCAGAAAAGTTTTCTCACGTTCCTATTCTTGTTATAATGAAGTTTCAAAAACGCTGCATTCGTGTAGGTGCTGAAAATGAACAATTTTCCGCTCACAACGTAGCACAGTAAAAAAATCAATTTGAAAAAGAAGTTCTCGCTGTAAAATAACAAAGAAATTATTAACATGTAATTTTACGGTGTAATTTTTATAAATTACAATTTCAGCACTCGAGATACTACTTGTATCTAACTCGGGACGGAATGCAAAAATTGACAGCGGCCACCATTATTTTGCAGCAATATTCCTTCCCCATCCAAAATCACCAATGTAATTTAATTCCATTCCTGATGAAGAGATATGAGGATAAGGTTAATGCATTGGCGGAAAGCAGGCTTCCAACTCCAAGGGCCAGGTTTGAATCCGACACATGCTAACATTCTGCAATGCCTGCGTTTTTCAACGGCATTCCTACATCGCCAATGAAATTTAAGTAAGTATCCTCATGGTCTTGGTAAAAGAAATCGGTGTATGTTAACATGCACGTCAACGTAAGACTCTACGAAATCATAGTTTGGCCATACATAGCACTCCTGACCCCTTTCTGGCCTGACCTAGCAGCCGGGAGAGCGTGAGAGGTTTGGCCTTGACCTGGGACGAGCATTGCATGCCTGGTGTGGAATCACCCCGTGCCACCCGCCCTGGATGTGGCTCGACTCCGTAATTCGTAGATGTAGGTGAATGGGTGCGGGATGGGCGTTTCAAGATATCTCTTATAGCTGAAAAATCACCCGCTCCCACTCCACCTTGACGCAGCACGGTGAGAATTATCTCTACTACGGGACTATTCCTCTATGCAGCCTACATTTTGTATAGATACGCGCCTCAGATTGATACCTTAAAGTATTTTGAGCGGAATCGTTCCCTAGTTATAATAGTTATATTATAAATATACGTGTTAACTTAACAAGGTGTAGGCAGGATGAATTAAATATTAAACGTTGCGATAATGTACTTTTAAATGACTGAAATTCTAATTACTCAAATAAAATATCTATAAAAATCTTTCATTCATATGTTCACGCAGGACATTTCAAATTAATTCACAGTGGAAGGTTTTTTACTATTCTGGAAACAACACTGCGGTGACAGTATGGTTAAGTTCCAAAATTAGTGGAGAAAATATACGAAATACTGACTTAATTTTTTTACGAGATCTAGGTGTTAGATGTTCTTCATTTTTTTGATGAGGTTTCTCTGGTAAACATTCACGTACCATTTTCCATGCAAAATTACAAGTATCCTTCATCAAAACTCGAAAAGTATTTCGGTGTGTGGCTGATATTTTGACATCTTGGTAAGGCTTAGATATTTTACATTAAAATGAGACCGAATCCATTGGTTTCTTGGTGAAATGATATTTCGTTCAAACTACCTTAATTTTGTTACCAATGTCCATAACAACCCAACGGCCAATCGATATACTTATATAACCACCTAAATAAAGACTGCAGGAGGTAAATTTATTTGTCCGTTCATTCTTCTAGGAAATTCTGCATTGTTAAATTTCCATAAATTCTGCTACATAAATAAAAAAAACTTATTTATATTTATAGATATTTTTATATTCTTCTATCTTGCAACATTTCTCACAATTCCATTCGGTAACAAAATTCGACGATAAAATGAGAAATTCCAAACACTTTCCTTTCTTATGATACATCTCTTGAGCAAACGATCAACCGATCAGTATTTATAACTTAATTTTTCAAAATAAACAAAGCCTGTAAGCAATAAAAGAGAACTTCCAAAAATCAAGCTACCAGGATTCACGTTATTTAACGTTTTACATCAAGAGTATATTATGCATTCCATGGAAAAAATTTTGTAATAGCAGAAAATTTATTTGTGATAGTTACGTGAAAATGTAAAAAAAATCTTCCATGCCCAACATCAGATTGAATGGGTGTTCACGTTACTTCATTTTTTATCCTGACTGCATCGAATTGGATACCCATCACGCCATAGATCTCACTGCCTCGGCATCAAGTTCGTTTTCATCTTGGGATGATTGAGGCATAAGAAAATGGCTACAATATGTAAGAAGAGACAAAAGATTACCACGCCTGCCACATAAAGACATACAAGTAGAAGTTGGATTGACTTTGAACAGTCTTGGAAGGTGCAAAAGAGATCACAACGGCTGCATTATATTAATCTTGAAATTCTGAAGAAACAAAAAAGGATAAAAGAAAAAGTAGTTCAAAGACTTTCCACCCTTCAGCTAGACCAGAAGTTGTACCTGTGTTCAATAATCTGTCATTATACTTGGAATTTCCCCTATGATTTTGTTTTCTGTATTAATAAATGACACGAAACATCCATAGATTACTAGCAAGCATTAATAATTCTAATAAGTAGCAGTATCTTAACCCCTACTATTGATTCCTTTGCACATTCAGTTTCAGCATTCAATCCCCGTAATGAAGAGAGACGAAAGTTTTCTGTGAGGCCGAAAACTTTGCTCCAAAGTTTTTGTCCTTTCATCAGCCGCTCTTCACGAGACTTAGGGTTTTACGGATTCAGTCATGCAATTTTGACGTAACTACTTCTCAAACTAGAGGAGTTTCATGCATGAGCGAGGAAAATAATGATCCGTTCGGCGTGAAAGAACAAAAACTGACGAAGTCCTTCGCACGGGAGATATGAAATTGATTAACCAGGTATGGAAGCCGAGCAGGTGGTTACAACGGGCAATAAAACGTAATGGGAAGTTGAAGACCGTCATTAAGGGTATAACACTAAAAAGCAGAGAAGGGGAAGAAAAAGATTAGACAAGTATTTCATGACCGCTTTATTAAGGAGTGATATACGGTGGAAAGGTAATTCGAAGACAGCGCAGAAGAGGTGATACGTTCCACCGAAAACTTTCCTTGCTGGAGGAATCAATCTATAAAAATGAAACTGTGTTTGATTCAAGAGAAGAGATATCCAAAACCGCTGACATACTCGAGCTAAATTTAGAAATTATGTACCTTAGGATTTAAAAGCATTAATAAGCTTGTCATAAATTACTAACTTGCTGATTAAAAGTGATTACCAATATTAAACACATTTATAATAATTTAAGGATTCTATATATACGTCTACTTATTACCCTGAAAGTCACCAAAAGTGTGTTCGGCAGTGGGTGGCTTATCACCGACATGAACTACAGTGAAGAAATTTACTTTCACCAACAGGCACTACATAATGGGTAAGCTACAAATGCTACAGAGACCACCAACATAATTTATAATGTAACTGTGTTTATGCGACACAAGAGTAATGGAGGGAACATGCAAAACATGGTATTAGCAATACTCGGCAGAAACGTGCATTATAGGGCATATGAATTAATCAGCTGCGCTATCTGTCAACTAACCTACTGCAAGGTCTTAACGCAGCCAGCTCTTATCGATCGCGGGAAAAAACGACATTTTTAACTTTTCTGTTCTACAATCTGTTTCCCTTACTTTATTCTCATGATCTGATCTACCGCAGTATACAGATATTGGAGTTCGTAAGACATTGCTAACTTCATTGTAAAAAAATTATTAATTTATGTTACAGATTAATTCAAATTACTGCGGCCTATTGCCCCCAGGGGCTCATGTGTGAGCATTTTTCAGCCAACTTTTACATTGATATGAAAAGCATTGCATTCGATGCAGAGGTCAGTTATCGTTTTTTTTTAATTACTCGCATTTCATAGGCAAGGTCTTTTTAGTAACGGATGTGAAGAGGAACCAATTTTTTTTAATTCTAGCAATCAATTTTTACTTTTACTACAATTTTTCCTAAAATTTTACTCTTCGTCTCCAAACTCGTACAATTCCATTTTATTTGAAAGGTTACTCACAAGAATGTAGAGTCACGCCAAGTAAAATGTTTGAAGAAGCGTAACTGCATTTGATTTACACCTAAATTTCGAATTCTGCGCCGATAGTTGAGGGTTATACATGTTTTAATAAGTTTATACAGTATTGAAAATATCAGATTTTTTAATTATTTTGGAACCGCCGCATAAGCTCAAAATGGGAATTTATGCTATAGGCACATATGACCAGGTTAAATGACCATAAAAATAAAATTACTGAGACATTTTAGTTGGGGTATTTTTCATCCCAAATCCTACGTAAATGATCAATGACTGATATATATTATACGTATTTTGCGGGTCAGTTTGGGAGGGTTCGTTTAATGTTATACGATAATATTTTATCTTCCTCCTCAAACAAATTCCACATCTACCATATTTTAGTACTGATAATTGGACGTCTTCGAAGAGTAACAATTTCATAAATAAGATACATAGCCATATGGTGCTTTATGTGAGAACTTTTAAAAGTCATGAATCACTGATTAATATCAAACGGACATTTTACCATGATATGGCGAGCGTTTGATTTTAAGGCACGCTTACGCGGATAACTTTGGAGTTGAAAAAATACCATTGTTTGACAGACTGCCCCTCTGCGGTACAAAAACGAACAAAGCCGAAAAAGAGCCGTCAGATAACTCACTACGAAAAACTTACTCCGCTAAAAACGTTCACTGCGGGGCTTATCAAAGCCCTACCCCTCACAGCGCGGCGTGGCCCACCGGTGGGTCACACTCAGCCTTTTGCATGGGAGGCGTGGCCCACCAGTGGGTCACAGTCCTCGATTTCTACTAATCTCACAATACTCCACGGAAGTTAGGAAAATTCAATGAATTTCACGGCAGCGTCGCTTGTTGGATTTGCGTGACCCGCCGGTGGGCCACGCCGCAGTGAGCGTGTTAATACTAAGCAAATATAGTACCCGATTTTTTTGCGATTAATCGGTCTTCGGGGGAAGCACGGCCGAGCACATTTTCAGAAGTCAAGAAAGCCTAATAATTAAATACATCATAATTCTTATTATCAATGTGCTCAAATCAAATGTGACTTTCTCACCACGACTGGGCAAAGCAACCTTTCTGGATCCCTCTTCCACCCACTTTCCTTGCTCTCCCGCGCACCTGATCTCCCCCTCTTTTCCTTCCTCCACAATTTACGTACCTTCTCTCTCCCCATACATCCCTCCCTCCCTCTTCTTGGCCTCCTCGTGACCTCTATTCGCCCCTACCTCCTCACCCAACTGCACTAACTCGCAACCCCAGAGGGAGACTCGGAACTTCCCCAACACCCCTGGACAAACCTCGCCCTCCTGGCGCACACCTGAGGGGGTTTTCGAGACGGGAGTGAGGTGGTTGTGACACACAAACATCAGCCCCATCCCTCTGAAATCTCCCATATCAACCCTCCCCCACTACCCTACCCCAGGAGGGCAGTTGTGAGGCACCAAAACCTCCCTCCGTTTCCCCCCACCTTCAGCCAACGCCACGTGAGAGAAGAGGGTGAGTGGCGGGGGGTGTCCCAGTGGGAGGCAAGCAACTCATGGACCTCTCTATGCATTATCCCTGTTGCGTTGCCACAGCGCCCCATACCGCCGACGCCACTATATTAGACGTGAGCGTCCATTTCATTCCAAGAGCTATCCGTCAACTGCTTTTTACCCTTCATATACGATATAAATAGCTATCAGATTGCAGGTCTGCAGACGCAGACATTGAAGGTGTTGACAGTTAGTGCGGATCGGATTACATAATCAAACTTCAGCGGACACGAACGATATTGAATGGAACGATGTGCACTGGTAAAACATTCGGTATCATACCGGCAGGTAGCACCATAGAGTTTGATATTAGCCGAAGGCTAAAAGTTTTGAGCGAAGTTCTACAATTCGTCCAAAATAAGTATTTAAAAACGCTACTTTTTTATCAAAGAGTGATAAAAAACTAAATATAACCTATGAGTTGACGCATTTAATGAAAATTGACTTGGAAATAAATCGCGGACATGATTATCAAATTAAATTTGTTGTTTGACGCACGTCAACTCTCTTCACGATCTGTACCTGTTTTGACTCTTGAAGCGTGCTACCAAGCTGACAGGATCTGAAACGGGTGAAAAGCGAGAGCGCCGTTGCGTTGGGAAGTAAGCAGCGCGCTAAAGAAAATGAAAAGCTCCCTTAATTTTTTGAGGTAAGTGCAAGATTTTCTATTTTCTGGTGATATAATTTTTGATGAGTAAAAAAACAAATCGACTCACACTACAAGCAAACTGAGAGTTGGTATAGTAATATAACGTATACATGGCGACGTGCGAATCCAAGTATATAGTTTATATGTATAGATATATCGAGAATGGATAGGTGAATACCGTTTTGGTGAATTTGTCACGCCAAGAGAGTTCGTACTCAATCTTCAGATCGGATTGAATTCAGACCGATGAGAGATCGCTTGATTTTCCCAGTGGAGGATACCTGGACTCACTAAGCGACCAACTTAGAGGCCTTCTGGGGAAAGATAAAATGGAGTAACTGCTCTCCGGTAGGGCCATACTCGAATTCACCGCAAGCATTGGAGACCAGCAAATAAAAATGAAATTCGCCAACTCAACGAAATATATAGGAAGGCTTTAGATTTTATTAAAAACTGCTTCGAATGAAAAGTTGATAGATGACAGCTATTGGAAGGATTCGGCTAAGTGACGCCATGTACGTGAATTTTTCATGAAATGCCAAGGCTATTAGAAAACTTAAGATGCCACATGTTTTATGTCAGCACAGCGGTTATTATTTTAGAAAAACAATACAACCATCAGAGGGAGTAAATATAAGAGAAAAGGTAAAAATAAGAGAAATGGACTCTCGTGCCATCTGCCCACTGCCCACCAATCAAGACAACAAAAAGAGTAGACAGAAAAACTCAATTTACCAAATTATACTTCAACATGAAATATTTGAGGCTCTCCAGAAGAATAATTAGAATAATGACAGACATTGGATAACGATCAAAGGCGAAGGAGAGAGTATGCAATCTGAGGAACACCTAAAGCCATACCAATAAGAGGAAAATCACCTAATTGAATCGTCGATCACAACGAAGACATAAAACAGTAACCCGACAAGAAGTCTAAAGAAACTTCACACCTACCTTTCTCACTCTCAATTCCATTCTTACTTCCCTTCCTTCTTCATGGCTTGTGTCCGAACTCTCCTCCTGCCACACCCCATTGCTGCAGTATATATGACAGTGTGTATGGCGTAATTCATGTGCCCCGCAAACAGGCCGATGGAGCTAAACATTCAAGGCAAACTTAGGCAAAATGCACACGATCAATCCCTGAGAACTTATCCATAGTAAAGACTCACACGCGACATCCTCATGACTATGGGGCTAAGAATTCATCCTGTCGCCACCTCGGAGAAGTTTGTTCGAGCGATTCGACCGATCTAATCGATCGTTTAGATAACGATTTTTCAAATGCCAATCTGGTAGGTTACTCAGACCAATCCTTATCTAATTGGACACTACAGCATGAACACGGGCGTTAGCAGCGGATGTGAAGAATTGGAATCCCGACCTTTTTAAGGGAAGCAAAATATGCGAAACTATAAAAAGGGATTAAGACACGAACATGAAAGAAACATACTACGGTGGTTTGGTCATGTCCATATAATAGACAAGACTTGAATTACGAAGCAGGTTGGATGTGAGTGGATGATCTACAGCTACATCTACTAATTACCCAGCAAGCCACCACAAGGGTGTTTGTCAGGGGGTGACTTATCACCAACATGAACCAGAGTGAAGAATTAACTTTCACCAATATGCACCATACTATTGGTATGCTACTAATGCTACAAAAACTACTAAAACAACCTATAATGTAACTATGTAAAAGTGACACATGAATCATGCAGGAAACATGTTGTTAGCACTACTTGGAAGGTTTAGAACGACATTTTAAACCTGTCTGTTCTACAATCTATTTACCCTTGTTCTATTCTCATGATCTGATCTACCGTAGTATGTTGTAGTTTATAAGATATTGAAAATTTTGGATGAAGATTTCTCGGGTTTTTATTTTCACCATTACCCGGCTGGAAACCCGAGAACTCTTCATTCTAAGCATTCGCCGGGAAAGACTCAGATCCTACATTGAAAATTTCGTCTGAAAATAAATCGGTCTTCAATTTACACAAAAGATTGAGTGTAATGAACAATCGACGGACTATTGAGTGTTGTCATGTCGAAATATTGGGTAATAACAGAGTAACAAAGCAGATTTATGATATAAGAGCGAATGGTTATGAGAGGAGGGTGTAGACCGAGTATGTCTCGGGTGAATTTGGTGGAAGATACTCTTATCACTTTGACTGTGGTCGGTGTAAAGAGTGCGTTAACTCATGCAGGGCTATATTTCCCTAATTCTCAAAACCTGTCAAGAATGTACCATGAGAATTGTACCATTGTCATTATTTCAAATACCTCGTAGCTTATTTTTCTCTAATTTATTAGATATAATTATATATAAGTATACACGTCAGGATTTTCTTAGGCATAAAAATAGTTACTGTTACAATTACAAAAAATAAAAAGATGCACAATGAGGTTACCTGGGTAAGCTATCGGTAAATCAATGATGCATGATACCTATAATACGAGCAATCAATTTTATCGAAGAATGATCTATAATATTGGACGAAAAAAGTACAAAATATAAATAATGAATCATAAAATATTATGCAACTTTTCTTGGTGTGATACACACGGAATTATTTACCGTAACATGTCCGACGACAGTACAACTTAGGCAAATATATAAGTATCATCTCTAGTCACCTTTCCAGTTAACTTTTGCCGTTGGAGGAAACAAAATCCTTAGGGCTTCTTTTCTTGTCCTTAGGAATCGGTATTCAATTGCAGAAGTGACGATCACGCAAGAAAGCAATTTTGACATTGGAAACACGCTGAATCCTTATATGGAGTTTCAGAAATCTCAGAACAAAAGGCCTTTACAAACATTCTAAGACGATATTAATGGTGTAGGCTAATATTGTCTATGCATGCAGGCTCATTGATATTAGATAGAGCAAAAGCTCTCTTCTGAGATGTAAATTGGAGCTATACAACAATTACAGATCGCTCATTAGTGCACCATACTTGTTTTTGTTGTAGTCAACTGCTGTTTTTGTACTCTTTCGCGTCAATCCCTGTGTGCTATCGTGCTTTTAGTTGTGCCTAGACGATATAATTCTAATTTCACGCCTGCCATGACACCTGACCACTAATACACCATTTTTTGCGATAAACAAGTCCTTCACGTTGAAGTTTTTTAGGAACATACATTACCTTTAGCATTGGCTCTCTTTCTTTGAAGTGTCCAAAACAATTATAGTGTCGTTGAGTCTTGTGTTACATTGCGAGTTTTAGACTGGCAAAAAACCTGTCCCATTACACAGTCTGTCCACGATTGAACAGCCTGTCGAGTCGTACCACAATTGCAGCGCCAAAGTTAATAAATATTATGAGGTAACCTCCAGTATACCATAGCACTTAAATATTAACCTACAGCATAAAAAGAGAATGATGATAGAAGTCGTACTGCATTTGAAGTCCCTTCCACGAACGCTTATTAGTTTAACATTAAAAAACAATACAAATGTTTTGAGTAAAAGAGCTAATGAGAGTAAGGCAGAGTGTTTGACGGTTCGTATATGCCCGATGTGGTATCATTCACTTACACTTATCTATTGCCTAGTAGGGTACCTCGCAGACGAAGACACATTGCGTTCGTCGACACCGCACTACGCCGCTTCAGAACTCTCGCCTATCCGTCTCGTCCGTCCTTCAACTTTAGTTTCCCCCGACCCTCCAACATAACTCTCCGCAGGGCAGTGAGGGCTGGGAATGGGGTTTCTCCACAACGCTAGCGCGGCAAATTTCGTCAAAAAGTTGGCGAGCGAGCGACGCAGGAGGCCCGCGGGGTGTCCGCCCGAAGCACGGCACCCCATGGGGAGCGGGAGTGAGTAGGACGAGGCGAGGCAAGATGATAAGGTGGAAAGGAAGGCGCGGAGTATGTCCTGGAAACGGTGGAGGGAAAAGTGGACGGTTTAATTTGATTGCGTGAGGCGGTCAAAATACAACGAGAGAGGTTTAAAGGTCGTCACTCCATTCAGACTAGAGGGATGGGTGTCCAAAGCGCTTCGGAATCGAGAGCAGTCCACGCGAACGCAATGGGCGATTGCGACAGAGGAAGCAAAAAGGAAGGAAGAAAAAACACATTTCTAAGTATTTATCCGAGAAGTAGAAACGCAATATTTGTTCCAAGAATACACATAATGGATTCTCGACTCGTCACCAAAAACTGTTGCCTTGAATGCCGTAAACAAACAACTTTTTCGATTGAGTCGCCTTCTAGTGATGGAAGACGGCAGTTCAAATGTAAATACAGTTTACAGATCGTAAATAATCACGTCTTACCGGTTTTACTTACCAGTAATCATAATGCAGTGGATGAAAAATGTAGCACTACACGTGGGACGTAATTACTTTCTTTTTTACAACTGTCCGGTCTACATATCTATATATTTAATTCCTCTCCAAATTTAATTACGCAAATGCACAATTAACTTCTTAGCACTTCATGAATATTGTTCTAGAGCAATTTAATAATAATACGAGGTGAAAAAAGTGGAATGAATTAGAGGACGGATAAAAGTACTATAAGGGTTTCTAAACCAAGATCCGACAATATCATCTATGGAAGAGAAATTGCGCCAATAACTATCATACTAATAAAAAATAAAGGAGAGATTGCTGACCTACTCCGAGGCCACCCATGAATAGTAGGTTACACATTAACATCCACATGAATCTATCTAGATCATACCTTCTGATTCCTAAGGCTCTCAACAGATAATAAACAAAGAAATGTAGCTGTAAATTAACAGTAAAAGATCCACACAGCAGAGAAAAGACTCATGATGGAAGTTTCATATGCCTCTAACACACATCCTGTAGTAGATATTTCCTCTATAGCATTTACAAAGTAACAGATCTCAAAAAAGGTCAGCTATTATTCACAGCATCAAGTAGCTCATATCTCTTAAATCGTTATTGAACATTAACCACAGTCTCATGTTAACAACAATTAACAACGGATATTTACGATTCGACTGAGAAGACTTCTTTTAAGTGGCGCCAAGGACTGAGTGAACTAAATGTGGAAATTGAAGCAAGGCATTACCGAGGCAACGATTCCAAACATTTAAATCCATAATACATATTCGTGATTAGTACTCTCTGACTATGGATATATCTTTCCGGGCCATCTATATGCCATTCCTTCTAAAAATAATTTGTAAAACTATTAAACACAAAATGTATTTTTTATGAAAGCAGGAGTTGCATTATATGAACTCGAAGGCTTCCGTGGAGACGTTCAGATGGCTGTAAAGGCTTTCCGGGTTCTCTTCAACGTGTTTCCATTGTCGTAGATGACAGTTTCTACAGCACAGCTGCTATCCTCTTCAGGTCAGAAGTGAAGTTGCAAGTGATTGATTGAAGAGACAGGAATTAAATTAGTCGCATTTTGCGTTAGTTCCGGCATGATTTGTCGGTGGCGACGGATACGAGCGAAATTGACTTCCCTAAAATTAAATACATCACGAAAAATATTCCATTCATATGAAGCGGGCTTTCGGTATCATTGCAGGAAATCCAAGAGGAATCCAAGACTCAATTAAAACGATAACGATAAGGGGAATTTTCAATTTAAATTTTTTCTTTATTTTGGTGGACATTAAGCCTTTGATATGCTCCGAACACACTAACCACAACCTCTATATCAGCCGTTATTTGTGTCTCCTTATCTCCTTCACGATCCCACTATCTCTCGCAAATATTCATCAGAACACGCAAACAATTGCTCTATTGTTTTCCCATTTACCCTCATCAGGCATTCGTTCATCCGAATGCCCTCATCAAGCATAATGAAACACACTGATTCTTTCAAATGGTCCTCAGAATAGGAGAGAGTGTACACAGCAGAACAGAAATGTAATAGAAGAAAGAGATGTATGCATAAAAGAGCACAATGTAGAAAAGTGTGGAAAAAGAGCCAATTTCCTGCGCCGAAAACAATAACTAATTTCTGTGAAGAAATAAATTATAAAGAAATAAAATGTTGCTTTGCACACTGATTTATGAATAACTAATAGGTAACAATATTTTAGTTCATGCATCACTGTTCCACAAAGTTAAGCCTGTAACTTTAACTTTTGTATTTCTTTACATTTATAATTACTTAGACTTCACCGACCCCGAAAGGAATGGGGTACGAAGGTAAGATTTTCAGCGCCTAATTTCCATGCTACTCCAAGAAAAATAAGTCGTAATTCAATTCTTGAAACCTAAATTACTTCCACTAGCGTCGAATTAAGTTTCTAAGTCGGAATTAATAGGCAACCAATTCAATGAAGGTACTTCATTCTGAATGAGAAACCTGTCGATTTCAAATTGAAGTTTTAGAATAAGTGGTAACACTACTTACTAAGGTTAACAATCAATATAATTTGAAATTATCAAAACATCGACTCTTGAATTGAACAAAGGTTCAAATGTTCTATTCCACCCGCTATAGACCTAGTCTCAGGGGTACACGCCATAAAATTTGATGGCTATCACTTGAGCATTTGACAGTTGCTCGAAAAAATGCAGAAATAGCGATGCCGTCAAGTAAATATTATATGCTACACATATGTGAAGGAACGTATAATAGGACCTTTTTTTCTGAAGCATTGAAAAAAGCACGGATAGTCAAGTTTCCAAATAACTCACACACAATAATTATGGGAACTCACCGTTTGTATAACTACTGGATTGGATTTTGGGTAGGCGACCGACAGCTAAAGTCATTTTCGCTATAGGGGATAAGTATGGGAGAAAGAGTGGATAGAATCCCTGCGTCGGCATTAGCCTGCTCTTAACGAAAGGCGCCACGGGAGCCACGGTTTAACGTCTCATCCGACAGACTGTCATTGAAGTGCTCTCCACAAGATATTCAAGTAGGGATCGGATTTCCACTGAAAAACATGTTCCTCTGCAGGGATTTGAACCCTGGCCACCCGTATAGTCAGCCAGTACTCTAGCCACCACACCAACCCGATCCCCTTGTATAACTACCGAAATACAGGTTTTCCTATTCTCAATGTACAGCCGCCATAATTTAGGAAGTCAAACCATCATTTCCACGGTTACTTCGCCCGGATATTGCCCTGGACGAGATCAGATACGACTGCGGTACTTCATTTTACATCTCATCTTTCATACTTTCAAGGTAAAAGAGCGGTGAAAAAATTGAGGGCAAGTTCCTTGAGTATGTCATTTCTGCTGTCTCTGGCTACCAACCACAGATCGATACCGCAATTTATATAAGTTGTGACGACAGGTGGCGTTCTTTTTATGCTTTTTATATTTTAATTTTACTAAACTTTAAAGTTATGACGTATGTACCATCTAATATTGTTATATGAATCAGTAAATTTGTGATTATTATCATGTTAATCTGAATTCGATCTACAAAGTTGTAATTTTTTACTTGTTTTGGATGTTAACTATATCGCAAATTGGGATTTGTTAAAAGAGTAATTTGAAAGTGGGAAGATAAAATTAGAGAAATCAGCTACTTCTAGACCCTACTTATAATACGCAGCCAGTGTTTGGGATCCTTATGAGGTAAGCTTAAAAACAGAGCTAGAACTCGTGCAGAGAAGATCAGCAAAGTGAAAGGCCGTTATGATAGTCTTGTTAGTGTCACTGACCTCTTGCAACAACTTGGATAGGAATCACTTTTAGACTGTCGATTGAAAATTAGACTCAATCTTTTCAGTAAATTTTAAACCGAATTATTTTCCGACGAAGTTATCAATATCTTACAAACTCCAACATACTACTGAAGATCAAATCATAATAATAAAATAAGGGAAGTAGATAGTAGAACAGAAGGGTTTAAAATTTCGTTTTACTCACGATCGATAAGAGACCATAAAAGCTGCGTTTAGACTTTAAAGAAGGTTAGTTGAAAAATAGTGTAGCTAATTTATGCATATACCCCCTAAAGCATGTTTCGAAATCTGCCAAGGTGTACTAGCACCATGTTGTGCATGTTCCCTGCATTACTCTTGCGTCATTTTTACATAGTTGCATTGCCGATTGGTTTGGTAATTTTTGTAGCATTTGTAATATATGTACAGAGGGGTGCATGTTGGTGAAACTAATTTATACACTGAAGTGCATGTTGGTGATAAGTCACCCCCAGCCAACACCCTTGTGGTGGCTTGCAGGGTAATAAGTGCATGTAGTACATGTAGACGTAAATTAGACTCTTAACCATTAGCCTTTGAGATGAATGAGTAAAGGAAATACATTCTATGAGGAAATACATATACACTCAAATATCACTTAGTAGCAAATTTAATGAAAAAGCCAATTACATCTTGATAGTGCTTTTAACGGTTAGGGCGTGCCTGACGAAGAATCGCTTCCTGACGCAGACCTTTGACATGGGATGCAGTATATATCTACGTAGGTTTGGTTTGATGTAAAAGAAGAGCTGTACAGTGAAACATGGCTACAGGGCAGCTGATGTGACTTTAAAGGACGGCTAAAGGATTCAACAGGCCCTTCGGTCATTCCCAAGGGATTTGGGCACGGTGCGATATAGAGCCCTTGAGTAACGTGGAAGTTGATGGATGCAAAACATTCTATTGCTCCCCGGAGAAAATCTTCACCCGTCATCAACCACGACGCATGTGTCTGTGGTTAAAGGTCAACGAATAGCAGAACTCTGAGGAATTTACATGGAATATAAGGCACCATCAATGTCGATTATGGAGCATTCACCAAGATAAAAAGCAGAATATCGCAACTGATATTTTATTCGACATTGATGGAAGACTGAGAACTCTCGAATTAATTTCAACACCTTAATTCGTGGCCCAAACCGAGCATGAGATCCAAAAATATCCAAGTTAAAACTACAGGGGACCTACCCAAGGTGAAAGCCAGTGAAGATTTTAAGGCTATGAGGAGATATTGAGATTTTTATAGCTGCCTTCAAAGGTCTCAGTAATCAATGTCACAACCCAGAGAAGACAGTTACAAAAGAAACATCGAGTTCGAGAGATCTCTACAAACATAATAACCATCTTACTTACCTTGCTTTCAAACGGTCTACACGATTTCGTCTAACTACATCTACATCTACGTATTACCCTTCAAGCCACCACAATGGTGTTTGGCATGGGGTGACTTATCACCAACATGAAATACAGTGAAGAAATTTACTTTCACCAACAATCACCACACTATCGGTATGCTACCTATGCTAACAACGCTACAGAAACTACTAAAATTACCTATAATGTAACTATATAAACGTGACGCATGAGTCATGCAGGGAACGTGCAAAACATGGTGTTGGCACTCCTCGGCAGATTTAGAAATATTCACTACGGGGTATATGAATTAATCAGCTGCACTACCTGTTAACTAACTAACTTCAGAGTCTTAACGCAGCCATTATGGTCTCTTATCGATAAAGGCAACAACGATGTATTAAACTTTTCTGTCCCACGATCTATTTCCATTATTTTATTCTGCAGATCCGATTCACGGTAGTACGCTGGAATTCGCAAGATATTGACAACTTCGTCGGAAAACAATTCAGTTTTGAACCTACATAAAAGATTGAGTCCAACTTTCAACCGACTGTTCGACTACATTGCAGAAATTCCCACAATTTGATAAAATATTATAGGAATAAAATCGACTAAGACCTTGCACAAACTGCGTGAAATCAATCCTCAATCTCTAACCGGTATTTGAGTTTAAGTTGAGTTTTTCCATTTATTCCATACCAAATCTTTCCAAGATTTCTTGTCCATAATGAAGTTGAACTCCACGGTCAGCGATACCCTTTAACAAGCATCGTACATAACTAGGGCAGAGAGATTATGAAGCTCTAGGACAATGCCGTGCCGCGTCACGTGGGAGCAGGCGCTGGGAAAATGAGATATCCCATTGCGTAACAACGGCGAGCGTACTCCTTCGCGGTGGGCACAGCAATTGACACTTCCTTGTCTCGAGCTCAAGCGACCACTGTCCCAACTGTGAAAATATTTGCAGAGAGAGCTAGCTTAAGTGCGTCGCATCACTGCATCACAGAGAACGCAGGAGAGACACGCGTGACCAGGAATGTCAACGATGTGAAGATGAAGGTCATTCGATGGTATATACAGGGCCAACCCGAGTTATTTTAAAAAGGCTAATGTTATTTAGTAAGGATACGATTCCGCTGCAAGATATATCGATCGGGGGCATTGGTTGCTGAAATCGGTCTGGTATGGTTTCGTGCAAACTACACTTAGATTGATTAAAAACGCTCTGAAAGAAATAATTCAACAAATTAACCTTATCTAAATTGGAAGTTGCTGATTCGCCTCTATCGTTTTTCAAGGAATTAACCGTTGACTTTGTATTTCCCTGTACTTCCCTAACATATGACCAAAATGCTTTCGGATTTCCTTCTAGTTGTTCTCCGAGTACTTTTCTCTTGATTTCACTAAACGCTTTTCTAAGGGCTGTTTTTGCGGATACTTTACAAATTTTATAATGTTCGATAGTATTTATTAGATCGCTATTAGCTACATTTTTCTTCATTTTTCTTAGTTGCGCGTGGCTAACTCGTTGGCATTTTAAACATTTTCTAACCTCCGCGTTGTACCACCTTGGTTCCCTATTCTCACTCTTATACTTATGAGGTATATATCTGTTGACAAGTGACCGCGTAATTTGGGGGAACTCTTTCCATGTATTGTCTGTATCACTATTTTTGCTGATGTTTACGAATCTTTCAAAAGAAGTCTTTAAGTCACGCCTAAATCCGTTAAAATCTGCTTTACTAAAAATGTAAATCTTTCTTTTTAATTTAAAATTTTTCTCAGAATTGAGGGGAAATTTTACATGTACTACCTTCTGGTCGCTTATTCCAACGAAATTTTCAACTTTAATAACTTTTTCAGGGATGTTTGTGGCAAGTAAATCGAGAACATTTTCCCCTTTACTAGGCAAATTTACTATTTGATTTAGTGCGTATGACGCGAACAGGTTAAGCAATGACTCGCAGATTTCTTTGTCCCTACCCCCAGACTTATGACTACATGTTTTCCAATCTATCGATGGTGTATTGAAATCTCCACCTACAATAATCTGTCGTTCGTTACTATGGGAATTAATGGACCTGACCTGTTATTCGAGTTCTAATACTGAGTGTACATCGGAATGGGGAGGCCTATAGTAGGCACAAACGTATATTACTTTCGAATTAGCACATTGAATGGATCACCATACACTTTCTATTATATTATCAGGAATCACTTCTATTTTGCTGACTATTGTGTTCTTAACTTTGATAAATACTCCCCCTCACGGTCGACCCACTTGATCTCTCCTGCATACCCTAATGTTACATACATACATACATACATACCCATCACGACGTTCCCTTCCGGGATAGGCACAGTCAAAATGTTTCACTCATTCATACATAATTGTACACCTAACTTTGCTTTAATAATTTACTCCATACTAACCTATCCTTGCAAACCTCTTTTGCCTCATTTACCCCCATACACTGTTTCATACACGCCCTCCTGTTTCTAAAACTCCTCATATTCCTCCTCCTAAGAATTTCCTCAACCACATTCAACCACAACTTTCTCGGCCTACCTCTACCTCTCACACCATTCATTCTACTCTCGTATATCTGTTTCGTTATTCGACTCTCATCCATTCTCTCAACATGGTCAAACCAACGAAGCACACTCCTTTCATACACGTCCATTACTGGAGCATTTAACCCACATTCATTCATGACCCACTCATTCCTGACCCTATCCATCCTACTTTTTCCGCAAATACTCCTCAGATAACTCATACCCACGGCGTTTAGTCTACCCTTATGTCTATCATGACATACCCATGTTTCACTACCATATAGCAAAGTGGGAAGAAGTACACTTTTGTACATGGCAATTTTTGCTTCCTTAGACAAGCACTCATTCCTTGATATGCTCCACATGCTACCTACCACTTTCCTTCCAGCATTCGCACGTCTCTTTATCTCCTCATCTATTCTTCCATCTTTCGCATACATCTTACCTAAGTACACAAAATCATCCACCTGTTTAATTACTTCACCATTCGCCCTCATCCTACAGTTATTCTCCCCATTCTCCTTATCAAAAACTACTACTTTAGTCTTGCACGCATTTACCTTCAATTCCATTCTCTCCGTTGATTCTCAAAACTTATCTAGGAGCTTCTGTAATCCCTGTTGACTGTCTGAGATCAAAACAGCATCATCCGCATACAGATTTTACCCTAAAATTTACTAAACCTACCCTAAAATTTACTGGAAAATTTTCATTATCAGCAATATCGCTTGTTAACCAACTTTCCGTTCCTATAATTATGTCAGAATCAGTACTCTCTTTAAGGTGATGGAATTCAGGTATCTTGCCTCTTAAACGACGACAATTGACTACCACTACTGAAAATTCCTCTATTTTAATACGTCAGCTTATTGTTTTTTAGGGGTTTCTGTTTTCTAAATTATTGGGAAAGTTACAGTTTGGAAATTCATGGGTGTTGTTCTGATTTATATGTTTTTCTTTTTTCTGTGCTTTCTTCCGTCCCGCTAAACCTATACTGTGTTGTCTGATCAACTCGTTATTCTTTGCTATCCTGGTGAATGGCAAGTTATTTAATGGCCCACTATTTGACCTACTCTCTTCCCTAAACATTTCTAATTTATTATCATCTATTAAGCTTTTCCTAGGCACTAAACTTTGTGTTATTTTTATTATCTGACTTTCTGGAAAAGCGCTGATTTTGTTCCCACAACTACACAAATATGAAATGTTGAAATTCATGCGGGAAGAGAGCTACTGCCGACCGTATAGAAATTACATTCTACTCTGGCAGTGGCAATACTACTTTGCGTCCCATCCTCCGGAGGCATAGGCAATATTGGTAGTGAATTCGGAACGTGCCCTCGGAATCATCGTAAGCGATCCATCGCACATCGCAGTGTGATAAGGAGTCGTTGCCTAGTCCAGCCTATCGCACCAAAGATAGCAAGAACGAGGGCGTGAGAAAGAGAAGCGAGAAGGCGTGGGCACGCATTGTTGAGCATATGAATGAGATCTCCCCCAGATTAGACGAAGTGCAACTCTCCATCTGCCTATATACTCACCGTCTTCGTCTTGCTAATCATTTGGATGCAATCGTACTATGCTCGTCTGCTAGAATCATTTGCATTGCTCATGAAACCTAAGGGAAAAAAATTATCCAAGTCGCTTTCTCGTTGCAAATTCGTAAATAGCGAGCACGGAATCCGTAAAAGTAGTCCTTAATAAAAAAAACAACATTAATTTTCATCATAATTATATCAATGAACTTTTGAACTTAAAACCGACATTCATCAAACGCTAGTAAAGTAAAAATAGCAGCATTCTGCATAGGTTAATCAAAATTATTTTCATTTGAAAGGACGGGTCGAGCCTGGACCGAGTAAATTTCTAAGTACGAGAATACTTCAGTGTTGACTCATTTACATCTACTTATTACCCTGCAAGCTACCACAAGGGTGTTTGGAAGGGGGTGACTTATCACCAACATTAACTACATTGAAGATATTTACTTTCACCAACAAGCACCACACTATCGGTAAACCACAAATGCTACATAAACTAATAAAATAATTTATAATGTGACTATGAAAACGTGGCGCAAGAGTCATGTAGGGAACATGGAAAACATTGTGTCAGCACTACTCGGCAGATTTAGAAACATGCATTAGGGTGAATATATATGAATTAACTAAACTACTACCTGTCAACTAACCTAATTTAAAGTCTTAACGCAGCCATTATGGTCTATTATCGATAGCGGTAAAAACTACATTTTAAACATTTCATTCAAGATGAAACGAGTCAGTCATATATCATTATGGGAATTTATACGAGAAAAGGCCGTGCGTAGGCACTCACGCTCATTAGGAATGAAATTAAAACTTTGAAAACTAACTCTTGCCAGTAACTTTTTCCGCGGGTTATTCGAGCAGTAACTTGACTGTACATAGCAGCAATATTTCAACAAAATAACAGGTTAAAAGCCATTCATATAGTTCATAATCAGTCGGCTGTCGCCTCATATGTTTGCACAAGTTACCTCGATACTACCTGGGCCATTAACTGGGAGTCACACATACACTACTTGCGGCTAGAATTACAAATTTCCTAGCAGAAGGTCGGGTTCCAATTCACGCAAAGGATAATTCTTAGTGGCCACCCGACTTCTGGTTGGAGGCATTGAGGAAAACAAGTACAGAACTTTGTCTGTCGGATTGAATAGCTGCCGTGGTCTCCTTAAGCAAATAGTAGGCCACACTGTAGCCTGTGGATGTATAGGACTAATATTTTGCACATTTCTGTTATTGAGCGCTAAATTTGGAGGTGGCGTGAAAATTTTGAAGACTTTCGCTTTTTTAGACCACCCTAAGGCTGTCTGCGGCGTGGTCACCCCATCCGCGAGGAAGTAGTCACTTCCACGAATAGATAAAACAAAAAATACCTTCCAGCGATTGAAAGACAGTAGTTAATTATACTAGCATTTTGAAACGAGAAATGGTTCAGAAAAATATCCTTCAAATTTTAACTGACTTGGCCAACGAGGGAAAAAGGGAAGGACTTAAATTTACATGAAACGTAAAAAGATGAAATGCTTCATTGAATGGTAAGCTATAATAAATAGCAGAGGCTACCACAACAGCGCAGCGATTCCCTCACATAAATTACACATGAGATAAAAACTGTTGAGGAATATTTGATACGGCAAAAATATGGTTACTACAAAAAAATCACAAAACTAAACAACTATTAGAGCATAAGATGGAGATTTCCCCATCAAATGTATAACAGGTAGTATTATATGCCCAGTTGAGAATACCAAAATGAAGAATGGCAACTTAGTAAGAATTGCATAAGACCATCAAAATTCCTGCACTTCATCATGAACGGATCCTTCCGCTATGATCTTCTTTCCCATTTATCATTCCGAATCCCAGCCTGCACCACTCGCAATGTGAGTCTATTACGTACACACCTAATCCGTCTCTCCATTTCCCAACGTTCACTATTCTAACGCCTATTTTCATCATTCAATGCCTTGACTACTAGTCAACATAACCTTGACCTTTTCTCATCACGCAATGTCTTTTCCTCCCAACTGAAACGTAATGCGTAACTTCATGTCATCCTCGCCTCATACTTGCCTTTTGTATATTTTGAATATTTCTGTTTTTGATTTTACTGTTGTTTTAAATTATTCTGTTTATTGAACCCAATTTAAAGGCCTAAGTTGTTGTTTTAGAAGTTTAAATACATAAATAAATAAAAGCCTTTCAGCGCTTCATACTCATCCTGATGTTAACAGCGGAGGATCAATAGAAAAATTGAAGGAGCAAATTTAAATAAATAGGGTATAATAACAATATAAAAACTTCTCTCGTAGATCGCATGGTAAAAATTCATCATAGACTCAGTCGCAGCTTTGGTCCAAAAACTATAATTTGTGTCAATTGGATCAAATCCTCCACAAGTATCATCACGAGTATGATAGTGGTCACGAATTACCAACAATTTCTCTCAGACTCTCCGCTCAACCAATTAATTCCCTACAATTAATACTTCAATCTCTACTAATACTCGTTCAATCTCCCGCCATGCACTTTATAACTCCAGTTTGACCTTCAGAGGCCTGTTTTCTTCGCAAAACGAATTATCTTGCGGCTCCCGGTTCCGGATCCACTGAGCTTTCCCGAGTCACGAGATCATTCGCTCGTCACACACAATTCTAACCGACCGCACCACAGCACACTTTCTTTCAGGGAACAGGAATCCAAATATGCAAAAGGGTAGATTAGTTTGTACAAATAAAATGCGTATGTTTGATAAAATATCTCCGACTGACCTGATTCGCACACTTTTTCGCCCCTAACAGCGTTTGCAGCTATGGGTTAGCAGTCGCAACAAGTGTGGCTTCCACTATGGTTATCTGGATATGGTTCCACTAACAATGGTTATCTGAATCTTGAAGCTGGTTGCACCGATACTGACAATTGGATCAAATGAGCAGTCTAACTAAACTAAAATAATAATTATAATTAGAATTATTAAGAAAGAAAAGCAAAACTTACTGGACATTTACAACGGCACGATACTCGAGTTAAAAAAATAATTGAAGGAAAATTGAGGGTACAAATAGCAGAGGAAGGCCCAGAACAGACTATAAGAGCCAAATTATGAAATTTACATTTCCATTCATAAAGGTGACTCAGGAGGCATTTTTAATAAGGATTTGGAGGTGAGTGGAGAAGATGCAATGGATGGAGAGATGAACAAATGAAGATATGCTGGAGTTGGTGGGGGAGGACATTTGGAGTAGAAATGAGGTGGTAAGAACAAGCAATGGGGGGTGGGAGGGGCTTAGAGCTCCGCGCTTCGTTCAAGAGTGCTATGGGTAAACATTAGAGTGTTTCACAGCTCATACAAGGATTAGGTTGAAAGCCGTTAGAGACTCGGAGGTTATACGCTAAGCTTTTTTGCATGAGAAATTCATAACAGGTGCGTTTCAGAGCGACACAGAGAATATCATTTTAACGCCACACTTCATTTCTAGGTCCGAAAGAGGCGATGAAATAAGCCGTCATATATAATGACATTGCCGAACAGATAGGTACAAAAATTTGTCATTTCCACGCACAAATAGTGACCATGATAAAAACTGAGCTCCACCGAAAATACACACATAAAACACTTCACCATTAGACCTTTTAAAACCTTATCCTTTACACAGCTCGTGGACTGACATTATCAACCCCACGCACACGCAGTGGCTCGCAAGGCAGTATTAGATGTAGAAGAAAGAAACCACGCAAGGAGGTAGCTATCTTCGCCTTTGAAAGAGTAGATTCTAAGACATAACGGAAGATTTTTTACTTTCATCCACTAAACAATCAGAAAAATGCCCTCCTTAATATGGAGTGCGCTTCATGGATGGAAGGAGGATATCTAGAACATATGTCGCGCTAGAAAACAGTTCAAAGAAATAGTTTCCAGCAGCAGCAGAAGCAGATAAGCAGTTAAGATAGACATCTATACATACACATTTACCTTTGATATAAGAACTCTTTATATAAGTCATGCGTAGAGGACATAAATAGTATTTCCCAGTATGACACACAACATCTATCACGCATACGCCCATCAACATAACTTTGAAAACTCCTCTCATTAACCCCTTGATTGCATTGCTTTGACAGCTTTAGCCTATCCATCAATCCTGTTTCTAACCCTTAAATAGTATGAGGCCAGGCCACCTCCAACTCTATCCGTCTATCTAAAACCTTTTTTGCTCTCAAGCACGCCCTAATTCATTACGATTTGACACCGTGTAGAATGAAGGAAGCCTTGAAAAAACCGGGAAAGGTTTCACCCATTAAGCGTACGCACTCTCTTTCGGAAGATCTAAAAGAATTCAATAACTATATTTCTATCGAGGACTTCACAATGATGAACTACATTATAATATTCATAGTTCGGCTCCACGACTGAAATGAAAAAATTCATTCATAAGGAGTGAGGAACCTGTAGTTTTTCAATAATAAATGTTTAATGAGACTTGCTTCGATCTTTCACTTCATTATCAAGAATAATATGAAACTTCTACAGCGATCGCATTAAATATTTCTCTCTGCAAAACTGCAGAGGTCATATTTCGTTAATGATGATATCCATATATGAAAAATTATCTTTAAACAAAAAACGTACATTTAGGGAATATCTCAAGGAATCCCAACAAAATGTTATAAGGAAATCCTCCAGAATAGGCAAAAGCATTCCACAAAACGTGCTAAGAAATTCCTACAACAAAAGAATGGGAATTTCGCCTACATCTAACTAAAATATAAATGTGAAAATATATTTGTCCGCACAATTGTAACTTTACAACGGAAAAGACGGACTTAATTTTTTGTTTCGTAGAGTAAAACAACAGAACAACACACGCTATAAATAATGGCCAAAAAGGGCCACAAGGACCTTATATTTAACTCTCGTTAGAAAAGCATTGAAACCCGAAGTTTCTCTTTCCCTTTTTTAAATTACTTCCAATGATGATATAGGGTTGAAATTCCTACTCTCAGACGACTGAGAGAATTTGTATTTAATAATAGAAATTATTCTTGCTATACGCTTCGTTTTTGCTTGATAATTACAGTTTCAATTGCAAATAACAAATTTTTATCCGATTTCAACAATATGGCACTTCTTGGCAACCTAAGCGATGGATAGGAACGGGAAATTTCGTTCGGGCCTGATATGGTTTGCATTACACTGAATGGTCATTATTAGCATATTTCAATAAGATTTCATTAGGGGTATTTTTCATGCACGGATTCCGGAATAGCATTTAGGACTCTGCACAGATAGATTTTATCCAAAAAATATAAAAATTTGGTAAAGAAAGCTGCGCACTTCGTTAAAAACTACGACGAGCGAACATAGCTTTTAGAGTGATTGGGTACGGAGCCACTAGAGACTCTCGCCAGGTTGAGATTACTTGAGAAAATGAGAACAGGTGTGTTTCAGTGTGATAAAAAATATTGTTTGGACGCCGCACTACATATCTATGTCCGATACACGTGATATAATTAATGAGATAGATTGCTGATTAGATGAGTACAATAATTCGATCCTCCCGCGCACGATGAGATACCATAATTAAAACTGAGGTCCACTCAAAACATTCAACACTCCAAAAATACATTTCACCACTTTACCTCCCTATAAAATTCTCCTTTACACCGTTTTATTGCTGGTGTCCTGATACCCCCTGGCATTCTCCACGTGGCGGCTCTCACTGTAGTATTTAGAAGTGGAAGAATAACCCAGCATGAGAACAAATCAGGAGGCGAAGAAAGTGATGAATGTTTAGGATAAAGCGATAGAAGTGTTTGTGACAAGCATGGATGTGGTACGCATGCATGGATTTCTCCATTTTATTCGCATCTTCCTGTGCAGAGCCGGGTCTCTCTGCTAGTTCATTCATAATTTTTATTTTTTGAGGCAAGTCTGGAGAAATTCAAAGGGAATCCCGTAAAAACTCTTTTTACAGAATTCCACAGAATTTACCAGCACACCAATAGGCACCACATAATTCCGAACTCATTTCGGTACTGTCGCCGATGATTTGACTCCCGATTCAGCCGTGAGGAACAGAGTCGCCTCCGGAGGCGCGAGGAGTATGCCTGATTTGGGACGGACCGTCACACAAGGGAGAGGGCGATGACCGGACGCATGACTGCATCGCAGCGCCTCTTCAGATGGAAGAAAGGACGACTGCCGAGAATGTTGAGAGGGATAGACGGGGAAAGGCGAGCGTGCGGTTCAGAGGCTGGTGGGCTCTCGCCGAAGACAGAAGTACGACGAGGCACCAACTGCGCACTACAGGAGGTACAACCGGCGGTGAGTACGACGCTCGTGAACTGAGCTACATGTTTTTCAGGCGACAAGGTTATAATTGTCTATTAGAGTGTATATAAATACTGTTGTAAAGGTCACTTTACACGGTAAAATTTACTGTACAAACGAATGCATGAACTCATTCATAAGGAAATTTATACCGAGTAAAAGCCGCTTGTACTAACCACCCTGCTATATTTCCATTCATTTTCTTGTGCATTCTATGATACACTCGTTTGTACAATAAAATGTACCATGTAAAAGCCGCTTTACACAGAACTTTATATTGTACAAACGAGTGCATGAACTTTTTCATGAGGAAAATTATACCGTGTAAAGCGGCAAATTGCATGATTGTCTGAATGACTGTATGGGAAATAGAACCTGCCATAATTCCATTCATTGTCTTGTACATTATATGACATTCTATATACATTCGTTTGTACAATAAAATGTACCGTGTAAAGAGGTCTTAACTCTCTAAAAAAAGAGTGTTGAGTTGATGCTACCATTTCCAGAGAACGGAGGAGAGAGGAATAACGAAGGAGACTTATGACAGAGGAGTGAACGGCGCGAGTTGAAGAGCCTTGAAGGACTTAGCGCAAGGAAATGTTTCGATAAAGATAAAGGCAGTAAAGTCAGTGTTCGAAACTAGTTTTTCAATTACGAGAGGGAAACGATGACAGAAGTGTATGGAGCACTTCAACGAATGAGTGTTTTTTCAAGGGAAGCGAAAATTGTAGCGTACGAAAGTGCTCTCATCCTCACCCCATCATATGACAGCGAAACCAAGTTATGTCACGCTGAACATTTGAACAGTTAATGTAGCGGGAACGGCGTAGCGGAGAAATATTTGCGGCGAAAGTAGGACGGAGGGATGTAGAAATGAGTGGGTCGCGGAATAATGCGGGTGAGATGTTCCATTAATTGATACAGATGAGTTAGTGCGCTTTCCTGGATTATCGATGTTGAGAGAATGGATGAGAAACGAGTAAGAAAGCAAACTAATAATTTTTGTTGCATATTTTTTATCCTATTTATCTGTCACATTAATAATACTAACCAGTAGTTGTATCTTGAGTAGTGTACTGCATGGTTGCATGTTCTTCTACGCATCACTCTCCTAGTTTCTACTCTGACCGCGCACTGTTTTCCTGGCGGCTTTTGGCCTGCGCCTGGCATCCGGGGGAATGTCCGCGGTTCTGATTTAAACTGGGATGAGTGCTGCATGCCTGGTGTGGAATCACCCCGTGCCACACACCCTATTTGTGGCTTGCACGGTATTTCGTAGATGTAGACGCGTAAATACTTCGTTCGCCAGGAAAATATGGCAGAACTTTCCAAAACTTCCACGTGCTTAAAAAAAAGGGTGTCCATGTTTAGCGAAGTCCCTGGGCAGGATCGCGTCGCTATGTTTATATTATTAACGAAGCTGCGTTTTCATACAATCGTTTTTTCAAAAACCAGAAGTTTAACTTGCCTAATTTGCCCTACTTGTAAAGAAGCTCGGGCTGGCACTGTATCATCGAATGACCTTCATATCGACTGTTCCTTTTTTCGGGATTCATTCCGCGATGTATGTTTTTTTAAACAACAATATTTCGCTGGTCCTCCTGCCAGCTTCATCAGGTTAACTGAACTGCTTCATTTGTCTTGCTTGTCTTTCACATCTACATCTACGTCATACCCTGCAAGCCACCCAAAGGGTGTGTGGCAGGGGGTGCTTTCGCACCAGGCATGCATGAATGATATGGTAGAACACCGACATTACATTAAAAACCCGCGTACCACACATGCAAAGCGCCAATTACAAATCTAATACCCAAGAAACATTGTATCTCCAATCGTTCTGACATGCAAGGGATACAAAGACTACTACTACAGATTCAAAATATCATGCATAAATAAGAACATCATTATTTACATCATGCATAAATAAGAAAGAGGAGAATATAATGAGAAAGATTAACTGCCTGCCTATTGTCAATACTCGAACTATTCATGACGACGATCACAGCTGTTATGGACCCGAATGGTACGCGGAAAAAATGACATTTTATACCTATCGGTTCTACAATCTAGCTCTCTAATTTTATTGGCGCGATCTAATCTGCCGTAGTACGAAGGGGTTAATAGTATGTTTTTTACGTCGTCAGTAAAATGATTTTCCTGAAATTTATTTAGGAGGTTAAGCCTATAATTTAATCTACGCTGTGATAGCTATTCCCATCCTAATTCTTCTAACAGTCCAGACACACTAGCCAACTTATCGTAGCATCGTTTCACAAACCTAGCTCCTCTTCGCTGGACGCGATCTAACTCTGATATCAACCCCGTTTCGTATGGATCCCATACACTAACAGCATATTCCAGATGAGGCCTAACGATTGAAAAATAACAACGTTCTTTCACTTTCTCATCACATTTTCCGAGTACTCTCTTGATAAAGCCTAGCTTCCTATATGCTTGACCGTATATTTCCCTAATATGTTTTCCCCAAGATAGGTCGTGACTAATTGTGACTCCTAAGTACTTAACAGACTCGGCGTGAATAATTTCTGTATTTTTAATTCTGTAAGCCCTAACTGGCCAATTTTTCTTTTTCCAAAAGCTGACTGCTACACACTTTTTTATGTTTAGTTCCATCTGCCACTTTTCGCACCAAGCATGAATAGCAAGTAGGTCGATTGTTAACGAGTCGCTATCTTCGGAATTGTTAATATCCCTATACACAACCGCGTCGTCTGCGAAGAGTCTAAGCTTACTTTTAACGACGTTACTAATATCATTAATGTACAAGAGAAATAAAAGTGGACCAATTACACTTCCCTGAGGAACACCCGATGTAACGCTAACTGTGTTTGACATGATACCGTCTATGACAACCCTTTGTTCCCGCCCGTCTTTATATATAGACAGGCTTTCCACCGACCGTAATACTTATTTGACTGTTCCTGACCCGTTAGGAAGCGATGTGATGAGCATGTATGCATCTACCTCATAGGGAGGAGACGTACTAACGTGGTTAAACGCGTGAAAAGGCGGGTAAACAAATGGACTCTGCAGGAACGGATCTAGATAATTAGAGCAGGTGCTGCATTAAATATTATAGAAGTCACTTATAGCATTTCTTTCGAGAATTTATTACACTAACCAAGGTTTTGGAAATGTGTGCCATTTCTGCCTAATTATCAAGGCTACAACCTTGATCCTATCAAACCAACCTTGATAACTGCACAATTTTCCGAAATCTATATGTGACGTCGTTCTATGACTACGGTATGTATATACTTCTGTTGAATTAACTTCATTGATAATCAATCAATTTTTGTGACCAGTTAAAGCACGGATACGTCAGTAACGTGGCGACCGCAGTTTTACCGTATGCAAACATCGTAGAACATTCAAAGACAGAACAGTGTAGATGAGATAGGGGACAATAGCTGCCTCGCAGGGAACAACAATGATGTTGACCAGAATTATCCGCGAAGGGAGTTGGTCCAGAGAAAATTAGATGCGGATCTGCTTTCCGTAGATACAAAAACTTTCCCCGCACTCAGTCATGCCACAGCCAATGGACATTGGGAGTCGAACGCGCAATTTTAGAATGTCTTCCGCTCCGCGGGAAATGAGGATTCAGAGCAGCCATGACAAACATGGGATGCATCACGATTCACGACAAAAATGATGAGTCTAAAAAATGTAATCAATTTCATGCACGGGAGGAAGATATTACACCGAAGTGTAGAACTTCTCGATCGCAAAACGACCCTAAGTCTTGACGGAGATTTGAACCCGGAGCTCATAATCACCGGTCAGGCTGGTTCGCCACATAAACCACCAAGCCGACGAAGAGATTAAGAGTACCGGGTTCGGATTCCTGTGAAGAGAATTTTTTCCACCAAAAATGTCAACCAATTTGCGTTTCATATGTTGATTGCATACAACTTTCTGCGGTGGTTTTTAAAGAATTATCATCAAAGAAGTTCGTAGCTTTAAATCAGTTTAATCTGGGCTTTTCCTCCAGTGAATGAAGCTGGTGAAGAATGAATTACTCAACCTCAAGTACGACCCAGATAAAAATTTTTGATTTCCAACTGCTTTCTGATTGCCTTCCATTGGAGCAAATGGAAAGGAAACGGAAAGCAATCTGGTAGAGGAAAAGAAATGGAGATCAAATGGAAAGCAACCCTCCACAATGCAAGACAACCGGAAAGCAATGGAAGGCAATCGGAAAGTAAAGTTGCTTTCCGTTTTCTTTCCAACCACTTTGGAAAGGTAATGGAAAGGAAAAATTCTTATCTGGGAACTTAGTAAAATGTAAGTGGTGAGTGGGTCGCTTTGCGATCGAGAAGTTCTACACTTCGGTGTAATATCTCCCTCCCGTGCACGAAACTGATTACATTTTTTAGACTCGTCATTTTTGTCGTGAATCGTGATGCATCCCATGTTTGTCATGGCTGCTCCGAATCCTCATTTCCCGCGGAGAGGAAGACATTCTAAAATTGCGCGTTCGACTCCCAATTTCCACTGGCTGTGGCATGACTGAGTGCGGGGAACGTTTTTGTATCTACGGAAAGCAGATCCGCATCTAATTTTCTCTGGACCAACTCCCTTCGCGGATAATTCTGGTCAACATCATTGTTGTTTCCTGCGAGGCAGCTATTGTCCCCTATCTCATCTACACTGTTCTGTCTTTGAATGTTCTACGATGTTTGCATACGGTAAAACTGCGGTCGCCACGTTACTGACGTATCCGTACTTTAACTGGTCACAAAAATTGATTGATTATCAATGAAGTTAATTCAACAGAAGTATATACATACCCCGGGCATAGAACGACGTCGGAATTTCGCACATTTGTGCATGGCGGGTGACTCCGTAAAAGTGGAACTCTGTGGCTAGTCCCGGATAGCTTAAAATTAGTAATATTATGATGATAGATTACCTATCGATAAAGGCAAGTTTATATGAAAGTATGACTACCTACTCGAATCTTTTACAGTAGCCCTTCCGCGCCGAATGCCGCACATAGACGAGGATTATCCACGCAAAAGAACGAATGCCGACCGTACGCGACGTGTATTTTCCTACGCTAAAGACCCCTGGCGATCGACGTAATTTTACTAATGTTAAATTTTTAGTGTCATTTCCACTAAAATATACATGTTGAACAGCTCCATGTATGCAATTTTTCATACATAACCCTCAACCCAACAAAACAAGGCAACATTTCCTATATTTTGACGGGAGATTTATAAGTGTCGCCTACCGCATGAAATCTAGATGCCGTAGGTGACTGAGTTCATTTTCGTCCACCGGAATGGGCTATCTTATTTTGTAGTATTATGCAACAGAACTAATGCCTACCATATGCGATGAGGGGTGAAGAAAGTGACCGCCCCGAAACAATACACTCGCGTATGCTGTTACCCCTCGAGACCCAGCTTAGAGAGTCCACGCCCTTTCCTTGGCAACTCAGGTCGACCCTCTATCTCATTAGCTACGCTCTCCTCGCTGTTTCTTTAGAAATACACTGAAGTTTGCAGTGTTTTTCTAATCAAATATTTGTTGCATACTGTAAAAATGCAAAATTTGAATTCAATTTTTCTGCTTAGTACGAGCAACTTCAAACGAAATTCTAGCGTAAATACAAACGGAGTCCAAGTACGGAAATCGACCCACATTTAAAGTAAGTATATACGTGCATCAAATACATCAGCATACGCACTGCCGGTCGAAATCGCGGATTAAAAAGATTGGGGCATACATTTTAGCAACTTAAGCAGCGGAAAATTCGAACTCATAATTAGCGCTGTCCGGCAATATAAACGTTAGAATTTCATTAAAACATTTTATACGCTCACAAAAACACAAGAGTTATTTTAAACTTCAATGTTTTATTTACCCCCACAAATATTTGTTTAAAGAAACATCGCAAAAACAGTAAGTTGACTGTGGGCTCACGCTACGCAAGAGGCTTTTAACCCTTTCGCGCCGAATGCCGCACCTGTGCGGCGAGAATATTCTTCCCTAAACAACGAATGCCGCATATATGCGGCGTGAATTTTCCTACCCTAACCAACGAATGCCGCTCCTATGCGGCGCAGGTCGGAAGAAAGTGACCGTGGCGGAAACAATAGACCCACGTACGCGGTCGCCCTTCGAGATCCGGCTTAGCGCGAGCCCAGGCCCTTCCTCTGCCGCTCTGGTCGACCCCGTCCTATCCTCTCCACGCGGTCAACTACTCTTATTTGCAGTGTGTTTTCCAAAAAAATATTTGTTGCTTACTTAAGAAATCCAATGTTAGCAATGAATTCATCTTTTTCTGCTTACCACATGGAAATTTCAAACGAAATTCTAACGTTAATATCAACGGAGTTATGGAACAGCAATCGAAGACGGCATTAACGTACGCATTTGGAAAAAATCCGTCAATATGAACGTTAGAACTTCATTTAAAATTTCTGCACGCTCAGAAAAACACAATAAATTCATTTTAAATGTAAAAAAATCGATGCGAACTACAAATATTTGTTTATATTAAACATTGCAATTTCAGTCAGTTAACCGTGGACTCGCGCTGTGAAGGAGTCTTTTAATCCTTCGAGGGTCTGGGACAGCGGCCGAGGAAAGGGATCGGCGACCCGCTGAGTTGGGTCCAAAAAAGGTTAGGTTGGGAACCTCTGCCTTCCGTCGATGCGAGGAAGCTTCGTACAGGGGAGTGAAAAAAATTTACAAGAGACTCGTAACGAGGAAGAATTTCCCTCCACGAAGCTCGGGCGCGAAAGGGTTAATCCTTGAGAGGGTATAAGCAAGCGCCCGAGGAATGGGCCCAGGGTCCCGCTGAGTAGGGTCCCAAGACGAAAGTGGAGCATACCTCTACCTTTCGTCGCCGCGAAAGAGCTTCGCACATGGGAGTACAGGAAATGTTCTTGAGAAACGGGGAAGTGTTTCCCTCCTGGAGGCTCCGACGCGAAAGGGGTAGATGACTCTTTGTCACTATGCATCGATTTATTTCTTCTTTCCGGCATACGTCCTACCTCTCTTCATCCCATTCAATAAAACCTATTTTCTTTCCTCCCTTCTCCAGTAACTGAACATCCTTCCCTCTATCATGGCCTACAGTACCCTTCCACCTGTCATTACCTTTTCCAACCACCCTCTCTGCCTCCTACAATCTCTCATATTCCCCTCATCACTATGTTGAGCACTTCCTCCTTCATTTTCATTTCCATCCAGTACACTTCCCCACTCTCCTCGACACCCACATCTCAATACATATTACTTAAGTAATTACTTAATAATTATTCCCATCATCTTTCGGTGGCATATACATTCCATTTTTGGCTCTTCATCGATCTTTCCTTTGCGTTCTTACTCAAGGTCTCAGTCATTAATTGCCCCTTCTTTATAAATACCTCCTTTGCTCATACAATTCTCCTTATTACATCTTTACAACTAAGCCCATCATCACCCACTGTACTATCCAGTCAAAGAAATAGATCTACCTGTTCTAGTTTGTGCCATCCTTTTACGGTTAGTTTTGCTATCTTTTTCCTAGAGAACCTCATTACAGTAGTTATTTTATGATTGACCTTCATTCCCTATTTCCAACACTAATGCATCTCCCTGTTCTTGTAATACTATTGATCACTAACTAACAAATATCTGTTAGTCATAAAATTTACCAGACTTTATCGGCTGTCCTACCTTAATTCCTACATACAGGTCTTCCAACAATCCCCCCACCATTTACTTCCCATAGGTACAGGTTAAAAAGTAATGTTGACAACAGGCAATCTCACCCCCATTCCTGTAAGGGCCCACCCTGTCTCTCTATCATCCACCTTTTCCAGAGTCATCTGTCATTCACAAAGTTCCTCAATCCCTGGCTTATCATGACATGACCAATCTGATACATATTCCCTCTATACCCAGGCAGTTTTTATGCAAACTTACCCCAGAGGTGATACTTAAATCAAGTGTTTGTAGGCATGTAATCAGTAATTTATTTCTTCTCCAACATTTAACTCTCAAGTCAAGGTCATAACTAATCCTTAGCTCATAATTTCTTAATTTCCATCATCTCCTTCCCAATTACTGCATTTTAATCCCCCAATGCAAAGTAAAATATTTTCCCCAATCAAGACTCCTCTGATAATCTTTTCTAGTTGCTCGTATATGCCAACCACTTCTCCCTCCCTATAGTTTAGCAGTAGGAATGAACAATTTGACCACCACAAAATTTGTCCCAGAGTGCTTTTATCTTGATCCCAAGATCCTGTTGCTTACCTGTTTAATATTAACATCCTCTTGTGCCAATTTTAGATTTAATACCACTGCTACCCCATGTTGACTCTTGTCACCCTAGCTATTAATTGCCTGACAAATATCTCTCTATTTGTGTTTCTCAATCTCCCCTTGCACAGCCACATAATACATATCTACTTTTCCCTAATCTTGGTATTCCCAGTTTCCTTTTTTCCTGCTTTCCAGTCCACATCATTCCCTAACATTCCAAGTTCCTATATTCACCACTGCTTTCCTCCTCTTCTTCCTCCCTCATACTTTGCCATTGCCCTTGAATCTCGTGTTGTGCAAGTATTTTGAGATGATGATGATAATCATAATAATGATGATAGTGTATGATGGGAAAATACAGCACTCATAAGATAATCCATGGTCTGTCAGGTAGAATAGTTGCTACTTGGAAGAGGTTCAAATAGTGAAGTTTTTTCTTGGTGGATGGTTGACCATGCAGTTTTGTTTTCCACACATTTATTATTAGAAGCACAACTGCTTTTGGTAGTTACGCCATCATCAGTTACATTCGACTAATACATTGCTACTTGAAAGGTTTAAAAGTTAGAGGATTGATGTAACCAAGGTTAACCAGCAGAGATTTCACATGCTCATAAAACATGCTTCATTTATTTTTTATAACCAAACAATTACTTATAAAGGCTAGCATAAACCCACAAAAAGACTGAGTGAATTCATACTTTGGAGACCTCTTAATAGTTTTGCACATAATCTCTGTAATAAATAAAACTGGGCAATAAGACCTGAATGATATATACCTCCATTGAAATTATTGCCATGTGGATGTGAATCTTTATTACTATTATTACTGACCACTTTAATTCCTATTACAGAACCACTGTTTTTGGGACATCAAAACAAGAGAGGGATATATCCCTCTCTAATATTATAATACTGCCAAACTTCACATCCATCCAATAAAAAGTCTAAATTTGGTAACTTATGAGAGAAAAAAATGTGATGCACTTTTGCAAATGTAGGTGGATAGTAAAATCTGCCATAAAAAACAGAGGCCATAGTAAAAAATATAAAATTGACTGGTTTCCTTTAACAGCTTTAATGAATCATGAAAGATTTTAATTCCCCATTTGACTCCTATGAGCATTGAAGATAGAGAGGAAAATAATTTACATTTCTGGACTTATGTGAAATAAAGTTTTGCTAAACTTCAATGCAATTAAAAATCGCAATTAAAGTGAATTGAGTGAATTTTGTATTTACCATGTGTACTTGCGTACAAGCCAACCTTGAGTATGTTCCAACCCTATTATTCTTCTAATCAAGAAACTGTACCTTTTCCTATGATTCTTTTATAGCTGAAATTGGTACATGTGAACTAACAATTTTCCACATTCCAGTAATATGCTGCCACTAAACTACCTTAAATATATAAGTATATTCAAAATTTTTGGGGTCTTTTCTTAAGGCCAAACATCTAAAGATTCAATAGCTTTTTTCAACAAAGATGACAATTGGCTATATCCTCAAATGTTATCCCATGCATTCCAATGCAGAAGGACGAAGGCCTACCATTAAATAACAAACGATGTGTGTACATGAAAGGGATGCCATATGTTAATGATGATAAGTTAACAACTATAAGGGAGTTTTATGAAGACTATGATAAGGATTAGAGTTCCCAGGTACCTATTCCACCAAGTCTCAAAATCAATTAGCACCAATGTTATAATGATATCCAAGACTGAAATAATCTTAAATTATGGAAGCATTAGCAGTTGAAATGTCACCACTAATCAATCTTGAGACCATATGACAACCCAACAATTTCCTTTCCTTCCAATGTGTTAACTGTGTAAATAAAAAGTAAAAGTAAATTCTCACGAATTTTCAACTATTTAATATTACACATTCTCCATCCAGCAGATTTCCTACTCTGGCAGCCGATGTAACGATCTCATTTCAGACATCAAAGTGCAAAAATGATAGTGGACCTAGTACTTGCAGGGATCTTGCTATACCTGCTATGGTATTTGCTGCTAGCAAAACCATCTAAATTCCCTCCAGGTAAGTAAGCACTCATATATAGAAGCAAGTGAAGTAACCTTTCAAGCAAGCATTTTCCAATATTTGCTATTTAATATACCAATTCTAATGAATCCAATTAAGAGTAGAATATTTTTGCTAAGAGGAGAGCATAATGAATCGATGAAGTACATTTAAATCATTTCAGCTACATTTACCTAAGGCCAAAATGTCATCAGTACAATTTTCAATGGCTAAAAGAAGATATTCTAATGATCAGAGTGTGTTTGAAGATATATATTAATGGAGTAACATTGATTCCCCATAAAAATCACACTACCATAAGAGTGACTTAAATTCTGAATTATGTACATGAACAATTGTCATGGGGTAAAATGGCTGTGCATTTTAAGGAGGTGGGATTATTTGCTGAAATGTATGTCTTACATAAATGTTGAAGACTTTTACTTTTTGATAAAACTCTTTTTTAAACTGTCCTAGAAAATACATAAAAAGAGGAGCTTATATGGGGCATGGGCTTAACATATCACAGTAAAAATATAGGAAGGTCGCTATGGACTGACAAAATCTATGAAGGATGTATTACAGCTCATTTCATACATGGAATGATTGTCATGTCATACTAAAGATCAACCTCAGCTGGAGCTGTTTAAGTACTCAAAGTTTATATCCATCACAAAAAGAAGGCAACTGCATAGAGATCACTTTAACAAATTTGAGAAAATGAGTTGATTTTTCACTGAAAGATCTTAATTTAATGATTTGTTATTACTAATCTGAAGTGATCTGGACTTAAGCAAAGCCTTGATCATTAGCTTTTTGATGATCACTTAACTACTTTATTTCAATGGCTAAAAGAAGATATTCTAATGATCAGTGTGTTTAGTTTTATTTCATTTAGTTTCATTAAGAAGGCACCTAAAAATTTCAAACTCACCATACCGTGTTAATCAGCCGCAGCTATTGCTTATGACATAGGTCCTCTTCAGAGATCATTCTAAAGAAATATTGAATTTATCAGTGTAAATCATTCATCCTCATACAACATGTACCCTGATTCTAAGAAGGAAATTAGAATGAATAAAACTAAAATTTACTGTAAAAGACTCCTAACCTTTGAATATTTTGGATAAATCAATGCCCAAATTTATTAATATATATGTACTGTAAATATAAGTACAATAACATATAATTCCTAAAAAAATGACGTTTAACTGAATTATAAATGAATTCCGCAGTGTATTTGGTGTCCAACCAGGTTACTTTAACTAAAGGTTTGTTTGATGAAAGTTCAATTGCACAAATTTACAAAGATTTTTCATGAATACTCAAAAATCACCCCTAAAATTGAAAATACCAAACTATTTTTGTTGTCTTAGTACTAATGAAAAAACTTGTTCTATTACTAAAAATTCCGGCATAATTCAATGATTATGCATTAATGACATACATGTACATATTTTAGGCCCAACTAGATTTCCAATATTTGGAAACATCTACCACCTCCGGAAATGGGGACCATACCTTTACAAGTCCATGGCGGAGATGAAAAAACGATATGGTGAAGTGGCTGGATTCTTCGTGGGTCCAAATCCTATTATCCTTGTCTCAGGATTGGACGCAATAAAAGAACTTTCCTTCAGGGAGGATCTATCTGGAAGGCCATTATTTTTCCACCACAAAATAGAGAAGGTAACCAATGGTAGGTTTTTCTGACCCATTATTACACTATTTTCCAGAGGTCCTAGATTGTTTAACGATGTGAATATAAGTAAATATAGAAAATAATGTATTAGAAAATTTCATTCTATAAAAGTGGATATCATATAAAAATATCTACAGATTCTTATCAGTTCAATTTACAAAATGTATTTGAATCACCATGACATCAAATTGTGCATGGGAAATTCATTCATAATTACTCTTTGAATCAAATGCTACAACATGCTTAAAAATGTCAAAGGTGACTTAGTTAGAGTGAATTTTATAATACTACTGTGTGCCAAACAAATTGAAGAAATAAGGGATTGATTGGAGGGATTGAAAGCTGAATACAAATCTTCACGTAAATAAACTTGGGCAATGGTAGAGAATGGAATTTTAAAATATTAGCTATTTGGAGGGGAATAAAGCAAAGCTGATTACTTTCACTGTATCTTCTAAACATAGATTAAGTGAAAATCATTATGAAAGCAAGGAAAGATAAGGAAGCAGGCATAAATGTCGGGGGAAAGTAATATTTGCATATAACCAAGCATTAGTAAACTCATAGGCCAAGAGAGAATAATTAGGTCAGAATGAGTATCATGGATAGTAAGAGTAAAGGCATAGTATGAAGATAATGCATGAGAGGATGATGAAATTTAAGATTTCAGATGTATTAAGATAGAAATGCATATGAAGGTGGGAAGGCATAAAAATAGACAGGGTGGAAGTGTTCACATATCCATGGAACAATTTGGAGTAGATGGTTTGTTCAGCAAGCATATCAGGGATACATTTCAGAATGAATCGGCCTAGGAAGTATTGACAAGAAAAGGGAAGGGAATAATTTTTTTCAGACTCATTTTACATAATCCACTCATAAAACTGCAATATCAAAAATTAGAATACATTTTGATAAAACTTGCGGGTTCACCTAAACTCATCCATTTACTCAAAATGTAGGTATGTACTTAATATTTACTGCCTAAACAAGAGCTACCTACATCAGGTATTCTATCATCTACTAAGTTTTATTTAGTGGGCAAACAATCTACAAGCATGGGTGTTTCCAGGGGGAGCCCCGGGGGAGGGAGGGAAGAGGGGGGGTGATGTCCTGCCCCCCCTCCCCCTGGTATATATCTACAACTTCGTAAGGGTGACCTGCCCCCCAAGTATAAATCCTAGCTATGCCCATGCCTGTAAGTGTCAAAAAGATAATATTCTTGTCTCTTTAGTTCCCTTTCTCACAAGATAATTATGTGTTTCATATTTCTATTTGGATCTGAGCAAAATACTAGTTAGACTGCATGCAATTTTATGAATTCGCTTGAAACCTTGGAATTGATACCTAATTGTTGTGCAATGCATTTTCAAATTTCAATAAAATCCCTTAACTGATACTGATGGAGTTCTCATATTGAACTAAAAGAAATGACGATAAATAACTACAAACAGTTAATATTAATACTAAAATTTTGTTTACTGTTTACAAATTCTCCGAAAGACCTAGAAGTTTATTTAACAATTTAAATTTTTGGATCATACGTCTAATAAATGTTACCAATAAAACCATGGCAAATACAATCAGTTGACCATAAAATTATGCTGCAAGAGATGCTGCTTACCTGGGCCACTATAGGCAGGTGTCAAGCCTAGTGGCTCAGTTAAGGAACCCTTATCCCACTAACTTGATTCCTAAGATAGATGGAGAGTATATCCCTGTAAATCTTTATCACAGGAGTGCAATGTACAGGGGAGTAATGCAACATGCTTATGCTAATCATAATAGGGAAAGTATTTTTTATGCTCAGGCACAAGAGTGTTAATACTATGTAGTTAAACAGTAGTTATACCTAACAGCAGTTTAATACTAATCAGTGTAAGAGGGGAGAGTGCTGAGTAGCCATGGAGGAGAATGTCCATAACTAACTATCTGGTACTGGTAGTGCTAAACAAAATGCCATCACTAATTCATATCAACCATCAATAATTTTCATTTACTACAAAATCAAATTCATATCAACCTAAAAAAGGTGAGTCAGAATGTACCTTAAGTTTCATTTTAATAAAGGCCAAAGTTTCATTATATATACAAGCTGTGCCGCTCTGATCAGTTTTATCTTTGATTACAGGTTTACTGTTCACAGTAGGAGAAAGATGGAAGGAACAGAGGAGATTTACTCTCCGCCATTTACGTGACTTTGGATTTGGAAAATCAAGCATGGAAAGCATCACATTAGAAGAAATAGAGGCTGTATTTTCTGGGATAGACAAGAGCCTTGAAGGAATGGAACATAGTTGGTCAAAGCCAGTGAGTGACATAACATTTAGGTGATCAAATAACTTATCTTTCTCCCTATAAAGATTCCCCATGTCAATACACCAAAAAAGTATTCAATTATTAACAACAATAGCAAACATTAAAAATAAACAATCCTAACCTCACTCTCACCAAATTTCATTGGAATCTTCAATGTCAACACCGAGGTTGCCTATTCACTATGAACACTGTTTTTAGCTAGGGCTATTCTTCCCTTAATGCCTATTGTACTTCTTCCTCCCCACATAATGGTACTTATGAGAAAGATGAAGGAATTCACTATCTAAAATTTCTCCCCTCTCAATGTAACTTCTACATTCAGCTTCTGTCATCATCACACCAGGATATAAGTCTTTGTACTATTTATTTTCATGTTGTATTCTTAGAGACGTTGGTCAATTGCATTTAATAATCTTTGTACAACATTATAACTTCGTGCCATGACTATGATATTATAAGTTTTGCTCATAAAGGAAATGTTTGTCTATGAGGGTTAATTTCAAAACCGAAAACTTTTAATTCACAAATTTTTCACATTAGGTGTTTCAAACATTTCACATATAATTTGCATTGAGGTTCAAGGAGAGAAGACCTCTTCCACACATGGTTTTCAAGAGTAATTAATTGCATACCACATGAGAAAACACATTCACAGATTATGCAACACCCAAGAAAAACCCTTGATACCCATCTTATGCATAATAGTAAAGCAAACAAACATAAAACCTCTAACTTAAAATTGTCTTTGAGTAGGAATAAATAAAAAAGTGCATCTTATTCCTCTTTCGTGAGTCTCACCTATTCCCCACCATACACACCCACCTACTCAATACATCAAGCATGGAGGTGGGAAACAAGTACTGGAAAGATGGCAAGAGTATTCCTGTGAATTACTTAATGTCAAACAAGTGGATACTTCACCGAACCAAGACAATCAAACCAACTACTGTCATATTCAAACTAAAGTAGAACTCCCTACCAGAGAAGAAGTGAAGAATGCTGTTATGTTTTTAAAAAACAACAATCTCCTCGGAAAGAAGAAATGAAAGCAGAATTACTAAAAAAATGGGAGTAAACATAATATTACCTATATGGGGTATGGGAAATAATAGTGAAAATACAGTGGAAGGAGTAGCCAAGTAAATGGCAGGAAGCAATACTCATGCCAAAACATACATTCTGAATCACCTAGAATTGTATACAAGTAAAATAATTCGTGACTACCGAGCAGGATTCATGTCGGGCAGGTCCACAGCAAATTAGATATTTCTAATGAAATATTGGAGCCAAAATAGATATATTTAACATTTGCAGATGACACCGCAAGGGATAAAATTCGCCAAGAAAAAATCATTTGACTTGACTGTGATTCAAACCCCAATCTGACAATAGCTGATCAGGCATGTTAGTCAGTTACACCAACAAGCCATCTTCCTTCAGTTTGAATCCCTATTAAGTCAGATGAATTTTTTCTATGGTGAATTTCATCCGATGGTCTATATCCACTCATGCGAGTGACTAACTACCATTCATATGTGCATACAATGATTGGAAAATTGCACATAACTTTGAGATATTTGCACAATGTTTAGAAGAAGTGTAATACTAACAAAAATATTTATGAAAGAGAGAAGAAAATTGTTTTAAGATACATGGCACAACTTAGTATGGACATGTGTTACACAATAAAACCAAATGAAACTATCAGTCATCAACAAATAGATAGGCACAAAATGAATAAGCAGAGTATTTTAAATAGGTACTTCTGAGATATTATATCAAAGGATAACAGAGAAGAAACATACATACAAAACAGATTAAATCAAGCTCACATGGCATGCCACAGAATCCTATCTTTGAAATCCCTGTCACACAAAACTGAAATTAGATGGTTCAAAATACTAATTACTCTGTCCTGCTCAATGGATCCAAAACATAGAATGTGAATAAGATGAAGGATAAAATGCCAACAGAGTTTTAAAATGAGGCATTAAAGATCTACCTGCCTACAGGTGAACAAGGAGACTGGAGAAGAAAGTATAAGATGGAAATCTGAGACCTATACTATAGTGCCCTTATTATGAATGAGATGAAGTGCAGAAGAATAAGTCGGGTTGTACACATATTAATAAAAGAGGAGGGATGTGTGCAGGGGGAAATTTTCAAATGAAATTCAGAAGGAAGATCAACCAAGTTGAACCAAGCTAAGACTGATTGGGAAAAGGTTTGAGCTGCAGAAAATACGCAGAAAACTGATCCAGATGGATGTGATATGTTGGTGTGGGTAAATTTCAACTCAGTTATAAACGCCCTGACATTAAGAGTAGATATGAATGAAATGTACTTAGACACATAGCAGAAATCACTTTACTTGAGACTTAGCAAGAGGGAAAGATATCAAACAATTGCAGAGCTGCGTTAAAGCAAGTAGGGTTTTTTTAGGACATTGTAGGAAGGTTTTATAGAGATAAGGTGAAATATAGATGCTACTCTACTCTGGATTTGCCAAATCTAGTAAACACTGGTTGCATTTTTGACCCAGTGCGGGAAGATTAATTCTGATAAGTACATAAAATACAGAGGATATCTGAACATTACAAAAAGAGTGACAAAATAACAGAGATACACAACAATTGATATGAGTCAAAATTCCTTCTTTCCACACACCATTTGGGATTATAACAAAAACTGCATGATACTAATATAAGACATTTTGTCAATGTATAATTCATGTATATTCTTTCATCTCCCCTCCTCTTCCCTGTTCCGTTCCCCTTCATGGCTAGTTTCCTAAAACTCCTGTCCTACACCCCAGTGAAGATCAGCATTTATACTATTTCCATACAGCTTTAGAGTTTACCATGTGTAATGAACAACTATATGGACCAGAAAAACATCCTCATATTTCTCTCATTTAACATTTAAATACCTCGATGCAGATGAAAGGATGAGAAAAAACGTCTGGTATACAAGGCTCTTATTTGACATTGAGTGAAACAAGATAATCTGTATTTCTATTTATCATGTCATGTGAAAAACAAAAACTTATAGTTAATAATTACAATTATTTTCTTTATGTTAATGAAAATTGATAAATAATTGAAGTAAAAAAAGCTACAACGGCCGTGTGAATTAAAGCAGGCATATAAGAGAATTAAGTTTCTGTACTTCATCCCACCTCACTTTTTAATTTTGTCTCAATACATTAGTCCTCATCAACTTTGTGATGGTAGACTTGATTCATCTTTCATATATAAGTATTTTCCAACACCCTCGATGCCTCACAGTACCACATTCTCATTGCCTTTCCAGATTGTGGTCCATGACATACTGGGAACTGCGAACATAAATGTAATTTGGCACATTTTAGCAGGCAGAAGATACAGCCTAACTGATCCATATCTCAATCAAATGCTGGATCACATAAAGGACGTTATAGCTCAAACAGAAATTGGTGGAAAGTTAGAGATGGCATTCCCAAAGTTAGTAGCAATGTTTCCTTTTCTGTCAAATGCAATGGATTCCTTCAGGAAGAGACAAAAAGTGAGAGCATTTATAAAGGTAAGTTTGAAATGGATGACCTATTTCAGCATGGATAATTGACATATTATTTGACTTCTCAGAGGTAACGGGTTGGCTGATACATTCCTGGCATCATGATGCAATTCTCATTTTCCCAAGAAAAGCAGTCGAGTACACCATTGGTTCTTTAATTATGCCTACAAAATTGTATATTTATTCTAAATATTCTTATGAACTACAGAAACATGTAATTTTGAATTTTCATCAAAGTTGTTTGGCTTCAAAGAAAAGAGCTTCACAGTCCTACTATGACTCTTGAATAGCCTTCACTTTAATCCTTAGATCTTTGGAGTTGTGAATACATCAGCATTAGAAAAATTGCTATTTTAACAACAGCAGCCTTGGCTGTAGTTTGCATCTAGCTTTAAACTTCAACCTTCAAACTTTTATTCAGAGAGGCAAGCCATATAAAAATTATCATAAGTGTACACATAGTATGCCTGATCATTAAAATATTAACCCAGCAATTCCACTTCCACTAGGATAGCACTTTGCTGGCAATAGTTCACAAGTACTTGACAGGGCTTCTTACATAATGATTGATTTCCAGTTCACACAGTTGAGGAAATATCAATTACAATGTCCAGTAAAGAGCAGAGCACTGTCAGGCAAACATTTGTCAAATACCAATATGGATGGTTCAAGATGTTTAATCGTATAGTATTACAATTTGTATTACCACAGTAGGTGACATGTAATTTCTTGGTTTCTCACCCATGCATTAATAGCCTTTATTTCAGCAAAACAACAAAAGGAGCAGGAGATGTTCCTAAAAAACACAACAAAACTCCAAAAGTTTATAATAAAGTCCAAAGCAACCTAAATTATAGCTTTCTAAAGGACAAAGCATCTGAAAACATATAAAATTATACATTTCACATAATTATGAGAAAGCCAATAACGACTTCTGGAGGCAAAAACTAAGGTTCAGGTTCAGAACCACTGAGGTTAAGGTTCAGAACTTGAGGTTTTCCAGGTCCCTCCATAACAGTACACGGAAACTTGGTAGATCGACAGATTGGTCCAGCGTGAATGACTAAGTTTTAATACTGCTGAGAAACACAAGTTACTCACTCAACAAATTTCTCAAAAATGAATTTTTCTGAGGACATGAATTATTCTCTCACAAAATTTGGTACAAAAATTTGACTTTGTAAATGCTTACATTGATTAATGCGGAAGGGTTCCAGTAATCTATCCATGCCTAGTTCCATATTTAACCCAGTGGGTACAATTTTTACATTTAAATGCAGCAGGCACAGTTAAAACTGAGCTGGCACATTGTTTACATTTCAATTGCAAGAGGCACTGTTTGAACGTAAAATGGTGGCTCATTCTTATTGAGTGTCAATGAGCTTCAAGATCAATATGTTACAGTTGTATAGTTTCATGAATCTTATATGTTAACGGAGGAAAAGTTTGAAAAATAAAGAAATGCATTTGAGTTTGTTTATAAACCCATATGCAGCACACGTAGCAGATAAGTCACTCACTGGAGCAATTGCATTGCAATTAATTTAGGTGATTACATACACGGACATACCACTACAATATGTTATTCATTTTTGCTGCTGCGTTTTCGGCTACAGCAGGTACCCTGCTCCTGAATTTTGCATAGATCACTTAAAATCTAATAAAACACCAAGTAATGTAAAGTTTGTTTTCTATGATATAAATGCCATAAAAAAGCATTCAGATAAAAGTTGAAAATTCTCAGGGAGAAAAATGATGGCAAGGCTACTTCACAAGTAAATTGAAGACAGAACTTCCCTTTTTAAGTCAAGACTCTAAGGAAAACTAGGAATAAAATTTCATGAACTGTTAGAAAATCCAAAAACAGTACTAGCCATGGTGGTAGGTTGGACATAATCAATCCCCACCAGCACACTGACTTTAATTTCAAGTTATCCTAACATTTTTTGTTAGTACAAGGTGCTTTCATTTGTTTACCAAACCACCCTAAAGATAACTGTTAAGAGCCATGTCTTATCATTTGATAAAAACATGAAAATAGTGTTTGTCGCAAACTCTCATCCATCTTTCTAAACCTGAGTTGACCATAATTCCCAGCCAAAGTGAAGCTCGTCCCACCTCCTGCCTCGATAAAAGGTGTCAGTGAGGGGACATCAAAATAATCGAATTCAAAATATTTAATGTATACTACGCATGTATGGAATTCAATGTATTCTATATATGATTATAAAATATGTAATGTATAAAACACATCTTATTTATATCACATTTGTATTACACTACAATAATATATTAGCTTTCAATATCACAACAAAACTTAACATGCAGGCCCAGTGCGTGTTAAATGGTGTTGAAGCTAAGAGAAAGAGTATAGGTGGCTGGACCAGGTGACAAGGAGCAAAGGGTTATTGAAGGCCAAGATTCAGAGGAAGATGTGAAGTATGTGCGAGAGGGGAAGGAATAGACCAGGTTTTGTAGAGAGAAGGAAGTGAGATAAGACATAGTCTGAGTTAATAAAAAGAAACTTAAAGGTATATCCAAGTCTGCACTTGTGAAAATCAAGTGGATTTTAGCTCTCTTCGATTTATACTCAAATCAATAGGCAGATTACCTTAATAATGACTATACATATTGTTAACTTAACCCTCTTAGTGGGGCGAGCCGGTATATATGCTTTGGCATCTCTGGTGAAAAGTGCGGCGGGCTGATATATCGGCTCATAGGCAAAAAATTGTTTAACTTTAGCGCACAAATATACTAACAATCATTGTTTGCATGATGTATACGTGTTTTTTTATTATTACCTAATTCAATGTACACACAATAAGCAAAGCCGCGTATGGATATTTTAAACAATAACTTTATAATATTTATTTTCCTAGAGCGCTACATTTCATTAAGTTACCCTCCTCATTTCTCGCTAGAACCACTGGCAGAAGTCAGCACTAAGAGGGTTAAGGATTAAAAATTCCAAGATTAGAAACACCTTATAAATGGTAGGAGAGGATAAAGTAAAATTATATCACCATGATATAAAATTGATGATCATGACATTAGGAAAATGTTTCTGACAGAGTCATAGTTGGAGCATAGGCTTCTACAGTGGCTATTGAACATGCTGGACCATCTTCTGATGTAGCTGTGTGAGTCAAAATTCATGACAACAGTTTCTCCTCCGTTACAGGAGGCGTCTTCAGGTCGAAGTGAGTTGGTTCAAAAGTGGTCAGAATATATAGGCAGGATTTGGTGCCAAATTCCTCCTCAAGTGGGTCCAGCATTTTCATTGGTTGAGGCACTGAAGAGTCTTCTCCAAGTCACAGCCAGCGAGTACCTGTTCTCCCGGTTGAAATTTTCTGGGTTTTTCATGATTTCAATCGCCTCTCTTAATACCCTAGGAAAATATCCGCATTCTCTTGCGATCACCTTCGTACCTATTTTCTATGTCAATATTGTGTCCTGGCCAATTATGTTCTGCAATGGCTGAGAGACAAAAATCCTTCTTCATATCCTTCTCCTGCTCTTTCATTCTCACTTGCACCGCCCTGCTAGCCTAGCCGATGTATACCTAATTACATGAGCACTTTACTTCGTAAACTCCTTCATGCAGATGTGGTGAGAGGCAATCTTTAGGCTTTGATAAGATGTCCCCAGTCTTTCTGACTGCCTTGTACCTGGTTGTCACTTGATGCTTTTTCAGGATCCTGGCTATTCTCTCAGATATGCCTGCTACATATGGTATACAAGCAATGGATTTCGGTTTCTCCGGTTCAGATCCCTGGTGTCTTTCCATGAGGCGCCTTTCTATCTCGAAGGTCCTTTTCAGGACCGATCTTCTAACTGACTGACATAACTGGCTGGCCAAGTCATAGTTATTTAGAGTTTTACTCTTGCCTTTCCCATTTTATCACATGGTTATGGTGAAATCTGTGAGGCAAATGGTTACATAAACTAAGAAGTACCCCACCCAATAGCAATATTTCTTCAAAAAACACGAACCAATATTTTTTCCCTAAAATCTGAAATAACTCAAAAATATTCCACCAGTAACTAACAACTTTAAGGAGAAAATTTGAAGAGCATAGATGCTAAGTGAAAATATTTATTAAAGCTTTGAAGGAATTTTCTCATATCCATTGATAGTTTAGAGATGTAATAATGCATTTTGAGTGGAATGAGAAGGTTTACCGGCATTTCATATACCACCAGTTTCATTTCTAATTTGAAATTAAAAAGTTATTGCTACATTCTCTGAAGAACATATATGGATACCTACCATCAAGGGTGCCAAACCCCTTTAAAAGCTATAGTGCAAAACCCCCCTCCCAAAATTCCGATTTTCCTGCCTAAAATTTGATACTTCCTTCCAGTTTCCTTGTTTCAAAATTGAACAATGAAAAAATTTATTATTATTATTATTATTTATTATTATTTTTGTTTAATTATCCTGGGTTGGATGAAATGGAACCATCCCCTCTTCCCCCAACCCAGTACATACACAAACACCCATGTCCTGGGTAGATAACATTCTACCCAGTCGGGACTTGAACCCGTGACCCCCGGGTTAGCAGGCGAGGACTTTACCCCACCACCACTGGGGCCGACTAAAATAAATACATCGTTAAAAGTCCAGACTCAATCATTCAGATTTTTACATTTTTTTCTTATTTCATTTTACATATTTCCCACACAGAAAATAGATATCTATATCTTGTCTACACTGGTCTATGGCTAGATGTAGATCTAATAGATGCCTATTAGATGTATAATTGGTCAGTAACCTGTCTTGAAATATCCATCTGTATAAGAACTCATAATAGATATCTAATAGATGTCTATAATACTTATTATGAGGATAATGGGACTATAGCATTAGCACCACTCAGATGATAGGTGACTATTTTTGGTCTAGTGACATCTATGCCTAGATGTAGATCTAATAGATGCCTATTAGATATCTATAATTGGTAGGAGTCATGTCCATGGCAGAAAATTAAGGAATCACTCCTTCGAAGCCAGAGGTTTCTGCTAGAGGCTTATAGAGGTGTATGTGCTCAAATGACAAATACCTTTGACTGCTGCTCATTACTCTTGTTAGCTTTTTCATAAATAAATAACCGCAAATTTATACCTCTGGAGAATTATTCACTCAGATGAGAAACAAGCCGAAAATCCATCTCCCTCTGATTTCTTGCTGCACTTATTTCTTAGAAGTAAAAAATCATTAGTATAATACAGGTTTACATTGTTTACATAACATTTTTCTTCAAATGGGTATTTTAGGACTAGTCAGAGATGTTTATTTTCCAGCAGTTATCCTGCAAATGTGCAGGCCTTGCCTCTTAAGCTTCTGAGAAATAACAGAAGCGCACCCAACCCTCAAACACCAACACCTAATAGACATCTAATGGATATCTTTTTGAGGTTCATCTTCATCTATTCATTTTTCGAAAACACCGTTTTCTTTCCGGTAGTCTTCAAGGGAATAAATGCATACCTTCTATTTCTTTGTGCCAAATAGCAAAGTTCATTCAAATCATAAACTCCTACCAATTATAGACACCTAATAGGCATCTATTAGATCTACATCTAGCTATGATGTGACTAGACCAAAAATAGACATCCATCATCTGGGTGGTGATAATGATATAGTCCCATTACCCGACATCTAGTAGATATCTATTAGATATTCTTCTACAAATGGGTATTTCAGGACTGGTCAGAGACTTTTATTTTCCTGCAGTTACCAAGCAAATGCGCAGGCCCTTCCTCTCAAGCTTCTGAGAAATAACAAAGCGCACCCGATCCTCAAACACCAACATCTAATGGATATCTTTTAGAGGTTCATCTTCATCTGTGCATTTATTGAAAACACATAGCCGTTTTCTTTCCGGTAGTCTTCAAGGGAATAAATGCATACCTTCAATTTCTTTGTGCCAACCCACACAGCAAAAAAAGGACAGGACAGGGGTATGTCCCAAAGTCGCTCCGGGACTAAACTCGGACGTTCGGGACGCGTACGGGATGTCGCTTGCGAGTCGTGTATACCGCGTGTCTAGTTTCCCAAATGCATATTCAATATCAATAATAAATTAATAATAGCATCCATAGTGTGGCCTAATGTGGCATGAAAATTGTTGCAATCTTATTTCTTTCTCAATTCTACTTCGAAATAATCTATATTAGAACGCCAATAATAATATGTTATAAAGAAAAGCCGTACAAGCGTCCCTGACATCAGATATGAAGCTTTAAAATCATCAGCCTTAAGTAATAAATGTCAGCTATGTTGAAATCGCGTACTTAGAGCAGAGAGCCATATCTAACGAAGCGACTACATTCTTTATAAAGCATAAAATACACTTGAAATGTCTTGGTCCAAAATAGCGTAGTGGTAGAGTGTAGGACTATTGAGCGTAAGGTCGTAGGTTTGATTCCCCAAGTCAGTAAGAATTTATTTGTCATCAACGTTCATGGTTATACTAAGGTATTAAAAAATTACTTCAAAGGTCTATAAGAACATTATATTTTTATTATGAAAATAATTTTATCATGGCAAATTCCCAAATCCCAAGATGCGTGCCTAGGTATCTATAGAGAGATATCTATAAGACATCTATGAATAGATATCTATAGATAGATATTGGTACATAGATGTCTATGAGATATCTATGAATATAAGTCTACTAGACTAGATATCTATTGATAGATATCTATGGGATACCTTTAGATAGACATCTGTTAGACTAGCTGTCATTTTGGCCTATCTAACTATCTAACCATCAATATCTAATGTACATCTACTAGATATTTTTTTCTGTGTGGGTTATCATTCCGCCTTTGTTATTAAAGCAATTTTTCAAAATTTTCCCTCCAAGAAATTCAATGACACAACTTGCACCATGTAACCCCCGCGTAGGCACCCCTGCCTACCATTCCAAATCCATAACCACTAAAAGAAAATTTTGAAATGTGTGCCCTAAAAACCCCAGAAGGCAACCACAGTTAATGAGACCTGAACATGCGGAAAACTGATGAGAATCCTGAGGCCAAACTTTTTTCAATTCATTTCAATTGTTAAAAATGCTCCAGATAATATTAAGCATTGCAAATCTTTTATTTTTTTAGTATTAGAGTCCCCTTAAAGTCATCTAATTCACAACAACTTGCCTGAAAAGATTTTTAACAATTATTTTGTCTTCCTATTGCAGAAGGATGTAGATGAACACAAAGTGAGTATAGATTATAACAGCCCAAGAGATTTCATTGATATTTATTTAGCAGAAATGGCTAAGAGAAAAGGTGACCCTGACTCCACATTCACCGGTAAGTAGATGGATTATCTAAAAATATTTATCAAGATCATAGACAACATCTCCCAAATTTGAAGTACCTATATCATTATCATCTAAATCTTGAGGGCCTCGCATGCACTGATTCTAATGAGTCACATCATGTGAACCACAACTGATCATTTTTAAGGGTCAAAAGTATTTCTTTCCAGGGGCTAAAAATTTAGCACTACCATGGAAAAAACCCAGCTAAAATTTATCCTCCTATGCAATCCTTACCCACATAGATTGAAAGGTAGGCTAATATTGCACAATTCATGCTTAAAGCTCAAGGCAAGCATGCTGTAACCATGCAAATATTGGTGATTTCCTGTGCATACTCAGGACTCACTTCAGTTCTCATAATGAGGAAAATGTGATAATATAACCAAAATGCTGCTAGATTACTGCAAAGCTCAATCTTTAACAGTGTATTTTATTCAATTTCTCTGTTTTTTAAATTTACATTCCACATTTTTGCCCTCTGCTGGGTATTTTGTCAGGAATAATGCACATTATTCCCAAATAAGCTCCCAGCATAAGATATAAAATATTGAATGTAAATTTAGTAAACTCATAGAAGCCAAAAATAATATTCTTAAGAATACAAAAATACCAGTGAAATCTAGGAAGTAAGTAATTGGACTAAAACCTCATAGGAAGTAGTGCTGTGCACAACACCAGTTTTACTTTGACAAGAGAGTAACTTCTACACCAGAAGCAGTCCCCACAAGTACTTTGGTATAAAATCAAGATTCCAGTGAACACACTCTACCACTGCAAGGATTTGATCCTGGGTTGTCGGAGTAGATGTCACTCAAACAAAATTTCTCCCTTTCATGTAATTGATGTCTCAACATGAAGTCAATACTCTTTTCATTAGCAACTTCATGAAACATCCTTATTATTTTAAGAGCTATTACTTCTAATTTCAAATTTTTTTCAGTTTTTTTTTCATTGTTTGGATTTTCAAAATAATTTGTCTTGCCAATAACAGATATGAAATTTACAAATGTAGGAAAAGCTCAACTGGTATTTCAGTTGGCCTAATAAAGTCCTATTTGAGGAGCTTCCTCTATTGCTAGGCACATAGAAGTTTACTCTGAAGTTTTTCCCCAAGAATAATAGATTTGTGTGTTGCCAAGGGCAAGCTTGTAAAGCATGTAAAGCTTGAGAGTCCAGATCTTTTGATTTTTTGCTATTTACTAGACTTGCATGGCTGAGCAATTCATTATGCCTCAGTTATCTATGGACAGAAAACCAAAGTTACCCACAACCTCCCACAAAATATCAAGTACGAAAAGGAATACCAGAAGACATTTTCCTTTGAACACTTAGTTGTCCTCATGATGTTTAAATATTCTATTACCGCATTATACTAATTCCTAAGTATTGTCAACATATCTTAAAATGCCATTAATTAATCATTAATCAAGAATAACTGCATTTATTACAACAGACCAACAGCTAGTTGGAATAGGATTAGATTTGTTTGGAGCTGGATATGACACCACTTTCAACACAATTGTCTACTCACTGCTGTACATGATTCTCAACCCAGAAGTGCAACAGAAAGTCCAGGAGGAATTGGACAGAGTCATAGGCAGTGACAGACTTCCATCTTTCTATGACAGAGACAGGTTTGTGTAAATATATCAATACTTCCAAAGCTTCCACAGTTTTACATTTTCATGCAGTTTACACCTATGATGACATATGGTTTCATTGGTTTCTGGTGGATTCAATCCCTGGTTTGAATTCTGGCAGTGGTGGATATTTTTCAATGGAATCCTCAATTCCAACTTAGTTACCATGTGGAGGGCACTTCATGAGGAGCTCTTATCAGTATGAGAATATATTTATACGCTATTAAGGAAAAAATTGATTCTCGGGAATTTAGAAGTGGTGAAGATAAACCTGGCCACAGTATTAGCCTTTATATAGCTATTTCTAAAGAGAACATCAAAGTGACCACTGCTTGACTTCCCATTCAATGGAAAGAGTACTGTACTGAAATAACTTGCCACATGGCACCCACTGCACAAGTAGGTGTGAGAATTCCACCAGAAAAATCACCTCCAAAGCCAGAATGTTAATTTGTGCCCCAAGGATGAGAAGCCAGTCACAACCTACCCATCATAAAAATTTGGTCTCCAAACTTTTAATCGATTAGAATTATAATGGTGTTGGCAATCATCCCTTGGATAAGGAATCGAACATTTCTCAATAGATAAAGCTTTACAGATAATTTTCTTCTTCTTAAAAATAATTAACAGTCTTAAATGAAAACATTGCACAGAAGCCATCACTGATCACATCACTGATCTGGTCAGGATTTGATAGAGTCTAATCAAATCTAAGAATTTAACATTAAAGTACATCCTTCCACAAATTACTTTCAATTAACCTGAGCAGGAGACATGTATAACACCTCTGCTAACCCTTGCAAGCGATATTCCACAATAGAATAATTATCTCCAGCCAAAATGTTACTTTAAGTAATGCTGGTCATTGGTGAGACAATCCATTATGGCAAATACATTGGAGGTGATTAAATGGTCAAGAGACACAGTATTTCACTTAAAAGTTTGACATGTATCACATGCACAGACCATATTCAACTTTTCAATATGCCATTTTCCAAGCCAATGAGTATTCCAATGGCCACACTTAATGCTTGATTTTTCCACTGAGTATTAGACCAATGGACCCAAATGTTTTCTTTTTGTTTTTTTTAAATGAAGTTGTAAAATATTTATTTTGAACAATAATATCTGAATCATTGCTTTTTTCATGCGGTTTAATTGTAAAATTTTCTTTGAATAGTTTTTTGCTCTATGGTGTCATGGTTTTGCACCACGATTATAATTAATTTCATGCATTTTAAGCAGAGTCTTGCAGCATGACAGTCCAATATCTTTCTTTAGTAAATAAAGGAATTATTAGGTTCCAAAAGTTGATAAAATAAAAGAAAGGGTAAAATATAAATGCATTAAGAGTCAGGAATTGATGTTCATGCAACTAAAAGTAAACATGAATCAGGGTGTGGTCCTCTAGTCACAAAATAATCACTATCTTCAAAATTTGCCAAGAAGTGGACGTTAATAATAGTAGGAGTTTGAAGCTGTGCTGTGTAATTCAGCACAAAAATAAAATATTGAAATCCTCTTATCATTTACATTTGTACTTAAATGGTAAGAGCTAATATTTTTCAAAATGTCAACTCAATCAAAATCTTTCTTTACACCCAAAAACATTAGAATCAAAGAGGAATGAGCCACAAGTGTGAGGCCATTTGGTTGAATTACGTGGAACCATCCTAAAGTGCAATTGTATACACATTGCTTTTCATATCAGATAATACAGTGAAAAATGGTGATGATGAAGTCGTGGCTTGGATCATTTATAGACATATAATATTCCACAGTGGCATTTCTAAAGCCAACAATGCATTGCCAATGCACATAAAATAGTCATTCCAATTCAGCCTGTGAATCAGTTACCCTGTTCAAAGTTCAAGCCTCCAATCAAGACAAGAATGCATGCTGTTAAGATCCAATGAGAGAAAGATCTCATGAGAGAATACACAACATATGCATTACTATATCATAAGAAAAAAAATCCAACTCTGGATCATATATCTGTCACTGTCAATAAATGTTGCAACATTCAAATTTAGCCATGATAGAATAAAACTGATGCTTTCTTTTCAGTCATTTAATTCCATACACTGAGGCAACAGTAATGGAGATTCTTCGATGTAGCACAGTGGTACCAATGTCAGTACCACATGCCCCACTACATCTCATAAAGGATATTGAGTTCAGAGGATATGTACTTCCAAAGGTAAATTTTGTTGGATATTTTTAAGACTTTATTGTGAGGGAATTTATAAATCTAACCCTGCTGGCAAATAAATCAATATGCTGGGCCAAACTTTTGCATGATACATAGTTCACAGCTCACAGTATGAAGAGACTCTAGAAAACACAAGATTTACAGCAATCATTACCAGCAATCTAGAGTAATGATTGAGATTTACACTAGGAATTTCAGTGCCCTGGCAAAAATGTGAGCGTTTTCTGAGCGTTTAGGAACGCACCATAGAGGTGTTCCCAGTGTGTTCTCGAGCATAAATGTGAACTCCCTGGAGTGTTCTCAAACACACTACAGAGCGTTTAGCACCGTTCTCGAGGCTTCGTGAACGCCCTGTGAATCACAATCTTCAGTGTTTCAGAGCATTTACGTGCATTTCAGAACATCCTGTCAAGGGTGTTGAGAGCGTTCATCAACATAATGTAACTTGCTAGTGTGCATCGATCTGAATGTTAGGCACTCATCTTGGGATTTGGGAATTTGTCATAATAAAATTATTTTTATAAAAATATTTTGTGCCTTTTAAGAACTTTGAAGTTACTACATTTCTTCGTATAACGGTAAACATTGACATCAAATAAATTATTGCTGGCTAGGGGAATCGAACCTATGACCTTTCAATCAATAAACCTACACTCTACCACTACGCAATTTCATGTCTGGAAGGAACCTGTGCATGTTATGCTTTATAAAGAATGTAGTCGCTTCGTTAGATATGGCTCTGCTCCGAATATGGGTATTCAACATAGCTGACGTTTATGCTGATTTTAGGCTGATGATTCTTAAGCTTCATATCTGACGTCAGGGATGCTTATACGGCTTTTCTTTATAACACATTAATATTGGCATTCTAATATACATTATTTTGAAGTACAATTGAGAAAGAAATAAGATTGCACCAATTTTCATGCTGTGTTAGGCCACACTATGGATATCACTCACTTTAGTCAACTTTAGACAACTGGACATCCTTTTTAACTTTATTAATAATTTGCATCCAGCCATAGCTTTTACTCGTGAACTGGAGTGTAACCGTTCAATCAATTTCTTAGACTTGACTATCTCCCTTGAAGAAGGGAGGCCAGGAAGACCAGGAAGACCAGGGGGGATCATTCCGTTTGGACATAGTCTTTCCGCCTGCATGTCAAGGGTGACCAAGAATATGCAGTTGTTTTCTGTTATTTTTTAGGAAAGAAATTCATTGTTTAGAAAATTTAAGTAAATTGAATTATTATATGTACCACAAAAACTCTCTCCATATTTTTACAATGAATTTTTGAATGAAATTACAATTTGATACTTATTCTAATGCCTCTGTGACACACAGGTAAAATCAATTCATGAAATTTTGATCAATATCCCTTTTGAAAATTTGTATTTACACCACTGCGTAGTTTGAACTCACTGCTTTTAAGACTACATCATTTTTTGGTTACTCATCACTTGAGAACTAGATAACAAGTATAAGAATGGGAAATGCATGAGTCATCACTTATTAAACTATCCCAGAATTACTAATAAAAAATAATTGATGAATGAAACTATACGCTCAATATATCCAAGCATATGTCAGCCGCACAGCAGAACTATAGACACTATCAAATGAGGTAACAATCAAATCCCAGACACTTTAACCTGAAATGAGCAGAATTACAAAAATAATTTTGATAGAAAATTTTCATATTGAATATATAAAGCAAAAATCACATTGAGTAATCTAAGAAACTTCATAAGACTGCAGGCTATGGATATATGATGGGCAGACTATCGTGAGATTATATGCAATTGAGATTTACATAATTTAATTATCAAAGAAGGATTATAGGCTAGGTACGTTGAGTAAGGATGAATTACACAGAAAAGGAAGTAGAGAAGACCTAAACTCTAGGATATGTACATGGTACATAGTGAATGGAAAATTTTACTTTTCTCTTGAAATAAAAAATCTTTATTCACAATATCTGACACTATTTTGTTCCGATTTCTATGGAATACCATCCCTCATATGAGCTCCAGAAACATAGACATCACATTAAAGATGTAAGATTACGGTGATGTATTTTAATTTAAGTAGTTCCCAAAAATCACTGACCTTAATCTGCCAGAGATATTCTCTGATCTATATCTACATACTACCCTGCAAGCCACTGTATGGGCATGTGGCAGGGGGTATTAGGTCATGAGCTGTATAAGGATGTAAGGTTTTGGCAAGTGAAATGGTGATTTGTATTATGGGAGTGTACCTATTTAGTGGAGCCCAGTTCTTTATTATGGTTCCTTATTGTGCACGGTAAGAACGAGTTTTTGTGCCTATCAGCTCTGCAGTGTATCTCTCTTATTTTATTGCTTCTGTCAGACCTAGATATGTAGCGATGCATCATGCTAATATTCTCTGTCTCGCTCTGAAACAAACCAGTTTTGATACTACAGGTCATGCAGCAAATTGTATTTTCTAGCCATTGCTTTGTCTGTTGTTATACAATAAGAACAGCAGCAACCCAGTATTTCATCTCCTATCCAATTTACCTACTGACCTGTTTATGATTCTACTTGCATTGCAAATGTGTGAATGCTGTTTTAAGTAGCTATGGTAATATACCATAGTAGTCACGAAAATAGTGCACTATCTCCCTTAACTCACCCCTCAACTTGTAACGTAGAACCTGCTTTCTTACTATATTCGTAGATTATCTACTTCTCTCCCTTATTACCCTTCCTGTTAACATAATCACCCTCCCTCATTATCCTATCCAGTAACATTATCCTCCCTTTCATCACTTGCAAAATTTGCTAATTTAAGTGCAATCTCAGAACTCACAGATTTTCCTGAACCTCTTTGATGTGCATCATGATCCTGATGTATGGGGTGATCCACAGAACTTCCGGCCCGAGAGGTTCCTAAATGAGGAGGGAAAAGTGATCCGAAATGAAGCCCTGATACCATTTGGAATAGGTGTGTGTTGCTCATGCTTTATTTTTGGTTCTCTTCAAAAGGATAAAAATGTTTACTCTCGACTAACACTCAATTTATGAAAAGTTTACTCTTCATTATTTTCAATAGCCACAAAGCAAAGACAAAAAACTCTCAATAAATTATGTTCCTTAGCTAATGCATCATCTTCTATTATAATGTATTCATTTTGATTTATTATGTTTCAAGGTTTTAGAAGAAGCATGTATATACAAATTTGGAAAATTATTTTTCAGGAAAGCGGTCATGTCTTGGAGAATCATTGGCACGCAACAATGTGTTCCTATTCTTTGCATGTTTGATGCAAAGATATTCCATGCGAATACCTGATGGAGAGCCAGATCCTTCTGATGAGCCAATAGGAAATATTACAATAATGCCAAAACCCTTCAAAGTGCAAGTGAAGAGACGACATTAAATCATTTTTTTGGGTTTTTAGGGATAATAACTCTTCTATAACTCTCTTCCAGCCAAGTTTTCCTTTTATTCATTAGCTCTACTAAGTTAATAAGTTTGATACCCCACAGCAAGGACAGTTTGAAACTGAAAGGACATGTCTGGAGGGAGAAAGCTTTCAAATAATTAAATGCATTGCACAAAGGAAAATTGGGTACTGAACAGGAGCTAAAGGGCAAATTTCATAGATGAAGGAGGAAAAAGTGTAATAAATACAGAGCCATGTTCTCAGCAATATGGGTCTCACAGACAAGATAGCCAACAGACGTTAAAAATATCCACACAAAATTTCATGTTTGGATTAACTTGCATAACTTGATGAAATTCCAGCTTTCTTATATGTATAGGAAAATTAATTACAACATATGTAACTAAGTATTGTGATTGAAAGGATGTTTTTAAATAAAATATTATTATCTAGAGCTAGTTTCTACAAGTGAGAGTGAGTACATACAAAAGCATAAGGTCTATTCAAAATATTCTACAAGAGCTTGAATTGAGTGCCAAATGGAAGTTCCTATGAGATATGCTACATGGCATAAAAAGGAGAAATAGTATATTACAGTATAATGAGTGGCCTCCTTGATTCAGTTAGTTTACCTTTGTTTTCTTTTCTTTATCATCAGCTGTTTCTGTTTAAGTGCTGCTCAGTGAAAGGCAAGTTTCATTATAACAGGTGTGTTCAGCCAGAGCTGATTAGTGCAGCTACCTGTTTTTGATGACCCTCTGGTGTGGCGGACATAAACATCTGCATTTCACTTTAGACATTAAGAAGACAGCTGTAATGCTACCAAAATTGTCGTCCATGAAAATGGAGCTATGCGGAAGAGATCCTGTAAAACCTTCACTGACTTTTCAATGACTCCGTGGACACCCTTCAGATTCACAAGAAACAGAAAATGCAGGTTTGAGACAGTAAGGTGATGGGTGCAGGGACGAGGAGGAGGTAGGGGGTGGGGAGGAGGCGGGATGATTTAGTAGCAAATGTGCAACCTACCACTGGGCACTGGAGGAGGGTGGAAAGACTGTTATCTAAAATTCATTGTGATGGTTTGGGTGATGGTGGGGGACTGCATTCTGAATTGGAGCAATGCTGGCTAATAAAAGGTATGGATGGCTGAACAAGAAATCATTACAGAGATTTACCTTGTTTAGCTTGGTATGTTTTTCAATGTCCATTACTTCAAGGGAATCCATTTTCTTTCCTTCATCCAAATACTGTCTAGCCTGATATGGTTACATGTATTTTGTTTGTTAGAGTTTAATTTTGGCTGGTGATAAACATATATACTCTATCAAGACAACTCACATCATACAAAAGGAAAATTCATTATTATTCAACTTACATTTGGGTATTTGTGGTATGTGCCCCTCCCCATGATTTGTGGGAAAAAAGAAAAAAATAATAGTCATAAGTTGTTTCCAGATGTCTGGAAAATTGCAAATCATGTGCATAACAAGCCAAGATGAAGCTCTTGCCCATTGTAGGATGATTTTATTAGTGACAGCATAGCTTGTTCATGTCCTGTTCTTCATTGGATTGGAAATTCTTGCATTCAGATTCATGAATGCCAATCAACAAAGACAATGCACTCATGATAGCCTAAGGGAAAAATGTAGCAATAATCATATTCATAAGTGAAGTGGCCTTGATGCCAATTAAGTACACATAGCATGAGGGTCAGGACCAACCAGCATCCACTGTGGTGGAGTCACCCTATTGCCCTAATATCCATGCTATTAATTGAAAAACTTCGTATCTCCAAAAGATATACTGGTTAAAGAGCAAAGTACTTAAGTGAACCATGCTTTGAATCACAGGGTTATTTTGCCACTTCCAATTCTCAATGTGTTTTCTCAACCCTCAAGACAAGACCCTCACCTCACGACTTACCCACCAAGCCACTTCCCCCCACCGTCACCCAAACATCCCAACTTCCCCCTCCTGTGAGACATCCCTCAAAGCCCTCTTACTTCACTCCACCCTTCCTCCCCCATCTTCACACTTCCTCTCCCCCCACCCTCATTGGGTCGGTGACTATGACGCTGCTGCCCAACCCCCATTAACCTCCCTCCACCCCTTCCCCCTCTATCCTCACACTCCTTCTTACCTATATATTGGACATGACTTCTTGTATAAGTGCCTGATAATGATACCTTGTATCGAAACTGGTCGCCTCAATAAATAGCTGTGGAACCTGCCATTGCTTTTCCTTTCTGAACCATCATGAAGGAGTTCCATCATGTTTCGCCTGACACTATTAACTTTTTCAAACTCTGAGCCAATCAAAAATTGTATAAGTGCCATATTCCAACCAAAAATTGTACAAGTGCCATATTTCAGGCTCCTTCCATCAAAGTACATAATCTTAGCCATGTGCAATCCACACTCTCAGGGCAAAAGAGGACGAGTGGTAAGGCGTTGAGGCGGCAAGGCCATAGGAGATGAGGTTTCGGCAAGTTTGAAGATTGAATTCCTGAGATTAGAGACGAATTGGTAGCCTTGGAGGATAAGAAAATAGTGGGATGAGTACATACCTATATGCGGAGGAGGTTTACAGTTGGAGCTTTGGTAACTACTTTTCGTCTCCAACTGCAGAGTACAGGATTATGACATTGTGCCAGTCAGACATCCTAGGGGAAACTTATCCTGTGCCAAATTCCTTTTCACAAGGGAAGGAGGGGAAATGCACTAAAAATATCAAAATATAAAGAAAAATGTAAATCCTAACATGAACCATCATATAGTGTGACTCTGAGTGATCATTGCAGAAGAAAGATTAGCGTTAACTTCAGGCATCCGAAATGTGGGCATGGAAAAGTCTGGAAAGAGCAAGCAGAGTGAAGAGAATAACAGACGAGTCAGTTTTTGATATAGTAAAAGGGGAAATGAGAAGGCCGACAGGAGACATGAAATAGGAAGTAGATTAAGTAGCATGAGGACCCATTGTTCTTAAGGAGGTGACAAGATGGTAGTATATTAAGGATCATGTGATAAGAGTGAGAAAAATAGGAATTTAGGACTACATGAAGGGACACACAAGATATTCACAATAGTAAACTAGTTTAAAGGGTTTTAGCATTGAAAAATACATAGTTATGTAGGAAATGTTAGAGAAAGTCCCAGAGGCACAGAAAATAACAAGCAGGAATGTCCTTTGCTTACCATTTATTCCAAAGAAAACCTAGGGTAATGATGGATGAATGAATTAACAAAAATATTTGGTATGGTACTAAGAGTTGGGTACTGATGTGTTGTCATACACCAATTAACCATTTAAAAATATCGCTGAAGCAAGCCATAATGGGGGATGCTATTTTATTTTGTGAAAAAGTCCACATACAGCCAATTTATAGAGGGGAATTATTTTAGAAAATGAAATGAGACAAATATACATAAAGTACCAAGGTTAAAATATGGCTGCAATTTAGTGAAAGAGAGACGAGTATTCTGAGAGAAATTATGCGGGTGGTAAAATGTAATGGAATTTAGATGGAAGCAAAAATGGATCACTGCGGTCAGAAGCTGAATTAAAATGAGATGAAAGGCAGAGGGGAATTGAATGTTCAGCCAAGGATAATCTGGTAACTTGCATACAAGGTGAAGAGTGTGTGCTAGCAAGTCAACATGGGACTCAAAACCTAGTGATCATTAGGTTCTGTATCACATTAGGTTCTGTCCTAGATCATGTGAACTTCTATGAAGGAAATAGGTGCTAATATGATAATTAAACAATAATAGAGTGCTTCTTAAGCACAAGCTATTCAAAAGAAATTACATTAAACATTACAGAGAAAGTAAAGGACATAATGCTAAGTTGCAATGTGATGTTATAGTATCAACAAAAATCATTACGACACTTCACTTGTCTAGCGTTCAATGTAACGCTCAATAAGAAATTAACATGGTCATTTTTTTATTTATAATATTAACATTTTAGAGATAGCGCAAACCATAGTTTTATTCTCCTCAGATACATATTGAGATTTTAAACATTTTCTTTACTTCAAAGCTATCTCAATGGTTCAAAGGGAATTGAGTTATAAATCTAACATAGGCAGGTGAAAGTTACAATTTACTCAAGTATTTTGACTGTGCAATTTATTCTTATGTGTAAAAACTTTATGAAATGGAAGACTTTAAAGTAATAAACACATAGACACATAAGAATAAATTGCACAGTCAAAATACTTGAGTAAATAGCAAATTTGCTATCCACTAATCAATAAAAACGACACAGAATTAGACGTGCGGCTCAACTTCCGAGAGTGATATTTCAAGTTTCCTCAGCCTCAACCATGGATTCAAACGAATGAATCCACAATGGGCAAAGGGGGCGCAAAAGAAGATAAATCGGATTGACGGGAAAATAAATAGGAAGCAAAATACCGATAAGTTCGACAGGAGGGTAAACGTCCGGAAAAAAGATTTGCCACGCATCTTCAATGAAGGATATAATTCATCAGAAGGAAGGACATGCAGCTGCCCCTCAGACAAATAGATAATAGATTATAGTGTCGTCTAGACGACACTATAATCTATATTCTATAGATGTGGCCGGAATGGCTAACTGCTCTGGGGATTATCCAGTCCGAATATCGAAGACGGTAGCTCAAAGCACTTGGCCTCACCAAAAGCACATAACCAGATACTGAGCAGACTAGCTGACCTGGCTTTTTACCTTCCTCTGCGTCATACTACCGCTCAAACAAGCTCACACCAAGCAGGCTTCGAGAATTGGCCTCGGCTCTTACTTACAATTAGAGTTGCTACATAATACGTAAAAACACCGGGACATATTTAGTTTTGAATTCCAACGGGAAGTACTTCTTCATGAAATGAAATGATGTACCGTTTCTTCATACCTTGAATGCATTTATAGAATAACATAATTTTATGCAGCAGAAGCGGGCTGTTTTAGAACCATATCCCGAAGAACCGAGATCGAATTGTAACTAGCGGGGTGGCAGTTACCTTCTTTGCCTCCTTTAAAACACTTTTCTTCCACGCCCTCTTTCCCTGACCGCGGGTAAAGTCCTTCAGCCATGAGATTAACCCTCAATATTCAGTCACGAACCTTAGGTTACATAATATACAGTCTGATACCATGTTTTCGATTCACAGACTTCTCGCCATATATCTGTCACCGCGCATTTCTCCGTGCAGTGGACAGGTGTCCAAACTGAGACAATTCCGGACATTCCACGGTAAACCAGGACAAATTTTTCAACCGCGCGGACACCTGGGCTCTTCATACATACTTTTAGTAAGCCAATGAGTTCTCACGGGCACAATAGGGCAAAACCAGCGAGGATTAGAATGTTGCCTTTAACCTTGACGGTAACCGGCAGTGACTCCGACACATCCCTTGCCAAAAGCATGACCTGCAACACGTCACTTCGACGACTTAGGGCACCAGCTGATTCGAAAGAAACTATACTGGAGGTGAGGAGTCGCGTTCACATTTACACCCCATTGAATGAATTAAAAACAATAAGCGAGAAAAAACTAAAAATCCTCAGTGCAGTACAAGCGAAATCCAAGTATCACTAAAAACGTTTCGCGCATCAATACATAGCTAAGTGCAGGCTTTAATCCTAGTATCATAGTATTCTACTCAAATATAAATGACATTTATAGCATATTGGGGTTTCACTGTGGCTGACCTATTCAGCTGCGTTGGAGATTCTAATATGTAGCTAAGATCTTAGCTACATATTAGAATCTCCAACGCAGGTATATCCTGATGACCTCGAGGATCAGGATATACCTCGCAACCTCGAGGTATATCCTGATGGTAAAAGTACATGTCCAATTTGAGGATCCAATTCACATTTGGGCAAGAATATCGCGATATTCTATTTCTAATTTACAATGCACTCTTGAAAACGCGCAAAATCTAAGGCATCACGAAAAGTACAGTAAAAAAAGCCCTGTGAAGTGCATGGGATCCTCTTTCAGAATATTTGAAACAAATGACATAATAGACTTAAGTCTTCGTAAATCTAGTTCCAGTCGTAACAACCTGGAAAATTTTTTAAAAATCGACAGAAAAAAGGTAGGGTAAAGGAACAAACAGTGATCATGGTATACAGATAAAATAGGCAACACAGAAAGAAGAGTTGATAGGAAAACACAGCAGAATAATAGGAGCATGGAAGCCCGTAACGTCGTGAACATTCCGTAGATTCGCTAAAGAATTGTGTTAGACGCCTGAGAAACGCATGGTGGGGATGGGGATGATCGAAGCCGTCCATGAAGTCTAAAGGATAGCCATCAATGTCGAACGTAAAAATAATTTCTCGATAAACAGACCAAACGGGTAGTCACACAGAATATGCTCCATAAGAATAATTAAGCTGGGAGCTTTCAAAGCACTTATCGCAGATAAGCGCACATTGTAGCAGATGAAAGGACATTCAACCAGACGATTAGCATCATTGGTGGTAAGGCACAACAATAATATTCCATTTACAACTGGATCGGTGGTGGCGTGATTCATTCGGTGGGTCGTTTGTGAACGAACTGGTCCATGGGTTGAACGGGAGGACCAAGGACCGACTTCTGTGGAACGCCCGTTCCCTTCGGTTCGTCGTTCCTTTCGGTCCATCAGTCCTCTCGGTACGTCATTACTTTCGCTCCTATCTTTAAGAGATGGGATGCTCTTTACAATACCCCAAAAATTTATCTGCTGATGCTAGTGGTGCAATTAGCAGGACTTTTTTTTCTTATATAAATTCAACCAATTTACGATAAAAATGTCGTTGAAAAGTTGGTAATATCACCTTACATATTTTATTTCATCCAACATTCTTAAACGCCGTCATTACGGTTGACTAAGTATTTCTTAGTTTTTTTTACATTCTTTAAACGCCAAGAACATGTTAAAAATACATCACCAATAATAAAAAAGGAACAGTGAACGAGTTCCCATTTTACTCCAAATTCAACGCCGAAATTTCATGTAAAAAATACGCACCATCAAAAAACTAATTTTCAATTCCAAGCAAAAGAAAGTAGGACCCTTAGCAAGAAGCATTTTCAGAAAAACATTCTTTCGCCAGGTTATATCTGAAAAAATAATAAGATTCTTTCCAGAGATTTGCGCGATTTTCCGATTTTTCTGTCTTCCTTCGCACGCGGCGCAATTTTTATCTGCCTACGGGTCATAATGTGTACGAGTTTTGGTTTTGTATCAGGATGTCAAAAATATTGTATTTAATCAGTAACCAAACTAAAAAAATAAATCTTTCTTTGATAGTTTAACATTTATTGAATTCTGAATGCAAAAATGACCTTCAAATTTGTGCCTTGATCATGCCGATAGCGTTTTATTATACGATCACGGTCTTCTTCATTTAAGTTGATAAAAAAGTGACATTTAAGTCAATCCGTTATAACGTCAAACCTCTTCCTTCATCAAAAATAGTCTTGTACACGCGTGAAAAGCACACCTCGCGATAAATAAATCACAGCCACCGGTGATAACCAGTTGTCCCCTTTATCAGGGAGAATGCCTAAGTCGTTAGATAAGACCCAAATGCAAGAGACAGCGAGGTGGGTCTCATCACCATTCAGTAACAAAAGAGAAGTGAACATAATTCAAGAAGGCGGTAGCTCTGAGATAGAGTCGCAGCGTCCTCCAAACGTCTGAAGCAGTAAAGGTGAGTGGAATGGAGTGTTGGTAGTCAAGTCGACGAAGTGCGGAGTTTTATTTAAGGTATAAGAATCTGAGAAGCCGGACTTATTCCTAAAAATAAAAGGTTTTCAGAGCCCGACAAAAAACATTCACCGCGGTCAAATAGACTCGAACTTCGTCATTCTACATTTAAATTCCCCTCTTGAGGTTTTTTCCCTAAATATCATTATTTTTTCAATCTGTTAGTTGATTGACCGCTGCTCTCAATTCTACGTTGTCTCCTGTAACTTCTTCATATCCTTCTAGTTCGTTTGTTTCATTTCCAGTATCAGCAGGTCCATATATTTGTCGCTCAGTCTTCTTTGTTCCTTACAAAATTCGCTATCTAACAGTGTGGCCCGTGTGGCCTGCCCAGCTGAACCTTCTCTTAAAAATGGTGCTTAAAATGGTTTCCATTTCCTCTGCTCTTCTGTGCATTTCCTTATTTCTGACCCTACCCACCCAATGGGTGTTCACGTTCGCCTTGAGCCTTGAGCACCAAGTTTCGAAAGCTTCTACCCCTTCTATTACAGCTTCAAAAAGATCCATTTTATAGCCATATAGTGCAACGTTCCACATAAATACTTTCAGGTACTACTTCTTTACTGGCAATTTGAAAACAGAGGCTGTTTTTTCATCACGAATGCTTTATTGGCTTAAGCTATTCTTCGCCTGATTTCCACATAACTTCTTCTTTTCCATATCATGTAACTCCCATGGGAGGTAAGGATGTCTTTTGTTCAAGGTGTTGTTTTGTTTTTGTTATCTTCTTGTAGTACAATGTCTACCTTCAAATACTCTTTCCCCCCTGCAAGAATTTTCAATCTCTACCCGTTAATCTTCATGTTGCATCCTAGTAACAGAACTCGATCCTTTATCTTCGATGACGTTAGCATGTACTTCGACTTCTCCACTATGACTGCGATGTCATTGGCCAAACAAAGCACGTTCATTTATTTCTTAAATCACCTCAATTCCTCTGGTTACCATTTTGTGAGTCACTCGAATGGCTTCTTCCATCAATGCGTTGAATTGTGATGGCTTGCATCTTCGTCAAATTCCTTTGTTTATATTAGCTTTTTTTCTTTCGTCCTTCATTCTCATTGTGACAGCTTCGTCTTCATAGAGCTAGTGGATTATTGATGTCATTGCCAATTATTTATCTTCTGTCAATCAATCTGAGCATCGTACTTCTTTCAACGTTGTCAAATGCCTTCGTCAAAAAATACCACATGCATTGGTTTGTTGACAGGGCTCCCAACTTTATGAGAGAATTCGTAGACAGAGTACGGGGACACTCGATGATTCCTATGTTCTTCCTAAATTCGAATTGATTCCCTGAGAGGTTTCCTTCATTTCTTTCTTCCATTCTTCGGACGTTAATGGTGCGAGATTTCCTTCCCTGCAGCGAGGTTTTCCTTCATACGTTCGAATATTTATTTTGAGCTCTCATTGGATGATCGAAATTTTTACTCTAAACGGGATTTCAACAATAACTTATATCTTTCACGGACGAGATATATTTCGCAATTAACTTCACACATCTCTCCATGGAGCGTAAATGCATTTACGCTCTTTTTTTACGTGAATATTTCAGCCAGCATCCCTGGCGAGTACGCGATTCCCACTTTGAGTCTGATTCGCCAGTGACACACGTCTCGCTATCGTATTTGGTCACCGGAATCACCACTGTTTTGTACAACTTGATCTAAGCTTGGTTTCTTGTTTTATTTTTTAGGGCTAAATGAATATTCCCACTAATGAATTTGAATGTGAGGGGTTCATTTTTGAAATCTAGGTCTGCATTAGGAGATATTTCACATTCAAATTTATTAAAACAACACTTGCTCCAGGATTCTTACAATTACTTTCAATTACTTCAATTTATTCCGTCGAACCTCTGCGTGGTTACTCCGTCCCTACAACAATAAGAGATGCGCTGTCGCCAACACACAGCAGCAAGAATTAACATTTTCGTATTGACGCGTCGACCTTATCTCAAGTGCGCCCGTTCAGTGAAAGGGAGATCACGCAGCGAGAAGTTAAATGACGCATAAGAGTGATCCACATTTGTTTAACAACCTTGTCCTTATGGAGAATGCAGCTGTCAAAACTCTTTACGCATGCTCACCTCGAGGACATGTATGTGACTTTTTCCAACACCACGCTTTCAACTCAAGTTACTAATTTTTTTATTATTAATTTATTATAATTAAATTATTATTATTATTTTATTTATTATTAAAAATTTATTATAATTAAATTAAATTATAATTAAAAGTTTTGATAACTTGAAGACTTTCGGAGTTATTTGAAATAAAGTCTGATGTTAGGCAAGGAGATGGGTTCTCCCCAATTCTATTTAATATTGTGGTATTGGAAGCACTAGAAAAGTAGCAGAGATGGACCTTGGTATCAGAATTGGAGCCAAATTAAACGTTTTAGCTTTTGCAGATTACGTAAAGATATGTGCAGAAAGTTTAGGAAAAGTGACAATGCTAACCAAAATACTCATGGAAGAAACGGAAAAAATAGGATTACAGATAAATTGTTTAGACTCAAAAGCAAGGCACATGCATTTTACAAGAACTCCAAAGGAAAATTTAGGTTCCCGACAGATAGACAGGCATGCATTTGAAAAAGTAGACTATAATAAATATTTAGAAGTTATTATATCAAATGACAACAGAAAGGAATCGGAGCTACAAAACAGATTTTATCTAGCCAATGTAAATGCTTACATGCAGGCCACAGACTCCTCTCTTCGAAATCCCTGTCGTATAAAACAAAAATTAGATTGCACCTAACAATAATCTGCCCAGTACTGCTCTATGGATCTGAGACATGGAAATTGAATAAGAGGGAGGAGAAGAAATTGATATTACTTGAAAAAAAGATATTACGATAGATCTACGGGCCTACATATGAACAAGGAAGGTGGAGAAGAAAGTACCATATGGAAATCAGGCCCCTATACAGGGATACCGACATCATAAGTGAGATTAAAAGCAGAAGAATGAGATGGGCAAGACTATTGTTAAGAAAAGAGATGAAGATGAGATGATGTGTGATGAAGGAGGTTTTGAGAGGAAATTCAGGAAGAAGACGACCCCGGGGAAGACCGCGACTGAGATGGTGGAACCAAGTAAAGATAGATATGAGGAGGGTTGGAGCTGCGGATTAGGATGCAAAGGACCGAAAGAGATGGAGGGGATTTGCTGGTCCGGCTAAATATCAACTTGGACACAAATGGTCCTGGTCCTGGGAGTAGAGTAAGAAATAATGTTGATAGGAATGGATACTTTTCGAATAGTCAAGGCAAACGGTCCAGTCCTGCTAGCTCCGGCGAGCGCAACACCGACCTGGGGGAGTTCGGTGCCGCTTAAGAGACAGCACCACAATCTTCCCCCCTGCTCTCTGAGCGAAGGTCTGCCGAGGAAAGCGCTGTAAATACTCTTTACTTCATACGAAGACGGAAAGTGTACTAAACGTATGCATTAAAGAATATTAGAATCCATATGTTAAGGATTCGGCTAGAACATGTCACATTCTCGCATCGCTTCTTATAGCCGCATAACATTTCAGCAAAAGAGGTCGATTTTTACGTAAGTTTTACCACGAATTCTATCCGATGTGGTTTGCATCACGTTAACGAGCAGACAGATAAGTCCTAGCTAAATCTTTCTGAACGATTAAAAAGAAATACTATATCTATTGGCATGCCACTATGGAAATGTTATAGCCTTTGGGCCTAAAATGAATTTTTCAGGCCGAGTATCCTGGTATCTCTCAAGGAATAATATTCACACAATGGAAGACTCCTATCCGTGCAGAGAGTAAATACATCATATTGATATGTCAATTTTCCTGCGACTATCGGCGACAGCGCATCTCCGGCATTATGGATAAACAAAAAAGGAATCTTTAGAAGAGCTCATGCAGTCAACTAAATGTCAAACACCATATCCGCCTCCACAATTTCGGTAAACTACGCATGAGAAAAACGAAATTGCCAGGTCTCAAGTCCTCCACCCTACTCATCCAGTCCATTACACTGTCCATTCCACTTCAAAGCCATATCTGTCAGTTTACGTACTACATAATCTTTTCAAAAATAAAGCAAGAATTCAAAACAAAATGAAAAACTACCATGTTTAACTTCTGGCTGATATTTTCTCAGTGTCTTCAACCTTTGTTGGAGCCGCTTATCAACCTTGATGGAGCATATATAAAATCGGCCTCCACACAAGCATTGCCACCGCTAACAATCTTATCGGGCGATGACTTTTCTTTCCGGAAACAAATGAGGGAGCCTTAGGTTTGAGTAGAGGTACTGTATTATGGGTATTATGTATCCTAATAGAGGGCCTCTAGGTTTGAGGCAAGCAATCATAAATGTTTAATGGTTCTTTTGTTTTCGTTTACGCTTAAGCGACTTAAGCGAAGGCAATTGCCTAATGCGTCGCGTATGATTCGAGAAACACGTAGTTCATACTTCGTGAACGCGTCCTAAGTGTTTCTCGAACGTCTTTTGAACTAAGCATGAAATCATTTTGCAAGTTCGTCGAACTCCTCGTGACATTCGAAGTTCACTATGGAAAATTTGTTGCCCATCATGATGATTTTATGAAGCACGAACTCCACAACAGAGGTACGAAGTGTGTGAGCATAAGATTGGCGACGGACGCCAAACGTACTTTTCTTGTTGTTATATGATCTTGATCCATCAAAGATAGCAAATTCACACCACAAATACACATGTAGCTTCCCATAGCTTCCAAACCTAAAAGTATAACGACAATTGTGCACCGCGATGCGCAGGTTCCTACCGCCAAAAAACTCGAGGCGCGGTATTCAAACTGAGGAGTCAAAAAGGAGGAGGAGGAGGAGTGTCAACCATTGGATTAAATAATAACTTCAGTGGTTAACCTGGAAATGTGTGGAACTGAAATTATTATTTAAATTGCTGCATAAATCTAAGTGCGGTACCCCTATGTGCAATGAAACGAGTTATTTGGTTAATAAAAAAAAACATCAATCTCTGGTTCTTAAAAGGCTCATTGAGATATTTCTTTAAGAACTCAAGAATCATAGACATACTTTTGCGCTTGAAATTCCATTTTCACATGCATTTCACTCAGCTATCTAATGGATTTCACAAGTTACCGGTGAACGTAGTCAATTCGTACTTAATATTTAAGACTTGACGTTTTACAAATTCTCTGTTTAAAGTCTTCAAAATGTTAGCGCACATTATTTTTACGATAATCAAGCCAGTTATTTCAAGTCACTATATTCAGTGACTAAGGAAGATGAAATTGCAAAGCTATTGAAATATCGCAGGCAGTTATATAACTTGTACACAATGTATACAAGTTGAATACATTGTATACAATTTAATACTGTATACATTTCATACGAGTTGAATACATTGTATACACCTTGTATATAAGTTGTATACAACTTGTATAAATGGTATACAATTTGTATAGAGGTTATATAAAATATTTTCATCAGGGATAATGAGAGCGATAAGCAAATGTATTAACAACCTGTGGAATCACTAACTGAGAGTAGGCAGACTCAGATGCTTGGTTTCTCTTCACCCTTTCTTCATTTCTTGAACAATTTATACCTTACTAACCTACCAACATATTTTTAATGGTAATGACCTTATCCATCAAATAACTAACCGACCAACAACACAAAATGCGGAATTCCATAAAATAGAACCTACATCAAGTACTGTCTTGATACTGACGTGATTGGTTTGTGGTCAACTCAATTAAAACTGTATGGAAATGAGAAGTACTCCATGATTGAAAATAGAATGCCTTTTTGTACAACAGGATAGTTTACCTCTGTGACAAAAAAAAGTTTCAATAACCACATGATTAAGCCATAGTTTACACCAGATGACATGTCTTAAGGAATATATATATATCTATATATTCACTCTGACTCATTTTCTATTTTCCCTATCTCTTCCAATGCCAGCTGTCAACTAAGAACCTACCACCTTTGCGGAAATCATATTCATTTAAAAAAAGAAAAAAGATGATTGTGGACATAATACTTTTCATCATCATGCTTTACCTATTATGGTGGCTTCTAATGGCAAAACCATCAAAATTTCCTCCAGGTAAGTAATTGGTGCCTCATGCTGGCATTTGAACACACAGATTATGATAATGAATAATTATGGGGCACACTTCTAATCCCTACCACCCAGTCCCTCTGAGCGTTTTCATTTCTCAACCATTGCCTACCAACCGCTGTAAAAGCCATTTTTGAGAAAAGTCAACAACGCCTAACAAAACCTCACCAAGACAATAAAAGCATTCACGGAGCACCCAGGAAACGCCTAGGAATCTGTAAGAAATGCTTACAATGTGCCCTGAGCATTCACAATTGTGTTTATTGAACACCTATTTGAGAAATTGCTCAGGATTTACGATGCCTTATTGAAGCTTAGAAAAAAGCTTAAACAATGTCGAATGCCCTTTCAAAAACCGCCAGGGAATGGGCAAGCAGAGGAGGAGAAGAAAGAGAATAGGCAAGACGGATTGGATGACAAGAAGTAGGACACATGCTAGGTTGTACTGTAGTAACCTGTATGGTTTAGAAGGCCCTTGTTGGTAAAAATAAATAAATTACCCTTCTTCTATTCCCATCAACTAAAACTGCTAGAATACCAATGATAATTAAAGTCCAGGTTGCCCATTTTTGAAACTTGAAACCCAAGGTTTGTTACATATACATAAATGATATTAAGGATTACCCAGACTCGTCCAAATTTGAACACTGTGCTTATATTTTGGAGCACCCTGAGATGGAGCCCATTCCATGGTTTTTTTTAAGCATATACTATGACAAGACAATATTTTTTTTCATACAAGACTACAACAGCCCATAGTTTGTAAAAGCAATTATCTATTTATTTATTATGTGCAAAAGCACAAATGCCACAGATGAAGAGTAATACATGTAAATACAATAACTGATAAAAAATAAAAGAAATGGATTCACCATTAATAGAATAATGATAGTCAATTATTAACTTTTATGATAAAAAGAAGTAGAGTTATGTTTTTAGTGTCAATAAACATCAAATTGTTATTGTACCACTCGGAGACCTTATTAAGACGATTAGAAATATCATGACATTCATTAATATTTTGGGTAACATTGAATATCTTTAAATCGTCTCCACACATTAAATGAAGTATTGAAGAGATAATGTGACTCAGATCATTGATGAAGATGAGAAATTATATGGACCATTGGTGTGATCCCAGAGCGACTCCACAGATTTGACATAAGAAGGACACAAGAAGGTGGGCTCAATTTTGAATTGCTGCTTATAGCTGAAAATATAACTATGAAACCAATCAAGCATGCTCCCATTAATACTTAGAAATATCATTTTATGCATCAGAATAACATGATTAATTTTACTGAATGCTTATGAGAAGCCAGGTTACACAACATCACTTTGATAACCTTCATCAATGCCTTCAATTAAACTGTCAGTGAATACTAATAGGTTTGATGCAGTACACATACCCTGACTGAATCCATGTCGCTCACATGCTAATACATACATTTCTAAGGAAGGGTGCAAGTTCATCTACATCTATGCTTTCCATCACAATGGAATCTCAATAATAAAAAAGAAAAATTTCTTTTTCATTAACAAATTTTACTATTTCAATAGGCAAATTAGTAAGTAATAATTAAAAATATTGTACTCTTTAGGTCCACCAAAATGGCCCTTGATAGGAAGCATGTATTACCTGAAAAAATGGGGTCCATATTTCTACCAGTCAACAGCTGAGATGAGACGTCGATATGGTGATGTAGCTGGCTTCTTTGTGGGCCCAACTCCCATAGTTGTAGTATCTGGACTGGATGCAATCAAGGAACTCTCATTCCGAGATGATCTATCAGGAAGACCAGTTTCAGTTGTACAAAAAATACGAAAAGAAGTAAATGGTAAGAGCACACTAAAAACCTCCGAGTTCATTTTTCCCTATCTTGGTTTAAAGTGGTCTTTCTGGCTCAATGTAAAGCCGATTTCAATAACCTCGATTTTAGAGAATTTCAATACGTAAAACTATGAATAGACATGAAATGCAAACACATGAAAAATCCTTTTATCTCTTTATAAAAGTAAAATCCATGGGTGAAGAGTACCTGATGTGATCAGTAATTATGTTAGCATGAAATGTACTTTAAGTATGATCTATGACCTACCCTCTTCCATGCATGACTACAAGGTTACTTAGATTCTCCTTGGCAGGTTTATACAGAATGTTAAGTTTCACCATTCAGGTCTGAAATGATCAGCAGAGATCTGACACCAGATTATAGAAGAGATGGGCATCATAACTCTATTTTGGGAATATTTCAGTGCAGGGATGCCTAAGCAGAGGTTACATGGCACAAGTTGTGACATTAAAACTTTGAGGAGGGGTGGGGGAATTTTGGAAATTATTTTAATAATAAAGGCAAAAAATAAATTAAATAAAATTTAAAAATCTGGATGATGAGAGTGACAAACTTAATCTGAAACATTTTTATTATTATTTTTGGGGCAGAGGAGTGGAAGATTTGGAAAATTTTTTTCAAGAAAGAAGGAAACAAATAAAATATACCCACATAAAAAGATGTCGGATAAGATTTTAAGGATAAAAATTAAGATTTTTGCCCTAACTTATATACCTTTTCTTCTTTTAATATTACCTTTTAATAATACTATTATTTAAATTTATTTACTATTAAAATTTATAGCAAGGAAGTCAGAAGTAATAACCCAAATTAAGGGGGGGAAATAGAAATTTGGGGAGGTTTTGCACTATAGCTTTTGAGGGAGATCAGCACCCATGGTTCAGTGAACTATTGTTAACCTAATTGAAGGGTTCTGATGATCTATTAAGTGTCACGTTAGGTAGGCTAATTCCATGTGCAAACATATGTCACATATTTTACTGCAAGTAAAATAAATTATGCTCTCAAAACATTATTTTATCAAGCACCTCTCTTACACTTTTTGTCGTTTTGTTTTTATGCAAATATTTACTCTTTAATTTTCTGTATTCAATTTTTAAATTCTACAGTAACAATTGAATTTAAAAGTTTCTGCTCATGTTATTGGTTTCTTTTATCATTATCAGAGGCATTCAACTTTTTTCCCAAAATGTACCTACTATTGGCACTGAAAGTATATGACCACGAATTTTAGACTTCAAATAGAGAGGCCTGAGTCGATTTATATGAAATGGATGTCAAACGTTATCTTGTTTCAATCCTATAGTTCATTACAAGCAAATATTATCAAACTAAAAAAAACTCTGTGTCAAAAAGGAGAAAAGGGTCCATTTTTTGCCATCCAGAAGCAATGGCCAACTTTTGGGTATTACCATGAAATACAGCACATTTGATGACAGTCAAACTTAAATACAAAACTCATCACATATTAAAACTGTAAAGAGACCTGTCTTGATATGCACAAATGTCTTTATTATTGCAGAGCAATTTTATCTCCATTCTCACTCCTTGGGAAAGGACTGGGTAAGATTGGCTTTGTCCTGAGAAAGTGAAGAATTATGATTCAAGTATTTTTCAAAAACAGTTAGTGGCTTTTAAAGGGTTTCAAACCCCTGAAAAATGCACTGGGGAGGAGAATGCTTCAGCAGCTTAGCTAGCTAAAGCATACAGCATTATATTGCCAGACCTGGTATAATTGAAAGAAAATTGTTTCATTCAATGGAAAAAATGTCTGACCAAACTGAGGGAAAAACATTTGCTTTACAAGTGCCCATGAAATAGGGAAAGCAAAACTGGTTTTGAATAAAACTTTAGCATTCAAAAACAACTAATTAATAGTGAGCTCAAGACAAATTTGAGTCAACTTACATTTTTATATATAAGATGTTTTAGGTTTTCTTGGTCACTGATACCACAGTTAAAGCCATTTAAACATGTGCTTGCACTAAACCAATGTTCAATATTATTTCATCTGGAGTAGTCACATCGGATTTATATGTATTTCTTTGGCAGGCATCTTGTTCACAACTGGAGAAAGGTGGAAAGAACAGAGGAGGTTCACTCTTCGTCATCTGCGTGATTTTGGATTTGGTAAATCAAGTATGGAAAGTATAACCATTGAGGAGATAGAATCTGTATTTGCTGAAATAGATAAGAGTCTGGAAGGAAAGAAACCAGGGGAATGGTCAAAACCAGTGAGTAATTATTAATTCTACTGAGCACACTTTAAGTTAAATCACTATCCTAAATTACCACAGCATCCATAGATACCATTAACAAAAATCAACCATTACTGATAACATTAATCTACCATTTAAATATGGGATATACCCCATTACTCTACACCTACTGTAAATAAACAGAATTTTCGACTCTACATAACAGTTTATTGTCTGTTTTTCAACCGAACTCTTCTCCTTAAGCCTTCCAGAAAATCATTATATGTAATTGGAAGTAATTGGTACTATGTCATTACATATGTACTTCAAAATTAACTTTTTCCCATCATTCCTCCACCAACTCCAGAGGGGTAAGGTTGTGTCTGTGGAGAGCTCCCTGAGTGGGTTTCTTCATTGACCATCAGAATTCTGAAAGCACCTAGAGACTTCAAACCTTAGAGTAGCATCTCATACTGATTGTAGTCATAGTTTAGTGATTACTAAGGCATATCTACTGGTGTTTTAGTGACATTATTTTGTGGGAGTATGTGTGTTTGCAAATCCAGGGAGAAAGTTATTTATCCTGGTATCCGAGCTTTTGGCGTCCTGCCATGTTAGAGTGGACTGGATAAGTGCATGCTATACAGCTTTTTCTTTCCTTTTAGTTCTAAATTATCCTATTGTATATATCTGTATAGCCTTCACTGCTTTTTTCAATTCTTATATGAGTTTATTTAACTACTTTATTGATGAATTTATCTATTACTAATTTATTATCTATTACTATTTTATCTATTATTATTATCTATTATTATTTTATCTATTATCTATTACTATTAATATTAATAATTTATCTATTACTATTAATAATTTAGAGTTTTAGAGGCCCTTTCCTAACACACTTGTATATTTCACTTCTCTTCACTTGAGGGTGTCTTTTGGCAACACTTGAGAAAAACAAATGTAAATCAACCCCCCTGCTTGCACACACTGGCAGAATCTAATATTTTACTTTTTTCTTTTATCAGTTTTGCATGTAGTAAGTAAGAGTAATTGCCCTTTAACTTTGCAATTCCCACATAAGTTCTTTTAAGTTAGAACACTGTCATAAAAACAACATATGCATGTCATGCACCCACCAGTGCTCAACTTTCCAATCCAACCAGCACATTCCTATCCCTTATCACAAAAATATATCTTTCCAAGCTTCCCTCTCCAAGGCCTTTAGACACTTAACTTTTGCCCCGCCCCATACCCCTTGGGTCCAATAGCTCACTCAACCATTTGCATTCAACTTACATGTTACATCGTGCAGCTTCGTGTAGATTTCTGCATAGGATACCTGTACCCTCTCACTTAAGAATGTCAAACGGTCAAAGAATACTCTAAAGCCATTAGAATTGTATGGCTGGACTACAGTCTGTAGCTAGCTTCAAGAACAAGGAACAGAGCGACCTCCTGGAGGCCCGCGTCACTTAGTTCAAGAGGATGGGAGTGCAAATCCACTCTCATGTGATGGGGTGTGCTGGCGTCTCGGGTGTCAGGGGGCATAGCTGTTCCTCCAAGACCTCCCATACCACCAAGTTGGTGCCTCAGGCAAGCTCGTGTGCGAATGCAAGTGAGGTGGTCGAGGGGGTGTCGGTGCGATCCCTGAGACTGGGGACAACGCCCATCCTTAAACCGGAGTGTATGGTAGTGCCCTAAGGTCGTACGCCAGCGGCGGGGCCGAATCGAGGAGAGGGGGAGCGGAGGCTGCTCCAACGGCTTCACGATACCGTCAGAGGACGGCCCCGTGATGCAGGCCAGCGAGGATATAAGCGCACCTCCTGCATCGAGGGACGATAATCCCGAGGTTAGCCTGGCTGGGAGGGCGGAAAATCTACTCATAGGGAGTTCTAGCGTCCGGCGAATTGTACCCTCATTGCGAAAGAGGGCAAAGAGAGACGGAGCGGACCAACGGGTCACCTCCTGGTGTATACCAGGAGGAATGGTACCCATTACTACGGAAGCTATGCGCACAGTGGTGAGTGATTCACACTGCTCTAGCATGCGGGTAGTGGCCCATGTTGGCGTCAACAATGCCTCCGAGTGTGAGGCCGACGAGATTTTAAATTCCTTCAGGGATTTATACTCGGAGGTGGAACGCGTCCGGACGGCATCTGGTGTCGACTTGCGGCTGTCCTTTTGTAGCTTTGTTCCACGGGTTGACCGCCGTCACCATATATGAAGCAGGATGGACTGCATGAACTGGAAGCTGTGGAAATTCTGTGTGAGCATAGGGGTGAAATTTGTAGATCTTCGGCCGGTGCTCGGATTGTGCCGGGCATCCCTCAACCGTTTTGGGGTGCATTGCTCCGCTCAGGCGTCAGAACGGTAGGCTCGTAAGATATTCAAGTACTGGTAGTAGGTATTTTTAGGCTACAGAATAGGTCATATGGCGGGATTGACGTATGAAAACATGGGCCTGATTACAGCCTCCTAGTTAACCAGTGTAGCGTAGATCTGGACTGCCAAAATAACTCTGGGGAAGCACAAATAAATTATTGTAAATCACATAGCCAAAATAACTTCAAAACGCGCACCCAAGAGAACCGCGAAACTTCAGAGAAAATATAGTTTCTTAGTAAGATTAGTTGAAGTTAGTCATAGCATATTTCCGTCGCGTAATGAACAAACGTGCCGAAGGTGAGCATACATTTGGAAACGGAGATGTAATAAATGAGCATTGAGCTGGCTTGCCGAGGATATCAGCGATAGCAAATTTTTCCTAACAGGGTATAAAATCTATGGAATTGATCGACCGGATTGGACTGGCAGTGGAGTATTCATAGCAGTTAAATCATATTTGAATAGTACCGCACACATGTTAGACGACAATGGAATAGAGAGCGATTGGTGTACTACTTTACTACAATACAAAAGAAATATACATGCATGTTCATTTTAAAGATAACCAGATTCCAAAATAGACGTTTTGTACAAATTAGAAACACAAATATCATTATTTAAATCGAGAAATAACAAAAGCGTGATAATTATCTATGGAGATTTCAGCCTACCGGCTACGAATTGGAAAACCAATAGCGTTGAAACAAATTTAAGGAAGCGAGGCCTTACTTAATATACTTTCACAACACTCTTACTCAAGTAGTCAACGAACCCACAAGAGTAAATAAAATATTAGATCTTTTTGCTGTTGGTCACCCTACAATGATGAAACACATCGATATCCTCGAAGGCATATGTGATCCAAAAGTAATTTTTACGACTTTGAAAACAACAGCAGAGTCAATTATAAAACCAAAACGTGAAGTCTACTTATTTGAAAAAGGCTGGATTGGATATTTGGGGAGGCGACCGACGGCTAAAGTCATCTGCGCCATAGGGGATAGGTAAGGGAGGAAGGATTGATAGAAACCCGGCATCGGCATTAGCCTGCTCTTACGGAAGGCGCAAAGGGGACCACGGTTTAGCGTCTCATCCGACAGACGGAATACTGCACTTGAAGGCCCTCCACAAGACACTCAAGTAGTGTTCGGGTTCCCTCTGAAAAAAATCCACCTCTGCAGGGTTGAAAAAGGCTATTACATAAAATTTTATGATACATTAAAAGCTTCATTCACGGAATTCGTAGCCACAATGAAGGACGAGAGCACCGAAGTATCATGAGATATGTTTTGGAAATACTACTTAAAGGAATCTATGAATAATTTTCACACAAATTCAAACGGGAGAGTAAAAAACCTCGTTTGTATAACAACGAATTAAGGTGGGAGCTCAAGAGACAAGGCAATTACACCACCTATATACAAATTCTATTAAGTCAGGTAACAAAACAATGGAACTTGCGGGGAGAGAAATTTACGTTTCTCAATGCTCAAAAACGAAGAAAATGAATAAAATAATGAGCACAACTCGATGAAACTTCAAGAAAAAAAATCCTAGGAGAATTGCTAGATGAAAACCAAAGTAATTCTGGTCTTACGCGAGAGAGCTCCAGGGCGAATCTTCGACATCAGAGTCTTTAATGGACTCAAACTTGCCAAATCACTTCTTCAATTAAATGAAACTATAGGTTTTACAGTGAATGATGCAAGCAGAGACTGCAGGTATATGCACATTTTTCATTTATACATTATGTACAAACAGATTAATTGCCACCCTAACTTTTTAAATGGTTATTTGATTCAGAAAAAGAGAATAAACATGATATTAACTTCCATTCCAGATATTAGTCCATGATATCCTTGGACCAGCAAATATAAATATAATATGGCATATTTTAGCAGGGGTAAGGTTCAGTTTTTCTGATCCATACCTTAGCAAACTACTTTATTTTATCAAGGATAATATTGCTCAAACTGAATTTGGGAATAAACTAGAATTTGCATTTCCAACACTAGCCATGAAATTTCCATTCCTAACAAATGTGTACAAGAGAATTGAAAGATCAAATGAAATTGGAGAGTTTTTGATGGTAAGTACGCATGGCCTACTTTAGTAATATACTTACCAGAAAATCTTAGAACAAGTATATAATCCTTAATTGAAAAGTTTGATGATAAAATGAGTATGTGTTTCATTATGTTTTCTTGGATATAAATGAGAAAAATGTGACAACCTTTACTATTGAGTGGAAGCAGTACCAAACTAAATATTATGACATTGAATAAGCCGTAAGAGCAATGCCATTCTTTCACTGAAGTAACTTTCTTCTTCTTTCTTTCACCGAAGGTAATAACGATAAATACTGATTTGATGAAAATATAGTAATTTGGATATTCAAAATACCGATTAAATCTTTAAAAAGAAAAATTCGTTCACTCAAGAAATGTCTATTGAAACATACCACCAAGTTAACGAAGTTACTGTTTTATTTTTACATATTAGTCCTAAAGTCCAAATCCAAACACTATCTTCTGTGAAATCATTGTTCTTATTCTAGTCTCACATTCAAAAGCATAAAGATGAACTAGATCCAGACAATCCAAGAGATTTCATGGATATTTACATAACTGAGATGGATAAAAGAAAGGATGACCCAGACTCAACATTCACAGGTAACTTTTTGTTATTTCGTCATTATTTATGCTTGTTTAACAATAACTGATGATCACAAAACATATCATATTTTTAGCCATTAAAATTCATGATGAAGATTAAGTTGTATGATAAATGCAGTAGTTAACTTTCCACAGACAATTTTGTACGCAAGACCAACTATGTCTTCTAGGTTTCTAAAGTCCCATGGAAATTTACCTCTTTGTTTCTCTTACAATTATGATATAAAGTGTTCCCACCAAATTATGCCTGATTTATATCACTGCCTGTAAATTATGATGAAATACCTCCAATACGAAGAGAATTTTAAGAATAATTATTTCAGAAAAATATTTTATCACGGGACGATAAAAAACTATGTTTGCACAAATAATGCAACTAATTCTTTGAACTACTAGCACAATATTTATAAGAACTTCAAGTACCACTTATACTGGAGAGGCAAGCAGTTGCAATTTCCATTCACGTTCATAAATAAATATGTTACAGAAATGGCATGTTCTATTAAAAGATCTTGAAGATTTCATCAAGTGAAAAATAGGAAGATTCTTTGACTAAAAAGTGACAGTAGGATTCAGTTTGCCTCAGTAAGGCAATATCTCTAATATACACTAAAAGCATTTGCGTGCGACCTCGCACATAATTTAATGCGACATACAAAGAAAGGCTGCAATATTTTTAAAAATTACAAGAGCGTATGAAGATATTCATACATGCTGAAAATTCAGCCATGAATAAGTCGAAATTGCCTCCAGAAATGATTGGGCATGACTGGGAATTAAGTCAAATCATTTTAATGTGGCCCTGAATTTGTTGGCTATTACCCTAATTCTACAGAAACCTAAAATATTGGTTCCTAATTGGAACAAACCACGAGCAGAAGAGTCAACGCAGAGGCCAACGGAAAATTGATTGATTCTGGGGGGGTTCTTTTGTAATTCCACTTACGTGAGAATGACGTTACCAACGTGGAATAGACGCCATTTTTCGTAGTTCAGCTCTGAATTTCAGGGCGGCGAGACAATCTCGGATCTCCTCGCAGTGATTGAGCCGTGCAACCGAAGACTTTTCCAAGAGTCAACGGCCCTTTCACTCGACTCACCGGTTCTTTCTGGTGACCCACTAGCTCTTTCGAATCTTGATCCGTATCTTGTGACTCTATATCCGTGTCACTTATTCAACTTTCGTTAGTTCCAAAACACCTGTTATTGGGCACGTAAGCTTTCGCCACTATCGTTCCACTTTGCTCGAAGAGACAACTGCGGAAGCGCGGGAATTTGGTTCATAGAAACATACGAACGGCAGTGATGCGCACGTGAAATTCTCTAAGTGCCCGGATATATTTGCCACTGGTAGATATTTTATGGTTGAATAGGTCATATTATTCATGTTTATGTATGCCTACGTATTCTTAGAGCATGGGTAAAATGCGTTTGGGTAATAATATCAGCATTGTAGTCGTGAGCTTAACGAGGACTATACGTGCTTTTTAGCCATTTCCCTTGGAATAGCATAGCACCGGACGGAGTTTAAATTGCTCACATTTCGTGTTGTTCCTGTGCGTGATGGTGCTATCTTTGCCGAGTTATGCAAAATATTCCAAAAGAAGAAACTTCTTTACCTTCACGATTTTTGACTACAAATTTTTCATCTTTCAAAACACTACCGTTGTCCGAAGTGATATAGGCCCAGTAATGAACCACAGGAGGCCATTATTTTGCAAGTAACGAAAGTCTTTAGGTTTTTTCTGAAGCTACCTACTATCGGTCAACGTCTGTTGTGGGTGAGAAGTTTACGCAATTGTTTTTCAACGCAATTGTTTCATTCCAAAGGCTAACGCCGAGAGCTAACAGTATTTGAGTGGATATGCTTGTGCGTCACTTTCAGTAATTTCGCTGTTGGAAAATGTCTCCTCACTGCCACAGACACACACGACCTAGCTATTCATTTCATAGTATGTTAGCCGTTCGTTTATATTCATTGTTCTAGCCCTCACTCATTTAAAGACTTGATTCCCGAAGTATATATTCACATTAACTTTAATGCTTAAGTCTTTGGATTGCTATCGATGTCCTTGAAGAAGGTCAATAATTTTAGAATATTAACAATGCAAGTGAAGACAGAGACTGGCATTGAAAGAAATTAACTGACATTAAGATAGAATCCCTAAATTTTATATTTTTCGAATGATTACCATTCACAATGATTGAAGCCTCTGAAACTTTGCACTTGACCGACTTCTGCCTTTCGGCGAGGTTCTCTCGTTCCAAATATGAACATTATGTTCCCCAGCGTAATAGTCCCCACTATTTCGCGCGGAACTCGCTCGACATTAGTTTATTCAAGTCTTCGTCATTAAGTAGAGGTCAGACACAGAGAAAGCCACCGGCCGAAAGTTTAGACATAAGTATTGTTAGAACCCTTTTCACACAATTCGAGAAGTATCGAACAAAGGATGTTGAACGAGACGTCTTAAACGCTTAAAATTCATTTGAGATCATTAGAGACGGCCTTTCAAGGCAATTGCTCAGGAATACTTTAAGCGACTTGAACGGGCTTTCACAGTGCCATATAAAGCTAGAAAGACTTCTAAGAGATTTACAAGGAAATCAACGACTATCGGAGAGTACCTGAAAGGCTAGAGTCACAAGTCATACCCACTTGTTGGATATCAATTAGATTCAAACCACAACTATGTACTCCCTCAAGGGTTATTAACGAAATTAATATTCAGTTCACTTGAGAAGTGGTCATTAACATTAAGTTTTGGAGACAAAATCGAATTAATGGAGTAAATGTTGCTAAAGTTGCATTTTCATTGAAGCATTGAAGTGTTACAGTCAAAATCTACATGAAAAAATCGTCACAGAATGGAAACGGGAATGGCAATGACAACCGATTGCATCAGGCACATATACTTCGGTTATATCCCGTAGTACAGACGAAGGATTTCGAATCCTACGCTTACAGCCGCCGAAATAATGTTCGCCAGCAGAAAAATCTGAAAGCAGTTAGTTACCTAAAGAAAGGTTTTAATTTTATTTTGGAGAAGATTTGCTGAAAATATCAATGAATATACTTTCAATAATAAGCTAAAGAAATAATTAGTCAAATAATTACAACCATCAGTAGGTTTGAATCGGGGGACACTCAATTATCACATTCGCAGACAAAGACGCTAGCCACTACGCTATGGAAACCGATAATGAAGTGTGAAAAATGATGTTGTTTTCCTTATTTTTATCATGGCCTCCGCCTCTAGCTTCCAGTCTCCGATTCCAATCATTTTTTGCAGAAATATGTACTTTTTACTCCATATAAGGGTTTTATTTGTACGCAAACACAGTTATTATAGACATATGTCGACTCATGCAAAATATTTTGGAAGGAAACTTGTATATAAATCGTAAGTTATCTAAAATACTCCGATGGTGTCCCTTTCTCGCATGAAGAGTCTGCGACTGAAATTAGTCTGAAAAATTCACGAGCCGTTCAGTGATCCATTCATTGAACTCATTGTGAGTCATTCAGTGAACGAAACGGATCTTCTACCGTTTCAAAAAGGTGGAATTACAAAATAACCTCCCTTGGGGTTGACTTAAAATATCTAAAATACATTGGGAAAATTAAACATAAATAATATGACCGACTTTTTCAAACAAAAAATACCCTCCAGTAGCAAATATATACGGGCACTTTAAGAATTTCACGTGCGTATCGCAGCCGTTCGTACGTTTATATGAACCAAAATCCCGCGCTTCCGCTGTTTTCTCCTCGAGCAAAGTGGAGCGATAGTGGTGACAGCTCACGAGCCCAATGTTTGGTATAGTGGAACTAACGAAAGATGAGATAGACACACGGATCTAGAGTCAAAAGATACGGATCAAGATTCGAAGGAGCTCGTGGGCATAGTGGAAAGAGCCGTTGACTCTTAGAAAAGACCCGCAAAATCACCACGAGGTGATCCAAAGATGGTCTCGCCGCCATGGATTTTAGAGGCGTACTACGAAAAATGGCGTCTATTCCACAATTATGACTTTAATCTCACGGAAGTGGAATCACATCATAACCCCCCTGATCCATGGACGTATTTTCTTTAGGGTATTCCTTCCGCTGGGGCGTTTGCTCTGGGGAATATTTGACACCAGAGTCACTAGCCTTGTAGTCCCTCACTCGCCTCTCCGTGACGTAAAAGTAGTTTAACAAAGGCCACATCCAGCCATATATACCAACTACCGATGTTTTTTCCAACCTGGCCCCATTAAATAAAACCAGTAAAATGGTTGAACAAATTTTGGAAAGTAACAATATATGCATGGAAACTCTCCTATGCACTATGTAATACATACATATTACAAATATATCGTACCCTATACCTAATACTAGAGTATAAACAAATACAAAATACATGAAAAACTCCCATTTATGATATATAAGTGCATTTTTGGGTAAATTCCCACTAAAATTATTTCATAGCTGTTTTTCCTTTTGGAAGTCTACTGCCGTTTTTCAACAAGACCTATGGGAAAATTTTATTTGACGTATATACAAGGCTCCTATAGGAAGCCGATACCAAATTCTATTAGATTTATAAGACTTGAAGGATTCTGAGAGAAAATTCATGGGGCCTACGTATATAATTCCCATTCTAAAGCTGCAGGATATTCTAAAAAACTTATTGGACACTTACACAAATCCAAATTTTTCTTCTTCTTAGGTGAATCTGTCCTCAGACAGGCCCCTCTGCTGCTCCCTCCCCTCGTCAATCCATCTGCTCCCTCCATCCTCGTATATCCTGTGCTGCCTCCCACAGCATTTCGTAAATCCTTCCATTCATTAATATCAGTCGACATATTATTTCTTCGTTTTCACCAAATTATTGAAACGAATAAATTATCTCACTGAAGCCATGTAGACTTCCTACATTAATTATTTATAAGAATCTTAAACGCTCCGGAAGGCTATCATATAATCTGAGAGGAATCTAACAAGACAACTTATGTATCTAATCTAGACGATTCCAAAAGGACCCATGACTTTCGAATTTCTTAAATATTTAATGACGCCTAAATGGGCGAATGACTTTTTCAAATTACTCCTATTGGTCTTGTTAGAAAATCCCATTGGGCCTGGGATAAAGTTTTGACAGAGATTCCTCCGAGTCTCCCGAAGCTCCAATAAAGTAAAATTTTAGACTATAGAATTTAATGAATCTCACAGATGAGGATAAATTTGGATGCCTGGATTATATTTTGAGTAACTTTTCAGACTGGACTAACAATGCCAATTTTTTAGATGCACAGTAATGGATATACTGATTGGGCTAAATGGGTCATTATAAACATGCAGAGAAACTACTGGACTGCCAAATAATTATCTTTCTTGCTCCTGTCCCAAGGAACAAAATTAATTCCTTAGGAAAAGAAGTAAGAAAACACCCTTGTGCGCATGAGACTCAGTGTCCAGAGCTTTTAGTAGGGGACGAAGATGCAGTTTTCCACTTGGCTGGTGATACATAGAGATGGGTAAATTACTGTAATTTTCATTTGAGGTACATAACGGAAATTTTTAAAAATTAATTTTTGAATTACCGCCATTAATAGCTATTTGAGGATTTAATATGAAAGCCAATGGCAATAGCAAGGGGTTAAAGGCATTTAAGCCATTGCTATTTCTACGTTAATGAATTAGAAATAAAGAACAATTAAAAATAAAAACGGCAGTCCAAACACAATTCGGCGTTCTTAATTCTCATGTTATTTGACATGAGAAATTTTCGTTCAAACCATTGAAAACGATATCCCCATAAATATTTCAAAAATAAAAATATTCCACAAATGAGCTGGACGAGCCTTTGTTAATAATTAAGACTGTATTAAATGTATATAGACTTGACTTAAAATAATGTTTGTAATAGATCGGTATGAAAAATATCTGAGACGGAATTGAATATTTCCGAAAATTACAGTAATTTTCAGGAGTTGCGGTAAATTACATATAATTCCGGTAATATTCAGGATGGCCCATCTCTATAGTGATACATAGTCATATTTTTTTACCACAGTTGGCACCGGATAACATAATTCTCCTATTTTAATTATGAAAGACAGACAACTCAGGGGAATCAGCAGAGATTTGTTCTTCGCTGGATATGACACCACTTTCAACACCATCGTGTATTCCATACTCTACATGATACTCAACCCTGATGTGCAGAGGAAAGTACAGGAGGAGCTGGATGAAGCAATAGGCAAAGACAGACTCCCATCTTTCCAAGACAGGGACAGGTGTGTATGAATACAATGACGTCTTGCGCCTAGAGATTTTTTATTGAATTATTACTAAATTGTAAAATAACTATGTTAAAGAAATAATAAGAGAGGCATGGGATGAGTTTGATGTGAAAATGAATGAAAAGGAACAGCTCATTAAGTCAGATAGAGCCATAAATGATCAGTAACTAGTAAACCACTTTCCCACAGGATGACAATAACTTCTAAAAGCCCAAGAAAATCAGCGAGGTAAATTCAGAGTGAAACGCAAAATACAATCCTAATCATGAACCATACGGAGTGATATTCATTTCATTCATCATATTCACGGGCCCGTTGTTGACCATTCGAGTCCTTGACCACGCCCAACAATAGCGACCATTAAAGTCTACGGTAAATATCATCATTCGCCTTGAGCATGAATATATATTATGGATTGTTATTTCGTTGTCAAAAACTGTTGTCTAGAATTCCGTAAACAAACAACTTTTTGGAAAGTGATGCCGCCTAAAGATGAAAGAAGTAAGTTAAAATGTAAATACAGTCGATAGTTAGTAAATAAAAACGTCTTACTAATTTTACTTGCAAGTAGTCATAATGCAGTGGATAAAAAATGAGGTAGGTACTACACGCGGGACGTTATTATACATTATTTAATATCGTCCGGTTTACAAATATATTCAATTCCTCTCCAAAATTTATTATATAAATTCACAATTAACGTCTTAGTACTTCGTGAATATCGCTCTACGGAAATTTAATAATAATGCGATGTGGAAAAGGTGGAATGAATCAGAAGACGGACACAAGATTTCAAAAGCAAGAACCGAAAATATCATCTATTTCATTATTGCAGTGTAGGTAAAAAGGAATGCACTTACCGCCGCCTTGAAGAGATTCTTATTTTTCAATCCGATTCTCCTATCTTGTATTCTCGTAGCCGCATACTCTGTTTTGCAGCCTGGTACGAAGCAAGTTCTTTTTAAACAAGGCATTATTAATTCTTTATTTAAGCAGAACGGGCTTAATGCATTCAAATTAGAATCAAAGTCTGGCAAACATCTTCGTCGGCACACGATGGACGTTTCATAAACCTATTACACATTGCCTGCAATAGACATTTCCTCTCTAGCATTTACAAATTAACTTTTAAGTCAAACAAAATATCCAGCTATTATTCAAAGCATCAAGTAATTCATATCTCCGCGGTCGCTATTGAATATTGACCACAGTCTGACGTTTACAACTCAGTCGACACAGAAAATACAGCCAGTATTTGGCCGAGGTTTGGTTTGCCTGTGGTAATTATGGCGACGGCTCGCAGTGTCATGGCCCTGTGGTGGCCCGTGTCCGGCTTGCCATAACCCAGTTGGCCGAAGCACCGCCGAGGTACGGCCACAATTCTTCACTCCAAGGTTGGCCGTAATGGGTATACTATGTGCATTAAATGTATACCTCAGTATAATAAGGATAACAATTATAATTTGTTATACATATTCATAAATACCAGAAATAAAATGATTTTTTCGTCAGTTATTAAGGAGAAAAACAAATACTAAAAATCGACAATAATATTCATCGATGTAGTACCATTGAGTAGCATAGTGGTCCGGCTTTTGTTTACGTTTGTTTGTGATGCACATGTGGGCTTATGGAATTGGCGGTTCAATCGTTCAATTATATAGTGCGGCGAATTCGGGCGAATCTCAGCGGGGAACACGCGAATATTAGCAATACTATACGTTTACATTTCATGCGGTGAAGCTGGTGGTTTCAGTGTGTTGTAGATTGTGACGAAGTAGATAGCAGGATAGCATTGCAAGCTCAATACAGTAATACCTCCTTAAGCCATGTATTCAGTTGAAGTATATAACTACATTTGAATAAAATATGGATTTGTGATTTCATTCACTTACTACCTACCCAGGTTTTAAGATACATTCAATACGTTTACCAATCGAACTCAGAACTATATGAACTCGGACCGATCTAAACATTCTAAGCCAGCCTACTCGGATCGCCTGGTTTATCAATGCGAAATCGATTGAAATATTGATTTGGATCGGTTCATATCAATTTGAAATCTCAGACTGGTAGAGAAAGTCAGCTTCTCATATCGATCCCACTAGCCCTTAGTCACATTTACCACACCGAGCTGAACCGGCTAAATCGATCTGAGTTCGATTGGTAAACGTAGTGATTGTTTCATAGAAAAGTATACCTTACAGGTTATGTTGAACTGAAGTGATTATCAAAAACATATACTGATTGTGGGCACACTTTGGCCAAGGGTCCAAAACCATTATGGGCCCATAATGGCCACACACTATGGCCACAATGCTTAGCCACAGCTTGGCCACAGTTAGGCCGTATTTTCTGTGTCGACACGGAACAATTAACTTCGTCTATTTACGATTCAACAGAAAAGACTTTATTCGAAGTGGTGCCAAGGACTGGGTGAACTATAAGTGGACATTAAGGTAACAGGTAGCCTAGGCAACGATTTCAAACATTTAAATCCATAATATGTATTCATGGCCTTGAGATTGGAGTACGAGTCGGACTCCGAATCGTCGGCAGGTAAAAGCTTATCCCTGCGTAAGACACGAGAAGACTTCCTCAATATAATTCGCCGGGAAAATACTAAATCATACTTCATAAATATTGTATTTATCATTTTTTTTACTAAATTTCTTTATTTAAAAACATAGACCTCCTGGTCCCCCAAAGCCAGAGGCTTGTCATTCCATTTCTATTAAGTCATTTAATCATTCATAACTGAAAATACGAACCGTAAGATTCGAAAATGACTCTTTAAGTCAACATACAGCACAGAACCATGAGGTTTCGTTTTAATATCACGTTATAAAGCCGCTAAGTTTCAATATGCTTCAGCATATATTCAATTATTTGTGTTTACCCAAAAACGTGGCACCGACTTTTGGATAAGAAATATTGCAAAGTACACCCTCGGAATATATCGGAAGCATCAAAATACAAGTAATATATGGTATTAAATACGTTCGCCAATTTTTTAGTAGTTACAGGTCTTCTGAAGGGCTTATCTGAGTTACATATTTGCCTTGAGTATATATTTGTGACTAGTAATTTGTAGACTTGTAGCTCTGAGAAACAGGCCCAATATTTAATTTGAAGATATACGATGAAATTTTTTTCAGAAAGGAGTCAAATCAGAGAGAAGTTTAATAGTACGTTTACATATCATATATCACTTCATCTAACATTATGCTTCTTAAACAGAGCTAAACATTTTTTGACATCTGAACATAAAAAAACAGCGGAAGGTTCTTCAAACCTCAATTCCACCAGTGAAAACAACAATAATCCTATCACAACAGTCTTGAAAAAAATTATAACATAAAATAAAAATATGAAAAGAATTACCAAGGAAGGCCAAGGACAAATTACATGAGGAAAATGGTGAAAAATGGTTGCTAAAATGAGGTATCACAAAGAAATTAAGCAATTAGCGGATAAGATAAAGGAGAGCCAAGAAAAATCATTCATTGATTGGATGACAGCTAATGGTGATGGCCCACTGTTCATCTGTTGCCTCTTTTATTCCAGTCATCTCATACCATACACTGAAGCAACTGTATTAGAAATTCTGCGATGCAGTTCAGTTGTACCAATGTCTGTTCCTCACGCTCCTCTGCTTGCCCAGAAAGATATTGAGTTCCGTGGATATATCATTCCAAAGGTAAAAAAATTGAATGTTATGTCGGTAGAGTGTGATTTGACGGACTGATTCGTTGACTAATTTTGCCAGCAGAAGGTTTCTACTTCGAACTGTGTTTCAAAGTAATCCGTTCAGCTCAGTAACCTTTAGAAAGTACCTCTCAAAGCAAATTTTTAGCCTTTGTGGCAACAATACTGTTAGTAGCATCGTCTTTTAATGACTGAATCAGAGCCCATTTCTTCTTGCATATATGTAGAAAATGCGATGCTCTCTTTGACTGTTTATAACATTATTCTTTCTGTTAATGGAAAAGGATTCGACAATTCTGGTGAATATACATCAACTACACCATGACCCAGAAATATGGGGTGATCCAGAAAACTTCCGTCCAGAGAGATTCATTAATGCTGAAGGAAAGGTCATTCGTCATGAAGCATACATGCCATTTGGAGTGGGTGAGTCTTCTTATGTCTATTGCACGAACATGTTCATTTGAGTTGTTTCAAGTAGTTATGTCAATTGAAATGCAATTAAATTTTCAGCTATACTTTTATGTTAACAAAATTATTTTTTTAGGAAAGCGATCGTGCCTAGGAGAAGCCCTGGCAAGAAATAATGTGTATCTATTCTTTGCTTGTTTTATGCAAAGATATTCAATGCGTGCGCCAGAAGGAGAATCCCTGCCCTCTAAAGAAGCCATAGGTAATATTACAATAATGCCAAAGGAATATAAAATCCAAGTCCGCCACAGGCATTAATTAACTTTGGATTTTTATTCAGAATCACGCGAATTTTGGAATTTAACACAATATTTGCTACTTTGTGATTCTATTTTCCTCAATAAATGTCTTGCAATAAAAAAATGGACGCTCCAAACTGTAGAAAATCTCAAATCCTTGATGATAGAAGTCGAAATACTTCATTTCAGAAGTTTTAGCCAAACCCGAGAAAATAATATTCATGAAAACCTGGGCAATAAATTTAACTGCTGCTTTGAACTGAACTGTATGAACTGTATGATGAACTGAAGTTTTGATCGCCAGTTGGTGAAATAAATACTTGAAACTCTTCTTCTTCCTCCATGATTTCAATGTAAAAAATAAGGATCATCAGTTATCATCGGTTGTTTTGGTAAACACTTGCAAAACAATTTATCAAGATTAAAGTCTGTTCGACATTTAGGTGTGCCACGTAGCTGGTGCACTTTTAACTGGCTCAAAAGTAAAACTGTTGCGTGAAATTGGACTTCCAGAAGACTCATAATGCAGATGGGATCGTAAAAATTCAGTAATGGCTGGAATACAGTTATTACAGGTACGGTAAAACGGGATATGCAGGAAATGCCATGTGAAAGGTAAGGAAAGTGGAAAATTCAGGGATATCACAAAATGGCTAGGGAACATGCTACAGTTTTTGGCCACCGGACAAGTATCAACCACGTAAATATCACAGATGTATAAATCTTATTGTATGATTCTATGGACGTAGCAAAGATTAATAGGAGGCGTATATTAGGTGGGGTGGGGGCAGGGGAGGAGTAGTATAGCACCCACCCGTGACCATCCATTCTCGCTCGCTGATTTGAAACGACATATCTTGTACAGGAGGGCAGCTGACCCCTGCCTCCCCCGGGCAACGCCCGTGTTTGAGGCATTGATAATAACTACCATCATGGAGCTTAAGGATAATCCTTACTAGCATGCACTAAAAATGCCTATTTAAACTGCAATTAACGATCGGTAGGTTAATTTAACTTTCCAAATAATCGAATGGGCAACTATTGTCATGATCTGTATTCCTAAATCTCTATTATTCCTTCTGGATCCTTTTCATAAGAACTAGAGCAACCTCCGTCAATAATGACGGAATTTGAAAATGGAAAAATGCCTATGAGTAGGAACAATTTTCATAACATTCGAATACCCTGTTCACATGTTTTCCTAAAAATCGATATTTCTTCCACTTGTACGTGTTCGACATAGATTGAAGACGAATTTACATTGATTCAGTTAAGTGGAGTCAATCATAACTTCAAGTCTAAAATGTACAATCCTGAATCATCTGTAATCCTATATACGAGGATACTCCTCGTAGGATACTCTAAACCTACAAAATACAACCTCCAGTATGACTGATTACCTTTCGTCCAAATAAATTCTATATCTTCATCTAAGAATCGAGTAATTCTCAAAACTGCTTCCCTTATGATTGGAGCTACTCGACATTTCGAATTCATTTGTAATGGGCGTTGTTGGCCTTTATTTCCCCTGTGAGCCAAGGTTTCAACAATCGTGTCAGTGGACAAGGGGATAGTTCACTATAAACTCATAATTTTGAACAATTTTACGAATATTTCTTTCAAAATTTAAGGAGTTCGAAAGGTAAACAAAATATACCCATTAAAAAAGAATCTGTATTATATTTCCTTTCGTTGGGCGTTCGTCTCGACTTCGTAAGCACCGTATTTCTTCCTATATTATGGAAAAAAGTCAGTAAAATGAACAACTTAATACATGCATCGATACGCGTATTCATTTCTTTTATTTCACTTAAACACAAAAAATTTGCTCATGGAAGTTTGCGGACAAACAGACAGAGAAACTTTGCTAATTGTATTATAGATTTTTATGCTACAGAGGCATACTTTTTATAATATAAAAACAAATTATTTCGAATGGAAATGATTGAGTTGATATTAAAACAATTGTGATGAAGACATTTTCTGGGGCATGTTTTTAAATGAGCCGAAACTCGTTTCTAAGCATAGGCCGTATACATGAGCCATGGACCCGTGGTTCGGTGCGGTTAACCTTCGTAAGAATTTCGATACCACCGACCCAGTCAGGGGGGCGAGGTATCCGGTATGGCTTCGGACTTACCCGAGTGTTGGCCGACAAAAAATTGTGACGTCAAATCCTCGAAATTTTCCTATAGGGGCATTCATAAATTGACATTTTCTTAGTTGTCACATCCACGGATTTTCCTAGGCTTGACCGAGTGGAGTCCTAGCTGAAAAAGGTCCCAGAACTTCGAGAGTTAACAAGTGTTTTCCAGGGAGTGTCGCGTTTCACGCGTGCTTCGAGGAGGATCGATCTACCCTAAAAAGCTTGGTCCAGGTTCGAGTCAACTCTGGCCGATTTTCTATGCTCGGTGGATCAATCGAGATCCAGCGGACTTCCTGGGCACCTTTGCAGCGCTTTAATACAAGATGCAAGCGACCAAAAAAATAAGGAAGCCTCATTTCCAAAATGCTGTCAGGATTTGGGATCCTTAAGAGGTTGGCTGAAATACCAAGTTCAAACGTTTGCAGCAGAGATCTACGAGTAATGCGTAAGACCACGGTGCTAATTTATCACCACTGTACTACGTGGGGTAGATGGCCTTAACCGGATCTTCCGGAATGATTAGGGTCCTGGGTAAGAGGAATATGTGGTGGAAGGCCAAAGAGAATCCCGATTCTTCGATCTGGGATCCCAGATTTTTTCTAAAGGATTTTATTTTGTATGAATAGGCGAGGCGAGCGACGTGGCAGTCTTTATTTAAGCAGAAGCGGCGCAAATCTATGACGGTATATGACCACAAACGAGGACCAGACGTGGAACAGATGACAAGGACCTGCCAGGGAGAAAGAAAAAGGGGCGAGAACCGGTCATTCGGGGTGTCAGTGGAGTAGAAACGAGCAGCTGCTGAGGGGTAGAGGATGGGAATTCATTTTAGGGGGTTGGTAAGCTGTAGATCGTTAAGCAGAACAAAAAAGTGGGATTTAGCCAGTGTTCAAAAAAAAGGGTTGCCTAAGTTCCTTTACAGAATCCGCAAACACAACATTATATCATATGCTTGTTGAAAACTCGAGTTGTCACCTCTGCCATACTCCCTTGATGTAGATTGATAGGTATGAAATTAACCAGCTTCAACACAATGAAAAACTAAATTTATTTCCTCGCTTTCATTGACCACCGACCAAGGTCTCGGCACATTATGGTATCATCAGGGTAAAGTTACACAAAATTTTGCCTTGCATCACAACTTTGGGGGTGAGTCCGAAGTTGGCCGAAAGGGAGATGAGGAAAAACAAGGGAAGACCGGTTGACTCACGTTAGTAAACCGAGAGAAGGGGAAATGCTTTGGGAAATTGAGATGGGGTATGGCGGGGGAGGGTGGAGAATAGGATTTCCAAATGGGTGAAGATCACAGCTCTTATCTCGCAGACCTAGAAAGTCTGAGGTTTAGGAGAGTTGAATGGGCGATAAAAACATCATAACAAAGTTGAACCATTTGAGATAAAATGTTAAATCGCTTACTTATTTCAAACTTACGCACCTTACCCATGCAATGAAAAGCTTCCACGTCAATATTACTAAAATTATTGAAACTGCAAAAGCACTTGGCAAAACGTGTTTCCTATTACGGATGACATACATTTTACTTTAATAAACTCTAGTTTGGATCTTAAAAAACTATTCGGCCGACGAGTTAGATACAACACTTATCGCATACAAGCTTTGTAGACACTACCGTCTTCTTATCAATATGTTGGTTACGGAAGTAAAATATTTCAGAATTGCAACGCTTCAAATCTGGAGTCAGAGACGGAACAAGAACCCTTAACAACTTCCAAGTAGGTATTAAGGATATTACGTATTTTTATAGGCAGTACTTCAAGGTATAATTGACATTTCCAAAAGACTGACAAACTGAGATATTTTGATGGGCTAAGAATGTCCATCCGAATTAAGTTTTACTTAGGAGTCATCTATTGAATTGTGTTTTGTGACATACCACTGAGTAAACGGAATCAGAGCAACTGCTAACATGTCCGCAAGACAATCACGGCAAAAAAATAGTGAGGACAAAATACAGTAGTGAGAATAAATACCTATTCTAGTATTTAATATATATTTATAATATACAGACTTTAACGGTCGGTAATAAGCCAGAAATCAGCTTTGGAATACTACTCCTGGTCCCTCATACAACGAAACCACGGACCCCTTTAAAAACGTTTATTTCTGGTTTATTGATGCAAAATTTAAGGATAATACAAAAGGCATCCCTTGCATCAACTCATTTGTCCGCTAGACTATTATCACCCATATGCAGGAAATGAACACAGAACGAAATAAATTACAGTCATTCAAGGAGATAAGCTGTCTACTTTATCGGGAGGAGCTTCCGAGTTGAGTGATAAGGTCGATGTTTAGGAGTTTTCGAATTGGGGCCAATAGCTGTGAGCGGAGAATGACGAATGACTTCATAAGACTTCTGAGAGCGGAGAGTGCTACACAAGAAGGAGAAAAACTTCGATGACGATATCAGAGTGACTTGCGGAATTTAGCGGTTGTTAAGGTAAGAGGGGGATCGAACCCAAAACAATACGGCTACTATTACACGATAGTGTGAAACGGACTCTACGTATCTTCCACGACGATTCAAGTACATATTACGTATTTGGGGGAGAGGGTGTTCGATTAATCTACATTGTCTTATGTAAGGGGGGGGGGGGGATGGGGTCCGGAACCAACCAATTTACGTAAGAATATTGTACGTCTTGAAACAATGTATCGTTTCGGAATGAAATTTAGCAGTGACTAGGAGCATCCGTTCCTTACAGGTGTATTTTCCGTAATCTCACCTTCACACCAATGCTATTCTGTTATCTGACTGGCTAGCTACATAACTCCCGCCTTCATTAGCGTACATGTAACGTCTTACGTACGACTGACACGGAGGGGGGTTAGAAAAAATCTTACATTGTCTTACATAGAGAGAGGGGGGTTCAAAAATGGAATAAATCGTCTTACTTAATACCTGAACGGCCACTATGTAGTGATGGGTAGGTCGAAAGCAATGAGGAAGATGGAGAGTGCGTTTGATATGTTGGTCAAAGTAAAAAACTGTAACGTGGGTGGGACCTGTCTTCCATCTTATTTAACCCTGATTTTCGTCTAGCACTTAAGGGCTGACACGCTAATTTTAAAATTTCACAAAGCTTTCCATCGGTAGCTTATCAGAAATCAGCATGAATATACTCCTTTAACATACATTCTTCTTACACACACAATTTTTATTTATTTATATCAACTATAATCCGCATTCCCAGTGAGAACTATGGTATTCTCGAGTTGAATCCATAGCCAGAAGTAACCAATGTATGTTTGAAGAGTTACTCGCCTAGAATTTCAAGTAGATAGGGGATATTCTCGCTATACATTTGCTAATTCGCTCATTCCGTCGTGCCATCCATGGGAAAGTAAGGAAATGGCAGGGATAGCCAATACGGTTGTTACTTAGGTTGGCAGGTTACAGTTTGATGACGTAATGCCCTCTCCATCAACATCAACAATCGGGATTGATTGAATGTCAAGATCTAGCTCGTGTAAAAGATGTCTAGATGAAATGGATCCCCAAAATAAACCAATCGCGTTACAAATGTATGATGCGACATCCCACGTCAATACAACACTTACTTCCAGCTCATGAGAAGTGTGAGCAGGCTAGGAAATTACAACGAAGCGCGATAAGACGGGGAATAAGAAAAGTGTGACCGCAATTACCATTATAGGAGGGGCAGACTGGTGACGCTCGTCTACGGAGCGAGGCGTCAGGGAAGGGGGAGAAGCGCATGAGGGTACATCTACATACTACTCCGCGAGCCGCCGCATGGGCGAGTGTCAGGGAGTGTTAGGACACCAGTTGTGTAAAGATGTAAGGGATAAGGTTTTTGGAGGCGAAATGGCGACGTGTATTATGGGAGTGTATTTAGTGGAGCTCAGTTTTTATTGTGATCGCTTATTGCGGTCGCTTATTGTGGTCGCTCATTGTGCGCGGAAGGAGCAAGTTTTTGTACACCTATCTGTTCAGCAATGTATCTCTCTTATTTCATCGCGTCTGTCAGACCTAGAGATGAATTGAGGCGTCATGATGATATTCTCCGAGTCGCTCTGAAACACACGAGTTCGGAATTGAGGGTAGTGGAACAGAGGGGTTGAGGGAATAAAAAGTGATACCGAAACATAACCATTTCTACACAGTATACATTTGTATTAAACAAAACCATGATCGTGGACAGTAAAATACAATGTGGAAATGGTACTACTATTTTAACTTCCATTCCTACCAAGACATATTTTCATCTCGTTTAGCCCATGGCTATCAACTCGGGTTTATATTTCCGCGGAAGATCTTACGCTCCAATGCCTGCTAATTCTCATTTGAGATATTTTCCCTAAACTGAAGCCATATGTTCGCGAGAGCCATTAATTTCTGCGATACCTATCCTGTTACACAATTGAAAAGAATAATAGCTAAACTGTACTCCGGGGACAAGGATAAACAAGCGCTATAAATCCGGAAGCGGGAATTAATGAAGGAGGGGAAATGATAACGCTAGTTTAATTTGCGGATAAATTAGGTGCGAATCAGGAAGCTAGTCAAAAAAGGGACTGAAATAAATTATGATTATATAAGAGTAGGACAGAATGGATTATTTAGCAGGGACATTTAAGTGCAGAACACTAATGACCATGTAAAGATTCACGAGGGAATTGGGATTCATTGGTGTGGTGGGACAAGATAAGTTTTAAAACTAATAAACGGAGTGCAGCATTAAGTAGTTCGGAAAATTGACCTCATTCGGGCTCAGGATGTGTGTAGACAGGAGAATTTAGAGAGGACGCAGAAAAGATGAAAGGAGAGGGTATGTTGGACCCCGAGAGAGACAAACGATGAAGTCGTAAAAGCCAAAGTACATTTGTGAATAATTTTCGATCGCAGGTTTACACAGTGCTGGAGTGATTATCCATCAATTGCTTCGAGCAGCGAAAAGTGAGGGAAAATAAACTATTTAGCCGCTCCCCGTCTCCAAACATGCGTGGAGTGAACCAGAAGAGACAAAGTTCGAAGTCACTATTATAATAGCTAACGATTATGAATTATTCCCAGGACAAATTAAGGAATGTAATCATCCTGAGATTGATTGACTGCAGCCCTCCAAACTTCTCTATCTAATGCTAGTTCCCTTATCTTCTGGTATCTCTTCCTATGTTATTTCCTCTTTATTTGGTCCATGAACTTATTCCTAGGTCTCCCTCTGGGGACTTTTTCCTCTATTTTGCCTTAAACTATGTTCTTCACGAACCCATTATGTCCCAGGGTGTGTCCATTCCATCTTGTTCTTCTTTTCTCTATCGTGTTCCATATGGTCCTTCCCTCTTCTACTCTTCTGTACACTCCATCACTTCTTATTTTTTCCGTCCATTTTATCTTCAGCATTCTCCTCCAGCGCCAGGTTTCAAAGGCTTCTAGTCTGTTCTGGTCAGCTTATCCAATGGTCCATGCTTCCGATCCATAGAGTACTACGCTCCACACGAATGTTTTCACATACAGTCGACTGGTTTGTAGTCCTATTTTCTTTGAGCATATAAGTTTTTCCTATGAACGCCTTCTTAGCTTGGGCTATTCTCCACTTGGTTGAAGGACTGTGATGCAATGATAAAAACACACATGAATTCCATTGAGGAGGACAGGTTTACACAACACGGCGCCAAGTAAAGAGCTATCCAGTTATCAACTGATCAAGAGAACAGGACCTCGATTAGCACGTCAAAAAATCTTCAAATACAAGCCAAGACGCATCATGGCACCTTCAACCTGAAGACGCTGGCAGGAAAATGAGCGAAACTCTTGTCTTACAAGCATCCCCGCGAAAGAAATCCCGAAAAATGTTGACACGCTCAGTCATTTGTAATAATTACTGTCACTAAAACTTTATATACCAACCATGGTTTCTACAGATAACCGTCATTTTCAAGGTACTTTGTTTTCAAAGGACATCGGGGTTCAATACTATTCGAAAGGGATTATCTTCCTCTTATGAGATTAAAACCTCCGTCCTGATATGGTAGGGCCCATAATATACATGAAGTAGATTGACAAGTTGTAGGGCGGATATGTCTCTTCCATTTCACTTTATAAAATTTATTTTTCTTGTGTATGATCAGGCACCATAAAATGTATGGTTAATGGCATTAGTAATGGAAATAGTAACGATAAATAGATATGTTTTTGCGCTTTTCTTCGTTTAATCAGTATTTTTTATTCCATGTTCTGAATGGATTCTAATTAAATTTATTTTCATCCTCCGTAATTCTTTTCATAATTTTAGTTTTCCCGCAAGACTAAGCGCTAGTGAATGGTCCTCGAGATGCACAAGAGCAATGTCTATCTCGCATGAGTAGAATGACGATTCGCTTGTATCGAAAATGAAGTCAACTATACGTACGTCACTTAATTTAACAATAAACTCGCATTTACTAAAATAGATAATAACAAAAGGGAAGAGTGTTTGACGGTTAGTATGCACCGAAATGGGAACCAATCCTCGCCCCATACCGTTGAGGTTGCTGTCAGAATACTGCAGGGACATAGACTTTAGCCGCATCGATTACACAAAGTTAACCCTGAGGCTATTGGGTTCGAAAGAGAAAATACTGGATATTATTAGGGAACAGAGGAAGTTATTAGTGGAGATTAGCAGAGCGATAGAAGAGATCATGTTCTTTAGGAATTTCTGGAGCAAACCTAGTAAAAATGGAAGATGAAGAATTCCCAAGACCGTAATCTTACAGAGGCAGTGGGAGATAAGGGAGCAAGGGCAAAGTGATAACCTCACAAAACAAAGAGAAACGGAATGGAGCGTGGGGAGGGAGAACATAGCTAAGCGGGTTCACTGAATCACTCGGGTTTTTCGTTCAAAGAAATCACAACTCTCTTTACTAAAACATGAGAAATAGAAAAAATTCCTTATCACCCCTACCTAACCCAGCACAGTAGTAGAGACCATTTTCAAGAAACATAAATTAAAACATTAAGTCACTCATTGAGCAAACAAAGAGATGCTATCCAGCCCTTTATTAAAACAAGAAATCAAAGTGTTCGACACATGTACATGTAAAGTTTTAACGTTAATTTCTCCAAATCCCAGAGTACGATTTTAATGAAACATAATTGTATTGACGATTTTATGTTCTATTACTTCGCATGAGATGGACGTGAGGGGGAGAGTTCTAAAGTTACTGTGATCTTCCTTATCGCCGCTCTTAAAGATAGAAGTAACGTTCGCGATTTTCCAATCGTAGCCAGACCGATACCAGATCGATACCAGACCGATTTCAGCAACCAATGCCCCCGATCGATATATCTTGTAGCGGAATTGTATCCCTACTAAATAAAATTAGCCCGAACAAGTCCTCAGGTCCTGATGAAATTCCAGCTCGTGGGTATAAAGAATTATCTCTCGAAATGGCTCCGTATCAAAGACTGGAAGATAGCAAACGTGACCCCAATTTTTACAAGCGGCGATAGGGAACAGCCATGCATGTAATAACAACCAATAATCCCTTTCGTACTATGTAGATGCTAGCCATCTAGCTGCATGTGACCCTGTTCTCTAGCATGTCTCCCTTAAATATTCTAGTTACATGTCAATAGTGCATGTTTGGTGATCTTCACCCCCTGCCACACACCCTCGTGGTGGCTCGCAGGGTATTACGTAGATGTAGATACATAGAACACGCAGACAGCTACAGAATGGGGCACTTCTGTTTCCCAGCATATCAATTCTGTCTCATCGCTACACTGGAGAAGATGTCAAGCTTATATCACATGCCGGTGATGATCTGTTTCTCCGAAGTTATCCCGACACAAAAGAACAAGGAAAACGATGAATAGCGACCCAATGCCTCTCCTATTCGCGCTGATCTTCACTTTGTAGACACAGTTGCTCATCCTCCTCCTTTTTCCCTCCCCATCCTAAACCAGCATTACCCTAACAAACTGTGCTGCCACATGAAACCTTTCACTTTAGAATTTCCCACACGCGTCGCCTAAAATATATAATAACTAATAATAGATAAAAGATATAAGTTGAATTCTTTTCCAATGGCTGATATACCCCAATCCCTCCCACCAATAGGTCTAATGACAGCCCTTCCCTTGTCCTCCCTCCCACCTCCTGACCTTCCTATTAAACATACGCAAAAGCTTTAGCCACCCATTCCTACCCCGATTCCTTCCCTGCTTGTTTTTATAGCTTTCAGCCCACTCCTCTTCTGTTAGAATGCCTTCTCTACTTGAACTATCCAGCTCACAATATCTTTCTTGCCTCTTCCTTCGCCAATGTTTCTGCCGCCCAAACAGCAAAAATCTATACAGAAGTACTGGAATATTAAAAAATAAATCCCATATGCCGTTAAACTACGAATAAAATAGCATTGAATAGCCAAAATTAAACTAAATCGGTGAATGGCAATCTCTTTAATTTCATCAATAGATGTCACAAATAAGAACACATATGCAAAGTTTCACACAAATCTGATCAACAATGAAAATCGCTCCTACCACCTTAACGACGAATGCTATTCGTAAGCGACGCACTTTACCCTTAAGCAAAATAACGAATGCCGTAAATAACCGAAGGAGCCAGAGAGAGGAGAGAGCGCAACAAAAGCGTCTAGTCATGCGATTTCAACAGTTAGGACCTCATATAGCTGGACATTTCCCGTCGACGGAGACAGCGACTGACCGCAGGCAAGAATAACCTCGACAGTTAGTCACGTGGGCTGCCATTCTCAGCGCATGAGACCGCGGTCGACATATAGTGTTTGCCCTTGAAAGCCGGAGGCGCGTGTGAGAGAAATAGAGAGATGGGGGAGAGAGAGGCACATCGGGAGACAAACACGATTAGACAATTATGCTTTCTAGGTCAACTGTAGATGTTTTTAAACTCTTCTCTATTTCCGAGAAATTTTTCAAGTCCCGAGATTTGGTCAATTTTTCTGACTGAAATGTCAGATGGGCTCCTTCACAGCTCCTCCATCTAGTTCGACCGAGCTCATTTAGATGGCAGATTCTGCACTGCAGGAGTCAATTGCCGTGTGATCGCGACCCAACGGACCTCATCTCAGTAGCCCTTAGACCGACGCGGACTGCCCATCCTGACATCTGGTAAGGATGGTCGAATCCAAAAGTTAACTAATTTAAATCTCTTTTTTCTATATACTATCTTATTCCGACTCTCGAATTAGAATCCTGCTTTTACCATATCATGACTTCTTTACCTTTTCATACATAAAACAAATGAACTTTTAGGCTTTCTAGCAAGCTTATGGACCCATAAGTAGCTCTAAGATTAACCTAAAATCTAGTTAATTACTTTAAAAATAGAAAAAGAACAGAGCACCAATTTCTTCTTCGATAACATTCATTAGTTCTAAATATTATCAATAGAAAGTTAAAGAAAGACACTAGTATCACACAAATCTTTCATTATGAAATGGAGCATTCAAATTCCATCAGTATCTTGAGAGTACCCGCTTTTGTATTAACCAAGTCTTTAGCAGAGGTGAACGCTCTCTTTATTAATACCGATGCTAGATCAGTGCAAATGTTTTCTTTTTTCAATGCGTTTCAACATCTTTCCGAAGCACTTCTCTAGAAAGTAGGCACTTTTTGCCTATTTCACTCATGGGCGATTCCACAAAATGACCTGACAGTCGGGTCTCGACCACGAGTCTCACGACTTTTGGCACAATGGGAAAGTGTAATACAACTAGACATTAGCTCTCCCCGTTTGAATACCTGAGTATAGTGAGAATTGGCATCTCATCTTCTTTAACCGGCAAGTCTCCCCCTCCCCAGCTGTTGTGCTGCGATCAATCAGAGAAGGCTCTCGAATCCAGGGCTTCGGTTGTAACTCTGGTACAATTGAATAAAACGATTTCATTTCCAATTTTCTTCTAATTATAGTTTTCTTGCATGATATTGCATGTTAGCATTTCATTTGTAGCAAATGCATGTTAGCATTTCATTTATAGCAGATGAAATGGAGTACAAGGAAAAATAGCAATACTGATATTCCACAGAGTACATTTTTCATTTTCAACATATTTTGCCATTTTAGCAATCGACCGAAAGACAGAACAGTCCGCAGCGGACAGATGCACGGGACACATTTTTTCACCCCAATAAATATTTTTTCTTTAGGATAAATTAGGTCTTTGGAAGCACTAGATTGTTACTACCTCATTATCAAAGTTTCGCAATCATACGCATAGTTTATTCTTTAGGACTAAAATTGATTTTACAGCATGCACAAAGATTGGCAAATTACATTTGACACCTCATTAAATATAAAGTACTCAGTGGTAAACGTTTTGCGCATGCAAATTTGATGGGATACTTTATCACATAAGAATTAACAATTTTTTATGCATATCCCATGCATCTATTGATATTCAGAATCATATATATATGCTAGCGGAACGCCGAAGATGAAGTTATCATGATCTGCCGCACGGTGATGTCAGATTTATGATGATGCCGTTTTGAACCATGTGACTTTTCAAAAACTTCACGCAGTTTTCAAAAGTAATTATTGATTGGAGAGAAAAACGCAGGTTACACTTTTGAGCTTGATTCGCATATTTTATCGTCTACACCACGCAGACACACGCTTGCACCATTCCTAGAAAGCATATTTACAAAATCATTATCCGAATGCAAGGTGCCAACTTCACACACAATATTTAAAAAGGAAACAGACATGACCCAAGAAATAACCGGCCCATATCATGAACATCCCTTTCATGCAAAATTCTCGAGCACATTGTTGTTAGCAACAATATGGGTGCTTTCGAGTTATGGCGATGGCTGGCGACGGACGGCCATCGCCGTGCTGTGGTGCTTCCGATTCGGTGAAACAGCGGGCGCCAGCCGGTTGTCGGTTACTATCCTCTTCGAGACGAGCCGAGCTGATGAGGTGTGTAGTTTGAATTGACGAGGTCACGTCATGAAAACTTGAATAAAAGTGTCAATATCAATTGCAATACCTGCAATGAAGTAAACATGGCGTAGTATCAGGCTGAATTGATTTAAGGTGGTCCGAGCGAGATAGTTCCCTATTCATAATCGAGACCATAGTCGAATTATAGTTTTAATTTCACCAGCTGTAGGGGCCTATCAATTATAGATTGCATTATTAATAGTGCAATAATATAGTTTTAAATGACAGAAATTGTAAGTAATTAAATGAAAAACTCTAAATAAGTCTTTAACTTGACTCATTTTTTGTGCGCGGTGCATTTGAAACTCCTTCAAAACGGATGGTTTTTCGTGATTCCCAAGAACCTACTTCGGTGACTATACGATTAACTTTCAAAAATAGTTGAGAAAACATACAAAACGCTGTTAGTTTTTTACGACATCTAAGTGTTAGAAATACCTCATGTTGTAATTAATGTCTCTCGGGAGTGCATACACGTACCATTTCCCATGTAAAAGGGCTAGTATTTTTTGGCCAATATCTCCGAAAGTAATATGGTAAGGGGTAGAATTTTTGGTGTCATTGGAAAGGTGAGATATTTTTCTTTAAAATGAGACCAAATTCATTGATTTCTAAGTAAAATGATTTTTCGCTCGGACTACCTTAAAACTGACCCTCAGCTTCGTTGTTAGGTACCGTGGCTACGTTTTATTTACCGCCAACGTCCATCCGTAATCCACTGTCGGCTGCACTTCATTTCATTTAAGAACCAAGCGATTGCCGGCTGCTGCGTTCGATAGTCGGCGGCTATTGCCACGCCAAAATCGAAAGCACCCTATGACCATCAGGGATAATCGAAGCTTATTACAATGGAAGTCAGCAGGGCTTCCGGTAGGGTAAATATAGCGAAAAACAGCTTGCGCTCTTCCTTCATGACATCCTAGAATATGGCGAATCGAAAAAGCAACTTGACGCGATATTCCTTGATTTCAAGAGACCATTCGACAAGGCTCTTCACAAAAAACTCATGCACTACTTACAATCATGCAGAGTAAATAAAAAAATGTGAATTGAATACAGGACTTTCTCGGTGATCGCATAAAAAGTTGCTACCGATGGTAATCACTTTGATTTAGTTCGAGTTACATCCGGTGTTCCACAAGGAGGCGTGATCGGCTTTCTTTACTTCAATAGTTACATAAATGACTTTAGTTCGCGAGTTAGCAGTAAACTAAGATTTTTGCAGACTTTACGGTCATGCACCGCGAAATTAGCGCATACGCGGACTTTGAAGTTCTGTCATCGGACCTTAACAACGTTCATTCGTGGTGCCAGGAGTGGGGGCTAGAATTAAATCTTAGGAAATGCACCACAATACACTTCTTGCGATAGTCATCATACAGCCGCCATATCTACACTGGGTGCGGAGATAACATTAAATCATCAGATAAAGTCAAATATCTCAAAGTTACCTTAGCTCCAGACATATGGTGGGGAGCACACATACAAAACATAAGTTGCACAGCACCACAGACTTAGAATAATCCACAGCACTATAGAAACTAGTATTTATAAAGCGTATAATAGGGAGGGTTCGCACGAAAAAGTAAAAAAGCGGCGCTACTTTGCTCTGGTTAGGCAACTCCTCGAATAAGCCGTGGGCGTTTGGGATCCGAAAAATCAAGGGAAGGTCATCTATGAAGTAAGATCTGAAGCTTTTCCGGCGTAAGAGTTTGGGTGAGTACGGGTGAGTTGGTCCATGTTGGCCTGAGAAAATATTGAGAAAAGAGGTTATTTATGCATTCACAACCATTAAATATCAGCAAACGAATTCGCAACTATTTCCTACTAGTTAATACAAATCTTGATAAACGACTGGCGGAACAATTTTGGAACGCGAGTCGGGGGATAAATATAGGTCATCTGGAACTTAGTTTCAAAAGAATTAACACGTATCCAATTCTGTTGAACAGGTTGGATCGTTGGAAACACACATAAGCAAGATAAAGACTACCGAAATCATATTTGAACCTGGCATGGTATCACTCCTATCTACACTCTCTAGAGGTGGCTAGCACTGCATTTCGTGAATGAGATTGAAGGTAGAGATAGAAAATATTACGGAGTAAAAGCAATAGTTAACTCCCTTTCGTCATGTAATCATAGTCAACACTCCTAGATATTTAAATAGACATTATTTTGTGTTTTCATTATAATAGAGAGACTCGTGGATGTTCCACAATCGCTCAAATTGTTCACCATTTGGAAACCGCTAATGGAGGGAGGATCTCGGGAGAAATGAGAGAATCTACATCTACATACTATCCCGCGAGCCGCCGCATGGGCGTGTGGCAGGGGGTCTTAGGTCACCGGCCATGTACAGATGTAAGGTTATGGGAGGTGAATGGTGATGTGTATTATGGGAGTGTATTTTGTGGAGCTCAGTTTTTATTGTAATCGCTTATTGTGCGCGGAAAAAACGAGTTTTTGAAGCTATCTCTTCGGCAATGTATCTCTCTTATTTGACCGCATCTGTCAGACCTAGAGATGATGTGAGGCGTCATGATAATATACTCTGTGTCGCTCTGAAACACACCAGTTCTGAATTTCTCAAGCGACCTAAGCCTAGCGTGTAGCCTCTGAGTCGCTCGAGGCTCCCACCTTAATCCCTCTAAAAGTTGTGAAACGCTATATGTTCTCTCGTAGCAGATTTTACAATACTCGCGATGCTCGCGGTGTATTCGAGGTGTGGCCAAACCAGAGCGAAGAAGCATATCTCTTTTATTTTTTCATCCGAGGACCATTCGGGATTTGGGAGAAAGTTTTGGCAAAACAACGCCAAGGTCAGGGCTGGTTTTTCGCTTTTTTCCTTCGCTGGCTTGCTCACTCTCCACGAAACAGTTGGTAAATCAGGACCTTTCTCCACAGAGGGCGAGCAGGCAAAAAGCGCCATGCCCGAAACGCGTGAGTACTCTCCACCTTTCCTCGAGCCGAATAGTACAATTCCCAAATCAATTACTGCATGCGTCATCAGTAGTCATCAATCCAAAGATTAGTTACCTGCTGTTTGTTTGACAGCAGTCACTAATCCGCGCACTTCTCCGCTAACCGCTTTATTTCTTCATTAGTATTTACTTTATCATCAATCAAATGAGTATGATGTACTACCTTCTTGGTCTTCCTCTCCAATTCTTCCGTTTAATATCTCCTTCAAATATTGTTTTCTATTCGCTGTCCAGTAAGTCAGTCCAACTATGCAGAGTTTTCATTAAATGTTTCCTCTTTGATACTTTGTCAGACTTCTTCGTTGGTGTCTCTCTTAGTCCATTTGACCTTCATGATTCTTCGACAAAACCACATCAGCAACGTTCCCCATTTCTTCCGGTATGCAGAAAGGCTTCACTGATTTATGTTGAATCGTACTGTGAGGGAAGAAGCTAGACGAACGTTCCATGCATCACCAACAACAGGTAGTCAGCTCCAAACTTGACCTCTTACCCAAGTCACCACAATACCGCGCAGTGAAACCTATCGACTGCTGTCACGTTATACGATCCTAGTGGCACTGGCTCCACTCTTACCCGGCACCTCTCCCGCACTGACTCCCTCAGGCAGACAAAATACGACGGGTAGATCGTGTGAATCTCCCTCGCAAAATTGGACGATGATCGCAGACCGCGAGCGCGACCTCCTAAGCATACATATCCTAAGACGGAGCATGGACCGTGAAATCCCCTCCCCCCCAAGTTTTCTGCGACTGTGTCCGAGTGGCTCGTTTGGAAGCGCGTAACCAATGCCTTCTAAAGCTACAACACCGCCGCAGCTGTGACTCTCGGAACTTGATCCGGCATATTATTTGGAAAATAGATGATCAAATTTAAATTATAGTTTTATATCTCATTTTTTCAGAGTCGCTTATAAAAGGATATTTTGTTAACCTCCCATCGCCAATTAGAATTCGAACTTTTCAACTGCCTCTTGGAAATGAATACCGTGAGATTCCCGACGGATTTTATAAAAGAAGCAGGGTTTTCTCTCTGTTCAAAATTACGGATAAGGTGCTTCACACTCTGAGTCAACATATTCCCAGAACCTTCTCAACTGTCTCTTAACTAGGAGGTCTTCATAAAAAAAATTAACCACTATCAATGTCGGTTTTCTAATTTCCACCGACGCTGTGTATGTATCCTATACTTACGCGACATTGTCACACAGACCAATTTATCGTGAGCGTAGCCTGAACCTTTATCGTCCGTGCGGTTCCTAAAGGGACCACGAAATGTAATTGCGAATGGGCGAGCAATCCCTCTGGGGGACCACTGAGACATTCTTTGATTCAATTATTATTATCACTTTCGTCCCTGAAATAGGGTATATATTTTTCTTAGGCACTTGGGATGACCATCCAGTTAAGGTCAAAGCAACGAATCGCACTTGCCAAGTAATATCTCTTCATCGCCCTCGAAATTAGGCTCTTGTTTTCACTCTCTCTTCGGTATCTCGGGCGTAAAAGTCCCGATGGCCCCATATGCGTCACCCTACCCGCTAATGTCGGACGTAAACACTACTGGGTGTCCCGAGCATCGCCGATCTAATCATGTGGTCGGCTCTTATCCTCGCCACATGAACAAAGATAACGATGAAACTCCTCTCTGTGATTTTCATTCCTTAATTTCATGTTCTGAGTCCCTCCAAGTAAATACCACTGAAAATTGTGCAGTTCCAAAGGAGAGTGAATTTTTTAATAATATTTTATACTATATGTATATGATGGCTCAGTACCCAACGGAAACGAAATCTAGATGTTCCTTTAGAGTGATTCGGAGGCAGATATCAGCGCATTTGAACCGAGTAACGGTGAGTCAGGGAATAAGAGCCCTGTGGCTAGTGGTCCCCTTGGCGAATAAATCAAAGGCAGTCGTCGCAAGGGGAAAAAATTTCAGGGGGGCCTGGAGCCCCTCAAGAAATTCCCACCTGGCTACGTGCCTAGGTAAGAAAAAGAAATCCCCCCCCTGGCTACGTGCCTGGGGAGGGGAAAATAGTTCAAAGGACCAATTGAAACAAGCTAATTTACATCACTCTCATTGTTTTGAAATGATCAATAGCTCCAACTAATTTTCTGGCATATCCATGTTTCCAACCTAAATTTTCCAATAAACATTTCAGACCACTGAGGACTTTGAATTTGAGAGAAAGAAGAGAGGATGCTTGTGGATGTGATACTGTGTATTATCCTGCTATATCTTCTATGGTGGCTCCTCATAGCAAAGCCTTCAAGATTTCCACCAGGTGAGTAAGTGCTGGGCACAGTATTGTGAAGGAACTATATTTTTTTTAGAGATCCAACATGAAAATGTACATATTAGATAAAGACCTAAGGAAGAAATTTTAAGTTTCATGTCATGAGAGTGAACTTAGATGAGAACTCCCCCATCCATACACATCATCCTGGCATATACATCGACTTTAGAGTGGTAGACAAAACAATTAAATATTATAATGCTCAAGAGCATAAAAAACTCCTTATCAATCATCAACTTCATTTCCATGATGTAAGAGAGCTCATTTTTGTGAATAAAGGGACTTTTTTATGCATAGTCATAGAGTTGGCATAAACTTACTCATAAATTATTACATTTTCCCTGAATTTTCCAACAAAGACCGAAGCAAAAAAAATTTCCTGCATTAGGTATAATAGGCAAGCATATAAGTACTTGAAAAACCAAAAGAAGATGAAACAAAGCTTTACATTTTTGAGCATCATGTCCATATTACTAATTGGTGCCTTCGAGGCAACTAGACATGACTTACATAATCTGAAGGCTGATTCACGCACCACCTGGGCTCACTTTCACCATCTGTGGGGGTCATTTTCACATCTCTCAGGAATCAAGAGACAACCCATGAAATAATTTAGACATGCATATACATTGAAGATAATATCTTTGAGTATGCAATATAGAAAATAAAATGTAATGCAATACAATAAATCAAATAAGTATTAAATACATTAATACACTACAGATCAGATAGAAGATTCAGATTGTGAAATCTTAACAACATCATGGTAGACGTGATAAACTCTGAAGACAGTCATAAATTTCAGTAATGAAATATTCACACTCAAATTACCTAAGTTTCACAAAATGCAGTAGAACCCTTTAATTATCCTCCAGAATGAACTCTGAGATGGTATATCACTGTATTATATTTTCAATAGTACTCTCTTAAACTCTCTCTTTGTCCGCGACTGTCTTTGTCTGCCCGCTTTGTCTGCCCGCGACCCTCTCTCTTTGTCGGCCCCGGTGGCGGCGGGGTAAAGTCCCCGCCTGCTAACCCGAGGGTCGCGGGTTCGAGTCCCGCCTGGGTAGAAAATTATCTGCCCAGGACATGGGTGTTTGTGAAATGAGTTATATGGAAGAGAGGACTGTACAGGCCTAATATCGCTCAATAAATAAAGACGACATTATTATTATTATTAAAATGAATAAATATCTATGCTAAAGATATTCTTTAGGAATATCACAAATGCTTCAGATCTGGAAGAAGCACCATTGATCAGAAACTTAAACCTAGGAAAATGATGGAGAAGCGCTGCCAATACAATATATATTCAAATATGCAATTCATTGACCTCTGACAAGCCTTTGTCAGAGTGAATAGGAAAGAGATGTTCAATGCATTGAAAGACTACAGTATGCCAGAAAAGTTGATTAGATTGGTTGAAATGATGTTAAAGGGTGGCCAACGTTAATTCTGGTAGGGGAAAATAGTTCAAAGGGCTAATAAAAACAGTTTAATGTACATCACACTCATTGATTTGAGATTATCAATTGCTCTAACTAATTTTCTGGCACATCTATGTTTTCAATAGAAGTTGTAAGAAGGCAGGATGACCGGAATGTAGACTTTTATTAAAGGAAGCCAAGGCCTACCCTGGGCAGTAGAACTGCAGATGATGATGATTGTCATCCAGAATAATCTATATAATGGATTATGTATTTCCACCTAATATACTATTTTTTCCTCATGTTCCATGTACAAGTCTGAAAAATTCAGATGTTGAACATTAAATAGACACCATTTAAATTATTCATTGAGGTCTGGCTGGCCCGAGCTTTTCTGAGCATTTAAATTCCATCATTACTGAAGTTTCCTTCCATCTAACGACACCTTTTCTTTGATAGAAAAAAGTTCCCTTTGGAACACCAAAAGTTAATGTTGTTTCATTCTAATGTAGTATTTATCAACCATATAATTTTAATTTACATGAAATCAATGATGGTATCTTGGCCTTAGTGTACATCTAAAGAAGAGATTTAACAAAATGAGTAGGTGAAACAGCAACCCATGACTTGATACATTCAATGAATTATTTCTCCACCTTCCAGAAACCCATATAGCAAAAGATATCTGTAAAAACATACTAAAGATGCCCAAGATTTCATGCTAAAGATTTCTCATACTTTTTTTGTATTGATTTTCCAAAGAACCAACTACCTGCCACAACTGTTTCTGAAGACTGACAATATTCCAGCAATAATTGAGAATTTATTCTCTTTAAGGCCCACCAACATGGCCAATAGTGGGAAGTTCTTATTACCTTCATAAATGGGGTCCCTTTTTATACCAGTCAACAGCTGTGATGAAGCGTTTGTATGGAGATGTAGTTGGCTTCTATGTTGGCTCAACTCCAGTTGTCCTTGTCTCTGGACTGGATGCAATTAAGGAACTTTCATTTCGAGATGACCTGGCAGGAAGACCGAAGTTAATAATGCACAAGATACTTAAAGAAGTCCACGGTAAGTCCAAGCATTAATTATTCATTCACCGGAATTTAATTTATACTAGGGATAAAAATTCTGATGCTATATTGAATCTCAACTGATGTGAAACTCTAACTTAAGACAAGACGCGAGTGATTTAAATGAAGACTTAATGTTGAAAGTGAGCTTCTTTAGCCAATTATTTTGAGAGTCATACCAATACTGGAAATAATCATTTATAAGCTGCAAATCACCATCTGCAAATCACCATCTGCAAACTATGATCATCCAGTTATAGTCACAAAGTTTCACCATCAACTAAATTCATTTAAATCTGTTATTTATATTTTCATGAATGACCAATACATACCACTCTGGCCATTATAAAACCAGCCAATCATGAAAACCAAAACTGAGCATTCTAAGGAAGGGAGGACATTTTTAACCCTCTTCCTGTGGCAGGCCAATATATTGGCTCAAGCACAAAAATTGTTCAAATTTAGTAGGTACACTAATTTAGTGACATAATTTTTTAAATGATATAAAAGTCTTTTATGATAATTACCTAATACAATATACACACCTGAAAAAAATCTGCATATGAATATTTTAAACAATAACTTCAAAATATTTTTTTTACTAACAAGATCCATTTCATTAAATTACCCTCCACATTTCTCCCTAGTACCGCTGGCAGGAGTCAGCACTAAGACTGTTAAATCTTCAGGTGTTTTTTTTATAGGTATCTTGTTCACATCTGGAGAAATGTGGAAGGAACAAAGGAGGTTTACCCTGCGTCATCTACGAGACTTTGGATTTGGTAAATCAAGCATGGAAAGTTTAACCATTGAAGAGATAGAATCTGTATTTGCTGAAATAGATAAGAGCCTTGAAGGCAAGGAGCCTGGTGAATGGTCCAAACCAGTGAGTAATAAAAGTAACAATGCTCACCCTCCTGGGGCAAACCCTGACATTACCTGAAATGAGTTTCTGAGAATTGTGGAAAGCAGACCTTCTGTGTTATAACTTTCAATTAATAACTGTGCAAAAACTTTTTCTCTGTCTGTCTATCCACAAATTCTATTCCCATATATGGAAACACATGTATTGAGTTCATTTAATTCACTTGTGGTCCTTTTTTTCTTTTGCATTGTAAAATTATAAATACTGGAGCTTCTAAGTCGGGACAAATTCCAAACAAAAGGAAATAAAATGAGTTTCTTATTCATCAATGCAAAAGTTGTTGTGTACCATGAATATATGAGTTCCTGAAATTTTGGAAATAAACATTGCAAAATTTCCCAAAATTACAAGGATTGTTGAAGCTGAGGCTAATATGAGATAAATGTCCATGACAAATCAATTGAGAATGTTTATGTATCTTGTTGTTTATGTAGGTTGTAGTAAGTAAGCTTTTATTCATGAATATACCCATGTATATTCATGCTTTTATCAAAAAGGAAGCCTTTTAGAATAGCATGCTTCTTAGATGGAGAAATATTTAGTTGGATGAAATATTATCAATTAGCAGTTAGACTGTGAGATTTGGTAGGTTTTGAGAATTCCATATGGGTCCGCAGATGACTTGGGCTAGCACACTCTAGACTTGATTTAATGAATTAATCCAATAAACTGAATCTTAAGAAACTTATGTCATCAGGCTTTCAGTATAATGTACGAGTCATAGAATATTCGATTTGGAGGAATATGTCTGAGAAGAATATTAGAATATTAAAGTAATAGTAATCACTTGAACTATATATTTTCCCACACTAAAAATATTTCCCAAAAATTGCAAATTACGAAATTGAAAATGTTTGGACATTATGAAGTATGTCTCTCGGGAAATGATAGGTCTATCTATGCATGAAATCAAATTCAATCATGAATGTCAGAGGGGTTACTTGAACATTAAGAATTGTAGCAACTGTATGTCAAAGAATATAAAAATAAATTTGGATTATACGTCGAAATGTAAAAACCATAAGATTGATAAATAATATAAATACTGATATTTAATTAGCACTATAGGTACACTGAATAGCTGACCTCTGCAGCAAAAGTCACTGATCTTCAGAAACCAACTAAATTTTCACACAGAAACCGCAGCACCAGGAGAATACTGAAGCAAGTGCACAACTCATTCACTGAGAAATTTTTTCAGATCTCCTAGAGAAGTCTATCGTAGGGTACAAAAGACGATGGCAAAATTAAAAACCCACACAGTCACCCATATTACATTACATTGAAGGATGCCAGTTGGCTAGAAACTAAAAACCTGCAGTAAGGTTCAACTAGGTGTACATATTTCATTCCCGCACAGTTAGGTTGGAAAGCGTCAAACCCTAGAGCGTACCTGTTTTCATGCAAAAAAATAATGAGTGTAAATTGTCAAGGTCCCTTCATCTGCAAGCTGGAGATATAACTTGAAGTGATGAATTAATCTCATCTGTACTTTCAGAGGGCATACAACCATGGCTAAAACAGGGACTGCAGGGACAGGGATACGTATACCAATTATATAGAAGTCTTTGATGCAAATGCAGGAACAAGTTTGTTGCACCATTACAGTCAGTGGATGCCAGAATCCCAGATATACAAAACAAGGATTTATATAATGGACAAAAGGATTAAATCGACCTAATCCCACATTCAATAAACAATTAGCAACTTAATACTCTACTACTAGAGATATGGAAACGTTAATGTGGATGGAATAAACAATATGGCACTTTTAGATCTCTCTCAGTTTTAAATACCCTGGCCACCAAACTCAAGAGTAAAACATTTTGAAGGTAAATCAATGAAATAACATTTTCAGAAAAATTCAAAGTATTAAAAGAAGCATTACAAGCACATGTGCCACTAATACAGGTTGAGAAACACACATGTAGCCTCAGTGGCACCAGGTATCTTAATGACTTTTTCCTCTAATTTTTTTCACCAGATCACATTACACAAAAAATCATTCACACCATATATGGACAAAGTGACAGTGAACTGTACCTCTCACGCTCTCACTCGATTTATAGACGAGATCGTCATTCTAGAGGAGGCGGAGTGTTACTCGCTATAAAATCTGCGTTTCCTTCGAAACGAAGAAAAGACCTGGTGACAAATAGTGAAATTGTGTGGAGTGAAATATCGCTAACTCATGTAAAAGCCTCTAAGGCCACCAAACTATTCATAGACTGTTTTTACCATCCTCCCGCAAGTGACTTGAGTGTGCTGGAAAGTTGTCTCGACTCAGTGCTACGGGCCATAAACCTGGGACCTGTAATTCTTGTGGGTGACTTTAATTTTTCCATTCGCTGGGAATCTCCCACCAACGGCCATCCACTCAATGCCCATGACAAATATTTCATTGACCATTTTGTAATTGCACTTCAACTCCCCCAACACTGTCTCGAGAGCACCCGCGATACGGCAACCCTGGACTACCTCCTCTCCACCGCTGCGCCCGAGGCGATCACCCCCGGCCGAAATATCTTCAACTCCGACCACCAGTCCATTGATGCCCATTTCTCCTTCCGTGGCTCGTGGAAATCCCACGAGGCTTCCCCACTCCACTTAAACCCTTTCATGCCTGGTTGAAGGTCCGCTGGGAAGACGTCAACCGTTCCCTCGACCTTATTCCCTGGAGTGTCCTATCCTCATTATCCCCTGAAGAAGGAGTGGACTTCTTTCACGCTGCCCTTGAGGCCATCATAAAAGACTTTGTTCCTCTAGCTAAGCCAAAGGCAAAAAAATTCCCCTCATGGTTTAAACAGGATACGATACACATTCTTGGAAACAAAAATCGCGCTTGGTACCTCCACAAGACCTCGTTGATCTTCGCCGATGTTCCAAATTCCTCATTCGCCAAGACTACGAAAACTACGCGCAGACTGTCTCCTCAAATATTTCCTCCAGCCCCAAAAAATTCTGGTCCTTTATCAACCAACGCCGTAATCGTCCTCAAATTCCTGAAGCACTCTCCTATGGTACCAAAAATGCTGCCAGATCAGAGAGACCTAACCTCTTCCTAAAATTCTTTTCCTATTGCCTGCAGCGTGCTTCCAATCACAGTATCACCCCTGTCCATTCCCTCCTTCCTAATTCAAATCATTCCCCATCCAACACACAAACGGATTCCCGGGAGGTTTTTCAATATCCCTGCAAAATACCCCTCCACCGCTCACCTGGCCCTGATGGTCTCAACCCTAAATTTATTCACAATTGCGCTTCATCCCTCTCACAACCTTTAGCCCTATTGTTCAATCGCTGTTTTTCCTTAGGAACCTTCCCTCCTCAATGGAAATGCGCCAAAGTCATTCCGATACATAAAACTGGTCCAAAGAATGATGTCTCAAACTATCGCCCAATCTCATTGCTTCCGATCCTATCTTCCGTTTGTGAACGTATTATTCTCAACAGGATTTACTATTTCACCTCTCCCTTTTTATCTTCCCAGCAACATGGTTTCCTCCCAGGAAGATCATGCCTAACAAATCTTGCCATCTTTTAGTACCACGCCATCATGGCAATAGACAAATCAACTCCACTTGATGCCATCAACCTTGACTTCTCCAAGGCTATTGACGCCCTCCATCATCCACTCCTCCTTCATAAACTCAGCCAACAGTTTGGCATACATGGTATGTTCCTCAGCCTTCTTTCTAGCTTTCTCACCAACAGAACCCAGCGTGTAATACTCGCCGGTGCTTCTTCCTCTTGGTCTCCTGTAACGTCTAGAGTTCCCCAGGGCAGTGTCCTTGGGCCATATCTATTCAATTTATTCATTAATGATCTTCCTTCTCAGCTCCTTTCCTCCCAAGTTCATTGCCTTCTCTATGTCCTCAAACGCTGTGCTGTCCTCTCTTTCCATTTCTAACCTCGAAAACCACAGACTTAAAATGGATTTAAAACTCCTCCACAATACCCTTAACTCGACCATTGATTGCCTTGAACTGCTTTCTCTCTTCAACTTCAGGATACCAACTCGATCCACCCGCACCCATACTCTACTCCATCTGCCTATCCCAAGGATATCTCTCACCAAGGGCTCACCTTTATTTCGCCTCCCATCCCTTCTAAATTCACTCCCCCACACTATCGATCCTTTTTATTTACCATGTAACTATTTCACCACCCAAGCGATATCCCACCTGTCAACAAATTAAATATTTCCCCTTTCCATGTTGGGATCTTGTTGCTTATTTTTATGCTGTTATTGTGTTTTTGTCCTCTTTCTTGTTTTTTGTTATATGTTTACTATAAATTGGCGCTATTGCTGTATGTGAACAATTTTTTTTAAATAAATAAATAAATATACATTAAAGCCATTTTTCAACACAAGAATATAAGAATACTCAACTTTGGAGAGTTTCAAAGAGAACTGTTAGCAAATGCTTTTAACTCATTTTGAAATTAAACAGTGCAGCTGATACGCAGAAATTCTACATTGTAGGTGTTAGATGGTTATAGACAAGAGAAAATGTGTACTAAGATGACAAGTTGTGGTCTAGAAAGAGGAAAGAAGCTCAGGATTCTAATGCTTTGATGAGAACACTCATGGAAAAAACCATTAAGTTACGATCAGGACATTTGAGCTTACTTTTACATTATGAATTTGAAATAATATAAATAAAAAAATGTGCATCAATACATGGTTAGAAATTTTCAACTGAGTTTTAGAATATTAAGTATTTAATGACTTCATGTTATGAAAATAATCTATTGTTTTAATCCTCAAGAAGGTAAATAAAACATTGATTTTAATTTCATTTCAGATAGTCGTCCACAACATCCTTGGACCAGCAAATATAAATATAATATGGCACATTTTTGCAGGGGTTAGATTTGGTTTTTCTGATCCATACCTCAAAAAACTTCTTCGTTTCATCAAGGATAATATTGCTCAAGCAGAATTTGGGGGTACATTAGAATTTGCATTTCCAACATTAGTCAAGATGTTTCCTTTCCTGACTAACATAAAACAGAGATATAATGAAGTGCAAGAAGTTTTGGAATTTTTTAAGGTAAGCTTCCATTACCTACTCACTCTAAGACTACCACTAAGATTCGACAGCAAATAAAAAATAGAATTGCTGTTCATATAAGTAAAACTCAAACAATAATTTCAATTTTTTAAATTCTAATTGACAACTAAGAATTCTGTGAACTTCACATAATTTCCTTGACAGTCTGCACATTAAATGACTACCAACCATGAGGTGTGCCCTCTTAAAGCTTGCTATATCCATGCCAATAATGACAATCTTAGGCATGCTTTGTGCAACAGTGATCTTATCCTGAGGGAAGAGATCCTGCACACCTTGCTGAAAGTTTACAGGGAAGTCATTCTTGTCATGACAAGGAGTTGCAAGCTTCCAGCAAAGCTCAGTCTTGTCCTGGCAAGGTGCTGTAAGATTCTTCGATCTTAAGGCAGAACTTTGGAGGAATCTTCATGGAGTTCCCACAGCAGCAAGCTTGCAGCAAAATGGAAAATGCAGAGATAGAGCCATGCAGGAGCAAGCTCACTCTGATATACTAAACAGCCCTACATCTACTTTCTATGTGAGGAGTACTTATTAGTAGTGCCATCAACCTGATCCTCAAAGTTTCTTTTTTTCATGTGACTAAACAGTTTCCCAAAATGTTCTGGCAGCCAAAATATTATTGCACACAAGAATTGAGTGACATCCAAGAGCATCACTCAGGTGTGCACTTGAGACTGGGCATCCAGTATTTCGTCACTATCCTGGTCTGAAATTAATGTTTAACTTTGTAATATTTCAGACTCACATTGAGGAACATAAAACATCCCATGACCCTGATAATCCCAGAGATTTCACAGATGTTTATTTAACTGAGATGAATAAAAGAAAGGATGACCCTCACTCTACTTTCACAGGTTAGTGATATTTATGTCTTCTTTATGGCACAGGTTTTATTTATGACATACATATACCAATTACATAGACGTCTATGATGCAGATATATACCACATAAAATTATAAATTAACTTCCCCAAGTTTTATGGTCACCCTTTACGCTAAAAGAAAGGCTTTTCTGCCATAATTCAAAAAAGTAAAGATATATGTGTTAGTTCCATGTGAACAAATAAGTGACATAATATTTTCGATTGTCTTTCTTTTTGTCCTCATAGTTCTCGTTGTTCTGAATTAAAACCAGTCCGGGTCTGCACGTTCAATGAATCACTGCCTGTCTTTCTTTGTGTCTACATGCAATTCCAAACAATATGAACATGCATGTTTACCATTAATCTTAAATCTTCTTGGTTGCCATCAATGATTTGCCTCTTAGTTTCAGTAACAATAGCCACTATAGTAATCTAGGACAAAATTTTTCTCTGACTTTCATGATGGTAGAAGTACAGCTTAAAGAATTAGGCGGTGATTTGTTTTTTGCTGGATATGACACCACTTTCAACACCATTGTGTTCTCAATACTATACATGATACTTAACCCTAATGTGCAGAAGAAAGTTCAGCAGGAACTGGATGATATCATTGGCAAGGACAGACTTCCATCTTTCTCAGACCGGGACAGGTATGTGGTCCATAGCATAATAAATTTTCTAATGTTGTAATAAAACTTAATGCATTTAAATATTATGAGACTCTTTATGCTAAGGTATACTGTTAAACTCTCCTACTACAATAAGTTTGCCTAAAACATTACTCCTTATCCTATCGACCTTTTCATGCATCTCATTGAATGAAAACATATTGTCTACCTACGAATGCGTGCTTGTTCCAAAAAAAAAATTGTGCATTTATCACAGCATTTTATTCCAGACACCTCATACCATACACTGAAGCAACGGTATTAGAAATTCTCCGATCCAGTACAGTGGTTCCGATGTCTGTCCCACATGCCCCATTACTTGCCATGAGGGATATTGAGTTCAGAGGGCATGTTATCCCTAAGGTAAAAATAGCTGTCATGAATCGGTTTGCCGTCTGAGCGGATGTATAGCGGTCTGAGTGAATGATAAATGAATAACAGCAAACTTTTCCATAATACCCAGTAAACACAAAATGCTGCAGATGCGCTGCGTGGTAGCGCTTCCGCGAGGGCGCTGCTGCAGTGAGTCTAGCACTCCTGAACTTCCCTTTTTTGAATGTCGGATGCGCTGCAAATGGGTGTCAGCAGCGCTGCACAAGCGCGGCAGGGGCGCTGCACAAGCGTGTCACGATCGCTTCAAACTCATGTCAGAATCGCTGCAAATGCATGCCTGATGCACCACTACTGAACGTCAAAAGCGCTACAAAAGTATGTCAGAGGCATTAAAAATGAATTGAGAACACAGGGTTGCGATAAAGGACTTTATTGATCAGTAATAACAAACAAATTTTCATTAATGAGCATTACAATATACATACGATATCTGGAATCGTCTTTGAATCAAATAACAAGCATATAGCTACAAAATCGTACACATAGACAAAATTTGATTAAATTATTCGTTATCTGCTTACGCGTCTCCTTAATTTTGTCCAATGTATACACTTGTGGCAATAGCAGAGGACTGAGGCATCAGTACAAAACTTTAACGATCACAGAAAAATTCATGTTGTGAAAAACCTTGACGCCGTCGCATCGTGAAAGAGTTTTTCTGAAACATACTGCGTGGGATCTGCATGGAAACTGCAAAAAAATCACAATTACCCGCTAAAATTAACAGGAAACTCACGGAGGAAAAAACCTAGTAAATAGTCATATTGTACTTCATCACTGGAATAAAATAGCATTATGGAATCATAGTCACCTACCTTTCAGTTCTCTTCCATTTCCTAAACCTCATTTTCCACTTATTGCCTTACTCGCAGGCATCAGGTTAGCCAGGAATTCACCACGCTTCCTCACTTTTTGAACTTCGCCAAACGATCTACACAGCCACACTCATGTATACAAAACTTACAAGCAATAATGGCCGATTCGTGGATTCGTTAACTCCTAACGATTTATTTTGTCACCATTTAGCGCCACTAGCATGACGCGCTACCTGCAGCGCAACGTGCTGCTGCTGCGCTTCAAACATGAGCTGAGATTGCGCATTAGATGCGTTTCTTGACAATTCGCTCTATGAGAGCACTGCTGATTGTGAGACGCTGCTGACGCGCTTCAGTTGACATGTGCTGCACTTGCAGCACTGACATCCTTGTGAAGCGCTGCTGTAGCTATGTGTTTACTGGGTAGCTTTGGATTCGTATTTCATCTAAAGTGATTGTAAGTCATGTTGTCATATTCATTGGTTATTTTCATCAACAGGCACTATTTTATTAAATTCATAATAACTAATCCCTTCCAAAAGACTACAACTTTGTCATGGTGGAAGGGCTTATGTGCTCTGATCACCCCTAGAGCAGAACTGGTGGGAGAAATGCTCCTGGTAGAGCCACTCATGCCAGATCGGTCGAAGGTTCAGAGACAGATAAATACCAGTCAATGCAGCATATGTACCTTATTGAGGCATCTGTAAAATGCATCTGAATCCAGCAGGGTGGCCTCTCATGTACAGGTGTCATATAAAAAACACAACTGAGAAGGTAAGACAATACCATTTAGGTGAAATGCCTTAAAATTATGGGCATATCCAAATCAAAAACAAATCCTGGCATCTATGAGACTCAGCCCAGAGGGCAGGAAGTCATGCCCTATAGTGAAGGGAGCAAGTGGTCCCAGTGGTCATCATCACATGAATTCCTTATTCGGAAGTAGAGGCAACGGCTGAGGCAGAGGAAAAGATGGTACAGAAGAGGAAAATAAAAATCATGATAGGCACATGGAATGTAAATATTCTGCAAATGCAAATTAGAGAATATAAAGCAAGAAATAGAGAAGGTGGGAGAAGAAGAAATGGGTTGGAGGTGAGTGATAGTGGGCTAGGAAGAAGTAATGATTGTGGTGAGAAAGCTATAGAATTTTGCCAAAGAAATAACCCAACAATAATAAATACATGATTCAGGTATCATTTTTGACTTAAGTATACAGGGAAGATGATCCCAGACCAAGAGAGGTTCTAGATACATTATATTATGGAGAGAGAATTTCATGAATGGCTCCAAAAACTCATATATCTATCCATGGGCTGACGCAGATTTAGCTCAAAACTGAATTTTTAAAATGGCATTTCATCATAGAAAAAATAAGTGATGAAATGCCATGCTAAACTTAAAAAGATAAGAAGCATTTCATTAGAAGTCATGAAAATCGACAAATTAAAATTTAGGTTGTGTTCAAATACCAAATGCTCAGTCAATGGTAGTTATCACAGATACACCAAAGGACAATGGATTGGTTCGAAGCCAGGAGAAGTTAAGCATTTTGTTATGTTCATCCCATTACAAACTGTCATGAGAAAAATCAGCAGGAATATAAATTATCGAATTGACTTTTGGTATACAGGAAAATTGCAATGACTGCCATGCTGCCAGAACAGTCTGAATGCTATGATAATTCTAGATGAATGGGAGGGGAGTGGAATTTTTTTTTCGCAATGGTCGATTATCAGTTTCTAGTCCAATAGAAAATTCCACTTGACAGAGCATTTCCTAGCACTGAGTCAAACTTCAAGTATCACCCGACATATTTGGTTTGCATTATTACCTTTGAATAGTAGTTTAGGCTCCATATTACTTTACCCTAAGTGCACTGCAATACAGTATCTCATAAACTAAGTTATTACATGTTTTATGTACAGAAAGTAACCTAACTAACATATTTTTCCTAAAATTTATGACCAAACCAAACACTACATCCCTCTGAAAAGCTGTAACATATTGTGAACTGGACATTGTGAACTTGGAAATATCTAAGTGGACTGGAAATGGTAAGGGGATTTTCTTCCTCTACTATTATTTCCATCCTATATTTTGTTGACCTGATGATATGAAAGTTGCAAAAAACTAAGAAAGTCCTCTCCCCATCTTAACATTAATTAATGCATCCATTGAATATCACTTGCCAAATGGTGACGAATGTCTGCCATATCCCAAGTTGATGCATCAAAACTTGCAACAAGTTGGATCAAGAAATGGCACAATATAAGTACTCAATAGAGGTAGTCCCCACTTTCTCTGAGAATATTTAGGCGACACAAGTATATTTTTTATCTGGATCCTGATTTTCTAATCGAGGACCATATCTTTACAGCTATACATACTTGTATTGACCTGGAACTAAGGCACCAACCCAATCCAACACACAAAACGTACATTACACATCTCATGAACCAATTATGTAAGCACAGCCAATGAATGCAGATTCTGAATTCTTGGAGAGCAAGCTCAATGATATTCATCTTACTCATCATGATTTTATTTCTCCCAGAATTTAATGTAACTATATAGTAGCATAAGTAAGAATATGGTAAGTAATTAATTGTGATAATCTCTCTCTCAACAAACAAGGATGCAACAATTTTGGTAAACCTTCATCAACTACACCATGATCCTGAAATATGGGGTGATCCACAAAACTTCCGTCCAGAGAGGTTCATAAGTGCTGATGGAAAGGTTATTCGACATGAGGCTTACATGCCATTTGGAGTAGGTGAGTGTGATCTCAGGACTACTTTTTAATTATTAATACCATGATTGACAGACTCAATGCAGTACATATTACTTCCTTCAAAGTATTTTATAATTTTATATAATTTTGAAAGCATATACACAGTATTTTCAAAGATTTTATTATTTTATAGGCAAACGGTCATGCCTTGGAGAAGCACTTGCAAGGAATAATGTGTATCTTTTCTTTGCTTGCTTGGTGCAAAGATATTCTATGCGAGTTCCTGAGGGAGACCCAATGCCCTCTAAGGAACCAATAGGCAATATTACAATAATGCCTAAGGAATTTAAAATTCAAGTGTGCCGCAGACATTAATTGAAACTGTACTTAGGTATTTCTGCATTAAAAGCTTACTAGAATCCAATGCATTCTCATCATAGAATAAATCTACTTACAATAATGTTGTTCTCAAACTCTCTGACAAAGCTGTTATGTCTAAATGTCAGAGTAAAATTATGACCAAATGTGACAACTACTAATTTTCTTAAGCCAAGGATATAAGAAAACATTTGTACATGTATGTATTATCACATGATTACTAGATGAGGATAAACATCATTTCCTAAAATTGTATTAATTTAACTGTCTTCTAAGATGAATTACACTATTATAACTCCAAGGCGCATCAGTTTCTAAACATTAGAAGCTACAGATGAACTATGAGTGAATTAACCCTTAAGCTGCGGCAGCAAGATTTTTCGCCTACCACTCTGTGCGGAAGAAAGCGACTCAGAGCCTGTCCCTCTCCTCTTTAGGGAGATGGAGAGCCAGGTAGAAGACCCTTCTTATCCTCTCGCTCGCTTCCTTCCCTTTTTTCGACCCACTCCCTGCGGGGGTCGGCCGGAAGTTGGTCATAAATTAATTGAGCAATGAACAACGGGGCTATTTTAGTTATTTATTCAAAATTGTTAAAATAAGTATCATGATAACGTTCCTTGTAATTTTCTGATTTATCCGACTCCAAACACAGTGTATATCCGTTGATTTTTGCCTAATTTGATACGTACGAATTGATACATTTTTTTGTTTATTTCCTGAAATTTTTATGGCATTTTTCCCACTGTCCACAAATTTTTCCTGATGTACCGTCGACATAACAAATCAAATACACAAATTATCTAGAAATCGCAACATAGTAGGCTCGTCACAAGGGAGCTACTGAATGGAAATTGCGGCCTCCAAAGCTCATCGAGTGGACAGTTGGAAGGGTCGCACCACATGGCGATGGAAAGCGACCCATAATGAGCGGGGGAGGGACCAGTTTAGGGTAGGAATGGGGATGGCCTATTGTTCCCCCGTGGAAAGAGAAGGCTGGGGTCGTAAAAATAAGGGAGGGTTCTAGGCTCTGGAGGCAGGACACGGTCAAACGTTTAAAAACGTTTAAAAACGTTTTTCCCGCAGTTGCCAGTGAAAACGTAGATAAACGTTTCCCGCAGCTAAGAGGTTAAGGATGTGATTGGCTCATTTTTATATTGCAATTATATAATATGGAAAAACTACGGGGAATTACAAATTCAAAGTTAACATAAAGAAAATCAAAATTATGGTTCTCGGGACATATTAACAAGGTGGTCATAATAAGACTGAAATGGTTATAACTGGAGGAAGTGGATAAATATTGCCATTAGAGAAGTAAGATCAATAGTAATGAAAGAAGTAAGAAAGAAAGTTGAGAAGCCTAAACAAAAATGGAATTCTATCAATGAAAGGCGAACTCACAGAAAGCAAAAGAAGCTTGGCAATATGGTAATACTTCAAAGGAAACTTTAACTCTACCTGGAGTCTCTTTAGACCCTAAATGCCTTCTTTATAATTACAACTGTTGATTCATCATCACCAAGAACAAATCTCTGTCTTAATATATCTACCATGCATCCCGGCTTATGAGACATACTTTTTGACTCAACAATGTGATCCAAATTCTACCTGCATCTTGTCGCCTGAGGGTACACACATTTCTTATTTTTTTCTATCTAACCCAAATGATTGAAGTTCATCTTATTCGCTACTGCATCTTATATGCCGGGAAATACAGTGCTGTATAATTTTTGCTTACATTAACCAGCTTTGAGGAGTAGTATCCACCAGAAGAAAGTAAGAATGAAAATTTTTCTCCATGAGGCTGCTTTGGACCCAGGGCAGTGAGAGGGAGAGACTTTCCAATGGAGAGTTTTGCAATGCATCTGGATATGTGATATTAGGGGGTGGAGTAGCATTATTACAATAGATATTTTTATTATTTTCCTATTTTATATTCTTAACGCTTTAAAAGAAATTAAAAACCTGAAATGCATAACATGACAATTTTTAATTGAATTTTTTTGGGCCCAAGAAAACTTTATAGGGTTCAAGAAACTCTTTACAAAGTCGTATCATAATAAAAACATACATTTGGAGTATGCATATTTCCACAAACTGAGTGAAGCTTGCTGATATTAACAGCAGAAGAAAGGAGATGGGAAGCAATGTGAGGTGGTGAAAAAGAAAATATGAAAGGTTGAAGGTTGACTTGACAAAGGGACTCACCAATGACAAAGCACTAAGAAGAGTTTAATCTATAGTTATAGAGGAAATATTTTAATTAAAAACTCTTGAAAGAAGAGAATGCAATCTGATTGGGCATATTCTGAGGAATCATCATTCATAAGATATATCACCATTCCTAATTTAAATGACCAGTTCCATTAAAACCATGAAGAATGGAATCCTTCATTAGGTGAGAAAAAAGTTGGAGAAAATGGTTTCTCTTGTCCAATCACAATTTGTTGGACTATTTATACATTTTGCCTAACTCCTACCAGAATGGAAGATCATAATTAATATATGTATCTTGAAGTCACAAGTAGTTATGTTGAAAATAATGGAAGCTGTTTTGTCTGTCTATGACTACGCAAGTCGGTCAAAGCTGGCTGTATTACTTATTTGGGTACCTCTTCACTCATTTATGAGCAATGACATTTTTACCAATCGGTTTTCAATTTTGTTTAATTCATGACGTGATTCATTGATTCTAGGTGAGGCAATCACAATTTGTAGCTTAAAGGGCTGTGGCCCATAAAACTTGACAGGTATTCCCGCAGATTCTTTCATTTATAAAAATATCTCCATCTTTTACAGTTTGATCCTAGCAACATATCCGAAAAATAATTTTTGTCGATGGATATTTTAAGAATTTCAGTGGGTTGCATGCCACCAGAAGATAAGAATCGAGTTCATTCCCAAATGAAGACACTAATATGCATCATTGTGTCATTAAATGAACAATTTTTAAATGGTAAATATTTTTCCCCTCATTGGTTGCGGTTTTCATGGGTTATCATTTATATCCTATTATCCTAGCAAGGGTCACACAAGACATTATAGACTAACCCAATTTTCAATTGAATTGTTTTCTTCCAAGTCAGAATAGGTTTAAAAGTTTGTCAGTACTTTGAGAATAAATCCTTAATGCATAAATTCCTTGGTATTAAAATTCTGGAAATGTCCTGGAAAAACATCTGAATCGCAAATCGATAAAGCAAAAATTTTATAAGAGACAAATTAGTAAAATTAGGTTCAATAATTTTCAAACCCCAAAAACGAGGGCCTTTTTCAGACAAAATTTAGTTGAAGTACAGCTCGTGAGAGAAAAAAATCAGCCTCAATACACATAAATGAACGTAAAAATTTCCATCAAACATATTTTATTTTATTAGAATCGGTTAACTCAATATGAAGATATAGTTTCTTTAACTCAATGTACTTGGCTTTATTTAACCAACAGTAGTCAGCGTTTCCAAGGCTTCCCACTGAGAAAGGTTCTTCATTTCTAATGGCACAATGAGAGATTCCTCCTGCAGAGGAGACAAAAAAATACAAAGAGTTTAAAGGAAGATTAAGGAGGGAATAACATACATTTTTAAGATGAAAATGAAAGAGAAGACTTCCAGAGATTGGGGGTTAGCAGTGCCCCATAACCTACCATTAAGTTGGTTCATTGTTGGATCAAAGGCTTAGCGGCTGCATGTGTTTGATCCCATCTTTTGGCACAGCTGCTTGGTCAGCGTTCAGCGACAGGGGCTGTCCATAATCCACGTAGACACCAAACAGGGGTGGAGGGGTACGAGGGTTGTCAACGATGGTCCACTTTGGGGGATGGGGGGGTTGGAGGGATGTTTACGTAGACAATGGTCTTCGTAAATGACCGATTATCATAGATATGAGTAGTTTTCTTTTACCTACCTTTCCTAAAAATCAGCCTTACATTACATATAGTCCATGACACAGCTTTTTCTGCAAAAAAAGAAGAAAATCCTTCGTGGACAAAAGGGAAGGACGGGGGGTCCGGATGAAGTGTTTACGAGTGTCCACGATGGGGTATGGGAGGGGGGGGGGCAAAAAGTGGCCTATTTTTGTCTACGTGGATTATCGACAGCCCCACATCATGTTTCTCCTCCTTTAAGCTCGTTTTACTTGGGGTACGTACTTGCGCAATCTGACGTATGTACGAACGTGCACTTCAAATTGCACCATGAAAATCGGTGAATACCCAGATAAAAGTTTTGCTTTCCGTTAACTTTCCACAGTGATTGGAAAGCAAACGGAAAACAACTTTACTTTCCGATTGCCTTCCATTGCTTTCCGGTTGTCTAGCGTTGTGGAGGGTTGCTTTCCGTTTGCTCTTCATTTCCTCTCCCCTATCCAGTTGCTTCCCGATTAATTTCCTCTGGACTTAGATTGTTTGCTACAGCAAGAACGCGTGCACGAGTGCATGAACGGGAGATGGCAAAATATCCCCTGCTCTAATTCAATACCTATTGCACGTCTGAATGAGAAAAACTTGAAGTTGTAAATTGTGCAATTCCGTGCCCCGCGTAAAACGAGCTTTACAGGAAGCGTCTTTAGGTCGAAGATTACGCTGTTGTCGCTGAAACGCAAACACACGCTGCTTCACCAAAAGATATGATCTTAAATTTGGTATGATACCTCAGGTGACTTTGCTTCTTGTTTTACACTGTGCGGTATCTTGTGGTTGCGAAATCGAGAATGAACAGTGGTCCGATCTTACGAATCAGCTGAGGTCCCAGACAAGAGTCTGAGCGAGCAAGAAACTTCTCGCTTCTTCAGCTCTTACTCGTGATTACAATAAAATGATATTAATACATTCAATAACGACTAAGTGGACGAACAAACGAAAAAAACCAACGTTATTCATTCCTTATTCCATAACGTAATGGTTTTAAAACACTCCAAAGAAGGGAGCTGTGTGAATCAGAGAAAACAATGCAACTGACGAAACACCAACGTGATTAACTAAAAGTTTACGGAAAATAACGAAGCATTATTATTCCTCTGCAGTATCATTTCTTGGGTTTCAATCAATTTATTTACTGCACAAAATACATAATAAATGCATTGCACATATACGGGCAACTACAGTGACAGTTTTATTTATTATTGGATTATTTTTTTTAGAGTTATTTATTTATATATTTTTATAGTTCTTTAAAAGTTATATTTATTAAATGGATATACCCATTTAAGAATAATAAATAAAAACATCAAGAAAACCAAGTTGTAAGAAAAGAAGACATTACATTTCGCATCAAATAGATAACAATGAACAAGAAAAAAATTCATATCGATTGTAATATCTCAAGCATTGCTTACATTCGCAGGTAGGTAACATGGGCAGGTCTCTGTACAGGCAAACCAATTATTCATTTATTTTTCTATAATCCCGAAAACAGCACATTATAAGCCTTTTACATCGGGTGTAATAATACCAGCAACAAAGGAACACAAACAACCATGTTCTAAGCGGAGAAAAATCCACTCAGGCGGGACTGGAATAAGCATACCTCGGATTAGCAGGCGAGGACTTACAGGGTCCCTCGGTAAGTCCACGCCTGCTGATCCGAGGTCGCCACCGGGACCAACAAATTCACGTTTTAACTCCTCTATGCGGGCGAATTGACAGACTTGGGAATATATTCACCCATTCTTTAAATTCTCCAAAAATTAAATAATTTTAGACATTATTTCTACCTCCTACCATTCTTTTCAAAATCACTCAACCCTCTTCCTCCTCGACGTTTACGAAGCATTCTCCATCTCTCACCTTCAACACTCCGTTCCATCCGAATACGATCTCCTGACATTAGTTGACTTCATTCACTACAGCTGCGCTCTAAAATGAAGTCAAAGGGACAAACGTTTACACAGAAAAGTTCGTTTTATCTCGTACGATTAAGAATATATTGAATTCTAGCACTACCGGTAACCTGTTACATAACATTTTACCAATTACCAAATCTTTACTTTTTACCCTAAGAACTCCAGAAACTACAGCAGTAGTCTACGCATGACCAAGATAGATTATTTACTCTTCCGACGTTCCTTACCCCGGAGGTAAGTTTTTTATGGTTGAAATGCGCTAAGGCAAAATAGGGGAAAATAGCACGCATTTGTCCTTCCTTGCCCATCACAGTCTGCAGTAGCGAAGAAGGGGAGGGGTAGGGAAGTAAGGTACCGGAGGGTGGCACATAACCATTTTTTCATGCCTGAGAATCTGCGCATAGCTCACCACAGCGCAAGAGGACCATAGCCCAGAACAGTTTAGCTCTACATTGATTTCGTGACTTATTCTCCAAATAAGGGGCGCGCGCGTTTGGCGCGGGACTTGCAGAAGAGAGGTCCTTCGCCAGGGATTTGGCCCTTGCCATGGCCGTGCGATTGGTTACAGCATCTGTCGCCTTCATGAGCATGGTAACAAATTCCGAGGGGTCAAATTTTTACGGCAAAATTGTACTTGGTTTGGAGGAACGTTGCCCAATCCAATATATTTTTCTCTTCGTTTCCCAATATATATTTGAAGAGAGAGTTAGCTATTTGAAGATGGCGAAATTCTTAATATAAATCAAGTCTCAATAAAAGATAACTTCCTTCTGTCCTGATTCGTTAATAAGTATACATTTTCTTACTCTCTTACGATCCTCTCCCTGTTTCTCTTTTATTCTTCGGAAACAAAAGGTCTAGATTTTTACAGAGGTCTACGTGCATATCGATGCCGTCTGACGAAATGGCGAGAAGGGAAGTTTTTTTGGGAAAGATAAGATTTTAAATTTCAAGGAAACATTCGAGATACGGTCATAATCCAGGTGATAAGGTGATGCATTGAGAGTAAATCGTAGAATCATCATTTGTCCTCAGAAAAAATATCATACTCACACCTCAACCCGCCCCCTTTCCGTCTGGACACAAAAAAAACTTTACTTCTCGGCCTGTGAATCTGATTCTGCTTCAATAATATCCTCCATAATGGCCTTTTTTATGCATACTCATTCCGATAAATTGCTTCATTCACGTCATCCTCTCTCGTAACACTCATTGTCTTAACAATCTCTTAAATCACATTCACCAATCACTTTCTCGTCACCCCATCCTCTCACGCCATTCCCTCCACTATCATACATAATTTGCGTTATTTGGCTCTCATCCACTCTCTCTACATACTAAACCAACGAAGCACGCTCTTTTTATGTGAGATCATTACTGCAACATCCAACTCACATTATTTTATAACGCTCTCACTTCTAACCCTGTCCATCATTCTTTTGCCGCAAATACTACCAAGGTACCCCAATCCGATTGCAATTACCCTACTCCAGTGCTTATCCTAACAGAAATAAATTTTTCATTTTTGCGAAATGGTTTGAGAGGAAGTTTTTATCTAAGATATGGCTTTTAGTTCAATTTGGAGTATTCAGTGAAACGACCCAAATTCCGGGTAAAGAGTTGACATATTGCATATAGAATACATAAATAATTTCTCATTTTACCTTCAATGCCATAAAAAGCAGTCCTTATATCCTCTGATGTGTATGTGTACTTTCCATGACACAAGCAATGGATATTTACTTATTTACTGTTGAACATGGACCTCTTCATTGGACAAGATTTCGGTGGGTGGCAGAGGGTAAGAAATTATGACCAGAACAAGGGAAAGCGCGTTGCAACAGTGAGAACTCGAATGAAGCATCCGGAAGGGGTATACGAAGATTAAGACCGACGAAAAACACGAGGAATAAATAAGAGAACTCGATAAAAATGGGGCAAGAACAGAGGAACAATCAGGGTTACATACGGAATATAAACCAAGACCAGACTTATGATGATGATGATGCAGAGAAAGGACAATATAAAATTGGAAGCGGTGTCTGCCTAAGAATGTCAGCAAGGTCCCAAGATCTTCCTGAATCAAATATAGAATCAGAATTATGTAATCAACAAAATCTGCAAGCAAAACCATTGAATTTACCAGCCATGATGGCTCAAGAGTCTCTACTTCGTTCACCTTTATCCATGACAGAAATACACAATAAAATAGCATTAGCGTGACATGCCTTTAAGTTATACCCCTTGCATAAACATCCGAAATCTTTCTGAAATCTGGAAATTGCTACAAATGAGTGGCAAAATGTAAACCAGCACTCATTCATAAAAGAAGTTCTGACACTTATTACGTACTTTTTATCGATCAACCATTGGGTAAAAAGTATAGGAGAGTCGTGCAAATCTTGTTCAAATCAAATCGTGTTCTTAGATGAATTTTAGGCGAAACTTCCGGCGATGTGAATACTATAGCTCCAAGCAGTGCGCTGCGGTGCTCAAATATACGCACCCCGAACTCATATGAAGTAGGGGAACAGTCGTAAAACGGGGAAAATTACCTGGATGGGGGTTAAAACGAACGAAGAGGTGCTGGATTTTGTGGGGGAGGAGAGAAAAGCAGAGTCAAACGTTTTGGAGAAGGCAGAAAAGGTGGGTGGAGGACATAATCAGAGGTAAGGTCCTACTGAAGAGGGTGATTTAGAGGAATCCTTGGCCAGCGCAGAAGAGAATAAGCATTGAGAAAATAAATGAAAAGTGCTGTCCAATTTATTTTACAATTAAAACACGTGTTTCGGCCAATTGAATCTCCATCATCAGGTGTAATTTAAAACGTAAACGAAGCCATTAAAACGTAAAATTAGCCATTTAATTTAGCCATTAAAACGTAAACGAAGTGTCTTACTGTTACGCTCTGTTCTTTGTAGTCACTAATGGTGCGTGGGGGTGAAGAGATCTTTACACGTATAAGTTCGGGAGTGCATCTAGCTTGTGTGGTCACTTCTATCACTTCTAGATACAAAATTTGAGATTAACGTAATATCTTTCTGTCACCCTGGAGCTTGCGTGAGCTTATTGATTGCATGGATCACAAGCCAATAATCCGCATCTGCCCTATCACTACGAAAAGCGCTCTGAGGGCTACAGTAATACGTCCCATCTGACGGGCTATGATCTGAGCTCGAATTTTTCTCCACACGAAATACAAATAGGAATTTAGAATTATGCAGTGAAACCTGTATTAAGCAACCTGCGACGGTTCCGTTGAAAAATGATCGTTTAGAGGGGTGGTCGTTCGACAGGGGTTCATTTTCTAAGAGTATTATGCCAATGAACGGGCGACAGATTTGAAAAAAATTGGGAAAACTCTTAAAGCGACAGTTTTGTTCAAACTTACACAGATGGCGTTCATTTCCTCCTAATTTAATTGCTCCTGGGAACTATCAATTCATATTAATTTGATGTGCACATGCAGTGAAACCTGAATTAAGCGACTTCCGACGGTTCCGCCGATAAATGGTCTTCGAGAGGGGTAGTCGCTTGACAGGAGTGGTCGTTAAGAGGGGTTTCACTGTAGGTAACTGTACATTTTCCAGCATTGCTGATATTCAAACCAGGGACCTCGAGAATAGAAGCCCTCCCCTGTAGCCACCACACCAACCAGATCCTCAATTTATCTTAAAGTTGCCAACTATGAACATTGGGTCTCCCGTCTGATTAATACAGAGGTTCCGAATGTCTATGGGAGTGGCGTCATTATACTTCAATGATTACTTTTTTCCCTATTAGAATGACCCATGTTCAGATTCCGGTAGAGGCAGAATTTTTAGCGCAGTCCCACTTCCTTTCGCATACTTAGCAAAGAGTACATCTTAAGCGGAGCTCAGTCCATCAGGTGGGACGATAAACTGTTGATCCCCAGGGTCTATTCAACGAAAGTTAGGCAATGCCGACGCTGGGTTGTCCTCCTCCATTCCCATGGTAATCTTATCCTACCAGCCTTCCTGTTTAACTCTGGTATCTCTGCGCAGTTACCGACAGGATACCTAAAACAACAAGAATAGAAGTCGCCACGAGACCATCGAATACATTTCAGACTTAATCTTTGAAGTATAATTCAAGCCAATCCATTCATGACGTCAAATACAACTAACAGAATCCGGCGTACTACGACGGTATATTACATCACGAGTATAACATTGAGGAAATAGACTCCAGAATGAATATACCGGTTCAAAATGTTTTTTTTTATTCAGCGAACGATAAGACACCAAAATACTAGCCACTGAGTATTTATTACATATTAGATTCTTCGGTGGGCACCGCAGCTAATTATTTGATTTTCCCTCATAATCTTTTGTCTTAGTATGATACATAATACTGACAGCACATTCTGATATGCTTACTGTATAACACTTAAACTATGTGCCTCCGCAAACTAATACACCAAACACTTTTGCGCTGAGATCAATAAAATATAGCAACAGATACACACATAATTTCAATTAAATTGGCGCCATATCGTGCGGTGCATATTACAAGAAATTAGTCTTCTGACTCGTAATTGCAGGTTCTTGCTTATGAATCAATACTCGTAGTTTCAAAATAATTTGTTGGGTAATGTCTTGTGCATGTTGGTGTAAAGTCATCCCCTGCCACACACCATTGAGGTGGCTAGTAGGTACCATGCTGATGTGCCTTCACCCCTATCTCTGATGGCGCCAATAACTAGTACTCGGTTGCCTCCCCAAGTAATCTCCCAACAAATTGATCATTAAGGATGTTCCGCAGAATAAATAAAATAAGAAATTAAGAGCCGGAGCACAGGTGGTATTTAATTTTTTTCCTGACCAGAAGTTCATTTCGTTCACTCAGCAGAACTTCCACTTGTATAAACAGCGGGACGTCTGAGAGGGTGTTAAGTCTTTTAAAACATACACTTCACTTTGATAGTCGCACGGTTTCAGACTAAGTTCACGATGATTCTTTCATTTACCCTCCTAATCACCAATCAACCATTACACATGTATGCATTAACGAAACGCACGCATTGCTCAATGCATCAACGCCTCCGCAGATACGCAGCCTTCTTTATCTAAGAAGAATTTTAGGGCCGTGTGATAAGGACGATTTTTGGAGACATCGCGATGGGAATCGTCGCAGTCGTGACAAAGGGCAAGAGATAACACCGAAAGCGAGGCGTCTTTGGGATGGAATTTACATGGTGATTCCCAAAACTTCGGTCATTGTTTCGGTAAGTGGTACTAAAGTATTAACTGTCAAGTAGAAATCAATGCAGTAAAATTCAAACTGAATAACGATTCGGAACTAGTTATTTCAAAGCGAAGAAACAAATCGGGCGCAATCAGAAAGTTTCCCGCGTTCCGGAGCCGACCGACAACTGATTTCGTGGGACCACTGCGTGCCAAGTCACCATGTAAAATATCATTTGACTTATCCGAGATTCAACCCGAGCTCCAAATCACCACTCGGGCGGATTATCCAGCGCACGCTAAGGCCCTCCACACACGGGGATACTCAAGGGAAACGTAACTGGTCAGTGTCTGAACTGATAAATTTATCAGTAAACAGTAGCTCAGCTCCACTCGAAAAGATCATCCACAAACTAAGATATCCAAAAAAGACGTAACTGGGTTAACGTTACTGAATTAATGAACTTATTTATAAGTGTTAAGTTACTATGCTCCACAATGGAAGTTACTCCTCAGAGCCAATTTATCTCCAGACCAGTGCTAAGTTTGGTGCGGGCAAGTGGATTGCATGGGTGGACTCCAGAGTCAACTACAGATTCAAATAGCGATGAATTATGTGGTTTATATGGCTGTTTTTTAGAATTTTAGGAAAAATGAACAGAAAGGCCCACCAGTATCTTGAAAGAGGCGCTCACGGGAGGTTATTCAAAGAAGGAAAATAATTCGAAATATAGTGCGGGCCGTTTTTCATTTTCCTTGAGAATATGATGTTCAAAACTTCTTCATTCGACATTTTTAACAGCAAACAAAGAATTGTACACCGCAGGTGAACTTGGGCACTTCATCAAAATTAATCATCAGTTACTTTTACAGCCATCCCCTTGAAACTGATCACAAGCTAATTACAAACTAGGGTCACCGTGTGCGGCATTCCGCTGTGTTACATTGGAAGCGACTCTCAAATCGACAAATTACGCCGAACCAAACAGTCTCCACAGAGCATAACGCATTTTTATGAATAGCTCCGAGTGCGTAGAAGTAACAAAACATGGTGGCAGCTGTGCAGAAGACCATTTCCGTGGATGAGTCCATTGCCTAAAAATTACCTCCGCACGGGAGAGAGATATTCTTTGCGTTTGACAGCTTGGGTTCCAAGGTTGCAAACACTAGCTGCTTCCTTAGAAATTCCCCAATCTCTAACGTACATAAACTTTCCTGGTCTCTACGGCTCTTAATCCAAATATTTAGATGAGCATCTCGGGGGTGGTGAAGAAATTACGAGCAATATTAGTATATTTAACGAAGCTTTGTTTCCATCGTATACTTACAGGGCTGCATAATGCACTACTGACAATTTCCGGGCCTCTCACGTTAAATGCAGTTAATATGGTGCGTTGCCAACGCCATGTACTTTCCTCTCCGATCCAACTCATTCCACGAGAGCATTCCTTTTCTTGACATTACGCTCCGCGCAGTGAGCTGCCACTATGTTTCGCTACCACTATCGACGGTTTTACTGACTTCCATTAAGTAAGACAATTTGGAGTACCCACGACCTACAGACAACGGACTCGCTTCCAGTCGTGAGGGTTTGACGACGAATCCTGGAGGTGGCGGAGTTTTTTCAGAGGACTAAGTACTTCTTTGGTGGCTTATTGAGGGTATTTAATGTGTAGACTCTAAAGATTATAGTAGACTCCACCCGTCTGATGGGATATTAAACCACTAACCTCTAGGTTCATATGAGCCGTGAGTGGCATATTTTTGCAGTGAATGAATATTCGAACGTAAATAATGCAAATAAACAATTAAGAGTTCCAGCCAATAGAAATGATTTAATTCCACCCATACATTATTTTCATTCCCACTCATTGGTGTTATGTCTCAGGCCCGTCCACAAGAATGCGCTCAGTTTCTGACTTTGCATTTACCCGCAAATGAATTTTTGATTGCCTTTAAAATATTTTATGCATACAACATGAGCTACGAATGATGACATTTTGCCATTAACTCTTCTCCTTCATCACAAAAAGTATTTTGCATGATAATCAGATCATAGAAAATTTGTTTCAACAGACCATCAAAATAGTCATATGTCGTCGACTTCACAAAACTGCTGATAAATACTAGCCCAGAAAACAGTTGGTTCCTATATTGCCTTGTAAAACCCTAGTTAAAATAAATAAGACTGTCCGAGTTGGGGATATATTTTCATGCAGGAGAATGGGTGGCGAGGAGTACTTCCCATATGGGAAGTACTATATATACCCCAACAGTATATACCCCAACGACATGCTAAGTTAGGCTGGTAGAGACAGTATAAGAATTCCATCACCCCATGTGAGAACTTGAGAATCCTCTCCCCCTTAAAATAAAAGATAAGGGTGGAAAGAAATAAAATCACATAGCTGTTGAGAATAATTTATGTACTATTAAACTGAAATTCTGTTTGCTTTACACACCTATGTTCTTTTGGACCTTGAAAGATTTACAGGCTATATAAGAAAGGCCCAAGGGGTCTCAATATGGATCCAGTTTTAATCAATCTTTAATTCTGAAAGAAAAGACTTCCACCAAACCTTCCTCCATCCAACTCTTCCCTGATTGAAGAAATTTGCAAGTGATAGATCAATCCCAGTAGGTAGTGAATCTAGTGGTTATGGTAGCTGAAGTACTGGCTTCTCATACTGAAGGGCCATATTCGAATTATGAAAGAGGAGATTTTTTAGCAGAAACATGGTCCCTGCTATGATGCTAATTGGAGGGCACTGAAGAGGGGTCTCTTAAGCCCAATTTAGCCTAAGTAAAACTAATCATATGGTCAATCACTCAAGTACAGAACTCCCGCCATAGGACAGAATGTTAAACTGTGGAACCATATAGTGATATAGCCAGGGGATCCATGTGGTACTTCCCCTATCCCTCTCATGAAAATCAGCCATTTATATAAGTGTTCAGGAGCAGAGCAAGAGCAACCCATAGGCTACATGAATTGTTTGGACAGGTGTTTCGGGTCTCCCCACGGGTCTAAAAACCCCCCACCAGGTCTGCCAGCCTTCGTTTATACCCTAGTGGGAAGTAGTGGGATAAGGAAAAGGGAAGGGAAGGTTAGCGAGCCACAGCCCCTGCGAGGCCGACACCATGAGGATGATTGACATCAAAAGGATATCAATGGGCCACCGCCTTCCCACAGTGCTCGTATCTGTTGGGTTACCCCAACAACGTAAGACAAGTTCCCGTTAGTCTCGCTTTTGCGAAAACTTACCCCACATCTAATGAAAACCGGAGGAGCCCATTGCCCAAAAAAATGGGATTAGGTATCCCCCGACTCCCTTTTACGGGTAGACGCCGTGCGGTCTGCCGGAGCACGTCATCAAATCAGGGGCCACCGGACATGGAGGGTCAATTCGGACCAATTCTGGTTGAAGCGTGGGTACACCCGTCATCTCAATACTCCTCGTCCACCCAGGAATTGTTTGGACAGTTCAGGAGAATTGCAGGAACTGCGAACTGAGTTTATACCAACAGTCCATCAGCAGCTTGTGAACAGCTGCTGAACTGAGTACTGCCACTGAAACCTTTGCCTTTTATTTTTTTGGAGGAGATCTTATGAATATTCATGTATTCTAAAGAAATACTATTTCATGTGTAATATAAGAATTTTATGTCCTCTCAGGATACAACTGTATCCTGTTTCCAAATGAATAATTTATTGGCATTAGAAGAGGGACGGAGAAAAAACCTAAATGCCATGTATAATAATTATGATTTTTTTCAATTATTCACATATGTCTCCGAACAAGCACATCAATTATTATTTCACCTCAGAAAATGATTCATGATGTTTGAAAATTAACACTAGAATGCCCACAGGCATCATTTTGACTTGTATGCTTAGAAAAAGAGCTGCTTCTTATAGTTTCATTTACTAAGCTGATTCCTCTCGCAACTTTCCCTCAATTCCGCTATTATACACTGCCCAAACACTTCAGACAAATAAGTTTCAAAGTCTAAAAATAAATTACAGGTTTACCAAGAATAACCAAGAGGCGAAAAATTTACTGTCAAACAGACAGCTGGTATGAAGGCAATCACTACTTCTGAGGGCAATGAATTGCTACACATGTCATGGAGGAGTATTTTCAGTACATACTCATGATTTTGATTTTACCCCACTTCCTAATTCTCACTCCACTCCTGCCCCCTTCCACCTCCTCTGTCCACTTTAGTTGATTCCATTGCAGTTCACTGTCATTGAGTGAAACACTATAAGGGGCAAAAATGGTTGGAGGGGTGGATATTGGATTGTTTGAAGGTGGATAGTAAGCCTGTCAAGCCTAGGCTTTTACTAATCTTACTCTCCTAGAGTTTAAGCAGACAATCGCCCACCATTGGAGTAAATATTTTCTAGATTCCGACAACAGCATGATGGAAACAGCCAGCTAAACAGCTATATTTTGTCAGAGGCCCAAAATATTTAAATTATTGAAATAAGGGGCCCTTAAGGAAAAAGTAAAATAGTTTTTTCAAAAAAAATTTTGATTTCATTTATCCTTTCTTCTGAAAAACATTTTCAATAAAATTTCTGGGTGATTTCAAGCATAGTAAGCCATAGTGTCGTAATCTTTCAGAATTATGCACAGCAAAAATCTTTAAAAATTCCACTATTATGCAGCAGTTGTAATACTTTCTTAATTGCACAGACACAGATTTGCTCCTAATTTTCAAAATGTTCAAGTCTCTACTTCCTCATACTCAACTTGGATCCTCTGAGATAAAATCCTAGCTATGTCACTGGACTCGTAGTGGCCTTTTGTTAAGGGTGAGCGAAAGTCAACAGTATTTCTGTCTACCCCACCATCATTTGCAAAGTATTCCTTCCCCGAGGCACCAATCCAATCTTTTTGAATGGTATAAATAACCTCAGTTGTCACTTGAGTCCCCTATCAGCCATAAAGTGCTGCTTTGTAGACCTCTAAGTAGAATAGGCAGTCTTCTTACACATGACTTTTAAAGCTTCAATGACTGTCATGTTTATTTGTGTAGGGGGAATTAGAGTTCATACTGAGAAAAATACAGGAAAAGGGGACACTTCCCAAGCACAGATCATTATTCTTCAACGAACTCTACAAAATAAGGAAACAATAGCAAATCATTCGCATGCAATGCCCACCTAATCTGTGTTTTCTTTGATGCCTTAATTGACAATCATTTTCATTCTTTAGAAATAGTTTTTTCCTGCTTCACACAAATCAAGGGAGGTTACAGAAATGACTACTTTTAAAAATATTAGCTGGCGATTTTTGTTACCACTGAATTTGCAGCTTTGGGATATGGTAAATGAGCTGAGATTACCTAGTTCAAAGACATGTCGCACACAAAACATCAGACAATAATGGGTTTACTTCTTGACAGCGGTTGAGCCATCTAAAAGCATTTTCCCCAAAATTAATTAAATCATTCTTTGTAAATTCCTATCAAGCAAATAAGTTTTCTTAGAATGCAAATTAATAAGAGGAAAATTGGGTTGCTACCTACATTAGGATTAGTAACTCTAATGATAAAATGAGGGAAGAGAATGGATATAGAAAGGGAGAATGTTGACTACTTAGAGTACAAATATTAGGAGTTAATTTACCTTTACAGGAATCCTTTTATCATCACATATATTTTCTTAAATGACAACAACCTCCTTTGACAATCCTTCATTTAATGAATTCATAGTGAATTAGATCTAACTCTAGGAGAAAATCTGGAGTTAGCAAAAAAATTAAAAAAATTATTTCATTTCAACTCAAGTCAGTAGAACATTATTTCAGGAATCCCAGAATGATGCTTTTATTAATATCACTAACAATAATTTGAGATTATAGGTAATATTTTTGTTATTATTTCCATAATTAATTTGATGAATTCTTTCATTAACCACAGACTTCTAGAAGGGTCAACAGATCTATGACCAGATTCTTGTAATCCATAAACAAGAAAAGATGATTGTGGACATAATACTTTTCATCATCCTACTTTATCTACTATGGTGGCTACTGATAGCTAAACCCGCAAAATTTCCACCAGGTAAGTGGTTTGCATATTTACAGAGCACATTTCTTTCTAGTGGTGAAGTTCTGTCAAGCACCATTGAAGTATGCATTAACCTACTGATTGCTATTTCTATATAAATAAGGCTTTAAAGTTATTGTAACCACTATAATTAGCGGCTGATTGCGAGACATTGATAAAAATTAATAGAGATAACGATATTGGACCAATTTGAGGCCTAATTGCTTATAATTATAATGGACTAAGTGGCTTGAGTGTGGCCATGCATATGCACACACAAATGATTAAACATTGAAGAAAATTCAAGGACATGCAGTAAATGATACCTTGTAGAACAATGTGTGTATATACCATGATAAAAAATACATAATTCAAAAATGCGAACTACCATTCTAAATTCTATGCCAATCAAAATATAGTGGCAGCAGCACAATAAAAATGGCTTGCAGAAGCACAGCACGGTATCATATACACCTCTACATTGATATTAACACTGATACAAAGAATCTAGTAAGAGCTGTGCTCATATTGCAACCTCTTGTAATTGAGACAAAGATGCAGATAGTATAGTTGATCATCAGGATGTAATAATGCATAGGAAAAATTCTAGGATGAAAAAAATGATCCAATTTGTGGACTTGCAGTTACTATGAATAATTAATAATAAAAAAAAAGATTCTGGAGTATTTATACATCCAATGGAACCAATGCAGGCACCTGTCAATATTCCTTTGACTTTCACCACTAACAAGGACTATCTTGATGCATTTTAGAAATCAGCCAAGAGATATAACTCTATAGGGGCCCCAGTTGGATTTTATGATGATGAGAAACCAATTTAGTAACAGAGCCATCATGTTATATGCCATCAAATTTCAGAAACAGCCCAGTGCATGAAAAATCTCATTAAAAACATGCATCATCAAAAAAAGCAAATTATTTGAGAATGAATGATAGAAAATGCTTGGAGAAATTTCTTGCACCTCCTAAGGATATGTCAATCATATAATTAAACTTATAGCATCAAGGAAGGTATCCTGATTTTTACTTATCAGTAGTAAAAAAAATGAGAGATAAAGAGTGGTTGCATTTCAGAATTTTACTAGCAGATAGGTAGGTTTTTGGACAGTACTTATTCTAACATCCTGATTTCTGGCATATTGTTCTGCTTTCCCTCCCATTCATGATCAACCATTAGAACCTCTTACATTCCTCATATTGTCTTCCCAAACGCCTTCCAACCATCTCTTCTGCCTCCTCCGAACTTACACCACTAGCTTCCTCTTCTCTCCAACCACATCCCTGACCTCCTCATTCATCCTTATCGCCACCCAGCTCATCCTTTCCATACTTCTCCACACCCTCATTTCAAACACCTCAAGTCAAGGTAAGGTAAACGTACCAATGCCTGACCCATTAAGGCTATGTTCCTGCATTCAAATGCATGTAAAATCAATTTTTATACCCATAAAATTTATTGAAACATTAACGATTGATTTGAAATCTCATTTCTAAGATTATGCTTTTGTTCAAAATATGAACTAAACATAAATATAAGTTTTTTTACTTTTAAAATATGCTTGAAATGCCCCCTTACCTGACCCATGAAATTCTGCATGGCCTTAAAGCTGACCCACGAGGATCTAGTTGCTGACCCTACTAGTTATATTCCTACAGTTATATAAATAACAAATCTTACAGATATAAAACTTAGGTTATAGGTATAAGAATTATGCACACTATCAAAAAAGGGTGACATGTATTTTGGCATATATATAATAACAAGAACACAAATACTACATAATTATTAAAAATAAAGTGAGTCAACCCAAGTGTCAGGTAAAGGTGCACCAAAAACCGACCATGCTCCAGTAGCTGACCTGGGGGGTCAGCTTTTAGTTCTTATTATTATATGAAGTTGACACAAACTGAGTAGGTTGAAAACCTTTTTCTAGGATAGGTTGCCCAAAAAAAACACAAAAATATGAATTGCACCATTGCCTGACCCAGGGGTCAGCTACAAGTGCATGTGATTCCATCATGGTATGTTAACCTGACACCCCCTTAATAAAATGTAAAACAGCTTCTTAAGCTTATGAAGTAATCAAATATTATTAGAAAAGTCCCCATTTGCCCATAGAAGTAGTAATGTCACAGTTCATACAAAAATAAGCATAACAAAACACTAACAAAAACCAGCTTACCTCTTATAGAAACCCTTTACAAATGGCAAGAAAGTTGACAGAAGTTGTAGTCAGCACTGAACATCAACTGCTGCAAATGAACTACCAACTATGCTGCCATGTCAACTGTGCTTAGAGCAAATAAACATTCTGGTAATTAGTTAGAGGGCTAGCGCTTACAATTTAAGTGTTTTTGATTCTTGCTATTACATTTTAAGTAAATCAGGGTCAGCTACAGGTTCAGGGTCAGGCAATGGTACGTTTACCTTACATCCTTCCTTTCACAAAGACCCATACAGTGCCATGCTCTATATTAGAGTTTTCACCAGCCTTCTATTTACGCCTCTACAAAGGGCCCCACATAAATTACATCCTCTTTGAAAATGAAAAAGAGATAACCTTCGTCCCTCAACCAAATGGTTGGTTATTCAGAGGTGACCAACAATGAGGTAATTTAAACCATTGACAACAGGTAGGTAGATAAGTAAAGTACAGATATTTGAGGAATGGAGGATGGGTGGATAGAGACCGGGCATTGGCATTAGCCTCCAGCAAGATTTCTCATCCAACAGACAAGAGTACTAAACTTAAGAGGACGCATTTTACCTTTCGGTAAGGAAAAGTTCTGTCGAAAATTCACAAGATGGCGTGACTCGCACCCGATTGAGGCGTTTTCCTCCAGGAGTCACTTACACCAGAATAACTCTCGCACAAGGCAACAATCGTCGGTAAGTTATAGCCTAGGCTCCGGTACGTAAGTACAGGCAGTGCTGATATAAGATCTGTGAGAGAAGACTGAACTAATTTCGTCACGGTCCGAGCACATCATGGCCGAAAACCATTCAGGTAGCTTGTCGAAAGATACCAATTACAGATTCTATCTTACAACCGTGACGGTTGTTACTTAGCATTCCGATAGAAGAGGGATTGATACATCTCCATTAGTTTCAGATATGTCAATAATAATAACAGTTTTTTTTAAATATACCCTACATCTTGCCCTTTTCCTGATGGTTTAATTATGCTCCGGGATCAATTTTTCATATTTCAGGTCCGAGTCTCTCTTGGCAAAGGTCTATTCTTTATACTATAAAAATTTCAAGTTGATAACGTAAGACTTTAACAAAAAATCTGGGGTCGGAAATAATCACAAATTCGACCGGTCGAGCAGGTGTGATGCGTCGCTTTAAATATTCTCCAAAAGACACCAAAGAAGGGATTGCATTTCCTCTGAAAAATATCCACCTCTACTGAGATTTGAACACTGGCAATCCATATTGTGAGCCAGTAGGTACTCTAGCTACCACACCAACCCAATCCGTCAGTAGCCCATCACCATGTATTCAGATGGTCAAATTACTGTTATTAGGGTATTTCTTGAAAAACTAGTTCTTGTTCTCATCACATATGTAAGTACATCAAAGAATTTCTTTCATTTTACAGTGGATTTACAGCTTTTGAATGAAGTTCTACCATTAAAATTAGGATTAGTAGCTTTAAGAACATCATATCAATGGATATGCCATTACAAATATTTTTGTTTTTCACCCCAGAAATATTTTTTTTCAAATTACATAATTACACTAACGACTCAAAATTTTATTATAATTTCCCTGGCTTTTGATTTCATCAGTCCTCGATCTATAGGAAATGAACTGGGAAATCTGCATGCACTTTTGAGACACAAAATTCACTAAACTTCATATATTTCAGAATAATTAAAATTCAGCAATTCACATCTTTTACATTCTAACCTCCCAAAATTCTGCCTCCCTTGAATATACCTGCCACTTGCAGCCTCAACAGTGATCAATGTTTTTGTAATTTAAAAAAATAAATCTCCTAACACTATTCATGGAAACGTCCATCATACTTACAAAGTTGTTATTTGAAATACCTATTTAATATTCAGAATGTGGTTTCACTTAGTTTAAATATAAAGTATTTAAATCTAAATATGAAAACCATGTACTGATATTTTCTCGCACAATGACCTCACTATAGGAATAAAAAATTATTCAGAGTGAATTGCATATTTACATTCAATCCTTGTCCCGTGTAAGTTATTAGAAGGATTCCAGGCAGAAAGTGCTTTCTACAGCTAGTAATCTTTAGCAATGAAAGTAAACTCTGAGCAATCCCACAAAAATGAATAACCAGAAATTTTCCATAAACCATTTTTTCGCTCAATCATGCCATAGTTTAGCACCACAAATGTAAGGAAAAGCTAGCTGGTCCTTTGTAAGGATTGGTAGGTTCTTAACAACCACTAAATATAAATACGGGTGAAATTGAAATGCACTAAGATACTGAAATACATATTCATGAGACCAATTGTTATAGTAAATAGAGGTAGTTATCTTGTTATCACAAAAAGGTCATTATATTCTAATATGACCATGGGATCAATATTCACCGAATTCAAGGTTTGAAACTTGGTCACACCATTTTGCCCTATATTCTAATACTTTATCCTGTGGCTGCATCTCCAAAGCCACAAACGTACTGTGTTAATCTATATAAAAATTTATCAATTTTAGCCAGAAAAATAGCAAATGCCTGCAACTTAGAAAGAAAATACACGGAAAGGTTTTGCAACACCTCCTTAGAAAATTAATTAGAACGCTAAAGAATATGTTAACAAAATCAGTGGTGTTTACTATCTTTATTCCCAACTGAGAAAAAGATTTACTTTAAGTGAAAACAAATTGTTGTCTTATTTTTTCTAAAGCTAAAAAATTAGATTTTGGATTAAGAGAAAACCTAGAACAACTTATGGGTTCACAAATCTACAAGAAAATGTAAAAAAGGATTTGAATTTGTTTCTGAATATGCTACTACTTATTTATGCATTGATAATGATTTGGAACTGAGCAATATAACTAAGGGAAAGAGAGATTCAAATTTGAGATTTGGTATTCACCTTACTAATATATAAAAATCTAGTGGCGTCTGTCTGTTACTCAATCATGCATAAACCACTGAATTGACTGAAACAAAATTTGGCAGGAAGATACTTGATATATCTGGTTCACGCATAGGCTATAGAACAAGGGCCTTGAGGCCCTAAAAGGCCCTCAACTGGACCCTTTCATGGCCAAAAAATGGCCCTCGAAGATAATTCTTGCCTGTATTAGAAACACGTAAAATATACCTATACTGAATGTACAACAGTCATGGGGTCGTAAGTGACGCTGGGACCCCAGAGGGCCCAAGGTTCAAAAAGAATGCTTTCTTAAATGCCTCATAAGTATTGAACGAGTGAACCGATTTTAGTGAAATGTTCACACATGGGAACAGTAGAGCTTTTTTAAGGAAATTGGGACTATAAGGAAGGCCCCTGGGCCTCAAGGGCAGCATATTGGACCATCTGGTGTCTTATGTGTTTGAAAAAATCAAGTCTAAACATTTTGGTTCAAGTGCAGAGGTTTCTATTTTTGCATGTTTTAATTAGTTCTACTAAAGATAGAATGCTTTGGTATTCACCATTAGCTAGATAAATAGTTGCAGTTTTTTACTTTTTCATTCAATTTTCTAATACAAATAAAGTTTCCCTAAAAATCGCGTTTTTAATTTTAATATGAAAATCATGAATTTTACTTCTGTCAACGATAGGATTTTTTCCTTGGTAACTGTGGAATTAGCATTAGCTTTAGAAGGAAAATGGGCCCTTTACAATGGAGGCTGGGTTTTATGTCTAGAGATGGGTATTACAGTGGAAATCTAGGCCATATACTGAAATGTTGCTGATTACGATATTTTCAGGGATATCTTTGCCTAAAATTGGAAAAATTCATTTCAAGTGGACTAATTTAAGTTGGACCCATGTAAAACAGGAGAATGCCATGATGTTATATTAATGCGACTAGCCTCTGGAAAGCAAATGGCCTGTAGTTTGATTTCTATATGTTACTGCAAAATAATGTTGAAACTCGGTAAGCATAATATAATGCGGTTTTCACCTGCTGAATAAATAAATAAAACTAAAATTATAGCTGATTTGCCTAGAAAAAAATACACCTCATGAGCGACTCAAAATTACAACCTATATGCCGTCTTACTTTCATCCCCCAATGAATTTCAACGGGTACCTTTGCTAGTGATTCAATACAAATGGGAGATTTGAATTGAGGATTTGGATCCTAATTCAACCCATAAACATTATTTTTATTACTTACACTACATAGGAATTAAATTAACACTATTAGATAGCTGAAGTAATGCAGAACCTAGCAAATATAGTAAGAACAGCACACAACAATTTAAAGGGGCCTCTTTCATCCTGTATTTATTAGCTTTAGGCCCTAAAAGTCAAGTATTGGTCTCTGGGCAGGGTGTTACTCGGCTGAACTGAATTACTAGCACCAAAGATACAACAATTGCAACTGTCACTGCCAGATGGTATAAGTATATAGTATTTAATTCTTGAATTAGATTTCCCTATGCCCTCCATTTTTCTCAATAATTCATATTTTTACACTCCAAAATAATCCTTTTTTCACCTGAATAAATTTTGATTCCTTAGCAACCTCAATATGGGCTTTTAGTAGGAACTTATATAAGCGGTCTTTATGACAAGGGGTTATACAGTCAAAATGACAATAACAGTGACTTTTCAGAAGGAGTGTTATTCATCCTATCCTTATGTGAGGGGTTAATACATGAGATATAGTTTGTGGTGTATGATTTTTCACATCAAATCATGGTGATTCTATTATCCCAATGAAAGAGTTCAAAGAATTACGATAGTCACTGTCATCTATTTAGTAACGTAATATAAATCAACTCCAAAAACATTAAAAAATTGTCTCAAAATCAAATACAAAGTATTATAGGATAAAACTGTTGAAAACATTAATGTGCTGAAGGTATGATAATCCGAGGGCAAAGGAATGAATAATTTTCTCAGTAATGAAAATCATGGCATAATAATTAAGGATACATTTCTTTTAAGGTCCACCAAATTGGCCAATTGTGGGAAGTGTTTATTACCTTCGTAAATGGGGTCCATACTTGCATCAATCAACAAAAGTGATGAGACGTCTGTATGGTGATGTAGTAGGTTACTACGTTGGCCCAACTCCTATGATTGTTGTCTCTGGATTGGATGCAATTAAGGAGCTTTCATTTCGTGATGACCTAGCAGGAAGGCCAACATTAATGATGCATAGAATACTTGGAAAAACCAATGGTGAGTACATGTGTGCTTTATTTATTTAAAACATTTATAATGTACTTCCCGTAAATACCAGTGGTTTTAATGAGAACTGAATACCCACAGCATGATCAAGGACCACAAACATTAGTAACTAATCAACAATAATTTTCCTACTCCCAAAGTCTGCGAAGACTCTTCAGAAGTTGACTGACTCTTCAAACATTTATCTACCACGAAATAATTAATTGAAAGAGTAATCATAAAGATAATGCCCAAGAAGTTTAGCTCTAGTCTTAACTGTCAACAATTATCATAAAATATTTGAGATTGTATCAAATCACCAAGCCCAGGGGAGGATTTCTGTCTCCCAGCCATTTCCACCAATATCATATGTAAATGGCAACTGATAAAAAAGTAAACCAACATAAACACAAGACTGTGAACTCCATCATCATAGGTCGTTGAATTCTACGAATGGCTGACTGCAGCTCCCCACCCTTCCTTATCTAATGCTAGTTCCCTTACCTCCTTGTATCTCTCCTGGTATGTACTTTCTTTTTTATTCGGTTCATGAACTTATTCCAGGGTCTTCCTCAGTGGACTTTTACCTCTATTTTGCCTTCAATTATGTTCTTTACTAACCCACTGTGTCTCAACTCCACTGCCCAGAAAAATGTCAGCTATTATTTTAGTTTCACTATCTAAACCATTTCCTCTTATGACTTAATCCCTTACTTCTGCCATTATGAACTGGGTAACAAGTCTTAATAAATCACAGATCTAGATGCCTGAGAGGCATCAAATGGACTCTGTTAAACAGATAGCTAGTGTGAAGGCAATTGCCACTCCTGAGTTTTATAAATTGCTACACCAGCTATGGAGGAGTACATATTTTCCATTAATTTTCATCATTCTCAAGTTGCCCTACTGTCTAATTCTCTCTCCACTCCCATCTCCCTTCTCCACTTCCTATCACGTAAATTGGTTCTGTCGTGTCTGTCGTGAGGTAAAAAACGTTTACTGCCAGATATATCCCTCATCCATGCCCTTTCAAGAGAAAAACAGCATAGCTCTCTGTACCATGCACCCAGCTCAACAGAAAAAAGGGTAATGAAGGAGAGTGAACACAATCGGTGCATTGGGGGCAAGGGAATAGGTATACATTACCACACCTGATAAAATGCAGGCAGCACATGCATCAACAATTTTGACTCCAACTAAAAGAAAGTTATATCTTCTAGAGCAAAAACAATCCTATCTGATCTGAAGCATTTTATGCACATTTTTGTTCATTTCCTCTGATATTGTACACTTTTAACAGCCACTGATAGCAAGTAATATTAATAAAATCTCCAGAGCATACTAAACAGACTGTTTCCTTGATTGCCAGCCATTTCCTTTGAGCCATGGCTGGAATATAAAAATGATTTACTCCAAGAGCAGGATATCGGTGACTTTACTATTGGAGTAGAAGAAGCACGAATATATTATGCTTCACAGGCAGATTGTCTGCCTCTCCGCAATCTGATTTCCATTCCTCCCACCTTTGTTGCCCCTCTTACAGTGCTTCACCTCATGACAGCAAGCCTCAATGAAATCAACTTTGTCAGATGGAGGAGGGAGAAATGAGAGGTGGAATGAGAATGATGAGCATGCACTGAAATAACTCCTCCACAACATATGTGGCAGTGAAAGTTCTCAGGAGTAGCAATCACCTTCATTCAAGCTATCAGTAAGAAGAATGAATTTCATGCCACTTGACCATCCTTGTTAATTCTGTAATAAATATGAACATTTTGAAACTTAAGTGGTCTCAACTTTTTAAACAGTGTGTAACAGCAGAATTAATGAAAAGTCATGAGAAGAAGTGGCTTAGACAACAAAATTTAAAAATAACAGCTATTTTTCATGGTGAAGAAGTCAAAATAATGCCAGCAGACAATCAAGTGTTAAGACTGCAATAATTTCTTCCCTCATTAGGAAGATTACATTAGTGACGATATGACAAACACTGCTGAGTCATGTCTCAGAAAAAAATTCCTTTAATGAAAACAGTGGCAAGGGAAGTAGAAAAGAAGCCACAGAAGAGTTTCAAAATTTCAGAAATAATTATAGTGCTTACACATAAAATGAAACTATAACAGGGGGGATGGATGGTTGATCACTATAAAGTTGAGAAAACCTTATAAAAGGAATAAATTGACCATTAGTTGGAACAGTTGCCATCAAAAATGTAGAGTACATAATGCAAAATCATTTAGCCAAAGCATATGTATTGAAAAACTCAATTTTTCAGATAGACAGCAGCCACATTAGAGAGGAATCTTTAATTGAGGGAACTATTCATCAGAGTCACTGTTTTCCCACTTCCTTTTCTCTTCTATTTTTCTAATAATTTCTCCAGAGACACTATACTTCTTTATCCATCTTGTTTCCATTGATCCCATGGTATTCCCCACCACTTTTACTGTGTTCATTTTTCTACTTTTCCATTTTTTCACAACTGTTGACATTTCCTAGACTTCGCCTATTTTCCATTCAAATAGCTCCTCACCTTTTCTCCTTATCCTTCCGTTCAAAGGCTATGAGTTCTACCTCTGCATCCTCCTACTTTTACAAAGTGTTTAGAATCTAACATCACATTTCATCACCTTATGATCCGAGTCCACATCAGCCCCCAATAGCTCTGCAAGTTTTTTGACATGTTCCTGAATCTTTGTATTCCCATGCTGTAATCAACTTGATACCACTCGTGGTTCCCTGGCATTTTCCTGGACTACTTGTACCTGAGGTGATGTTAAAACCAAGCGTTTGTTACTACTATATATTTCTCGTACACAATTCAACTTCCTTCACACCAAGGTCATTTCTTGATCATATCCCAAACCCTCCTATTACGTAACCATTTCTCCATTCCCCCACATCTGCATACCAGTCATCCATTACAATCACCCTTCTCTTCCCATGGACTTCTTTCATTATCTCCTTCAACTCTTCATACACCCTATCCACAGCTTCGTCCCAATGGTTACTCGTGGGCATGTATGCCAGGACAAAAACAAAATTTGTAGGGTCCGCTTGAATTTCTACCCCTAGTATCCTGTCACCTACTTGTTCAATTTGTAGATACGCTAATCCACAATTTTTCATTTAGTACCATAGCTCCCCCTCATTGACTCTCTGCCCCTAAATGTAGATTACCCCATATCTATCACTCCAATAGTCCTTGCTGGCCCTCCATCTTACCTTGCACAGCCCCTAAGCATTTATGCTCCCTCTCTTCATTTCCTGTTTATTATTTTCCTTGCTTCCAGCCCTCATTCTAGTTCTAATGTTCCAATTTCCTTTTTATTGGCACTTTCTTCTTCCTCCTCTTCTCATCGCTGGTAGTCCTTGTGTAGTCCGAAGACACTGTAACACAACGATTTTATACAAAAAAGACAGTGGAGGTCTTGCCTCCCCTACTGCTGGGCACCACACCTGCCCTAGTTGGTGATACACCATAGTCCACAGGATTCAGTTCTCCTGAAACGACTTCCATTTTCACAGGAAAAAGAGTTGGTGCTCTTTGCTATGCAAAAAGTATTTTTAAGATGATTTCATTGCATGGAGTAAATTTCGTCTGCTTCCTACCCTTCCACCATAATGGCATAGGTCACCCTACCAGGAGCAACAATAATTTCTCCAGCCAGACCAGATCTTGTAGTCTTTGGAATGTGCAAGCCTTTCTACTGCATACAGGTTGTAGTCCAATGAAAAGAGTTGTTCCAAAACGAAGCTCTTTAAATACAGGGTTAATCCTGGATGCCAATTAAGATGGTATTTTTCCTATTTCCTAAACAAAATAACAAAGGGGTAAAATGAAGAAGCAACATCTTCATGTTGCTAAACTGCACAATTGGTGAGAGAAGAGAGCAGTTTCATTAGAAGGCACTGACGGTGTTGATCAAAAAGATGGGTCCAAATTAACCGCCATACAGATAAGCAAGAGTGAAGATAATGGAATCAACTGCAGCACTCTGATATGGAATGAAATGGGAAACCACCATATTCACTTCTCTCACATGCACCTCTCTCAAGATAAGTCAGCCTTGCATTCATAATTCCTATGGCACTCCTACAAGTAAGATACTTGGAAATCATCCCCCAGTCAAATATTAGACATAGATATCTTGGGTAGGAAACCTAGGGAGGAAAATCTCAGTCAAGATGAAAAAATTGAGCTGAGAATGATATAGCTGAGTTTGTCCAACATAGAAAGAGTGGGTCTTTAAGAGAAAATATCCACTGATCCTAAAGTCAATGATGAACTGAACTGAGCACAGACCGCCACTAACGAACCACTGCCATGAGTTACCTACCCAAGCAGCAAGCTATATCTATCGGATATCCAAATAAGGTTGACACATCCAAAGCATGTTGATATTAAACTAGGGATATTGCTACAACGTTACATAAATATCCACTTTGTAACACCAAGATTTCATGTAAAAATGACATTATATTGATATCCTATTTTTAACATCCACGATGTAATGTAAAGGCAACGTCACATAGATATCCCAGTTGTTAATCCAAGATATCATCTTAAATGACGTTATATAGATATTCTGCAGCAACATATGGAATGAATATGCATTTTTCGTGCTGTTAAAATTGTATGCTTGTTAATAAAGATGTATGGCTTCGGGGCTTAAACTTGGTTTGTGCAAAAATTAATGATAGAAAACTATTTATTGCACGTATAATAGTCACATTCTGTAGAAACATCAGTTAAACAACCAATCGTGGATGGGTTACTTCACTAATATTAGATAAATCAAATCTGATAGTCATTTATAAATGACTATAGCAGCATGCAAGAAATATTATCGCAAATTTATTTTCTATAATATCCATAGTCACTTGTGAATGTATGCAGCAGATGAGGCTTTAGTTCATGTCTTCGACACCATGGCTAATAAAAAAAAGAAAAAAGATTTTAATGCTGCGCAACTTCCTAAGCTTGCGACCATGATTCCTTCAATTCAATCACTTCGTTGTTCTCCAGCCTCGTGGGTTGACCCCAAGTTCCACTCTGCCCAGTGTCAGCTTTGTGGTCTGCTCAGCCTCCATGCTTTCTTTCAATCTTCTAATTCACAGCATTTCACCCATCCCTTTTAATTTCACCTTACAGCTTTCCCTTCATTCTACTTAATCAAAATCCTTTTCCCGCCAATTACCTTCCATATCCCATTTCATTTTTCATTCATGTTCGCCTCCCAGTTTGGATCCTTTCCTTTGAGTCTGTACCATGTATTTATGTTGGAGTGATTTTACTCCACTGGTATGGAATAAAATCACACCAACATATATATGGTACACACTCAAGTCCACATATGTGGACTGCAACTAGACTGTGGATGTTGCAAAAACATCTAATGGATGTTATAATGTTAGCATTGATGTCTACTTGTGGATGTTGCTGCAATGTTGCGTGGCGGGTTCCTTTGGATATTTCATGGATGTCCATCCAATGTCAATTGGAGTAACGTGGATGTTATATGGATATCATATATTAACACTGCTGTCATGACAATGTTGTGTGGATGTTGTAGGGATATCGGTTGCTACTTGGGATACTGTAACATTTGACCATAACTTCCTGGACCTTGTAATACACCGAGTGTAGATCACAATGAATGTGGTCTCCAGCAGCCCTCACATTTACTTATGTAGAGGAGCACAACCAGTTCTACTTCCTTTAGTCATTGAAGGTTTATTGTGTGACACTGCTTTTCTAAGTACATATTCTATAGCCAGGAAACAACTTCACTTAAAAATAATCAATGCACAGACATTTCAAGCATTTGCAAGACCATCAAGTCAAAAATCAGTAGGTAACTGTGGAGACGGGGTATACTAAAACATGCATTTTCATTGACAGGGCTCTTGTTCACATCCGGAGAAAAGTGGAAGGAACAAAGGAGGTTTAGCCTCCGTCACCTGCGTGACTTTGGATTTGGCAAATCAAGTATGGAAAGTATTACAATCGAAGAGATAGAATCTGTGTTTGCTGAAATAGATAAGAGCCTTGAAGGAAAGAAGCCTGGTGAATGGTCCAATCCGGTGAGTACCAAAACTTACACAAAATCTTAACCCTCACACAAAATATAAATTTCCCAGATAACAAGCAAGCTGGATTCCAGCCTGGATGTTGGCTGGAAGAGTTTAACTGTAAGTGACAAGATTAGATATAATCTGATTCTGACTTGAATATGTAGCAGGGAATCGCAAGCCTGAATATCAGCCAGATTCAACATAAAATTCAGCAAAATTCTAGTTTCATTCCAGCCAGAAATTCAGCAAGTCAAGTAAGGCATGATATTTTTCCTACAAATCCAGCAAGATTCGAGTTTGATTCTAGACCAAAATACAAATTCTACAGATCTGGAATAGTGTAAAAACAGCTGGCAACTGTCTTAAATTCAGTTTGCACACTAGATACATCTCGTTTGATTCTCAATAGCACACTGAAGGATGCAAGTTAGAGATCAGTGGATTTACTGCCTATTTTGCTATCCCATAAACATATTAACTAAAATTACACACAACATTAGCATTTTTCATGGACGACTTTAAACAAAACGATCGTTCTCCGTAAATTCATTCATAATTAATATAAATCAGTGAAAATATGCATGAAAGGGAGCTCTTAAACCGATTTAAAAAATTTCCAAATTTTCTCCATGTATACTGTCAAATAAAATAGTGCTATCAAAGTTGCAAACGGTCCAAAGTTTGGGAACAAAACTAGTTATTTGAACACATGAAAGTCTTTTTCGGAATAGGTTTAATACTTACAGTTCTTGATGAGGGTTCATAGGAGACAGTGTGGTTATGCCGATTCAGGATAAGCCAATGCTTCCATCGGCTTTTATAACACATATGTACCACCTTTTCTATCTGAAGTAGTTTCAATATTACCTATTTGACCAGCTGCTTATCAAAACCAACGATATATTACGCTTACTGCTAAAACGCAAGATAACACCGAACTATCCAAGGGAAGCCATGATACTATCACACTAAGATAGCGAATATTTAACCAATACTTGTATTAAACATTTCGATACAATGATAAGTATTGAATAGGGCTTTCGGACAAGCGCCACTGGGTCACAACATAAAATACGATATATCTCAAACTTTTACTTGAATTTACAACAATAGAGTTAGTTTAATACTCGGTAATACTCCATCTAATAAAACAATCATTACCTATATCGAGAGAGAATAATTATGAATACCTTTATGAACTCGGAGTTCCACAAGGAAGTTCTGACATGACGGAAAAAAACTTTTTGAATACGACCACTAAAATGAGGGTTCCATTACGTATTGGACATAAATGAAAACAGGAAATGGAGTAATTTGGTCTTATGTATGAAGGTTGATCAGCATTCCCAGAGATTCGAACCTTTACAGTATAAGCTAATTGTAATTATTTGAAGTCGTCCGCCATTTTAATGAAAAATAGCCTGACATCTACTGGCAGAAACTTTAACAGCAAGGGACGTGGACGGGAATGGCGGGAAACCAAATATATTACCAGATTTTACAAAACTCGAAAAGATTGTTCCGTTATGATTTGGAAACACCATTATTTAAAAATACAATATTTTAATACTTATAAAATCAATCAATAGATATAATCAATATTTAAAGCTGGCTTTCATTAGTCGCGCTGATCGAAATTATTTGAAAGTGGGTATGGTTCTCATTCAATAATATAGAGCCTCCTTTAAAATCAGTAATCTCTTTGCGTGGGAAAAATTTCCTTGTGCGGTTGCTAACTGTCTGAGTTCCAATATCAGAATTGAATCATGTAGATTATATTCTGGCTGGAAAAATACCTAATTTACAATAGCTTCAATATATTTCACTTAATAGCTTATGCAAGTTGTAACCATTGCTACTCAATTTAGACGTGTCATATATTATTTATGAAGATTAAAATATGATTAAATGGTTAGTACCCACAATTTTCCTCCAAATATTTTATTATTATGCTTTCGACTTTTTTATTTTCCTCAAGGATAAAACCACAATATGATTCATGCATTCCCAGGCCATTTGTATGCCCTCCATTTACTCCAGTAGTTGTGAGCTAGAAAAGTTAGCCTCATGCTATTTTGTAGGTGCTTCTTGGTAGGCACTTCTTGGTTTATTTTTATAACCTCTAAAATGACTTTACATCTCTCCCCATCATGTCATCATCACCAATAAATAATGGAATGTCAAATGAAAGTAGAAATCCATCAATCATTTTTCAATGACTCGTATCTTTGCAAAAAGTAATTATGAGTGAAAAATAAATAATCAGTAAAAGATAAATGGCACTCACCTAAATATTGTTGGATATCAGAGAGAGGAGTGCTATTAAAGAAAACTATCGAAGGACGTCTAGGCGATCAAGGGCTACTCTGCCTGTTCGCCTATGCTCGCTTTACCCTTACAAACCCCAAACATCCTTTAAGCCAGTGGCATAAGGTTCTACAATACCTGTGCATCTCTATTTTGATTTCATAGGCCAAGAATAAAATGTACTTAAATTTTCATTTCAGATTGTAGTCCACGACATCCTTGGACCTGCAAATATTAATATAATATGGCATATTTTGGCTGGAGTTCGCTTTGATTTTTCTGATCCACACCTCAACAAACTTCTTCGTTTTATTAAGGAAAATATTGCCACCAATGAACTGGGAGGAAAGTTTGAATTCGCATTTCCAAAGTTGGCGATGTTATTTCCATTTTTGACTGATGTCCCCACAAGGTATAAAAAAGGGAAAGAAATATCCAATTTCCTGACAGTGAGTATCCAGGATGTACTCTTATGACTTAGTGATTAACCAATATTGATATCAGTGACTCACTTAAGAATAATTTGGTTCTTCCCCTGCCCATAATGTTGATGAAATCTCATCAGGTTTCTCATCCACCAGGTCAGGTAATGGTTGGTCGTCATTTTGAAGGCTTCCTCCGACATTGTCCTCAGGGCATGTCATGATTTGCCAACTAATATGCCCTGAGGATGATGGTGGAGGAAGACATTAAAATGTCAGCCAACCAATACCTGACCTGTTGGAAAACCCAAGAAGACTTGATAAAGTGATTCACTTCTTCATAAAAATCAACCCAGAATCTTTTTCTATGTTCCATTGCAATAAACCCCTTTTTAATAGAAGTTAAAAGGATCAATCTGCATGCATGTATTTACTTCTTAATATTAACCCAGGCATAAATGAGTAGTGGAATCTACATGGAACCCACACAGAAACATATGGGAACATGTGGTATCAACATGGGTTCAACATTGATTCCACCACCCATTTCTGCCTGGGAATTATGTTCACCATTGGCCATTTAGCCCAGTGACTCTGTGCTAATTGCAAAAAAAAGTTCTTTGCAAAGGATTCTTCAAACAACTTGGCAAAATATAGCATTAGAGTACCACATTGTACGGAGAGCTTGCATGGAGTAGTCTGAAGAAGTGTTGAGTTTTGGGATGAATTCCATATTGAGTCATTTACGCAATGTCTGTTTTGCAACTGTTTGGGCTCCCTACTTCAGGTCTGAAGTACTGCCTACACATTTTCTAGATCTAGTTGAGAGTACTTCAGACCTGAAGAAGTGAGCTGGAATGCTTACCAAACTGTAATTGCATGAATGAATCAATGGAAGTTGTCCTAAAAAGCTTAAAGTCCTATTTAAGTTGCATTTCTAATTTTAAAATGATCAGCTGAACCTAAGGAATACACTTTGGAGCATATATTTTCAGGGTTTGCAACATAAGTTTTTAGTGTATCCTCAGTGAAAACAAAGAGTTAACCAAGGCATATTGCCATGAGTGAGGATGTTGCTCAGAGGAAGAGTAGAGGCAACACACAAGCCAAGGCCCTACAGAGGCCCTATACACAGGCCAAGCATAGGGTTGGGTTACTAATGACATCAGGAATCTGTTTTTCTCTAGCATCTTGATTGGCCACAGAGCCATGTTAGCACTGAATATTCTCTCTCACATAGAAAATTTACACCATTCATAAATGACATTTCTTTGCATGAGATAAAAAATCAGCTCTGTGTTAACACAGCACTTAAAAGGGTTAAGTTAATTGATGGTCCTTGTAAGGAAATGGGAGGGGAAAAGCAAAGGAATTAGGAAAGCATGAAGAGAATATACATACTTACATCATCCTACTCACAGAGCAGGATCGTGAAATATCCTCCTTATCAAATACGCTTTACCTAGGTAAATATCATAATTAAGTAAGTACATTTATTATGGTGTTATCTTCCATACACTCCCTACTCTAAGCTGTGTAGTGGGTTACCAAGTGTCAGGGAATCAATTGCAAAGAAACTGTACATAGATACATTCTCTGACAAAATCCTCTTATTCAGTAGGAGATTTGAGAAAAATGTTGTACCTCAACTGTTTCCTCAATGCCCAGGTTGCAGGGTAGCAAGGATTATAATATGAATCATGATGGATTTATAAGCTTTTAGATATGAATCACTGGCTTGAGACATTTACATAGGTCTTGGGAGAGAGAAATCATTGCTCCCAGGTTGGGAGAAGGAAATGGTATGGCTTTGGATTTCTACTTTGGATATTGCATCTACACTTAACCTTGGGTCTCTCAAAGTTGGTGGCTTGGATTAATTGGTAATTGTGTTCTCAGCCTGTGCTTGTAATGTTAGACCTACCGAGTTCTTAAGCTAGAGGGCCATATTATCTTGTTGGTAATCCGGTCCAACCTAACCATTAAGTGCCCATATTTCTGTGAGTGATGCTGACAGGTTTTTCCAAAAGTGCCAGCATATCTCTCAGAAACTTTTCCAATGGCTGTAACTGTTGATCCCTTTCCAATGACTTCAATCTTGTTGTGGTGGAAGGTATTGTATGGTCCAATCCAAACCTCTGGAGCTCAATTGGCAGAAGCAATGCTCCTGGTAGGGCCATGCCCTTGTCACTTCTATCTCCTGCTTGTTTTTGTGGTTCTCTCCAATTGCACGACTTTTGTCATTTTGGAGAAAAACTGTCTTCCTACCACTATAATCTATCATCTTTTTCACTGCTGTCATTGCCTTTACCTCATCTTCTTTTTACCTCAACTTATGATTTCTCTTCTGTCTCTTTACCTCATTGAGAAGAAGCCTTTTAACCACCCTAGTGGAAAACCATTGATTCTCCTCTGATATAGCTAAGCCTTCATACTTGTTAAGTGGAAGTCCAGCAATAGTAAACATAGCAATAGCCGTGTCATCAAACTAGATTCCTCCCTTTGAAAGTTTCCGGTTGGCACTTTGTATTTTTTGCAAAGTACTGTGTCATTGTCTTTTCCTCTGTTTTGATAACTCTCACCATCTTCTTCAAAAAGATGGCACTATGAAGAATGGTACAGGTGGCACATATCTCCTCTAAGGTGTCCTAAATCACCTTGGTATTTTCAATACTGCCACTGTTCTCCAATCAATCAAACTGAAATTCAATGTGAATGAGGCTTTCTACTGATACGACTTTGGTCAGCACTCAACTCCCCTGTGTTCCCCAAATCCTGGATTGGCTGCATTCAAGCAATTCTAAGTGATGAGATTTGCTTGAGTTCTTATAAACCACGTAAAATAGTTTCCTACTCCTGATAAAACTATTTGTGAATGTCTCTACTCTATGACATTTTTTGGGCATGCTCCCCCTTTTTGTTTAATTTCCCCTCTTAGGACTCTTTCCCCTCTGTAGACTGTTTACCCTCTGAACTTAGCTGAAGGCCTTGCCCAAGGCATGAATGAGATGCACTCTCTGACATTGTCTAGCTAACAGCACTTGTCGGGCAGACAATGAGGTGAAATGCTAGTGATTTCTGAGGCTCAGCGTCTCCTGCCAGCAACTTCTGCTCACAACCTTTCTGCCTGCAACCCTTCTGCCACAACCATCCCCTTATCAGGTCCTTTCTTGTTTAAATAGCAGTTGGTTCCTGAATACCACGAGAACAAGGTGGAAAATCATGGCACAAAGGCAAACTCCTGCATTCCACGGTTGGAGACAAAAAACAGCTCCCTAAGCTCCAATTTAAATCGTACACAGCATATATGTGCTCATTCCACTTTCTTCCTTCCCTCCAAGGCAACCAATTGCCTGTATTCAATAAACCCCCTTACCAAATTCCACTCATTGACCTTGCTGTAACCTCCCCTCCGAGGCTACCAATAGCCTCTATTAAATAGCTCACTGATGAGCTTTCGAAGTCAGAACACAGGTTAGCTGACCCTTGCAATATTTTGTTTGTAATTCATAAGCTGGTGAAATATACTTATTTCATTTGTGGTTTACTCAATGTGCTTATTTGTCTCCAAGTTCCTCATTTTATCTCACTTTAATTTTTGGAGAGAATTTGTTTAAAGAGCATTTTAAGTGAGAAACCTCTACCCCTTTCCCTTAGATGCTCCATCTCATGTTCAATTCTCGCCATTTTAACTGGTGCGAGAAAATGTACAAACTTATGAATGAGAAAGATAACATTTCTCCAATCACCTCAGGGATCCTGGGCCAGGAACCTGTGAAGAATATTTTTCACTTATTCATTTACCTTTAAATAAACGATTTAATGTTTCCTTCGTTATCCTTTACTCATTCATATTCAAACCCTTACACAGGTGGCAATGCCAAAGTTCACACCCTCACTAATCCAATGATTCTCTCTGACAGCAGCGATGTCACAAACAAAAACAAACTACTTACCAACCCTTTAACGGTGGGCACAACACCTAAGGTTTTTCAGTTAGCCAAGGGCTTGCAGTTGATGATGAATGCATTAAAAGAGTAGTGTGAGAGGTATAGGACAAAAATAAACCTTAACAACACGAATGTGATGAGATTTTCTAGATACAAGGAGATGGGTCTGAATATAAGGCCACAAAATAGAGCACATCAAGCTGTTTACTGATCTGGGTAGCATTTTGATGGAGAATGAGTTTAGTGATAGGGTCATAATAGAGACATAAAGAAAATATTAGTGAAAACTCTAAAATGGAGCGTGGCACTGTATAGGTTGGAGACTTGGTCATTGTGAAGGGGGGATGCACATACACTTGAGGGATTTGAAATGTGGGATTGGAGAAGGATGGAGAGGGTTAGCTGGGTAGCAAGAAGGATGAATAATGAGGAATTGGTTATGGTTGGAGAGGAGAGGAAGGCAGTGGCAGAGGTTTGGAAGTGGCAGAAGTAACGGTTAGAGGATGTTTTGAATGGAGAGGGAATACTGAAGGGGGTCTTACAGGGGAGAACACTAGAGAAGCATGGAAGAGTACGGAAAAGGACAGTAATTCTGAATGAAATTAGAATAGGGAGTAGATATAAGGATTTTAAGAGGGATCTAAGAGCAAATCACTGGCGGGAGGTAAAACTGAGCAATATGCTAGAAATTAGGATATGTATTGTCCAAAAACTTCAATCAGCTGGTAGACTACTGAAATGAAAACGGTAACTGTAAACAACAATGGAATAATTTGTATCTATTGTAAAATTCCCTCTTTTGTACCTAGCAAGTTCTACTACTACCTCTGGTTATATTAAAAAAGACTTTTTGCAATGCTGATCCATTTTGAAAATTTTTATGCTTATTCACGTGGAGATACATAAAACTTCCTGGCAATTTTTGCACAAATTTTATCCATTAGACATGACAATCACTGGATAAACATCAGCCAGCAACATATCTCCTAACTTGCCTATAGTGAATGTGGTTTTGGAATCAGTAAGAATGTTTCAGGGGAACATCAGTTTTGGTTGTGGAAGGGGAGAGCGACTCATGATACCATCATGTTAATGAGAATTTAAGTGAAATCCTTACAGAAATATTGAAATAATTCTTTTCCTGGTTATAAGGCTTATTTTTTTATTGGTGTCATCCATGGTTTGCCAAATAAATATATTTCATTGGACTGTACAACTTCGGTGTACATTGAAGTATCCATAGTACAGTGGTGGATTAAGAGGAGAGTGGGTGAGGGAAGGTGGCTGCCTCTTCTGTAATACCTTGAATTGCTAGAAAAACGGATGTCAAATGTATAACATGATCCTCCAGACCCTCTGGAAGTAACAATCCACTCTCCCCCCAAAAATGACCTTAATCTGCCCTGCCATAATGCAAATATATTTGAGGCTAAAGAATTACATAATCCAGACAGCTACTCATCATCGTAAGAAAATATAATTATTCTACTCTCTTTTATTTTAGACCCATATAGAAGAACATAAAAAGAATCTTGATCCAGACAATCCTAGAGATTTTATGGATATTTATATAACAGAGATGGACAAGAGAAAGGATGATCCAGACTCATCATTCACAGGTGATTCATTCATTTTATTCATATTTGACAAGCAGGGCCGTCCTTAGGGATTGAGGGGCCCGGTGCAAACAAAAGTCGGGGCCCACCATTCCATTTCTGATATGGTATCACCCTTCAAGCATATTTCTTGGAAAGAAGGAAATTATCTGATGAGCTGTCTAGTGAGTAAAAGAAATTTACATATGATCTTACCATATTTAATGAGATGAGCAGAATGAAAGGATATTGATTTTATTCTGATGAAATTTATATAGGTACCTACATTTTAATGGCCCAGGTAAAATTTTCACATTAAATAGTAATGAAGAACGAACATTTTACAACATGATATCCTTGATGATAAGACACATATAGTTACAAAGATAAACAAAGTGCACATTAAGTAAAATCTACTTTTCTGGCTTTCATTGAAGCAAATTGCTGCCTTATATCATTTAAATCTAAATTATGAATTATATTTTTATGTGCATAGATGATTGCAAGATCTGTTAGGCGGTCTTGGGTCAAGTAGATCTCAAATATGTTTTTATTAATTTTAAAGTTGAGAAGCTTTGTTTTGCACTTGCAACACTAATGGGAATATGTAGTTAATATGACCCTCAATGCTATGCAAGTATCAGGTGAAGAACTATTTTTTAAAGCATGAAATAAGGCTTCTACGGCTGATAGATTTTCTGACAAAATGCATCTAAATATTTGTAACTCATCAACTAACTCTTTCCTATCAATGTCTTTGGAATCCCTGAAGGTTAAAATTTTCTCAATTTTTGCAGTAGCTTAACAATTCATTGTCATCTAGTTTTCCTATATTCATCTAGATTAGAAATTTAAAGATTAAAATTTTTTAATGTTGAACAAAAATCCAAACATTTTAGAGTAGCTCTGAAGTCCGTAACTTTCATAAGCTCTGGGTAGGGCATCATAGCTTAATTCTGCCAGGAAGAACTTGTGTCAGAGTCAAAACAGAACGCCTAAAATGTGGAGTGCATAAAAAAAACAAAACTTTGTTTTACACTGACACTAAATTTGTCACGATGATAGGTTTCATCGTGGCATCATTGGGTGTACATGGATAGTTTTACAAGCCTTATATAGACTGTAATCCACCCATTTCGCCGGACTCATGAAACCCATAAAAGATTTCTTTTTAGGAGGCTAAGCGGAGCAATATGAGATAATAACCTACCGAAGTAAAAGAAGTGGGAAACAAGATATATACTTCTACATTCCGTTTCTCATTGATAACTTAGAGGCGCAGAGTCCCATTCCGTGAGGGGGGCACACAAGCATGGGGCCACTCCAGTTGGCTTCTTTCAAACAGTGCGTAAAAGATACAAAAAGAACATATGCATAAGATCAGCAAAATCGGACACACCCACGGGGTGCAGGTTTCCCTGCGCCATCTGAAAAAGGCATGCCCGGGCAGGGTCCCCACCGGCACGGGGCCCCCAAAAGCGCGGGGCCCGGTGCAGTGGCACCTATTGCACCACCCTAGGGATGGCACTGTTGACAAGCTAAACAGGATATGGAAAGCTTGAATAAACCCTGATTCCAGCTAGAATTTATTCCAGCCTGAAATCCAATGAGTGAAGCAAGCATGGAATATTTCCTTAAAATCCAACATCAATAGTATTTCAGCCTGAAATCCAACTTATACTGTGTAAAAAGCACAGCAATAATTGGCTTGAGTCCAGCTTGCATGCTTGATAGGTCCAATTGAATTCCTACTTGCACACTGGCAAAAGCTATTAGGAATTCAGTGGGTTTGCAGTTTGCTTTGCTTTCTGGGTTTTGAAAATTTTCTTTAAGCTCCAACTCTAAAAAAACTATTTCTTACTTAACTGACTAATCATTAACAACCAACCCGAGCCATAAAAGCTGTGATCATCAAATTTTGAGAATATTATCCTTTCACATCACAGATGCACAAAATAAAAATCTTTATTTACAACTGCATTGTGCCTGAGGTAAAAAAATGTGTTATTTTTCATTTTAGCCATCCCTTTGAATTAATAGAGATCCTAATATTAATTTTTATTTTTAATCTTTCAATAGCTATCATCTTATAATATTTTCCTCTAAAAAATCTGGTTAAGAACCTAGAGAATGAAATAGCACACCAGATACTATTTTTCTAGAATCCTAATAATCCTGATTCATATCCCCATCCCCATGATTTTATGTTTCTATGAAGCCGAAGTCATAATATATTGTAACAGGTCCCGTTTGGACGTTACATTAAGGGGGAGTTGAATGGAATTTGCTAGGGCTAAATAGGGCCTAATTTTGTGTGATGTTTTTGGTTTAGTCATGATAATACCCGAGAGATTTTGTGAAAAGCCAGTGTGAGGATCTCCTTGTGTGTTTGAGTGAGTGTGTGGTGTGATGTTCCTTACCCCCATTTCTTTTGTCTTTTGAAATGTGACCCTACCTCAAAGTCAAGGAATGAGAAATGATGGAATTCTCTGACTCCCAGTGATGTGGCCAACTCCCCCCTCCCTCCTTGATGAGGTTAGAATCGTTTCCCCACCCACCCATTTTCCCTCCCCAACTGTAAAAGGCGGCGAGTGCCGAAAGAATTTTGCTTCGAGTTGGGCAGGGCAGAGAGGCTTGACAGAAGAGTTGCAAGGAGATGAATTGGCACTTGAGAGGACCTAGGGTCAGAACTCAAGGAAGGTGTGTGTGTGAGTGCATATTGAACAGTGTGAATTAGTTTGGTTGAAATGAAGGGCATATTAATTCATCTTCGTTTCCACTTTGCTAAACTTTTGTCCTCAGGACGTATGGAATTGTTCCATTACCAAGAGTCATTATTATTTGTTTCCAACAGGGTAAATTTGTAATGGCAGTAATGAACAGTGTCAGAAGGATGTTCCTTTTTGTTTCATTTTTTAAAACTTCTTTATATCCCCAGTGTCCAAGAAATTTTGTTTCTAATTTCTGTGTAAGGTTATGCTTATTATTTTGTGTCTCAATTAAATCGCTGTGCCAATCAAATTTCTGCATCAAAGGCTCTTCTTACCCCAATCTTTCCTACCCTCAACTAGATGCATTGTCCCCACCTTCCCCCTCTTTTCCCCTGGGGAATGGGATTCCACCCACTTTCCCTTGTTTGGCCTGTGTACTTCCAACGCTCCCATTTCAAATTCCCCAGGATGTGATCTCTCCCCCCACAATGGACGAATGAGAGGCCACAGTATGTAGAATAACATTTTCCATTGGGTTTTATGTGGACAGATTTTCAGCTTCTTGGAATTGGCCGAGATCTATTTTTTGCTGGATATGATACCACTTTTAATACCATTGTGTACTCATTGCTGTACATGATACTGAATCCTGATGTTCAGAGGAAAGTTCAAGAGGAACTGGATGAAGCAATCGGCAAAGACAGACTTCCATCTTTCCAGGATAGGGACAGGTATGTATTTACTAATATCATGTCTTCTGATGCAGCAGTTATGATTCTAAAACTCATGTACAGACAAGTCCTGATTTTTAGTTTTGATAAACCTAATTGCATAGCAAATTACTTAACATAAAACACTCCAATGACCAAAAAAGTTTGAACACCACCAAATTGAACAAGCACATGGCATAAATAAGAATTGTTTTGTGATTAGCCCAGCTGTGGTCATATACAAGAAAAAATTCCTTACCAGAGACCAGCAACAGGACAAAAACACTCGCACCAGTAATGGAATCATTCAGAAGGCTGTTAGGGGGTCCCTTTTGGGATGCCAGGGTTATGATCGCATACTTTGTATTCTCACTGAGATTATTTACAGAAATGGGATTCAGAACCAGGGATAATCATAGAGCACACTCACACCTCAAAAATACTCAAAAATTACAAGTTCTTTGTTAACTTTGTGGTATTCCATTATATCTTTCAGATGATTTAATGGTTACATTTACAAAACCACAACTTAAAAAACACACACGACCCGGGTTTCAACACTTGAGCGTCATCTTCAAGACCTGAAGATGACGCTCAAGCGTTGAAACCTGGGTCGTGTGTGTTATTTAAGTTGTGGTTTTGTAAATGTAACCATTAAATCATCTGAAAGATACTAAAAAATTCACATGCAGACATGGGAACAACTTCAATTGGAAAACAAACTCCAAAAGGCTCTCTTCTGTGAACTAAAGGTAAGCATACTATGAAAACACAAGGTTGTAGGTGAATCAGGAGGATACATTTTTGAAAAAATATAGAATGTACCCCACCAGCACACAAACGTTAGAATTACGTTTGAACCAACAAGGTTTGAAACACGTTATAATGTCCAACCATGCGAATGTTTTTTTCTCGTTTTGAAGAGACGGTTAGGATGTAACGTTCGACTAACGTTAAAAAAAACGTGAATTTTACGAAACCCACATGCCTACTCGAAAACACCTGATTTTTCAATTTTACATTGAAATTGACTAAAAGAAGGTTGACAAGATTACATCATGATATATACTAAGTCAATCAGCAAATGAGAACAATTCCACACTTTTTATCACCGTGATATTACAATCAACTTCCCATGCCGACAGTTCACCACCAAATGACAGAAATTTGCCAATTTTACTCCTTTGCTAATTCCAATGATGAGTACCTATATGTGATCTCAGACCGAAGGCCACCGGATTGTGTTACAGCAATGAACACTGTAAACTTTTTAGTATCCATGATTATGAGGACGTAAACTGCTTCTTCGCCAGAGACTCTGACGGAGGTTCACGGCAAACGTTATTGTAACGTTTCTCTAACGACTTGATGAGAGGCTCACGGAAGTTTAGATTAGAATGGTTAGGAATCCAAACGTAAGTGGCGCGCGGTAACCAAATAATGTTTTTCTAATGTTATTTTAACGTTTGTGTGTTGGTGGAGTAAATAAACATGTTTTGTATTTGTACTTAATTCCTAATTGATAGTTCATCATAGGTGATCCAGAGGTGATCAAGAGTTGTTTACAAAGTTTTGAGAAAATGAAGGATAAAGTCAACAATAAATTAAAAGTATTGTAGCTTTCAAAATCCTTGCCAGTGGCAGCACGTCATTGGCACAGTAATGCTACAAGTCATGTTGAGAATAGAGTTGAATGCTATATTTTCTGATCATGACACATTATATCTCAAAATGAGGCACAATGGAACTTAATTAACTCTGGCATTGAGCCATCCAATTATTTCTACCAAACTTTTTAGTACTTGCCATCAGATATCATCATCAAGGAGTTCCACCAATGATTATTCACAGATTCAAGGATGATTCCTATATAGCTCCTGGCAATCAGATTCCTTTGTTGATTCAAATACATTTGCATCACAAATAGCTTCATACCAATGCCCAATATTATCTCCAATCCTAAACTCTTCTTTCCTCCATCCCTCATCAATATCACTTCCCTTTACCATCATTTCCAGAGTTCACTAGGGATATGCTTTCATTCCTCATTTCATCCTCTTCTGCGGAAACTACAAAGTCTAGCCTCAAATAGCCTCATCCATGGTCACTACTACACATGGTCGCTTCATCTTGGCTAGGGACCTAAGTCAGTGGAATGCTGTTCTCTTTGATTGGCTAAAAGGATAGACCCTCCAACCTACAAGCAGCCTCTCTCACAGCCTGACTCAGGGGCTAACTGATTGCATTTGCAGTAATTTTTAAGCATACATTAGACATGGAGCCTAAAATTTTACCTTTGAAATTAATTCCTCATATTTTGTAGAGCATTTGTAAACTCTCAGAAAAATTTTATTGGTTTTGTGGTAGATAAAGTGTAGGAGTTTGGTATGAAAACTTAGTTAGTATTGATGCTGGAGTTTTCTATGAAAATTGCAAATGCTCAGGAAAACACAAGAAATCCAATTCCAAGTTTAAATATTAGGAATTTACAACAAATAATTGTTTAGAAAAATCAATATACATGAGTACAATTAGCTGATCACAGATCCAAGCTGCAAGAGGGATTATTAGTGGGTCTGAGGGTGGAGAACAGATGTCAAAGGATGGACTGGCATCTTTCAGTGATTGGTCACAAGGAGTTACAGCATAACTGACATTATTACATCAGCAATGGTCATTTCCCTTCCCTCCATGTTGGCTATAGCAGATATTTGTTCCATAGCAGTGGAAAATCCTAGTTGATCACAGCAGACATTTGCTCTTTTTGTATAGGATAATCCTCCTTGGATATATCAGGGCTTCTCATATGTCTTGATTTCTGAATGATAGTACCAGTTTGAAGGATGCTACTCAGTGTCCTGCTTGGTTGGCGGATTCAAATCAGAAGACCCTGAAGTGTTATGGAATGTCTCCATTGAGCATGCTGTACATGGTTTTTTAGGAAGTTTTTTTAGCCTTAATATTTGGTTGAAATGAATAACCTCTGTGAAAGAAGCAGAAATGAGCAACATAATTGACCCCAAGGAGTTAAATGGCGGTGGCCAAGAATGGTTTGGCCACCCCATCGAAAGCAAGAATTAACCTTGACACTCCAGAGTTTGGTACAACAACAAGTTACCACTGCTGTAAGCAATAACTTCATATTGTAACCGCATTCAAAGAATAAAACAACTCTAATCTTTAATTAATCCTTAAAAAGGATGTCTCAGTTTTGTACCAGTCTTAGCCTCCTCACAGAATTCAGGTTTTTCGAAATCTGAATATGGTAACCCTCGCTTAAGCTGACATTTGGCATAAAACGTTTCATTCATTTTTAAGCTTGAGTTTACATGCTGATTGATTGAAATTTAATGGCTAATTTCCTATAAGTTGGTCATCGTTGAAGTAGAACCATTCTCAGGATATAATAGTAATGCACATTAATGTACATATTATCACTACTTAATTTTACTCCTTGAAACTTGCATGGAACTTGATCTGGGAAAAAGACTAAAATGTCTCTTTATTTGATCTTATATGGGAAACTGACGAATAATTTTTTAAATTTAAATTTATCCATTTAAAACATAAATTTAATATGCTCATGTGTCACCTCTTTTTTACAGTCATCTTATACCATACACCGAAGCAACAGTTTTAGAAATACTCAGATCAAGCACTGTAGTTCCATTGTCTGTTCCTCATGCTCCTCTGCTTGCCCTGAAGGACATTGAATTTAGAGGATATGTTATCCCCAAGGTAAAAATAGCTTAAGTTTTACCTATCATAATCTACAAAATATCTGCTAAGTATGAACAAGAAAATATTTTAATTTAACTGATAACCAGCTGTCGAACACCTTTTTATTTCATGGAAAAGTACAAAGCTTATCAACTGTTAATTCTAAATAATTTGCATCCACAAGTAAAAATTTTCAAAATGTTACAAATACATATGTATGTTCTCTATATTAGTCACTTGCTTAAGACATTATCTATTCTGCATGAAAGATGCTTGAAGAAAATACTTGAAAATAATTTCCACAGCAGACAAATATTACTAGAAAAATATTCACTATATTTATCGATGCAAAAATTTCCATAGGCTTGAATAGAATTTTTGTTGAATTGTGTTATGAGTGATTATATACCAAGTGTCATGATTAATAAGGAAGAGTTCGCAAGGATATCAGCCTTGGTAATGTCCATGATATGGGCTAATTGTCATTTAAATTAAAGCCGAGTTCTACATAATGTAGGTTGTAAAAATATCAATTCACAATAAATCACCTCTATGATGGTGCCATTTGCAAACATATCAGGCAATTTTTTACATATACACCTAAATTTATGCATGGATAAGTGTTAGATAATTATACTGGCTGAAACTGTCATGATCAGTTAGTGTATTCATTTAAATTTGTGATCACAGTTTTGAAAAAAGATATGCTATGCAATGCTACTTTTTATAGTCATTTAGTTTTATATTATCTATTAAATTCTGAAGCAGTAGGTATGCATGGTCTTCATTATGAGCTCAACCAAAGGCTCAAGAAAAAGGATTCTTTTTATCAAGTTTCTCTGAGGAAAATATAACCTGCATCTTCTGGAATTTATGTTTGGGTGTCTGCTTATCAACTTCATGAATTCAGACACTGCCATCTCTGACTCAATACTAATAATCTTTCTCTCTTCATGAAAGGATTCAACAATTTTAGTAAACCTCCATGAACTACACTATGACCCTGAAATATGGGGCGATCCAGAAAACTTCCGACCAGAGAGATTCATTAATGCTGAAGGAAAGGTCATTCGTCATGAGGCTTACATGCCATTTGGAGTGGGTGAGTTCTCTCTTGGCCCTGAAAATGTTTGTGCAAAAGCAATTCAAATCAGTGATGTGAATAGGAATAAAATAAAAGTGACAAAAATTATGAAAGTTTGTAACAGGAATGCTATTTAAGTTACCAAAGTTAAATTCATCTAAAGCATACAATATTATTTATAGATGGTTTGAAAACTAAGGAAATATTTTGTTCCTCATAAAACTCCTGCAGTGATATCAATCCTGAGTGCATTTATATCACGAACTTGCTCAGAGCAGTGATGATATTTTTCACAACAAAGTAGAACTCCCAGACCCTTTTCCATTCAGGCCACTTTGTGCCTGCTACTTTGTCTTGGGCATCGAAACTGTCCAGTGAGTATAATTCACTCATGTAGTGGCTGAGATATAATGCTCCAATTCGTTAAAATCACCTTAAATGGCAAATTTTTCTTTACAAAATTGACAAAATATACTTCATCCACATAACATATCTAACATAGTCCACATTAAACACTCATTGGAATCTTCAATTTCACGTCCAGAGTCAAATTCATCGCTGAACTCAAGAAGACACTTTTTTGTGAAGTGGAGTAGAGAGCTATCATATTCAGTCAAAACTTAAGTAAATGAAATTCTATAAGGTCTGAACTGCATAGCATTTTCCGCTACTCTCCAGATTATAATTGGTATTATTGATGAGGTGTATTTACATTCTATACTCACATTTCTTTCGCATTTAGTTCAGAGCAAAAAGTTCTCCATGGTTTTTTTTAACTTTTCTTGCAGGCAAGCGTTCATGTCTGGGAGAAGCCCTCGCAAGGAATAATGTGTACCTATTCTTCGCCTGCTTGATGCAAAGATATTCAATGCGTGTGCCAGAGGGACAGCCAATACCCTCCAAAGAACCAATAGGCAACATTACCATAATGCCAAAGGAATTCAAAATCCAAGTGCGCCGCAGGCATTAATAAAAGTGGCTGATTTAATGGAAAAAGTGATTTTTGTGATGAAATGATTAGTGGGTACTATGGTAATGGATATCCCGAGGTATTTTTTAAAAAGCAAATAAATGCATAACACATCAGAAAAACTGTGAGCTGTGAATGAGAAAGAAATTGAAGTTAATTTTTATAATCAATTGATAAAAGAATTTCACTAATTAGTGGCTGAACATATATACTTTATATAGATTGTCTTGGGCTATAAATAAGTATTTTTTTACTTAACCAGAATTAAATTCCAGTTTCTAAAAATTCACACAATTTTTATGGCTCTTGACATGCCATAACAGACTGAAATATACGCTGCCATAAATTATTCAAAGCGGTATAATGAAATGATTTTTTTTCACTTGAATGAGTAAATTTCAATCATTCAGGAGTCTTCTCAATAGGTGAAGAACTCAAAAGCTTAACCAATTGACATTTTGTGAAAGGTAAGTCAATAGTTATAGCCCTTTGTATTGGTTGGAGTTATTTGGATGCTTGAATAAATAATATCAACCACAACTATCAACAAAAGGTCAGTGATATATGGAATCCCAAAATTTCTAGAAGATCCCAAACCATCCCACCCACTCTCATGCCTCTCTCTCCTTACATGTCACTGTAAAAATGAACCCATCCTGGAGCCCATCATCAAACTTATGAAGAAGCCTCAGTGTTGTATGGGAGTCACTGGGTTTTAATCAATCTTAGGCCTAGAGAATTCTTTAAGCGTCATTTCTATCATTGAAATGGTTCATGAAGTATGGATTATATATAGATAATTTAATCAGATATTGGCAGCATGCCATTAAGTTTCAATAACCCTTTTCATTGCCAACATATTCAAGGCAGGATGTGGAAGACTGCTGTGGTCATTCTCATAAACTCTCTAAACTTCTTAGTAGTTAGGATATTTTAAACAATGATAGTATTTGGTTCTTCCACTAATTCTTCAATTTTTTCGAAGAATCAGGATGATCTTTGAAATATGACAGAGAGAAATCTCACTGAAAGATTTTATTGGAATGGTAATATGTTAAGTATTAGATTCAAGTTCAAACTTTAAAAAAGCTGGTCAACATATTGGCTCAAGATTTTTTTTGTACTTGCACCGATAGCCAGTACATTGGCTAACTGGCTGCAAAAGGAAAATCCTAGCAAAAATATATGTTAACTTTTTTGGAAAATAAGGGGGAAAATTCCCCCCTCAAAAATATATTTTGTCACAAAAGATATGGTAACCCATTAGGCACAGTATCCAGCAATTGGCCATAGTTTTTCAGCCCATTCAGACTATTCCAGTAAAATACTTATAAGTTCATTGGGTATGCCTCTAAATGATTATATCCATAAAAAGCACTGACAGTATTTTTAGAAGCACGGGTTAGTTTTCTGCTAAACTGTGGGAATTCGTAGCTCCCCTAGATAAGATAATGGCATATATTCCTACAGGAATACAAATATCTTTGTATGATTTTGTAAATATACTGTGAAAAGTATTTATGAAATGATGCAGGAAAGGGGTAGGGCATACGGTGGGGAAGAAGGTAAGTTATTTTTCAGGTAAGGTATAATGAGTAGTGATATATACCAGGAGGGTGTGGAAGGCACGCGACTTTAGGTATCTTTAGACTGCTTGGGAGTTGAGAAATTTTTTGAGGAGAGGAAGCCCCCAACAGTGAGGAGAGCTATTAATTCACAATATCAAGGAGTAATGGCCCTTCCTTCAACTTCAGTCAACTTCTTATCTCCAACATTTTTTGCCCGTTTTAATGGTAAAAATTGATATATATGAACTGTAGGCAACTGAAAGAAATATGATTCATTAGAAAAAGGATAGGAACTTTAAAAATTAGAGTACATAAGCATAGACTAGAGGAAGTGAAATTCATCATTTGTGTCATTGCTGATGCTATGTTGGATTTGAAGTGAAAACTGCTGTTCATTCATTATGACAACATTATCTGTCATGCCAGAGAAACTTCGGGCCAATGCAAGCTCAACATGTGCACCATGTCTTCTTTTGTGTCTAGCAATCATGACTAGAGGTGTATCTCAAACATCAGGCGCCCCAGGCAAAATGGGAGGTGCAGTACTCCACACCCTCCACATTTTTCTCAGTCTCTTTGTTATTATTTTGTAAACTTCAAAATTATGCTATCTTATGAGGAAAAATATCCATGACCCTATGTGATCATGTAGTATGCTTTGCTAGTGCCAGCCCTGCCACCCATAAGGAACGCCACTACACATGATTAATATCTTCTTTCATTCTGGCAAAAGTACGATGGTACTGTGATAATTAAATAGGCATGACTCAGGAGTTGAGCTGGTTATATCGTCTCATTCTTCCCTATCCTCATGGGTGCTCACTAAATGACCTGAGTTTGTCATTGAAGTCCTAAGCTCACTAGTTTGTTACTTTTTATTTGGAAAAGTAACTGACAACTGCGATCATTGGCATACTGAGGAAGATTAGCCAGAAGGTCGGAGAGAGAATGGAAAGAGAGAATGTGCCGAACGGAACCATGCTTCTTCCGCATTAGGTTTACCTTAATGAACGCTGACCAGGGAACCACAGTTTAATATCACATTAAAAGGATGAGGTACTATGCTTTAAGTAATAGCCACAGAATCATGAGGTTGGGATCCCACTAATAAAATATCTGACCCAGCCAGGATTTAAATCAAGATTGTCTATTCCGGATGTTAACCTCTAAAACGATAAATTTACCAAAATATAATTCCAAGCAAACAAGTGAAATCTCGTTCCACGTCGTTCGCAACGCCAGGAAATGCAAATCCTACTACTTCATACATGGAAAAACATTCCTCACAAGAAAAGGAAAATCATACATTATGCACAGCTTACATACCGTTTCTACACAACTTTAATGCAACGCAATTAAATTGTCTCTTTGATTTCCCTGTTAAGCTCAATGTCTTGATAAATTACCAGGAGGCTTAACATCAATCGCCAGGACTCCGCCAGAAGAGGAAACGAGAGGAAACCCTTTCAGTCGCCATGGCAAGAACGGATCATCGACCTCGTAGGTACCCTAGGTGACGTAACTGTGGTCAGTGGCTAATTTGATGACACTTTGTAGGCGAATACGGAGGTACGGACTTCTATTTTCACACTTCGTTTGTTTGTCTAGCAACGCGATTAAGGAATTTATTTGGCTGAATGTAGAATCGGTGATGGTGCTTGATGTTGTAAAATGCTGATTGCAGGTATGATTTTAGGGAGTTTAGTTCGTATTATTAACATTGAAATATTTAAATAAACATTTTAAGCGCTGAATCACATCTGTATTCCCTTCGTTGTCCCCGCACTAGGCGTGGCATGCCGTTGTCATGTAGCCTGTACATGCCTCTTGAATTCGTCGTAATTAGTAAAGTTAATGGTTATATGCTGCTACTGGCCTGGCGCGGAGCGTACTTTTGCCGTAATTTTATGTGGAATTTTCACTATTTCAATCTTTTGTTTCCATAAAGGCTTGAAAACATGTTGGTGTCTCACATTGTTGAACCTCAAATGGTGTGACCGATTGAAAAAAGTCTTATCCAATGAATGTGGTGAGTACATCTGCACCTCTCTTTTGCTAATTTACAATTTAAATTTTTATGGAAATCTATTGTACACGTAACCAATCAAAGTCCATTTGATTATTCTAATTATGAGAAGTAATAAATAGCCATTATTTCAAAGGTGAGTAATGACGTCATTCATCAGTCGTTACTTGTCTGAATAGTTGGGATTCGCATGCTTGAAGTTTATTCGATGTTATTATTGATTTATTTTTTCTGAGTGTAAGTTTAAACATCTATGTTTGTACGACGCAAATAATTTCATGATTGATCATCTCTATCTTTCCCACGATTCACTGGTAGTTCCAAGGAATTATTACCTTGATGCATATTTATTCAGTATCCATTTACTTATGCCAAATTCATTCCTAGTTCATCTCCACGATTACTTAAAATGCATGCCATCTGCAAAAATTATTTGAATACGGTACGTCAGCTACCTAGCAGCAGTTGCTATTGAGTGACAACCTATGAAATCGCGAGCAACAATTCTTTCAATTGTTGATCTTCTAAACCCGAAGGTGATTTGGACTGGCTTTGTCATCGGCGATGCGGTAAGTGATAGTTAGCTACGCGTTAGCGACAGAAAATGAACCGGAATGGGATTTTTCTTTAATGCGTACGTCAGGGGAAGCTGCGAGCCCCTGGCAGATTCAGCCAACCGGGAACCGAAATCTACTTCGTGGCGTTAGTGGCTACGTGAAGATGGCGACCTCATGTAAAGCTGTGTTTATACGATGCATGTACCCGCGCGGGTTTACCTTTAAAATTTCTCCGCGTATATACCCAAAATTGCGTAAATCCATGAACGCGTGGTCATAAAATAGCCCGTTCTAATTTGGAGCATTTGTCCATGCATCTGTTCAGCCACGTTCTTGCGTGGGTACTTGCATCGTGTAAACACGCCTTGAGAAACAATTGTCGTCCTGGGTGCATTAGCGGCTTGGTTTTTTCGTAGTGATTTCATTCTTGTGGGTTGGGCTGGGTGGAAGCATGAGGCGGCTGTTCGTTCGGTAATATGGAAATTCGGACCATCTGTGGTCACCGTTACATTTCCTGTGACGAAACTTCGGTAAATAGCGACGGAACACATAATTTTCCCTTCTGCCCCGATTGAAGGCTGCAATTTTCCTCCAATCAGACGGAAGGCATAAGCGAAGTTGCCAACTATTTCTCGCTTTCTCGGGACGGGCTTTTTGGCGGCTGTCGCTCCTTAAATTGTTTAAATCCAGAGCATTTGCTAAAAAGCTCGAAATGTTGAGGATTTGACTTGCTCTCATTAAAACCTACCTTGATCGGTAGATTACTATCATGGTTATAACATGACAATTACCTTAGTCATTGAGGTGTTGCCGTATATTTCCTCATGGTCACTAGCACATCGGCTGGAGCACATTCTAGCTGAGTGGAACTTCGGTGAAGATGGTATTCTATCAGTTTAGAGTTGGTGACGTCACAAATGTGATTGTAACACGCTCTGTGCTTGGCAAATTGAAACTGTGTGAAATTGAAATACGTGATTATACTATGGCCAATATCTCTCATATAGAGATTGCTGATATAGAATGGGCCAGATTCAAACAGGCGTGTTGAATAGATCAACGTTGAATGGGTTTTTCGCCGGCGATTTATTGCTAACCGCGTAGTATGCTAGCGTCTCTCGCAAATAAAAAGTGTCATAACTTATTCAAAAGGGGTTATGTTGATCTCAGGCAGTAATTTGGCCATGTTATGTCATAAAATGTTTATGGAGTGACATTACATAAAATGTTTTTATTCCATGAATTGTGGGAAATTTGCGATTTTAGTCGAGATGAAAGCAGGCGTTTAACGTAATGTTGGCTCTTGATTGTGAGTACTCTGGGTAGTCTATGTGCATCTTGCTTGCATGGCGATGCATAGGTCATGCTGGCGAAATCACTAATCTGTAAATTTGTATTAGGGATAATCGTTTTTAAGCGTGTTGTTTTATCCTCGTTCGCCATCGTATCTGACATCATACTCTGTTCGCTCCCATACAAACCTTCATCTCGAATATATGCAGCCGTTTTCTTTCATTTCCTTTAAGGATCTTCCTGTCTGCGCCAGACAATATGACGCTATTAACGATCTTTACCTTACATTCTTGCCGAAGGTCCTCGCAATCCTCTTCCTCCTGTTGCTTAACTCCTGCTTTGCTAGGGAAATTCTCCTTAAGAGGGATTATTTCAACGACTGCAAATTTTGGTTACTTCTCAATATTTTTTTACTCATTTGTATTACACGTACGCCGTACCAAGTTTCTTCTTACAAAATCGTTTAAAATAATGAAATGAGTAGCCATTTGTGAAAAACTTCCTACAACCGAATACAAAATTATGCTATTGGCAAGCATAGGAACAGATTTTTCATCCCCACTACTTATATGGCTGACATTTGTCCGTAAAACCCACTCTTCGTATGTAGTGTGATATTCGTATGGACTTGAGTTCAGTGAAAATATAAATAAAAATCGTGAGTCATGAATACCTATGTTCAGATTTGGCTCATAGCAACTGACTGGTTGCTAGATAACTCATTAACAATGTATTGACATTTGCAATTTTAATTATTTGGTGATGTACTGGTCATGTTAGGTGTAAATGCGAGTAAAATTCCTCTAGATTATTTTGAATTCCCGGTCCTGTTTATCAATAGAGTTTCCATCTTCATCTCAGTGTACGTCCTGCCTGCCGCACGTGTGTCCTAATTTTTCTCTGCTCTCGCATTGTGGCGCCTGCCTCATTTTTAGGAGAAGTATCGAGACTGCTTTTACGGATTCCTCTGGCCAAACATCATGTCCGTAGGTATGACGAGTACGTTCGATGAAAAATCTTCTACCTAAAATGTTATATCTTTTTCTTCTATCTTAATTCCTGAGCAACTCCATGTACTGCTTTTCTTTCCGTCATTCCTCGTAATGATTTCATCATGTAATTGTCGAGTATCTCCGGTCCGAGGTTAACCCTATCTACTGTTCTCACGTTCTCTAGTATATCAACTTTAACAGGTTAATTTTCGCTCTCATAATTCTTTCCCTGTTCTCCTCACCTATCCTGGATGTCTTACTATTAGATAAATATCTTCCCTGTGTTGTCCTAAACTGTTAGTATCGTTAACTTTGGCTTGCCTCCCGATTTCATTTTATCGTGCTACGCAACCACTTCCTCCTCTTCATGTAACTCTTCTCTTTCCTCATATTTGCATATTCTCCAGTTTTTGTTGCCTTGTTGGTTACTCGCCGAAGTTTGTTATTCAATGCCTTATTCTTCCTCTTACCTTTGTCGGTGTCAACGTTTTTCCACACCCTTCTCTCCTCCATTTCCGAAGTCGTTTCTTCTGTGGCCCAATTCTTCTTTATATTTTTAATTTCCATTGATCATATCTTTTTCTCTGCCTCTCCTATTATTTTCGTTCGTGTACTTACGCATTTTCCTTCTATTGTTCTCATTTCATTTGGTTTATCTATGTTCCTTTACCCTATCACTCAATATTCCCGACTTTTCAACACTTATAAAGCTTCCACGCTCCTTGTTTTTAATCTTCAACTTTTGCTTAGTTCTTTGAATCTTGTATTACTTGTCATATTAATTAAATTATGGTCTGATTCTGCATTTGCCACCGGATAGCTTCGCAAGTTTTAGATACAGTTTTTAAACGTCTGCATTACCATTTAGTAATCGACTTCATATCGCTGTTTCCCATAATTTTCCATTAGTACCTACGTTTGGGTTGTTGATCAAACCAAGTATTTCTTACTTATAATTAATTTCCTCTATAAAGTTTAACTGCTTTCTTACTACGATCGTTTCATATTCTAAGCCCATAACTTCAAAATTCATACAAACCCCTCCCCTCGCCCTCCACTGCATTCCATTTGCCCATAACTGCCATATTTTTGCCCATTTTTCTATAATTATCTCCTCTAAGTGCCCGTACAGCCCATCCACTTCTTCCCTGTGGTTACTTGTTGGCATTTACTCTTGGACCAATACGATATTCATCGGACAGGCCTTTATTTCATTCACATGTATCCTGTCTTTCATCTGTTCAGTGTTTACCACACCCTGTTTCCCACTTTTGAATCCGATGCCACATCTATCCCACTTTATTTTCATCTCCCTTTCACAATAAACTACCCTGCAACTATTGCGCTATAAGTATTCGAATTCCCTCCATGTCACCTCTTACGGTACCAAAACGTCTATTTTCGTTTAATATATGCTATGTATCGTTGAAACACCTGTCTGTAAACAATGTGTTGATGTAGGTGATACGGAGAGATACAACTTTCCAGATCAAACACAATAATAATGACCAATATTGTATTTCATTAACAATCACGGAAACTATGGAGGTCGTGTGAATTACGTTACAGGAAATTCTTTATACTTTTCTTAATTAATGTTTTATATAATATACCATTTAATACTTTAGTGCATCACGAATTAAGCAATTTTCAAAGAAGGATAATAAATTGGAGAAATTGATATTCCAGCCAATGTCGATGTTTAGCTTCCTAATTATTTAAGGAAAAAGCTACTGTATGTAAAAAAAATCTCGAATATTATTTTTTAGAACAAACTGAAAGGTTTAACCGTAGCTTCATTATCAACTCATGGAAATGAAATTTTTAAGGTATATGCTGTGAATTCATGAAAAGTGGAACGGAATTAATTAACATTTCAGAATACAGTCTTATAGAGACGCAAATAAGTCTGATAAAATATTTTCTTGTATTTCTGAACTTCCGCTCTGCTCTGCTTTTTTTCATTGTATACCTCGTATTTTCTCAGACTCAAAGATGTATAGTGAAAGAACTTAAAGTGGACGCTTTGGAAACGAACGCATTTGAGGAATTATTAGTTCGTGGCTAATCACTAGCGAGGAAAGTCATGTTTTCAATTTTTTTTTACCAATGAAGAACTAGAGACAGTCATTATCATCGCAAGTGTTCCAATTGAGTTCGTATGACTAGGTCTTGCAAATTTCCTGTGCAACACACTACCCTTATTCGCTGTCAAGAATAACTGAAGAACAAGAACAGAGCCATAGGCGATGAGGAAAAAGAAAATGGAAATTGAATTACTGGCAGGAATATTTCGAAATAGGACACTGTCTCTGGCGTTACTCGGTGGACCTCCTTCATGATGAATGAAAAAACACCTGGATATGATTCCACACTTTGTTTAAAGCAACACGACCTAGGTTTCAGCATATCATGCCATCATCAGGTGATCCTGATAATATTATAATCACTCATGTCGTGGGTAGTATTCACACAAAGTAGCATTCATGGGGGGTTTCCCAACGATACGATTTTGTGTCCATCCTGATGATGGCATGAAATGCCGAAACCTAGGTCGTGTAGCTTCAAATAAAGTGTGGAATCATAACCAGGTGTTTTTCATTCATTATTACGACAGAGATTCACGAGGGCAGGTATCCATTGCTTTTATTCTGCAGAAAGAAAAGGATATAGATTGTCATTTCAAGCCAACTGTCTTCTATTTCATTAGCATTTTCATCAAAAAGCGAGCAGTCGATGAATTCTGGCAGCCATAGGACATTAAAGCAAACAAAAATTGTAATCACTCATGACGAGGGGAAAGTAGTATTAAGGGGGGGGGGGAGGGTTCCCAACGATACGATTTTGTGATCAAGTTCGTTAAAGCCAGCCTTTCTCTCAAGCTGCATATCTGTAATTTCTTCTCTATAAAACAGATATCAGCAGCGACTTATCCAAGCCTCAGGTCTCGTAAAAAAGACGTGAGGCTTGGAAAAACGGTAACTTAGAATTAGCATTGGTTTCACGGAGGGTGAAATGGGTTCCCACACTTGGACATCTAAGACCAACTCCCTGCTGGGCAAATATGCTTGCACCAATATGCAAAATGCTGGTAACATTTCGTAAATGTCTTTAATTACGGAATACTATAAAGGAAACATCTACTGGTTGCCAAATAAAAACTTTTTTCTTTTCCCCAGAGATAGCAGTCGATTGTGCTCATATTAAAGTGAAAGGTTTAGTAAGGAGATCTGACTTAAGAAGACATAGGTAACGAGATTGTCTCAAAGCAGGAGGGATAGAAAAAATTTCAAATATTGCTGACAATATGCTAGGAAAGGTGAAATATTGTCGTTACATGAGCAGTATCCTGGACGAGAAAGGATTTAGAAGGCATAAGGCGAAAGATTACGTTGTATAAGTGGGAATTTGTGAAGACTCTTTAATTTATTTTCATCATAATGCATAATATCTTGCTAACTACCTTAAGGATTTTTTTTGGTGGGAGATAAGTTTTCTTAAACAGTCACTACACTATAATGTACTAAAATTAATGCACCAATGATTAATTATTCTTAACCTGCAAGTTGCTGTCATAATGTGAAATTTGACCATCGTACATTGCCAAATTTTAAGCTATCCGGGACTAGCCACGGAGTTTCACTTTTACGGAGTCACCCGCAATGCACAAATGTGCGAATTTCCACAGAGAAAAAATCATCCGCCTTGACCGGGATGTCTATCAAACTATCTATAAAAAATCCACAGGGAAAGAGGACGCCTCTGTAGCTTAACTGGCTAAAGCACTCGGCCGGAAATCGAGGGATCCGGGTTCGTATCCCGGTCAAGGCGGATGATTTTTTCTCTGTGGAAATTCGCACAATCGTACATTGCGTTAAATGTACGTTTCCAGTGTTAGAGGAACGGTGAGTTCGAGTATTTGGCTATAATTAAAGTGCGCAGCTTTCATGAGTTGTATAGGAAGAATGCATTACATGCTGTCAGTACTACGTTGCTGGCTGAGATAGAAGTATTAGTGAGCAAATCAACTAATTAGCTACACAAACTATCTATAAATCAAATTATTAAGTCTGAGTGGCTTATAATATGGTATTTTGTGTTTAGTCTTTAGATACTGCTCATGTAACGACAATATTTCACCTTTCCTAGCATATTGTCGGCTTCATTCCAACTCGATATCCTGTAGTATAGGATTCGTAAACTTAGATTGCTTCGTCAGAAAGTAGATCGTCTTACAACAAACATGAAAGATTATGTATACATTCTAACCAACGGTCTGAAATCGATGCCCATCCTAGTTTTTACGGCTGTTATTTTATAGAATACTTACCGATAATAACGTACAAATAATCTTCATCGAAATTTGATTATATGCATGGATTATGTCACATTCTCGAAAACTGCAATATGTGATTGATTAAACTCCATATCTTGTAGGTTTTAAGCATGAGACATCCAATGGGCTAGTTATGACTGGCATAGATTGGCGAAGTGACGGAATATGGGTTCGAGAAAAATTTCCAGGATAATTCATGAATAGCGTGGGAATCATTTCGGACTTTAAAGAAGACTATAATAATTTTAATTAAAAATTAACTTAAAATCAAAATACGAACAAAGGTCGACCTCCAGGTATTTTAAATTTACGTATGCACACCGACATTATACTTCGTGAATCGATCACGATATGGATTTCATTGAAGTCACCACTGCAGCCGAAAGTATTTATGTTTTACTTCTCCTCAAGACAATATTACAAAAAAAAGTTTCAGTAAATGTCCACGCTCACGAGCCAGGAGTTGGGACTCGACGCATCGCGACACGTCCAACGAAAAGGCCGTGACCTCCTTTATCTGATGACGAACCTGGACGTTTTATTAACCAATGAGGTAGAGGGCGGGGGCGAGGAAGACGATGGGAGTTTAGTGGAGTTTTTCCTGGTTTTTCACCCCGGATAGAAGGCTTCAACGGAGATGATGTGGCGCCGCTTGCTTCCGGTCTCGAAAAGATGTGCCCTTCGGCACGATCCGACGTCGCGGCGGCAGGAGGAGAAGGGTCGCCCAGCCAGCCCCCTTAAATTAGCTGTCACGGGGGTCCGATTCCTCATATCGAACGAGATTGGCTGTCGTTAAAAACGTGACGATGGAGCGGTAATCACTTAAGAGATATGCCACGGCGGGGAAGAATAATGTATGGCCCTCTAGGGCTGGTGGAGACGAAGCTATTACAAGGTGAGATATTAGGAACTTTCGATTCAAGGAGTTAGCTCCGAACGGAACACATCAGCGGAGCATTCCAACGCACGATAACGACGTTGAAATTAACGATTTGCACTTGAAAAACGTTTGGTAAAATGCCAATAGTTAGCATTTTGTAGGTGAACAATAATTATGGACGAAAGTTTTGTGAATAGTTATGGAATTCGTTCTAATAATTATTTAACAGTGTAAGATTTTTACTACAGAGTTATAGACAAATTTACAGAATCCATGTTTGACGCCTTTTATGACAACCCAATCAAAAATAGTAATCGAATCTATGCGATTGTAGAAGTTCTTTTGCTGTTGAGTGCAAATAAACTCTGCTCCCGATATCTAGTGAAGTTGAGAGAGTTTGTACAACTTCATTGTTGTGTTGCGGAATGAGCAGCGCAGTATAACCAATGGAAAGTTCCCTCTATCATGAGCATAGTGAGTCTATGGACGCCGTTGGCTCCTCCAGATTGGAAAACCAGGAAGAAAAACAATAACGAGAGACGGATCTCAGCTCCTCATCCCGCGGTTTTCGTGAGAATACTATTAATGGTAAATATTTCACTCATATCCGTATGAGCTTTCCCTACCTGAGATGGCATGATAGAATTACCACTGGAGTAATGAGAAAAATAGTAGGAAGGTAACCACGATGACGATACATCAACTATGCTCCGACTAGAAACAATTACAGGAGAGAATTCAGTGGCCTGAAAAAAATCATGTTTGGGCTATGGGGCTCGGTAGATCAGAAGCGTGAACCACTGGAAAAACAAGCCAGAAATTAAGGAAAGCCGTCAAAATTTGAAGTTGGAGAAGAACAATAAAGATTATTTGGACGGAAAGAACGAGAAAGAAGGAGTTATGTTTTAGAGATGATGAAGAAAGGATTTATGACTCTAGGTGCTGTATGTTTTGGTTTTTCCCCGAAAATAGGGTTATGAGTACTAACTTTATTTTATTTTCATAATCGGAAGTTTGTGTCGAAAAAGGTATGATGAGAATAGTCGGTGATGATATCTACTTAATACGTTATATTAGGTCTACTATACTTTTCAAGGGAATTTTAAGATGATGCTCTGAAACACGCTCACCTCCATGTTTGCTTTTGACGTCGCAAGGCGGTAAAAACCGTGCATGTCTAGCATTTAAAAACATTAAAATTATCTTTATTTAGCATAATAATGGACTGAAGTTATTACTGATTACTTACATCCAGGAAAGGAAAAGAAAAACTTTGTATAGTCCACTAAAAATGATTTAATTCACTTCTCCAAACAAGGTCTTCACTTGCACAGGTAATTTGAAGGCAGGTTTTACAAAACATCCGACGATTATATATAGCATATAGGCGCAAGAAAGGAGGAGGAGCGGGAGTGTAAGGGAAGAAGAAGGAGGTGGGGGGCAAGAACAAATCGGAAAGTCACGACTGAATGCGGCGTCAGGGGAGAAAGGAACGGGGAAATCAGAGGTGAGTGACGTGGGAAAAGAGCGTCATTTAGAAGTTTCTCGTTTTTACCAAAAGAGGGTAATATTCTAATAGGAGAACCTCTAGCTCAAAATCATTCTGATGGTCATGAAGTCTAATCCTTACTCGTTTGCCTTCACTCATATGAAGTGGGCAATAGTCAGTCTTTTGCTGACTCATTTTGGGAACTACGTTCAAGCTTATCGAATTTTGAATAATATTGGAAGTGGGCTTTTTCTGAAGGGAATTCACTTTTATCAAGGCCAATACTCTGTATTCCTGTGAAATTATTTTTGCCTTTTAGCGTGTTAAGAGTTCAAGCTGTTTTTTATGATGGTAAACATGGTACTGCCTGGTGACCTAACCAGCCGGAACGGGTTTTTTTGGCGTATGATTTGCAGAAAATTCGTGCGTATTTAACGTGTCTCGCATTTAAAATTATACTAAGTTTGGTAATTCGAGGTTTAATTTTCATTTGCAGCCTTAATGTCGGGAATATTAATCTCTGGTTCATAGCTCTGTTATGTGATTCATCTAAAGGTACTCCGATAGAAATATGTAAAAATTCATATATGCTAATATGTGTTTGACGGATTAAATATCAATCTAGTTGATTTTGGACTTCCCTTAGCAGCGAGGCCATCATTTTTAATGATTAATTGCGCTTTTGTGGCGATACTCTTAGTGGCTAGTCAAGCTTTTAGATTTTTCTTGTACCTAATATTTTCCGTAGGGGTCATAACTCATAAAAGTAATTTTTTCGGTCGGTTTTCGGGACGGTTGTGAAAGTAGGAATTTTCTTCGATATTTCTTGGGTTGTATCGAGTAAGAACGCTATCTTTCTTTACTTAAACACTTCATTTCTTGAATTGTGTACCTATCCACTCATTCCTTGTCACAAACACAAACAACCGTCTTGTTAGCATGTTACCCAAAGCAGTCTGTTGAGCTTTCGTCTACTAACTACACGTGGGTTTCGCTCATTTACCATTCTCGGCACGTGATTCTCTGAATGATCAAAGGGCTCTGAAGGCGAAGTTCAAAGAACACGCATAAGTTGTCATTAAGCCTGTAAAAGAGGGTCGAGTTGGTTAATCGTTAATCTGATAAATCGTTTAGAAACCATTTTCCATGAAATGATGTCTGTTATTATTCCTCTCAGGAGTGATATTTATTGTTACATACGTAAATATCTCATAACTGGAGGTAGAAATTCCATTAGACTATAATTATTCTTAAGGTGATATCAAGGAGAAATTCATCAGCACTGAGACGGTTAATATTGGTTTCGTCATTGAAAACCGCTTGGTCCACATCACCGATCTCCGGCTCCGGCCCGGACACATCTCCGGCTGGGGCATGGGCCATCCTTTTTCGCAAATCAACAAACAACGGCGTTAACCATAATTATCTTAGAAAAGACAAGATAAACGGCAGGACAGTGTTCAATCTGAATTTCTTCAATTAGTATAGCAGTAAGTTAAAGTTCAACGATAGAAACATAAATTCAACTGTCCTCGCGCAATTTAGTCTAGTTCCCTTGATCTTAAAGATATTTCACCCTATTTTAAAGGCGTCATTTTTTATAATTTCTTCCATAGTGCTCCAGCTTTACATACCTATTCTGCTTCTGCTGTTTCCCGGCATTACTTCTCGCAAGCCCTCTTAATATTAAGACCCCTGAGGTACCTCCTCTTTAGAATATCTTCAATCACATTCACCCATGATTTTCACGATCTACCTCTTTCTCTCACGCCGTCCACTTTGTTATGAAATACCTGCTTGGCTATTCGACCCTCTTCAATTCTCTTGACAGGGCCAAGCCAACGAATCACTCTCGTTTCATATTCGTCCTTTAGCGGAGCATCCAACCCGCAATCTTTTATTACCCGCTCATCCCTAATCCAATCCACTCTATTATGTTGGTCCATCAAGAGGCGGATATCATTTTTACATGTATATTTTCCTACGAAGCCACAGGTGCGATGCTAACAAGCCTGATAATGATTGGAGGATTCTATGACTGGCCTTTATAATCGAGAGCAAGGTACCAGTGTTTGACCTCTCGAAGATGATTTTTCTCGCGTAAAATGGCAAGCAATATTTATCACTCAAGGAATTAAATCATTCCTTGGCTCGCCAAAAATGTTTGCTTTCATATAAAAATATATTTTTTTCTGATGATATCAGGTCCATAAATTCTTTCCTAAAACACTATATGGGTATTTATTATGAGCTAATCTCGAGGAATATAATTCTTTCATTCAAAAACGAAGACTTTGCTCCTTAGGAGCAAGAAAGCAGATTTCGATGTCTTCAGGCTTTACGATTTGGTTATCCATTGTCATGAGTAAAGACAAAATGTGTTTGCTCACAAGTATAACATGTTATGAACGTAACGGCGTCATTATCTGGTGCCTGATGATGACGACGCTGCGTGGAAACATGTTGTGCCATAAGTGAATCCTGGTGAAAAAATACATTTTGTCTTTCCCTCAGTGAAGAAAGCAGAGGTTCCCTTCCAAATTTGAATAATAATACGAGGTGCACCCTGATACAATTTACATCATCCCGATCATATGGCCAGAGAGATAGCTGCGGGAAACACACCTGCGTATTCAGTTAAAAAACGCTATTATTTTACTGACTGTTGGCATTCCGCTATGTCTCCTGGTGGTCACGATTTTACATCATGTGCTACGTAGCACTCCACAATAGTGTCTTTCGTACATAGCCAAACAAGGTCGAGGCTTCTCATGGCGCAGACGGTCAAAGCGTACCTATGTTACACGGAAAATATGTGAAAACGTGTTTGCTGGAAACTGCATAGTAAATGTCAGGGGACAAATGGAGACTGTCATTTCGGTTTTTCCCCGGACGTCAATCGTAGAATTCATGCAGAATAATAATAGCAGAATAATCATGAACTATTTCTTCGATCGCTTAGCTTGGGCGTAAAAAAGTTCATAATGGTTGGACAACCACTCTGTTCTATGAAGATAGGACTATGATCAAGGAAAATCTATGTAAAAAAAGTCGTGTGGAGCGTGGCACTCAATGGATCATAAACGTGGACCATTGGAAAACCAGGCCCGAAAAGATTTGAAGCCTGTTGTTGCTTTCGAAACCTCTTGTTGGAGTAGGGTGCTGAAGATTCGATGGACAGATAGAATAAGAAATGAGGTATGTAGAAGAGAAGGAAAGGAACATGTGGAGACACTCTATCCTAAAGAAGAACTAGATGGATTGGGCACACTGAGGTACAATTGTTTTGTGAGAAATATAATTAAGGGAAGAGTCCCGGGATATATACCGTGACCACATCAAGAGTAAAGAATTACTTGGTAGTGAAGGAACTAGCATTAGGGAGAAGGTTGTAAGGTTGCAGTCCACCAATTCTAGAAATGAGCGACCAACGCTGCCTCGGGGCAATCGTTTCGCGTAACCTATCGACTGGCCCTTTCCCACAAACTTCCTCTTTACTCAACTAATTTTCCCATCGTTCCCTCGTCCAAGATCCTTCTTTTTTTATATGCCCCTCTCAAACTCGTAAAAAAACACCCGTGTCCTTTTAACCTTCCTATCCCATCCCCTCACTTCCCTCCTCTATTCATTGGGGGATATCCATACAGGCTGTTGTGATGTTCAAATTTGTTATGTTGCATGCTCTTTTTTGGTAATTATAAACTAATTATTCTTAGCTTGGCATTGTAAACTTCCTTAAATCTACATCGAAGAGGGTATTCATTAATTGGACACATTGTTAAAATTAGTATCTTCTAGCAGTCTGGGCTCTGATCCGGGTTCGTCGATACGAGCGAACATATAGTCTCATAACTTTTAGAGGGATTAAGGTGTGAGCCCCTAGAGACCCGGAGGCTACATGCTAGGTTTAGGTTGCTTGGGATATTCAGAACTGGTTTCAGAGCGACACAGAGAATATTATCATGACGCCTCACTACATATCTAGGTCTGACAGAAGCGATAAAATGAGAGAGATACAATGCCGAACAGCTTCCAAAACTCGTTATTTCCGCGCGCAATAAGCGACCACAATAATATCTGGACACCACTAAATACACTCACCATTTCACCTGCCAAAACGTTACATCTTTACACGGCTGGTGACCTAACACCCCTGCCACACGCCCATGCGGCGGCTCGCCGGGTAGTATCTAGACGTAGATGTCACTGAACTTGGATGTCCATCCGGTATCCATTTTTGTGACCTTATCGTCTTTACGGCATCTATGCGCGGGCGTACGCTAAACGCACATTGGATATTACTTCCACGAATATTTCGCGAGGAATTCTCTGTCGATTTCTTGTTAGAAATCAAATGTTTGGTGAGATTTTTATGTATAGATAATCGTGAAAATTTGCATTTGTGTACATAATTTTAATGTATATGTATGTAGTGAGTAAAAATAGTGAAGTTATTGGTGAGCCAGTTAAAAAACTTCCTTCTGGGGAATCCGAGCGGAAGAAATTACGTCATAAGCTCGAGATGGTCGAAATTGAAAATGTAGTGTTGAAGGGAAAAGTGAGTGACCCAGAAAGGCACGATAATTACCTCGAACAAGACGCCAATCGCATTTGTATAGAGATGCGCGGTGTTTCATCCGAATTTACCAGCGACCTGATGAGTTGAGTCATTGGAATTGGGAAAACACTTGAGCTCGTGATTCGGGAGGAGGGCATAGATTATATTTACCGCCCGTGATCAACCAGGGAACCCGTATTGTCATGTGAACATTGGTAATCGATAGATTATGAAATACATTAAATCAATTACGTTTATTTTGTAATGGAAGGTCAAATATCACTGAATTATCTAGTTTCAGTGCTAATCTTGTAATTATTCTCTTAATTTTGTTTTTTTTTAATTTTTAGTTTTTGTTTCTAAACTTTATTTCAACTATTTATGATATTAATTTCAAGTATTGTATTTAAACTCAATGCATGAAATCAATTGCAATTTATGTTATTTATTTCAATTTATATATATTTACTCTAATTACCGTAATTAGCGTGTTGAGACATCATGCAAGTTTGAGAGGCCGAGGCCGGCCCACAACAATAAACTTTTATTATTGTTATGTTTGGGAGAATGTGGAAAAAATAGCCTGTTGCCGGTTTAATTTCTTGACAATTTAACGCTGTTGTAACCCGCAGCCTTACGGCACTTGACATACAGTTCGCATTAATTCGATGACATGAGTACAAATTTTCTCCTAAACGAAACATAATACGTTAAATGCTATAATAATGGCTCCTGGAAAACATCAAGGTACAATGATGAAGAAAAGTTAGCATTCACTTATAATTTTTGCTTAAATTCTGATTCCGCGCCGTAAACCCAAGGCATAAAAGTGCTATAATGGAGGCGAAAATTTTAAAATATAATTATTCAGTCACTTATATAAAAACATGGATGGTTGTTTTCACCGTATAAACAGATATACTTAAGTGAAGTGAGCTCCTAGAATTTTTTTTCGACCAAGTTGAAAATTTATTAAAATGTGCTCTCAACAACTCGGGATTCACGCCCCAGCCACCTTAACAAAAATTCACTGTACATAAATATTGGGAAGAAAATAACGAAAGGCTTTGTGAGCAGGGTTTCAAGGGCGCATTACTTTCGCGACTGCCTCCTCTCTCACCTTTTTCTCCTGATATATCCTTACTGAATATATCCTGGCTGACACCGTACTACTGATTCTTGGTTCACATCCATCTAGTTGGAGGTAGATGGAGCTCTGGGGTCTAATGGATACCCGATCAAAACCCTAGGCACAAACAATATAGTAAGAAATTATCTATTATGATAGTTTTTCGGTTCGAAGAATCCTAGTGGCGATCGATATTAATAGTTCAGCTCTCAAATATTCGTTACACCGACAGTACGTGTCATGTTGTTATTTCCTAGTTTAGGCGGGAGGCAATGAAGCACTCTTCATAAAACAGACATCACTTGTTTCACAACGTGAAACTCAGAGTGGTGCATGAATATCCTAACTGAATATCAGCATCATATCGCAATTACAATTTCATATTTCGATGGAGGCGATTAGCCATATATCGCATCATATCTCATTTTGCAGTTCCCATTATTTCACATTTACTAACGAGTAATGCTTTATAGCTTATTGACCTTAAAGTCGGTTACTTCGCTTCATTACTCGTTTCTTCAGCTCTATAACTTCATTGCTTTCCGGGCTCCTATTATATCTGAAAGTAGCATTTCAATTCTGCGTCAAAATGGACGCGAATCCCTTGAAATCCTGATCATTAATCAGGATGTGCGATCATTAATCAGGATGCGAGTGGATACAAACAAATGCAAATAAATTAATTTACCGGTTTAAATCATTTATACGTCGTGTGTTTATTTTTGGAAATAAGATATAACTTAAGGGCCAGGACTTGTGAATATCCTAGTGATGAATATTAAGCATCTACTAACAGATGGCGCCAAAAAAATGAAGCTGTGCTGGAGGTAAGAGATAGTTTTGTAATCAAACTGATTCCATAAAGAAGAAAATTTTTTCCGTGTACTATTATTTTATAATTATTATATGACAAAATGGTACAAAAATGGGTTGATAGAACATAATGTATTGTACTTTTGTCTTTAAGTAAGAAATAGTATGTCCATGCACACTTGTACTAAAAAAATAGAAAATGTTCGAAGCTTTCTAGTAATTATAATCTCATCCACAATGTGCAATTAATTACGTTATATACAGGGAGGTGAAGGATTTTCCCGCCAGCTGGTGAATTTGTTAGTGTATTTCGTAGTATAGCAATTTAGAATGAAGTCGATGAGCCGTTTCAAATGATGTAAGTGGCCGCTGTGAAGGTCATCTTCAAGGGTTGTAAAAGTGTTTCCAAAGTTGACCACACTTGTACGGGGTAGAAGCTCAACGTTGAACGTTTAGTAACACCTTTGCAGTGATAAATTAACCAATAAGGACATTTAAGCCTTGAAAAGTGATAAAATTGCGATTTTTTACCGACTGCTCTCTTGTTGTAAATAAAACTGCTACTTGAAGTTCCATAAAGAGATTTCCATCATGCTCTGTGGTAAATGAAATTCTAAAATAATTGATGTAACAACAGCATCCTCGCTATGCTTTTCAAGGGCACAATTAAAAATTCTTTGAAATTTTTCAGTGAGTAGAACTTCTACATTGTGGTTTTGAGTCTTTTAGTAAATTAAAAATTTACTTCCTAGTTCTGTTTAAATATTCTGGCACTCTACATGTATGTCTAGTTATCGCTGGTGGCTGAGGTCGAAAAATATCGCATTATGATATATCGCATATCGCGGTAGGAGCATTTCAATGTCGCTCAGTTTTTATCATTATCCATAATGACTATATTGCTTTCCTTAAGTCTTTCTCCCTCCCTTCTCATTGTCGTCTCTCCTCATTGTACCGTCGGAAATTCGCAACATAGATAAATTTCGCCCGTGTCTATCTCCCCACCTGTTACCTTCACATCTAATATTTCACTTTCATATATTAAATCGCTAGGCTGTCTTAAGATGCCTTTCTCACCATTCAGATCCCTCTCATCAGATCGTTTCTCCTCCTTTTAGTGGTTGGAAATCACGATGTTCACGAGATATCTTGGTCGATATACTGTAATATCGCAAGGATCAATGTGACCGTTCATAATTTCCATTTTCCTCTCATTCAAGTGTCTTTCCCTCCCGTCTCATGCGATACTGTTTATCCTCCTTGTATTGACGGAAGGATCAGGAAATATCGCAATGCGATGTCTCGTGAATATCGCATATCGCGGTGAATAAATCTCGTTATCGCTCGGGCCTATCTTCCAATCCCTCACCCCCTTCTCTCTTTCCTCCTGCCTGTCGATTCCAAACCCTTCATTTTCACCTTCGATTTCCTCTCCCCTGCTCAACGCAACTGCCTTATTTTATATACGCATCTGAAACCTTAACCAATCACCTTCAAACCTACCTCCTCCCAACTACCATACTTTCTCTCCTTCATCTCCTCCTGTCCGTATCTCGTCTCTCGCCTGCGTGTCCTTCGCTCCAATTTCCCCGACGCCTATAATGTCAACATCGGCGTGGCCTCTTGAAAATTGGATTTTGATGGGAGGGGAGACTTCGGGGGGCGGGTCGACGATGTGTTTGGCAAAGGGGGGAGAGGGTTGAAACGCGAGGGAGCGGGAGGGGGTGAAGGAGAGGGGTATTTATGTTGGATCAGGGCACGAGGATAGGGGCGGTGTTCAGAAAAAAAGATGAGGGGCGTAAGTTTTTTTATATCAAAGGGATGGCTTATAAGAGGGAGGGGGGTTTGAGGGCGATGGGGTCATGAGCCTGATGGCAGTGAAAGGTTGATGGGTGCGTGTGACGCACTGAGTGGGAGGAGGGGTGGGGTTCGGGAAAAAAACAAGGGGTAACTGATGCGTTGGTTTTGGGGCCCGGAAGTAGGGTGTGGATTCCGACGGCTGAGGAAATTATTCCCATGTTACGTAAGTGTTGAGAAGTTGAAAAGGCCTGTAAAAGCTGTGAGCTACACGTACATGAATACCTACAAGATTGCTCAAGGGTTTGTGGTACGGAATGAACCAGTCAGTTATCGAACAGCTGTTATAGTTATCGCATGTGAAAATACCCATTAATTTCATGGTATGGTTTCGTTTCGCATTCTAGAGTTGTCACTCATTGTCACTATGCAATAGTTATCGGTTGGAAACGATCGAGTGATTTCGTTGCTTGCGATATTTTTTTCAGAATCATATTGCAGTTTAATATTTTCTTGCGCGAAGATTTTCATGGAATTACGACAATCGATCCGCAGAGTTGGTACGCCCTCAGTGATTGACGTTTACTCAAAAATAGTGAATCGCGTGTCGTCGTACACGGAAAGTCAGCCAATATATCCCTAAATGTTCTGTTTGAGTGTTACATTTATGTCTACTGTAGTTTTCCTCCCTAGTTTATTTTTATAGCTGAGGAAAGAGTACTCTTAATTGCTAAACTGTTTCCGCTTTTGTAAAATTATCCATAACCTGCTATTTATTATATTCTTCAGTGACTCCGAAGGGATATTATATACGCCCACCGCACTTCTTGCCCGAAATACATTTTCATTGTGCCATCTCTATTTCGCTTTGCATCTCTGTTCTGAGGTTTATTGATCGTTCAATCCTAAGATTGGTTGACTGCAGCCCTCCTCCCTTCCCTGCCTAATGCTAGTTCACTTACCTCCTGGTATCTCTTCCTATGTGCTTTTCTAGGTTCTGAGGTTATTCTTCTCTATTGTCGCTTTATTCTCTACGTCTTATAGTAAATTTGTAGGCTTATATATCTCTCCCATATATTCTTTCCATATATCCTGGATGTCTTGCGGTCTAGTTAGCATTCTTCTTGTTTTGTCCTTAGAGTTCAGTATAGTCCTCTCTTACCGCCCGAGAAAAGTTCCATTTTAGCGTTAAGCGCTCCCACTGCCCCCTCCTGTCGCTAACTCTCTTCACAATTATGGGTGGCCTTACTTGAAACAATTATTATTTCTCGTTCCAGTCCAATCCATAGGGTTCATGTTTCGATAGCTCTTGTTCTATTACCAACTCTGAACTAATATTTTCTGAATATCTTTGCTCAGTGAATGTCCCTGTGAATAGTTCTCTCCTTTCAATGAAGTCTGTTGCTCACTGAGTTCTCTCTCTCATATGCTTGGTACTAAGACGCCGATTTACATTCATCTATGTCACTTTTCCATAGAAAATAAGTGACTAGTTAAGCCAACGGCGGCTGTAATTATGGATTCGAAAGGTCTTGTTGCCCAACAAAGTACCTCTCTTCCAGCATAAATATGAATTATACCCACGAGGAAGAAAAGGCCTCAGCTTCCTATCCCAACAGGCACCTTCGTGGAAGCGACGACGCATCACATTCGCTTTTTGTTTGTCGCGATGAATCGCCAAATATTTTAAAGCGATTATGTTTTGCGGATAAATCGTCCCTGAAGAGGAGAAAGTATGAAGAGGTAAAGACGGATGGGGAGCAGGTGTGGTGAGGCCGTTAAGGGTTTCTGTTTGAGGGACACCGACTAGAGAGACGACGAGGTTTTGGTAGCGCTAGGACTGAAATGGGACTGTCTAAGCAGTCAGGACTGTTGAATGGGCAAGTAAGAGAAGAGTCATATACGCAGAGTGCCGAAAAGAAAGTCAAGGCGACTACAGGCTGAAAGTGATAGGGTTCTGTCACTGAGAGGCCCCTAGTCTTGCATTATCGATTGACTTGGTTCCTAAGCTTCTTGTAGAGGGTTGCTTCGCCTTCGCTTCCAAGGTCCTTGTATTTTCTTCTTTCTTCTATTAGTTTCCTATAATCTCTGTCGTTATCCATGGCTTCTTCGAGTTGGTAGTCTTACTCACCAGTTGATCCTCCGCTTGTTCTGCGATTGTCCTCTTCTGCTCATCCCATTTTTCTTCGATGCCCATTTCTGCCTCATTTTCTAGCCGCCTGTCGACGGCTGCGGCGAATCTTTCCCTGTTTCCTTCTTCGGCCAGCATTACCGTTTCTCACCTTGGCTCGCGTTTTTACTTCTTGATTTTATTGTATCGAAGGTGGCTGCCCAATGCTACTAGGTTGTGGTCATTGTACATACATATCCACACCGGGGTATAAATATCCACACCTATTTTATTTATGAAAAAGGTAAGTTTCTGTGTCTGTCTTTCCGAAAAATTCCCTTCCCATGAGAAAAAAACGTAGGTGTTGAGTTCATTTTATTTGCTTGAGGTTATGTATAACTAAGCAAAGTAAAAATAAACGGAAAGTGGCAATTGTGGGAAATGAATAATCTAAGCGTTATTAGTCTAATGCCTACCTAAATAACGCTTCCGTTGTATGAAGAGTCTCTCTCTCCTGAATTACTTACGCATATTCAACGAGACACTGGAAACGTAATACTTAGTGCTTTGAATGTGCTATTATTATGTATAGTACCTATCATTCCCTGAAAAAATTGCCCTCGTAAAAGTTTGTTGCCAAGTGCCACGTGTGTAGCAGAAAATTACTATTATTCCATTGATTTATCATTCTGTCCTCAAAACCTTTGCTATATCAGTAAAATTTGTTACAAACAGCTGTAAAAGGTTTATATATAAATTTTTTATTTAGAAATAATATTATATTATAAATAAATATAATTATAAAGATAAATAAAATATTTATAAATATTATAAAAGGTAAAGGGTAGGATTTATTGGTGCTACGAGGCAGAGGACAGTGTTTTCCAGAAGAGACTCAACTGAAAAAATGACATAAGTTAAATATTACGACGAAACCTCTTAGAATAAGATTTGATGGCAGTAAGTTATGTTGCTGTAAGGTAGTTCGAAAGAAAAAAAAACAAGTTTTTCCCCAAACAATCGGCAGTTGAGCTGGGGACTCGACGAAATAAACATACCAATAAGCTGGTAGAGAGCTCATTGATGGCTTCTGATGTAAAATCTGATAATTGCGATCCTTAATGAATGAAAAGTTGAAGATAATCACCAGTAGAGAACTATTGCGGAGTAACTGGGGAGAAGCGTCGCTTCAGGAAGTCTCTGCGAAGTAAAATAGACCAACTGTTTGCTCAAATTATACGACATAACCTTTGTAAACTATAGAAGGAGAAATTAAGAAAAGAATCACCAACTAAGCCGGAGAATAGAAATCATGAGGAGATTTCAAAATGAGGATTTATCACTATGTTGAACAATCGAGCTGAGATCTATCTGACTGTCATTGCTCAATTTAGTATACAGAACGAGACAATCAGTTCGATACTCGAAAAGCGAACCTAATCAGGCCGCTTTTCCAGCCAGTTTTGAGATTGTTGATCGATCCTGAAAGTGATTGGGCAGTGACTCTTCGTTCTTCTTATGTTTGTTGTTGGAAAACAAAATATCGTAGATATCCTTATCGACATGGCTTCTTTTTATACGAGAAGTGGGAAGTGATTGTGGTGATACAAATGAAAGAAGCAAGAAAACTCGAAACAGTTCAAACTACTTCGGTAGTGCAACATCGACATTTGACGATAAACCAGGCGAACTGAAACTGCTACTGTAATACTTTCTTTATAACTTTCAGATCGGTCTGGAGAGCTTCAGCTAACAGATATGCAGATTAATAACTACTGCTAATGATGGGGTTGAACATGTTGGTGGCCGAATGAATATTTCTCAAAATTCCCTTGTGCCTAAATTAGAACTCTGACGGAGGGATAAGTCGCTAGGTGGCAGTCGTAGTTGGATGAGGGTAGAATACTCTGGTTGGCATTTTCAACACTACTCGCTCAATGGGTGGAATCGTCGCCAACACTTTTGCCTTGGGAATTGAGACCTGGGCCATTTTTGGCGGCCGAAATTTTCTAAGAACAGCGGAGTAATCTTTAATTTTGAGCGAATGTTCGATATGTGTTGCATTAAGGGCCATCATTCGGTGACAACAAACTTCGGAACTAAGAGGAACTTAAAAGAAATAGTTTAAACTATATTCCAAAACAAAAAATAACGGATTTAGTACAAATCAGATTGATTGAGGTTTGAATACAATGAACGCCCTCCCGATAGGAAAATATACACTAACTTAATTTGTTTAGCCACTAGATTCAGGTAAATATATTAATTTTTCTGTTAAGGTTAACCTTTAATACTTATGTAGGTTGTGTAACAGCAGATATTTCTGTATTTCACGTTACGTTCCCGTGTTCACCTCTATGAAAAACTTGCTACGGATGAAACTCAGTGAACGGGTTGGGGACAAAAGATTCACTTTATTTCTCTTCCTCTAAAACAAGGATCGTGTGTGAAATAAATACGGTGTAGGACATGTGTGCTACTCAATGAAAACGCATGGTTTTGAAGCGTTTTTAGAAAAATTGTCTTCGATCGTATTGTGATTTTTCTTTAGGGAATTTCTTGAATCAATCACACGAGCTGAACATATTATTTTCGAGAATATCGTGGAAAATATTTCGTAAGTCTGTCAACTTCTATGACAAGTATCCTCCTTTCCACTAAACAAGCAGATAGCAGCGGCTGTAACCATTCGGAGACTCTTGAAAAGGGTGATTTTAACTCTAAAATAATTTTTTGATACTGTGATGTACCTACTCTGACACCCGTATGCGAAATGGTATGGGTGGCCTCCAACCCTACCTCCCCCTTTTATTTCTCTTATTTTAATTACTTTTATTATCTTCATTTTTCAGTGGGTGTACATGCGGGTGAGATTTTTCTCTTCAAAACTATCCTTTTTACTTTCTTAGGATGTATTTCATGTACGCCTTGCAACGTTGATTAGAATATAATCTAGGCTGAAATTCGTGTCATTAACAATGTTTTCGAAGATAAGACCTATTATAATTAGTGCCCTGCCAAAAACTTTATAGCTGTGATATCACTTGCTGGAGCTGTTTTTTTGATAAATTTTACACACTTAGACGTACTATTATTACTCGTTTCAGTGAAAATAAAACGAGAGTAACTGTTCCCTTGAAGACAGACCAGATTACAATTTTGTTAAAAGTAAGAAGTAGTTGAACAGTAGAATCTAGTGATGTTGAAACGGAATTCTAGAGGACTGTGGGAGAAGAGGGGAAGGAGGAGCTTGGAAATGGTGAGGGGGAAGAAGTACCGGTCTCTTGGACGGATCTCTCGCAGTGGCAGCGGCGAGCCTTGAGAGGATTAAATGGTCCCCGCGAACAGACAAAGGCACTAAGCTCCGGGCGGAAACTAAGGCACTGATGTGTGGGATGAGACGGGCGAGGAAGAGGAGTCTCTCCTCTCCTTCAGGTTGTCGTCGGTATAAAGAGAATCTGTAAGAGGGGAGGAGCGGGGATGGAAAGAGTAGCGTTGGTGAGATGGAGAAGGAGTTGTGCGGGAAGATGACCGGATGAAGTTTTACTAGATGTTGATATACTGTATGGGTCGGACGGAGGATCGGTTGTAGACTTTGTGGATTGGGGATAAAAGTAATTGATGTGGTACAAAATATCTCGAGGTGGTTTTTTTTTTTAACTGCGCGTTTTCGTGCTAATTAATGCTGTCACCCCGATACCAGAATTATGTGTCTAGCATTCTTTTCCCCTTCGTGTTGTTGGGAGGTTGCCTTCTTCCCATGGTCCATGATCCATTCATGTTTTAATGCAAGGATTCGAAGCCATCACTTCCTAAGAGATTAAGAAATCTCATTGAATCATTTCTCATTTATCAAACTCTTTAAATGTATCAATTAACAATGAAAATGATTTTCGTATACATGACTGAAACTTCCAATTAATATGATTTCGATTTGTATTTATTGCTGGGTATAATATTATCTTCTCAGTACGGTGGTTACCGGACACATGGTAGAATGTATTTCTCAATGAAGAATAAAATAGTCTCATACTGAAAGTATATTATTTATCGTCAACCAGAAAGAATAAAGCAAGGGAAAATTAAAATCATCGCGAATAAGTCCTCAGGGCTCCTTAGCTCAAACTTAAACAGAGCTTAAAAACCAACGAAATTGGTAGCCCATTCAGAATAGTGCTGTTGTATGTCACGGAATCTTGTAATAAATTAGCTAATTAAATAGTGCATTGCTGAGAACGAATACGGGTTTCAAGCTGAAGTATGTTTTTAAGAATTCATTGAAAGTAGCAAAAACACATTCTGATATAAAACAACCCAGAAATTCCATTCTATTATTTTTTATGCTACTTCTGTTCCTGCCTCGAAAGCGGTAAAACAGCTATTGATGTAGTCATAAATCGTGAATATGTAATTGCTGAGTTACACGAATGGAAACACCTTTTGAATATGTATTTAAAGAATAATTATTTTAAATGTAATGGGAAATTTTACGAGCAAATCGCTGACCTCTCTATGGGATCCCTTTTTTTTACCAATTTCAGCAGATATATTTGTGGAGATTGCCAACTTTTTGACTTAAACCATCCGTTGTAATAAAATTATTTTTCATGGTATCGATATTTTGATGACACACTTTGCTTGTGACTTGGTAGTGCGTGACAGTTAGTCAAATTTTTGGCACTAGACAGGAACTTACAGGCTCCCATAAAATGTCGGTTGAACTGGTCGGTGATACTACAAAATTTTTGAATTTGACCATCCTCGTCTCTTAGAATAAACACGATCTATCTACCTGTAGGAAACCGACCTGTACAGATGCTGTGATTCCCAACGATTCATCTCTTCGTCATATTCACAAGATGTCTTACTGTAATGCGAAAATGTTTCATTTGACCAATGTAGAAATGAGTGCTGCGAGATGTACTAAAGAGTTTAATATTACTTTGGCAATGACGAAAAGAAATGGCTAGGGTATTTATACAATTTTCAATACTTTTGACTGAAAGCTTAAAAGCAGGTAATTTGTTCATTGACGGTTCTTCTTTTTACATCGATTCACGAATCATATGTGATTAGGTTTCCAGTAATTGTAAAATGTGCTCCTGCGCCAGAGGCGCTACCATAAAATGGGTCATTAAGTATAAAAAAAGTATTTTAGTGTAATGTGATAAGCGTTTATTGTATGTACGTATTTATTGTATGTTTATATATGTATTGTATGTATGTAGGGTGTGGGTATGTACATCGCAAAACATGATAGATTCGGCGCATGCGCCGATCAGGAAATGATACGTAGATTTGAATCGAATGGAAAAAGAGGCCATCTGAGATTTCCAGGACCCATATTCGGGTGTGCAGAATTGATTCATCCATCATTTCCATCCAGGTTTCCATCATTGAAGTGAATATCGTGTAGACAGCATTCAGATACGAAAAGAAAATTATTTGCATGGCTTTTATCGCGCGCATTGTTCAAATTTCAATGTAAAGAGTAAATCTGTGCGGACTTTGAAGAGTTAAGCTTAACGTTTTCTTCAGCTACTGTTGTATTGCTTTTTAGCGATGACTCTGGATGAGGAATGTCTATGAATGAGAAAATATTCAATATTTTAAGATGTTTGCATACCTAATTTAGAGTGATGTCAACATGCAGACTTCCTTTGGCGTATCCACCATGTGTACTTATTTAGCGGAGGTTGTTAGAGTGCAATTTTTATTGTCAGTATTTAATGGTTTTATTTGGGAAATTATTGGGTATGTCATTGTCAGCGGTGAATTAATCTTCAGTTTCATGCCTAGTCCTTTCGTTGTAATACGACGTACGATTGAATTATTGACTTTGTAACTATCAGGAAATAAACCTATGCATGTTGGGGTACATTTTTCTCCTGTTTAATCCAAGTAAAATTCTGGATGAGTAGAACATCCTAAATTGGAGTGAGGGGTAGGTATGCTAATGATTTTTTAAATTCATTTTGCAATTCTCTTTGGAGTTATTTCTAGTATGAGAAGTACAGTTGAGTTTTATGCCAAATTTTTGCATTTTATCATCATGGTTCCGGGCTACTGCGAATCGTTCTAGACAATATATCAGTCTGGTATTAACCTTTATATTTCACGGAGGGAAAGAATTTTTTTAAATTGGCAATTGAAAGCGTTTGATAGCATTCCACTGTACCCAACTAAAACGTACCCATTTCGTGGGTACCGTTACTAATTTGAAACCAACTGTTATGCACAGAACGTGAAGAGAGAAATTAAATGCTAATGCATCATGTCCAACCGAGGTTTGAATCAGGGTTGTTTCACGTGTAAACAAATGAAGTAACAGAGGAGGAGTTCGTCCCGTGCAAACACTAAATCGTTGGTGGGGGTACCATATTTTGCCCAGGAGGTCGTTAAACATCGTAGTCCCTTGCCATCAATCATAATTGCAGTCCAGTTTACACGCCGGGAAGGTGACCACGAAGGGTTTAGCCGCTCCTCTCATTCTCTCCCCTCCTCCCCTCATCGGCCAGTGGAATTTGAACAACGAACGAAGGGGTCTAGCCCATTTATGGGGATGCCCGTGGGGCATTTATTGCGAGGATGGAAGTCTCCCGTACCCTTGATCATCTCTCTCTTACCGGGCGGCGCCCCCTCTAAGCGCCGGAAGCGGGTGCGGAATCACAAACCGGGACACCGCAAAACCGAAGCATTTGCTCGATCGTTGGCACCCTATAGTCCGTCCTATCTCCCTTTCTCCATCTGTGTCTACTTTATCCGTCCCTATTTTTCTCCAGTCTTCTTTTTTGATGTCCTTCTCTTTTTCCGGGGTAATATGAGAAGGTGACAATACGACTGCGGAGAGGGTTTCTCTAACTCTTTTAAGGGTAAAATAATGGTGACAAGTGTGATCTGGAAGAAATAAACTATTTCCAAAAGAAAAAGAACAGTATTATTTTTGCGTTCTCCTCGATTCCCTTTTACACGATGCGCTACTTCAGCGCTAAAAATCGACCTGGGGGGGTTGTGTTTGAATCGCTCGAGATAATCCCGATCATGTAACCAAGGAGTCGTGTGGTACAGCAACGAAGGGTTCGAGATTCTGGCAACTTTAAACTATTTATATGGATAATTTAAGTGTCTGATCGTAAGTGAGTAAGATAGTAAGTAAGATCATTGCTACTCACATCGCGGTATTCATCTTCTTAAAAAAATATCCGACGAGAAAGACTCGATTGGGCAGGCTGCGTGAGATTTTTAAGTTTTATGGAAAGGTCAAAAATATCGATCCACGTGACTCCTCAGTTTCGTGATGGGATATTTCGAGCGGCTCAAACAAAATCCCCGTTTCCTTTATTCAATTTGTTTGATTTTCGGGTACAATGACCGATCACGGCCAAACAGGCCCGTCGTTTGTTTCAAGAAAATACCGTTGGTGGAACTGGAACCTTCCAAAATAATCTTGGAGGAATTGCGGGAACTGAAATCGAGAAAATGTACTATTGGGATTTGCAGAACTGATTTACCAGAGCTTGTTACACTTGAGTTTTTAAACAGTAAAGTATATACGCTAAAAATATCGCGCAGTTTATTGTGGTGACGTAGCATCGTGTGAATACAGGCTCCGAGGCATGGAATACTATTTAAGTTCTGAATATGATTCCAACCTATCGGCACTTATTTCAGCACTGATTTTATTTAATCGCAATATGATGTTTCGTATATCTAGGAAGATTGATTTTGCTTAGCGATACCCAAGGAATATCGAATGCTGATTTCGTTTTTAGTTCCGGATATGGCTCCCAGTTGTCGGCACTGATGTCGGTGCTGCTTTAGGTGAGATGCAACACAGGTTAGGTTGCATCGCATTCAATTGCAATGCATCAAAGCGGAAATCGGAAATGTCGAAACTCGATATCTCCAGAATATCGAAAGCGGCTTCGGGTACAAGTTCCGACTTTGCTACCGGGTTTTCGGCACTGATTTCAGTGCTTACAAAAGTATTGTGTAAAACAGCCAAACCATTTTCTCTATCTGCTCCTTATCCTCTTTTTCTTATGTGCCCTCCGCATCACACAAACCGATTGGGCTCACGAATTACTGGATTTAAGCCTGTTTTTTCCCTCGCTTTTTTTTAACTTGTGGGCATCAAACCCGTCATCCTCACGTGGGTAATACCTTTGATCGCAAAAAAGTGCACCAGCCGATCGGGTGACCTTTTCTCGTCATCTCCTTCTCTCTCCTTCTGTACCGTCTTTATTAACCCTCTTTATTTTCTGTCTCTGTTCCCATTTAGATAACCTGCATGCCCTCCGGTGCAAATTACTGTTAGATTTTGTTCCACACACTAGAGTGTTTGATAGATATTTTATTAAAAGTTTGGTTGTAATCTACCGGTTGGTGTTGGTTTTAATGGAAGAGAGTAAAATACTTTGGATTTTTACAGGCGCACTTGTCTGCCTACACAGTCGCTTTCTTCATGTTATCATGCATATTAATTTTTTTCATCTATTCCATTTAATTTGTTCTCTTCTTACACCTTTTCCGTTTACCAAATATCCTCCCTACTCTCACAGTCATAAGCTACTCCTCCTTACTCCATTATCTATTCCTAACACTCACTCTATCTCATTCCAGTCACCTCCAGTAGTTTCCTCTCCTCACCCACCATTCCAAGTATTTCCTATTTTGCTTACCTTTCCATCCAGTGCACTTCCTCCACTCTTATCCACGACCACATCTTGAACTCCTGCTGCCTTTCCTCATCATCTTTTCTTAATATTCCTCATTTCTATGCCGTTGGGTGCATCACTCCCTTTTACCTGTTCGCCAACCCTTAATTATATCCATATGTAAGCACGCATCATCAGCTCACTCCTGTTACCAAACGCTTTTTTCGCTAGCGTTGTTCTCCTTATATCTTCACTGCGATGTCCCATTGCTTCCAACATGCAACCATAAAGTAAGTATATCTCCTGCTTACTCTATGGTACTACCGAAGTAAATATAACGCTCAGATTGCTCTGGTTTGTGCCTTCTTTTTGTTCTTCATATTTTATTGATCAGTCTTGCTGTATTTGTTCTAGAAAATATCATTACTTTTGTTTAAATATTCCAGGTAAATGACGCTGGGTAGTTTTTAGGGACTAAGGCGCTATAGGGTCCTCCTTTACTTGAAACCCCTAATGCTGAGAAGCTTATGATATAAGCAGCTCACATAAATTGTGTAATACAGGCATAAAAAATTACAGTAAAAAAGACTATAAGCAAGTTGACAGAAAAAAAATTTCAGGGGCTGAAACCTAGTGTGTATAAATATATACAGCCAGGGATGAAATGACTTTGCATGACAAATAGTCAGCTTCCTTCGTGGCAAACAATTAAGATTTAGCCTCTAATGCTTAAGCCGTTTTGGGAAAGAATTTTTACACTTTTACTAATCTATAATCTCACTGCAGGAGACCAAAACTTGGACTTGTTGTTCTTTCAAATATTAAAATCTCCAGTGGTGGCTAGAGTTTTTTGGTTCCCATCACGTGGGGTTCGAGTTCCGGTGTGACTGTGGCGGGTAAAATTCGTAGAGAACCTCAAGTTTATTACTCTGTCCATCAGTTGGGATAATTTGTCTTTGTCCCCTTACCGGCTTTCGTTATAAGAGGTCTGGGTGGTTATTCAGATAGGACTTGACTCTGTCGTATCTCGGAAATTTCGTGGAAGTGACGTCAAAGACTCGAAATATATCGGATTTTGAATGACATTATTTGAGATTTTCGAGATTGTGACTTCAAAATGCCGTCATTGTCAAGGCCCAAATATTCCCAGGTCTTCCTTGATCGGGTACCTGTTGCAGACGCCGGGATTTTCTCTGCTCTTCATCACTGTCATTATAGGTTTGCCGGTTTATTGGCAATATAGTCCTTTCCCAATATAACCCCAAACCCTCCTTACCATCTGTGCTTGAAGGATATTAGTTTACTCATAATTTTTAGTATTAATTATCTATCGCACACAATTATTGGCATTTTTCAATCTTAACAATATGGAATCAATCCATTAACCTTCATACGGATTCCTGAATTTCGTTACGCAAACGGATTTCCGGCGCCACCGCGGCGCTTGGTCGCTGTGAAGGAATGCTTTGGCGTTTTAAATAAAAAAAACGTTTATTGCTTACATCCTATATGTAAATTTTATATTTATTCAAACTAAAAGACATATTAAGGAGTAATATAGGACTAAAACAATAAAAGACCAAGGTACTTGCAAGATCATTGCAAATAAATATTTTTATCACTTGTGTGAGCATGCCTTACAAATTACATTGGATTGTTCTTTGTAAGTATTTTGGGAATAAAAGTCACGCATTTGGAATATTTGTCTTCTAACTGTGCACAAGTGGCATTGCGATCGCATACATTTTTTGGCACAGGTTTTCTGTCAACTTCTCCTTTTGGGCTATACCCTGAATGCTTGAATCGCACCATTTTACCGTTTTCGATCGCACTTTGTCCATTCGTCTCAGTATGTGTTTTAACACCGTATACCCTGCCAATTGCTCTAGGAAACTATGCCGGCGGTCCAACTTATTTGCTTTCCACTGAGGATTTGGTTAGTAAAAGTTGAATAGGCTGCAATCCCACACACATCTATAGGATTCATGAAAAATGCACACCGCCATCTGTTTGTTTTTCTTTTGCATGAGTTAGACTGAACCATTTGATCTATCTAATCTGTGCCACCCTTTGTGGAATTATAGTGCAATATTATTTTGGGTTTACTTTGCTTCTTCCAAATAATTTTTATCATGGTGCATAGATGACAAAAAATGTCACTAGTTTTCCCTCTTTATGAACATTTGAGACCAATGTCGTTGCTTTGGCGAATCCAAAAGTTGAGGAATACTCGGCACGAGAGCGATTCGGAAGGAAATTTCCCGGTAAATTGTTTTATATTTTTCCGTAGAGTCACCACCATTGTTAATCCGTCATTTTTCAAATCTTGAGTCAGCCGAAGGGTTGTAAAAATTATCACAAGTTATATCACGCTTGCTTCCATAATAGGGACGACATACTTCCTATACGATTCTCCGTCCTAAAATTGGTAGTGCTCTTGCCCCATTTACTTACCAGATATGGAATATTTTGAAGGGAATACCTTTTAAATTAGTCATTGGCCCAAAATATCTCCATACTTTTCTGGCCTTGAAGGAATAATTTACCGAAAAGGACAACGGCCTCTAAACCTTACTAACTGTTCATCGACAATAATGAAATCACTCGGTAGACATTACTTTCCCAAATTCAAATTTATGGTATCCCAAATGGACCGAATTGGTGCAAGATTATCAAACCGCCTTCTTTCCGACCTAGATTATTAAAGTCAAACCGCAAATATCTTAGGATATTTTTAAAGTGAACTTCTGACATCGTAGCCCTAAAAATCATAGGCCCATAAAAATGACTCAAAAGCAGAAGAACACTTACTTGGTGGAATTCAAATATCCGGCTGCAATTAGGAGTCCAGAAAACGCTTCTATTTCAACGGTATCCACTACTGAACTGAACAATATCATTTACAACTTTCCTGTCAATAAATAGGCGAAAGGAATCGATCGGCTCCTCGATCATTATTCCTGGAGGAAGGACTACCTTATCCACTGCACCTTTTATAATATTTTGGGCCGATGTCCTTCCAAATAATTGAGGATCACAGAACCACTTTGTGAGATATTTGCACAATGAATGGCATTCACTCAACCGTTCTTCGTTGTGTTTTTCCTGCTCTATTTCTTCAGGTCAATAATATTATCTTAATCACAATTAGCTTTCTCAGTATCTTCCTCATCATCTGTACAAATATCACTCCCACTCACTACACATAAATCATAAATCTCTTCATTATCACTGCATTTTGCAGCCAGCATTCTTTTATCGACACTCAGAAATCGCCTTGGTATCGTTCAGATATAAATACCTCCAGAGGAAACGAAATACAAAGCCATGTCATTCACAATGGGTTGCTACTTGAACAATAAAAGTGGTGGAAATTTTTAGAGAAAATTCCAGAAAGATTTAGCGGAAACCTCTGGCTTATAAAGTAGCTCAACATCCACTCACACTACTTTGACTGAGAGTCTTCTAAGAACTTTCTATCTCAGGGAAAAACAGTCAAGACTTCATAATCGGAACTTATCCTACCCAACCTTACGGTAATCATATTTGGAAATACCCATTATACAGCATCCAAAACGTCACCTTCTCCACCTTTCTCTCTCCCTCCTGCTCACCGCTGTTCAATGCAAAAAAACAATTAATGCTCAAAAATACATCCAATTCCCTACCGGAAGTATAGAATTCATAACGGAATATGGAGATGTTTACTAGCAAACAGCTCTGTCAAGCAGTGCAGTGAAATTTGAAAACATCTCCTAATTTCAATACATAATTGTTTGTTATACAGACTATTATATAGTTATGATGAACAAAAATGACTCGAAAGCGATATTGATAACCGATACCATCTAGTGCAATGTATCTCTCTCCAAAAAAATTTCAGTGGCTTTCATTAGTAAGGAATTGAGCATTCAGTGTAATCCTAACTATTTAATAACAAAAACACTAATATATCAATAATATAAATTATTTGCAACATCAATAATTGAACAATTGTTGTAAGTCATTAAAATATGATTCATACAGCAGCTTAAAATAGCTAGAAATATCTAAAACACATTCAGATTTCCCATGCGGTGGCGCTAGGTATCAGTTAGCGTAATTTTTTCAAGAAATGCTTAATAACATAAAATAAAAGGCAAAAAGCGGAGTTTTATTTAGCAATGTACAGAATATAACAAAATAATAGACTACTGAACGTTTCACAACCTCATCTTAAAACATACATTTTTTGAGCGAATGCAAAAACGCCAAGCGCCGCGGCGGCGCCAGGAATCCGTATGAGGGTTAAGGAAGGAATTGAGGTCTTTCTACGCAGATTCCATCAATTATTATTGTTTATTGCTTCTAGGCTTCAATATGTGAGGATGACTAAAGGTGTTCTCTCCTGTGGTAATTATAATCAATGATAATTAATAGAACCGACGTTGAGGGCACTAACGTCCTTCCTTAATTCTACTGAGTATATGTCTAGAATGAATTGCCAAATGTTTTGCTACGAGCCATTGGTTAGGCCGTACAACGTTTGGTCGGGTGCCTAAACGCTTAAAATACACATCCTCTTCTAAACTGTGATCACATTTAGACATTTAGTTTTGAACATTCGTGAATATTACTAAGTGCGAAGATAAATCTGTGCTGATATTCATCCAATGAATTCAAAAGTGTCGTCTTGTGGAGTTTTTTTTGCTAAGGGTATCTGCCAGTTATGGTAGATTTAAATGGAAGGAACTCAAAAATTAAGGGTTTTAACATGTGGATGGCCCAATCTGCCTTTCCATCTTCTATCTTTCTTCTCGGGGATATATGTTAGTGTTAAAAACTCGAGCTCACACGAGATTTTGGCGCGGTCAGTACGCGGACTTTTTGTCTTCCTCTCTCCTCATGCCGTTTGTCCCTTTTCCCCGTTGGCCGGAAAGATCCCTCTTTCAGAAGGTCTTGCTCCTTTTGCTTCTCTCTTCACCTTGACGTCAACTTCGCTCCGTATCGCTAACCCATCACGGTTTCTCAAACCACAGTCTTTTCTTACTTCCTCCTTCCCTTCTTCGGCCGATTCTAAGCATTTCCGCACCCCATTTCCAAGCTGCAATTTAACCGGATGACGGTTAGGGGTTCCCTCCACACTAAGCTCAGCGGTCAGAAATTGAGTGCGGTTCTTTTCAGGAGATTGAATGGTTGTGGGGAAACAGGGAATTAGGGATAGGGTGACCACTCTCCCTTCTATAGGTCTCCCATCTTGCCCAACTCCATCCTGAGATTCGGCTCAATGGCCCGGACTCGTTGGGGGTGCGTTAGAAAATGTGTACCTGGAAATGGAGGTAGTGCTTTCTTACTTAAGTCAAAGTTGACGTCGGTTGAGTATTATCTCTCTTTCATGCGCATAGCTGACAAGCGAAAACATTAAGTAAAATTAGATTCAAATTGTGAAGTTTTCGCTTGGTGGAAGGTCGACATTGTAGTAAAAAAAACTTTGCCTTCCACAGATTTATTATTACGAGCACAACCGGTTTCTGCAGTTACGCCATCATCAGGTACACTGTTAAATATTCAAAAGATATCTTGTGAAATATTGTCACTGCACCTGATGATGGCGTAACTGCCGAAACCAGTTGTGCATGTAAAAATAAATCTGTGGAAGATACAAAGTTTTGTTTACTACAATAAAGTGAAATTGTTTGAATTAGTTCTGACTTGGCGAAACGATGGATTTACATAGTAAAAAAGTCAAGTGTTTTCTTAAATTATTTTTAAATTCATTGGCAGGACGCGCATTGTGCCTGGAATATTAATTATTGTGGAAAATAGGAAGTTTTTTCTTTCAAAATGGTTAACCACGAAGTTCAGGTATTCAACCTTGGCAGTTAAGTTCTCATTGTTCATCCTAAGAATACGTTTTGATGCTATCCCAATTGATTCGTCAATATGTTCCAAAGGAGGCTAATGAACCCTAGAGTTTGTAGTGGAGTTAGGCAGCTGAATGCGGGTTTTGTGTCTTCATTCCTGACTTGACTTTCAGTCTTCACATCGGTCGCATATTAGTGGTGGTTAATATGAAGACAAAGCGGAAATGTGCGCGTATCTGGTAATTTTGAAATCATCTTAAGTTGTCATTATAATGACGGCATATTTTGTGTGGACGCTAATCTGGATAAAAATGCTAGGGAAGGAATTCTGGTGTGATTATTATGTTTCTTACATATGGTGGGACCATCTGGGACCTTACACGGCCTCGTTTTACCAAGGTGTGCAAACCTATTGTTGTCTACTATAATTTATCCATATCACTAGAATCGTTCTTCTGACAGATTCGGGACTGTAACGTGTAAGGTTTATGTATTTGTGGATGGTTTATGATATCCCATTAATATTTGATCCGTTCCAGGTGACTATTTGTGTATTTTAAGGTGAAAAAAGTCGTATTTGATGGCCCTAATTATACTTTAAAAGGGTTCGAAACGTTCTCCTCTCGCCATCATGGACATTAAGACCGAAATAAAAATAAACCGCAAGCACTGCTATCTATGTGGTTCTCGCGCTATCGAGTAACGTGCAGCGGTGACACTCGATTGAAAATCGGCGATGTTGAAAAATGAATGGCGTAGGAAATGGAAGGGTAAGAGAGCGGAAGATAGGGTATAGCAGTGAGAAAAAGGCGAAAGAGGCAGATACAGCGTTCGGGAGAGAGAGAGAGAAAGAGAAAGAGAGGAATGGAAAGGAGGAAATGGGACCGAGCATTCTTTCGGAAGATAAAACCGGAACTTTTCAGAAAAAAAATATAACTTCCATTTCACGGGGTCGCCATTTCTTTTTTACTTTCAATTTTTTTTCATTCCTGCCACGAAATTTAGCGGGCCGCCGCCGCGCCACCTAGAGGGGAGGTAGTGTGCGAAGCGAAGGTTTTCCGCAACAGCCAGCCAGCCATCTAGTGGGAGTCGCAGCACTTGTCAAAGCAAGTCGACAGTCCCACGCCCCTCTCCCCCCCCCTCCAACCGCCTCCCCTTCCCGTACCCTCCCTCACTCGCTCCCGCAACCTGGATGCGCCATCGCAACCCCTTCCATTATGGCAGGTTTGGGCCCTACTGCGGACAGGCTGTAGGAGGATGAGGTCAAGTAAAGGGAGTCGTAGTGTGTAACTCTATGGCGCTGAGCTATGCTGCGATACTTCGACTCGTCGTTAAACTATATTCATGAGTTAAAGTGACATGGAGATAGATTGTAAAGAAAAGGCCGAAATAAGATTTTAATATTTAATATGATTTCAACAGATTCAGGCGAGATATCTTAGAAGTTCGTCATATCATAACAGAAACAACAGTGGAAAAGTGCAAGGTTTGTTTTTGTTACAGTAATATCTAATAATTTATAGGGTGTGTATTCGAGGAAAACGAGGGTAGTAACAATGAGAAAAAGTTACTGTTTCTTCTAATAAAGACTAACATTTACTGTTACGGTTCTCTTTCTATGACCATTCCTGCCCTCGTGTTCTGCGCAAACGCAGTTGTATTCTGCACATGCACATTTGTGTCAGAACGCTCCAGAGGCTAGGAACAGAAAGGAGACTGGAACATGTAAATGGTGAACAAATGATGAATGCGCTCGCGAAAGAAATGTTACCATGAAGTGCAGCGTTGTATGGTGATGAAACGTGCACTTTTGAGAGAAGGGGACGAGAATAAGCTGCATAGCGTTTTGAGATGTGGGTGTTTAAGGGAAATGGAAGAAATATCGTGAACGGAAACAATGGCGACCGAGGAAGTGCTTGGTATGGTGGGTGAGGAGAGGGTAAGGCCTATGTGGATTAGGAGAAGGTAGTGAAGGTGGTTCGGACAGGTTATGAGAGTTAGAGGAGAGGATGATGACATATGTTTAGATGAAGATAGACATTGAACGAGAGTATTTGGGACGATGCGTTGTCTGTAAAAACGTAGACAATTTTTAGTGTCTTTCTTTTAAATCAACCTGAACTAGTGGAACATCCTAATAGTTATAATAACCGCAAAGCTGAATTAAATTTCAAGGCACTGCAACATACCGCATCGCGAAATCATTTAATGCTGGTTAGCTTCGATAGAGTGCACTGCAATGGTGACATCATGTGATGCACACAATGAATATGTACTTTCTATGTGCTGCGGCATTAGGCGCTATTTATTCTGTATGTGATGTCACTCGATGTACGACGTATTGCGATACTCGTCTTTCTACAATTTTTCATGCAGTTTGTCAAAACCTTCCAAAAACGATGTCTCATACAATGCTATGTGATCGGGGTGTAATGCTCGTTTTTATGCCATTTGTGGCATCAAGCAATATGCGAGGCTTTTCCCTATGCGGTATGACCTTGTATGCTGTGTCAGTTATTTTTTTCCGGAGTCGATTACCGGTTGCAAAAACGACTCATATGTATCCAAGTGGGTTATGAAATCTATAATTCTAAGCATTCATACTATATTTGTTTTAGAGAAATTCTATGGATTAATTGGGTGAAATTGTCCCATTTCCTTTTTAGCTTGATAATTGGAAGATGAGATAAATATTCAATGATTAATGAAGAAGGAGGACACATAATTACTTGGAATGCTCAATTATTTGCTAATACTGTTATAATTTAACGAGTGATAGGCTTATTAAATAATGATTACAATGAATAATATGATTTATTACACTCATGCGAAAGGTAAACTTGGATAACTTCTATCCAGTCAAAAGGTGTATCTAACAACGGAAGTAGTTACAACTGGAAGATTAGTTACATAATTTGTAGGTGTTATCCTGCAAACGAACTTACTAATGAGATCAATCACTGAAATGGGTTTGATTGCCATCCTATCTATTGATAATTGTTTGTGCAACCAGCCACGAGGTTCATATTGATTAATGAGTAGATATTACGAAATCACTGAAGTCTTTATCTGTCTGCCCGTCAGTCAGAATTTCCAAAGGACCTAGATAGTTGAAATTTGAAAACAATTTGGGTCCAGCCCTGAAACCGACCGAAAAATAGCGAAAGTCACTTAACTAAATGTCAAGGGGTTAATTTGATTCCATATTTTGTAGATATTTCTTCCTTACGAAAATAATTTGATTTATACAGGTGTTTTAATTTTAGCTTTTATTTTGGATTACTCGTTCTTAAGATACAGGGTTCAAATTATTGCTATTGAATATGTGAAAGAATGAAAAACAGGCCTAAAATTCAGTAAAAGCAGAAAACAAAATTTTCATGAATTGTTTTTATCTCGAGTTGGTTGAATTTTAGACCAATATAAATGCTCGTTAACAAGTATTGATTAATTTTTTTCAAAATTAAATTGGCTCAAAATATCTTGTAAATTTCTCTACTGGGGCCAACGTTTCAATGGCTACCTCCGCCATCGTCCTCAGGGCATCTGGACAAGGATGATGGCGGAGGTAGCCATCGAAACTTCGGCCAACAGCTACCTCACCTGGTGGAAAACCCGTGAAGACTTCATTAGTAATATACGCCGGGAGAGAACCAAATCATATTCTATACTGGGGGTCTAGAGGAATTTAGAAACAAGGAAAAAGAGTTAAAAACAGCAAAAAAATAATTTGAAGGGGCTACTTTCTTGAAAATTTTTCTGCCGGTTGGCTAATGGAATTCAATTATGCAGAAATGGTTTCAGTTTTCTGATACGCTATAGTTTTCCGAAAATAGTGCTTTTTAGTGCATTTTTCCACTGAATCAAGAAAGTGAAGTTTACCATTCGCAACCCTCGCATGAACTTTCAATGGCAATTTACGTCTTCTATTACGCGATCAATGAGAGATTTCTTTAAATTTTTGTTTAAGCGTTTTTTCTCCCTATCCCGTCTATGAGTGGGTGCTAAATGTTCAATCGTATATTCAGTGTGCACGTCACTACATGAGAATGCCTTCTATCCAACGAAATAACTTTAATTTTATTTCTAATCCCCGTCGAAAATCAATGATCACTGCATATGTGCATTAGATAGCATCTTCTACGTTACGGATTGTATACCACGATGAAATTCGGACGTCGTTCACCTCCAGCACAACTGTTGCGAAGACAGTGGAGGAGGATAAGTGGGGGTTAAAGATAGGAAGTTTCGGGAGAAATGGGGAAATAGGGAGAAAGGAAGGCAAGGTGGGGGTGGGAAAGGTCTCATCCTTCGCCATGTTCCTAATGGTCCACCGCTTCATCCCCTCCATGTGTGTGAGAACAGATGTAGAGCCAATGATGGAAAGTGCTTCGAGGAGACCCAGGCGGCCTCAACCCCGTTCCACGCTCCCGCCCCGCCGGACAGGGGTGCCAACTGCTCCAAAAGATGAGCAAGATGCATAAGATAATAGTTTATGTATCAGATTTGTCTTAAGGTGCGTTGGCTAACGTTTCATATAAGTGTTAGAGTAATGTATTCAACAGTTAGGTAAGTAAAAACGTGTGCGCGTACTTCGGCGCTGATAGGGCAGGTGGAAAGTTCATTTCTTTAGACGGCCAGTGACAAGGTCTGATTAAAAACCGATTTGAAAGCAACACTGATTTTTTTATTCCGGTGAGTGAAATAAATCAACAAAATTAATTAAATATAAATATATGTTTAAAAAGTATTAGAAATCGTCGGAGACTAAAGTATAGCTTTTGACGCAGTGAAAATTTGTTCAAGATTTGTAAAAGTGATATTATCGGGAAAACTATACAGCGCGGCAGCGTGGAATAGTGATTAACTTGTAAAAGTGAAGTAACTAATTAAAATTTATTAAATGTAGTTGAAGAAAATTATTTTGCATAACTTATAAAAATATGTAAAATAACGTAAAGGTTGTAATGTAATGATTAATGAAAAAGTCTACTATAGGGGCAGCATGAGATGGCATACGTGAACTTTGGATTCTTGAATACTTAACGTTATGACTGGAAGAAATAGAAATCCTCATTTACCTTAACTCGAGTTATCGATAAAATAAATAATACACAAATTCTAAATAAAATGCGAGTTTCATATGTATCCACGTACCCATATTGACTGGAAATGAGTTGAGTCCAGTATTTTTCCACAGCCATTTATTAATATCGATATCAAGTGCGGTTTCAGCGAATTTAAAAAAAGGTACTGATTTTTAAGTGAATTCGATGAAATTTCGTATTTTTGGCCAACTTTTAGGCGTTTGGTCCCACTGTGCGCTGTCTCGCCTCAACCTGCCCGAGTATCTCTCTCTCTCTCTCTCTCTGCCCCCCTCTTTCTCTTGCTCCTCCCTTCTTCCCTCCGGAGGTTAAAGCAGCCAAGCGCTAGCTATCTTCAATAAAACCCTAGTGTCGCGTCTGGATGGGTCATGGGGCATTGGAAAGGAAAGGGGTAATACGTATACCGCAGGGTCGCTCTCTCTCCCCCACGAGTTTTGTAGGTTGGGTAGCGGAGAGGGGTGCTGGAGGAGGGGCAACGGGGGCGGAAGAAACTGCCCCACATTACCTTCCTTCCCCTTTTATTTGAATGCCTATTTGGAGGAGGGAAAGGGAATCGCATTTCTCTATATGACTCTCTTTACCCTGGGCCAGCCTTTATATCCTCCTCCCTTCTTGCTTTCTTTCTCTTCATCCCTCTCTCTCTCTCTCTAACGTTCAAGAGATCGATCAGTGGAAGCTGCTGCTGAAGGGTCTCCAGGAAATAATTTAAACAAAATCGCTTTTCCGTGTCACAGAAAGGGTGGACCGAGCGAACAGATGGGATGCCTTTCAGTTTTTGTGGGTCTTAGGCGATCCTATCACAGGTCACCGATGGACTTGGCAGGAAAGGGAGTAATGGATAGAGACCCCTGTGGAGGAAAACGATGTGAGAGAAGAAGGACGGGTAGGATAATGATTGGAATGCGGCCCTTAATGCTCGAGTCATCAATGATAGATAATTAAGATAATTTGCGAATCGCACAATCGTTTGAAACTTGAAAGCTTGCACGAAATTGAGTGTTTGCAACGCTTACTTTTTTTGGCCGACATTAATTAACTGTTTGAGTGTGTGTGGGATACTTTATAAAACATTACGAATGCGAAAGTAAACAAAGAGCTACTTGATAAAGGGATTTGAACGAACGAAATTCCTGAAGAGTAAACATACACGAAATACAAGGACGAATTAATTAATGAAATTAATGATTTATAATATAAAATGTCATGTTTTACAGTGCCACTGTGGCATTTATAAGCTTATTAGTAACTGCTGAACTTTGCAGAGTGACTAAAACATTAATTAATGAATTCCCGAATTAATGAGTCGGTAAACATCGGAAATGATGACGCGGACGATATTCATTAGAAATAATTTTATAAAACAGCCGAACAAACGACAGCTATCTTGAGAGTAAAAAAAATAATTTTGGGCACACACATCTATCCAGCCACGTCGAAAATATTACTTTGGACTCAATACAGGATTTATTATAAAAAATATTTTTTGTGGCTTACCTGTTTATAAAAACCAGACAGTCAACAACTTCACTCTAAGACCTTTTCATCCTTAAGGAAGGAAAACCGTTGTGGTGACAAGAGAGACTAGATTTTCTGAAAAGCTTAAGAGGCTAGGTGGGAGGAAGATGGTCTTTCATGGGAGATTCTTAAATATTTAGGGATAGCTGTGGACATCCGTAATGGTCATATTTTATAATATAAGTTATTTTTATCTAATTATCTTAGTATTTAAGATTTATTAGGCTGTAGGCTGGGGATTACTGAGATTCGTAATGGTATATTTGCATTGTTCAATGATTTTCTGGTGTACAGGTGTATTGATTGGTAACTGATGGATTAGCGATTTCAAGAACTAAGAAAATATATTTTAATTCATTTTTAAAATCAGCGTTCTTTTATCTGCGAAATCGATATTAATTAATTGCAAGTTAAGTCATCGTTGTATTCAATTTTATAGTTTACTTACGTATGCCTTGAGCTAGCTCAAGTCTGGTAATTGTTTCTTTCAGATTGCTGATAAAATGTTTTGTTGAATTGGTACAATACCGTTGTGCTAAAGTATACTCTTTTTCATCACTACATTGCTCTTCCTTCCATATTTATCAATTTTAAATAACTGATCTTATACCCTATCTTTTCTACATATATTCTATCATTTCTACATAATATTCTTCCTGGAAAAAATATCCTACAACTTCTAAATATTTTCTTTATTTCAACTCCTTAATAATTACCAAGTTATTGAACTGTTTTTGCTTGTGTGATTTATACCATCTAATGGTTTAGAAATAGTATTTATGAATTTTCCTCACAGTTCAGTTTTTTTAGGATAGCTAACTTAAATTAATTAGGTAACCTTTTTCCCAGAGAATCTTATAATCTGTAATTTATTTCACCAATGTTTGCCCTGTGTTTCCCACAAAAAGCCAGTGTTTCTAGCAATCTTAAATCCCTTGCCATTTAGTTATCAATTAGCTTTAAAGTCCTGCTATCCGGGGAATTCTTTGCTGCGTTTATTTAATGCTGTTATAATGGCGATACTTGGCTGTTTTGTTGTTTATTTGATGGGAATCAAATAAGCATGTTTTTGCTATACCTACTTTTTATCTTTTGGGTATACTTTTTGTCTTACGTTTGAAACGTTTTAACGCTCATGTTTTACATTATTTTAATATTTAACGCCTAAATTTAAATCTTTTTCGGTCAGCATTATCGAGTAGCTACCTTAGCTACAAGCTCAAAATTGAGTTAGCATTTGCTCACTATTAAAGACAATGATTCATATTTTACTTATCTATCTAATAATTTACCAACAGGTTAATTCGCGCAAAACGTGTTATCGCTTGGCATTTCATTTAGTGCAAATGGAAAACTGAAATATCAAAGGCAAATTCTTCTTATCTCACTATGTAATTGCCATTTGCCGTTAATTAATGCCCGCAAGAGGATGCCCTTCAATCTGTGGTTCAAATGATACAAAAACAGTACAGAGTGTCAATGGTAAAGGGAAAATTCAGGCAAATAGAAAATTAGAAATTGTAACTATGGGCGCCGTGGCATAGTAGCTCAATGACATTAATATAAGTCTCATAATGGGAGTGACAGAAGAATGGTTTCATACTGTCCACTTTACTTTAACGTCTTACTACTCGCGTTTCAGCTGTCAAGCAGTCATCGTCAGGTACAATGTCTGCTTGACAGTTGAAAAACGTGTTGTACGAGGTTAAAAGCAAGTTGACCGCAAGATATCAATCGTATGCCATTTCAAGATGCTGTACCACCATCTCGCGCTTGACACTGTTGAATTTATTCTAATTGAATTGTTATGTCTGTAATTACTCTCTTCTGTTTTTTCATTAGTCGGGGTAGAGCTCACCGATTAGCGCCGTGATTATCTCTTAAAACTTATCAGCTCCAACCAACCAACCACACTAACCTTAATGTATAACCATCATTATAAGAACACTTTAACCTTCATTATAAGAACGATAATTTTTTGTAACCATTTCGTATATTCCATCGGTCAATTTTTATGTTCTGTGCATAAAACGTAATTGATGCTATTATCTAATTGCCATCCATTGAGGGTTAGATTAAGTTTTATATTTTCTGGTATTGGAAATTGTGAAAGGGTGCGGCGAAATAGATATTCGTGAAAAAAGTTATTGATTGTTTATAAATCTGCCTTATTCTCAGCATATTCTTTTTAAGGTACATGATTTTTGTCACTCTAAATGTATAACCTTATTCGATGCAAAGTGCGTTTTTTTCTTTATCAGATACATCAGATAGATATAAATCTGTGGATAATAGTTATTGGATGGTAATAGCTCGATGTCATTACCGCACAAGGATCAATTTTGTGGTTATTAACAGTGTCACTGTGGCCCATTATTGTACCACTTTTCCTGAAATGAAGGTATTTATGCTCTTGTGGAAGTTTCCCATTCGCAGAATTGGGGATTAGTTCTGCACATTTGTGTGCCCATTGTGTTATATGAACTGGTAACACGAGCCGTTTCGATTTATTATTATAACCCGGTGCCTTTAACCCTGTGCTTGAAGCGTGCCCCCATTGATAACTCTTTGTCCCTCGGTATCGTGTACATGGGCGAGAAAATTTCTGGATTAATACATACCTACGCGTGCTTTTGACGCAATGGACATTTGCCATGAATTTTCATTTGGGAGCTCAATGCCTTCCTAGTATTCATATAATTAGGTCAATGGATACGTAGCCTGAGAAATAACAATAGCTACGGAAGGGAGGAATGATATGTCAAAGTTAAAGAGGTGTTTTTATGTCAACTGAAGGTTTAAAGCTTAATGAATTTTACTAAAATCCAAACCAGTTACTTATTCCAACGAAAAAGCGTATAATATAATTAAACATTTCATAATAATTGCAATCCAATGAAGGAAAGTTTATATATCTGTAAAAAACTAATACAGTGAGGTCCTCCCAAAAGAGAAGTGAAGAATACTTCAATCTCTCATTGGTTGTTTAATCCTATGATTGATTGACTGCAGCCCTCCACCATTTCCCTCCTAGTTCCATAACCTCCCGTTATCTCTTCCTATGTACTTTCCTCTTTATTTGGCCCATGGTGTCCCATGAAGGCCCAATTCTTAGGTCTTCCTTTGCAGAATTTTCCCTCTATTTTACGTTCAATTATGTTCTTCACATACTAATTGTGTCTCAGGGGGTGTCCAATTCATCTCGTTCTTCTTTTATTTATTTCCACCGGGAATAATTCGATAAGAGGGTTGAAATCAATACTATTACCTGCCAGAAAACTAGATGTTGTGAACTGGAAATTCATTGGTAAGATTCCACGACGCTGTATTGTTTTCCACTATTCTTTTGTATGCATTTGCTTATTGCCGGCGTAAATCACTTAACTGTTCTTTGGAATTGTTCAGAATGGCGTAGGAAACCTGTGCATTTAAAGAATGCGATTTAACTTTCGCTGACATAGATAAGATTTTGTTCCCCTACCCCATTCATTGTCACCCTACCGGAAACATCATCGACTTCTGCGACGACGACTGCACGTACAGAGGCGCTAAATGTTCATTCCTTCACGGTTATTCACTTGCCAGCTGTCGGTCAGTCAACAGCCAGCGAGTCATTGGCAATTAAGCAACGCTACCTTTAAAAGAGTATGGAGGCCATACGGCTCATGGACCCGAAGCCGCCTGTTCTCCATCCTTATCCATGCTTGTCATTTCCTGTAGCTTCTCTTCTTTACTTTCGTGTATACTCTCATTTGGCTGTTCTAGACGCTTATACTAATTAGCTAATTATGTAATTCAGTCAATTCTTTGAATTATACCGTGCTACTCTCAAATTTCCTGAGTGATTATTCGTCTCCGGCTACTGAGGGTCAGACCCCACACGATCTAAGTGTTCACGTGACGCCTGTCGCCGCCGCTGTACCTCGGATTGAGGAAAATAGGAGGGCACAGTATGGAGTATGTGGAACTGTTTGTGTTTCTGGGTGTAGCTAAAGAAACATTAAGAAGAGTGTGTGGCAAAGATATTATGAACGATCTAAAAATCCGAAAATTGATTTCAGCGTTCCATGGCTCAGAACACGCAAAAAAGTGAGGTAAAAACACGGAAAGATTAAGAGAAAATTTCCAACATAAGTAGAAATTATTACCCATGGACCGGATCTTTGCACATTGTTTGACAGTTATGCCATTCCTTTTCGGGATAGACTAAGTGGAATAATGTAATTATGGCAGTTAGGCCTGGAAAACGAGTCCTTTAAAAGTACACGCTCTCTTATTTTTAAGAATTCTAATATTCCTGAACTTAAATATATCTCTTATCCCTCTCTTATTACCTCATCGATCTCTTTCTTTCACAACTTTGATTTTGCTCTCTAATATCTGTAAAGCTATTCGGCCTTCTTTCATTCTCTCGACATGGCCAAACCATTGAAGAATACTCCTTGCATTTATGTCCATTACTCGAGAATCTAACTCACACTTTTTCATCACCCACTCATTCCCAGTTCTACCCATCCAACTTATCCCGCCTACACTTCTCAGGTACCACATTCCCTGTGAATTGATCCTACTTATATGCCTTTCGTGACGAACCCAAGTTTCGCTGTCGTATAATTATGTCGGAAGGAGGACACTTTCGTGAACTCTTTGCTTAGTTGAGATCCTTTAACAATTATTCGCAATTATTTAAACAAATGACATTGTTTTATTATGGAGAAACAAATTATCAGTGCATTTAAAGATTTGATAGGGAAATCGATTGTGTGGTCAATTTTGAGAAAGCAAACGCCTTACTGAATCGGAGACTGTCTTTGCAGTTGCAAAGCGGAAACGACGTACTTTTGGCGTTGATGAATAGTCTCAGTGTTGATATTTTCCTGAAATGCTTCCAACCGTAGCTCATTGTTTAGCCGTCGGTCGACGTGAAACTAAAATTGCCACACTGCATAACTTAACCACCAACATTTTTCGTTCCATTGAAGGAAGCGGCATGAGAGTGACCTTGCGAGTATAAAAATCTAAGAATCCCACCCTATCCCTCACGTAAGGAAATGTAAGAGCCCCGGGATAACTCCACCCTTCCGAAAATATGCATCATAATTAGCCTGCTGCCCTCCGAAAATAGGCATCTTTATAATTCACTGAACCCTTGTTTGACCGGTGGCCTTTTCGCTCGAAGTACTTTGTATGATCGTGGTAACGAAATTATCATCAGCAGTCATCATTATAAACATTGGTTTACTGAAGCCCATCCTTTTGTTCTTACCTTTTAATCCAACTAGTTTCACGACAGCTTATTTAAAAACTTTTTCTTCGATAACTTTTATATAATGTGCTTGTGAATTTAAGAATTTCGTTGAACTAAATTGCCAAAACTTCCCATGCCGTTGACTTTTTTTCTTCATACTTTGAACGTACGTGAGAATTAATTCAGTTCTCGGAGTGGTTAGCTAGGCTGTAGTGGAAAAAAATGTACGCGTGTGTCGGTCGGCTACATTCGATTCAATGAACGGGAATGGGAGACCAAAAAGGATTCATTATGCCTTAAGAGTTGATGACCCAGGAAGGACCTAACGACTGCTGGTATGCTCTTAAAATTAACTACAATCTGAGATAAAATGACCTAATGACTATGATTTGATACGGTATTTCAGTGACTGCATCACGATATGTACCCGTCTGGAAAACGATTGTAAAGTAAAGAACTTCATAATATAAGGGCAGGAATGCTGGAGACATCAATTGCCATTCTGTATTGATGGTGGTATACCTACGTTAGTGGACGTTTTCTTATTGTTCTAGAGGCATAATTCTTATCGTCGGCTCAGTTTGAGAGGGTTAATTAGCGAAATATACGGAGATGATACCTTTTTGAGGAATGGTAATTATTTTTAGACGTGGTCATTACTTGGAAAGATGGATTTTGTTTCATAATGACCGTAAGTAACGTAGCACGAAAGACCTCATTTTGAAGGGAAGTATAGTAGGCTTACTACTATAAATGTAGCTAGATTAAATATACTGTCGATTGAAAAGCATTTTATTATAATCTGGCTGCTGCGAATAACTCATTGCAAGTTGTTTGTAACTGATAAGAAACATCTAACTGAATTAATTCTTCTTCACTCGAAATTCTAATTATATACACAGACTATCACCAGAGGACTAATCAACATATATTTATCCACACTTTGCTGCTTGTTTGGAGCTCCATTTTTACAATTCCGGTATAACTTTTATTTTGCTTATGCGTCAAAATAAGTTTTTAATCTAGGAAGCATTTTAAAATATCCGTTAGTCGGTTAATTTAGAATAAATGATCAAGAAATATTTAATGTAATGTTCTCTTGGTTTCTTCCTTAGTTATATCGCTATCAACAACACAATGTCCTTCTTGATTGCAAGATTTTCATTCTATGGAAGTAAATATTTCCCCTCTCATTGTCAAGTGACTCGATGTATTTTTAATTTATTGGATGAACTCGGTTGGTCACTTCTATTTTCAGCGTGTAGTGGTCTACAAATATGCCAGTTACATTTATTTTGCCAATAAAAATGAAGTAAAACAATTTTTTTTCCACCAAAACTGGTTTTTATTTTAACATATTGCCTAAAAATGCTTTTCGTTAAGTGAACCTTGCAAAATACGTACAAATTAAATGCATATTTGACGTATTGTTACTCTGTTAAGGTCTGAGTTAAGAATTATATTTGTTCAGGGATAAACTTTTAGTTTGATTTAGTTATTAGGGTTAGCCATGCCCATCTCCATTAATTATGCCTCAGAAGAGCATGACGCGAATATTCATGTATTTCCTCTGATAAGGAAGATGATTACATTAGTTCAAATAATTTTCTTCTGCGATGGTAATTTTAGAGCTTCTTCCACAAGTGGTTGAATGATGGCTGTAACAAATTTAGTTTGTCATCATAATTAATTGTTAGCGCCACGCACTATTTTGTTGGAAAATATATTTTATTTTACGATACGGAATACATTAAGAGTCGTTTCGAAGAATACAGCGTTTAAGACTATGGGCCGTTTTACTCGACGGAGTTTACCACTTCGGTAAATTGAAATGAATTCAGCATGTTCAAAATTGTATCGTGCCACATAGTTCTATCGTTTTCAAATAATGCTTTAATTTGAATATTGAGTTCTGAAAATATAAATAAGTTCTATTTTTTTCTTTTGTCCGAGTCTACATTATCTACAAATAAATTTCTCTTGAGTTTAACCTCTCAATGAAATATCAGTGGTTGGCTTTGCATCAGCGAAACGTTATTTTTATCACGAAACGACGAGGATTTTGTGTTTGGTGAGTTTTTCAGTCTTGTAAAATTTCCTGGAAAGCTTCCTCTATATTGATAGAAGTTTATACGAGTTGGAAGTGGTACACATTTGCGAATAAAGCATATTTCGCTTACAGTTGCCTTGTAATTGTATATCCTTTTCCATCCATGGGGAACCATCGACTGAAGAAAGCAAGGCTATGCAAAAATGGATTTAAAAGTCACTTTTGGCAATTTTACTTGATTGAAATCAATACTCTTGTGAAGCGCACTGGGACAACTCATCATTCCATCGATACAGGTCTGTTTCGTTCCTATTGTTAGTAGAACACGCAGTAAGATATGCCTTTTTTCCGCGGTGTAGATATGATGCAGCATTCTTTTTATCACTCAATCATCAGAATCCTCCACGTTTTTATTTTGGACTTTTTTGCTTTTTTTACAGACTCCTTTGAGAAATTTGGCGAGCGGGATAGGGGTAGAAGGAAAATAGGTTTGATGGACGGGATGAAGAAAGCTAGATCGTACGCTGAGGCGGAGAAGGAAACACTAGAGGTAGATAGGACCCTGAAAGTGTAGAAAACCTGGAGAAGATCCTCTATATTTCAACACACCCTACATAATACCTGTAAAATACTTAAAAAAAAACCTTTAAAACGTCATACACAAATCTGAAATATACCCGCAAGTCACCCACCACCTGCTTGGAGGGGACGGACTAGAGTTGCTGAGGGCGACAAAGGGTCCAAAATTCCGAGGTCAGGGACGGTCAAAATGGGTGACCTTAATAACCACGTAGTAGATATAGAGTTTTTGCGGCCTTCACGTTCAGTACCCTCAAGCCTCAGCTTCGGCTGAATTAAAGAGGCGTTTAATTTTAAATCATGGAGTAGGACGTACGACTTTTACACTGTGTACAATTAGGATTTTTATCATCATTGGTATTTCAATCCTAAGACAGGTTGGCAGATGTATGCCGCATCTTTTAGGGAAGTTAATGCGGTGGTTTCCCTGTTGCCTTCCGCATCGTAAACTTCACTCTCCTGAAGCTGTGGCTGTTGATAGCAGTCAGATCTTCTTGACCTGCGCTATCGTTGCCCCCTCGAGACTCGGAGGCTACACAATAGGTTTAGTTTGCTTGAGAAATTTAGAACTCGTTTGTTTCAGAGCGACAGAGAGAATATTATCATGACGCCTAACTACATCTCTAGGAATGACAGAAGTGATAAAATAAGAAAGATACACTACCGAACAGATAGGAACAAAAACTCATTCTTCCCGCACACAATTAGCGACCATGATAAAAACTGAGTTCCACTTAATACACTTCACACTTTTGCCTCCCAAAATCTTATCCCTTACACCTTTTCACTCCTGGTGCCCTAACACCCCCTGCCACACAACCATACGGCAGCTCGGAGGATAGTATGTAGATGTAGATGAATGCCTTCAGCTGAGACTGCTGCCTTTTGTGTTAGAAGTGGGGTCAGACAGGGTAGTATGTAATTGCTGGATTCCGGAGTCGGGAAATTTTTTCCGTTGCCATTAACTAACTATTACTACACTATGTAACTAAAATTAGATTATTTACTGCACGGATATCAGTGTAACTGTGATGAGTAATATCAGACAAAATAATGAAATGCAATAATGAGAAGGCATCATTGATAAATATACACAAATACATTATTCGTTCACTGGAAGAGTGTTTTGTGAATGGCCACGTATGACGGCGCCGCGCCGCCGACATCAAGGACCGGCGGCGCGCCGCACACAATTAATCGGTGGCGGCGGCGTTATCAGAGCCATCGGCGGCGGCGACGCGGCGCGGCGGCGCGCAGGTCGACTTTAAACTAACAGAAAATGCTCGACTTTATACGAAACTGCCAGAAACTTTTCACCGATCTCTACCCGCCAATCCATTCCTAAGCTTAGCTTCTTTCACTTTATAATGTACGAAAGATAAAATTTGTGACCATTTGAGTGACATTTCCTAAATTTTAATAATATTTCTCGCAATTAGAAATCATGGGTGATTTCATGTGGTGGAAGGGGTAAATCTTTGTTAAGGACCATCGTTTTTTTATGATAGTTGTGTGGTTTATAAATGATGGAGCGATATAGCGTCTTCGGTATTGGACTAGCAGCTTTTTAACCCTTTTTGTGGGAGCCTCTAGGGTCGTGCGAAAAGTTCCAGGCCTTTTTCTATTTTTAGTTTTAGAACTGTGTAAATAATTCATAGAAAGTATTTTGATGATTTTATGGCCCAATTTTTTTTTCTTCTCAAACTCATTGGATATGTCATACGGTTTGATTATGCCGTTTTTGACTATTTACATCAAAATTTATTTATGAAACGCGGTCGAGAAATTTTCCGGTGGAGTTTTTTTGCACATACTGCAAGGGCCGATAAGAGGCCCGCTGGCACTCAACGAGTTAAATCAGGATCAAAAAGCCAGTTTTTCAGTCCTCAGGAAGCGTTCTAACCGATAATGAAAATTAAAATTTAGTAGCTGTTTAAATAAAGATTTGAAATTTTCTGCCACTAAATAAATTACTCTCTAAAGAAAATCAGAGTTTTCATGTTTCTATATCACGCTAAGGTAAAAAGTGAGTAAATTCGCTTCCGCATACTAATTCTAAATTTAATTGCTGGGTGATTGGGTTTTAAGGGAGTGGGGAGCTGTGGAATATAGTGTTTAAGGCGGAAGGGAGAGGTTTTCTTAACCTCAGTCCGTACCACTCCGCACACTAAGACACAGCATGAGGAATCTCTTTGATTTCATTTTAATCAAGTAATGGTGTAGTAACACTAAATTCTTGGCCGTTTCTTTAGTTGTACTTCACCATCGTCATCAAATAACGATCCAAAAATTGGTTTGTCGCTGCTCTACTAAAACACTATCTTCTCCTCTAACAACTATATTTCCGCTTAATTCTTTATTTTGACGTCTTTCATGGATTTCCTGATGCCGAGACTTCTTCAGTAGTGTTTCTTTCCTTGACTTACTCAGCAGTATTCCCCTAAAATTTCTCTTTTTATAATTGTTTCCAATACGCTGTCATGTCATACACTGTCCTACAAGTTTCTCCCCTTATTCTTCGTTTTCATTGTCCTTACTCTCTCCCAATTCGTCGTAACACATCTTTGTTGCTGATTATCTCCGTCCATTACTTTTAAGTCTTTCCAACTTTGCGTAATAGCTCCCAATTATTTGTTACTCGATAAATAATTGCAATACCCAATTGAAACAAATTGAATTTAATTTGCAAGGGACCACTAATGCCATGAAAAAAGTTTCGTATCATAACCGTAAGTGGTTCCCGTAAAAATACAGCAGCAATGGTACTAGAAGTAGCCCATTTACCCTAGGAAATAAGCACATTAAGCCAGTTTTACTTTGATTTCATTTTTTCAAGTTTTTCATCTCCTGAACTGAAATTTGAAAGCAATTTATAAATTATAGGTGTAGACATATTATTGTGTCATGAAAATATTTTACACAGTGACGAAGAGAACCACAACAATGAGGAAATAGCAAGTTAACTCATTTCAGGTACAGAATTAATTAAATTTCTCAGTTACAAAAAGAACCACAATAATGAGAACATATAATAAATCTAACACGTTTTGAGGACAGATTTGGATTTACATTGTATTAACAAAAATAGAAAGAAACTGAAAGACATTCAGAAATGTTCAGATGTGAATGGTTTTCCTTGATTTGCGACTGTAACATTGTTCACTATCACGTACAAGTCCCCAAATGTATTCTCCCATCATGTTTTCATTATACACTCCATGATAGCGCTGTTCAAATTCCTTAATATCTTGATGAAAGAGTTTGCCTTGCTCCTCTGAGTATGCTCCCATTTTCTGCTTGAAACGATTCAAATGAGAATCAAGGATGTGCACTTTCAGGGACATCCTACAACTCATTCTACCGTAGTTCCTTACCAGTTCCTAATGATTCCCTGCTTTTTCATTGCCTAAGAAGCCCTAAACGACTGCTACAAAGCTTTTCCATGCATATATTTCATTTATAGTGAGCTTGTTGATAAATTCTGCGCTTTGTATGATTTTTTTCACTTGTGGCCCTACAAACACACCAGCGTTGACTTTTGCATCAGAAAGCTTGGGAAATAAGTCTCTAAGATATTGGAAAACTGGAGATTCTTTGTCAAGTGCTTTCACAAATTGCTTAATAAGACCAAGTTCAATGTACAGTGGTGGAAACAATACTTTCTTATGATCCACCAGTCGCTCAAACTTGACATTGTATTCTCCCACAGAGTAATTGGTTCGTTGTAGCCACTCCTTCTTCTGATAGTGTGGTGTAGTGTCTCTGCTATCCCACAGGCAAAGAAAACCGGGAAACTTCGTAAAGCCCCCTTGGAGACCCATCAACAAAGCCACAATTTTGAAGCCTCCAATAACCTCCCATTTGTACTGATCGTACTTCAAAAATGTAAGTAAATTCTTGACGCTGTTGTATTCTGCTCTCAGGTGCACAGAATGAGCCACAGGTAGAGAGGGGTATTTATTCCCATTATGCAATAGTTCTGATTTAAGGCTTTTGCACGAACTATCAGTGAATAGACGCTACTCAGCTGGGACACAGTCAATTCCAATACCCTTAAACATTCCAGATACATTGTGTTAGAAGCAGAGTCCATCCTTACTGGAGAAGAAGCTCGAAAACCTTTGGTGTTGTTTCCTCTGACTAGTAACATGCACACTTTCGTCTAATAAATTCCACTTTTTAAGTCTAGATATCAAAAGTTCGCCTTTAGATTTTGTTAAGCCAAGATCTCTGATCAAATCATTGACGTCAGTTTGTTTGGGATAGGATGGACTTCTTTCACTGGTAGAGTTCGAGAAAATGTCGTCTTCACTTTCAAAATTTACGTCTTCATCTGAGCTAATGCTCTCTTGTGCAGATGACTGTAATACCTTTGGTGCACTGGGTATAGGAAACCGATCACAATTAGGCACAGGAGCAATTGATGATGGAATATTAGGGTAAATCATAGGTACTGCGTTCTTACCGGTTAGACGTATTGAAGGGTCCACCAAACAAAAGTAATGGTTAGTTGAGTGATCAGTGGGTACACGCCAGATTCTGGGAACAGCAAATAGCATGGCTCTCTTTTCCCCTCTGTACCAACCTGCAGGAGTGAGAGGTAAATGTAATATCTACATACAAGTTATCAGTATAGAAAAAAATGTTTATCTCCATGGTAGCGACAATATAATATATCTTCACTTCTACAGAAGCATATATTCGCTACCAGAAAAATGACAAATGTGCGTAGAAATATACGTTATCAAAAATTACTCGAATGCCACGAACTTTTAGGCGAACATTTTTTAACAGTTGCGAAAGGAGTAATTAGTTTGCAATTATTTTAAATTTTGTAGCTACAAATGAAAAAGAATGGATGAGCATAATTAATTGACAGTTTTCTGCAAACATACAATTAAAAACTAAAAAATTAAAGATATTAATTAAAAACTAAAAAATTAATATTACCTTCTAAAGTCCGTTTGCTGCTCCGGCAGGTAAAGTGAGGTGCCCAAGATTAATCTTGATTCCCTATGGCATGCCAAAATATGCCTTGTAAGTTTCACACATTTTAGCAGATGCTGCCACCAAAAACTTCTTCTCTCTCGTTTTCATAAATTTCCCACACACGTAGCAGAATGCATCTGGAGAATGCTTACATACTCTTGATGCCATCTCTGAATACTGTGTGTTGCTTCATCTGCCCACACTGATGGAATAGACAAAAAGTATCCAACAATGACTCAGACTGAAGTGAAACTTGGTCAACGCGACGATAATGTGTCGCTCACATGATGGCGTTCTTGGTTTATCACGTGATTTCCCCCTCCATCCATTCTGCTGTTTGTTATTTGCAGAAGTTACGTTACAGGCATATTTTCTACGTAAATGGGCTACTTTTGGCAGCATTGCAGTTGATTTTTTTTAATGGGAACCGATTTCAGTTAAGACATGAAACTGTCTTCACTGCATGAGCGGTCCCTTGAAAGTAAAGTTAGTTTGTTTCAATTTGGTATTGCAATTGTATTATTCACGGAGTAAGAAATTATTAGGTGCAACTATGCAAAATTGCTCAAAAAATGCGGGAAAAGTGACCTAATATAGTTCTTCTACCTACAAAAGCAAAGTTTCAGGCGAATAATGGCAATTTCCTGTCTTTATATAACATTAGCAATTAAGGCATAGCACTTATTACACAATGACAAAATGTGTTGCATGGTGTAATTTTCGCAATGATCTTTTTAGATTGTCGAATACAGATTAATTTACTCAAACGCCAAAAAATAGCAGTATTCACTTAAATAAATCTAGCAATATGGTCGACAGAACTGATATTTTTCAGTGCGACACAGAATATTATTATGACTCCTCACTACATCTCTAGGTCTGACAGATGCGATAAGGTAAGAGAGATAATCTGCCTAACAGATAGGTACAAAAACTCGTTCTTTCCGCGCACAATAAACGACCACAATAAAAACTGAGCTCCACTAAATACACACCTATAATACATGCCACCATTTCATCTCCTAAAAACTTACATCTTTACACGGCTGGTGACCTAAAACCCCCGTCACACGCCCATGCGGCGGCTCACAGGTTATTTTGTAGACGTAGGTGTATAGTTTGTCTCTTAGTTGCCTTGGAATGGAAGTTGCTTTTCTTGATGAACCAATTTTTTAATATAAATAAATATTAAGACCGTGCTTTTGAAATACCGTCTTGGAAACAATAATTTGGAAAAAAAACCTGAAAAGAAGACAGAATGAAACGACTTCGTTTAGGTTCAAAGGAGCAGGTTCTGAAAGTAGAGTGCTTAGGGTTTGTGGATGATTTGACATTGTTGGCAGGGAAAGGAAAAGCTGACGAAAAAGCTTTGTAAACTACCCGGAATGACAATTTTGTGTATTTTCAATGGAAAAATCATTCGCCTGGACTCGAAACCAGATCCCTCGACTTCGCGCTGAGTGTTTTAACCAATTAAGCTACCCAGTATTCCATTGTGAATCTCATGGGGACTTAAAGGAACAAGTTGTCATTTAAGGAGCAGGTTGGTTTTTTCCCTGAATTTCACACAATTGTGTGATCACTAGTGGATGACTCCGTTAAAGTTACTACGCGGCTACTTCCGTAGTTCTTTGAAAATACTCGAAATTAGTTTTTCATCAGGTCTCAAAATCTCCTTTGATAAACTAATGTAGATGGAATATGTACATGAGGGAGAGAAACATGAATGAATGCAGAATTTGGAAAAAAATTAGGAAAGAAAAAACATTTTGGATCAATTTGAACATTTGAATCAATTCAACTAAATAGGCTTTTCAAAGATAGCAATTATAGTCTAGCCAAAAAGGTAGAATTAACGCACAGATTAGTTCAGAGTATGTATAAGTGGGGAGCGTTCACCCACAATACAAAAATAAGACGCCTGTACACAGTTGTCAAACCTATGGGTCTTCTTGGTTCATAAAACAACTGATCAAGATAGGGGGAGGGATCAATTAGAGAAGAAAGAAAGGAAAACTATACGAAAGACCCTTGGTCTTATGAAAACAGAGGATGGTATTTAGAGGAAGATGATTAAAGATCTTATACATAAAAATGGAGCCGATTAAATATGCAACATACAAGGGAAGACATATGTTTTGGGCTTCTAATAAGAATGAACGACTGTTGACTGGCATAGAAAAATCTTCAGCACATCGCCACGATAAATATGAATGCAAAATGTGTTGAGACACAAAAAGATGCGTAAAAGGAAGTTGGTATTAATCTTGAATATACCTAAATGAAAGAGACTTTCGAAGGAAGGCTGCTGAAGTGAAGAGGCAAAGAAAATAACGTAAGGAGGCCAAAAACATTTGGTTAGCGGAAAGGAAGAGAAACCTCTTTGGCTGGGGTTTCAGAATTAAAAAATAAATAACAGATTGGACATTTTTAAGTTTCTTCCTTTAAATTCAAGATGATGCTCCACAATATCTCGAGGGATAACGAGGGATATTTGGGATTTTAGAGATAGAAACCAACAGTGATTTTGTTTGTGATAGATAAAAATATGTCTCTAAATGAATGTATTATATATATTCTGAAAAGTAAAAATGGGGTAAGATGATGTTATACTGACGTATAAAATCTCTCGTACGGTGAACTTTGAGCTCACGAGGTTGTATAGATTGGCCTTAGTCACTGGACTAAGTGCAGTGCTAGGAAGCACCCTGGAAAACTCCCGTTAAGTATATTTTTGAAATACTTGTTCAAAGTATTGAGAATTTTTGTGCCAGTGTACTAGTTCAGGCGCCCTGATGGAAATTGTGAAGAAAAGTTGGCTGTGGAACTTAAAAGTCGACTTTGCAGATTTCCTCTGGAGTCCCTATCGTTCAGGGATACCGCTGAGTAAAGTGCGTACCCACATGGTCACATGGCAAGGGTATAACTTAGGTCAGGCTGCGACCCTTCTTCGCTTCAAGGGATAGTGTCCTTCCTCCTCTCTTCATGACCACACGGGTCCCGTAAAGGCCATCTAGACTTCGGATTTAATGACCCGAAAAATCAACGACGTCACCGCAACTTTTGCCATGCATTAAATCAGGTTGCTGTGGCAACGCGGAGCTCCCCCTAGCGGCCACAGAATGGGAGGTCGTTTCGAAGAGAGATCTGGGAGTATTCACTAATGCAAGGGATCTTCAACCTGCTGTAATCTGGAGCGAGAGGCCACGCTCTAGGATCTTTACTGACATCATTCGCCTCGGTGACTTCTGTAGCGTTTGTTTCTATAGAAAATGCATGTGTAACATGATGTGTACTCAGTTCAAAGTACTCCCGCATTTTATAATTTACATAATAGCCCCTGTAGAGATAAGAAACTGAATTCGATAAAGTTAGGTCCAACCTTTTGAAAGCTTTCCGTAATAAAAATGAAAGTGAAATTAAATTTTGTAGACTTTTAGTTACGTGAATCAATGAGTGGGCAATGTACCTCATCGTGGTTTATTTTGGATTTAGCACTACATCATAAAAATACTTTAATTTTCACACCACAGAATAAAATTCTCCTTGTATAAATAATTTGAATTGGCCGAGAATCGATCCCAAATCTGCCAATCGCCGGTCTGGTTGGCAAGGAGATAACTCAGCCTTGCATGCTCGAATCCCGGTCATGATTTTTTCCTGGCAAAAATTCTATCCATTTGTGTCAATATATGTATCAGTGCGCACTCTACAGAAAAGGAAAACCAGATGGATCGGATATACTGTGAGGCACAATGGGTTTGAGAAGAACATGGAAAAGGAACAAGGGAAAATAGAAGGAAAATTCTCCGGAGGAAGACCCAGGAATAAATTCATATACCAAATAATAAGGAAAGTGCATAAGATGTGCTACTAGTAGGTAAAGGAACTAGTTAAAGATAAGAAAGGATGAAGGGCTGCTGTTAACCAATCATAGGACTGAACGAACAATGAATTAATGACTGACTACGCTGAAACTTGATTTGCGATTGTCTCTTTTCCCATCCAATGAGCGGGCTCATACCGTCGTCATTACTGTGTATTATATCATCTGAAGTGGTGCTATTTCCATTCATGTTTTCTCTAGTATTTTCAATCTTGTTTATTTTCCTCCTATAAAGAACGAGAATGGTTGAATTCAGTGTTTTACTTTCTGTTATTCGCATTTAGAGGTTTTAAATGTTAGCCGTGTCTTATTTTGCTCAGTTTCTAAATAATTGTCTTGTTCTCCTCCCTCCCTTACACCAATATTCTATTTTGTTTATGCATGTCTCAAGGCCCCAAATTTGATATTTTTCAATTTTCGTCAATAATGGTGTTCAGTTATGTCTTTGTAGGTCTGAGGCCTTCAATAAGTCACTCGGTGTCTCAAGTTATTGACTTGGAATTCCACATTTATGGAGTTAATTTTGTATTTCATCAGGTTTATTGATTGCAGCTATTGATTTATTCAAAGTGGGCTGAGTGTATAGCAAAAAAAGGAAAAAGTTTAGAAACTATATTTGTAAATTACTTCCTAAAGAATTCCCTTATAAAAGGATTTACCGTATTTTATCGAAAAACCTGTGTTTGACATATTTATTAGTAAAATTTCCTACGCCCGTCACTTCAGCAAACCACAATGCAGACCGGCATGAATGCCTTTCCGACTTAGTTTTTGCTCACCGTTGATCATTACTTGGTCTTTTAGATTCGAAATCTAAAAGGCTACTCAGTACCGTCACTCATCATTCTTGACAGCCTTTGCGTTTCCAGCCACGGCAGTATGTTGGATCTCGAAAGGTCTTTGTAGATATTCGTCCGCAAAAATATTTTGATGCATTTACATTTTTGTGTTGTTGGTAAGATTTTTAGTTCTTCAGACAAATTGGATGCATATTTTGAGATTCATTTAAATTTTATCGTCAGTTTGTCATGCGTCATAGTAAAATGCTTCATCCACTTTATTTCAATAACAAACGTTGTACAGCCTAAAATATGAGGATATTTTTACTTTTGTTTATTTTCTCTTCTAGGGAAAAAATAATTTCGTATTTACGTTGGTCTTTCGGCCTTAATAGGTATTAAGTGACATGAAATTACCTTCATTCTTTACGAATCTTTCATTTACAGTTTAAACGAATGTTTAGTCAAACGCTCACTCAATCGTTTGCATTTTTCTTTATTTTGACTTAACATTTTCTCCATTCTAACTCTTGTGTCACGATGTGTGTAGAAATTTTGCTCTATTTTTTCTTTTCACATTACGAAATTTCGAAGAACATAGGTCTCAAAACGCTCACTCAATCGTTTGCTTTTTTTCTTTCTTTTGACTTAAAATGTTCTCCATTCTAACTCTTGTGTCACGATGTGTGTAGAAATTTTGCTCTATTTTTACTTTTCACATTATGAAATTTCGAATTGCATAGATCTCTCCTGTCTTGCGTAAGCTAACTTAATTACGTAGTGGTAGTATTATTTTTAGATTGCCCTTTAGAATAGCACGCTCTCATTGCTTAAAGGTGTAAAGGCTCTCGAAACCCTTTTTCCCTCACGTCTAAGGATAATTTCAGGAAATTTCGGTAATGAAAATTGCATTCAGAAGAAAATCCGCTATTTTGCCTAGGAATTAATTTCCTTTGCAGACATGCTCCGAGAAATGCCACGGAATTAGACGCCCGACCCCATAATCTTGACATTAGGTTTTTAATTAAACGGGGGAGTGTGTTTTATTAAAATCTAGCTCAAGGAGATTTACCTACTAAAAAAGAAATCTCCTTGCCTCCAGAGGGCTCATTTCTTCCTGGCCCGCGGTGACTCGCACTATAATTGTCCAGTCATTTTCTTTCCATCTCATTCCCCATGCCTGCCATCTCCTTGGAAAACCGCTCTGGAAAATCAAATTTCCTTCGCCCTTTTAACGGTTCTCACTCGGGTTTGTGTATCTGGGTCAATGTGCGAGAGAAATGTGTATTAGAGCTCGCGTGTTTGAGTCCGTCATATCTAGGTGCGCTCTCCCTAAATATCTCATTTAGTCACCTTCAAAACATTTAATCCCGATTCCTTTCCACTTTTTTGCTTATAAAGGGGATTTAGAGGTGTATGTCTTTTGAGATTCCGTCATTTCCGCAGATTTCGTCTCTCCAAATTAGACGGAAGGGCCTCGTGCAGTGACTTGAAAAAAAAGGACGTGGAACTCCTTACAGGTGCATGACGTAGAGATAGCATTCGCGAATGCGGCCACCAAGTAGAGGTGCGTGTTAATTCGGTGCAGAACTAGGGAGTCGCTCGGTGATATTGAATTTTGTATCGAACAAGGCGCGATGTTTCGAATATAGCTTCATGTGAAATTTGTAAGGAGAATGGGTCATGCAGAGAAGGCATTTCGCCAGGAGATGAGACTGCAAAAAGCTAGTCACTCCAAACCTGGAAGTGAAAAAGCACTTAGTCGAAACATATAAGTGCGGGAATTCCGTCATGCTATTATGCAAAAAAACTACATATTAGAGATTAAAAATTAAAATAAATTATCATCTCATTCATATATTTAAAATTAAAAAAAATACTCATCATCATTAGTCATCAATCCGAAGATGAGTTTGCTGCGGCTCTACGCTCTAATTTCATATCAGTCAACGGCGTCACTCATTGATAATTCTTCACTTTGGCTTAGCAATGAAGGCGATGTTTCTCGTCCCTTCACTGATATACTTTTTTCAGTGGCCCCTGACTGAAGATCCTAGTTGAGGGTTAGCTGATCTGCGAAACAATTCACCCGAGAGAAGTTTATCAAGTATTGTATTATGGAACTCGAGAGAAAAAGCCCAAAAGCTGGTTTTTCTCTGAAATGAATAAACAATAGCATGAAAACAGCGTTAAATGTCCTAATCATTTCAACAATGGACAACTTCAATTTCAAAGGTACTACAAGGTCTGTTGAATTGTACGATCAACTGTGCACCCCTTGGTGTCTTTCATTTATCGATTTCGGTGGCTTTAATTTGCCGATGTATAATTTATTTTCCCTCTGAATTCATTTTCCTTGTAACCCTTCTCTTTCCAACCAACCCACCGATCTAAACCCGTTGCTGATGGTAGCATCTCTTGATAATCAACCACCCCATCAATGTCATCGTATACCATTGAATTCTATCGAATATCTTATCGAATCGTATTCCTGAATATTTGGAGTTATTTTCTAATTTGCGCAATAGAATTAATGTTAGTCAACCTGTTTCCTTGCAAATATGATATCATCTAATACGTGATCATGTTTAACTTGATGACGTTGCTCTTGCAATGAAACCGGTTGCCAACAAATCAATTACGGATAAAATTGAAAAGTTCTCATATTCATTCAGCCGTCATAAGTTAAGCCTTAGTGTATCGAGTTCTGCATCGCATGAAATCGCATTGCATCGCATCCCTTGAAACATTGAATCGCCTTTAATTGCGAGCGATATTGAGCTTCCAAGCTATGCGATATTCCGTAGGAATATTTAATATCGTTGTCGATACTTCGTTTAAAACATATTTCGTTCGGCCCTACTGCTGAGCTACCTGACCCAACACACCCTTAACCCTCTCAAGAGCTTTCGAATAGTAATTATTTTTTTCGTCCCTCTATTCCCAAACTCCCTCCGGCCATCCTCCCTCCCATTCTCTCCTCCTGAAAGCAGTCAACGTCTTCAGAGACGGGCTTCAGACTTCATTAAGACGATAAGAGTAATCTCTGGGAGTTGCTTCCTCGGAATGAGGCTCCCTTCTGCTTTTAACATCCTTCCCCAATTCCTGCCCCATCGTGTTCCTCTCACCGCCACCACCACCGCATCATATCCAACCCCCTCCCCTCTTCCCTGCTTTCTCTTTTTAACCCCTTCTCCCCACCCCCTCCCGCGTCCCCCTTATAACCCCAACCCCTTGTCTTGACTCCACCGGAACGACCGCGATGTATATCTTCTTCCCTCCCCCGCACCCAGTTTTCCACCAAACCACCTTCATCTCCACGGTATAACGCCGTGTCCCCTCCACCCTGTCCTGCTTTGCATACGGCCTCCCAAGACTTCTTCCCCAGTTCACACAGACGCACTCATATTAACCCATCCCCTCCTCAACGACACCTTGCATTTCTCCCATTGTTTCAATTCCACTATATCTAATTATGAAGCTCCGCCTGAGTGGCTGGTGTGTCTTACTCCTCCTTTCCTCCCCACTTCCCCACATCGTATTCCTTTCCTGACTCTCCCATCCTATCTTTGTGTGTGTCTGTATGTGTGCAGTTTGGCCTTTCCTCTCCGTCTCTCTCTATCTCTCTCTTTCCCCTCCATCCACTCTATCTAAACAGAAACTAACCTCATTTTGCCTGCATCAACATATCTCAACGGAATCATTGAATATAACTCTATACATACATACGTGCTCCACCATTGCCATGATGGTTGTTTTGTTTCTCTTTCGGAGCCATTGCTGCTCGTCTGCTCCCGTGCCGTCGCTGTATATCTCAACTGATTCCAACTCCCAAGTCTCTCCATCTTTCAACGTCTCTCCATCCTCCCCCTTATATTTCACTTAGCCCGAGTTTCTACTCATAAGGCCATCTTGCAATCCTCTTTTTGCAATACAGCTTGAGAATGATGCTTGCGACGCGTGTTTTCGGGTATCGGGAAGAGTTGGCAAATTGACATAACGCTATCGCGAAAAAGCTGGTCGTGAAACAAGGTTTGTGAAACGGGTTATTAAATAAAAAAAGAACGAGTAGAGCGTTGCTGTTGCTTCGGTTTTTGCGCAGGTCTGGCAACCTCCCACTTCTCCTTCCTCTCTCTTATCTCTCGCATTCTGTCGCAAGTTATTTTATGCTCTCTGTCCCTTTTATCTCTCCTCATAACCTTTTTTTTATTGCTCTTCGCCTCGTTAGCAAGGAGGGAGAGATTTTATTTCAATGTGTGCCGGAGAGCGTGAATTTTAGTTTTGCAGACTTCGTGGATGTTTTCAGTAGCATCATAGCTCCCTGCTGGTTTTTCTAGTTTTGTTACGCCCATAATGCACATGTCATGAGCTAAGGTCATTATGGGCGAAATAGTCTGAAGAACTCTCAAGAGCGAAATATGTAGTAAGAGTTCTGGAGCATGCTCAAGTTTTAATTTTAGAATTGACCTTTTCGTTTCCAGTCTCTTCAATGCATCTCGCTCTGCGTGTACTTTGGGGAAAAAACTTAAGTAATTACGCTTAAGCGACTGTGATGTTACTGAAAAGGATCGGCGTAGAGTGATTGATTTTCTTCTGAATGAAAGTCCCTCTGGTTGGATATACCCAAATTGTGCAAACCGACAGGATTTATCGGTTTAAAAAGTATTTAAAGGAACCAGGGAAAAAGCTGAATCTTAAAAATTGGGTTAAATAATTCAAGTTTTCAATGTTAAATTTTCCTCTTACCCTTTCCTAATTATGTTTGCTGGTGACCGACAAATTGTGGTGTATAATGGTAAAATATTAAGGCTGCGGTCAGTCCTAGCTTTCATAATACTTATTATTCGTAACTGTGTTCGATAGATATTCATGTTATACTACCTGCGTTGTGATACAATTTCTTCAGGAGATTCAGGGTCAACAATCACTATGAGTGGGTGATTTTGCAATACGTGGCTGATACACGATTGTCATAATCAACTTACAACTTTATGTTAAGTTTATATTATTCTTGTACTTTCCTTTACTTGTTGCTAGTACTAATTTTTTCGAGATAGTGAAAACTACTTAAAAATGACCGAAGAGATTTCTTTGTCAAGTTAATAGGAAACGTGGAACAAAAAACATTAATCAAGCAAATTATCCTTTCTGTATTAAAACGATCACAAATATGATTGATCCATCAGTTCCTCATTTAATTTAGATGCACAGCCGATTGGCGGAAGAAGATAGTTTTTCAACCACACTAAGCAGACGGGAAAAATATGGCGTACATTTGTAATGCTTTAAGTTCCATAATTAGAATTTCCATATAAATTTTCTACCTTATGTTAGTTTTCAATGAAGTATTCTAGGTACCATAAATTGCGGAAAATGAAAAATTAGCAAAGGAAACTACCCTAAAACTTTATAACACCGTCCAGAATAAAATTTTGGTGGAAATCATAAATGGATTCCTTGGAGAAGTTTTTAGCATGAAAATGATGAATAGTTGCCAAATTTGCGTCTATAACTACGCTTTGACTTTTAAATGATGTATAGTTATCGAAAAATTATAAAGACTTAAAGGTCTACTCAGCTTGCCATCTTATATGGGTACATTTTAGAGCGTTTACATTCCATTAGGCAATGGGATTATCTTTGAATCTTGCTTCGAAGGAGTTTAAAAGGGCCTGTGTGTCGCTTTTACATCTCTGAGGAGAGAGCCAAGATCCTCTGTCGACAATCTACATATTACTGAGCTTGATATTGTGAGGATAATGCACGCTCCGTATCCTGGATGAAGTAAACTTACCAAGTGGCAGATTGGACCTAATAGCAATTTGTGAAAGCGGATTATTTACTTAATCCTCACATTTGGCTGGATCCCTTGAAGTACCTAATGGCTCGCTATCTCTTTTGATTGAAACCCCAATTCATGTACCTACACTTGCTAGATAGAAACGCATGTAACGGGTTATGTAAGAAACAATTATGAAAATGGAAAAATGTTATAAACGAAGTATGCTAAATAATGTTGTTTGCTAGTTGAGATTAACGTACGAGCAATAATAAAGTGAAGATAAGATCCAAGTTTTTTGATAAGCTCTCTGTCTGAAGGAACCTGGTTGGATGCTAGGTATAATGTATCCAAGGGAAGCTCTCGATCAATATAGATCTCGCCAAAGTTACTGGTGCTGCGCAGTGGACGATTTTGGTGCATGGGCTTCGGAACTTTTAAAATCCTGCCAAACGAGGGAGGAGGGTTGTTTAGCGTGGAGGATCAGTCAGAAAGTCTTTCTAATTGCTGCCAATACAAGCGATTTGAGAAGTGGGATGACGTTCCTCTAACTGCCGTCTAGTCTGCATTAGTCTCTGAACGTAACCTAGACTGGTCCCTGGAAACGACATAGCGATGCTTGAATTTTACCGCTTACCTTTCGTGAGTGTGACTTTTTTCGTGAAGTAGTTTGATTCCTCAAACTCGCTCTTTGTTGTTGCCTCCCATTCGTCTAATCCATCCTTATTATGTACCGCTCAGACATCTACCTACTCTTTATCGCGCAGATCTGTGCCTGAATCTTTGCGGGAGCTATACCTTTTGTAATGTCCTTAACGCCTTGTCTGTATCGCGATACTTGTTTACAAATTGATTGTTGTGTACAGATAAATCACCATTTCTAGTTATTATAATTTTTGTCAAATATTCTTCTTTCCAAAATTATAAGGAGCAATGAGTTTCTCAAGAGTGTTATAGAGGGAAGGATGTTGGGCAAGCTGGGAAGGAGAAGGTTAATAAGTTTTATGGATGGGATGAATAAGGTTAGATCATATTTTGTGTGGAAAAAGGAAATAATAGCGTTAGCTAGAACCCTGAATGTGTAGAATATGTGAAGGATATTCACTGGCTTTAAACATAACCTACCTCTTACCGATAGAATACTTTTTAAAAATCCCTCCGAAAGTCACTACAGGGAAGACTACCTTATGGGAAGTGTTCATTCTCTCTTTATCTTTCTTTTGCTGAAACCATGAATTGAAACGAAGACTTTACTTTTATATTAAACCGCGTAACTTGAGACTACTTACGCACTTAAAATGCCGCGAAGATTACGTAATCAATGTAATATTATAATATAACACAAGTTTCGCGAAAGACTCACCTTAAAATCGAGGCGGAAAACCGTTAGATAGGGCCTACTAATTAGCAGTAAACTTTGCCTTCCTCGTACCTCGAGGAAAATGTGGCAGTTTTAGATTATAATATTTACCAAATAGTTTATTATTGGTGATCAATAATCATTGTTGATAAAACTCCCAGAAAAATTTCTACTTTGTAATATAAATTAAGGTCTAGTGGAGATGGGCGGCATTTGCCAGAAATATTCCTCTTACCCCATGAAGACATGCTATGAGAATTATTGAATCTATAGAATTTTTTCAAAGTGGAATAGTTTGTTGAGAGAATCCATGAAATGAAAACCTCATCTAGCCGACAATATATTTGTAGCCATCTTTGAACATAAACACCACTAAGGTTTAAGAAAAAGAAAACTCGAATCGAGGATTGAATACAAATATTTACCAATAGTTTGATTTCCTTGGGAAGGAAGGCTTTCTCAAATTAAGAGCCAGTGCAGTAGCCCACGCGGCAACGTGATACAGTAATCTTCGAAATGATATCCTTGCCATTTTTACACTTGTGAGCCCTTCCGTCTTCAGCTACGGTATCAAACCAAAAATGTGTGCCCTAATATTCACAGTAAAAACAACTTTAATGGACTAATTACTGTCCAAGGAGATTCGAAGTTAAAAATGGACGGTAAATAATAATTGCCTTCTTTAGTATTCTTGAGTATAGTATTTAGTATTAGTATTATTGAGTATTATTTTCTTAATGTAAACATATATTTCGATGTTGACTAATTGCTTAAGGAGAGGAAGGATTATCTGTTTTGAGAGTAGTATGAGAGAGAGAGATACAAAGTGTGATTTGCAAATTTCAATTCAATTTATTTATAATCTTACGATACCTTGAAAAGTTATTGATATGAATAGAATTACTCCATCTTTTTTAGACGAAGAAACAAATGTGTTGCACCGACGACGAATATGGTTCTGAATGATAAGTGGGGTATCTTTTTTAATGAAAAAAAGTTGTGCTACAAATAAAAATTTACAATAATAAAGAAGCATATGATGGTGAAGAATATCTTCAAAATTCATGACTATAATTGAGGACCTGGATACATCAAACGTGTCAGTCTACTTAGCTATCATTGCAAAAATGTCATTTTCCATCTATTTTCGAGTGTATTGAAATGATGGACGCGTTCTCTCAAACAATTCATGTAATTTTTTTAAGTCGTTACACATTTTATAGTTCATGTTTACGATGTTAAAACATGACCTTTCATTTTCTCAGCATGACTTAAATGTACATACTTGCGTTGTTACTTCATCTAATTTCTTATATATTGCGTCAGAGAACCAAAAACTTAAGTTTTTCAGCTAACATGCATAACATCCATTTACTAGGCTCGAATACATATTTTGAGGTATCAAAATTGAGTCTAGTCGTAGCCATCCTTAGTCAACCATAAAATTCGCCAACTAAACTATCACATGCATCGTTTGATTCGTACTTTACGAAACTTCCGAGTACTAGCATACAGAAAAGTAAAATGGAGCTGTGGGAATTGCTTAAATTGTTGTGGATTAACATTAAAATTGGGTTTCCGAGTAGGTCGTGCATTTAGATATGGAGAAACGCTGTGAACACGTGAAATTTAATCCTCTAAAATCATCTTACTGATGACTATTGGCATCATGAAAATGTTTTAGGCTGATGGACAAAGAATTCACGAGTGAGCTGGCACCATTTCTTTCCTCGGAAGAAAATGACAACAGGATAATTTTCTTCCCGGACATTTCTCTGCATTCTACTTGGTACAGCAGTTCAAGTGTGGACCTTGTGAATGATTCTCAGCTGTCTGCAAGTCACCTCTTGTATCTTCTACGAGGTTATTTAAAAGTTATGGTAATTTATAGATTCTTACCTATCGTTAACGTAGACATGTCCTACACAACACTCGTCAAAAGTATTTTTTAACGTACTAGGCTGAAAGCAATCTGAGTGTTGGTGGAGTGAGTGACGCCACTTGTCATGATACAGGAAAGAAAAGGGAGATGGCTTAGTCCATTACTGCTTAGCCCTATTTTCTATCCATATATTTTCTGTGTAGTAAGAAATGTTTGATCAATAAAGCATACATTTTCTTCATTAGAGTCAAATGCTGATCACAGATCGGGGTTTCTCAAAACTCACGCGGTCACGTAACCAGACGTATCTCCGCTCTTTACGATTATCCATATCATGTAGCCTAGGGCTCTCAAAACATCGTCGGAATTTTTCAAGGGCCACCTGTACACCAATTTTTCTTTTATGAAAAGATCAACATGCAGTTTCGTGCTTTTCATTTGGCATATAAATCTTTTATTTCATAATATTTACAAATAGGAAACTTATTTCTATATATATTCATTAAAGTACATTTACTAGAAATAGTATCTACATCTACGTCATACCCTGCAAGCCACCCAAAGGGTGTGTGGCAGGGGGTGCTTTCGCACCAGGCTTGCATGAATGATATGGTAGAACACCGACATTACATTAAAAGCCGTGTACCACACATGCAAAGCGCCAATTACAAATCTAATACCCAAGAAGCATTCTATCTCCAATCGTTCTAACATGCAAGGGATACAAAGACTACTACTACAGATTCAAAATATCATGCATAAATAAGAAAATCATTATTTACATCATGCATAAATAAGAAAGAGGAGAATATAATGAGAAAGATTAACTGCCTGCCTATTGTCAATACTCGAACTATTCATGACGACGATCACAGCTGTTATGGTCCCGAATGGTACGCGGAAAAAATGACATTTTATACCTATCGGTTCTACAATCTAGCTCTCTAATTTTATTGGCGCGATCTAATCTGCCGTAGTACGAAGGGGTTAATAGTATGTTTTTTACGTCGTCAGTAAAATGATTTTCCTGAAATTTATTTAGGAGGTTAAGCCTATAATTTAATCTACGCTGTGATAGCGATTCCCATCCTAATTCTTCTAACAGTCCAGACACACTAGCCAACTTATCGTAGCATCGTTTCACAAACCTAGCTCCTCTTCGCTGGACGCGATCTAACTCTGATATCAACCCCGTTTCGTATGGATCCCATACACTAACAGCATATTCCAGATGAGGCCTAACGATTGAAAAATAACAACGTTCTTTCACTTTCTCATCACATTTTCCGAGTACTCTCTTGATAAAGCCTAGCTTCCTATATGCTTGACCGCATATTTCCCTAATATGTTTTCCCCAAGATAGGTCGTGACTAATTGTGACTCCTAAGTACTTAACAGACTCGGCGTGAATAATTTCTGTATTTTTAATTCTGTAAGCCCTAACTGGCCAATTTTTCTTTTTCCAACAGCTGACTGCTACGCACTTTTTTATGTTTAGTTCCATCTGCCACTTTTCGCACCAAGCATGAATAGCAAGTAGGTCGATTGTTAACGAGTCGCTATCTTCGGAATTGTTAATATCCCTATACACAACTGCGTCGTCTGCGAAGAGTCTAAGCTTACTTTTAACGACGTTACTAATATCATTAATGTACAAGAGAAATAAAAGTGGACCAATTACACTTCCCTGAGGAACACCCGATGTAACGCTAACTGTGTTTGACATGATACCGTCTATGACAACCCTTTGTTCCCGCCCATGTAAGAATTGATTAATCCAACTAATAATGTTTTTATCTATTCCATATGCTTCTAGTTTTGAGAGCAACTTAACGTGAGGTACCTTATCAAAAGCTTTCCTAAAATCGAGGAATATCGCGTCAACTTGGACATTATTTTCACCCGAGAGCAAGATGTCATGAACGAAGAGGGCCAATTGGGTTTCGCAAGATCTACCCTTTCGAAATCCGTGTCGGTTATTTATTAACAATTCCTCCCTATCTAAATGACTCATAATGGAGCTTACGATTATGTGTTCAAATACCTTACAGGAAATGGATGTGAGAGAAATAGGCCTATAGTTACTAGGGTCTTCCCTGTCGCCGCTTTTGAATATAGGTGTGACATTTGCTACTCTCCAGTCCTTAGGCACTACATGATCTACTAAAGATTTGGTAAATATTAATTCTAAGTAAGGCGCTATGTCTGATGCCATTGTTTTATATACGCGAGCAGGTATTTGATCTGGACCAGGGGATTTGTTGGGGTTAATATTTTTTAGCTGCTGTTCTATGCCGCGACAATTTATAATAATTTCAGGCATACATGTTTGGGAACGAACTGGCTGCGGATCGAAAAGATGTGGTGTATAAGTACTGAAAATGCTTTTGAAGAATGAGTTTAACGAATTGGCTTTTTGTTGACTGTTGGTTATCTTTTCCCCTTTGATATTCTTAAGCGTGTGTACTGTTGATTTATTTCCTTGAGTGTCCCTAACATACGACCAAAATGCCTTGGGATTATCGTTCAATTGTTCTCCCAGTAATTTACTTTTGAAATCAGCTAACGCCCTTCGGCACGCTTTTTTTGCTAAGAGTTTAGATATTTTGTAATTTTCGGTGACTGTGTATAGTTCTTCGGAGGATTTGTTAATTTTTGCCCTTTTTAACCTAGCATGACATGTTCTTTGGTGCTTTAATGTTTTTCTAACCTCCGCGTTATCTCCTGTATCCGCGTTATCTCCTCCGCGAGTATTTCCTGTTTAAGCCGGCATTTTCTCAAACAATTGCGTTTTTCAAGCTCTACTTACAATTTTAATCAACAAAATTCCTTATATACTTGGAGTCTTCGTCTAGTCAGAAATGTCAGGTGAGAAATTCAGAACTGGCGTGTTTCAGAGCGACGCAGAGAATATTATCATAACGCCTCACTACATCTCTGGGGCTGACAGAAGCGATAAAATAAGAGAGATACATTGCCTAGCAGATAGGTACAAAAACTCGTTCTTTCCGCGCAAAATAAGCGAACACAATAAGAGATGAGCTCCATTAAATACACTCCCGTAATACACGTCACCATTTCACCCCCAAAACCTTATTCCTTGTATCTTTACACTGCTGGTGTCCTAACACCCCGTGCAACACGCTCATGAGGAAGCTCGCAGAGTAGTATATAGATGTAGCAGATACTGCATTAATACTGCCTTTATTAATCAGACAGTAGTAGCTTTAATGAGAAGAGTTTAGAATTTTTGAGTCTCAACAGTGAAGGAATTTTGACATCACAATCACGTCACATTTATAACATTTAGAAAGGGAAATTTTATCCAGAGCTATGGTGAAAGAGGAGAATCGAGGAAAATAAGATTGTGAACCTGGGATGGACAATAACTTGGCAATCGATATGTGCACCCGAGCCATATCTTTCATTCAAGTCGAGTGCTATCCGGATGCGTACTATCCAAAAGTGATGAATTTTTCGTGGAAATATATTTTGCAAATAAGGAAGCAGCAATTTGGCCGGAGAGAGATGGTCCACAATGCCCGAATACCCTCCGAAATGCTTTGATTCGTTTTTAATGTGGTTGTAGCGGTAATCCTTCTGTACATTGCAGTCGTCGAGTGCTTTTTAATAATATATTAGGTAGGTCGAGAACAATGCTTGGGTCGCAATTCACTCAAGTACACCTGTTTATACGGTCAAAATAACCATACATGCTGTATTACAAATGATACAAGAATTGTATAGCAAATTTTAGGTTTATCTAAGCCTTTTTATGATTTGGGTTTACGGCGAAGAATCCAATATTTAAGCGAAAATCAAATGTAATCATGTGTTTTTTACTCGGTATGACACCTTGACATTTGCTCGAAACCATCATGAAAACATCTACGTCTACTTATTACCCTGCAAGTCACCACTAGGGTGTGTGGCCGGGGGTGACTTATCTCCAACATGAACTAGAGTGAATTATTTCACTTTCACCATCATGTACAACTATGGGTATACTGTAAATGCTACAGAAACTACTAAATTAATCCATAATGTAACTATGTAAATGTTACACTAGAGTCATGCAGGGAACCTGCAAAACAAAGTGCGTTAGCACTACTTGTCAGAGTTAAAGAGATGCATTAGGAGGCATATGAATTACTCAGGTACACTTCCAGTCAACTAACCTACTTCCAAGTCTTATCTCAGCCTTTATGGTCTCGGAAGAAATGAAATTTTATACCTTCCTGTTCTCCAATCTATTTCCCTTATTTAATTATCACAATCTGATATACTGTAGTATGTTGGACTTCGTAAGATATTCATAACTTCATCTGAAAATAAAATGGTATTGAATTTATGTTAAGAAAATTGAGTCTAGTTTTCAGTCGACGGTCTGAAAGCGATTCCCATCCAAGTCAGTGCAAGAGGTCAGTAACACTAAGAAGACCATTAACTACAACGGCCTTGAAAGGTATTCTTTCAAATTAATGAGAAAATCAGAACATTCTTTTATCGAGTTATCTCGAAATGTATGCCAAGTGTTGTAGGAATACGCGTTTAAACGTCATTAAATTGACAAAAATAGAAATCGGTAGCATGCAGTTTTTTTCACTACTCTCGATATATGCAACTAATCGGTACACGAGCATGAAAAGTTTCTCGCTATTCTGTATAAAAACTAAAATCGCTCCAACCGTCAACTTTTAGGTTATGATTATTTTTTTTGTTACTCAACAGTCTAATAGCGCTAGAATTTCCACCCTATTTTTATCCATTTGCACAACATCAGGGACCGGCTCATTGCTTGCTTCATACTCTGCAAGGCTCCTCCCAACGTCCCATTTCTCCCCCGTATGAAGACAACTCATCACCGTCGGCGCGGGCCATCCATTTCGCTCAACCACCATCGCCTCGCTCCACGCCCACAAATTCACAGCCAAGCTCTCTCGTGGATAACTTGCGTGTGACAAGTCCGCGTGATGGATGGACGCTGACGCCCGTGTTTCTCCCCGCGCAAAAGGTTTCAACTGGCTTGCTATGGGGTTGGTATTAGGTGCGCCCGCCCGTCCAAGGTACACTGGTGGCTGAACGAAGATGTGCTTGGACGCCCATGCATCAAATTCACTTCTGTGGACGAGTACCCGGACGCATGGCAAGGCCTGTTGAGATTGGGTTTGTGAAATTATAGCCCTCTCCTCTACATTTCATCCCCTCATTTTCCCAATGCATTGCGAAATAGTAGATTTGAAATCAAGGTGTTTCGAAAATTGAGATATTTCTGCAGCTCACACAACCAAAATTAGTTTTTATTTTTATGCTAGTTTATTTTAGTTGTTATGTTACATCTGCCAATAAGAGGTAAATTTGTGTAAAGTTGTATTTAAAAGTTCACACACTCTGGCGTATCTATATGGGAAATTTCCATCGTCGGAATGAAAGATGACTAAGACCAACAGTGCATTTTATTGTTCACTACCATAGTTTCTTGGACAGTAAAATGGATAGTGGTAATATCATTTGTATAAACTGACCTTTTATTTTTTATTGGCATTGGCATTATTATTTTATTTATATTTTATATATTAAAAAATTACTTCGTTGATTCTATTGCCTCAAAATACTTGAGCCAGATCACCACTGGTGACTAAAATGCTATTAACCGTATTCTATGGAAGATTCCAGAGAGGAGAGATATTAACTCTTGGTTTGGTTCAGAAAATTTACCGGAGATTGTGTTTATGACGTGTGTGACCACGTAGAAATTTACCGGCGATGTTTGGAATTTCCCAAAATATTTGTCTTTCCTATTTTACCATTTCTGTTGTGAAGTGTAATCTATGGTTTAATCATTTATTTGCCTTGAGCGTAGTTCTTATACTTTATCAAATATTTAGCATTTTGAAGTTATGAGTAGAATTCACTCGGCGTGGGTAAGACCAATATAATGCGCCCACCTAATTCACCGTCGTTGTAATACATACTGTGTTTAATATATGCATCCTGCTTAATAATTTTCCCAATAACTTTATTATTCATTTTTTTACTGTTTCTATAAGTTTGATTGTCTGATCTCTATATACACATTCGTTTTGTCGTTCAAATCCTCCTCTCTATTCTTCCTGGTTTTCTTATAAATTTATTCTACTAATTTAATTTACTTACATTAGAAAAATGGATTAATTATCAACATTGCGGGAAAACGTTGCACCAATAACAAACATTCTAGGGAAATTTCCATCCCCTTCGTCGAATTAAATGTATTTACTACAATTACAAGCAAAAACGTCCTCCGCCAAAACTAACGGAGTGAGATTTCAGATGATAAATAGAATAAGGAATAAGAAGTTAGTGGTCCATGAGGATGGAGGTGAAAGAAACAAGGTGATATGGAAAGAAATAGAGATATTTCCAACGGTTAAAGGAGAAACAAAGGAAAAGGGTTGACGATGGTGATGAATGAATGATGGAGAGAACTCCGAATAAATGTAGCCCATACATTCGTGTAAAATTATCAGGGAAAATTAAATTCAGTTTTATTCCGGCTCTTGTTAGTCTCCTCCCGATCTGGCGATTAACTTTGCTATTATTCCTTTTGGTATCTCTTCAAGTTTAAAATATCTGTGATTTACGTTTTCATTGGTCACACAAATGAGGCCTTTTAAAGACGCGTGGCATGTTTGAAGGTTCCTTTTTATAAAAAAAACTAAGGAGAGGTAAAAGTTCAAATTGCTACAATTTGAAACATCAGTCGCGAACTTCATGTTAAATATTTTGAAAGCGTAGCGAGTTTCTGCCCTCCGCCGTGATTTAAGGCGTAGTATCCGCCGTAGAGAGACGTCAAAGAGAAACAGGATGCGTAGAGAATTAAAGGAGTGGTCCAGAAGGAGAGAGAGAGAGAAGGAGAGAGAGGTGTAGGGTGAGAGAGAAAGAGTGAGAGGCGAAGGTTTTTTTATCCAGCGGATGTAAGGGATACAAAGGAAGGGTGATAATATTGATGTAGTTAGACGGGATCTGCCGACAAAAGTGAAAGTGGGAAGAGGAAGAACTGCTGCGGTGGTTCAAATGATTAGAAGGCCCAACACCGCTTGGACCACGGCGGTAAAAGGACGAAATTGGTGGAGTAAATGCACCTCCCCCTTTTCTCAACCCCTCTCAAAAAACCCTAATTCCTCGTTCTCCTCCTCCCCATTTACTGGTACACTTGCAAAACAAAGAGGAAGTAACAGGAACTTTCCGCGCCTTGGACATCCACGATTTATTAATTAGCGTGATAAATTTTTTGAGGGGGGACGTAAAGTCAGTTTCCCTCTTTAATGGGGACCAAACACGACTGACGGGCGTCAAGAGGCAAGAGGCAGGCACTTGCTGTTCTCTTCCCGGCTCATGAGGCTTTGCCTCCATTCATGGCATTCAAAGCGTGGCCAGATTTCCAAATTGCCATTTTCATATGAATCCTATTAAAAGCCCCTCGGCTGTAACGATGAGCATACAGCACGAGAAATTCTTTGTTCGAGGAAAGCGACGTAAACGAAGTGGAAAGTTTTAATATCGTACTTGCATACATGCATAATTTCTTAATAGTGAGGATTCCGCAAATGATAAGTTTTTGGATTTTTATCTTGATGGACATTGAACACGTACTTACTATCCCAAGTACTTATTTTTCAATAGAGTAAATGAGAACAAAATGCATTGCTAAATTAAATTGCTACACATTTTTTAGAGAATAGGGAAACACGACATTGGGTAGCCCTTATGGCTTATCTTTTGCTGGGCTACTATCAGTTGAACCATGTTATAACTTTGAAAACAATTTCAAAAACTGTACATGGAAAAAATTTAAAAGTGGAGAAAATCATGCTGTTCAAAGGAAAAATGCTTGTATAATAAATTATATTTGGGCTTCACTACTGAGTAAGTTACCATGATTAGTATGTAAGCGAGATCAATTACATACATGAATTATAACGAATTCACTTTTTCTTAGATGTTTTCTGAAATAAAAATGAGACCGAGGAGAGTTTTGAAACATCACTGACGGAGGATGGACGGCAACTGACGAATTGCTTGCAAATGCGATAGTTAGTGAGGGAAAAAAATGTCATGGGTAGCTCTTCGCATTTACCGTTGTTTTTTTATCAGGGGTTAATATGTGAATGGGTGAGGGTGGGCGACGGCTACTGGGCGCAATGGTTGTAAAGATGTTTCTCAGAACAAAATAAAGGGTATGAGAGGAGAATGAGATAGGGGAAGAGGGGAAAGTAGCATTGGAGGTCTAAGACGGGGCGAGGTTTGTCTATTGTTCTCCGAGCACGGCCGCTGGTGGGCCCACGGTCGCCCCCGCTGTTAAGCATGTTGTCGCTAATCCTAGATTCTAAAGCGATGGCCACTTCAGTGGGAAGCAAATAGCGAATGACATGGGTAAAGGGAATTAAAGAGTCGGTATACAGTTAAAATTGGAGAAAAGAAGATGGAAAAGGAAGCGCACTGATGAGATCTGGAGAACCGACTACTGAACGTTCGGCGCGAGAGCCGGACGCCGCCGCGGCGGGAGACCAGCGTTACGCCTTCACTCAAAAATTTTTTTCTTTCTTAAATGAAATATTACCCCTACCAAAGTTTTTTAACTCGTAGAGGAGGGTTGTATCTACAACATATTAAAAAATGAGGAAAATCGAAGGCATAACTACATCGTCAAAAATCGATTTGAACATTTGAATTTGTTATAAACTTTATTTAATTGTTTAAATTTTATGTAATAATCCATTAATTATCTTTCTCAATTTAATACCTTTAAAATAAGTCATTGCATGCATTTTTATCATCCTTATTACCGGAGATATGCCGTCAAATGCGACGACGCTTTTGTAAAATTCTTGTTTTACAACATTGCAATATCTCGTAAACCGTTGAATGGATTACAAAATGGCTTTGGGGTTTTCATTTTGTAATCAAATGAAGACGATTTGCCAAATTTGGTCGAAATCGGTTACCTCAAGGGTCAATTTTGCCAATTTTCTGGTCGAATTGTGGTGGAATGACCCATATATATAAGCAATTTCTATACAGCCGCCGGCCGTCTCTCGTATCCTCTTCTCCAAGCCTCCTTGTCTCTCCAGCCTTCATTCTCTAATTGTCTCCTTTTCATATCTTGGGTGGCTTGCTTTGTCCAGTCTTCTGGTGGTTCGTCTTCCTCCTCCCGGGTGGTTGCCAATTTAATATATTTTTTGGCCAACGGTTCTCCTCCATTCTTTTTACGTGTCCATGCCAATTTAGCCGTGTTTTCTCTATTTCCTGTAGGATGTTTTTTTCTACTTGCATAGTTTTTCTTATAATTTCATTTCTTATTTTTTGGGAGTTTTGATTTTCTGCTGCTTCTTAGAAAATCCATTTCTACAACCTCCAGTAGCCTATCCCTTTTGGTCATTTCCCATGTCTCTGCTCCGTAAAGGAGTATACTCTGAATAATTGTCTTATATATTTGCAATTTTGTTTTCTTACTCATGTCTTTTGATCATAATAAACTATTCATTTTATTTATTACGAGTTTTGACTGATGTATCCTATTTGTTATCTCTTTTTACTGGTTCCTTCTTTTCCAATCGTTACACCTAAGTATTCATACTCACTACAGACTTCGATGGCATTTCCTTCTATTTCCAGATTCCTTGCCTTCTCATTTATTACCATATATTTTGTTTTGTTGAAATTTACTTTCAGGCCCACCTTATTGTATGTTTCTATCAATTTCCTCATCATATATTCCGCATCGTACTTATCTCCTGTAATTACTATTTGATCGTCAGCAGAAAGTAATGTATATTGTGAGTCTCCGTCTATTTTTATTCCCATTTCAGCACATTTGTTCTTTCAATCCTTCAGAGCTTCGTTAATATAAATTTTTAAAAAGAGTGGGTGATAGACAACACCCTTGTCTTAGTCCTTTATTGGGTTTAATTGACGGAGATAATTGACTTCCTATTTTTACTTTTGTTTCTAGGTTTTTATAAAGATTTTTTATTGCTATAATGTATTTTCCGTTTATATTACTTTCATCTAGAATGCGGTAAAGATTTTTGATAAAAACTGTCGTAGGCCTTTCTAAATCTATTAATACCAGATGCGTTTCTCCGTTTCTTATTCTTATTTCTTCTGCTAGTTGTTTTAATGTAAATATGTTATCTACACAGGATCGTCCTACTGTGAATCCACTTTGCTCTTCCCCGATATTTATTTCATGCTCTAACCTCTTTTTAGTAATTTGTCCATACAGTTTTCCACAAGTGGCCGTCACACTAATGCCCCTATAATTTTTACATTCCTTTTTTGAACCTTTTTTATGTATTGATGTCAAGTAAGCCAACTTCCACTCATTTGGTGGGTCCTCTCCGTGAATTGAACGCCTATTGAAGATTGTAGTCAATATTTCTCATACTGTTTCAGGAGCATTTTTTAACAACTCTACTGGAATACCTCCTGGACCTGGGGATTTACCATTTTTCATTTTTTAAAGTGATTCTTTAACTTCTTTTTTCTTTATTTCTGGTATTTCTACGTTTCCTAAAATTGTTTCTGTTTGTATAGTCATAAATTCTGTTCTGTCCTCTAAGAACATATTTTAGTAATATTTTACCCATTCATCCATCTTAATCATATCAATGTTAAGTTTTGTTTTATTTTCCTTTTTTAATTCGCTTACGGTTTCCCATGCCATCTTGGTCCTTGTCCCACCTATAAATCTTTCGATTTCTAGGGATTTGTTTTCCCATGCTTCATTTTTTGCTTTGCTTATTTCTCTTTTTACTTTGTATCTTTTTCTTGCATATTCCTTACGGTCTTCAGGATCATTGGTTGATAACCATTTGTTATATAAATCCTTCTTTTGTTCCACCAGTTTTGCTAGGTCATCTGTCCACCAATAATCCAGAGACTTTCTGTTCCTAGCTTCTTTTTCGCCGAGTGATTCAAAAGCTGCTTCATGAATGGCTGTCGTCAAGAACCTGTACATCTCCTCGACGTTTTCTTCTATATTTCCTTCAATGTTTTGTCCGATTTTATTTGCCAGTCTTTGCTTGAATAGACCTTTTATAGATTCTTCCTTTAATGATTCGATATTGTATTGTCTTTCCTTTCATTTTCCATCTTCTATTGTTTTCATAATTTTTCCTATTGGTACTGTTTTTCTATATTTCACATATATTTTAGCTCTAAGCAAGAAATGGTCTCTTCCTATTTCTGTCTCTCTCTGAACTCTTACATCTTATGTTTTTAAGTTGGTATTTTGTTTTAGTATCAGGTAATCTATAATGGATTTCAGTTTTTTCGTTGATTGTATCCAGGTGTATTTATGATTGTCCCGGTGTTGGAAAAATCCATTCATTATACGGAGAGAATTTGCATCACATAACTCTATCAGACGTTCTCCAATATTATTCACCAACTCTTCTCCATATCTTCCTATTACCTGATTTCCCTGTTTTTTCCCTGTCTTAGCATTCATATCTCCTAGGATTACCACTTCTTTTCTATCCGGGATATTCATGAGTATACTAGACAATTCTTCCAAAAGTTCATCTTTTTTTGTTGCATTTACATCATCATTTGGAGCATATACTGCCACAATTACCTAAGTATACGACTATATTTCTATTTCCATTTTTAGTATTCTTTCATTTATTTCTTCCCAATTTTTTATTTTTTTTCCATCTTTTGTGTACAGCAATTAATACTCCAGCTCTCGCTCTTTCTCCCTTTTCTACTCCACTGTAAAAGTCTAAGTAGTTTCCTTGCATTTCATTTCCAGTTCCTTTCTTTTTTTTCGTTAAAGCAGCTATATCAATGTTATAGTTGTCTAATTCCTTGAAAACTTGTTTAATTTTTCCACTTAGGCTTTGTACGTTCCATGTTCTAAAATTCAGAGTCCTTTTCCGCGCATTCATTTGTTTTCGATTTTTCCTATCCAATTTCCGAGGCTTTGTTTGAGGATTATTTGCTTTTTGTAAGACCTGGGTAAAACATTTCAATAATTTCGCTTTAGCTTACTACTTAGGCCATACATGGCCACTTCTAGAGCTGAAAAATCATGCAATGCATTAACTGCGAGTAGAGATACTCAGGATGAATCGCTGTGCGATATTCATCCTTCCGAATTAGCGATGTGTGGCATTGTAATGTCGCGTTGTTCCATGCGATACCGTAAGATGCCAGACTTCATGCGATATCAAAATATACATGAGTCAATGCGGTAACATGCGGTACTATGCGATTAACATTTCCCCTTACTAATATCGCTTTGCAATGGATGCACGTGGATGCCGATAAGCTGAAAGAAATCCGTAGTCGGTAAAAGTCGATTTTAAATCAATCCCTTGCCGATCCACCACTGCTGTATCTTACAATTTCCCAATTTTTGTCAGAAAACTGCTTAGCTTACTAGTATCTTTTAATATCTCGCTGAACTCGCTATTTAGAAGCACATTCATATCAACCCGACAATTATATGGATTGATCTTTTATCAAAGATCTACGATGAAATCATCCGTCGAAGCGATAACAACTTTTTATCGTTTCTTTAATGCATGCTTTCATGAACATTGGTATATCGAAGCAATTAAAATTTAACTTTCCAAAAAAAAACATTGCATACTTATGTATGTTTTTGCTGAGGGAGATAACAAAACGGAGCCTACACTGGGCAGTTAATGCTTTGCATTCATGATAACTGGAATTAATCAGTACTTAAATTCTATTATGTGATTAAATGTGTGAAAAACTCTTTATCTACTTTAAATAGTTGATATAACAAAATAAAAATGAAATATAATGACTTCTCCTGTAGCATTTAAGTTTGGTACGGTCGTGCACATTTATTAGCCTAAATTTCTGCTCCCATTTAGATAACCACGTTCATGATTAAATCTGATAGATGGTGTTTATGAAACATCAACAGCATTTATATTCCAGTGTATATACACCGCATAACATTATTGTATGAATATTTCACATGATTTTGTATCACATTATCCCTTTCAAACAGCTACCTGCCCGGTTGTAAAACTTTACTTTTTCGTTTGTGTTTCGGGAAACTCGCCTGTATTTCCTGCTTAAATGCTGGAATCTTTCACAATTTTTTCTCCTCTGCATAATAATCGTGCTATTTATTTTTGGGTAATATTAGGTTTAATATTTTGGCGTAAAGGTTTCCGTCGGCCATATTTATCCGCGCCCTTTCTAATCAGTACCGACTTCCATACGTATGTCTTCTCATAAGTATGAATTACTTTTGTAAAGTTATATTTTGTGAAAATCATCTTCCACCTAGTTTAGCCTGAAACCATGGAACATATCAGTTTGGCACACTTCCCTCTATGATTCTTCTCATTTTGTCTTTTCCAGAACCTAGCCATGTATTAATTTTTGGTTACAGAAATATCTTTTGTAATATTCCACGATTCACTGAATACTCGCCCTATCTGTTAACGTTGTCCCCGAAAAGCTTGGTAAATTAATGTGTTTTCACTTATTTTTGTAAATGAAAGTTTCCACCGTGCCTTTTCATCAAATGAAAGACGTTTATTGTGTAATGACGTATTTTCAAATTCAAGATGCAAGGAATTGAGCTAGCACTCTGATCCCACAACTATCCTTTGGCAATCCTGCTATTTATGTTTGACTAAAACTACCTGCTGTTGTTATTTACCAGAAATAAATATTTTTAAGCAACCACCTAGGACAGTGGTTCCTATAGTGGGCGCTACGCAAAGTGGAACGCTCATTGGGCGTAAAATGCTTTAAGGTACGAAGAGATACATGGGGATAGCAGTAGCCCTAAGGAAAGGGTCCTAATTCAACAGTACCATATAAAATTATATCTTCGGATGAATGAACTATCTATCCGTGGGTATGATAGACATTAATTTTATCTTAATTGTTTATAATTAATAGTTATTATTTTCCTGATTAGATCAAGGAGTCTATGATTTTTAATCTTGACGGGCGTTGGATATAGGATTCTGGAACCAAGGAAGCTGTATTTCGAAAAAGTGTGGGGAACACTGGTATAGGGCCTAAGGTGGAGCTATGGGGCGAACTTCGTGTTTTGTTCTGTGTTTCTAGTGATATCGAGATGAATTGGACTTTAAAATGCGTAATGATATTCCCTTTCTCATCCGCTCGCAGGTTATCGCGATCCTCGATGGTGTCCTGACCTGTCTCCTGCTCGGACCAAAATCCTCCCGCTTACATCAATGCAACGCTGACGCGGGTCTTCCCCGGCTTCTCAGTGGGTGATATCGACTGTAAGAGAAGTATTATGGAAGACCCATGCAAGATCAACATATAGAGTGGAGTTTCGAGCTTGTGTTATGTTTGGTGTGCTTTTGTGATACAAAGCAGAGTGATTTGTGTTATCGTTGTTCGTGTGTATGTGAAGAAAGTATCCCTAGCAGCAGAGATGATTCTATACTTCCCGCTCAACCAACGCTGCAACTTAGGAGCCGCTAATTCTTAAGGTGAGTGATAGATGTATTTCATTGATTGCACAGTCAACGGTCCTGCACATTTCAGTTCCTTACATATCAATGTTAAAAAAGTGGACATTCCATAAACTGTCCTGGATTAATACAGTAGTTATCAAAAGTTGACTCTTGAGCAATAGTTGAAATGTGTTTTAATTTCATTTGCATTTTGTAATGTACATTATTACTAGCCAAAATATCCGGTGTGGCCATGGATTCCTAGTGTTAGAAGTTAAATTCCTTGTATTAGAAGTGAAAAAGTCGGTAATAAACGGCTAAAATCATGGTATATATATATTCCTTTTTTCCACACCTTGAGTGACATAATAAAGAAACAGCGTAACGATTAATCGAACGGTTAAATATTATTAAGTGTACGTACTGTTTGATTACATACATTTCCTATTCTTATTCATATTTACTTTTCACTTTCGTTTTCATTGCTCGGTTCTACCCATTGTAGCCAATCTGAGGAATTTATCTCTAGATCTAATTTTTTTCAATAATCATCTGGGGTATAAAAATTCTGCAGGCATAAATCTCGTGGGCAGCTTTATCCTCTCCAGCTGCGTTCTGACTATTGCTTTCTGTTAGACGTTCGACATGTATTCTATCATTCTCTTGTTGTAGCAAAATATTATAAACTTGTGATAAAGGAAATATGATCCGGAGCGAGTGAACTTCGTGTATTTTTTACTACGGCAGTACGTTTCCATATTGCTTGTAGATTATATATACCTATGAAAATCCCACTTCTTCTGGGTGGACTAGGTACTTGTGTTGAATGACTCATCGTTATTAGTGCCTTTTTGCCCTGTTGGAATTTTCCTTATAAATCTGACTAAGCAAGAACTGGAGTTTCATAATAGCTATTAATGATTGGTGTTGCTAATCAGCCATGGTAATTACAAGTTTTCACATTCCTTAATGGATATAAAGGGTGGAGGTAGAGGGTGAAAAATATCAGCCCTCTTACTTGAATGTAAACACTCTTCAATTAGATTGTCTTCCACGTCATATTACATGTGGAAAACTACCCTCCAATTTTTCTATCCTCTTGTTCTTCTCCCACTCTTTATTTTTTCCCTCCCTACAGCGCCCTCCCCCATCACCAGCGTTTCCCTGACAACCCCTCCATCATTCTTGGCCACTGCCTTGCATTTTCGTTCTTTTTCCTTCGACTGCCGAACGAGAACGCTACGCTTTCTCATTCAAAAATGCCAGTGGAGGCTAGACAGGTTGGCACAATGTGGCATGAAGTGAAGACAGAGGCATGGAGGCAGCTGTGATAAAAGCTTGGTCCATGGAAATGAAAGAATTAGGAGGCTGTATTAGCATTTTTGACGATAATGTTGTTTTTGGGGCGAGGTTTATCTGTTCTCCACCTGTGAATTAAATTTTGTGATCCTTCGCATTGCTGGGCTGTCAAAAATTGGCAGCTGGGCTGTCAGGTTTCTGGCATCTGATGCTTCATAATCTCAGATTTAATTTGAAATCATACGGGGCGGATCGCCAGAAAACAGAAAGATTTGCGCTTTTCCCTTTGGCTCGGGAAAGATTTATCGAAAAGTTCATCGTCCCATACAAGCAAATACATTGCACTAGTAAGGCAGCTGTTATTCTTCAAACCGTGATGCCCCTTATTATTTTATGATCAAAGCCCGACAAGTTTGAGCAAAAGAATAGGCTTGATGAAGATGGAGACACTAAGTACCTTATAAATTTTTTCTCTTGCCTGGAATAGGGCGAGGGACGTGCTCATAATGAGTAGTAGTCAGATCTTGCTCTTATAAAGCTCGTGGAAACGTGTTTACGAAAGGGTGGGAAATGGCTACTGACATGTATTACTTTACATCCATGCTCATAAATCTTGTCAGAAACGTTAAACATGAAAATACTGCCGAGTAATTCCTCATGAAATGATGGTAGATAAGCAGTGATATTGTCGTAAATGTTTTGAAAATAACTTGAATCGAAAAGAAAACTCCAGAAACTCAATTTCTGTGAAGAGAAGGAATATAATTTAGATATCATTGTTATAATTAGAATAAAATAATGCACCGGCAGCTACCTGTAGATTGCCAATTTGTAACTGTGTCCTTTCCTTTGCACTATCAAGTTTAAATTGTTACTTCTCTCACATTTCTCTAATTTTTTTATTCAGCGCGAATAATTACTGTTTGGATTAATTCTTTTTTTTTTAAATATATCGGGAACAAACTGTATGTGCCTAAACTACAAAAGATGGTCGATAATATCATCCATTATTGTTACCAAGTAGGTTGATTTTCGGCTGAGGCGTCATACCCGGTAATTTTAGTTTTTAATTTCTCTGTGATGATAAGATTATGTTATCAAATACGTATTTTGAAAGAATTCAACAACGGTATACTAAACATTAGTACGTAACTGTTGATCACCCACAGAATGCCACCTACCGGTTGGTTAAGGAACATTTCTCCTGCGCACATCATTACATTTAACGTCGTTCGTGAGCGCTGAAGCGCGCTGACTATTTCCTTTGTGCGCTAACTTCAACACCTCAATGTAAAGCTCCCTTTATTGATCGTTTTTATTTCCGTATGTCAAAGACCAAACTTGGGTGCTCTTTCTTACAGGTAGGGAATCTCCCATGAGTGGACTGCGTACGATGCCATGGACGTCATGGGAGACGCAGCCTCTGCAAAGGTAGGGAAAGTCGCCGAACTCAACAGTGTCAACCTGGAGAGATCGAAAAACGCGTGAAGAGGACGCGCTATCTCCAATTTAGGGATGGAGAGCGAGAAACTCGGGAACTTGAAATTTTCGCTTTTCGCTTATTTCTCGATTACATTTGTCTTGGCCGATCATTTTTTAATCCAGCCATTTAGACCTTAAGTCTTTTTGGGTCTTGAAAATTTTCAAAAACCTCCTTGCTGCAGAGCCGTTGAGTACCTTAGTCTTTTAGGCCCCTGTTTTTTTTCAGGTCATCCTTATGTATACCCCTCTATTTCATTGGCGGTTTCATCGCACGCAATCGTAAGGGTGCCCAGGTGGTAGGGCCGATGCTAAGGGTCCCGGGTGGTCAACGCGGACTAAACCATTGTTCGCTGTGGCAAGCCAACCCGCGCGATTCAGTCACAAAGTTTGATTCTTTTAAGTTATTCACTTTGTTATTTGTCTTCTTCATTCACAGGCACGCTAAGAGGAAGAATGATCTAGACAAATTGTCAATGGTCATTCGCTGCCGCGATAAATGATCCCTTATCTACCCAACATCCCAAAACTTAACTTAGGATGTAAGGCTTAGCCATCATGATAATTTTAAGGTTTTAGTGCTTATTTTCTGTGTGTTTTAATCCTTGGCCACATATGTGAGCTACCAGCTGTCTTTGATCGCTTCCAGATACCAGTCTTTATTAATTTATTCCCGCCCTCGACAATGAACTGCGTTTTCCAGTGAATGAACGCAGGGAAGGAAAAGGAATAACAATGGACTTTGATGAGGACTCTACTGGTATGGACCCACCTATTGACACACCTAGATCTTTATGTTCCTTAGTTTTAAAATTTTATAATCTTAGTGACTTACGCAAACATTTAAAAAAATGAGCGTAAGGTTCTAAGGACAGATATCTCTGCCACATTCTAAATTGGTTATTTGTTTCGACTGTGTCTCCGTGGTACATATGCAATGAACCGCTTGGAGACTTAAATACTTGATATAAGAGTTGTTTTGAGACAAATGACCAGTTAATTTACTCTTTGTTACTAATTATTATGTGTATTAGCAATTATTCACAGAGTTAACTTTCGTAAATTTTATCCGACGGTGGAAGATTAGAACGAATTTATGAAGCTATTGACTATTGGTAAATAAGTTTTGTAACTAGTAGATGTGTTCCTGCAACCCGAATATTTTTATGATATCTATAACTTTATGGATCTCATAACTACTGAAGCCATAAATAAATGTTCCTGCAACCGGCCATTAGTGTTACATTCCATATTAGACTTTTCAGTTGTTAAACGCCTCCTTCGCGAGTGCAATGCTCGTTCTAATGCCCCTGCTCCTACATTCCTTTTCCTTTCAACGCAATACCCATATGATATATTGTTCTACTTGCTTCAGTCTGCACCCTCCCTCTTTTATGTCCGTCCTCGCTCTCTGTTTGAGAAAACCTCATTACTTCATTTTGCTTTCTTGCAATTAATCATCTTACGGCACTCCCCGCAAAGTCAAATTGGATGGTGAAGGAGAAGTCATCCAACTGCTTGAGTTGGGTAAGCTAGAGAATGTTTCGGCAGCTTGTTCAGCTAGCATTGAGACCTCTGAGCCCTGAGAGTGAGACAATGGTGCCAGCTGTCCAAACTTTGACCCCGCAGTGGAACAGTCTACCCATTCAGAACTTCATGAAGACTTACTGGGCAGTAGATTTCCGTTGTTACCAAAATTGCAATCTGTTGAGCCTTCCCCATATGCGCCGCTGTGCTTCTTGGAAATGTTTGCTGGATCTAACTTCTTAAGCGATTCCATTGATTGAATATATTTGTCAAAAAAATGATGAAGTTAATATTCTGTTGCTGGCATAATTTCTCTTATATTAAAGTTGTTATTGTTCGTGCTATCTTGTCATTGCAATGCCAACCAATGAGATAGCTAAGTACATAATTTTGAGAGCATACGATCTACTGTGAGTTTTGCATTTCTTAACTAATTTAAATTGATAGAACTATCAAAAGGCGCCGCTCAAGTAGATTTATTTCCAGGTCAAGCGAACCTTGAAAATGAAATAATTAAACGGTGGAGCGATTATTCTTTTGTCTCAGGTACGCAGGAGTAGGTTTAGATCTTCATGGAACATTGAGAAGTATAATTAAATTGCTTTCTTTACAACTGTCATCGTAGCTAAACTTTTTAAGACCATATTTAGAGCTAAGAGTTTGACTAAAATGTTAAAATATTGATGCATTCTGTTTAGATTGTTAAAGCAGCTCCAGCTGACTTTCGAACTAAAGAAGACTTTTCAATGTTTTCACCTCCTGTGTTTAATCCTTGCTTGCTTCATCTGTTACGTATGTTTTCCTCAATGGTGATGGATAAGGCGATGAAAACTCTCGATAAAAAGTCCTGAAACTTCAGTTGAATTTTTGCATGCATGAAAAAAGTAAAAAGTCGTCAAAAGCCGCCCTTAAGCCAAATTTTTATGCGTTCCCAAATTGACGATGACTTCAGTTTTCTCTCTAAAATATAACCTCCAGCTCGTAACTTCACTTTAAAAATGCTTAACACAGGGAAACTAGAATTCGTGGTTGTGTTCCGATAAATAACTGAAATTACACTTTACTCTCCCAAAACAAATCTAACGGTACAAATTTTTCTCCACTGCGAAGTTATTTACCCTTGAAAGCCTGTGGTTGGTGTCCCTTGAATTAAATAACATGGATTTAATTGGTAATAGTCTTTATGCATGAAAAATATGATAAAGATATTTTTTCAAAGTAGCACGTGAGGGATAAAAAAAACTCTAAATATATTTGGTTACACGGATTGATTTATTTACTATGACCGCCTGAACAAAAAACAGAAATAACTTAATGAAATAACATATTTCTATACGTTTACAAGAGAATAACCATTGTTACGAAAGCCATTGTAAAATATTACTTCTTTAATTCTATCTGATATCTAATTATATATGTATACATCTAATTATATGTACCTTATTAAAAAATAAATAAACAAATCTGTGGTTGAAATTCCGATTTGCAGATCCACCGAATTATCAGCTGGAAATAAGCAAATTTTCTATGAGTTTTTATTTAACTGGTGAAATATTTTATCTTGGTATTGGATTGTCTTTAGCGTAAGTGAACGCCTCAATTTGCAATAATTTACTTTGGTAACTGAGAATGATTGAATTAGGCGTGAGAGGAAAACGCTCCAATTTCTTGCCTCGAGCGTCGCATAAATCGCCAAACCCTTTCACTTATCCAACTGTGCCTGAGAGTAAAAGGATGATAACCCCTCGTGCCCTTGCTCGCATGAATAGCATCCTGTAAGAAAATGATGGATGCGAAATAATGGAAATAGAAATGGCATTCTTTCATATGGGAATGCCGAAACGGAACGATGATTTCTCGCTGGAGAAAGTGATGGGAAGGGTGGGACTTTTTGTGAGGAAATAAGCTCTTGATGGCTGCCACATATCACGAAGGTTTAAAAGAGGCAAAAAAATGTTGATGTTGTTGGCTGCCTTCTAAATGAACCTTGTCGTGACGCTTGAGTAATTTCTTGCGTCTGATTTTGGTGTTGTCATAGAGCTTAATATTTACGTGATCATTACTGATGCCGCAATCATATTTTTATGCGTGGCATAGTATTTTTCCTTAATTAATATATAAGTCAACAGTAAACCTGCCATATGTTACTTTCTAGCATTTCTTACGTCGTTTCAAAATATTATTTTAGAATATGTTCATTGGTTACGGGTTTTTATACATTTCCTGAGAGAATTTAGGAATTGATTAGGAACTCAGAAATAAGGAATTGAGGTTTATTTTTCCACAGTTATTGGAATACCATTTGCAAAAAAGGGAAGGTTCATTTCGGAGGGAACATGGTAGTTGATCGACGGCATTTAACGTGTGGGCGGTAGTAAGAACAATCTACATGCTACCCTGCGAGCCGTCGCATTGGCGTGTGGCTGGGGGTGTTAGGGCATCAGCCGTGTAAAGATGTAAGGAATAAGGTTTTGGGAGGTGAAATGGTGACGTGTATTATGGAAGTGTATTTAGTGGAACTCGGTTTTTATTTTGGTCACCTATTATGCAAGGAAAGAACGAGTTTTTGTACCTATATGTTCGGCAATGTATCTCTCGTATTTTATCACTTCTGTCAGACCTAGACATGTAGTGAGGCGTCATGATAATATGCTCAGTGTCGCTGTGAAACACACCAGTTCTGAATTTCTTTAGTAAACTAAGCCTAGCGTGTAGCCTTCCGGTCTCTAGGGGCTCCCATCCTAATCCCTCTAAAAGCTGTGAAACTTTGTGTTCGCTCGTGGCAGTTTTTAACGAAGCGCGCAGCATTTCTTTGTATTCAATCAATTTATTTGTTTAATACTTAAACGTATGTGTGTTCCCCACGATATGTCAGAAGTTAAGGTAATTCCATCCAAAGGTATGATAATAATGATGATGAGGGAAGTGTTGGGTGATGTGGATGAAGAGAAGAGATGAGGAGGAGGCTGAGTGGGTGGACCGAATGGCTAGTGCGGGAAGGTAGGATCTACGAGGAAGGTGGAAAGATTCGCCTTTTTGAATTGGATGAAGGTGCTCAGTAGAAGAAAAAAATTATATTAGAAGATTGAGGCTTACGATTTTTTTAAAGATGAACTGGCTTTGATATGTCTTCATCTAAAGGTACTTTAATAAACTTAAACGGATATAAATTGGTTGAGAATTTCTCATTTTACCTCTACTCCTCGTTCTTCTTTTCTAGATGCTAGCCGTCTTATGACTGCGTAAAATAATCCACGTTGTCTCTTTCATTTTCATTTATCATGATTCACTTATTTTCTTCATCCGTCCCTTTGTTCTATCCTCGTCTCTCACATTCATCGCTGGGTGTGCCAAAGTTTCCAGATTCTTCTTTTCTCGTCGAATTTATCTGGTCATGAAGCTTATATTTTTTCTTTTGATGTGAATTTAACATGTGCGATGTTTATAGTCCATCAATTCCAGGTAACCCGTGCCGAAGGGGAGTCCAATTTGCAATTTTGAAGAACCTGGAGTGTTATTTTTCGTTATAGAAACGGATACATGTGGTAAAAATTCGACGTGTTTCACCACCAGTGAAAGGTATATTCTCTTATGATTCACATTTTGTAATGCTCAATAAAATCAGTAAATTTCCATAATCATTAGCGGAATTGACGTCATAAAAAATTCCGGCCCCTCATATGCAGAATACACACAGAACTCTTTTCGTGGTTAACTTAAGAAGCTATTTCCTTATCCTTCTGGTTATCTATCTATTAAAAAAACATATGCCAAATTAATTTGAACGGTTCATTTTTATAAAACATCTTTAGTGTGAATGGAATTCCATGCTCAATAAAGGTAAATGAAAATATTAGATGTGGAGAGTCACCGTAAGATGCTACACGATCCTTTTTCAGTAGTCGTCAATAAACAGAAACAGCGTTGATTTTAGTCCTAAACTTTTTGTTAATTTATTTGGTAAATGTAATTCCAGAGTGACTGTCCGTTCAGTTATATAATTCACCGCGGTCTAAGATTTGAAAACAAAACCTGGTTTCATCCCTTGCTACCTTCCCAAAAGGAGAGGTTGACATACATCCATGCTCAGGCTCCAAAACTTACAAAAATATCCTCGAAATATGGACCATTTACTCCAATTAATCTTTTTGAAATCCACAAAAAGCACCTGCGTCAGGACATCAAATGGCCTCATCCCTTAAATTTCTACCGCTGTGAAGGACATCGACCGTTTTTCGTTTTATTTACATTTTCACTGACAGCTAAGAATGCTAGCGTGTTCGACTGGTCTACGAGATGCCATATATGAATGGTGAATGTCTTCACAGCCTCCGTAGAAATCTTAGGTGTTGGACTGATATTCTCACTAATTCCTAAGAAATTTTTACCAATGTGTAATAACCAACCAATAAATGTAACGGATAATTCGGCCTATTATAATTATTTGAAACCGAAATAATGTAGCTCAGTTTTGCCTTTATAAGCAAAGGAAATTTCAGGATCTGTTGGTCCGGTCTCAAAACGGATTTTAGTGATATCTTACCACTAGTGTTCAAACCGTATGAATAAGTCTATGGAAGGTGGAGGGAAAGGATCTATGAATACCATTTTTTAGTGTACAACTAAACACTCTTGGCAGTCTTCCAAGTGAGTCATCTTAATAGCGTGTTTCAGCCGGAATTTTTCAGATTAACAGCCGTAAATATTTTGCAGCCAGCTGCTGCGTAAATCCGTATGACAGCAGTGAAGTCAAGAAAAACGTACCCGATGCAGTCTTATTCCGCATTACCTGCATTGCTTGTAAAAGAAACATGGTAACATGTTAAACATGGTAGCATGTAAAAGAAACATGGTCGTGGCGAGAATTAAGAAGTGTGATATATAGTGTGCAAAACGACAAATATTTTATGAGTCACACTAAGTGTGACCTTCAGATATTACTGACAAAAAGTAATCTGTTGTGGGCAGCCTTGTGAGGGATTACCGGCGTCAGAATTGCCTGCCGGCGTGTAGTATTCTAAAAGTACAATACATCTAATAAATTAGGAAGTTGATCGCCAAAAACCTAAGAAATTGCGATCGATTAGTGCGTATGCCGTCTGGAATACTCACTTGAAACCGTTGCGTGCCATTCTTGGTATTCATGTTGCGTTGGACTAGTCGCATGCGACCGGATGAAGGGTCATTAATCGAAAAAAAGAGCCGTAAGAAAGAGAGGGTGAGAAGGATAAAAGAATTGAGGAGTGCTATCGAAAATTCAATCTTTTTACTTTTTATTATATCATTTTTAAGCGAAGGTTCACTCTCCGTCCCTCCCCTTTTATTCCCTTTTCTTCCTCGTAACCTCCCTTAATAGTTTCTCTCTCCCCCCTCTCTTTCTCTCTTTTATATTCAGTTTATCCCTTTTGTCATTTTCATTATTTCCGAGTCCCATTTAACACTTTTCTTTTCTTGAGCGCCCTTGCTTTAAGAAATAAGGGCGTTTCTAAGCGCATATGGATTTTTTCACTACACAAATTCTTTTCATGTCGCAGCCGTCGTATGATTTATTGAATTATGTAAGTAATGTCGTCGAGTTTATTTGTTGTCGGGTTAATGCAAGTTTTAAGGTCGTACTATGCCAATTTGCACCCATATATGGGGATAAATTTTGTGGAACTCGCTTTTGAAGAGAATGGTTAAAAGGAAAGCATGGGAGATAGATGTTATGAATTTTCCCATTGTTCCTCCAGAACCTACGGGAGATTTGATACGAGAGAAATATGAAAGATTGGATTAACGTAAAAATTGGTTATATCCTTGTCAAGAGATAATTAATGCTCACACTTGATTATATCCCCAAACCTTAGATAAGCATGATAGTCTTACATCAATATATTTCAGCAATGATCTAAAGTGTTAGGAGAAAGGATATCAACAGATGTTGCAATGCACTTATTGAAAGGAGGTGAAAACACTGAATTAAATTTTGTATGTTATGAGGGCGGCGTGACAATACTTAGCTGAGCAGTTTTGGCAGCCTACCAGTTGATCTTTGGCTCCGTATCTGGAAATGTCTCTAGACTCCTTAACTAGCGCAGAAATGGGCAATTTTTACGTACCTCAGATATGAAGTAGTTATATGGTGAATGGAGTGGATGGGAACGAAGCCTAACAAGCCCTATTGAAGGTAGCTTTGTAATTATATTTTGAGTTCAGTTTTGTATAATTTTCTGTTTACCTAAGCGCAGATAATAAAATCAATGGTGATGCTACGTGAAAACTCTCTAAGAATCAATTTAACATTGTTCATAGGAGATAGGATTTAAAAAAATTCAATGTTGCGAATTCGCACCTTAAAATTAGAGGTTAGCATCATTCGTTCGCACTCCTTAGTTCCGAGTATTTCTTTCGTGATTTTTCCCTGATGACCGGATTAGCTTACGTAATTACGTAGTTATAAATGACGACTAGTCTCATAAATTCGTTTGTTAAGTATTTAATTTGCATTATGTATATGAACAATACCATATCATCGCAACATAAAGGTATTTTAACCTTCCTTGGTATTGTCCCGTACATTTTCTTAAGTTTTAGCTTCTTTCTGCATGGTTAGCAAATGCCATTTTTTCATTTACCCTGGCAGCTATTTAACAGCTTGTTTCATGTGGCTGTATTTGAATGTATAAACTTACAAAATCAGAGGATGAGTATAACTTTTACCTATCACGCATTTTTTTTCTTCATTCTGACAATAGCTTTTTAAATTACTAACTTCCAGATATACTGTACATATCACAAAACGATTTCTCGGCCATTAGTCCTACGTAAGAGCTGCAGAAAGTTAAAGTAATATATCCTTAATCGAAAAAATAGTTTGAATTTTCTGATTAAGAGAACCTATGATTTCAAATTCACGTTTACGTTATGCTAAATGTGGATCTAACCGAGTGACAGTTTGAAAAATAGAAAATTTGCCTCCCTTAAATTTTTAATTATACTTAGTTATCGATTTTTGTATTGGACATGATCGCAGGTGTTTGATAGCCACAGTAAATTCAGATTATTGAAGAACTCGTTTTTTATTTTCTTTCTTATTTATTTTTTTCTTCCTTTTTATTTTATTCTCTTTCTTATTCCCCATAATTGTAAGTCATTGAATGGCAGAATATGGATTACCAGATAGAATATCGGGTGAATGCTCTATGTTATTATTTTTAGTCAAGACATAACGCAGTTCTTTTCGAACAGCAAACGATATTATCTCATGAAAGTCTTCGGTTATTTAGGATAACACAGAGTAGTAATTTTTGACGGCCGCCTTTATTAAAACTTATCATTATTATTTTTCAGATTAACCTCCTTGCTCCGTTTATTTATTGAGGAATCAATGCTGGGCGGTTTTGGGAGAACTATGACGTTACAGCATGGCAGAAAAAATGCGATCACTGATGAGTCTTGTTACCAGAGCGCATCTCCACATGGCAGCGCATGTAAGTAATACTCGGTTTATCCGATATAGTTCTCGGTAGATTAAACGGAAAGTGTTCTACATTTTAATAATCCATTATTGTGCTGTGTAGTAACATTTTCAGGTAAAATTTAGAAGCTGTAATAGATTTAAGGGAACATAATATAAGCTTGTTTTTCATTCCTCCCGAATTACGACGGTGAAGCACGTGGAAATTATCCCTGAGAAAAATAAATACATTATTCTCCGTCTTGAAACGAATTATTAGTAATGTAATATTTCAAGTTATGTTTTACTATCATCTTATAAATATACAATAATATCGAAACATTTGGATATAAGGTGTTAAGGGCCTTTAAGTATTTCAATAATTAAAGGGAAGCTATAATTTTTTTAAATCTCTCATTACCATCTCTACGTTTGTAAGTGAAAATATCGCTCGATTGAATCGGAAATGAAGAGCGGTTCCCTTGATATATGTATCATAATCTTTGCAGTTGTCCGATCTCCTATAAGCGGTACACCCTGCAAGATTGTGATGTAACGACTACGATTTTCGATTTCTTTCCTAACTATCCATTCCCCCTCTCCCAGCAAATATACAGCGAATTTTCTTCCGTAGGAGGAAATGGAGAGAGAGCGTGTGCTCGTTCATTTCCAGGTCGTTTGATTCGTTACACACACACATGTGTATCTTTCTCCATCGTTATCGAGATATCGACCAAGGAATACGATCGAGATATCGAAAGACCTTGCGTCCACTCTGGCAAGTTTGTTCACTTGTGGTGGATTTATGGGCCCATCTGGGCGGCTGTGGGGTGGTCCCACCTCCTCCTCCTCCTCTTATTCCGATAACCCATCGTCTGAGGTAGGGGGGAGGGGCCGCGTTCCCATAGTAAAGCGGGTAGTTGTACCTGTCATACACATGCGCCCCCGCTGCAAAAGGGTTCTTGTCGCCGGGCGGACGGCACCGGGAGTTGGTCCGGGAAGAGGTGGCTTGGATGCGCGGGGGACAATGGTTTTCTAGTCGGCGCCTGGTGGTGCACAGGGTGCGGGAAGTACCGTTAGGGGGAGGATCCGGAGGTCGGTCTGGGCAGGAGGGGCGGGTGACTTCACGGCAAGGAGGGTCCCAGTGTGTGTCAGTTTGGTCCACTTTTACCCCTTACATGAAACGTCGGACACGAGTTGGTGGCAAGGAGTGTTGGGGAGAGACGAGGTCAGGAGGGGATGGTTTCTCTCTGTCTGAGAGCAAACATAGTCACGGTTAAGGCGGCCGGAGCGATTTTTGTCGCTGCATTGATTTTTCTCGTTGGAGATATCCATGCATATAAGTGAAATAATTGATTTCACTATATGTTATTTTACGATCTAATGTTATTTTAATGTGTTGCTTTATGGCACATAAGATATACGTCATTATTGTCCGATCACATGTGCGAAGAGTTTCTTGTAAGTTCGTAATTATTTATAAAGTTAATGAAAAATGTCATAGGTACCACGCCGTATTCGAATACATTCAAAACAACTAGTATTTTATATAATTTCTACCTTAATTTTGAACGCTACGCTGAAAACTCATGTCAAGGCATACTTAATTTTAGGCAAGAATTGATTTTTATGATTCTTGTATGACTTACACTGCTGCATGTAAGGTGAGTTCCTTGGCATAAACAGATGTACATGAATGAAATTTATAACTGGAAATTTTTTTCGTTTCTCACTCAATTAAAAAAAACCCATGATTACCACTCTCGTCACACTGATGAAGTTTGAATCTCAATTGTTAAATTCACTATTTTTCATTTAGAAAAAAATATATTACTTATTGATTTTTGGTGTTCAGTGATGTAGTCAATACCTTTTGGAATCAAATTTGGATGAATAAAATGGTTAAAAATGATACAGTCATGAGCATGCATGAAAAAATGATGTATGTACATATAACAAGGTTATAGGTTACACAGATGAGGTAATATTGAGCTCTACTTCTCGTTGACTAGAATCCTGCTTAATATATTATACATGTATTTGCGGAGTTCTTGTAGCATTAGTTTTGAGGAAAAAATAACGAATTTTTTAGGCAGTGGTTAAGAAAGACCGCTGACAAAGTATCGGTGTGGGGAATTGCATGGCAAACAAAACTGCGGTACAAGTGAGATGTGAGCAAAGTGATTTCTGACCTGGTGTTAAAAATTTTTACATATCACAGAGGTTTCGATGAATTTTCATTTCTGCTGTTTCCTCACGTCTATTTTTTTTCATCCGGTCTCGTTTCTGCTACTTAGGTCTGCTTTGATCTCACTGTTGCTTTATATTGTCTTGCTCTAGTCTCATTTCTACCAGAATTTTGAAGGGCAATGCCATCGGACAATCCTCGAGAAAGAGCCATAATTAATGATTTTTATATAATGTCACTCGCTAGCACACCTGATTGGCAATGAGAATATTCAAACTTGAATTCCGGTGTATGCTTATGACATTTCCTGGCAAATATATTCCTATTTTAGATTTGGTTATTATATCTTCGGACCTGATCGTATTATTTTGTCCGGAATAATGTTTCCTAGTTACAGTGATGTGGAAAAGAGGTGATGAACCGAGCGGCCATATTTCTCAAATGATTTTCTGGTAGAAAAGAAAATGGTGATAATTGGAAGAGAAAATAATAATAAATAACCAACGAAGTTCAGGGAAAAATATGTATAGTCAACTAATGAGTTCCTGTCGACGCGCGAAGTGAATGCCTTTGTAAAATCATATAATGTTACATTTACATGTGTATTGACTTTTTTCTAATTACGTAATTTTATTGTAATAGATAGTTTATTGTTAAAATAAGGTGTGAATTACCATAGCATAAGTGCTACCAGCTGCTCAACTGCCTTTTCTGAAAAATTCATTCTCTTGAAAGTCTATTAATTATTTCCTCCATCACTACTTGTCAATTATCCTATCCTCACTCAATGATTCAGGTAGTGAAAGATTTCTTGAATACCTACAATCTTGATTCTCGAACTCTTTCCTTTGTTTTTTTTTGTGAAACCTACAGCATAGAGAGGAATTGTTCAAGATTCCAGTGAGCTCAAGAGTATTTTTCTTATGTTAAATTCATCCTAGGAAATTAAATGGAGTTATGCTGCCAAATTTAATAATTTTCCAACCTCGGGTTTATCTCCCTCTTTGTAAGCTGTCTCGGGCTATGGTAATTGTAGTTCGTAGATGAATGCACTTTGCATTTTATAGCGAAAATTTGTGTCGTCATTTCTATTTCAGAAAATATGGGCTTATTCTAGATACAGAATTAAATGCTTTAAGTCAAGAGCGTGCGCATTGCTTCAGCCATTCAATCTAAGGAAAAAACCCCTGCATATTCAGGGGGATCATAACGCGACTTTCTGAAAATTGACATTTAGGAGTCATCCTTTTGTGTGGGACACGACTGACCCACTTACTTCGTCTATGGCGTATGCATGACTCCGATGCGATTTGAGGCCTCTGCTGGACTGTGTCTCAATGAGATTTCTGCATGGGCTATTCCCGCTTGGGTCTGCCAAGGAATAATTAATAAGAGAAGCTCAAATCTGCGATGACTAAGCCGTCTAGTGACGGGAGTTTTGGGTCTATAGTCACGATCTCGTGTGTAATGGGATTTTGAATATACGCCGATAAGCTTTGATGACCTAAGAGGAGCCGAGAAACGAATTAGAGGGTGATTTAAGGCCATTCATTTACTGCTCGAGCATTTGTTTCCGTTGTGTTAATCCTTTTTCCTCACTGGGGGTGCTGGTAAAATTAGTTTTTGTACCAAAAATTCATATTCTTTATTTAAATAGAGTTACGTTTTGTGGTCCCTGAATAAAATATTTTTTTAGCTCTTTGTGTCTATGCTAGAGCAACAATGAAGGATGAACTCTTGGGCTAGGTATTGTCAGTGTTATATAAGCATTAGTTGAGGAAATAGGTAACTTAACATTACATTTACATTGGTCTTACAACGGGTATTTAAATGAGCTTATTGGATTTTAACTTCTCTTACCTTTTTCTCTATTTTACTTTGTTAATTGTTAGTTAAAATTTCTCGATGATCAGTTATGAGGATGAGGAGAAAAATGATATATTAAATTTTTGCGCTTAAATATTTTATTTACTAGTCTTTCGCAAGCTTTTTCTGATAGCCACAGAAGAAATGCACGGTGACATGATACCTATGACTTTTACGCAATTTGTTTGGTAATTTAATTGATTTTTCTAAAGATTTTTCCTTGATACTATTCCTGTGTTTGAACTACTACAAGATTTTCTTTGTAGCCATTCATTAAACCATTGCGTAATTAGTGACCGGGTTTTTGATTTATTTTTCCACCAATGCTTAATATTTTTTTAAGAGTAGTTTTCGCTGTTATGTGACCTCCAAGAAGAAAAAGAACCTTTTTACTCCTCAAATAATCATATAAGGAGTGATTTATAAGGGGTCAGATAATTAAAATAGTTAAAATAAGGAACACTATTCGTTGACATGTTATTTGATCGCAAATATTTGCCGTTGTTACTGTAATGGTAACTCCGATATCCCTAACTCCCTCGCCAAACATGACGGGGTTTGGTTTGATGCATTTACAGATACTTATCAATTACTTATTTCCGTGTTTTATAATGCGCAACATTTGAAATGTTCGTAATCAGTGATTATGGGAGAATAATCCTTTATGTAAAGAATTCTTATGGAGGATTGGTCCTGGGAAATGAACCTAATCGTCTCTTTCCAGTATTCTGCAGCTCTTTTTCTGCATCATCAACAGAGCTTAAGAAAAATTATTCATATGAGTTCATGGTCAACATTCAACTCATATCAATATTGTTTTTATATATATTGTAAGCATATGAATCTTGTTATATTAATGAGTTGAGTTTATGGTAAGATTCATGTTATAAGAACATAAATCAAACTCATATCAACAATTATTCTCAAGTCCTGAAGAAACTGCAAGGAATCAAGCTGCAAAACATTGGTAAAGGATTATTAAATTCGTTTCCCAAGACCAAGAGATCTTGGTAGGATGCTTCAGGAGAGTTTGGTAGATATATAAATAGCGCTCAAAATATATTGACACTATGGATAGAAAAATATTAAATTATGGTGATTAGAAACCGTTCATTACAATTTTCGAATCTCCTATTCCGACGCATTTCTATGTAACGAATGTTCCACAAAATTATGCTTATGTTGAAAGCCTGATGACACGAATTTCCCGACTCATTTGAGTGGAGTAATTCTTAATCAAGTACAAGTAAAAATCTCGAGTGATCTGTCATCCCGTTTTGGACACTCTTAAGTCCACGAAATACCAAGGTAGAGTTTCTTTGAAAATACCCTTAGGTCCAAATTAATTCTGTCACCAAGTTATAAGCGTGCTCTTCTCCTAAGTCCTTCCTTGATGATTAAAGCTACTTAACATTCTCTATTGTACCCTAACGGGCCTCAAGTTTTCCCGATATATTTATTTGAGACTCAGCTTAAACAATAATATCGGTCTTTATGGGGGCGGTTGACTGAAAGCGCGATTTTTTTAGCGTTCTTTCGAATTTTTTTTCAAAATTTCACGGATTCAGTTGGAAAAAAATTTCCATGAAAGAATAAGGATCTATGTTGGATTTTCTTTCGTTTGGTGTTTGTCTCTACTATGTACTTCTAGTACTTTCAATTAATTTCACAGAAGAATCAACTATTGCAAGTAAACTCATTACGTGTACTTCCTGATAGGGCGGGAATTAGCGGACAAGCAGAAACTTTGTTTTTAATTTAATACAAAATTGTATCAGTAGTTATGCGTAAATGTTAGTTATTGATTTTAGTTGTTCATTTGAAATGAAGCGAATCATTATACTTATGTCGTAAGTATGTTTATGGCGACATCGGATCATTGCTATTCCTTTGTCTTTGAATTAACTTACGATTGCACCGAAGTAGGTTTCAAATGACTTATATGTCAAATATTTTTTATGAAAAATTAGAAGCAAGAGTTCAAAATAAAATAATGCTGCTGGATTTTTATAAATTAATGCTTAAACAGTATTTTTATGTATAATAGGTCACAGGAAACTATATTTACCCATACTCGTCTTTGGAGAAATTTTTTAAAAAGAGGAATGAAACGTAAGAAACGACTCCTAGAGAGTTATCCATCATGGAAGGTGTTTAACTGATAGACGTATGGCAAATAGGATAAAAGCATTTACTTTGTGAACACCTAATAGCGAAGTGTGATCAGAGGATTTCCCGACGCGTGATGTTCAAATGCTCTAGAATATACCGAGTAGAAGTGCTGAAATCTACAATCCTTTTCCTATACTTCCTTTTCGTAGTTCTCTTCAAGTAATCCTAGCTTTATTTTCTACACTGGGATGTTTTTGCTGGCTAAATAGCTTCTAAATGCATCTGAATGTGAAGATACAAACGAGGCGTACGTAGTTTTTCTTGCTAATGAAAACGTCACTCATAACATGAGCGGCTGTGCAGTTTTGTAATCCTTTTACTAACCTTTCTTGTTATCTCCGGAGCCAGGAGTAGAAATAATTTCAAAATGGAGGGAGGAAGGTGGAGAATAGTGCGGGAGATAAGCAAGTAGTGAAGGTTTTTGAAGGCAGAATTTAGAGTGACAGGTGATTAAAAGGGACGAAATGCAAACGGATGAAAATGACAGCACGTAATTTGTTCCCAGCTTCTTCATACTTATTTTCTACGAGTCTCATCATTTTTTGATTCTGTAAGCTGATGCAGTCAGAATGGAATCAACTTGAAGATAGGCCCTTCTCGATCGACGATATTGGAAATTGCACATTGTTGTCCGCCAATAAGGAATAAGAGACCTTTATACCATTAACGTAGGAGACCGTTACGTGCATCTGACGTTCAAGCAATGGAAAAAGAGAGGAAATTCAGCTGCATTACGCTGTGAAGCCTTGCAATTGATAGAGCAAAATTTGATTGAGGTATATATCTCTGTGATATGTTGTATTATTTTTCGGTGCACTTAATATGTGAATAGGTTTCTGCTTAAATTGCTTAAGAAATGTAAATATTTCGAACTGGAAATAGTAACAATTTTGTCCCTAAAATCATTTTTCAGCCATAACATTAAGGTAAGCCATAGAATCAGCCATGAGATGACGGTAAGTCATGGCATCTAATGATATTGATGGTTGAAAGACTATCTCAGTATAGCAGCATAGCCGAAAAGCTAGCAAAATTACTCTTGAAGAGTTTTCGTTTTCGAGTCAGTATTCCATTTTAGTGTATTTTCTCCCAGCACTAGCTCTGAGCAAAGTAGTATTCAATTTTTCAATTCAATTCAATTCAATTCAAAGCTGAGTAGCATTCAATTTTTTTAAGCAACTGAAAATTAGCGTTGATTAATAGCTAGTTTGTTGCTTTAAAGATGCTTCTTAAAGTTCAAATAATTTAGCTCGCAGTTGTCCATGAATACCTCCCCTGGTAAAGGTTATACAGGAGACCCAATCAAAGACCCTCTTCATGTTGGAAAAACGTGCCGTTGAACAGACAGTGATTTCTTTCGACGCATATGTCCATTAAAATAATTTGTTCCTCGTTTGTGACTGGATTTTTCGGTGAGTCCCTTAGAATAGCTATTGCTGACTCTAATACGTAGTCTACTGGAACAGAGGGAAAAATTATTTTCATGGCAAACGAAAGTCGTTAGGCGTACTCCGGGTAATTTCAATCTTTCAATTGGTCTTCATTTTTGATCGTTCTTCTAATGCTGCATTTGGTGGTTAACTTCTAGATTTGACGGTAGAGGCAATTGACTTAAGGCGCCAGTTTGTTGACTGGTGGTCCATCTCTGGAAACCACAGGGCGGATGAGGATGTCGTGTTTGTAATTTTGGGTAGACCATTTATTCTCGGAAGAAGGAAATATGTTTGAAACGAGTGATATTGTTTTCTTTCGATGAGTAAACCAAGGTACAAATTGATCACTTCACTTTCTTTTGGAATATACGAATAGGGTTCCCGCGCTGAAATGTGAATAAAATCTTGCGGATGCAATGTCGCCAAACCTCTGTGACAAGGTGCTATACCTTAGATACTCGGACAGGAAATGGTGTGATGGGTATGCATGTGTGTATGTATTAACGCATGGAGAACGGAGTGCCTCTTTTGATGGTGGTTCCTTACTGTTACCGTATTTCAGGGTAAAAACATAATGTGATTATAGATCAATTTCCTATTGCCTTTAAAACTGACATCCGCGATATCCTTCCTAATTTCTCTGTATCATATCATCGGTTGATTTCCAGAATACAGTGTTAAATTTTGACCAGTTTATTTTATCTCCTTAATATATGTGTATGGCACGGGAAATACGACTATCCGAAAGGTAGACTGCTCAACTTTGAAATTTAAAAAATAATAAATTGCATTGATATAACTTGTTTCTTCCCCCGAGGCAAATGGTTCCGTTGATTTGAAATATACCATGACACAAGAGCTGAAAGCAATTTCGATGTGCCATCTATCAACACCACCCAGAGAAAGCTTTTGAAAGTATATAGTGGATTTGGCGTATGGTGAATTTTATTCGAGTGCCTCCGTGTCACTGCAAAAAAAAAATCCCTTTATTTTCTGCGGTATAGAGTTCAGAAGTATTTTATATACAATCATCAATACTTATGAATTGAGCGGTACTCAGTGCCTACAGAAGTGTCAGATACGGATGGATATAGTAAAGATATTGTTTGGACGATGCTGACCTGAAAACAAGGGATAATCATGCGGGAGATAAAGAACAAATTTCATCTGATGTCAAAGGCTGACGCCATTAGAGGATGGGAGGAACTACTGGAGAGAGATAATTTTCTAGTAATTCAAAAATGAATGAAGAATATTCTTTCTTTAAACCCTTGTCATAAAAACTTGGATGGAGATTAATAGTTCATGCAGGATGAAGTGGGTGTTAGATTATATCACAAGTAGCATCTCAATAACTTTATTTCACGATAAAACGTGTTGTACATATAATAATGAAAATGCTAATTTCATGCACTTGTGGTCGATAATAATCTTTTCGTAAATCGTTTCATGTCATATTACTGATTTGGACATGTTCTATTTCAGTAAACTCGTTATTTATGATTTCCGCAAAACGTTTTGTAAATCACAGTGGGAAATTTCACCGTGAGTGAAATACATAAAATTGATCTCAATGCCATTCTGCGTTTATCTATTGCCTCGTGACTATCAGTATTCTTGAACGAAAATGTCAGCTACAAGCTCTTAGGAAGAAAAATGCTGAGAGATATCTCTTTTGCCTGCTATTAACTTTACGATTTTTGTGGTTTTTGTAATTTATGAAGTGATTTTGTGGAAATAGAATCAAAGTTAGAATAAATAAATATATTTCTTTTGCTATTCGAAATTTGAACACCCTGTGGTTGATTGTAAATAGAAGAGTCTACCTAATGACAAGGGTTGCCCAGTAATAAAGCTTTTAGTCAAACATCTGTATCCCTGTATATTTAAATCCTTAGCTGTAGATTTATTATACATATTTGCAGCCTACATTATTTTGCTAAACTAATGCCTGTTGCACAATTTCCTAAGGTTTACCAAACAGTCTTAAAACCTCTGATTATATAAACATTGCGCTTTCTTCGGACTAAACCTTCACATATAACTGATTCGATCCATTTAAAATCATAAGTATATTTTAAGCAAAAGTTTGAAAATCTTAATTTATGTAAATTCAGCAGTTCTACCTCTATTATTGTTAATATCCTATGGTGGAACATTCTGGATTCCTTACTTAAACTATCCAGTTTTGAATGTAGGAAAAGATTATTATGATCTTACCGATGGCGGATCACGACGGAAAAGATTTTGAGTATTTCTCTACACGGGAAAAGATCTCAGTTATTTTTATCGAAATCCTTCTTTTTATTTGTAGGGAATACTATCTTATTACTGTCTTCTTTCTAGAAAGACTTATTTATTGATATGGTTAGTACATTGGATATGGAATATTACGCCACAAGAATTTGGTTTAATTAGTATCGCATTGAACTGTTGGCTGCGTATTAAAAAAAAGGATTCCACTCCTTAAGATTTCCAAATTATCCAGAGAATCTGAAAATGCTTGAAAGCTTTGGTATTAAATTATTCTTTTCATTAGGCAGAAACAAAAGGAATCTTTGCGATAGAGCAATAGGAACAGCTTCTCTCGTTTGAAACCCTACTCGTCCGCCTCTTTGGGAATCGATACTAAGCGCTTCGCCCCCCCCCATTCACTGGGATAATGTATCCTTGGACTCCTGACCTAAAGCTCTAGGTTACTTTGTAGCCGCAAGGGATGAAAAGAAGGGGTGTGGTAGTGTTCCCGGGATAAGGAGTGGAATTCATCCTCCGGTGTCACCCGTCAAGTTTCACGGCTACTTCGGGAGAAGCCCCGAAGAAACTGTTCTCCTTCCTCTCTCCGTATCTCTCATACGCCATCTGGTATTCCCAAGTCAAGCATGGGAAACTTACACAATTCAATATTTAATTAACTCTTGGAACTTGGTCGCTATTGCTGAGATTTTATTAGAGAAATAGTGGAAAGAGAGTCAGGGTTTCTCTAGCAGGACGGTGCTTGGAGTGGAGGATGTTGAGCGGAGGAACACAAGTGGGGATGAAAATTATGGATCCGAGAGAAGTTATGAGTTAAAGTTTTTTTCTAAGAAACAACTCTCCTCCTGCCTGCAGACATTTTGATAAAGTTAACATTTTGTTGATTTTAATCATTTAATTGAGAAGCAAACACTTTAATTAAATTGAGAAATTCATTTAACTATGTTTACATTCAAGTTTTTTCGTTCTAAACCACGATTAAAATGGTAATATTTTGGCTTGTAATCTGCACTGTAAGCCCAAAAGCTGCTCTGAGATATTTCGGTTTGGATTTTATTCTCAATTTCCCATACTGAAAAGTTGTAAGGAATTATCGTTGCATTATAAGAAACAGGTGAATGATAGAGAGCACTGTTTTGCCTCGCTGCCTCTTTGTAGTTGGCGTTTAAAGCTGTGATATGGGGCACCTTTGGCAACAACGAAACATCGGGTGAATGAAGGCACAGCTTGACCTATCAGCCTAAAAATCGCCTGGTATTGTGAAGTTAAAAGGTTAGACGTCATCATCATCATCATTAGTTGTTCAATCCTAAGATTGGTTGACTGCAGCCCTCCAGCCTTCACTGTCTAATGCTAGTTCCCTTACCTCCTAGTACCTCTTCCTGAGTACTTCCCTCTTTTTTTGGTCCATCAACTTATTCTTGGCTCTTCCTCTGGGGACTTTTCCCTCTATTTTACGTTCAGTTATGTTCTACATAAATCCATTGTTTATTAGTGTGTGTCCAATCCATCATGTTCTTCTTTTCTATATGGTGTTCCATATAGTTGTTTCGTCTTCTACTCTTCTGCACGCTTCAGGGTCACACTTCAAGGTTAGACGAATGGGCTTGGAAATTATGCGCCCAGCATTTTCTTTCTTTTTGATCAGTTCCTTTGATGGCTATTAACAGAAATGGTTGATAGCAAATAGAAGTCATTCATGGGAAAAATGTTTTGGCATTGATCGCAATTTTAAATCATTATCAGCCATCAAAATGCAGTAGTCGGTTCTTGTTTCTTGTCGATTTGTTCTCCCCTCATAAAGTGTTTCATCTCAAGACAGGAAGCCGCGACGGTATTAGGCGGGCGGTTGGAGGAGGAATTGGGTGGTGGTGAAGGAAGGGGAAGGTAGTGTAACGATAAAGGGCCGTTCAGGAATTACGTAAGACGATTTATGTCATTTTTGATCCTACCCCATTTCCCTATGTAAGACAATGCACCTCACCCTTCCCTCTCAGTCTTATGTAAGATATTAGATACTTGAATCTACTCTTTGTTAATTGCTCGCTTTGTTTTAGCATGGAGGAAATGTAGCATGTAGCTAGCATGCCAGGCGACAGACTAGGAGCATTGGTGTTGAGATGAGATTACGGAAAATAAGCCATTGAAGAGCGGATGCTCCATATCACTGCTAAATTTTGCTCGGAAACTGTAGAATGTTTCAAGACGGACAAAAATCTTAAGTCAATTGGTTCCAGACTCCCTGACCCCCCAAAATAAGACAATGTAATATGATCCAAACCCCTCACCCCCAAAAACGTCTTACGTAATACTTGAATGTGCTATTATGTGATAAAGGGGGCATGCTATTCCGAAAATTAAGTACAAGACAGGGAAAATGCTAATAGAGTAGGATGAGATAAGATTAAGCAGTGGAGACAACATGTGGAATACCTTTTTGGCCGAGTTATTAACTCATTATAAACTGTAAATAGAGGAAATGCTGTAGAGAAGGGCTTGCCTGTGGTGCTAGACAGCAAATTAAAGAAATAACGTCGAGTAATGAGGGAAAAAAAGCTGTGGGAGTAGATAACATTCCTTCCGAGTGACTTAATCTATACTAATAATTAATTATTCCGTGTAACTTGAGAAATAACATGAGACGACGATTTTTAAAAACTTATACGAAGGCTTTACAAGTAGAAAGTGTGGCCGGAGGATCTTGTGAAAACAATTTTAATCCCAACAAAGAAGAATGAGCAAAAATTTTAAAATAAAAGATCAAGTTTGAGTTCGAATTGGGCGAAAGTTGTTCTCAGAACCATTAACGTTTGTAATTTGGGCGTGGAGGAGAGTGGAGAATGTAGCGGTTGCTTCGGAAAGGGAAAGGTCATCGGAAAAATTTTCATCCTTTTCCTCCACATCTTAAAGACCACAATCCTATGCTCCTTTAAAATCGACTTATAAAATTACGGCTCACCTTTGTCTCCGCCTGATACTTATTTACCTTTACGAACCAGAGCAAAATTTCTCAGCTTTCAGTGAATGCCGCATACTCCGGTGGTATTTTTCTCCAATAAATTTCTTACTATAAATGTTTCCAAATATCATCTGATCAAAGTCCGTTTATTTCAAATTCTTTCTGTTGCCGATGAATGGCGTTTTATCACTGTGCCTAAAATTTTGTCATAATTTATAAATTTTTGACCCCATTTGCCGGAACGGATTCATGAAATATTTAGTAATTTAGTTTAAATTCTGAGATGCAAAGCAGGAGAATCAGGTAAAAAGGGTCTTATCTTATGACATTAATTTAGAGCCTATGTATTAACGATTGACCTGGATAAGAAGCATTGGAGAGGATATTGCCCGGCCTTATAGCCCTTTAGGCCGTAAAAATAGTGATACTAGGCACTTGGGTGCGTAAGACTCAGTAAATGGTGATAACGTAGCTGGTCCCAATACCCCCAAAATTCGTCCGCAGTGATAAATTATGATGTTAATTTGATGCAGCGGAACCTTATTATGTTTTTATAACTGTTTGAACCAAGATTATTTTCGCTGAGACTGGTAAAAAACAATAATTTACCAAATATTGACCCTTATTTCAGGATTCATGAGACAGTTTTCGCACAAAATGACATTACTTTAACGATGTTAACCCTCAAATGCTACTCGATATTGGGACTACAGCCTTGACGTGGTGGTACAGAATGCGCATGACAACGACCCCCAGAGCTGGACTGGCGGAAGCAATGAATATGCCACCCATGCCAGATCGTTTGGAGATGTTCGTTCGCGATGATGTCACGGAAAATGCAATGTTGGGTAGCGGGGGTGGGAGTCTCTCCCGACTATCAACTACCCACAAAAAATGAAAGCGTCTCAACGGGGCAGGCATGTAGGTGTAAGTAGGGGTCTAGTATCCGGGATAGACAGAGTAGGTGGCTGGAGGGTATAATAAGGAGGATGTGTTGCTCAAGTGTGTGATTGAGGGAAGGATGTTGGGCAAGCGGAGAAGGGGAAGAAAGAGCATTGGTATCATGGGTGGGAGTTACAAGGGTAGGTCGTGTGCTGGAGAGAAAAAGTAAATACTTGAAATAGATGGGCCCCTGAAAGTGTAGAAAACTGGGGGGAGATTCTCACAATTATATTGAAGCCTACTTTTTCCGTTAGAATACCTACTTAAAAACCTTCAAATATTGGTATTTGAAACAAAATCTAAAGAAAATATGGTGCGCTTTGCCAATCTCTTAGCGCGGCAGCGGCAATCCATACATGGCCAGAGACAGCGCGCGCATTGGAATCTGTCTCATCATTATGCATGCAAAGAATTCCAGAAAAGAGTGAGAAAATAGGAAAATATTGATCCTAACTGGCTTTAAGTCGAAAGAGTGACTCGTCACTATTAATAGTGACCATTTGGGAGGCCTGGAGTGTTGCATTTCCTCATGTTTTGAAGAACGGTATAAGGTCAAGTAGCCCGATAATCGGGGAATTACTCAATGTTTTCACCCTTAAATAAAAGGAAGCAAAGATTAAAGCCTGTATTTACGTCATCTTTGGTGTCAGCGGTGAAATTTGACAGGGAGGTACTCATTTATCTTCACAAGGACTCGATCTCGAATCCCCCGATACCACACCAAATGCTTCGGCCTGGTAACCAACCGAAGCATCGTTCGTCTCTTTGCACTAAAGCGGCTTAAGCACTTGGTGCAATATTGAAAGATCCGAGTTCGATTCCCGGTCATGGTGAATGAGGTTTCCTCTATAGAGTTTCTCGGACTCGGTAAATACTTGTACTGTATCTGGTCCCGATACCCCCAAAATTCTTCAGAAGTGATAAATGCTAAGATGTATTTGTTGGAGTGGTACCTTCAGTCATTTCTCTAACTGATTGGGCCACGATTATTGTCGCTGATACTGGTAAAAATCACAAAGCATTGTCACATTTGGCCTGCAGTTTTTCAACCAGCCCAAGGATTTTTATGTGATTAAAAGGCCACTCTAATAATGTCTAAAATGAAAGAGTAGCTTATGTTGAATGATATAAATTAGTGTGGCACGGCCGTCTCCAGACAATTAGAGGTAAAAAATGACCTCGTTTTTAGTTATTTGGCACCAAGTAGGGTGTGGCGTGAAAACTTTGAGGAGTTCTGTGTCATTCTATTGGTATATTTCCCACCGTATGGTGGATAGAAGATGAATATAAGTTCTGACGTCATTGAAACTTACATTTTTAGCATCTTTGGGGCTATAATAAAACAAAATGACTGAGTTCTGGAAAATATTAAGTTATTAATTTTTACCGGTCAAGAACTCATTCAATGCGTATTTGATCAAATTCGATGGTTATAGACAAAAAGTTCTGCCGTGTCCCTTAAAGAAACCCTAATAGTATATTACTGGACGTTTCGCTTGCCTACGTTCGTGGCCGTTAGTGTTCGCTAATTTGTTCTTGTGTGTAGCAATGACTTAGATATGGATGAACGGAAAAGGAGTAGTATGGTCGTAGCCGTCATTGATTTAACCTTAGGTTTTCCTACGTAGTTTTTTTACTGAATGTGAAATGTAATCCTCTTACGGACCCATGCAAGTAAAGGGAACTTTATCATGGATATTGTAGCCTTTGCATAAGTAACTTCAATACCTAATAAGTATCTTTAGCGCGTATCCGAAGTTCCAAAATGGATGGAGTGTCTGTTAATGCGAATGAGAATTAGCGTTCAACTGAACTTCTGGAAGTCCTCCGAGATAATGCGATATCTCTTCACATTACCGGTCTCGGTTCTTATGATAGGAATTCATGTCTACGAGCTAAAGACTCGCTGTAAGTTCACTATCAAGGAAACTCGGGCTTATGAAAAAAGTGTCTGGTCGCCGGGCTTTAAAGATTTGAGCGAGGAGCGTCAGAGCGCATTGGTGCTTTCCGAATGGGATTTAGGCTTTACGGTGAAATGGTGAGAATGCTTGAACAGAGAACCATGAGGGCAGAGAGGTGAAACGATGTGCTTGCAGGATTTCCGGTTAGGAAAATCGGCTGAGGATGTGACGTGGCCAGGGCGGTCAACTTATGGAGGTACGCGAGCCATTTAAGTAAAAGCAAATGGAAATCTCAACTTCTTTAAATCCCAATTAAATATTACAGATTCCACCAGTTCCGTGATTTAGTAGTCTCCATCAAAAAGCCATGAAACGGTGTATCGGCCGTTAATGGCATTTTGTACTAATTTTAATTTTGTAATCGAAAACTCACACCGAAATAAGTTGTTTGCAATAAAACACTCATGAACGGACATATTTTGAAGCTGCGTTGAAAAAAGCAAGCCGCCAAGCTAGCTTTTATTTTGACGTCACTGGGCAATAAAAGCCGTATTTTGAACGCCTAAATTAATCATTGATATTCTCAGTACTGCACATACGCATGTAAAATATTTTAGTTATACGCATTTATTTTCCAACCTGGTGTCGCTGAGCCTTATTGTGGAGTAAATAATCTGTCTAACGTACAGCTCACTAAATTATGAGTGTTCATAAATAAATAACAAAAATATGATTTTGAAATATAATAAAACCGTTAAATGCGATATAATTTGTAAATAAATAACATATCGTCGATATTATTTGCTTATTCGCTATAAAATGGTACTCATTGTTTTTATTGATATATCTCTATCTTCTTGTGTAAACAAAGTTTAATGAAGATTTGCGAATAAGTGTATTAAAAAGGCTTTGGTAATTGCTGGAAAAAGCGTTATTTGTAAAAAATTGTATAAGTTGTCATTGAGAAAATATATTTTGTTGCTTTGTGTTTATTGCGAACATTTGTTTAAGAAGTACTTAACTTTCCCTCTTCAGCCGAGTCATGCAACTGGTGAAAGCGTTACATTTTTGAAACGATAAAACTGGAAAGGTGGAAATACTCATTTATTTAGTCTGAACGCGGAAAGGGACCTCTTTAATGGATTGTTGGAGGTAGTCGAGACCGAATACGGATCCTCTTGACGCACCGGGACGAAGCGGGCCTTGTGAGGCGAGTATGAGGAAGGAAGCGGAGAGGAAGCGAAGGGAGGATGAGGAGGCGGGTAAGGGATGATATTGAGAAGGGGAGGGAGATCCATTCCCTTCCCCCCTCCTCTTCCATCTCCCTTTTCCATTCCCACCGCTCCTCCCTTCAGGGGCTGGTGGGTAGCGGAGGAGTGAGGGCACGGGGGGCTGGGTTTCTTCCACCTCCTCCCTTGCCTTTTAATTAATAAAGTTATCCCCGACGCGCGCGGAGTTGGAAGTGTGTCGTAAGAGAAAGTACGGGCAAATGAATGAAGAGGTGATGCGAGCTGGGAAATAAGGGTAGCCCTAGAGGGGCAACGGGGAGGGACTGTAGTGGTGTTGAGGCTTGGGAGATTGGTGGAAAATTTTGCAATAGGGTGGAATGAGAGGAGGGGCCCTTTAAAGGTTGAAGGAGGTGTTTTGTGTGCGTGAGGGAAGGTTTTTAATGGAGGGGGAGGAGATGGAAAGCCGAGAGGAGATGTATGACGGAGAGGGAATCTTCGGATCCTCTGGAGGTGATTAGTCGTGACCTTTAAACCTTCAGCCGTTACTTTAGCCGCCTACTAAGTGGTGGCGGCAAAGGGCCACTTTATGAGCGTCGGAGAAAACAGTTTTAAAGGACCCTTCCCCGCTAACTCGGCCAGATAGCTCCGCGAAACCTTAATCTGTGAGAGATATGGTCCATCAGCGTCCTTACACTCCTGCTAGAATGCTACAGATATATATTTCTGTCTATACTTGTCTCACAATCTAGGACTGAGGCATTGTTTGTGGAATTAAAATCCCCATTTCGGCGTGTAAAGCGGGCCAAAGTGTACTAAGTTCAAGATACTATTAGGTCAAGTCAGCCGGGCTATCTTTAAACCCAATCATTTCCACTAAAGTGACCTCTCTTTCCTCTTATAAGTATCTAACTTGGAAATAAATAAATTCTTGGAACTTATGACATATTTGCAAACATTTTGTGATAGTCGAAACATTCAATTTATGTTTTTTTTTAATTGAATTTGATTGAATATAAATTGAAAATTCTTATGCTGGGGTCAGTTGCGACCTATATACAAATTTGATGCTAAAACAAGAATTAGGACTGGAACGAAGTAAATTCAGCTTCCTTGAATTCAATATCTAATGCTAATAAATTTGGTAATACAACTAATCGATCATTTGCCTTGAGAATGGAGTACAAATCGGATTCCGAAACGTCGGCAGTGAAATGCTTATCCCGGTGGAAGACCCGAGAAGACTTCCTCAACATATCGATGCTTACTTTTCCCAAGGCGGGCGCTACCACCCACCGAAGAGTGGTGCTGTTATTCAGTCTAGAGGGTCAAAGAGAAAGAAGGAATCGGAGAGGAGACACGATCGATGAATGAATATACCATGCATCGATTAAGTTTTAATTATTAATTCATTCAAAGTAGCGTTAATCTTATATTTATAGCGTTGCGGATATGGCCAAGCAGACCATGTTTTAAAGCTTATTATTAATGCCGTTGTGTATAGGTTTGTGGAACCGAAGGGGCGGTTGATCGAAATAGTTCCGGAAACACTGCTGTTAAGGCTCAATCTCGCCTTGTAAGTAAAATACACCTATCCAGCTACCTATTGGAAATGGTTGCCTAACACTGCCCGCCACACGCATTTCCGGCGCCTTTCAGGGTTTTGCGGGAATTACAAATTTGTTCTTGGTCTGTCTCATCCACGAATGATCTTGAGCACCTCTCTAATATGTTATTTCCAATTTATATAATATTTTAAGATCAAAATCTGAATGTTAAAAAGTATAGAATCTATAGTAATGACTTTGATGTTTTTATCTGCGTTCATCTTCTAATAAATGTTAAAAATAAATTTTTACGATAAAGGGAGTGAGTTAGCATTGTCGAGAAAAAGTTAAAGAATATTTTCCGTTTACTTTGTTTCATGCACACTTTATAAAATTTGTAATTTATACTCTACTCTGGTGCAATCCAACATAAATTTGTGTGTGACTATGTGTACTTGACGTAGAATTTCAGGCCATTTTTTCCCATTACTTTCCCAGTGCGTTTGTTGGAATATATGCCCTGATATGCAATTACACACGTTAGCACTTCCACTTAGCATTCCTCTCATCTCATGAAAACTCAAGAGGACGATGGACATAGTTTAGGATAGACTTTCCTGATCATAGCGTGACCTCTGAGAATTCGTCTTGTTCCGGAATACTTCCACTTTCGTTTTATTTTTATCTTTATTGGAATACTGGGCTCATTCTAGTTCATTAATAGCCCGTCATATATAGTTAGGGCGGCTAGAATTCCCTTTCCCTTTTCTGATCACATCCTAAATTTTTAAGTCATCATGAACACCCCCATTTTCCCCGTCTTGTCTTCGTCGCACTCTTCATTAATTCACTTTTTCTCATCGACCCCTTTTCATCCCTAGCAATTCCTCTTCGTCGAAATCAGCCCTTATCTCCTCTTTCTCTATCTCTCTCTCCGGCCAAAAATTTCCTCGTCGACTCTCCTCTTTTTTTCTGCTCGACCTTCTTCTCATAGTTGTTTCTTCTCTCTCTTTCCCGTCCTTTCTGATTCTGTAGAGAAGAGGGCGGTAAACTTTCTTGATAAGTTTCTCGTACCTTGTTTAAGTTGCTCCGTAGGATAAAGCCAGCCCGTCTCAGGTTGGGATTTCGTCACTGGGTTCAAAGGGAGAGAATACCACTAAGCGTGGATGTTTTCTCTCTCTCTGTCCCTCTCCTGGCCCATCCACATTTTATTCCCGTCCGATCGGTAGGTTCAGTGGATTGGTTCTCTTCTCTTCCTGTCTTTTTCTTTTAAGCCTTGTCCTCGTACTTCTTTTTATCCCTGTCTCTCTTTCTCTCTCTATCTCTCTCTCTCGCTTGGCATATTGAAAGCGTCAACTTATATCGCCAATTTTCTTTTGATATTGACGCAAAAGAGTTCATGGAAAGCTTTGCTTCATCCCATGGAAAATTATTGGGTAACAATTTGGCAGAAGCATTGGAATTAAGTAATTTTATTCTAGAACCATTTGGAGAGACATTGGCTAAATGTAAGCGGAAAGGTAAACCAATATATTATATCAATATGATAGGTCATAGGTCAGTTCCTAATTTCCATCCATAAGTCACCCGGTCAGCCTAGGCCAAACGTGACCCAAATCACTTCTTCTATCGTTGGTATAAATTTCTCATGGAGCCTATTGTACCTCACAGTTCGCCTTCCTGTCTCTTCATCGTAGCTACTAAATTCTTCTCCACGTCCTTATTTTACGCCCAACTCTCGTCCTTTTTTCTGAGTCACATTTGCTAGCCTTATCTTCACGACCCTGCTCAAGGTCCCCGTCATCTGTTCCCTGCAATATCCAACCACCACATTACCAAACACTGCATAACATGCTATCCAAGTAATTAAATTGTTCCATTTGTTACAGTTGGTGGCCTTTTCATTTGATGACCAGCCTCGTCTTCTTCGTATTTGCATTAATCCACTTCCAACTTTACATCTCATATACACTGAGTACCTATTTTAAAATTCTAGTACTAAAGTATGAAACAAGAAATAAGTAAACAATGAAGAAGACCAGCTCTAGAACGGCCACTAACTATAACTGATACAGTGGTTTTCATGTGTCGAAGAGGATATTCATGAGGAAGAGGAGTTCATGAGGGATATTATTCATGCGGCTTTTTTCGAGAGAATTCAAAATTGGAAAAATGTATAGATTGATATTATTTGATTTGAACTATTGAATGTAAATAATCTTGTGCTTAATGCCGTAACTCATTCAAATTCACTCCATAGGTATTAATATCTATTTAAAACCAAGCTCAGGTTTCCAGAAAATAAAATCTTTTGTAGTTGAAATGTAAAAATATGGTAGATTTTGGAGCTGAACATGCGTTTTTTTAATCAAAAGCCAGATGTATCAGAAAGTAAGCGGTCTAAATAATAATTATATACTTTTAGCCTCCATTTAGTGCATGTTTCAACCCACTAACTAGAAGGCAGCTCAATTTTAAAAGCTGGGAATGCAACACAAATTCTGAATTCAATGCATTTCCAATTCCTTGATGCAAAATGCAAATGAAAGTCCACAAACAAATCAAGTGAAAGAGAGTAGAACATCCTCATAAAATAGTCGCATAATAAAACAGTAGTGCATGAAATATTATTGTAAAAGTTTTGCTATTTTCCGCAGGGTATCGGGTCATGACATGCATTCCAACGACATTTCTGTTTTTTGATCACCCCGGAGTGCATAACGAATATACGTATTAATGATAGCAAGCATCAAAGCAGACAAAACGAGAAAAACACATTCTGCTTCATGTCATATTTTATTCAGCATGGTCTTCCAGATGGCCATATTTATCTACTATTAATCAAATATTTGTGCTGTATGGAAGAAGCAAGTGGTTCTTTCACTTCAGAACATGTGAAAGAAAAGGTATGCTTTCACAATCCCTCTACCAGAGATTAAAATTAAGACTCTTTCGTCTACCTCTTTACCTTTACTGCTCGGGGGTGGCTAGTTAATGCGGAAATATTATTCGTATGAGAAGTACATGAAACACTATTATGATTCCTTTTGTGTTTTAACTAAGGGGTTCATTCAATGGTTTTGGTTTTATAATGCTTATTTTAGTTCACTGGAATTATCTTAGTTATTCTGCCATTTTATTAGAAGCGTACTATAATATGTATAACTTAATTTGAACAATCGAGTTCATAATATATATTCCATATAATCCGTAATCCTTAACATGGCAGATGCAAAAACATTACCTGGAAATGCTATCGTAATGTTGTTGTGAACGACGAGCAATATCACATGTGCTTAATATTCAGTATATATTCGCTCCTAAATCGAACCAAGCAATTTCGCCGTTAGAAAGGGAATTTGAGAAAACTAATACGAGAAAATAATCTGCATTAGGGTTCACTTTGAGGATTATTGCTTTCCACTATCTTGAGTTTCCAAGCATTTACCAAGCAAGTGAATCAGTGTTTGATCTCACGTGCTTTACGGCTTGTCCTCCGTGCGCAAGTTATTTAGACGCTTCATCCGATGCGTGCCTTTACAAAGGTGAACGCTATTCGTGAACAACTCGATGGTGATGTTCTCTCTTTGATCTCCTTCGCTAAAAGTTTGGTTTCAAAACCTAGACTGAATAATCGGAAGTTACCCATCACCCTTTGATCAAGTGTTGAATTCACGTAAGAATGCTTTTGAACTCTGTCGGTGGAACAGGATCTTGACTTCCGTGCCCTCGGTATTTATTGCTCTATATTATCCAGAGTATCTTGTGACATATTTCAATGCATTATTACTTTGTATAACATTATGTAGGGAAAAACTCGAGCCTGAGTGTTCCTGTGAATGAGGAAGTGATGTGAGATGAATGGTCTCAAGCCGACTATTTGGTGATGTTGGGTAGAGCTTCTTAAGGTTAGCCAGAGAGACGGACAAGGATGAATTTTTTAAATAATTTATGTAATCCATAAAGTGTACATAATTGAATGAACAACAATCTCTCAACCATAAACAGCGTACTCTTTCCATTATCCTCTTAAATATAAAGTTGAAAAAAAATGTTTGCCTTGTATGTCTTTATGATAAAATAACATTGTATATTTAGACGTGCTGTCAACACGAATTGTTTTAGCCAATTATAATGTGTGTCTGTGAGAGAGCGGGGGAAAATAAAACTTATTAGGATGATTTAGCACTAACTAGCAGCTTTCTACATTTACATAGTACTCTACGAGCCGCCGCTTGGGTGTGGGGCAGAGGGTGTTAGGTCACCAGCAGTGTAAACATGTAAGTTTTTGGGAGATGAAATTGAATTATTTATGGAATCGATAGTTATGAGATCCATGAAGTTATAGATATCATAAAAATATTCGGGTTGCAGGAACACATCTACTAGTTACGTAACCAGTTTACCAATAGTCAATAGCTTCGAAAATTCGTTCTAATCTTCTACCGCCGCACAGTGGGTCAGAATCCGAAAAAGGTGCCAAAATATGAAGGAATGGTACGACTGCAATCAAAATTTGCATTCATACATTGTTAAGGTCACTGATTACAATGCTAAAGTTATATTTGCAAAAATATCGTTCCTACAATTTTTTTCGAAAGGTTATAATATATTAATCAATGTATATATTAATCGCTTAAAATACTTATTACAAGACTCCTGTGCCTCCTCGGACCTTTGTCCGATAGGAAGCAGAGAGTGGGAAATTATTTCTTTACCATGTAATAATATTTTATGCACTACCGTAGGCATTTGATACCATGGGTACAATTCCACAAAAGCCGAGCAGTTTTTAAATGTGTACTCCTCAACTATATCCAGATCTATTGGGTGGCCGCAGGAAATTACTTTCAGAATTATGCGGAACCGTTTGAGAAGTTCAGCATTCAAGCCAGTGATGGATGCAGCTATGGCGATATTTTCATAAAATCGGTGGGCTGTATTGCCATCATTAGTGCCGCCATACACTTGCTTGGCCTTGTCAACTATAAGACGCAATTTTGATCTAAAGCCGCCCTGGATATATTTTTTTCGATCTTCCACCATTTTTTTCATCTCAGCTTCCCGAATTTGCCACGATTGAACGTCCAGCCTGTATGTCACATGCAGGCAGCACTCAAACACACGAATCCAGGCATGGAGAATGGACAATCCAAATTGGAACTCCACTTAACTCCAAATTTCAAAGGAACGACTACTTTGAAACGAAAAATTGCTTTCGCGAAACTGCATAAATGAAACTGCCTACGTGGAACTGGGTAAATGAAACTACCTTGGTGAAACTGCGTCACCGGAACTACTTCTATTTAATGGCTGACTTGAAACTGCGTCATTGATACTAATGCAATTAGGAGTTATAAGCTAAGACCTGACACTTCTAACATAAAATCGCATGGGTGAAAATAGCTACATGAAATCTCTTCAGTGAAAAGGCGTTGTTGAAGCTACTCCCATGAACTTCTTCTCATAAAACCTAATTTGTGAATCTGCTTACAAGTAACTTATTCATTGAAACTACCAGCATTAAATGGCCGACTTTGAACTGCGTCAATGGAACTAATCTAAGTAGACGTTCATTCATTCGTGAGTCGTTCAATCCTAAGATTGGTTAAGACAGCAGCCATCCACCCTTCCCATTCTAATAATGCCAGCTCCCGTACCTCTTGGTATCTGTCCCTATGTGTATAATTTCCTCTTTATTTGGTCCATGAACTTATTCCTGGGTCTTTCTCCTCTTGGGAATACACCCTGTACTTTACCTTCACCTAAGTTCATCACATTAACCCAAAGAGTGCCCCAGGGTGTGTCCAACCCATCTCGTTCTACTTATCTGCACTATAGTGTACACTTCAATTTGTTCCTCCATCGCCGCTGAGGTAAACACATTATTTATTAAAATTTTGTTGCAGATATAAAAGAGCACATGAGGTTAAAATCGTAATTTTGATGATTTACATGCTAATTTTAAAGAATTCAACGCTAGTCTGCCATTCATTAGAAGCAGAAATTTTTCCTGAAGAACAACACTCGAAACTGGTGTACAGTGTGGTGTTCTTTAAATATTCAATACAAAAAATGAGTCATTACCAAATAATCATAAGTAATTATCACACGATGGGGTGTTGAATAAATCTATCTGTTCATAATTGGAATAAAATTAACGTTGTAACGAGTAAAACTCATGTATAATTTGGTTGAAATAAATCCCTTACCTGCCATGGAGTTTATTCTTTCGGCCATCTTGTATGTTATTCTAGTTACTTTGGATACGATATACTAAAATTGGTAGAGTGTGAAAGATAAAGGAAAGGAAAGAGAAGGTTAAACATACCAAATATTTAACATGTACATGAGAGAATAAGCTGATGCGGTACCCGTTGACGCGTTAATATCATTCGTGCATTAATATCTTCAACTCTAGCATGTGATATAAATTTTGGCGCAATTCTACGCGATCTTACTACTTTTCAACCTATTTGTAAAATATTTCATCAAAAATATTAAAGAAATTTTTATCTGAAACATTCAAATTTTGCCAAATTCAGTGAAAATCCTTTTTTTGAGTTAAAATTTATATTATGCTGGCATTCATGAAATTATTCCTTTTCACATATTTAATTTTTGTACAATAACTTAGCTGCAATACGAATTTGAATTCGGCATTCCGCTACTGCCGTGCGTACGATGGCATTTGTGTGCTATTTATCAAACACTTTCACGGTGCATTGTGGGAACAAAAGCATACCTACCAACCTGTCGAGTGCATTTTTTTAAAGCATGAAGATTTGTCTACTCAATGTGATATTAAATATAGACATTAGAGCAACTTCATTTTTTCACTTTTGACCACCTTTTTGGGATTTTGCCCCACTGTGCGCCGGATAAAATTGATGAAAGTTTAGCCTGTGAATTATTGCTATTGCACGTAATAATTAGTAATAAAGAGTAAATTAACTGGTCATTTGTCTCAACACAACTCTTATATCAAGTAATTAAGTCTCCAAGTGGTTCATTGCGCATCCGCCATCTTGGCTACTTAATAGAACTCGTCATTCCGTGCCATAAGTTATGAATCCAATAAAATCGAATGTTTCTTTAACAATTATTGAATGGTTACCATGGCTTATGGGTCCTATAACTTTATGGAATCCATATGCTTCGTTGCTGCAACTGGCCATAAGACAGGAAATTGGTAACAAGCGAAATTTTTTTCGCTATTTTCGATACGTATTACCAATAAGTATGTACATGTATGCAAAGTTTCCCGTGAATCTGTTCATAAGTGATAATCGCTCCAGCCACCGTAATTGCTAAATTTGCCTGATACATGAATACTCCATTATATAATGAATGAGATGTAAAATATTAAGAAGAAAATGATGAGTGTGTGCCACCACTATAGCGTGAACTCATTGCTAAAATTAATTCTTCCATCGAAAATTGAGCCAGACATAAATTTAATGAAAAAAACAGCAAATTGCTGTTTTAAAGAAATCATGTACGCCAGGAAAATGAATCATTCTGGAGTAGAAAATTAGTTTTTTACGAAAATAACTCCTTGAAGGGTATTATAAACTGCTCCTAAAAACGTTTGACGTGAGTTTGTGTGAGGAAAGATGATAAATCTTCATTTGGAGTTTTTTTTTTTAGCTGCATGAACACGATGAAGGCGTTGTTGATCACAGCTGCTCTCTCATGAGCACCTCTCAATCAATTCCCGTCTCGTTAGTCCATCTCATCGGTTTTAATAAATTAACCCCTTCTCCCTCCTCCGCCCTCACATTTGCCTTAATAGCGATCAACTGATGTGTGAAGGCCTTAAAAAATTACAATGATGATGATGGTGATGATAAAAAACTGCCCCCTTTTGGCAGAATATCTCGCCAGCCATATTCGAACGGGATAGATAGTCATCATTAATCTTTCAATCATGAGACAGGATAACTGCATCTCTCCATTTACTTCCATTCAGATATAACTCCTTCACTTCCCTTCTGTTCATCTTTCCCAGATTCCTCATCCTTTGTCTTAGGCATTTGTCATACGGATTCTCCCCGCGAATTTTCCATTCAATTTTCCATGGTATAATATGTATCATTGTGTCTCATCGGATGAACTTAACACATAGTTTTCAATATTTGGCTTTATTGGTCTTTAAAAAAATTTCAGGTTTTTTCGCCTTTTTCCGTGATCAAAGTATCCAATTTTCTTTGATGGCATTTCGAATCACGTATAATTTGTAAAAAAATTACCTTGCATATGTCAATGATTTTGTACTTTTCACCGAAGGTCTTTCCATGACTATGTTGCTTTCTGGAAAGAACCATTTCAATGTATTTTTTAAGGATTCATGGACGAACTTTTCGGCTTATTTTTGTGTTTATTTAATTATCGAAAAACATTTCTTCTGTGTCCTCTTCTGTGCACATCGTCAGGAAAAATGTGATGGAAAATTCTGTTGCATAATTCTTGATTCATTGCCTAAGTGAAAACGTAGAGCGTTGGATGAAAATATAAGAAAGCTCTGGAAATCTGAAAAAGTTTGTCTAAATATGGGTCATTAGATAAAATATCATGCGTGCCATCCAATTTGATCCCCCTGTAGGGCTTCCACTGACACACTTTTCTCACTTTTACTCATTCGAAAACCGGGTCACTTTACTCACTATTTTGAAAAAATGCTCACTTTTCACTTTTTTCTAATTATTTGAAGTGTTACCCTGACAGAAAAGCAAATATGTTGAAAAGCTTCTTGCATCTAAGTTCTGTCATGCTATAGCTAATGCCCTTAAGGATAAAACCTTCCCTGCAGAGATAGCCGTTGTCCTGCACAGTGCTTAAGTACTTGAAAGATTTTCAAAACTTTTCCAACATGATCAGCCGATGATCCACATTTTGAATAAAGAGGTTGAGCGTCTATATTTTCTATTGCTAAGTAGGTTCTGAAAGCCTGAGTTGCTCACTAGCAAGCTAGAATACATGAAAGAAGCCTTCTGTCTCAATACCAACAGTACTATGGAAATGAGCTAACTTGGCATTGTTAAGGATGCCGATCGGTTTCTTGTCGAACAGGAATGCTCGCCTCACTAGAGTTTGAAGTTTCATGAAGAAGCTTTAAGACATTATCAGGTGAGTGCAAGCCATCTTCTCCAGAAATCAGTCCTGGCGAAAGGAAGAGAGGCTCGTCACCTGAAATGTTTGAAGCCTCAAAACATCAAGGAAAGCTCCTCGCAGAACATTGTATCCATTTACAAAATGCTGCAGACGCCGATGGAAGTGAACGAAGAAAGTCTTCGAGGCGAGTAGAGATTGTTGCGGCTGGAAACCCTTCTGCCGTAAGAACCTGGAACTAGAATAATCGATTACTGGACCCAGACATTTACCAAGGCATGTGTTGCCAGTGATCCTAAGTATCTTCTTGTGAGCAAAGTGGTGAAAGCTGCCCTCTGTTTGGCAGTTCTGATGTCGAGCGAGGATTTTCTCTTTCCAGAAATCAGCTACCTGTTGACATGTCAGCTATGCTGGAGAGTACTCTTGATGCCTTAATGCTGTTCAATGCTCAACATCAGGAATAGCCTTTGAGACTACAATAACATCCCTGAATATGTGCTCATGACGTTGCAGCTGCTCAAGCACGCAGCAAGTATGAAGAGTATCTGGAGGCTCAGCAGAAACCAAAATAAGGCGAACGCAAGAGATTGCAGGAAGAGAAGAATGCTCGCCTGGAGAGGGAGAGTCACGCGACGCCCAGTTAAAGGCACGACAGGCATTAGGCAAGTTGCAGGATGATCTGAATACGACAAGTAAGATGGAGATTGAGGAGCGCAAGGCTTCTGATCAACTAGTCAATGAGGCAAAAAAGAAGCTGGAGGAGACTACTGCCAAAAAATATGACAAGTCAAGATCGCCCAAGATATGTTGGAGTGGGCACAAACAAGGCAGTCACGGGCAGATGACTTGCTGAGGAAAAAGGAGCCTTTGTAAAAGAAAGTAGAGGAGAGCGCATTATCTCAATTAGAGCAGCTTTTTAAGAATCACGGAAAGCGGCGGGATGATGATCCCAAGGTGCAGGCAGACCTTGCCAATACTAAAATTCTAATTGTTTGCATTTTACATTTGATCTCCTACTGTACGGTACATAATGCACATTCTTATCTATTTTTACCGTTCATCTCTAGTCGAGATTTCTTTCTTTTTTGTTTATTCATAATGCTTTCTAGAGTCCGGAATACATATTTTCACTGTCCAATTCTGTGTAATGTAATTTATATCCCTGTTGCTAGTGCTTTAAAAAAGTTCTAGAGTAAAATATTGCAAACATATAGGGTTTGGGTAATTGCCAGAAGTCTAACATTGGGTAAAATGGCCATTTCTAATTATTTTCTCACTTTCCTCACTATTTCCACTTTTTTCCCTCACTTTATTGGCAAAAATTGCTCACTTTCTCACTTTTTCCTCACTATTTCCACATTTTCCCCTCACTTTATTGGCAAAAATCGCTCACCTTCTCACTTTTCTGTACCAAAAAGTGAGTGAAAGACCTGTCCCCCTGTGAGCACAAATAAATGAGCGTATATTTTTTCTTAATTCTTTAATTGCAATGCATGTTTTGTCTCTTAGTTGACATCATGAGGAGCAGAATAGTTTAGCTATTTAAAATACATATCCTTGTATGGGAAATGTTATCTCAACCCCCATTATGCTCTCTTTCTTAAAGGGATACATTTAAATTAAAATTGGATTAACAATTCTATACCTGATGAATGTAATGAATTTTATACTGTGAATTCATGTGAAAATATAGATACTTTATTTGTGGCAGTGAAGTTCACCAACATTAGCCTCTTAACTTATCCAAACTCATGCCAAATATCTGTAAAATTTTTGAGCTTCCTCTGAACATCTTTGATGCAGCTTTTATCATTAAACTTCATTCAAACCAAATTATAAAACTGACTTATGGAACAAAATAATCTTTAAAGTTGTGTATAAGTCTTTAAATATAAAATTAATTGTTTAATGTAAAGTTTCGTAAAAAAATGTCCATTTGATTTAAATTGACGGGATGAATGGAAATATGTAGGTTGAATGTAATTGATATATTTTTTTAATCTTAGCGTGGCATTTTATTGAACAGAAGACTTTCTGATCTTCCTTTTATGTTTACTCATCAGGTATTTTGTTACTAATTGAATCCTATTTGGAATGTTTACCTGATAATTATAATTATATGGCCCACTTGAGTGTATTTGATCACGGGCCTGAGAACACAGGAGCATGGAGAATCCATCATAACAACGAAATATATAGCCTCTATATAAAGAAGCATTTCCACCTTCCGCATACTAATGAGACTCCAATGGGCAGGGCATGTCCTGCAGATGCCGGAGGAGAGGACAGCTTAAAGGGTGTTCACTGGACAGATGGGAGGGAAGAGACCAGTGGGAAAACCCATAGCTCGGAGGGAAGATAACTTCTGCAAGAGTGCACATGAACTGCTTGGGGTGAGGAATTGGAGAAGAGTGGCAGAGGATAGAGAGGAATGGAGGAAGAAAATTGAGAAGGCCTAGGCCCGATTTGGGCTATAGAGCCATTGAAGAGGAAGAAGAAGTACTTGATCTAATGTGGCATGTCAAAGGACTAAATATTTATGGTAACGACTTTCATCTCTGTGCTCTGTGTAAAGTTTGTGACCACGAGCTCCCGTAGTAACTGCATGCTAGCAGTCGCGCCGTTGACGGATCGTCCCTACCTTCTCCATATCCCTCACTTCCCTTTCGTCACCACCCTATCGAACTCCTTGGCACGAGGGCCATTCATCTCAGCCCTCGAACCATGATTCGTCCCCCACCTCTTCCTCTCCACGCACTAGAGTCGTCGTAGTGGCGATGTGGTGGTGAAGGAGGAATTACGTTGAAGTGGTGGAAAACCTCACGGAGAGAAGGATGGAAGCGTGGAGACGAACCGATAGATAGACCATCTCGCCACAGAGAGCCGAGTAGTGTCCAATAAATCTTCCACCCTCTTCCACTTAATCTGTCGACCTTCGTCCTTTTCTTTAGATAAGCTCAGTGGATGCGTGCATTTTTTCCCCCTCCTCACCTTTTGTTGCTTTCACTAGTATAAATCGACAATAGAGACTACGCGACCAACGGATATCCAGCGATTGGCGCCAGGTATTGACAAATTTGTTTATTGGCCATTTTATCGACTCAGTGTCGCCTGCTGTCGTATTTCACACCTTGAGGCAACAATGGAAACTTTTTAACTCTATAACTAACGTAAATTTATTCTGGAAGTCCTTAAGACTTTATTTCTGATAGGCAGTTGCATGACATTGCCAATTCTGCGTATTGTATTATACGGTTCTTGTTGGGAAACCGTCCCGAAAAAAAGAATGCTTTTGTTACTACACTTGGAGGCGAGGTAATCAGATTGAGCGGTTGTGACAGGCATATTTTTTAATACCGTGGTTCTCTCGACAAGATCTTTAGGGAGTTCGTGAACAGGACAAATGGGAGTCTAACGGGGAAATTATCGATTGCTAGCTATCGAGGAATATGATTCCATCCGTGCCCATGCATCTTACCTTGTAGATGAAAGCTCTGCGAGTTGATTGTCGCTCTAAATGCATATACAACAACATTGGATTCCATATTATTGATTTCACTTTTAAGAACGCCATGATAGCTTCACGCATAAAGACACAAATCAATTCAGCCACCCAAAGATGATCTTATACCAGTTTATTTATGCGTAGGTTTGCGTGAAACTCTTAACAAATTTTAAGAATGTTCCGACATTGGACAAAAAACTTTTAAACAAGGTTCTAATTAACTTTTGATGGCAAATTACATGTTATTTCATAGTATCTTAAAAGTATTTTCAATCTCTGAGACATGGTCCTCGAAAGGTCTTTTGAACAGCGACGTATAAACTTATTACATTGAGTTAACTGGCGCAAGAATCATTTCAAGAAACCGGAAGGAAACGAAGATATTCAGGTGAATTCATCTGTGAAACGGTTCCATTCGTCCAATTGGACGAAGACTTCCGGTATGCGCTGCGGCGATGACATCATCACAAATTAGAAAATGCAATGTAAATTTCCACACAGCCAATTATTGGCAATGACATAATTGTTCTTTTTTATGATAATTCTATCGATCATCCATTTCTACAGTTTATCGTCTGAATCTTTTAACTTCATCTGCTGTTTTTTTTCGTCGTTGAGGTGATGAAGTTTTGCTTGCATGCACGGCGCATCTTCAGATCGGGATGTGAAGTTGCTCCAATAGACGCCATGCGTCGAATACCCGAGCGATGGAACAACGTAGCGGAACCCTTAAATCCTCGATTCCGGAGAAAATCTGCGCTTAGAAAACCTTAAGCAGGCATCATTCAGGCATCATCAGGCAGCAGGCAGGAGGTTTGATCGATTTTCCCTGATGCACAGATTTGCGTGAAACTTTTCATGCATGTATTCATTTGTACTCCCTATAGATAGAAGTGAATAACACCGATGTTGGTTCTTAAAATTTTAATGCTATTTCAACACGTATGTTTGTGGTTCTTGACATATATTTCGAAAAAATTTGATGATAGATGTACATATTTTCTCCTAAACCAGAAATAATACGTTTCATATTATGGTAATGGTGGGAAAATAAATATCAAGGTATTATGTCGCTTAAAAACACCTAATAACATTGCATTAATAAAATCTAAAATTTTCCAATACTACCAGTTCATTGTGTTACTACATGTTTGGTGATTTCCACCGAATAAACAAAAGTACTTAAGTGCAATGTTCTCGAAGAATTTTTTTCGACATAGTTGAAATGTTATTAAAAATATGCACTTAATTACTCATGTTTACGCTTCAGGCACTAAAAAAATGGGGAAAAAGTGACAAAAATTGTCGACCTTATTCCTTGTAAGAGCCCCCACCAGCCCGTGGTTCTTCTTACATCCTGCTCTATTCTCCCTTTCTCGCTTCTTCTCTCATGCCGTCCGAGACGTCACCATTTTATCTTTCCTCCCATCTACCACCCTCGGCGCTGTCTTGTTACGTCGCAACCATCAATCTGTCATTCTCATATTTTCACTTTTTTTCTCCATGTCTTTCCATCCTTCTTTCCTCAATCGCTTCATCCTCTCATCCCTACTTGTTATTCTGCTGCGGATGATTTTTTTCCTGTTCCCCCCGTCCCCGCCCCGAGCAAACAATGGGATGGATCCTTCAGAATGAATCGACTGTCTTTATATGGTCGCGGAGACTTTCGGGGTTGATTTGTCGAAATCATCCTCTCATTTTATTCACCCTTTCTTTTGCCGAGAACATTTTAGGGAAATTTAGGCTCATGAATGACATATTTAGGATAATGTGAGCAATTTTCGCGAACTACGCGCTGCGGGCTTATTTTGCTTGAATGCAAGCGTGTCATTTCCCGTGATATAGTAATGTGACTACAAGTCAATTTGGGTGATTTTTGACGCAGAAATTGACAAAAAGAATAAATATCTTTTAGAATGAAGATATTGAAATTATTTTCGTGATATCTCGATTTTTTTAAATAAGCATGTTTTGTTTTTTTTAAACAAACGCTGCCAAAAAGTAGAATTTTAGTGAAATGGAGTGGCTGTGGTTACATGCATACATACGTAAGATTATTGAGTAATTTCTGCCCGAACGATAGCGATATCACATATGAGAACGACCCGATTCATGTGCTCAAGAAATTGTAATTGTAAGTATTGCATGTTGTTCACTCAGTTTTATTCCTGCAGTGGTAACCATTCCAAATAATTCTTTTAAATATGATGCACGAAAATATTCGCTTAACACGTTACTCTACATTATACGTACTAAATATAATCTATCGTGAATTTTGTGATAAAAATTCGCTCCCGACGTCAAGGTACAAGTTGCGTAATTGTTTCAGTAGGAAAGCATTTCTGCCTCGTTAGGCGTTTGGGTAACAAGCTGTTGAAACCATTAGCGTCTATACATGTTATTAAACAATTTATTTTTAATAACGGGGAAATAATCGAGCTAAAATGGAGCTCTGAGTATTGCGAGTTGTGCAGAAATTCTTTTTGATTGCTCTATGTGAAATGAAATTTGTGTTGGTAACGAATTTGAAATAGCGAAATGGAGTACAGAACGATAATATCTTTACATATCAGAAAAATGAGAATGCACGATATCTGCAATTTTTTGAGACGGCATCAGCAATTTTTTTGTACTCTCTCCGCTATGAATTCTAGGCCGTCTGCCATAGATAAAGATGACTCAGCCGCTCTCTGTCCCCCACAAAAAACCTCATTTCCCCGGATTCCTCGGTACAAAAGACGTAATCACCTACTCAAACTCCTTTTCTTTTTTTTTTTACTGACGGCATGCCACTTCCCCATTCTTTTTTCCCCGCTAAAATTGTGCGTGCATTTAGATGTATATGTATGAAATCGTGGAAATGTTTCCGAGGCGTAGAAAATGTCTAAAAAAGTGAAGGGACGAGAGAGAGACGACCCCTTTGTTGACTTATCTCGCGGAAAACACGAATACGGAGAGAGAGAAAGAGACGGAAAAATGACGTGCGGGTTTGAGAGAAAGAGGGGGGTGTCCTCCAAAACAATCGCGCCATCTTTTCTTGGACACCCGGAAAATCATCTTCCTTTTTCCACTCGAAACCTCCCTCTAGTCTGCCTGCCTCTGTGCTCTCCTCGTCACTGCATAAACAACCCTCCTTCACCCTCGTCAAGCGCTCTGCTGCCTCCTTTTATCTGCCTGGCAAATGCGTAGTTGACTCCCTACATTCTCTTCCGTTCCTCCCTTTGCGTACTCATAATATTTCCTTCCTGCTGACTGTATCAAGTTGCAGGCCAGCAAATCTGGATAAAAGAGGAATTAGATTGAAAAAATAAAAATATTTGAACTATGTATGTAGCTTATGAATTATCATATTTATTGATTCAAATGGAAATAACCTTTTTTTAACCTTAATCGTCGTTTATATTGTTCAATTATTATTTGTCCATTTTTATTTCTTCTAACTAAATTTAGAAAATCTTTTCCATTACTCGGTTAGTAAATAGAGAAAATGGCTGACGTAGCATTGGTTATGGATGAGAACTGTTGTAGTTAAGGAAGCATTTAGTAAATTAAAGGAAATAACGACGATAACTTTGGATAAGGATGTAAGGAATATGTTGGTGAAGTACCTGATGTAGTGTGTAGCGTTGAATACAGCAGATACATGGACACCGAGAAAGGAGGACGAAAATAGGCTGCAGGCGTTCAAGATTCGGGTGTGTAGGTGGATGGAGAAGGGTTGGATGACAGAAAGGAAGACATACAAGGAAGTGTGTGAGAGGAAGGGTGAGTGAGGAAAGGAAACTTTTGTATGGGTTCAATGGAGGTCAGGGCAGGCGGATGATAGAGGTAATGAGTAGGATCGGTTTACTCATGGCCGTGATAAAGGAAAGAATGTTGAGCCAGAGGTGAAAAGGGTGCAGGAGATAAGGTTTTATGGAGGGGATGAGGAATAGTCGGACGTTCGTGGTGATGGGGTAAGAATAATGATAGAGGTATTAGAGGTCCTGATTTTAGCTCCGCTAAATATTCATGATATTAAAATTTATTCATTTAATTGTTCTTATCCGTCAATTAAATCCATCTTATTCTCTCAGTATCCGTTGTTACTTTAATTGCTCTCAAAGGACTATACGATGTACTATTGAGTTTATTTAGGGAGAGTTTTTAAACTACGAAACCATAATTTGGGAGGTAAAAGTATAAAAAACTTGAAAATAAACTGTACCGACGTCATTAAAAGAACCCCTAAACTGCGTATTCAATTATTAAATTTTTCTGAAATATGTTGTAAAACTATAATTTGAGGGATATATTATGGGGAGACCCTGTTGTTTTTTTTCACTTTTGTTTGCCATTATTCATCCTTTCCGTTGTTACTAAAAACGCGAATCACTGCAATCATGTCGAATTCCTACCATATTTATTTTTCAAGCGTACAAGGCAAAACTGTCATTCCCAAGTTTCAGCTTACCGGTGCTGTCATTTTATTTGTCATGGAATAGAACTTCTAATCTAAACTCTTTCAACGTAATAAATCGATAAAGAAGTTCGTTTAAAAAGGTGCTCTTTTGACCGGATAAATTAGGTACGCTTAGATGGTCTCCTTGACAACGATACAGATGTGTGAACTATTTGAAGAAATTGTGTTGACTTACGCGATCCTCAGAAGCATTCGTGGATGGAGTTAGTGGGAGGACAACAATTGACCACTTGCAGGATGGTACCTTTAATTTGAGTAGCAGACTAATTTTGCTTGGCAATGAACTAAAAGCTTAGGGCGCAGACGAAGTGGGAGCCAGGAAGGGAAGGACGTATGGCGAGGATAAACGCATGGTCCATGGAATGGGTTGACAACGAGAACTTTGGTTTAGGAGAGCGTGATAAGACTCCTTTGAACGCCTGGAGTGGAAAAATATCGCGGCATGTATGTGTATTGCATTGGAATAATTACCCTCTAAGGCGACGCATAATACCCGTTCGACCGTTCCAATTTGTCATCTTGATTTCCAACCCCAGATTTTTGTTTAAGACTGATGTCATCAACTTGAAATTTGCAAGCTATAAATAATGGATCTTTCCCAAGGGAGATATGTACCTCAACTATCAGGGAGATCTGCACCTCAAGTACATTTTCATAACGACACAAGGAAACCACCGCGGAATCGGCAAGATAAAGAGAATATTCTTACAAAAGCTAATATATGTATCGATAAATTAAAAACGCGGGGAGGTGTATCAATCTTTCTTCCAACAGAACTCTGTATCAGCCTGTAATTGGTAATTCTGTAATTGGTTCATTTGCACGAACTACCTCAAAGGTTTTCGGCGATATTAAGCTCGAATGGTGACGCAAATACTTCAGCCTTTCCACATATACCATAGATCAGCGCTGCCTGTATCTACGCGTCGGAGTCTTGGCCACAATTTGCTGTCGACAGTTGCCTTGAGCGATAGTTATTCTGGAGTGTGGGGTTCCTGACATAAAAACGCCTCGACCGGTGCAAGTGTCGCCATCTGGTGGATTATTTATAAAAGTATTTCTTTCCAAAGGGTAAGATGCGTCCGCTTAAGGTCATAATCAGCACCCTTTTCTCACTAAATTTCCTTTTCTAAAGAATGGAGCACGTATACCATTTTATAATTTTCGGTGACAATTTAAGATAATTAATACGTTTTTGATAGGTGCATTGTATCAGAGCGGACGTTATAGACTTGCGTGAGCCTGGGAGAACAGTGATGAAAAAATTATAATCTCAGCTTGGCATTACGTAACAGGAACTGCGAATACCTTCATTTCACTGTACTGTAAGTGCAAAAACACCTAGTAGCATGTATTTTATTCGCTCATTAGCTGTAGGTATATCTACAAAATACCCAGGATATGGATGTTTTAGGAAAATACGTTTTTTATGGAAATATTTCGTCTTGAACGTTACTTGAAACTCGTTATAGTGTTTCTGCGGAAGGCAATCGACTTGTATAATTTGATCCTTTCTGTTGAAATTCATGCAAATTAGTGAAGCGATATGGTGCTCTGATGGGAATCCTCCGAGGTGCCGTTTCAAACCACGTGACTTTTTTTCTAGTTTTAAGATACATCGAATTAAAGTTCGCGAGTGAAGCGTATTCGTGCGAATTATATATACAAGTTACAGTGGAAATGATAGCGATTTGCCCCTTTGGTGTTGACGAGGCTAATGGAATGGGACGAGGCTTGTGATATTTGTTGTTAGAACACCATTCTCGTAAAGAGGGGAGCATCGGGAAACAAAGTGGGGTGGAAGGGACAGCAGATATGAATTGAGTGTTGACGATGCCTCTTTAGGTAGCATCTCGCTGTTTTTATTGTAGCCAATAATGGTGCGAGTGTACCAGGCATTTTTGTATCTGTCGATTCGGTAGCGCATATCTCATATTTTGTCGCTCCAGTCAGTTAAAGAGACAGAGCGCGGGGGTAAATTAATATCCTCTATGTCATTCCAAACAAATGCTCGCTAGATACTAGTGTTCAAAAAATCTGTGCCAAGCGAGCCGCACCTAGTTCTCTAATGGCCCCCAACCTAATATTTACATCAAATATGTGATTCATGTCTAAAATTACCACCTTTGATTGTACTGTATCTATAGAAATATCAAAGACAACATACTTAAGATTGAAAGGAAAGGGGAGTTCCAGGAATGTATAGCTGTCTTACGGAGAGTAGTAAAAGTTGGCCAATTGTGCCTAGGGGTAATACTCGTACAGCACAAATATCCCCTACCTCTGAGCACTTAGCATATCTACTTTAGAAGTCCCTGTCGACCATCCGCCTGTCTTCTCGTCATTTAATAGATAGATAGAGCGACAGAGTTGTAAGGGAATAGCTAACTTATTTACATTTGCGATTTTTTTTTGTGAAATAGTTCATTTTCAAGCATAAAATTCTGCCATATTACAATTGTTACACTAATTTAGAAGTACAGAAACAATCGTTATAAATGAGCCAAAGAAATAACTCAGCTCAGTTTACACAAGGAAATACACTCATATAAGTAAATAACATCAATTCGTATTTACTAGGCTGTGAAAGACTTTTTGGCACGTTTCCTTTGTACTAGAGACTGATGTATATTATATTTTAGAAACGTATTTGTGAAACTTATGTCTTATTCTGAACCATTGTGATGGTTAAGTCAAATATTTAACCTAATACATTCTAAAACCTCGTGGATTTTTAAAAATATTGCTTGCCGCATGTTAAGATCTGAAATGCATTCTAAGCTCAAGTGGAGTTTGTAGATATGGTTGTTTCTCATAGCAGAGCAGATAACACGCACTGCGATTTTCCCCGCCACATACTTTACGCCATATTGCTCACTCATCCAATTTTCTCTTCCGTGTCTGCGATACTCGAACTTAGATACTGCATTGCAAAATTTTTGGCTCGCCGTGGACTCGATGAATCGTCATCATCAGCAATTTTCCAATCGCCGTTTCTTTGCCTTGCATCTTCTCTCCACACCCTTATCAGATAATAACGCTTTCATCATACTTAGAATCTCATTTTGAAATTTTGCTTGTGTGCTTGATACATTCCATTCTTGGTAATATTGAACAAGTCATAAAACTCATTTCTTATTCCGTTTATGTTTTCATGAGATGTTTGTGCCAAGCTATGAATCCAATAGAATTTTTCTCTTCTCGACTTTTAATATCGTAGTCTATCCATATCACATATCGTATTCGATTCACAGAATAGTCGCCCGGATTCTAACTCCTAGACTTCCAACCCTTTTATCTCATTGCCGATGGCTGACCCAAAAAATAAGACCCTCTCCCCTTTCACAGGCACACACACACAACCGTGGTCACATCCGCCTTCTAACTGCCGGTGGTTGTGGAGCCATATCGCTCATGTCAGCAACTGGTGTGCTTCGGCCTGTCAATTCTGGACGGGGGAATATTTCACCGCTCCCGTGGGCAGCCACGGAGTGGCCACACCCCTGACTGAATACGATTGGATCTCCATGAAATTCACCCCACCTCCCTCACCACCCACCCACTCACCTTTCCCAAGCGCTCTCAGCCATATATCGGCGCATGCATGTCGACCCTTTATATACCGGTCCTCCTCACCAACGCTTCGTATAAATGGGACACACATTTCCACCCCCCAAACTCCTTACTCCCACACCTTGGCAATAGCCGGTGCTTTGCCCCCATCCCCTCCTTCCACTCTCATTCCCACACCCGTTCGAATAGCCTTGGCCTTGCAAATGTCACAGTTGCCAATGTACGAGAAAAAATACAATGCTTGGTGTCACATGCTCTCATTCCTAATGAATTCGCTAAATGATATTATTGTGCGTAATGTAATTTGGCTTCACAAGTATTTTATGTTGCTTTCTTTCGCATTGGCAATTTCGTTCGGGTGTTGTCATGTTGGAATGTGGAATCGTTGGGAACTGCGGCGATTCCTCGGGACTCGCGATTGAATGCAAAACTGATAGCGATCTCAACAGCGCAACCCACTTATAATTATTAAAATTATCATTTTTATCGATGGCTTAATTATAATAGCTTGATAATGTGTTGATTTGATAATGTATTTATTTTTCATGATAATTTATAAATGTAATTATAAACAAGGCTAACAAGGCACCAACAATAGCGTGCATATTACCGCGATAGTAGTAATCACGTACATTGACGTAGTTTTTCCATATTGGGCATGTACTCAGGATAGAAGTACGGTGTATTCTGTTTTAGCACCATGAAGACCAAGCGTTACCCAGTATTTTTTTAGTTGTACAAAAATAATACGATGTTAAGTATTGAAATAGCCATAAAAGTATTGATAGATAGAAGAGAATACCAAAAATAAATTTGTACAAAAATAGAAAAACATAACGTATTACTTTAGCTTTTTCATTTGTATACAAGAAGTAGCCATCTTAAATTTAATAATATCATCAGGCGAGCGATATTTGTTGCGCTCTTCTGAATCTTTGTTTTAAACAAATAAATACACGCGAAAGCTTGCCTTCCAAACGCGTGAGTTCAATTGAGTTAGAACTGCAGTCGGCGGATGTGACTGGAAAAAGATGTTTTGTTGAAAATCCATTCGGATCATTCGTGGAATTATCCGATTGTTTTGTTTACCAATCTTATTCTCTTGTTGCCAAGGCTGTTGGTTAGTGAAAGCAGTATTTCTGCGCTTTAAAAAGGAGGTTGAGGAATGCAGTGTTTGCAAAGATACCCAGTCGCGGTGGAACCTCGATAACCTCGCTTCGTTGGTTCCCGTACAGTCTCTATGGGAAAAAGGAAAATACTATAGTAGTTGATTAATTCGACTTAATGAATCACCCTAAAATTACGTTTAAAATGAAAGGCAATTTTGTTGGAATCACTCGTGATAAGGTTGAAGAACACCTTAATTAAAATCTCACTATAGTTCAGTGACATTAATCTATTATCGTAAGGGGAAGTTTACATTAGCTAGTTACTCCAAAAAGTTTCTTCTCTATGACCTTGGTGAGGATTTTACACTGACAAAATATTTTTCTCGAGTTAGTTTCACAAGTTAAACAAAGAAACCTGTACTCCCAATTCAATGTTTTTCCTTAGGTGGGTTTATACGGTCGAATGTACGGTTAAGTTGCTTGCAGTAAGTGGCATTCGACGCAGATTACTAGTACAGATGTCTGTCAAAATCCATTTGTAGAACATTAAAAAATTTCGGCTTGCAGATGCGTATTTACGCCCGAAAAATCAGCTACCACTCTGTCTCTGCCATTGGCTCCGAATGCTCTGACATATAGTATAAAAAACTTACGGAAGTAAGTTGCCTGTGTAAACCCACCCTTATGGGAGTAAATGGTGGTTATGATATGGCCCACTTAGGGGCCCCCGGGGTCACTGGGTATTTTCAGCGTTGTTATTAATTTTTCTGGGTCATAAGGAGCATTTGTCCAAATTCTGTTTGAATCCGTGAAGGGTTTGGAAGCCTCTAGCATTGATTTAAACTGTCATACCAAAGCTTTATATAAGAGAGATTAGGGCTCTCTTTGAACTGAATACAGTTTTTACTATAGTTCTAAGTCGAAAAGGACGGCGTCATGTGTCTTTCGTACCGCTCACTCATTTTTTTCGTCACACAATCCGCTGTCGCGCCACTCTTTGTGCTATGGACTCATTTTCGCCACGTCGTGGTCCTCACAGGAGATCTGGCGCGGAGATTTTGTCGCCGGACGGCTCTCATTTCACCCACGTCACTCCCCCTGTCGTCCCCACCGCGCGCGCCGTATGAAAGAATTAATCCGCGGCTTAATATTCGCTCTTCAAGCGCCGATCTCGGCTGGTGGGAGGGGTTTTAGAGCGGAAGGTGGGTTGTCTGCCTGCCTGGGCGGTTTGTGGAGAGAGAGAGAGAGACGTTAGGGGTCAAGGGACGCTGACTCTGCTTTTATAAGGCGAGGACCTCCTCCTCATTGTGTCCTCGTGGCACTAATTCATCCTCCTCTCTCGTGCCTGCCTTTCACCCTCCTCCCCCGGCCTTCCTTGGCACGGTCATTACCCGTTGCCGCCCGCCCCAGCAGTTCATTGCGGCGGAGCTGCACGAAGCTCCCCCTCACTCAATTTTCACACTGGCCAAGTAGCCGGGACTGTGTGTTTAAGCGGATCGTCTTCCGCACGCGACTGTCCCTTCAGATTACTTCCCTATTACTCCTGTAATGTGTGTCCCGTGTTTGTCATTTGCTGTAATGAAAAAACTTAGGTTATTTTTTTTTCAATTTTGTGCTTTACCTTAATTTTCTATCTCTTCGTGAGGCACTGCATCATTTGTGCCCACATTTTTGCCGTATTTATCTTGAACTCTCTGCTGTTGGTGGAATAGTTCCATTATTTTTGCAGTTGAACATGAATTTCTGTATCCTAAGGTTTTTGCGAGTTTGTGATGACCCCCTTTTTGTGTCGGTTAATTCCAAAGGGAAGTCTCTCTAAAAAAATTGACCCAAATTATCCTAGCCATCTTCCCTAATGTGTTGGAAATTTTTGAAATGTGCGCGAAATTTTTCATGTTATTTTTTAATACACTTGTTTCTTAAATTACTTTATGTCATCAATGCCATGTTAATTTAGCAAGGCTGCTCTATGTGGATATCTTCAGGTATAATACACAATACCTATACCATTTTGTTTTAGAGATTCTATTTTCATTACAGATTATGCGCTATGTTGGGCTATTAGGTACTTCCTTTTTGTCCATTTTCTTTCAAAAATAACCTGTGTATATTTGGGTTTTTACGCATATTTATAAGGGATTAAATGGCAGATTGTTGACTACCTAATTATCATCTCTATAAAGAATGTAAATATTTTTTGTCCATTTTATCCATGGGCTTGTATAAAGTTATTCATAAATGCAATAGAAACGTAGGAGATATACAGGGGTAGATTATCATAGAGGAAATTGTAGGTAAAGAGCAGCAAGTTTCCTAGGCCTTACCGCAACAACCTAACTCTTTTGACTGTGTCTGTCTCGAAAGGGAGCTCTGTGAATGGCATCTATATACTTCCACTCGTGCTCTGCATTACACCACCAATTCTGGAATATCTTGTCTGTCATACCTTCATCAAATTGTCATCTTCCTCCTTCTTTGAAGTTTAATGATTTAAAAACTTCGCTACAGACTTGTCAGACCATATCCGGTGCTCAATATCAGGTACTGGCTAGCATGTTCGGTCTTTTGACACCAAAAATAACGATATTTAATTCTCAATGTTGGTGTACGTCTTTAGAAACTAGTTTAAAAAATAGTATAAACACTTGTTATTAAATAAAAGCTCTAATTGCAGTTTTATGCTAATTATAATGGGCAATTTAGCACTAGTTTTTTTTTGGCAAGCCACCGAAGAGGTGAGTTGTAGGAGCTGATTTTTTTACGAAAAATGTTCTACGCAACTTACTAATAAGGAGTTGGGAATTATTAATTAACCTTTATTAGTGGTATACGCACAGCAATGTATCCACCTACCTACATTTTGAAGTTTTGGGTCGGTACTCAAAGATAGAGGCTCTTAATGAATGTGAACCTAGAGAGAGCTAGTTTTCGTAAATAGCTATGTACAGTATTGCCACAAGTTGAGCTTGAGTAAACATTTGATGGGGTGAAAGATATTATTCTCTCTGAGAGTTCGCTGATCTAGTTCAAGCATCCGTGTTTTCCATGCCCTTATAAAGCTTAGCTAAAATATTCACTCTCGTCCTTATTCATATGAATGAGGTCATAAATGTTCTCGTTTCACCTGCACTAAAAAGGTGTCATGGGTCGATTCACCTGCAGGGTGGCGATCGTCAGAGAAAACCGGAAAAACCTGGAACTGTCAGGGACATTTGAATTTCTGGAAAAGACAGGGAATTCTCTTAACAGTCTGAAGAGAAACTGGAATAAGAATCCTCATTATTTTTCTAACAAAACGTCTATCGGCCAGTCTTTCCTGCCCTTTATTTAGCCGACTAAAACTAATGTTCGTCGCTGACGTACATGGAATAAGCACCATAAATTCGTGGAGTATTCGGTTGTGAATCTTAGTTATTTAGTTGTGAATAAGATATACAATGTATCCCTTTTGTATATCCTAATTGGGATATTTTCCAAGTTGTGTTAAAAATCATGATCACAATGTATTACGCTCATCACAAAGAATCCGAGGCTATGCTGTTCGGAAAATTTTACCTCGCGTTTTTTTTTTAACTTGCGAAACTCTGATTGAGAGGTAGCTGGAGCACACTGGCTTATAGTAAATACATGCTTGCAGTTCTAAAAATCCGAGACGATGATTAGAAAATTTAATGCTATGTAGAAAATTTAAGTCAGCAGAAAAAAATATACCAATAATAGGTGACCTTTTGGCTATCAGTCAAGGGAAATTGGTAAATCCAACTGGGAAAATTAGGGGAAAGGTAAGGGAATTTGAAAATTGGACATCAGTAGTCACCCTGACCTGTAAGATGAAGAGTCACTCACGAAAAACATTTCGCCTTAACTTAAAATAAGTTCGGTGAGTTATGCTAAAAGACTCTTGATATTTCATCTTTTATCATGTAAGTACTTATCGTATGACGTATCTAATTTGCACCAGGCGTCGTAGGATTTGATATCTGGGCATTTCCAAATATGTATACCTGAAATACATTATTTTTGATTGATTGTTTTATTAGTGTGTACGTGAGTCTCTTTGTGTTCCGTCATGGAACAAAGCTTTTCTATTTCCCATTCGAAAATGTAATTTGTTTGTGCTTTAATTCGAGATCCGTTATAAAAGGACAGTTTTTATCGAACCTTCTTGCCTTTCTTGTCTGACGACCTTCTTCGCGCTGTAACAAACCATGTTAAGTATCACCACCAGATTTAGAATAATTATTTTCTACGAGAACCAACTAATTCGTGCTAGTATTTCCAGTATTATAATATCAAATGAAGGCTTTGCCGATTGACGGAAATTGTTACCATCGTGTGATCGCGCCTTTTTGGCCCGAGCTTGAGATCGCGCGACGGTACTTGTAACGCCAACGAGTTTTCTTTTAATTTCTTTACTTTCTAGCCCCTGAGCACGACGTTTAAATATAATTAAACTGCATCAAACGTACTTTTATGAATTCAGAAGACTGCTCTAAAATAAAATGATGGTCCAAAAATCCACCCGTGCGACGGTGTGATTGACAAGCGATTTTTAATTATTTCATATTTCTCAGGACGATATTAACTTGAAGGTACAATTTTCCTATCGAACTATCTCAGCATTAATCCACTCTCTGTTCGTACAGCTTAAAATACCTTCCCGATTCGTCTCTTTTCCCGTTTGTGTAGCTTATTTCCGTACCTTATAACGTGCACAATATTCCCACTTTACATCCCCAATTTCTTTTTCTCCTTTAAAAATTCATACTCTCTTTTCTTCATCAAATGTAACCCGCGCTGTTTTTCGAGCTACTTACCAATATCGTCTCTACTTCAGTCTTATCTTCCTTTCTCGAAGAAATGCTTTTTATCTCTCATTCCACCGCGGTCATAATTAGTTTTACCTCCTCATCAAGTAAATCTTTAAGTATGATCCCTACATCACTTCCTTTGTATTTTTCAAGTTCAGCGTCGCCCTACGTCATACTACGCCATTTGTTGTCCTAGATACTGACTCCATTCTTAAAAAACTTGGATGGATACTTACTAACAGGCCTCCCGAAGCACTTCACGCCATACCAAACTAAAGGACTTAAGTAACAAGATTCTTCAAGATCAAGTGTGGGAACTTTTCTCTCAGCACCAAGCTGTATTCTACATCTTTAACTCTAGACAGGCAGGGAAGACCCGAGTTTCCTTTAACTCCTACGATTTCGATAATCACTTTCTACATCTACAGCATATTCTACCAAATAGAATAAAAACAGGGACTGATATTTGTAGTTAATTTTTTCCATTGTCTCTCTTCAAGTATTAGCCAGTATCTCTCGCTAGGCATTTAAAAATCTTCGGTATTTTTCCTTCTCGATATTTTCTACGCATCGCATATTTTATCCACATTTATCTGTCATGCTGTATTGCTTTGATGATGCCTGATGCAGCAAGTTCTTGTCTTACATCCTTATTTCTTTCTCTTTCCATTAGTGTAGAGCCAGCAGCTATTCTCAAGAGTTACATGTAATACGTTTGTAATATTCTATTACTTAGTTTTGTATTTGTTTAACTTTCACTACCGTATGATCCTCATAGACTTACTCCGGTGTTATATAATGATAATTTTTACCTTATATTTCAATTGAAACTTTATATGAAGCAATGAAAAAATATTTTCTTTTGATTTAGCAATGTATTACAAACAATGTTATGTACCCAAGAATTTATGTATGATTTCACCATTATTACAACGAACTTTTTTCTTGTATTTTTGGCAATGGCCAATATAATATTCATATATTTTTTGATGTACGCCTATACCCGATGAACTTCTATACTGGCCTGCTGTTAGAAAAATTGCATGTCTGCTCACCTTGGGAGATTATCTGATTGGGAGAATTTTCGATCTAACTCTGGCCATTCCCGTATTTTACACACAGCTATAGGTAAAAAAACTGGATGGTGTTATTAAACTTAAAACATAAATAGAGAACTCCGGAATCGAGTCCTGATTATTTTTAATGATTTTATTCATGCAAAACCTTCACTCTTTAGTGATCTGTCTGAGTAATTACGCGGATATACATTTTGGTCTTAAAAATACAATTCCTTTATTCCAGTCAACTTTATACTTTTTAACTGCAACTATTTCCTGAGGATAACTATTGAACATTAAATATTCCTTTATCTCGGGATGCATAGTGCTTGATAAAGTGGTTCTCCTGGCAAACTTTTAGACCGGTGTATTCTACGTATTTGTCTACTTTTGATGGATAAATTTGTCCCATCCCCAATTTTCTAATAAACTCAATTCTAGAAATAGGAAGAAGTTCCCAGAACTTGAATGTTTTGATTTCCGATTGCTATTTGACGTAGAAATCCATTACGTAGACATGGATAGTGATATATTGTACTTGGTCAAATGTGGAATTACAGGTGCTGCATTAAGGTAAAGGGAGAAGACGTAGCAACTCCGAGTTTAAATCCCTGACGCGAAAAATAATTTTCTTCACACTGGGGTTAGAGATGTTTTGTCTTTCTCTTGGTATGTCGTAAATGTCACCTTTTCTTTCCATCTCTCTACTTTTATACAGTAATATAATTTGGCCGTTTGTCATACTCTTCCATTTTGTTATTTATTTGTCTCTTGGTTCATTGGCTTTCATGGAGAACTTCTCCCTGCATGTTGTTCTACAAATTATATGTCTGCTTATTATGACACATTTATCTCCCACATTTATCTCCCTATCCCTCCAGAAATATGTAGCCACCCTCTTCCTATATTTGTCTTCTATCCAATTTCGTCCCCCTCCCACACTCCCTTCGAAGATGGCTCCCCGACCCTCTTGAGCTGTCCCTTACTATGTGATATTTTTCCATCACCCTCCTGTCCCTTAGTGCGTCACCCTATGTCCGTCCCCACGCGAGTTTCCTCCTCGCATAAATCTTCCATGTGCAGCAAGATGGCTCTTTATGCATTTCCCCTCGCCACCCTTCAGAAGAATCATTTAATCTGCTGCAATCTCCTCTCCAACCAGCAACTCCCGGCCTGTCCTATCCCTTATTCGTTCCTTTTATCTTATGTTGATAGCATATCTGGACCAATCTACGCGCCTTGTGGAGGAAAAAACGAATATTCTAGGCGTATATGTCATGCTATTCTGACAGGCATAGGTATCTGTCAGTGTGAAATAAATGGGATGGATTTCCTCTTCTCAGGGATGTTGTGAAGTCAGAAAAATAATTTAGTGAGATCTGATTTTTTGAGTAATCGATGTTGAGGGTCAGATGACAATAATATTCAGAAATGAATAATAGCTTCTATATTTAGGAACTGAGTCAAGTATTTACTCCTTCTAAAAATGTTTTTGCAAACTCACTTAATCAAAATAATACGTTACTTTTCATTTGAGATCAGAAGCTACTGAGATATCGAAGATGACGTAGGGTGGCAAGACATTAAGAAGGCAACAGGATGAATGTTCTAAGCTCCGATGTAAATCTTCACAATTTATCCCAAGGTCTCAGGATGGACAACCAGCCTTCAGGTCTACACTTAAAGCTTAGATTGCTTGAAGTTTCAAAAATTGAATAAATCAGTTTCTTCACGACATGGAGGATATTATCCTGAGTCCGCGCTTATCTGTAGAACTGAGTAAAGCGAATAACTAAGATATGTTCACTAATGAACTGATTGGTTAGAAAATTCCCACGTCCCAACGATAATTTCTTCTTACAATGCAGTGAAAACTAATAATGCATCATTATTGACGGCAGATGTTAACTGAGCATATTACCATTCTGTAAAAACTAACTCGCTGATCATCTCTTCAATCTCGTAATTCCTTTTCACGGGATTGTTTACGCGCTTATGAGGGCTTCCATTTTTTATATCCGTCTCCTTGTCGCTCACTCCTTGCAGCCCATTGCATGTTAGGAATATGTAGATATTTTCCGTCAGTTAAACTAGTTAATTGGCCAACTTCTAATGTCTGTCAACGCTGCTGGAATCTGCACGTTCCCAATTAACTTTTTCCCATGATTTTGGTTCGTAAAATGGTGCATCCCTTGCGGTTGTTATAAATTCCTTACGGATATTATCTCACGTACAATTGCATCTCCCACTACAATCGGATTCCCCCCGAATATTTTTGAAAAAAAAATAAAAGCATCCGCTTTCACATCCATCGTTTTTTTGGAAATTTCTTTATTTCGTACCATGCTTATTGAATCACCTCAGGTTTGTAGAGACAGATGAAATGTTAGTTATGATGTTGTACATCATTATTTAGCGTTTGAAACTCTTAATTGTATTAACACTCCGGTCTGTTATCTCTACATTTCTCCCCAAGTTAATAAAATTACAACGATATACATACCTAATGCTATAGTCTAAAAAGACCAAACATCTGGTATGCAACAATTTAGAAAACACTTATCTTTGAATTCAAGGTATCTCTTATATAATCAAAAGCCTTGTCTGTATAATGCTGTGATAAGAATTTTAATGGTTATTATTCTGTATTGATTTTGTATTCCATGGTATTTTGTAGCTTCCATAAAAGTAAAATGGACGTTTTTGCTTTTAGAATATTTTTGTTGGTGGCATATTAACCTTTCCACCTCAACTCCAATAACTGGAATAAGCCTACGAGGACACGTGAAACTTAAAATCTGCTTACTCTTAAGGCACGGAGTGAAGTACTGCTCGACTGTTAGCACTCAACCTAAAGTTACGTTGTGCAAAGAGTTTTATGTTTGTAGAACTAGCTGATTATTTCGGGAGTTGACCTACAGCTAAGGCCTTTTGCCCCATAGATATCCATGGGTGGTGGATATGTTTCTATGGGAATGATGATTTTGGTATTTAATATTCATTAGGTAAAATACCATTAATATCCATAGTTTGTCAAAAAACGGCTTTTAAATGTCTTGAAGAAAATGTTTTTTTATGTTCTCCATCCGCGTTGGGGAAATTTTATTAGGTTCGCCGATATATGCTTTGGTTATGGATGATATGTTACTAATTATTCTACCCAAACATTTTTCCAGAGAGTGTTTACTCTGGGGAAACTCATTAATTAACATCGGTCACCTGTTTACTGTAGAGAATGTTTCATCTTTGGTAAGGGCAAGCTTCGAAATTCTGACGTTTATGTGTGCATTCACATGTCTCTAAGAACATATATGAAAATAGCGTTAAATTGTGACACTTAACACTTACTATTCTGCTGACGCCAGTTATTATATAATAAATATTGTCCAGCTTATTTCAATGGACCGGAAGTGTATACTATATTTTTATCTTTCAGCCATTTTTCTGCTTCTGGGTAGATTCTGTTATCATCCCTTAGAAGTTTTCTGTTGGATACGGTATTTTTTTCTCCTAGAATAAAAGTATTTATTTTCAACCATAGAAATAAAGGTAGATGTCATCTTAACATTGTAATCTCCAATAGTAGTAGCCATGAAAGTGCATAAATAATAACACCTCTTCTTGTTTACACTTGTAAGCAGTTGGTGTATCACCGCTAACCTAGGTATATGAAAGCCTTATGATACTCACACGCCGGACGACCACGTTGCCTCTGGTACGACTCAACATATTAAAGCTAAATAAGCTAAATTTTCCTCCCGTATCCGTCTTATTTCCTAGAAGTGAATCAAGATATCTATTAAAAAATTAACAATTCTGTCCAGAATTTTTCTGATTCCAAATGTAATTGTGTATAGCGGGTTTTTCTGGTGGGAATTGCAGGAGTAGGTGTATTAAATGTCTTAACATCCAGACAGAATTTTTAAATATATTTTCATTTTTAAAAGTTAACGTTCAGTTAAGAATTGTTGATAAAAAGGAAAAAGGTGCCTTAAATAATATTTTACAGGGGGAAATAATATTTTTACATTTTAATATTATATGGGGAAATCACGAAAATTCTTTCGACTTATTTCTCACTCAGCTTTTGGGAGGCGGAAATTGGGAAGTTTTAGTTTTAGGAAGGAAAGACGACATCGATGAGGATGGAATCGTTCAAGTATCTTTTGTAATGAAATTAAAACTCCATAAAAAAAGAATTATAGAGTTTCTATAGAGTATATGAATGTGAAAGAATCATAAAGCATAAAGTTTCACACTATTTCGTAGGATAAGTATTAGTGTGGCCGAAGGACTTGCGAAGCCATAACAAATTCCCATATGGAACAATGACAAGGAAAAAAAGTGTGAAGACCATAGAAAAATAAGATTAATATTCCGCCTGACGAAAGTGACTCTTTGAATTATAAATAGGGTTGTTAGTCAGACTAACGAACGTCTTTGTGAAGAGTAGTTGGGGTTTGGAGAGGGACGGTTACCCGGAACGCGAACGGAGTACGAGAACGCAAGCCGACAGTAATCTGGAATATGGGCAGGATGTGTTTGATTGCTTTATATATTTCCATAAAACGAGTAATTTGGTAAACCGGACGAAATCAATCGAAGCACTGAAGAAATTAGGAGGGGTTTGAGAGACATTGAAGGGCCGGGGAACCTTGAAAGAGGATGAAGGTTAGAAATTCTAGACGAAAAAATGAGTAAACAATATGATGAATTTAAAAAGACCCTATGATGATCCATCAGTATATGGGAAATTGAGAATATGTCCCAGATTTTGAGATAATTGGATTAGGACTGTCCAAAAACCTACAAATAAGCAGGAAAACGCCAAAATGAATGAATTATTTGTTCACCTGATTGCGCTTTCTTTCTCCTTCCTTTATAGTAAGTCTTTTTCTAGTTCTATGCCAGTAGTTAATTCCTTAAACCTTCCCTCGGTCTTTTAAGTTCTGCTATTCTATCAGTTCTCTCTTTCCGCAATCTATTCAAATGTCCATTCCATTCCATCCTTGGGAATGATAATATATAATAAACTCGTCCCTGAAAATGTATTCATGTCTTTCTCAATCTTTACGGAGTCAATTCATTTCTAGTGGATTGCATATTTGGATAAAAGAGGTAGAAAACATATTGGGATTAGACTTTGGATTGGAAAATAATTAGAACTTTGAATAGCAGTTGTTGTGTATCTTTACGACGCTCAACCTTACTTGCCCTGTTAAATAATATTTTAATAATTGGGAGTGCAATAGATTAGAGCGAAAATTATGCATGCGAATGAATTTTAGGAATATGCTTAGGTGATTTTCATTAAAGTAGTTTTATTGCGTGTAGTTTTTGATCATACTCTTATTGGATTTTAGGCTCTACAAAGTTATAAGTAGCCTTATGATTGTATTTTGGTGATATGTACAATCGGCCCATACTGCTATGCAAGTAAGTTTGAGGAAAATGTTATATTTTTACGTAATTAATGGAAGTTAATCAATGCATAATTTTGTAAATAAGGTGGGGATGTGATTAAATTCCAAATATTCATTAAATTTTCCTTTGACAGTTTATATTTTCAGTTATATAATATCTCATTAAATAAATTAGTCATGCAGAAGATATACGCTTAATATGTTAATTTATCTCGTTAATAGGAAGTGGATTTTTATAGTTGATGATGGTTATTATATCCATCGTTTGTATAAAAGTATTGAAAAGCAAAAATTTATTAGAAAAATAGACATTCCCATAAATTTTTGACGCGAGGCCCATGCATTGTTTTTTATCGTTTAATCGTTTAATACGTGTATATTGATATTTTCTATTTATATTCTCTATTTACATTACGTTGGCTCTATCGTGCACATCCATAAAATTTCTCGTCTTCCAAGGATATTTATGGCATAAAATTTGTATGGCACAAGGTTCGTATAAACAGTTGCACATGCCATTGTATTTCCCTATGGTTAAAGTTTTTAGCAAATGTTAATGCTATTGCAAAAACAAAAGTATTTTTCTCATTCTCTTCATATTCACGGATGAATATCACTTAATTCATCAACTTCAATCAACCGCCAATCCTTTTATTGTGACTTAAGTGTTTGAGTATAGATCATAACAACGTATGAACAAGAAGCTGAAAACCATACTTTTTGGTTTATATTTTAGTATCGTGTTCAATAATAATTTTTAAAAATATTAAAATCAAATATTTGTTAATGACGCTTTATTAGAGCACCGATTCACTTTTTTCTACCAATTACAATTTCCTCTGCGAATCCATCTGCGAACCGCTTATTACATATATTAAGGCGGGAGCATTGCCTCGATACTTCAATAAAAATGTTGTGTGACTATTACATGCTAAACCTTGATTATTTCAACGCTACAATTTTACGAATAGTGCCATAATTATATACCTTTTAGTTTATAATCAGAAACCTAAGAATTGAGTGGCGATTGAAGGAAATGCAGAGGCTTTGTCAAAGAAGTCTTTATCGTAGAAGTTAGATATCAATTCACATCTGTTACGGTGAAATAATAAAAAATAAGAATGTGAAAGTTTTTTCATGATTTTGTTCTTTTTCTCTCGGCTTTTGAGCTTCTTCGAATAGGTCATCATCATATCGCCCCCGAAATCTCAATCCCTTGCTGGCAGAGGCCGACAAGGAGGAGGTACCTATGTACGTAACGTGAACCTTGTTTCCAGTCCACCCACTTTGTTAACATGCATCTTTCATGGCGAAAAAGGGGACAAATAAAAAAATGGGAGGGATTTACTTCCCGGGAAGGAAATAAGAGGCGCTTCAGCGAGGAGGAGATAGGGGTGGAGTGAAAAACAAAGAACTCGCGTGGCGGGAGGGCGAAGGTAAGGGGAGAGGGGTGGTCCATTGTCCTCTGCTCCGGAGAGGCGCCTTGCTTAGCAGCGGCAAACACCCAAGAAGGATCTACCCTCGGATCCTTTTCTTCTTCTTCTTCTTCCGCGTCCAACCGACTTCTCCCTCGCGCCGAATTCTCATGCCCTTCCTTCTCACAGAGGCCGAAAGAAGACCTTTTCTTCTGGTGTCGGTCTCTTGTGACACACCCCTCTGCTGTGTGTTCTTCCTCTTACTATCTTTCCTTCTTTACTGAAATCCCTCCCCACTGTCTTACCCATTCTCCTCCATCCCTCTTCGACTGACACTTGACTCCTTAAACCCTTCTGGGCCCGTCACATGACCGAATAGTAGTTCACTTTTTTTTAATGTCCGGGAGGCGCTTCTTACTTTCGACGCCCACGCTTTAGTATATGTCAGCCTCTTCGGCTCGTTTCTAACGCATACTCCACTCTTCTTCCTCCCCCATCCTCAGTCCAACCCTCGTCCTATCTCTCCACCGCAGGACATTATAATCCTCTACGATCCTTATGAAAGAGATCCCTCTATCGTTCTTCCCCCAAGCAATCTCTAAATCCTCCTTACATCTTTTTGTCTTTACGCCTGATTTGGTCTTTCAAACTCTACACCTTCTCCCGCTTGGTTTTGTTCCCATCACCGCAAAAGTTATTCTGCATATGAGGAAGGAGTAAGAATTTTAACATGTCAATTTTCGTTCAGAAAGTATGCTACATGAACCATTGAGAAACTTGAGAAAATTATTTAAAATGCAAACGGAGAACCAAAGGAAAAAAAAAACCGTTCGGACCCCTTCGTATGTGAGATACGCATAAATGTGTGAAAGAAAAGTAAAATTCTCTGTTTCCAATTCCCCTAGTGCTAACTTCGCTCCATCTCTAACCCACTGGACATTATAAACCTTTCTGGTCTGCTTGATGGAGGAAGTAATTTCTCTTCGTAATCTGCATCATCCCAGAACCAACTCCAAAACCATTCTTCCTTCTTTCTTCTGCATGTGTCCGCCGGCATAGTATGCCACACCCTCGATTTTACTTTGGAACGTAGAACTCGCTCACATTTAAATCAGAATGCCTATTGCATTGCATGAATGTAAGTGCATTTTGATCGAAGAATTAAGCAGCCTTGTTGCCGTAAATACTTTTATAAACCAGTAGTTTTCCTATTTGTAAAGCCAAAGAACATATTAGAGCTTGCAAAACCAAAGAACATCTTATGTTGCAAAATTAACACATACCAAACCGTACTTATTGAAGTGAGATCAGCTGTAATGAAATGAAATCAATCGTAGGTATCTGGCCCCACGCTAGCGTGAGTTTGATGTGAAAATATTGTAAGGTCATTTTTTAGCTTAGAAATGAAAAAAGCGCATCAGGTAACCGATATTGTTCAGCATAATTGTAAGTAAACGTTGAACATATTCGTAGAAACTGCCGTGGAAAAAAAATCTACATATATCGGGAATCGAAATACGGGTCTTTGGTTCTCCAATCTAAGGAGCAAAGCTACGATTTCCAGTTCCTGTAGATTATTTCATAACGGAATTTTTTCGTATTTCCATCGTGGGCTTCTCGGAAAGTGACATGACGGAGTATAATTTTCTCCGCTAAAACTGAAAACGAAAAATCACTGTGATAGGCATAGGCTGGTACATGTTGGACATCGGGAAATGAGGGAAATATATTTATCTGCCCTTCAATCTTCATTTGTCCAAAATATGCTCTTGTTTCTATGTTTTCAAACACCCTCCCCTCTGTTACTCCCTCTTCCGTTTATTGCTACCCCTTTACTACGTAGAAACTCAGTGCTCTCTGAAACTAATGTTGTAGCGTATTATCAAGAGCGATGCACTTTATTATATTCGAGGCATTGGAGACATCGCATTTGTTTCCCTCGGTCACACACGGGAAGATATCTTGGGCACGAAAAACTCATCCCTGCCTTAGGAGACCTATTTAGCGCAAAGCCAGAGCCGGCGTCGTATAATGAAATAACGCCGGGGAGCAGAAAACAGGGCATGCCTCGCGGTGGCGGGAATCCCTTCGGGGTTCCACCCGGAGAGATGTTGATTCACTGTTGCAGAGAGAGAGAGATAGAAAGAGAGAAATGGAGAAAAAATATCGCCGCGGAAAGGAGATGCGGAGGGAGAGGACGTAGGGATTAAGAAGGTTCGAAGGCGGCGGACGAGGGAGGAGATTAAGGCGAGGGAATGGAACCCAGAGGAAAGAGCACTCGACACCATTCGTCCAAGCGATTAAGGAGTCAATATTTGAGGAAACCCCAAAAAGCCTTGGGGAAGGAAGGCTTGCTGGTCGTCTGCGAGGGTGATTTTTTTTTTGGTAGACGAGGAAAGATCGGGTGGCGGCAAAAGGGAGGCTATTGGAAGGGAGATGATAGCGAGGCAGGCGGAAACACTAAAAGATGGGTTGTATTGGGGAATGGGTAGCGAAGAAAATGAGGGATCTATTTCCCACCGATTTGAAGTATTAAATGTGTCCTGTGGTTAAAGGATAGGACGCTGGAAATGGGAAGTGAACGAGAGTAGTCATTTATACTTAGTAGAAACCACACTATAACTATTAACTCGACTTTCAAATACTATACATAACTGAAATATGGCCGATTTTATTCCACGTCTTCGACTATACACTAATCAAATGTACGTTTTCGGACATATGAAGTACAGGAATAAAAAAATAATGAAACGCCGTTTAAATTAATATCAGTTGTTTATCAATAAATTTTCCATGAGGTCAGTAAAATTTTCTGCTAAATACAAGCCAACAATGAACAATTCAATTTTTGAGATCAGTAAGTTAATTAAACCAGTATAAACCTATGATTTAACCTCCTTAACCCACTTTCTCCCATAAAGTTTTTGTTTGCGATTTGAATGACCTTTTGATATTTTACTCATATGGTCATCTAAATTACTCATTCAAAATATTATGGAGATTGTGACCTTGAATGACGCAGTGGTGATAAGCGGATTGCGATAAATTTCGCGGTTCCTCCTACAGAGCGTCATGCTCTCGGCGTGTCAGGGTGTAGCCATTAGGCGATGGTGGGCGGATATGGGTTAAATTAAGTACTCACATCTGTCGGGAGTCCCCCATTTTCCAGGTCTTTTATTATATGTATTTTTATCATTCATTATTAATTTTAGTACATGTATATTTCAATTTTTAAGTTATTTTAAAATGATAATAAGATTTATGGTGTAGTCACATTTATGCATATACGTTTCTATTCTAGTAGATCTTAAGGCTTTTGTGGCTGCCTTTTGGTGTTGGTAAGAGGGAATAGAGTAGACGTGAGGGCACCCTTGAATGTTAGCAGTAGCAATACGTAGTTGTTTTGGATCCTTGGGTGATAGTGGCTGGAAGTTAACGAGGTGATAAAAGATTTTAGAACAGAACAGGATGTTATTACCTATATACCTCTGGTTGGTTAAAAAACAGACATGGAATGGATCTGGAAAATGCACTGTAATAATATAATATATTTCAGTTTAATAAAAATATATTTATGGGCATTCATTGACTTAAGCACCGAGCTATTTTGCTTAACTGAAGCTTATTTGTACAATCCTTGACTTAAAAATGGCCGCATGGTTATTTATTGAGAGGAAAAAGGGTTTATCACATCGCAGAAATAGCTACTGTATCAAAGTTATTCGTCGTAGAATCCAAGAAGTAAATAAACCTGGAGACAGTATTTTTGCTTGCTGCCGCAATGTAGCTTGCGGTCCAAGGAAGTAAATGGACACCTCCGACGCAAAATCTTGTGCATGGTAACTTTACTTTTTATTTCAATCGCATATTAGAGAAAACATATAATTCGTCTTATGGATCTGGAAGTAGGATTTATTACGGGTAACCCTTAGATAGAAAGTTAAGGTAGAGCGTCTTAGGGTTATATACGAAATAAAGAGAAATCTTTAAGTTAAAAGCTAGAATAGTAGGCATTCTACTATCGGTGATAGTATAAACACGTCATTTTATGTAATTATTATTCATGTTTACGATGCTGGATTGTCAGGATTAGTGTAGAAATAACATGCTATCTTTTAGGAGATATTGTGCAGTTATGTATCTTAAAAGTCGCTGTAAGTTTTGAGGAAAAACCCGTTTCGCGCTCCAAGCTATTATTATTTTAGACCGATATGTTTATATTGCGAGATGACGGTAATGACGATGGATGTTTTTGGCCAGAAAAACACCTATCGTCATTAGGTGTACACCTTTAACGATTGGTATGTTACGGATCTTTGAATTGATTTAATTCAAAATATGTTCCTCTATTTTAAGTGCCACGTCAGAATTCTTTACTTAAAACTGACTTAGCCATTTCATATTGATAAATTAAAAGGCTATATCCGATGTGTACAAGGGCAAAGAATTTAAGTTCTTAAAAAGGGGCTCTTAGTTAGGTATTTTTTTACGTACTCTTCTAATTGTAATGTAAGACCGCGTATTTATCGTAAACTTACAACCGTGCTAAGATAATAAAGCAGGTCCCCTAGAGATCTACACTAGTGGAACACCAAATGAGTGATTACTCTGACAATCCTTCTATATGTCCACTCCACAAATATGGTTCCACTGATATCTAATCGATAGACGTCAAACAGTGAAGGATTCAGATGGAAACCTTTCCAGGTGGGGCTTTGTTTCTAATGGAGTTCCTCAGGGTTCCGTCCTTGGCCCACTATTATTCTCCCTTTTCGTTCTTGACCTTCCGCAATGCATCGTAAACTGCCAGCACTTGCTGTACGCAGACGATCTTCAAATATACTGTCACGGCTATCCACATGAACTTTGTGATATGATTTCTAGGGTTAATCAAGACGTCTCTGCTATTGTGGATTGGGCTGATGAGAATTTCCTTCTTCTGAACAGTAGCAAACCTTAAGCTATCCTACTCGGGAGCTCGAAACTAAAAAATAAATTTGACCTTAACAGCATTCCCAAAATCAAAGTCGGGGATATTGAGCTGCCTTATTCCAGAACTGTGCGTAATCTAGAGGTAACCCTCAATGACAACTTGTCGTGGAACAACCATATTTTAAATATTTCAAATAAAAATAATAGTACTCTTTATCAACTTAAGGTGCATAAAAATCTGCTGCCATTACATACTCGACAACTGCTCGTCAATTCATTTATATTTCCTAATTTTGATTACTGTTGTCTTGTTTATAATGATTTTACGGAAAAGCTGAACATCAAACTACAGCGTCTCCTAAATTCGAGCGTTCGATATATTTTTAATATTCGTAAAGATGAGCACCTCGCCCCTTATTACAAGAAACTTGGCTGGTTGAATACCATATCCCGTCGCAAATACCTGCTTGGAACCTTTCTTTTCTCTATCTTTGGCACTAATGAACCTTCATACCTAATTGATATGTTTTCTAAAAGAACTTCCTATCGTACTATGGCTACTAGAACAGAACCAAGTAACCTTCAATTTCCTATTCACCGAACTACTACATTTCATAAGTTGTTTGTCGTGGCCGCCTCACAACTTTGTTCCATTCCAATTGATGTGAGGAAATCTCACTCGATGAAAATTTTTAAATCTAAATTGTATGAAATTTTATTAAATAAATGTTATCCTGAATAGTTTAGCCTGGTCAGAACTTAGTTCGCATTGCTAATTTTCTTTTTTTATATTTTTTATTTTTATAATAATTATATATATTTTTTTATTAGACAAAAATTGTTTTTATTCCCTCATGGTCTGTTTATGTTTTTTTTTATCCTGTACCATTTATTCATATATTGATTGTATTTTTACCTATCTCAGAGTTCAACTGTTAAACATGTAAAATTATTGTTTTCAATGAGAGTAGCTGTTTTTGACTTTTTTATACATTGTATATTATTTAGTTCTATTTATTTTTTGATTTGACTTAAATAATATGTTTATTTGTCATTACCTCGCTGCTATACTATTGTATAATTTTTGTATTCTTGCTCTAAGGAACCTGTCCCCGAGTATAATAAACGATTATTCTATTCTATGTGTGCATGTTACGATCTAGATTTTTTTGTTTTGTAATTATGTATTTGTAGATGCTAGGTAGATATACTCTTTTGTATTTTATATTTATCTTTTTAAGCCTACATAACTTAAATCTCGGGTGTTTTCTCATTTTTATTGACATTATTTGGCGGATTTTTTCAACATTATCACCCTACAGCTGTCATGATTTTGATTGCCTTCTTTTTTAAAACTTTTGTATGTGCATCATATTTGATTTTCAATATTCTGTAGAAATCTTAATAAAACTACATCTGCTGATGTAAGTCCCTTACTGCAATTCGATTCCTGTTGATAAATGCTTTGAGTGACAAAATAAAGAAATTCAGACATGCGTAGATAGAATTATGTGTACCTGATGATGGTGTTACAATGGAGACCGGTAGTACATTCCGTAATTAGCAGTGGAATTAACAAAACCTATCTTACTACAAAGAAAAAGTTCTAATAGCATCACCGGATGCCTGAAATACGCGGATCGCAAGTATTAGAAAGGAATGATATTGCAGAAGTCAACTTTTGTCAGCGGATCCTTATCTTAATTTTTATTAACTTATAAAAGATTGTATGCTCTAGATATCCACTTATACAATATTTTTAGACACAGCAGGCAGTAAAAATAATAGCAACAAATATGGTGAAAACCTAAAAAATCACGCAAATGAGCTTAAAATAACTAAGAAACCATGCAGATTAAGTTATGAAGGCTGAAATACATAACTAGCCAGCAAGAGAACAGAATTTAGATTGTAATATGCGTAAATGAAAAAAATAGTAAAATGCTTTAAGTCACTCATATTGTAAAAACTGGTGTATGTGCTCGAGTGTCGAAAAATCATTAAATTATTAATGGGACCTATGGTAAAAATAAACCCGTTTTAAACATCTCCGGAAAATGAAAGAGGATACTTCCGGCTGGTTAATACGAGTGGCCATTAGTATTCATTACTTATGGCCAATAATGGCCATTTGTATTCATTACTTGTGACATTCATCACATTATCAATCAAAAAATTATTGCTCCTAATAATTCAAGTTTGACTATTATCGCGTGCTTCTATTTTAATAAGGAATCTAATTTAATAGACCAATTTCGTTACGAATGGTACGGTGAGTGATTTCATTCTCATTTGTGTATCTGTTTTCTGTTATATGAGACTGATTATCCTTATCCATACAAAATGTCATGGCTTGCAGCCTGTAATGTGATGGAATACTGAAATATGAAACGTGGACTTCATTTCTCTTCACTAATGAGTGATTAGCAATATTTATTTTGACCTCGATTTGTTGTTTTCGAATGATTTTCAAGATTTTAAATTGAAAATTAATTGAATTTTTTTGGTTGTAATTTACTTAATTTTGGGGATTTTTGAGCGACTTTACTTCGTATCTTAAAACTAGTAAAAATGTCGTAAGAGTTATTATAAATAGTATTTTTCTCCAATCGGGTAATTTGCTATCTTGTTGCAATATCATTGATTGTATGTTCGAGGTAAATACATATGGACTGTTTTAAAGCCAATATCAGTATTACATGCAAAACATGATGAAGCATTTTTGAAAAGGTTGCGTATGTAGTGTGGCAGTAAACATTTAATTTAAGCTTATCAAAATTATTTTACACTCCAAGCCGTAAATTAGACTCTCATAGTGGAAATGAATTTTGAGATTATTCGGGAACGTTGTGTTGATAAACAAATTTAATCTGCTTGAAAATGGACTGAGAGCATCTCTAAATACCATCACATTCCAGCCAAGTTTTATTTTACGAACGGCTCTTATACTCGTGGAGTTGCAATAAAATATACATGAATAACTTACCCTCACATTGGTATCAAATTGCTAAATACATTAAATAAAAGAGCTCAAAATTCTCCCTTATTTATCTATTGAAAGTAATGAAAATAATGTACCTACCTTACGAGTAATTGAAGTTATCATATTACACTGAGGCAGAGATATGATCATGAAACGCCACTGGTAGTATGTCCGATATTCGCTTCTTATTTTATCTTCTTCCCTCCTCGGAATGGATAATGTATTGGGTCAGTAAAGGATGTCAGTGGGAAAGAGTTGAGCGATTTGAGGTAACTTTTTTATGGAGGAGCCACTAGTTCAAGCACGCGGAACTCCTATCCTTCCTTTCTTCCTCCCATATCCTCTTCTATTCTCTTCTTCCTACTCTGCCTCCTCGCTCTTCTTGTAACGCCTTTAATATCCCGCGATTCGAGGATCCACCGACTGTAACCTTCTTGACACACTTAGCAAGGCTTAGAGGGAAAGAGAAGTGGGCTTCGGGGTTATAAAATACTAACGCCCATTCCCGTATGAACTTTTATTACTGCGGAAACTTATGTGGGGGCTGGGGGAGGGGTGAGGTGGAGCATTCAGGAAGGGAGGGATATCACCTGGGTATTATTTCTTTCTTACTTTACGGTATCGGATACAAAGTATATTGCGATGCATAATGAGATTTTGTGGTCCCATTTCTTGTTTTAGTGGCTGAGAAACAGTGAGGATGAGAATTCTCGATTCAAATACTTCCTTTAATCCGAGGTTAAAATGTTTGATTATTTCCGTATTTGTTTAATATTTCATTTGCATATAAGCATATTATAATTTCAAATTCATCTTATTTCGTTCTTTTTAGTAAGCGTTTGAACCAAGTTGTCCAGAAGACATTTTTCTGGACATTCACAAATGAATGTTACGATTTCGCCTGCGAGGGTGCATATAAAGTAAAGAAGTAGCCTGACCATACCTAACCTGAAATAAGGTCTGGGTTCAAATCTCGGACAAGTCAAATGGTTTTCCCATGGTGTCCAGAAGACGTTAAATTACACACATTTTTCAAAACCCCAATCGGGAATGCATTGACTCGGTGATATACACACTTGACATAAGGTGACCTCGATTTCAAGTCCTTTATCGCGCATTGTTTAGTTGCAAATTTTCCGAACGTTAACTAAATGACTGCTGCGGATATTTCCTTTGCGTTCGGGTCAGTAAAATCATTTTCTCAATTAATGGATAGCAGCCGTCGAACAATACATCCATTTGCACAGACACACCCATAACTCCGTTTACTTATGGGGCAGGAAATTGAAGAGAGCTCCACTCTTAGACTAAGTCTTGAACACTGGCATCGATTTTTATCCTTTTTCCTTACTTCCCGACTGTTATAAGCATCCTTGGGCTTTTTCCTTATTCATCTTGTCACAGAGCAGTAAACTTGGCAATATTTTACAATATTCATATACATTTATAAATCTGTTCATCATAGTAACTAAGGTAAGTTCTATCTAAATACCATTGATTGATATTTGATCGCTAATGTAGAATATTCTCGCGGAGATCTAAGTTCACCATTGTCCTACGGCAGGCATGAATGTTATGACAGTGCCACGACCAGAGAAAGCCCTCGAAAACATTTTCACCATCTTTCTTTTTTTCTCACATATAATCTAAATACGGACAAAATATAGGTGCTTGAGGCCATGTTAAAATGTCTCGAAGTTAGACATAGGGAAGTTTGACTGGCTATTTTAATTGGCACGGTCGTATTGCGGTGAGTCTGACTAGAAGGAATGTCCTTAAATGTCAAGATGAAAATTTTGGTGCACTTCTTGTGTGTACTAAAAAAGGATGTAGACGATTTTAGGATGTTGTAATTAAATAATGAAGTGAGAGGTTGGAGATGAATTAAAATGCAGAGGAAAAAATGATACCATTTTGGTTACCAAATAAATTCGAAATCGCTATTTACTATGTCATGGTTAATAGTTCACTTAATTTAGCTTGCATAATATATTGAACAGTTCATGTGATTATTTTTATCATTTTTGAATTTCATAATATTTCTTTCAAATTTCATTTTATTTAAGTTGAATTGTGTTATATTATATAATTTTATTACTATTATACTCTTTTTATTATTATGGTGGATATGGTGGAATTACCAAAAAAGGAACATTTCTATCGATTATCTTGTAATTGAAGGCATTTGCATAATTTACATAAGATGAAATACAACTAATCAATAGTTAGTTTATTTAACTGTGTTAAAATAATTAATTAAATGAGTTTACTTTTGTTTTTGAATTCAGGTGTATTGCAATGTAATCAATAGAATTAGTACTATGAAATTAGGATACAATTTGTTTGAACCTTAAGGTCTTTAAATCATTCTACGGATTTGATAAAAATTCAGCGAATATTTTCCACACGCATAGAAGGATTATAAGGCAATAGAAAAAAGTCCAAGAATGTGCAACATGTATGTGGTTTTTTCCCGACTTTATTATCTTAAAAAAAAGCAGTGGATTCCGTGCTGAGTTTATTTTTTCAATTTACATGTACACGTAACATAGGCTTAGCATTTTTTTCCATCAAACGACCGGAAGAATGAGTCCATAATTTTTTTAAATGACTTTTTGCTGTAAAAATATTTGAAATTTTGCTTCACAGGATGCTGTCCATTTAGTTTGGCAGTAGGCGGATATTTATGGTGGTGATTAGCATTACCCAGGAACAAATGAAATGAGATAGCCCAAAGTCGCTATTAACGTATGCGCAGTCAGTCTTGCATACACATAAGCAGTAGCGGAAAGGTGTGAAGAAATGCATATATCGTTCTTAATTGTCGGTTCACCTTTGAGAGAACAGCTCGTGGTACTTGAATATTTCGGTAAATCGAACGCACCACGGCCCACAGTGTTACCAAATGCCTATAAGGTGGCCAAAATTAGGATATTTTTAGCAGTTTGTAGGATCGAGTGATCTGAGTGTGGCGATTGTAGACTATCGATACTGACAGATAGTACCTAAAATCGTTTGTATTTTCAATAGGGAACAATAGCTATTTTTATTTACTTGCAAACAACATCATAGACTTAATTTGGGAGATAATGTCCGCGGTACTTGTGACCTGGGTTCAATGATCTAAAGAACAGAATAACTGCGAGTCTTTGTTGGGATATTTTGTCTTCGAGTCTCTGTGTGTGGTAATGACTGTTGAGTAGTGAAAGAATACATTTTGAACGTCATTTATCTATGCTGAATTTTTAATCCTATGAAGTAATTTCACTTTTTCTCTTTTTTTCGTTGATATTCAATTGTAACCAACGTGTATTAAATGATAGTAACATAATTGACGTGCCTATCGAAGAATACTCATCGTGGCCTTGAGCGTCCGTACTGATGATTGACTTAGTTTAACCACACTGCTCTCTCCGTGACAAGAAAGAGACGTTTCAATCCAACTAGTGCTTCGTTTGCTACCTCTGGCTGATTACCCTGGCACTCAATTAGCACGCCCATAGCACGCCATAAGCCACTCCGCGTGGCCCAGACTTGCAATCCGAACTCGCGGATATATCCGTCCGTCCATTACGTCTCAACTCACTCAAATGTCTTCCCTGCTCGCTTCAACCATCTGCCCATTAATACACCCTGGGTTGCGTGGAACTCCTTCCTCTATCGGCGAGGGTAAAAAAATCATCGTGCCCAGTCTATAACTGAAGAGGAAGAGGAAAATATCTAGTTGAAAACTGAGTATTAAACTCGGGGAAATCAAGTCTGTAATCCACTTGGTCGATCGTATATTAGGCAGAATATGAAATATTTGCCTAGAATATTGACCCTAATATTACTGCGGTTAGAAAGATTCTTCCAGATTTGGAAGGTTGAAATGAATGTTAAGAACATTGTTTAAACTAGGGAAATTGTAAAAATTCACATTACTAGAGTGTACTGTCAATGAAAAAGGTTTTCATTCAACTGTTTTCTACCAATTTTGTCCAATTTCTCTTCTTTATCACTCTTCAGATCACTATTAATATAATTATCCCAGTGTTTAATAAAAGTGTTTAATAAAATACTAAACTTGCGGTGAAAAATTTTGGGATCGTTAAATGTTCAGTGTCATTCTGTGGCATTCAATGCACTTTATTTGACACCATATAAGAGATTGGATTAATTGATAAATAATATTTTCGTATTTTAAATAGCCTACAGTACATCCCATTCAGCTGAATAGTGCCCCCTTCTTCTGAGCCTCTCTAAATTCCTCAAGGGAGGAGTTCCCCACTGGTTTCGGATCCCCAGGTCTAGTGGTAAGAGAGCAGAGAGGAGTGCAGTAGCAAAGGAAGAGTTCGCGAACGGATAGATGCATAGGAAGATAGAGAAAGGGTAAGTCTACTTCTGGAGAATAATTGGGGTCAGAAACTTAGTCAATACTGTAGGAGGTACTAGAATGGGAACTTTTGAGGTGTTGTGAGGGAAAAGGAGTGGGTAAAATGGACGGAGAGGTTAGCGAAAGGGCACGTGATGGCTAGGAAAGGAGCGGAATCTGTAGATCAATACTTTCAATGTAGCTAGCAAGATTGGCTGGTGTACGTTCTAAAAGGTGGCATAGTTCTAAAGAGGCTGGTGGAGTGAAGCTGGAAGAGGGGTGAGTTAACGCTTGAGTAATAAAAAGAATGTAAAACGTTTTACCGTGCCGTTATAATGAAACTGGGATAATCCCTTCCATTTCAGATGTTCCTTTGTTTCTTTGAGTGAAACTCCCCTTTCAAGTTTTACTACTTATCAATGTCAACATTCCGGAATTGCAATCACATTGTGGAAATAGTGTCATTTGGTCGTAGGTACATTACAAATGAGTTATCAAAATTTTTACTAAGCTTTCCAGGCAATATGAAAATAACTTTGCCTTGTCAAGACTAAGTTGGATCATTTAACTCATTTTCAGTGAGTTATTTCCCAGTATTCAAGATCTATTTTATTTTTCCCTATGGTGATCCATCCGAGGATTGGTTTTCAGCAATTTTTTCATAAATTGTCTCCGTTCTTTACGTTTCATTAGCTTCATTTCAATTTCTTATTTATTCCAGCATCCCTAATTTCTCACGATCCCTCTCCTAGTTGAAGTCATGGTTGAGGACGTCTTAACAAATATCAAACGAGCTGAACCCTTCTTTGCACGGTAAACTTCCCTTAGCTTCTTATCTCGTTCATTCTTCAACTTGTTTCCTCTTTAAAAAGCTTGTTGGTCCAATTTGTTCTCCGCACACGTCTTGTCCCAACAAAAGTTCAGTTTCCTCACCCCTATTTCCCCAGTGTCCAAGTTTCTTATCCATATTAGACCAACTTTCGTGCGTATGATTTTTAGAAACTCATGTTCATTGGTCGTTCAATCCTAGGATTGGTTGACTGCAACCCTCCACGTTTCCTTAGCTAATGCTAGTTCCTTTACCCCCTGGTATCTCTTTCTATATACTTACTCTTTATTTGGTCCATGAACTTATTCCTTGGTCTTCCTCTGGGGGATTTTTCCTCTATTTTGCCTTCAGTTATGTTCTTCACAAATTCATTGTGTCTCAGGGTGTGCCCAATCCACCTTTTTCTTCTTTTCTGTGTGGTGTTCCACACTGCCCTTTCCTTCCACTCTTCTGCAACCTTCATCATTTTTCATTTTGTCCGTCCATTTTATCTTCAGCATCCTCCTACAGCACCAGTTTTCGAAGGCTTCTAGTATTTCCTGGTCAGCTTTTCCAACGGTCCATGCTTCCGATCCGTAGAGTGCTACGCTCCACACGATTGTTTTCACCTACTGTTTCCTGGTTTGTAGTCTTATATTCTTTGAGCACAGCATTTGTATTTTTCCCATGAAATTTTTTTAACCATTTAGAAACTCAATTCCTAATTATTTTTCATACTTTGGGTAAAAAATGGAGTGAAAATATTATTGTTTTATTAATGAGTTGTCAGGGAGGACTTCGCTCACCTTTGGGAAAATTTGAGGATGGCCGCTGAAAGAACTCACCGCTCATTCTTTAGATCGGAAGGATGTTGATAGTCTTTCATGCCATTCTCGATATGCGCGTCGGATATCTTCAGTGCTCCACCCACACCTGGCTTCTCCTCCCCTTTGTGCCACCACCTGCTTCCCCTTGACGCTAGCCCTCGCATCGCGTGATCCGTGCATATCCCCTGGAGATGAAAGGATTATTCAAGCTATTTCCGCTCTTGTGCCTTGACCCACCCTTCGTGCGCGGAAACGGCCCCTTCTCATCGTCACTGCCCACCCCATAAAAATCCTCGCGAAACCCTTTCTTTGGTGCGAAAGCGGCTCTAGGGATGGAATATTTATGTTCGATATGAGCCTCTATCGATATTTATCATTCGATAATATTTCGATTACAATCGTTTCGCGAATTTACCGATATATCTATACTCGATAATTTTTGTGGTTGGCCCTGTAGTAGGGGTAAACGATACATACCTGTTCGATTTGAGCATGTATGGAGATGTTTAATTCGGAGATGCCTTCATACCTATCGTATAGTGCGTTTCCAAATACTTCACGTACCCTTATTATGTGAGTGGATCGGGTTGGTGTGGTGGTTAGAGTACTTGCCCTCCACACGGGCGGCCAGGGTTCAAATCCCTGCAGAGGGGGATGTTTTTCAGAGGATCCCGACCCCTACTTGAGTGTCTTGTGGAGGGCACTTGAAGTTGAGTACTCCGTCTCTCGGATGAGACTTTAAGCCGTGGTCCCCTTGGCGCCTTTCGTTAAGAGTAGGCTAATGCCGACGCCGGGTTTCTATCCACTCCTCCTCCCTTACCTATCCCTTATGGCGCAAAGGAGGCGTCTGTCGCCTCCCCAAATATCCAATCCAATTCTTATTATGTGAGTGTAGAAGGGACGCATGGTTCATAATCGATATGAGCCGCTATCGATACCTCTCATTCGATAATAATTATTTGATAACTATCTGGGGCCTCCAGATATTCCAACGTAGCCATTTTTTCTTTGTAATACAAACCCTCCGGGTATGTGAGCGACCCTGGTGTAGGGGTAGACGATAAATATTCGAAATGAGCCTCTACCGTCATCCCTTTTATTCTTAAATATTTTCGTAACTATAACATAGTGCTTTACCAGAAATTTCGTAACTATAACATAGTGATTTACCAGAAATTCCTGTGTATCTATAAGTTTTTCGATGTAGTGGTGAGGGGTGCGTGGTTGTATCATGATGTAGGAATTATCATTTGGGGTAATTTTGAATATACTTGTTTGATTTGCAGATTACGGCTAAAGGTTTTCAGCCATCGTCGCAGGCTTTTATTTGTTCGATATTTCAGGAGACGATCGAAAACTACGGTTGTCTGTTGTACGAAGTATGGGTGGGTGACTTGGTCAGGGAAGGAGCATTTAGTGAAAGGAGAAAGGCTGGAGAAAAAAACGTTGTCGGCGCTATCCTGCTCTTGATGGATATGGTTAAGAGGCCATGACAATAGGACAAGAATAACTATAGCCAAATAGGCTTTTATCAGAGAAAGTAAAAAGGTAATGATTACTTACTAAAAATTCAAATATTTCCGTTGAAGCTACGAAACTGGTAATATTTGTACATGAAAAAAAACTGTAATTTTTTGGATCTATGTCATATCTTAGACGCTATGTTTTTCTTTCTATGCAGTATATAAAATCATATTTTCTAATGATATGTGCCAATTAGTTATTTTATCTGTAGGTAAAAGGTGCGTAACTGCGGTATTAACGACTGGATTACCGATAATTACATTTGTATATTTATTTTTAACTGCAAATATTCTTCTAGATTGAAATTACATAAGAGGGTTGAGACTCCACTGTTCTACGAGTCGTATTGTTGTAATGGGAGATGAGTAGCAATTCCCATTCTTGATACGCTCTATAGATGAACGTGTGTTAGGTGGAAGTGGGTGAATCGAGCCACTTCAAGGAAACTCACTAATTTCTCCGTCTTTGCTATTGGAAATCAAGTAAGTATGTAACCAGCAAAATCCTTGATATCAGTTTAATTTAAAAGGCTAATTGCAGCATAATTGCCTTCCAGAGACCGATTCTGGAACAATTACTTGAAATGGCTCCAAGGTCCATATGCCAGAAAACTGGAGGGTGAATAGTACTAGATGGGAGGCAGCATACGGCCAAATTGATACAAAATTTGGTTTATTGTTTCCATTTATATTACATAAAATGTCTAAATTTACAATATTTACATCATTTACTAGAATTTTGTTGTGTCTGGAATTATTTTGACGATTCTTGTTCACAAGTTCACCTTTTAAAATAGAAGCAAGCACATTTTTATTTTGAATAATAAAACACCTTTACCTAAAGAGGATTTCTTACGTCCTTCCACACCTACGCAGTGCTCAATATATCCAATATTAGATTCCATGCACTTTGTCCAATCTCCTAACTAAGACGAATTCCGACTGTAATGATTTACTTTTTTTATGTACGCCTATTTAAATGAAATATTCAAATTTATTAAATCCGCGAGTATCTTTGGGTGTAACGAATCATGAATATCCTGAACAGTGCGGTGAGCTAAACGCATTGCTTGTCGAAATAGAGCAAATTTTGGAGCCAACATACTGCATATTTGTTTGCTTACATTCCTTCACTTCATTGGCATAAAGACGCCCTACAGTAGTAAAATACCTCAAAACATCACTGCACTCGCTATTTTCTCATAAGTCAACTTTTAAGTCGTCGTTTACCGCAGTCGTATGATATATTGATACATTTAATCGATTATGTTAATTCGTTTGCCCATTTCTACTCTTTCAGAGAGACATTCATTCCTCTTTTGCTTAATAACTAGGTAAGTGCGATTAAAGACAAAATAAAAGTGCCTTCCTTCTCGTGCTTCATCCGTAAGCTCTTCCCGACCCGCCGCACTTGGTGCATTATGCTCTCAAAATACTGCCAGCAGAAGGCAGTTGGCAGGGAGGAAACACTGATTATAAGCCATTGGCGAATGCTTTCGGTAAGTAATTCGAAGAATGAGATACAATGGATTTGGAGGAGTGGCTTCAAAGAGTTACGATGTTTTGTCCGCTGCGCCGGTGTGTGACTAATCTCAGGATTTCGTGTCCGGTTCTTCTTAAACAAGACTTTATAAGGGGTTGAAGGTGGTGGGTGGTGTAACTCAAGGAAGGGCATAAAGAAGACAGCTTGTATAGTCGGAAGTTTTCATGCATTCGGATTATGTTAGGGATGGTTTATTAATCAGTCGATTTTTTCTATCGTGAGCAAGGGGCTTTACTCTTGTGTGGCCTCAAGTTGGCCTCTTTTCTCATTTGTTGCACTTGCCAAATAATGCATTAACCTCAAGAACGTTGAAATGAAATGGGATCGTTAAATTAAATTAGGCAATCGTAATTAAATACTGTATAATGATTCCGTAATTCAAGCACGTCTCCAGTTACATGTTACTCTGCAAGCCACCTCGTGGGTGTTTGGCTGGGGGTGATATATCACAATATGCATAATAGTGTAAAAGTAACTTTCACCAATATGAACCACACGAAAGGTATCTCACCAATGCCTCAGAAACTAATGAATAAAAGTATAATGAATTTATGTAAACAAGATGCTTTCTTATAGACATGCGAAATATGACGTCAGTACTACGTGGTACACGTTTCATGCTGCATCTGATATTAATAAGTAATAAGGATTACTATAAGAGAAAGTTAAATATCTAAAGTTTTATTCAACGTACATTTACGAGTTACCATAATCGGGGCATCAACGGTCCTGGAAATCCCCTGAAACATTGCTCAGTGCTTCATAAAGACGCTCATTTTTGCTATTGCCGAGAGTTGATGGATTACGAAAAAGACCATATCAAACATTTACATTATATTTTAGAATGATAGGAATATTTCCATAATTATGGAAATTCAGAATATTTTCAACGTACATATGAATGATCGGTATTTTTGTATTCCAATTCATTTTTACCCACATAACTATTTAAGCATCAATTTAATCAAACGGGTCATTTTTTAATGCAAGGTGATGGTCTGTTTTGCGGGAAAGTATGATATGGAGTTGAATCGTTACTGCTCAAATAATTTCTAAAATTTGAAATCAGCAGACTTCATCCCAATGGATTTATTACACCTATTTTCACCGAGAGGAAGAATTGTTTTCCAATATCCTGCTTAGAGAAATACAAAAATTCCACGATGTAATTTTTTACTAAGTGGAAATGGCCCATTTTTTTCCGATGGTTATGTATAGGACTAAGCTATTTTATTGAAAATTTATTTTTTTATATCATAAAAATTATGAAAGTATTCTTTTTTGCAAGGGGGCATGAGAAAGGTCGCCATAAACTTCGAGAATATTTTCCCTTATGTGAGTTGGAGCGATATTAATTTCCAAAACCAATGGAGACCATATTCATGTAACATTCCCCACTAAATTAAGAAATAAACGGCTCATTACTTCATTCATTCCGAGGAAAAACAGTGATTTGGGGACAGAGAGCCTCTAGGGAATCCAAGAATCCACACTAAGCTCGAGAACTGTATTATGTTTATTGGGTGCAGTACGTAGATTTTTTCTTCTCCTATGGTGGAATTTTCCTCCGATGAGTTTTGTGTGAACTGCTCCCTCGATGCTGCTCTGTTTGTTCTGCCTCCCTTAGCTCCTTATATCTCCTTCCAATCATTATATCGGAATTCAGTCAGCTTCAAAGTATCTTAATCCAAAAAATTCTTAATTTAAAAAAATCTTAATTATAATAGAAAATAATCAGTTGTAAAGAATAATTTTTTTACAAACATTGTGGTGAGAGATGAGCGAGAATATGGTGCATATTTTAATTTTATTTGGAATTTTAGGCTTTTTCAATGGCATTGATGTATATATATAATAGCATTTACTGCAGAATTCCCTGCTCTTTAAATATCCCAGCACACGTTTGAATATCTAAGTTGACTTGTTTTCTCATGCCGTGTACGGGAGTCACTACCGGCGGCTTTTTGCGATTTAGTAAAAAGTATAAGGTGAATTATAAATTTAATAAAAAAAATAGTTCACTAAACATAAAAGTGATTTTCAATTTATTAATTGTAGAACTTATATGTAAACTATTGAATTTATTTGAATGAAATTATTTGGTCCTAGAGGCTGTAAAATATCCAATGGTAAACGGCTCGTATTTCATGGAAAATATCTCTAAAAGTTGTATATTAGGCTTTTTATGTAAAATTTTATTTTTTATTTAAAACATGCCCTCAATGGTTCACAATTGCCACTCGAGCAACTTAAAAAGCTTTTTCCTTTTCCTATTCAGCCGCCCACCTTGAAAACGATCGTTTCTGCATCCCCTTCCACTCTACAAGGTTGCGGTGGGTGGGTCTGTAATTGGATGTACTCCATCACCTGATAAATGAACTTCTATTCGAGCAGTGGTAGAGACGAGGCAGCCGCTACTTCTGTGATCACGTGTTCGAGGCAGGCATGATCTCTTTGACGGACAGACATTGCTGTGCATTGACTTCAGCCGGATATCCTTGAGGTATGGTCACAGCACCTTCCCCTCCCCTAATTCCTTGCTCCTGCATTGGTAACATGTGGCATGGCGTGGTTGCCATGATTTTTTATCCATTCCTTTTCGTTTGTGGTAAATTTTAAGAAGTCATTGTCTACCGTTATTATTAAGTTACCATTCTAAAATATAAATCCCTATTCCGTTATATGTATGAACTAGTATCTTGGTTAAGCATGCTCTTATATCCAGTGTAATATTATGAGGTAATCAATTTCGAGGTATGCCCAATTCTCACTGGCTCTATGATGCTTGTTTTTCGTCCAACTTCTCCATTTTTAAGGCTGAAGAATGGGACAGGTGATAAATGATTTTCAGTGGAAATACCCTAATGGCTCTTCCTACAGTTTCGAGTCGACAAAGGTATAAGTTTGAAGGGTGATATGTGTAAAACTGAATCCTATCTTTGCGAATTCGAACCGTTATGTAACAATAATATTCGTTCTATCATGTCCTTTTCGTTAATAATAATTAGTCGGCGTAGTAAACTGATAATATTTTCGGAGGCCAGGATTCTAACTCTTCCTATGGCATAGTCTTTCAGTGGAATACAATTCCTCCCTTAATGTCGTGGCAGTAACAGCGTAAGGGTGATTCTAGACGTGATCGACCGTATACGACTGGTGGTGTGGTGATTTTGTAGTTTATTCACATTTGAACAGTACCGCACACATATTGGACAACAATAACATTGAGAGCATGTGGTGTACAATTAAACAAAAAAACAAAAAATACATATTTGTTCATTTATAAACCGCCAGATCCCTAAATTGACGTTTTGTATCAATTGGAAACTAATGTAACATAATTTTCCTCGAGGGATAACAAAAGCTTGATAAATATCGGTGTAACTTTCAACCTCCAGGCTATAAATTGGATATTCTATAGCGTAGAAACAAGTTCAAGGAAGCATGATGAAAGCGAGGCCTTACTCAATACACTTTCAAACTACTCTCTAACTCAAGTAGTCAACGAACTTTCTAGAGGAAATAAAGTATTAGACCTTTAAAGTATCAGTCATCCTAAAATAATTATGTACGTCGATATCCTCAAAGGAATTAGTGACGATAAAGTAATTTTTACGGCTTTGAAAACAACAGTTGAGTCCGCTGTAAAACATAAACGTAAAGTCTACTTTATGAAAAATGCGATTTTATTAAATTTGGAGAGACATTAGAAGCTTCATTCGCAGAATTAGTAGCGACATCAAAAGACGAGAACAACGAATGATCATAGAGATATTTTTGGAAATCCTAGGTACAGGAATCGATGTACGTATTCCACAAATTCAAACGTGAGAATAATGAACCTCGTTGGTATAACTACGAAATAAGGCGGTTGCTAGGGAGACAAACTTACAAACCGCAATCACCAAACTTAAATAGCAATTGTATTTTGTCAGGTAACTCAGCAACGGAACTCGCGGTGAGAGAAATGTATCTTGCTAACCCATCAACAACGAAGAGAATATTGCGTTAGGCTCTACGAAACTTCAGTAAAACGAATCTTGGTGAGTTACTAGATGAAAACCCAAATTCATTCTGGTCTTTGAGATAGAGCTCCAGGGCAAATCTTCGACGTTAGAGTCCTTATTAAATAAATCTGGCAAAACAGTCATCAACAGTATTGACTAAGTCAACCTATTTAACCACTACTTCGAAAATGTTTTCACAAAGGATGACAATGTACAAGATTAAGATATTCCTAATATTGATGAACCGATGGATGACGTAATTATTCAACTTGATGGAATAATTAAACAACTGCGTTCAGTTTAAAATAATAAGTTCCAAGTCCACAAGGAAAGCCTGCACATGTGCTCAAGGAGTTAGCGCTACAGATTGCACCATTCCTAGAAGTCAAATTAAGTAATTCATTATCCGAAGGCAAGGTACCACAAGATTGTAAAATTGCCAACGTCACATCGATATTTAAAAAAAGGAAACGACCATGATCCAGAAAATTATAGGCGTGTATAGTTAACATCCTTTAATGCAAGACTCTCGAACACGTTGTTGTTAGCAATATTATGACCTACCTGGATATAATATAATTATAACTTCTTTCATGACAGTCAGTACGGTTTTCTGGAAGGGTAGATCCTGCGAAACACAGTTTGCGCTCTTCCTTAATGACATCATAAAATCAGGTGAATCAAAAAAACAAATTGACGCGATATTCCCTGATTTCAGGAAAGCATTTGACATGGATCCCAACAAACAACTCGTATACGAATTGCAATCATGTGGTGTAAATGATGAATAGTGAATTGGATACGAAACTCTCTCAGTGATCTCCAACAAAGAGTAGTTATTGGTTAGAGTCACATACAGTGTTCCACTAGGAAGCGTGATCGGACCGTATATTCATTATTTTTATAAATGACTTTAGTTCACGAGTTAGCATTCACTAAAATAATTTACGAACGATATGGTCATCTTCAGGGAAAATTGCTAAGACGCGGACTCAGGAGTTATATCATTGGACTAAAACAACGTTCATTTGTGGTGTCAGGAGTTGGGGCTATGACTAAATCTTAGTAAATGCATTAGGTACTGCACATATCTTTCAGAAGTCATCACCATGACATAGTCATGAAAGACAAACGCCATTTCTACCCTGTGGGTGGAGTAAACATAAATTCCTCAGATAAAGTCAAATACCTTGGAATTTCCCTAACTTTAGATATGTTGTGGAGAACACACGCACAAAACATTGTAGAGACTCGGATTAATCAAGAGTATAATTGGAAGGACCTCGGATGAGGAAGTAATTGACAAGCGTTACTTCGCTCTCGTAAGGCCACACCTCAAACCCGCCGTGAGCATTTTGGACCCTGGACAGAAAAATTTAACCAAAGCAATAAATAAAATTAAAAGAAAAGCTGCGCGCTTCGTTAAAAACTGCTATGAGCGAACATGTTTCTCAGATTTTGGAGGGATTAGAGGGAGAGAAAAGATGTAGCCGCTAGAGACTCGGAGGCTGCGCACTAGACTTAAGTTGAGAAATTCAGAACTGGTGTGTTTCAGGGCAACGTAGTGAATATCATTTTGACGCCCCACTACATCCCTGTGTCCAACAGATGCGGAAAAGTATGAGAGACACATTGTCGAACAGTTGGGCACGAAAAGTCGATTTTTCGACGTATAATAAATGACCATTATAAAGCTGGAGCTCCACTAAAAACACACCCATAATGCATCTCGCTATTACACCTCTGAAATCAGCGTTTTATACGCCCAACTCAGCTGGTGTCCTAACGGCCCCTGCCATGCACCCATGCGGTGGCGCGCAGGGTAGTATGTAGATTGGATTGTGTTTTTTGGGGAGGTCACCGACAGCCAAGGTCATTTGTGCCATAGGGAACTGGTAAGGGAGGAAAGTGGATGGAAATTCGGAGACGGCATTAGCCTGCTCTTAACGAAAGGCGCCAAGAAGACCAAGTTGGGATCGATTTTCCTCTGAACAACAACCTCCTCTGCAGGGATTTGAACCCTAGCCGTCCGTATGATTAGCCTATACTCTAGCCATCACACCAACCCATATAGTATAAGTGGGATATCTTGCGCCTATGGTTACCAATTTGCTGCTGGGGACGATACATTTTTCTATTACCTGACTCATTGAGCACTGAATTGCTTGAAACCGGTCCGCTGCGAAGCAGAGAGACCGAGTGAATCCATATATCCTTCAGAGCGGCACCTGAACCTGGACGAGAATGCAAGTGACTTAAATCCACTCCGCTACGGTTCGATTCCGTGGCGACAGAGGGAAGGAGAATGTTGAGTAAGCTCGGGAGCTATGGGATAAGTATAACATTTGACTTGCGGTGCGATGAAAGGCAAAGGAGGGATGCTGTGAAGCTGAGGGAGACAAACGGGTACGTGTCAGAAATGTTAGGATGGGATAGAATATTTGTGTTAGATATTAAGAGAATGCAACAAAAGTGAAATGAGGGTGCATTGAGAGGTTACAAATGTGGAGAGGTTTGAGGAGGGAGCTTGCTCTTTAAGCGTGGAGATGATAGTAAATAGGACATCTTGGATGACGAACAAGTTGTGTGAGGGAGGGGTGGAATCAGAAGAGTTAGGTAAATACTAAGAAACTTAGAGGATAAATTTAGAGAAGAGCCAGCTCTAGAGTAAATTGAGGTAGAGACTGTCCAATCGTGTAATGTTTTTGGGTAGTGCTGAGGACGAACAAGTGATGAGCAAGCTTTGGAAGTGAGATATACCATAGTCTTATGGCATTTTGGGGCTTACGAAATGCTTTTTTTCAAGCAAATGGTATATATTTTTGCTTATTCACTACAATTACATCATCTGCTTCACGTAAATGATTGTTATTTTTTTCATTATCGTTATTCATAATTTGCTGTTTCTGCTAGCGTGACTAGCGCTACCTCTGTGAGATTATAGCGTTAAGAACTATGAATTACCATGTCATGAACCTGCTCTCACGTTGAAAATTCAGCCTGCCATCACACGAACCGTAGTACGTAAGATAGTAGTGTGAACAGGGTAATGTAGTACACTCCACTGAAGTCCACTCAGTGACCTCACCTAGCTATATTCCTTTTGAATTTATTCCTCCCTCCTCTCCCTTCCCCTTCATTGTTCTTCCCCCTCCTGGTTACCTTTCATCTCCTTTCTCCCCTCGCCAAAGTTATACCCTGCCTTACACACTTGCAGGGACAAGTACAAAGTGTATTTCGCCAATCAGTATCCATGTAGAAGCGTCAACCATTATCTAAACCAATGCTACGCCATTATTTCAGCAGTCAAAGCTAATCTAACTGAAATGGTCATTTTCTCCCATTCCTCAGTAGTGTCCTTACCCCACTCGTCCTTTTCCCTTCCCCTACGCTTATCTGGCTTAACCTTGTAGTTTCGCGACGGGCTCAGTGGAAGTAGTTTGCGGCGATCCTTGCTTGTACTCTGGATTTCTCCCTCTTCCTATAGTTTGCGTTTCCCCCTCGTTGCCCAACTAACTGCCCCATTTTGCCATATTCTGCCGCCTCCAATGCTCCGGGTCTTCCAGATTGGACTTTTAGTTTCATCAAGGTGGGGAATGTGTTTTTCCCGAGGATGGTGAGTGGGGTTTGGGAGGGGAAGTGTGCGATGGAGTCCATGCGTTGAACACATGTGTATTGTGCGCGGCGGTATCCCCACAGTGACTTGGGGACCGCGCTCGACCTCAGCGTTTTTTTGGGTGAATCATGAACGCTGTTGAATAACCTGCATCTCAGCTACCAGGCGAGCTATGGAAGTCCTCTAGGGTCGGGGAACGCGGGAGTTGAATGGAATATTGGGAGAAAATGACCATTTCAGTTAGATTAGCTTTGACTGCTGAAATAATGGCGTAGCATTGGTTTAGCTAATGGTTGACGCTTCTACATGGATACTGATTGGCAAAATCCACTTTGTACTTGTCCCTGCAAGCTTGCAGGGCAATGGATTACTATTCAATTGGCTATATGATATTTCTGGCCGGCTGCCGCTGGTAACCAAAACGAGTGACATTGATCTCACCTTTATAAAGTATTTAGCGAATGTTAGTTGGTAAACGTGATCAATAATATCACCGTCATGTACATCGTTATTACTTTACGATTTCCTTAATCTTCAACATAATTTTTTAAATCAGATGAGGCATTTTTAAAAGTTTCGTGTTGTATTAGTGAATAGCTCAAAGTCACTGAGGAAAATAAATATAATTATTTTATAGAGTAACAGTGACTGGTTTTATTGGTCATGATCCATGATTTACAGAGAACTGGTAGCAGCTAAATTTCAACATCTGAAAAAACTGAACTTTGTGTGCGGTTTAAGAACTTATCTGCTTTTGCAAGAAGAGGCGTGTTCCTGCTGTTCTGTTGCTGCATGGGCGGTGTTTTGTTTCCACTCCACTTGCAGCGCTCTTCATAGTGTACTGTCCACTATTGGACTTTGGAGTTGAGCTGAAAAGTCCAAGGATGACAGGTAGGATCGCATGATTGCATGTTTTCTAGTGATTTGTTACCTCTGTTCTCGACTCGCATGCTTCTGTCTCAAAGGGTAAGTGACGCTGCGCCGCGCCGGTTTGTACGTTCAAGGGTCTCATGTCAACGCTTGATGCTTCTCTTTGCTTTCCTTGCATTCGTGAGAATCCAGAAGTACTTCTCTCAGTCGACAGCTGCATAAATTCGGAACGTTGACGTCCTCTAAAGGGAAAATTTACCCATGGAGTACTTGAAGCAATCCTTGACTGCGCGCAGTACTTTTGCGCGTGCGTAATAACAACGTATGATTGGCAGTTTATTGCCTCCATTTACAGATGTAGTTAATTCATGTACAATTAGTTCCAAAGCTGTTAGTGCACATAGCGTTAGCTTCATTATTGGACCCGCTGGCGTTTGTCTTAGGCTATATTTGGGGTACTTGACGACACCTAATCAGTCGCTGTGTTTGGAGACGCCTATTGATGCGCTTCGGAAGCCGCCGACCTTGTTCAATTTGGAACATGCGTTCAATATATCACTCTGGTAAAAGTTGTGTAAACGACAAAATACTTCCTTGAAAACTCAAAAAGGTAATCTATTTGCATATGGACATGTGTAAGCCATAGATATAAATAATTAACTACTCCAGGTGCATAAAAATTTTAGTCCCTTGTTCCAAAACAGCGTCTTGGTGTCGTCACCGCACAATATCGTTTCCCTAATCTACATATATTTCAGTTTGAAGGATCAAATTATACTAGGTCCTCTAATATAGGTATTTATAAATAATTTTTCGTCATATTGCGAACTTCACAAGGAAATATGACCTATTCTTTTTTACTATACCGTTCTATGACGTCATTCCCCAGGATCCCGATGGCATAGTGTTTTTACGCCGCCTAGAGAGCGATATTTATAAGATTAACTGTTTCAATAATACAACATTATTCCAATGAAATTCGGGTCCCATATTGCCTATGGGGAGATCAATATTCAGGAGTCATTCCGAGAAAGGAAATTCTCTTTGCTCTTTAAGTACTATCCTATTAAAAAGAACAAGGGATATTGGTATTTGCTTCACCAAACCTTGTACTGGACGATGCTAAAAACCCTTTATTTGGTCCACTAATGAAAAAGTGGACTTAATGTAGGATTGGATTCTTTCCCGACGAATAAATAAAGTGAATTTTTCTCTGGAATGCAACCGGGTTAGGTTCTCCAAATCCTCTGGTGTTCCGGTGGGAGAATTTTCCATTGACTTCGGGGCTGTTGATGATAAATCAATGCTCAACAGCTCTGAAGACTAAGAAAGGTTTTCCACCGAAATATTAACGGGGATAGAGAAGCGGACCTAGTTGAAAGCCCGAGAGAAATTCAACGCAAATGGAACTGGTCTTTGTCGAACAATTGGGGGTATAGAAAACATCTAATTCTAAAATTGTGCGTATAATTTCACTCACCATCGTTATCGATAGCCTGCTCTCCTCCCAAAGAACATCAAACTTAACCTATGCTATTGGTTTCCTTCTTAATGTACAGATGGAATTTCCGTCCTTGAACGGATTTACATGTAACTTTGGATACGTGCTCTGACAGAGCATCAAAGTGACCCTTTGTCAGATCATGTATCCAAAGTTACATGTAAATTCGTTCGTGAAGGAAAATTCCATCAGTACATTAAGAAGGAAACCAATAGGAGAGGTTAAGTTTGATGTTCTTTGGGAGGAGAGCAGGCTTACTATAATGATGGTGAGTGAAATTATATTCACATACATAAATATGGTTGTAGAAAATTGCGCTTTTCCAATTCGTTTTTTTGACAATTCAATGCTATTTTAACCCACATTGTTTTGACACATCAGCTTTATCTCGTGAGGATTCAATTAGATATGTACATTGTACAGTGAATGTGAAATAATTACTTTCCTTTTGCTATAATAGTTGTTGACAGATATATTAGTGTTACGCCATGTAAAATATTTGAAATACTTGATTTTCACCAGCATGTATTTTGGATATCACGACGAAAAACATCAATAGCTCATATTATCGCATGCATTTGTTAATGTAACAATTTAAAATATAATTCTTGTGCCATTAGAATAACAGTGGATGGTAAGCTCAACCTCATTTTATGCGTAGACAGTTATAGTTAGATGTTTAAATAAATTTGGTCCTTTTATTAATCTTATATTTAAAAAATAATTATAATCTGCTTGCAAGGACTCAATATTTTTGCTTGATCCACCCTAATATTTCCCCGTGGCCGTGTGACACATGTTGGATTCCTCCTCTGGCGTAAACTTAACCCACACTCCACCATTCTATCCTTCCCTTTCATCTCACATAAGTGTATCGTCTTATCTGTCCCCCATTTTCATATTTAACTATATTCTGGTTCGGAATCTTACAAGCATGAGAAAATTACTTCAGAGCTGTCGAAACGTGTCGGTATTTAAGCTCATTGTTATGTGAGAACTGAAATAGGTATTTTCATTGTTACTGAGTACTCAGCTCCATCAAGTAGTCCCTGAGACCTGTTCAAACCGTTAAATCCAGATTCGTCTCGGAAGTGAAATCTAGAGGGTTTGAGTTTATTTGTTTAAGTGCATGTGATTATGCCGTTTCCTTTCCAGTCTCAATGTTTTGCATGTTATTTATTTGTGCTCAATATGGTCAAGGTTGTTCCGCGCCTGATATTTTATCATTTCCTCATATATCTGTGATGATCTGATTTTCTTCTATGGCCGAGCAGGGGAGCATGTAGCCCTCAGGCACAACGAATCTCCCCCATTTATAGAATATTTCTTTATCCCCCGTATTTTCTGAAATTCCGGTTTTGCCCCCTCAAAATATTTTATGTCAGCAGCCAATAATTAACGATTTTTGAGAGTCATGTTGGGCAACGCTTTTTAAGCATTCATAAGTACAAATGTACTGTATTTTTCCAATAATTTCCAAAAGCAGGGATATCACTTTTTCCACACCTGCGCCCCTTGGTGGCCCTATTTCCCTATTTCTTTAGGATCTAAAGGAATAAGCTCGCCTCACTTCAGCTGTTATTCTGCTTTTCTAACACCCCTCTGCACCACCAACTTCATGGGTATACTATAGGTCAGAAACCACTGCTATAAAGGACTGTTTCAAGGGGGTTATTGGTTTCAAGGGGGTTACAATAAGGGAGAGATTAGTTATATTTACTATAGTGATTTTTATTGAACTTCATTCAGGCTGCATTTATCTCTTTCTCAATTATAACTTACTAAAGCCAGACAAAGCTTAACACAAGTATGTCCAAACAACGGCCCCTTGTGGCCAATAGTGGTGCATCCGAAGTAAGTGTGGCCTAGGAAAACATTTTGTCAAGAATCTACCAAAGGCTCAGACAATTTAAGTCTTGATGCCATTGGTTTAACAAATTATGAGTTCTTCCTCATCCTTAAGTAAAAAAGCAAATTTTAAAAAAATCTGTACCACACTCAATGTAACTAAATGAACACCACCTTTATCATAGGTAATTCCACAACTTATTCGAGCGGAATGAGATCGCTGACTATCACAACATACTACTGCCTGCTTTGAACCCCTGTTTTTGTAGACAAATCTTTTATGACCCACTTGGCGCCATATTTTTGGCCCCACTTGTCGAGTAAACCCAAAATTTCATATCGAATTCGTCTTTACCGCTACTCGTTCCCAGATTCCTCAATTTCAGTGATTGTAGCGAAAAGCGAAATTTTTGACTGATTGATAAGGTTGTATGTCCTCAGTTTGGAACACCTCGTTCATTTACTGCCAACAAAATTACTCTTGAGAGGGCGCTCTATAGCAGAATCACTTCAAAGCGTTGTGTCAGAAGGTGAAAAGGGAAGCGGTAAATGCGGGAATTTACATAAGGATATAGCATTCGTCTACATCTACATACTACCCTGCGAGATGCCAAATTGGTGTGTGGCGGGGGGAGTTAGGACACCAAACTTGTGAAGATGTAAGGGATAAGGTTTTGGGAGGTGAAATGGTGACGTGTATTATGGAAGCATTGGTACGAGAGGTATAATCGATGCATTATTCCGCAGTCGTTCACAGAATAAGTAGCGCAGTTCATGGACTGATCATTCATTTTAGCTGATACCGATGCTCATTTATACTCATGAATGACTGTAGTATGATTGAAAGGAGTCTTTTCTACGATTAAGTATGTCTGAATGAATGATAAATCTAATCATTTTGTTCATATTGCTTAAAAAATGCTGCTTTCACCGGCGACGTGCATTAGCATTTAACAAAATAATTATCAAGCCACTTAATGTGCAGATAAGTGGGCGAAGATGATAGACGTTTTCGGCGTAAATCTAGCTCACAACGACGCCATTTCCTCTGAAATCATTTATATTGGTTTCATTTACGGAAATAAATTTCAAATAACGAAAAAATATGCGTGAGTATGCTTTATTTTGTGTTTTTCTATTGAGGGGTACCTGTTGTTTATATAAGGATTTTCGCGAAATAGCACTGAATGAAAATTTTTATATGATCAATAAAAATCATAATTTTCCCCATTTTGTTTATAATTACTTGTATTAAGAACTATGCCATTTCTGTTTCGATGTGAGCATTAGATATCGTGGGAAGATATGGTTTTTACGTGTATATGAAATGTATCTGATGATGAGATGAGAAACCTTTGATCTTTAGAGCCATGATATGAAGTATAAAAAAATTGAAATTATTAGATAGTCAAAGCACGTTGAATCGTAGGTTTTTACGCATCAAAACATATTCGTAGGATTATTTTTATTATACTTTTTATATGGGAAAGAAATGAATATATCGGGTCATTGATGATCGAGTTTCATGGGGAAGCCTTGTAGCTTCACTGGAATCCTGAATACTGAGATCAAAGGGACGTCAAATGGCCTATGATGCCCTTAGGGAAGAAACATCTGCGGAGTAGCGGCTTTCACGTGAAAGGGGTTGAGTCGGGAATGTTTGTGAGTGAGCTGGTAAGCGAGGGTTAAAGGAGAGAAAGGGTGAAGGGTCACGCGAGCGCCGTTAGTTAAAGGGTTAAGGGCTCGTTGGATATTTTGAGTGAGCTAGATGGGGAATTGAGTCGTAAAAGATTGAGACGATGTAGGGTGTAAATGCATCGAGAGAAAACGCCCCGAACATCTTTAGACACGACTTGATGTGCGCACTGATAGCTTGGAGAGGATTTGAAATGTACAACTTCCTATTTGCCTTTGTAGAAACGCTTCGTCATAAAGATTAATGCAAAGAACTTTTTCACACTATCTTATCGCAACATAGACCATGGTTATAGATTTTAATCTCATTGCCATATCTCAGGTATGATGTCAGAAACGAGAATAGATTTATATGCCATTTTTAGTACTTAAATTCCTTATTGAGCTGAGCGTGTTGTGTACAAATTAAAAAAATATTCTGTGAATGTACAAAATATTCTTTATAGTTATTTCTCGTAGACACCAACGTTCCAATCTCTTTAACGAACAAATATATTCTAGTGAATTCCGTTTTCCTATTCCTGGTGTATCAGCTTTAGAGTTATCATTTGGGGATCTATTCTTTAAAAAATTAAACTTCAAACAGACGCGGACTTTTAAACAGCTAATGGAAAGACAGGGCTAGAAGCGATAGAGCTTCTGAGGCTAAGATCTAATATGACTAGAAAAATGGGAATAAGCGAGTTTTGGAGGGTCTCGGATGATAGTAGTTTTGCCCTTAAAGTAGTACGAGCGAGATAGTTCCCTATTCATAGAAGAGACCATATTCGAATTATACGTTTTAATTTCACCAGCTTTAGGACACATGAATTAAATTTTGTATTATTAATGGTGCAATAATATAGTTTTACATGACAGAAATTGTGAGTATTTCAATGAAAATATGTATATAAGTCTTTAACTCGACTCATTTTTGTCACGCGGTACGTTTGAAACTCCATCAAAACGGAAGGTTTATTGTGATCCCGACGAATTTACTGCGGTGACAATATGATTAATTTTCAAAAATCGTCAAGAAAACAAGCAAATTACACACTGTTGATATTTTACGAATGCTAGGGTGTAGGAAATGCCTCATTTGTTAAATAAGGTCTCTCTGGAGTGCATACACGTGCCATGTCCCATGTAAAAGGGCTAGTATTTTCTGGAAAATGTCTCAGAAAGTAATGCGGTGTAAGGGGTTGAATTTTTTATATCAATGGAAGGGTGATATATTTTTCTTTAAAATGAGACCGTATTCATTGATTTCTAGGTAAAATGATATTTCGCTCAAACTACCTTAGAAAAGCAGAACTCTTAGATGGTAAGATATTAGATGGATCCACTTTAGAATAGAAAGGAATTTTGAATAAAAATAAATGTTAAATATAAAGGAATGAATGATACCCCCTACCGTTCGCCTATGCAGTGGTGTGTAGGGTCATATGTGGGTGTGACTTACTACCGTGTAGTCGATCATTTTTGCAATTCAGTGCGTTTTTGCGCATGAAATTGTTTTTATTTGAGTACATTTTCAAACTTACATAAAAAGTTATGAATCGTGTCTGAAATCTCTACGGGTGGTTATCTACCAACATTTATGTTTTTAGTCCGTAAAAATGACCAGTCTGAGAAAATAAGTCATTTTAGACGCTACTCGATTAGCATATCAGTGCCAAGTTTCACCCTTATATATTATATGGTATCTAGTGGTCTCATTGTGTGGCTCTAGTTCAGGGAAAAACTAGACAGGAAATATTTGTATGCATATGGACAAATTTCATCTTATAGGTATCCTTTTGAAGTAGAAAAGTCTTGGAGATTATTGAGGCACACAGCATCACGTCAATCGGTATCCTTCTTACTAGCTGAAGGATGTTCGATTAAGAATACTATTTTACGTCAAAAGTACGCTTGAATAATTTATGTCATCTGGAGTTTTGCGGCTCCCGGTAAGTTTCACCGGCCTGAAAATTTCTCGTAATTTTTTTTAGCCATTTTAAAACGCTTCGTTCCAATGGTATCACCAACTTTCATTCTTCAAGATGAGTTAAGTAATCTAGGGAAAAACTGTTTGAAATTGAGGAAAAACACTGTCTTTTTAGTGAACTCTTTTGATCCAGTTCTTCATGAAAACCTTTTCTGATTGGTTTTTACTTTTGATTACTCCCCTATCCTCCCGAGCGATAGCCGTCTCCATCTATTTCTCCTTCCCTGTTCAACTTCTAGCAAAAGAAAGTGGTCTACATTATATTCAGGCAGATGATAACTTGTGTACTTCAGTAATTCTGATCCAATACTGATATTTTCCATTTCGTTACTGTTACATTGATTTTAAGTAAATGATGAACATTGTAGAATTATTGCATATGTTTTCGTAGACAAAGAAGGTTCAATCATCGCCAGTAGTACTCAATTCAAAGATCGGATAGGAGCCCCACACAATCAAGCTATCATATTTTCAAATTAGCTCGCAAGTCCTTCATAATTCCTCATATTGACATGTGTAACATAATGTATTTTATACATGAGAGTCATTCATTGTAGGTATATTCTAAATTTCTAAGAATATTTGGCTCATTTCTAAGAAGTATTTAGCTCATTACATATTTCAAGGCTGCTTAGCTATCATTATAATCGGCTGCCTAAGATAAGTTTGCTGTAGCTCTCCATTACTCTCTTCTGTCCACTTATTGCTTTAATTCTGCATAATTCTTTTAATTTTACATTCCCAATAATTTTCCTGATGTGTTGCTATTTGGTCTATCTCTGTAATTCTTCCCGTTTCTCTCTCCGTCTCTGGTATTCTTTGGGCTGTTGCGTTGCTAATTGAACTCAATAATTTGTTTCTTATTACCACGGTAAAAAATCGTACACCCGACCTTAATTCTGATACCACATGAGACTTGAAGTAACCGGGTCAAATTGTCCGCACTCTTATTATATGTCTAGAAGTTTACTCTTATTATTGCTGTGAAAAGATGATGAAAATAAATCGCCTTACTCAAATGTCCAATTCGTCTTTGCTTCTTAATTTCTCCTCACGATTAAGTGAACATCTCAATTTTATAGTCAGATAAATTTTGCTCTGAAAAAGTCTGCTTTCCTATTATTTACAAAAAAGTGTCTCGTTTGAGGGAGGCAGACAAATTTGGAGATGTGGCTAGAAATGTGGAAACATTCGAAGTGCATCTCTTTTGTATAGCTTTAGTTCCGTTCTATGAGAGGCAAATATTCGCTCTGTGATCTCAGTCGGTAGTGAAGAGGGGGAGACAGAGAAACGAGGGAAATAATAGCGCACTGGTCTCCGGAAGACTCACAGACACACACAGGGGGACTAGTTTGACGTGGGGATGACCCTTTTTCTTTTGAAGATTTCCCCCTCTGGTTGCCCGGGGAGACCTCGTTCCAATTTTCCCTGGCTCCTGATGCGATGTCTGGACTGACAAGGGGTATTACTTTTTGAAACTCTCGTCGCATTTGCCATTGTTCTGCAGCTGCAAGGGCAGAATGGATTCGGCTGGCAAAATAAGGTACGACGACGCGAGGTACCAACCTGATTACCTTTTAATTACTTCATTATCTTGACGAGACCGAGGTTCTTTATTTCGTAATTTTCCGTACATACCTGTATGGCGTGGAATGGCGATGTGAATGGTTAATACTTGCCCAAACATATTCTCCATTAGACCTCATTGAGATAGGCAGGTATGCGGTTGAACAAAGAAGGCACTGTGGACGTATTTAAGGGAACAAAGTGCCGTAGTTTTTTCCGCTGTTTTTTTAGCTTGTACTTTTTGTTTTACCGGCAGTATTTTACTATGATAGTTGTTCCCAAACATAGATGGCATTTCCTCAGTAAGTATGGCTCTTGGTTACTTGATATACTCCAAAATATAGGTGATAGTTGACTTGCGTATTAAAAAACTATTGCAAAATTCATAGTTACATTTTTAAATACTTTATACAAGATGTCAGTGGGGAGACGTCATGCACATAAACCATTGGTGAAACGAATTATTAGAATATGGAATCATTAAGAATGAATAAGAATGTTCTTAGTATTTTTCTAAATGCCTTTTAACTCCAAACAAAATGTAATTTGTTACTGTTATGTTGAAATCAGTTTTAAAAACTAAATATGACAATGGCATTTAGTGGAATTAATAGGAACCTAAGTAACTTTTTAAGTTAACATTTATGCTTGGATTTGCCATAAGAATGTTTTATCATATTAGTATGATTGAATCGTCTTTATCCGGCAAATATGTCCATTATCAAAATTTGTTTCAGAGAGTGCCTTAATTACGTAAATGTTTTTGTCCTTCCTTTTAAGATAATTTTTAAGTTACTTAATTTGTCACCTGACGTATCCAGTCGTTAATAAGTCGTATTGTACCTAAAATAAGCACTTGCGGAAAAGTGTGTATATTTTTACTTGGGGGAATTTTACTTTTCTTGATAGCTGTTAAAGTCTCACTGTTTAATGTCGATACACAGCGTGTGACAAAAGCGTGACTTGATTGCTTGCCTATTGTATGAACGATGACGGTTCCTCGATTGCACTTCAGAGTTTGGCTTTTTCCATTTCTGCGCTAGACTTCGGTGATTGGGTCGGGCGAACCAAATGGGTCTCTCAGGGACGCGAAACCCACTCTAGGAATAGTGCACATGACCTGTCCGATTCGTGTAATCCTGGACAGTGTGGCGTATGAACGGCTTCTGAAACTGCCACCTACGGTTCGATGACAAACAGTAATGCTTTGAAAGCCTCATCATGGGAAGTGGACACCGCTGAGGCGATGTCCACGTATGTCTTCCGTAAGCGTGGCTGTTATAATTATCCTGTGGGTACATCCGTGGTGGTTGCATTCGCCCTCATTTTGTGGAGCTTCAATCATTGTGTGACAGTGACGCGGGAGGAAATGTTTGCGATTCGAAATTATTACCTTTCCGCGAGATTCTTTGCAGGTCTTCTGAAGGTATTGATAAAGCTGTAAATTTTATAATTTTATGTAACGCTTATTCGTTATCTTCATGAGAAGTTTAATAAGTTTTCAAAATAAAAGCTATTGGATAATCTATTGCGTGAATTATAGTGTCTAGTTGCTTATTATTATCCGCAGGATGCGTGTGAAATACTTAGTTTTGGAAGAAATTTTAATAATACTTAACTTACCTAAGATTTGATTAGATTCAACGGTAGGTCTTATAATATAATTATGTTGTTAAATGCTGTTATTCAGTTTTATCGCGGTTCGTTGATGTTAATTTTGTTTTGTACATAGCCATAGGTCGAAACGAATATCAATACAGTGCTCGCTAATTTTATATTAGTTTTGTTAAACACATGTACAAATAAGTACAGGTATAAGGAATTCGAACGAAATTAAATCAATCAAATTTTGGGAAGCTTAAATTGCGTTGTAAATTATTTTCTTTGATGGAGGAAATGTGACTTTAACCTTACCTTGCAATTAACATGTACCCAAAAGTTTCATGGATTTTCAAAAAATACCCACAAAAATTGCAAATGGCGAATTTTTATGAAATACGAGAACATTTAAATACTTTGAAATAGTTTCTTAGGAAAATAATTAATCGCATATATGTATTTGAAATATATTGTGATATCGTCTAATAGAAGCAAAAAAAGGTGAGTTGTTGACGAAATTGTTACAATTAAAGAGCTGTTGATTTCGATGGAAAATGTTCCTACTTGCCTCTGTTTCTGATCATTTCACACATTTGATTGATGCACGTTTTAACCTCATCCTTGTGAGGGGTACTCGAGGAAGAATTTTTTCGTTCTGCCATTTAGCCGTTGTTTTCGCGTGTTTGGTGGAGCATATGTTTCTCACGGGAGTTCCATTTCGACATTTTCACCCGTTTCTGTTCGCGTTCATTATCCAGCAGCCGTGGGATTTCCCCCTCAACAGTTTGAGCGGCAAGTGGAATTGGAACATAAAATGGCGAAGGCGACGCTGGCGGAAGGCGATGTATAGGTGGCTGCAGAATTCGTCACGAGTGGATTAACTCTCAGCTACGGGACTAGCCGTATACGGCGAGAAGTGAGGCGATGAAGTTCGTCTCTAAATAAGGCACTGAATGCATCTCGACTCCACACCTGAGACCCTGTGCCACTAGGCCTCGCTAATAGGCAAAAGGATCGCGTGTCCTTTGTCATTTACGGCGGGCTTTTCATTTTGAATGAGACGTGACTTCCCTCGAGTCGTTTCCCACGTTTCTGTCTTGAAGGCGGAATTCCGTGAAAACTAAATGAAATGCCGCATAATCCTGGCCTTATTAGTAGTGTTGTGACAAAGTATAATTCCATTTCATGATTTAAAATGGTACTCAGGCTTCTGTACTCCATGCTGTAATATCCCCCGGTTCTGTTGCCTTGAATTTCTAACGATGGCCGAATTTAATTATGGAAATGATTTCAAGCGTATTTTGCTGTCGTTATGGAATACGTTTTGTAGCAAGGAAAGAATATTTCTCTTAATTTTAAGGCATTATCTTGAGAGAAATATTATTAATTATGCCATTTTCTACTTTTGTTGGTATTACAGCGTTTTATAGTCATTCGTTTTTACCATACATGTGTTATATTTTGTTTGGTTTGGTGTTTAAAATTCTTTTCAGTGAACCTTCCAAGATGGGTATATTCCCAAAACTGGAGCTTCTTAACTCATTTTTCTCATTCACTCCGTTATTCAGAGGTGGGCTTTCTTTCAAATCATACCCGTGAGAGTCGAACAATGCCATTCTTTACCTGTTATCAGCATGTTGAATTCTCACCTCCATTCACCACTCATAAGTTTTAGATTTGTCTTTCTACATCGTAGAAAGATCAGTAGGTGAAATTTTAGCAATGTAAATCCATTTAGTTTTTAAATGGTGGAATTTGAGTTCCGCTCTATTTTGCCGACTAATGCATTCAGCGCATTAGTAGTCAGTAGCATTTTTAATGAATTTACTTCGTTATTAGTAATAGAAAAGGGACCGAGGGAGCGTAGTACGGAGGAAAATGGCTTGGTAATTCAGTGGAATGGTTAAATAAACGTTATATTATACTGAAGTCAGCCTAATAGTTTGTATGCCCAGTGATGATATTTAAAGTGCCAGTTATTGAAGGTAAATGCTATAATATAAATACTGAAGGATATCATCCTTAGACCTTTGAGGGAAGACATGTTATATAATTATTTTTTCTTTTGTATTTTAATGCGAAGCTCCTGTGTATTTTATTGTACTTCATGGATTCTTAAACTTCATGTCATGTCATTATTTCGTATGTTAGTTTGAAAATTTCCTTAAATGCGGAATATTATAGCCCTGGATGCAAGGAATAATATACAATGGTGAAGAAAAATGCGAAGGGCAATGATACATTATGAATATGTCATACGTCCGAAAGGATGATGAGTGTCTGTATAAATCATGTCCATGTGAATTTACACTACTCGCTTGTTAGCAGTTTGCTCCATGATTACTTTGGGAACCGAGGGCTAAAATATATCCAAGCATAGCAGTAAACGATATATTTACTTTAATTACGTCGTTTTTTATTTTTGTATTTTTTTAAATATAGGCATATAGGCGTGTATATTTTTAGAATTTCACATGTTGTGAATTTCAGTCTAAATTTCGCCGTCTCCTATATCTGCTAAAGTGAAATGAAAAGAATTCCCTTTTAGCAAATTGAAGGCTTCTTCCCATGTAATGTAACTGCTTTATGCTGGAAGTTGCTCGCGTTTTCACAGCTAATAATGATTGAAAGTGCTGGTCATCCTTAAGTGGGAAAAAGTACGCATTTTGCTTATCATTAAGTCTTCTCTCATTCAATTTTTTAGGAAAAGGCATATTTTTGTTTATTTACTTGAGGCATTCTCTAAAAGATTATGAAAGGCAGTTTAAGCTATAATTTTGAAAATTGATTGATGTTATTACTCTATTATATCAAAATACTGTGCCATAATTTCTTCATAAAATGTGCTGTTGTCGGTTTTTTCGGCTAATCCCTATTTTACGGGTATATTGGCGTAAAAATATTTTTTCCTCATACTAAATCTCACGACCATTTGCACCCAAAGTGATGTGTTGCCTCACCAATACTCTACTCATTGTCCTCATCATTTTCACAATTGGCATTTCAATGATTTTCTTGGACTGTTTCAAGAATCGGTTTTGATGCCCCGTTGATTGCTTAAAATGACATCATCTTTATCTATTACTTTTGGTTTCTACCACTAAATACACATCTTTTATTTTTCTGTTCCCTTTGATTCATTATGCTTAGCCCTGGTTTTTAGCCTTAGTTATTACTTTATTTTCAAATTTTCTTGTGCTTCTCTCGGATTTTGGGTAAATACGTTTCAGCTCACTACAGAATGCTTGATATTTTTATAGTCATATAAGGTTTACTTTTTTGCGATCAGTGTATAATGCTAACACTTTATTTGTGAAATAATAGCTTTTGTTGTCTTTAATTATGTAGCTTTACTTGTCGATTTGTACGTTCTCCCTTAGCTGACACTAGCATAGAACTATTTAAATGAAAAATTAACCTACACATATTCGTGCATCGGAGAAAATCTATCGACACATGATTAAATCAATTTATATTCCACGGATAACCTAAGGCAGTTTTAGCCATCTTTTCCTCAGGAAGCCTCCTATTGAATGACTAATGATAGAGGGGCTCTCACTTCCCTTCATCAAGGGCCCGAAGGAAATCGCTTTCTCTCTCGAGTCCGAGCTAAATCACGTAGCGCCAAGCCCTTTAACCGGAACGCACGCAATCGTGAGCCCGCGTACCTAAATCACTATGTATGCGACGCGTATACATGCAATACTTACGTACATGTGCGACTGCCAGCCATTGCATACCGCCTGCCTCGCATCTCACGCTCATTCGGGCCTCAGAGAGCGAAGTCTGAAGCGGCTTAATCTCCCCGCTTAACGCTCTAGGAGGGGAGTGAGAGGGTGGGCTTAAGTGGGTCTGATAATTCCTCACCTGCGCCCCATTCGCCACAAATAACGCTTCCTCCTTATCGGCGGTTAGGAAGGGGAAAAAATGGTGATTAGAAATCCTAAACTTTTGAGTGAAATGAATTACGCCCGAACCATATACATCGACGAATGGTCTGGAGGGAATGATTGAGAAGCCCATATTGCTCGCCTACAACCTATCTTGTGATTTGGGGAAGTCGGTCCTCAAGGCTGTCGAAAACCCGCTTCCCTTTTTCATGGTTTGCTAAGCTTTTTTTCTACTGAATAAAATATGTTAGGAGTTGACATGTAACAAATCTATTAACCCTCTGCAACTCATTTTTGGTTTCTTCTGCAAGAAACATAGAATGTAACATAGACATCCATTCACTTTTACATTAAAATTAACTATTTATTAAAGATGATTAAACATTTATTTTCGGAAAAAGGTACTCGCACTCAAAAGTTACAATGTTAATAATGGGTAATGAAGTGTAAATAGAGAATAAATACATGTTTATATGATATGTTACCTCCAGGTCACAGTGGTTATTGTGGGTTAAGTTAATCTAAAGAATGAGCCTCATTCGTAATTTGCGTCTCTTTGAAAAATGCCTCGCGTTTTAACGTTTTCACGTCCCCATACCATGGAGGCTATATCAATTCTTAACAAGTTCCGTTTAATATAAATAACTTGTGAAATTTGAAGGGTATTTGAAGGTAGAAAGGTGAAAAAGGTGACTATTTATTCCTTGGGAGAGGGAGGGGTCTGCTCTTTTGAGAGGAGTGGTATGGGTGTAGCTAAGTGTGTTAGTGTAACTGGCGCGAATAAAGGGTGGGGAATTTAAGTGAATGAATAAGGCGAAGGATTTAAAAATACTTGGTCATTTGATAAAATTTGTTGCAGTATTTTTAATTTTTGTTCAACATCAAATCTTCTCTACAGCGTGCATGACCTCTGGCACGAAAGTTGAAAAATTTCCTCTTCAAGCAGGTTTTTTTGCCTTGTCGCTGTGTCTAAATACTTTTCGTGTTCTCAGCTGAAAATGACCATTTCATATGAATCTTATCAGGCAACAATTTGAATTGAAGCACCAAATAGCATGCTTTTACGAGCTGGATATTTCCGAAGTGAAAAATCCACCGATCAATGCAAAGTATTATCCATGCATAACATAAAATAAATCCTGGTAAATCGATGTTGATAAACTTTTTTTTCCAGGTTAAATATATTGAATTTAAAATTATTGCTCAGCACAACGATGAGAACACAAGAGCATATAGCACAACGGTATATTTACTAAAGCATCGTGCAAGACATTGCTAGCTATTCTGGGAATGATTGTGAATCCAACTGATACTTCACAGAAAACTTACTACTCTTCAGAACAAATTTTCTAAAACCTTCTCATAGCAAAATAAAGTCTCTAAAATATGAACCGTTGAGTGGAACAACACATGAATAAAAAATCTTGATAGTTTGGAGTATAATTGAAAACAATATTATCATTATCTCCTAACGGGTGACGGAGTTGGGATCTACGTGTTTGTTTTAAATTTGATCAGACAGTGGGTAAGTTAATAGCAATTAATTCCTTCGCTTTCGCGTGATGTGTGTTTCATTTTAAAATGCCTATCTAATTCACATGAGTATGTATGTGTGTGTATGTATATATATATATATATATATATATATATATATATATATATATATATATATATATATATATATATATATATATATATATACATATACATAAAAGTTTGCCAGAGGAAGGCAGACGACAAACACAGAAAACAAAAAAATGATGAACACACTTACAAAGTTTCTTGATATTTCGGTGCCACTAGCACCTTGGTCGCAAGAGCGAAGACTGAGAAGGAAGCTTCCTTCTCAGTCTTCGCTCTTGCGACCAAGGTGCTAGTGACACCGAAATATCAAGAAACTTTGTAAGTGTGTTCATCATTTTTTTGTTTTCTGTGTTTGTCGTCTGCCTTCCTCTGGCAAACTTTTATATATTCGTCACTTAAGTGATCCTAAGTGCAGTTATATATATATACATATATATATATATATATAGATGTATATCGTGATGATTTAAAATACTTGTTATTGGTGCTTCATAGTAAATTAATTTTCATTAGTATGAAAAAAGACATAAGGTCGAGTATTTTTGCGTCTTTTATTCTTAGTTATACATAATCAATGGCTATTAATTACAGTATTAATAGAATTGATTACAAATTCAATTTTGGATTAGATTTGCTTTTGTTTCAGAACGTTCGAATGTGAGATGATGCTATTCTTATTCAATTTACGCGTTTTAAATTCTAAGTTTTAATGAATTAAGGTGTGCAATGATTCGCGAAATCAAATGAGTTTAAAAATTAATACCAGTTGTATGTTAATATATATTTAGGTTATAATTCTGTCCTTGTCCCTCGTAATCACTGGAATGGACAACAGTATATGGTGAGAGCTAATTATACTTTTTCTCACGCAACTGTCCGTCTACGTGTCAAATACAATTGCGAACAAAAATATACCTATCTCGAAATCAACGATCTAGCCTTGTATCTATGGTGGCTCATGACAGTTGTTTATCTGGCTTAATTAAGTAAGCATGCATTTCAAGTACGTATCTGTACTCCAGCGTAAATCATGTTCGCCTTATTTGCGTTCTTATTATCCTGATTTTATCTAAATATATTGTAGGAAACTTTGTCCATTCTTCCTGCCAAATGACGCTCAATGATTTGTTGAAAAGTTAATATTCTTATTAAATATGAAATGCCCTTTTGAATGTACATATTTATGACCTTTTATTATTTTCGAAGTTCATAAAAAATTTCAATCAAAATCGGGTTAATACGATTGTGTTTTAATATTCATAACGACATGTGTTATTTAAAAATATATAACGGTCGATGTAATTGTACCCCTATATTTTAACCAATTTAAGTAAAAATGCATGATCAGGCCGAGAAAGCTTGAGGAGCAGGATAGATGGAAACTAATGGCGTTCTGCGGTAAAAGTTAACATATACTTGTTTCGTGGAGTGATTATGTTAAATAGTGCACCGAACTCCAGTCATAGTTGTAGGTATATCTTAGCACTAAATTTTTATATTTGCCGTTAATTTTCCACGGTACGATGTGACTCTTTGCTCAGAACTGCTTGCACATCCTTTATTGTTGCATGTCACTTGTGAGATAAATAATAAGGTTATGAACCATCGGTATTTCGCTAGTGTTATGAAAGTTTGTAATGCGTACCCTGTTTTTAGTATAACCGGTTTTCAGTGTAGATGTAGCGAATTTAAAGATGGACTCTACATACTCTAAGAGAATCATTCTACATAAAGCAAATCATAGAAACTACGTGTGAATCGAGATATCTACATCTTCATACTACCTTGCGAGCCGCCATGTAGGCGTGTTACAGTGGTGTTAGAATACCAATCGCCTGAAGGTGTAAAGCGTAAGGTTTTGGGATATGAAGTGGTGAAGTGTTTTGCGTTTTTTTTACGGGATGTATACTATTATTTGTAATATGTTTTATCCAAAAGTGAATGATGATGAATTTAACTGAATCTATAGCTTTCCCACCTGATGTTATTTAAAGATATTAATTAAGCTGGATATGGAACATTTTTAGTGCTGTGAAGCAGGCATTCCTTAATTGAATGCAGAATGGGGTGGAACATCTCTCAGCCAACCGAAGTCCTTTTCTTTTTATTTTATTTAGCCGTTTTATTCTTCCCATTTGGAGGTTTAAGCAATTGGAGAAAGCTAGGTAAAATTTTGGGATATGTACCTAACTCGAAATAATTACATACTTGTTGTTATAAATTTCTCTCAAGGAGAGAAAGTTCATCAAAACGTGTTTTGCTATTAAAAAATCTGTTTTTCCATAAATATAACTGACTATCATATCATCTCCTTTATATTTGATTAGCATCCATCATAAAGGTACTTTAAGTAGGAGGAATCCCATTTTAGGGATGTTTTCCTCTTTAATTCCAAAGGGCGCAAAAAAAGGAATGGCCAATACTATCACTACCATTCACGTTGGCATCAGATGTAACTTGGGCCCTTGTGAGGTATTGATGATGATAATCACTGAGTAGTTTATGTTGTTTATTTCATTGATAATCGTATCCTCATGCAATTTTTATGTATTGTTTGTATTGGGTTGTATACTTAAGTACTTATACTTCAGGTATTATCCAGAAATGTTAAATTTACGCAAGCAAATATTCGAGACACCAGGGGGTCGAATATGGAAGATATTGCTCAAACTTTTGAAAATATCGCCCATTTTTAAATCACCTGCAGTTTAAAAAAAGATAGATGGTTGATATAAATCCATTAGAATTTCAAAATTAAATTCCTCAAAAATTTAGTTACCACGCAAGCAACTTATTATCTTCTCAATTATAATTGCATTCTGAAGTAAAATACCAGATATTGCATACTGGTATGAGGCAAAATGGAAATGTATTTGTTTCCATAGTTTATTAATACTAATGTTATACATGTGCCATTGATTGTTAAGGGGAATGTGGAAGATAGTCGCTTGTGGATGAGGAAGGTTGTACGCTTCCTGAAATTGATGAAGAGAGGTAGGACACATAAAATGTGAAGAGCTTATGAAGTTGAGTGGAGAGAAAGGGCCCAGAAGCATATGGAATGATGATTGGCGAGGTAAAGGTTATCTTATCTCCTTCTACACCAGTCTTTACTGGTAGATAATCTGTGGTAAAATTATAAATAGCTAAATACAGCAGTCTGAGATGATAAGGGTGATTAAAATGCGATGTGTGACATAATAAGCAGAAGGCTTAATTTTTATGCTCTGTATGCGCACCAGGAAAAATTCTCCTTCTCCCGATTTATTCTCTCAGAGGCATTTTATCTGTGGATTTAGTTTCCTAGAATCCTGCGACTGATCCTTGTGAGATCATTGTGAGAATCCATTTAGCCCCGAGTTCAGGCAATTGAGCTCTTGCAATAATCGTCCTTTTGTTCCCACCAGTGGAACGCGAATGTTAATTGACCTCGCCGCTTGTGGATCGTTTAAGAGAAAACGTTGCAATTTGTCGACACTGAAGCGGAGATGCTCTCACGGGAAAATCGAGAAGGAGATGGAGGAAATTCTTCATACGATACGAAACCCGGCCGTGAAAACGTGAAAATGCTAGCTAAGACTGGCCGAAGTTCTTCATTTAGCCGACACGACACCGGCACTAATTTGCTTAATGCCAAATTCGGGAGATGCCCTGGATTTATTTACGTTGACTTACGTTACCAAAATATTAGATTATTATATCGGAAGCCGAATTGATATGCACGAAACAGTAAAAGGTCTAAGGTAATCAGAGGCGCGTTTGTTGTTAACGTGTTACTATCGATTATTTGTGTCGAAAATATTTGTAAAAAGTTTTAATTTTTCCTTCGGTAATAGGATCACGTTTTTAAATACAAAATTTGAGCAAAAACGTAAAATATAAAGAAATTATGTGGCCTTGCGTTTTGTGAACCTATATGATGATTACCGAACTTTTCTCCTTTGCTCTTCGTTCCAGGCGCGTAGCCAGGGGGAGGTTTGGAGGTTAAAACCCCCACCCGAAATTCTTCGACGGGGAGGAAAAAGAGAAAATAAGAGAGGAAGGGAAAAGGAGAAAAATAGAGGAGAAAAGAAGTGAAGGGGGAGAGAGAGTGTATTGTAACAAACATTTAACACTTTCTTTCGCTTGACCTTAATAATTCTTTCGTAATCTTTCGCTTCAAAGTTCGCTCGAGCAAACTACATGCATGTGTGGAATTATATATTATTCTTCGCAATACAGTCTATACAATTCGCTATACAATTATACTTCGCTATGCAGCGAGTCTTTTAGTTTTTAGCCCTGTCGTACGTCCAAGCGCGGCGCATCCGTAGCGTATCGTGGCTGGTAGTGAGTGGTAGCTTCTTGCCGTGGACGGGGCCCTAGGAACACTGGGATTTTCTTCACCCACAATCAAACATGGGTGGTCTCGTCTCGACTGCAATCTTCGGAACTTTGAGGATATTTTTTTCAGCACAATTTTGCAGATGTAGGCGACAGTGTTTCGATGTAGTGACTGGGTATCAAGTTGACGAAAAAAGGGCGCGGAAAACGGAAAAGCATCTAGCCGATTACAAGTCGTGTGGTCGTTTAAGGGGCGGACCCGCCGCCTGCCATGTGGGAAATGCTTCAACGGGAGCCCTCGTTGTGTCTGATAAAAGGGAGACTTCGTCTCGATGAAAGGACAAGGGTACAAAAATAAACTCGGAATGATTATAATTACAAAATAAGATCAGGGTCTAATATTCACACACAGGAAACTGATGACATTGAAGGGCTTACATAGTAATTTCAAGAAAGTGAGGTCAAAATTTGTGAAGTAGCCTCAAAGGAGATTTCTTAATGCCGGCTTTAACGTAGTTCAAATAAGGAATGAAAAGAAATTTTCTCGCTTTGTTTATTTTCCGTTTCTTTTATTAGGTTTCTTTCTTTCTGCTATGTTTTGACATCACATGTCGCTCTCAAAAAGTAAAATTCCTCGGCTCCTCCCTGCCGGTCTGTGATTGGCTTTTCCTCTTCCACGATATTTTCCGTCGTGTGAACCCAGCTTCACTCTGTCACATCAGGGAAGAGATTTCTCTTCTCTAGTCTCATTTTATTCATAGTGGTGTTCTCATCCGTGCGTCATTGTTAATTAATTTGGCAAGTGAATAAGTTGCCAACCCGTAGCTTCCTATCATAGCTGATAAACGCAAGTAAATTGTGCTGACAGTGAAACAAAAACGCGAATGCAGACAGACAGAGGCAAAATTGACAAAAAAAAAGAGGAAAGACAAAAAAAAAGAGGAAAGGACTTTCAAAGCACTAATCCATAAAAAAATCTTAATACGAACAGGTAGCCCCGCTTGCTTCTTGCAGGCCTTGCTTCATTGATTTACCCAGAGATGAGCTAAGGGTCACCTCTTTCTGGGGCTATTGTAATAGAGACAGCGAAGTTTTTCGAAAGGAATTGGGATTGGAAAGTGAGTTGAATGCTTCATATGGGTCGCTCACCAGATTCAAAGAGAGGCATGGTATTCGTGAATTTTAGAATTCAAGGAGAACGACTTAGTGCCAACACTACTAAGGCATTTCGGTAGGAATTTCAATAATTTATGATAGAGGAACATTATGAATATAATCAGATTTACAATGCTGACGAGACCGGTTGTATTGTAAATGCTTGCCGTCAAAAACCCATGCATTTGTGCAAGAAACCCATGCCCCCGGTCACAAATCCATGAAAGAACGATTGACCGTGTTGTGCTGCGCGATGCTCTCTGGTGCTCGTTGTTTGCAGCCAACACTGAGTGTGTGAAGGAAGTCATGAACGAGGTAGTCAACTTGTCTATTCATAATTATGCAAGAGGAAAGATGCTAAGGAAATTTTTAAACGCCACCAGAACCCTCAACTATACAATGACGCAAGGGTGTCTGCAGCTCATTTCAAGACTGTTACTACAAGGTTCAATCTCTGCCCACATCGATTCCGCCCTCAAGCGAGAGTTAATGTGCCGATTATCCTTGCTCTGAACTGACATGATTCTAACTTGTCTTGAAGTGGCTAAGAGATACTTTACCGCGATTTTACTCCTTTCATGTCGAAGAGAATAGAAAATAAGTCAAACCCATAATAGGGACAGTAATATTTGGCGGTCGGGATGGTTTGCCATATGTCACTGTAGGGAGGCAGGTGAAATTCTTCCTGAGGATTAAGAGATAGTAACAAATGATGGCAAATCATGTCAAGATATTATAGTTCAACAGTCAGTGGAAGATATCAACAAATCAAAAAGGTTCTCAGTGTTTGCAGACAAAACCACAGATGCCTCTAAAACAGAACAACTTGTGATATGCATACGTTACTTGAAAAATTATGAGGTGAAAGAGATCTTCCTAATTTTTGTTCCTGTAACAGATTTAAGGGAGATAGCAGAAGGTGATCATCAATAATCAAATCAGCATGGGCATTGACATGAAATACACGTTTGGGTAGGGCTAAGACGGTGCTAGTTCAATGAGCCCTCACTTTCAGGGTGTACAAGCCTACATCCAAGCTAAGAACCCTCTTGTTATTTATGTTCACTGCTGTTCTCACAGCTTTAATCAAGCAGTTTCTGATGCACGTGGTCTTCCAGTCATTACAAATTGCATGGCTGTCGTGGCGTCTGCGTACGACTTCTTCAGGTATCCTAAGAGGAACAATGATTTGCAGAAGGCAATAGAATAGTTGAAGCTTCAAACTACAGCCACTTGCTTGAAGAAACGTTGTGCCACTCGTTTAGTTGAGTGACACGTTTCAGTGCCCACCTTCATTGAACTTCTCAGCCCTGCTCTACAAGCTCTGTATGAGGTCATATCAAACTGGACTGACAAGGATTCAATCTCGGCTGCAAGTACGTTGCAAATGTCCATTCAAGACGCAGGGTCTCTCATTGCTTTGTATGCCATTGCCGAGGTTTTTGCTATCAGCCTCCCTTTGAGTCACCAACTTCAGACCAAAAACATGGATCTTGTTCAGGCAATGTCTATTGCTGACACAGCCCAAGGTTCTTTGCAGAAAATGAGAGACGATGCTACTGAGCATTTTTACAAGGTTTTCACCTGAGTTTAGCACATAGCTACAAATACCTACTCGACTCTAGTGTTTCCTTGCTTTTATTGGTAACTCTCACATTTATGTGCTTTCGCTACACTTCGTTTTGCGTAGAAACGCTGTGAAAACGGATATTTGAATTCAAAAGGTCCGTTTTCACCGTTGTTGCCTCATTAATGTTATATCTGGGATTAAAGAAATGAACCTGGACAATACTCGTCATCTGGCACGGCAGGATCGTTTCTTTTGTCCCTGATAGCACGTGACATCTATTTGCAAGCTACTGCTTTGACAGGACTTGAATTGAAAATGAAAGTCCCTCGCCGATGTGCCCGTCAACTATACAGGATTGATATCCCTGTCTCAAGCCCTGAGGAATATTTCAGGCAGGCACTATTTATTCCTTTATTGGACTTCTTCCTTATTCGATTGATGAGACTGCTGACCCACCGAAATCTCCTGACGTCGCGTCGTTCAGTTGCCTTTTACCAAATAAGGAGGCCTGCTGCTAGGGCTTTAATTCTGGTGCCTCGACGCAGGCCAAAATCATAATTGCAACGTATTCAGATTACCTTGATTGAGGAAAGACGAGTTTCTTGGTGAAATGACACTGTCTTATCGGCATTTGTCGAAATAGGCAGAGTCACCAAGAAATGCTTTAGATCTTCTCAAGGTATTCTTCTTTTTTTCTAAGAGCATATCGTTAATATTTATTAAGCAATAGCAATTTCGTCAAAATGTTTGCTCGTTGACCTTTGTCATAGTTATTTATGTCCCTTCGTTGGACGACTGTGTGTTAATTTTGTGTTATTTCTGGCTATCGGTCCTTTGGTTCTGTAGGTTCGTCTTAAAGACGTCTTCCAAGTGATGCGACGGATGCTGGAGATTTTGTGCGTCCTGCCTGTAACAATTGCAACAGCAGAATGGTCTTTTTCAATTCTCAGATATTGGAAGAATTATTTAAGAACTTGCTGTCCGCAGAACAGAATGAATGGTCTCTCCTGTACATTCATTCGGACATTCTCTGTACACCTGACATGGCCCTCGATGTTAAAATTTAAATTTTCCTCTTGTTTTCCGTGACTCGGCTATGCTGATCTGTAAATATATGATTAATACTAGTAATCATATTATTCACATTTTTCATTTATCGCAGTTCCTCTTATGTAAGAGAGCAATGCATTGAAACAGAATACAATAAAAGCCTGGATTCATTTATGACTAACTGCAACTTTTAGGATCTCGTTACTCTCCACCGCTTCCTTTTCTTTCTTGTTTCTATTCGTTGGGAAGTTCTTACCATTTATATTCTCAATGTAATCAGGAGAATGAAACTAGCCCCCGGTTGGTATGCTACCATCAGCATAATCACTCTTCGGAAATCCCCTCCCCCCGAAATCAAAGTCTGGCTACGCGCCAGCTTCTTTCCAGTCATATTCCTCCGTGCGCGCTGAAGTGCATTGATGTTTTCTATCCACACAAATCTAGACTCCTTGAATATAGAGCTACATTTATTTCGCTGTGCCCATTTCACAGATTTTTTAAGCCCATACTCTATCGACGTAACCTACAACGGTCACCAAAGCATTCTATATTATACATTGCAATTATGAGTTTTCCGTCCGAGATTTTCGCTCGCTGCCTTACCTTGAGGTGTTCAACTGCTTATATTACCAATTTTGTTATTTCCATATTCAGTTGGTGCTTATTTTAACTGACCAAAACAGTATTTAATGACGCCTGTACTTTCAAAATCTGCTTTCCTTCACCTAAAGGTAAGCCTAGTATACAAATAGTGTACACGTACGCAATTTCCCGTTCGTTTGGCATATTTTGTGGCTTTCACCGAGCTCTAAGGAAGACCTTTTTGTAAAGTTGGTGTTTCTGTGTCGCATTTAAGGGTCAGCTACTGGTAGGTGTCGGGGTGCCGCATCTACTGACGGCCACGTCATACACATATTGACTTACATGTAGGCACTCCGATTTCTCCTCCTTATTCTTTATGTTCTGTCAAACTGTTCTAATTGCTCTCTGTGTTGTTGATGTTCATGCTTATTGTAGTATATTTAATAATAAGCTTTACTTTTTGACACAATTGTAATATTTATTCCTCTAACAAATGACACTCGATAAAATGGTCTGCTTTCTCTCGGTTACGTGTGATGCCCTTCTCTCCCTCATAATAATTTCAGTGCCTTTTTTATTTGCGACTTATCAGCCTGCGCGTATTGATAATTCGTCCACTGTTACGAAATATGCCCGTGATGACAGTAATACTTTAGTAGAGCACCGTATTGGCGCAGGAACTTTTTTCCTTAATGCTTTTTTTGAGGAGACATTTGGAGGAGTTCTTCGTGCATTTATTGCTAACGTGGCTCCCATCTGAGCCATCTTGCTCGCGCGAGACGATGTATGTGCCTTCGGCGTGATGAAAGGGATTGTGTCGAGGTAAGCGTTGAATGGGGAGCCTCTTGCGTTTGAAGGCAGGATATTTAATGCGCCGTGGGAAATTGGATTGTCGGAGAGAAGTCAATCGATGCTCATGGCACTGCCGCGCTTAGACAACTAAGACATGGCGTTTGCAGGCGAGGAGTTGGTTCGTGTTAGCACCTTTTTGGTTGGGACGCACCCTGAGCATCATTATCAATCCGAATATCACCTTAATGTATATTTCGTCTCTGTCAATTTTAGTCCCACAATTTACTAAACATGACTGGTTTTTGCGAAATGTCCAATGAATTGGTCTCATCTTTTTGGTTGGTTTTTCGTTTTCTGATTTACAATAAATCATTATTATTCTTTTAAAGCCTTATATCCCAAGCTGTTCACTGTATTCTGGTAGTCTATTTACATCTTCTAAATTCGTTTTAGTATTTATCATAGTTTTACCTATGTACCGTAACCGTCCCGCTCGGCCACCCGGATTTATACTGGGGGATCAAACCACGCACTCTCTCCCGCGCGTCACCTGTCATTTATAAAAAAAGAAAAAAGGACCATCTAAACAAGGTGCTATTTCGGAAGGTCCCCGATGAAGTTTAATTTTTGAACCGTAGCTTCACCGCTACGACTGAGTGGCGTTAGGTAATAAGGTAGGAACGAAAGGAAATTTCCCACGTCTCGGCCCACAGGGTTGGAATGACTTGCTCCACGACACGAATGATTAAAGTCGTACAAAATATATTCAATCCTAGAAAGCAAGCACTACTCACATTTATTGCAATAGTTTGTTAAACAAAAAGAATGCAACAGGCCCTTACTAATGAGGGTCATGAATGTGTGAGTGAAACATGTATACACTGGTAGGTGACAAGTACAAGAAAATCTGATGGGCACCCACGGAAAGGAAAATATTTCCTTCTCACCTAAGCTTTCAATAATTCAAATAAATACTATGGGTGTAGATTTGAGAAACAGATATACGTTCAGTAAATGGGAGGTATTTATCAGTCCTACCCTTGATTATTACACACTTCTTCCTTCGCACGTGAGACAACAGGCGATTCAGTTATTGCTTGATACTTCGGCTTGTGTTCTGGAAACGCCACTGAGGGAGCTTGGTAGCAATAAATAATAAAAATAGGTGGAAGACTTAGGTGCGCGACGACCTTACGTGACCGTAAATGACGCTGATTCTGGCGCGGGTACAGCAAGCGGCCTGGTCACTGTTGCGGCTTCCTGAATACGGGGATGAGCGGTTGACGTCTGCACAAACAGCCTGTGATGATGTAGCCCAACAGACAACAATTTCACGTAAATGTGTTCTTGACGTTCTAAAATTAATTTCCACCGTCTTAAGGGTCCAGCAAATAACCGTCCATAAACCATGCATGATGTAACTTATTTTTTTTAGCGTGTCTTCTGCCTTCCTTAGTTATTTAAAAGTGAATGTCCTCATTGTTCCTACTCCATATATATAATTCTTTACCCTCACTCATCTCTCTATACTTCCTGTACTCCCTAGTGTGCCCTATAAAACCCCGCAGTTTTCTCCTCCCCAATCAAATTTAACGTTATATTGTCTCTCACAATATCACTATCGAGGAAATATACATATTCATTCGACTCACTCTGGATCCATCACCCGCTTGGACAGACCCGACTTCTTAGAAGTATACTTTCTTTCTCATTTCGACTGACCATTTAGCTCCAACATAAGGCTTTAGGTTTCAATCAATGAGAATGCTGTCGATTCGGGATTCTTCCCGTTCATTTCCCTAAATGTTTTTCTGAGGAGGATTGTATCTGTGACAACATGTCCAGTATGCTAGTGTTTTCCAAAATGCTGAGTTAAATATATTTAATTCATAGCTTAACATAGTATCTATAAGATTTTTCTCAACCGTTCGTTTATGAGGTACGTATTCTCTTTGTCTAAACTCGTCATTGGTACCCTCTGTCTTCGTCGTTCGTTCATTCACTCAGACCGCACAGCGGCAAATACACACATAAATGTTTATACAGAAAGGTAGAAAGAAAGAAAGTGGATAGGAACACATAAAATAAACTAATACAATAGTGGTGTGAAAATGGAAAGATGGCCGATTCCAAGCAGAAAAAATTCGACTGGACCGGGAATCGATTCACGGACCTTTGGATTTTGTGTCCAATGCTCAGACCACCTAGCTACCCAATCTACTAAGAATCCACTGTAATCGGCGGGGGGTTTATAGGAACATACACTCCCCAAGGCATGACCCACGGGAGCGGCCAATAGATGGCGCCAGGGCTGCTTTTCACCCACCGGCAGAGAGAGAATGACACACACAGAAGGCGAAATGAAAGAATAACTAAAGCACACAGACAGTGTTGAAAGATATAGAACAAGCGTTTCGGGGTACGCTAACCCAAGTAGGAAATGAGCCGTTCAGGCCATACAATCGTTCGTTTATTCACTCAGACCGCTCAGCGACAAATACATACACACACACATACATTTCTTTAAAATATATATAAATATATATTTTAAAGAAATCAATTTAGAAAAAATGAAAATGGAAAAAAATGAAAAGGAAATAAATTTAGATATAAGCTAGCAACAAGGCGTTGAGGTTGGGGAGGGATAGATAAGTATATCAGTGGACACTCACAGAAAGGCGATCCAAGGCGACACAGGTGTCCACTGCTCTCGGAAGCTTTCAGATGAGAACCCTTCCTCAGCGGGAGAGAATCACAACTGAAGAGTGTCACACTGGAGTTGAGGGTAGAGGGTCTGACTAGGTGCGTGGTTGGTTTTTGAGGGAAGTGATTGGTTGGAAGGAAGTGAGGGAGGGAGGAGTAAGAGGAGGGAATACGGAGAAAGCTAGCGGAGGTTAAGCCAGGAAGTACAAATAGAGTTTAGGATTGAAATATATGATTGTTCCCAATGGCAGACCTCCATGATAGATGTGTTGAGAGTTGTATATCTTACTACGCATACTGTACTGCAAGCTGCTTTGAGGCTTTGTGGGAGAATGTTAGAAATACCAACCTTGTAGAATGTGGATAAAAGGGAAAAAGAATTTTGGGAGACAGATGTCGAAAAATATGAGCATTATTTAAGTTAACAGAATCGGCGGGATTACTGCAATGTGTAAGGCGTCGGAAATGACCACATAGTCTCTCCCTAGAAGGCGCAGCCTGGAATTCACCAAGGTGAGACAAGATGATATTCCTGGTGGTGAAGTATTCCGCAGGTTGTACTGGCCTCCAATCGGATATCTGGATGGGAATACTGGGAGGAGTACGTTAGTTAAGGTTGATAAGTACAAAATTGCGGTGCATTGGTGATAAGTGCATAATTGAACTCGATGAAAGTCCAAATAGGTGAACAGGAAGTAGGAGAATTTTAAGACGAAGATCATATTTATTATTATGTGTCGTTATATTTTACGGCTTTGATATAAATTAGCATACCTATTGTACCATCCACTGCCTGAGACCGTATCGGTTTAAAAGCAGAGGTCCATTGGTGTAAGAATTGAGGGATCCGTAACACTTCTGAAGTCCTCGCCCGAAAATATTCAGAGGGAGGAAAGGTGTCCGTGTCGAAGGAGTGCAGAATTTTTCTCCCTCCCCGGTGGGTTGGTGGAGTGGTGTAAGGGGTGATGAAAGGGAGAGGGGGAGAGTGAGTGTGGTTGATCTTTTGTCAACGTAAGACGAGGGAGGGTGGAGCGAGGCATTGAAAGGGGTGGTGGATTGATGTCTCCGCTTGCTGAGAAAAGGGATAAGGGGATGTTGTTGAGGTGGGGATACACATATATATGTATAAGAGGGAGGGCGTGGTGGGGCGCCCTTGTCGTGTGGGCGGAAGGATACAAGTGTCGCGTGAAGGGCTCTCCTGAGGGCAGCGGTGCGAGCGGAATAAATAAAAAGCGAGGAGGCAGGAGGTGGAGTCTCTCGCGCGCCCTCACACACAAAGGAGTCACTTTGTCGGGAATGAGGAGCAGGAGGCAACTCGCGTCGATATATGAGGGCTGAAAGGAGAGAGTGTGGATGCAGGGTGGGAGTTATCCGGTTGTGTCGAAGTCTCTTCTCGCGCGTGATTGATGATAACGCGCCAAAGGACATGAGCTCACGCGCGCAGCGGAGCGATTGGGTGGGAGTGTTATATGGTTACTTGGTTCGTGGTGGCCGAATTTCACTTGGATTCTCCTGAAACGGTAACCGCTCCTCCAAGTCTCTTTGCTTAGAGTTTGTGTATCCTGACGTCCCGCAACCAGGACAATGCTGTTTTGAAGAGACTAAAACCGGGAATAATATTTTTGGAATTAAAGCTGCCGGTAAACAGTTAATTGGAAGTAGTGTATTAATTATTATTTGCATTTGAAGAATGTTGATTTCTTATCACACTCTGGAGGTCAGTCTTCAAATCAGGCTAATTTTAGGGTGACCAAAGCTTTCTTGTCCCCCGCCGTATTAAAGAAAATTATTCAAGGGGTAATTGACTTAGCCGAATTATGAATGAATTATGATTTGCATTTTCAGAATGTTGATTTCTTACACTTTGGCATACAGTCTACCAATCAGGCTATTACTGGGGTGGCCAAAACCATCTTGTCCCCCGCCGTTTAATTCCTCAGGCCTCCCCAGAAATAGGGGAAAAATAAACAGATCAGAGGGACAGGTATTCGACCTGGCGAGGTCTTCGTCAGGAAATTGGTGACGCTGATTTTACCGATATTCTTTAATATCTCACTTTGTTTAGTACGAGAGAAATAAAAAAAATGATTATTATTGGAAGCAGATAACGAATAATTATCGATTGCTTAACCCAATTTTTGTATTGAGCAAATAGTAATCCATTACCACTTGGTAAATCCATAGCAAAAATTCATCTTTTCTTGATTTTTGACAATGACTAAATTCTTTGACTTAGCCGAACACGAAGGGAAATGACATTTTGGTTTCCAAGGCGCGATCCGGAAGATCTAGGGATTTAATCAAGAAGGAATTGACATTTTCAAACTTACAAACGGAATCATCGTGGATGTAATGTCACACCCTCGACTGATCTCAACTATTAAATGGTAGCTTCTGATATGTTCGAGATCATGACGTTTAAGTGTCGCCATTGTTGAAGCTGGTATATTGTATGTCTTTCCCAAGTACGGCGCCAGGGTTTAAACCCTGGGCTTGCTGAATGATTTTATCTTCTGCTGCGAATTTTACACGCTCTTTTGTCCCCAAAGGCGGTGAGCACCTCTCAGGCAGTGTAGGCATGGACATTATTGAACAATCTGTTGGTCTATCAATTTAGTGTGTTTTCGTATTTCCGGGGAAAATGCAATTTATATGCATTTATATAATTTTAATTAGGTGTTTTTTCTCTTAAATCTATAGACAGTTATTCTGAAGGTCACTACTTCCTTTTTCAGAGCAAAAGGTTGCCTTAGTATTGATTAAAACATCGTACGGAATCTAATGAACCGAAACGCTCTGTCGTATCCGCGAAAACATCAGTGTACCCATTCCACTCATGCAATTCCCAGTCCTTTCCCCGGCAGTACATAACCTATTAATTTTTTTCTCCCAGGAACGCGACCGACACCCTGTGTCTATCTTTTTCCATAAATATACTCGTGGAATAAAAGGACTCAGAGCGTTCCGATTTCAATATCCATGTTTTGGAAAAAGAAATACTGGAAATTGAAAAATGTGTTTTAAGGTTGAGGAGATCATTTTTTTCTCCTACTTTTATCCACCATGAGTATGTATTCCTTTTTTATGTGCGAAATATATGAAAAAACGGGGAACTTAAAACACATAGCCCATTTCGCCGTTTTCAAGCGTCTGGGGTTAGTCAAAAATGAATAATTCTCAGCGATAGGCCTGAAAACTTACTTTGCAATAATAATTTCTCTCAAATGCTATGTCCTTACATACCTATTTTGCTTAAGCTGCCGCAATACATTACTCCATATATGCCCGCATACTCTATCACTCCTTATATCACTCTCAACAGTATCAATCGCCACATTCCACCACGAATTATTTGATCAATGCAATCCCAGTCTTTTTTATGCTTCGTTATTCGTTTCTCATACGTTCTCTCATAAAAACTAACCAACGAAGGAGAATAACCTAACCGACGGATGACGGGGACTTAGGGTAAGGATGTGAAGAAGAGGCTGGTGGAGAGCTTGATATGGAACGTAGCGTTGTATGGTGCAGAAACGTGGACCCTCAGAAAGGAAGACGAGAATAGGTTACAGGCATTTGAGATGTGGGTGTGGAGAAGGATGAAGAAGGTGAGGACGGAGAGGAAGACTAATGAGGAAGTACTTGAGATGGTGTTCGAGGAAAGGAAACTTCTGAATGAAATTCGAGAAGGGCAGAGTAGGAGGCTGGAGGATGTAATAAGGGGCGATGGGTTGCTCAAGAGCGTGATAGAGGGAAGGATGTTAGGCAAGCGGGAAAGGGGAAGAAAGGGAATAGGTTACATGGACGGGATGAAGAAGAGTAGATCGTATGCAGGGGCGAAGAAAGATATAATAGAGGGAAATAGCCCCCTGAATATCCGGAAAACCGGGAAGAGATTCTCTGGCATTCACTAAAACCTACCCTCACCGATAGAATACTTAAAACTACGAAGCTCGCTCTATTCATACATGCCCATTCTCGGACCGTCAATTTCTCAATCTTTCATTCCGACTCATATCTAAGCTGGTCACATCTGTTTTCATCGCAATACTTCTCTGAAACCTAAAAGGGGTTGTACCCCATACTCCCTGTATTTAATCGCTATTCATGTGCCATTTTCGCCCTATTCAATTTTTCTTAAACGAAAAACGTTGAACGTAGAGCAATTAAAGTTCAACATTACCAATGGCAGTTCTAGAGAGTATTTAAAGAATGCTTTATCAATAGTAATTGATAGGGCTTATACTCCACCAAAGGTGTAAAAGACGAGTTTTAAGCATTGGACCCGGATTAAAATTAAGACCAAAAATAAATAGCCACGTTATGTGATTCAGCCAAAATTTCCGCTCGAATTTGTCGGGAGGGTATCTTTAAACTAGTGTGTTTCAATTTCCTTCAGAGAACGGGCGGATTTCTGGGCTGAAGGTTGCATGCTATTGGTTGAGGGGATTCGAACTGATTCAGGAGTGAACATTTTAATAAACTGTTCGAGACGAGAGTAGTTTGCTGGCGGCTAAGCTGTCATTGAGCTATAAAGACAAGATGTCTACTTTTGTAACTTTTAATTGACGTTATTTCCATTGATAAAATATCACCTGTATATGCAGCGTGTTATATCAGCTTTAGTCCGACGTTTCGTCCGACCCACTGCCGGTCACTTATAGGGCGATTCTGCTATTTCCATAAATAAGTGACCAGCAGTGGGCCACGAAACGTCAGGCCAAGACCCATACAACACGCGGCATGTACCCATAATATTATATCACCATTCAACATGAGCCGCGGAAGCTTCAATATAGAAAGACGTCATTTCCAACCGAGAAACCTCGATCAATGATTCTTAAATGGATTTTGATGCCGAATTTGGTGGTGTGAACGAGCTTTAAGGTTTTACTGGTGCATTGATGTTCATATACTTCTCAATGCATGGAAAAGGACTACACAGTTTAGTTTTGTGCACTGTGCCTTCTGTTTTCTGAGATGAACTTTCATTCCTTTATGCAATCCGCAGACTACCATACGAAATACCTATGAGCATTTGCACGACATTTCAGCTCCTCGTCTATCCACTCATTGAACCTGGGCCTCTGGTCAAAAACGTCCTTGTAAGTCATTTAGCCTGTAAGATCGAATACCTCATAATGTTTTTATTAATGAAATCAGGGAAATATGATACAAATATTGGAGAAGGAAAGGAAAACTATGACAAAGGTCCTGGGCTTACTGACTGAGAGAACGGCGAGCAAACACTGAGGAAGAATGGAAAAAACGAATGACTGTCCTATACAAATAGGAATAGAAGAGTTAAGTGCTTTGGCCACATGATGAGGACAAACAAAGGTAGACTCAAAAAACGAATTTTTAATCATGCCTTATAAAGCAAGACTGCTAAACAGTGGATTCCTGGCGTTAATAAATACGTAGCAGAGGTGAATATGGCGGAAAACATAGCAAAAGATTAATGAAATTTAGAAAATTGATAAACTTTTGTGGAAAGATATTTCCCGGAAGATGAGAAAGAAGGAAAGAAATAAAACCTGAATTGACTAAGGACGAGAAAACTAAGTGAAAAAAAAACTAGGAATGTTGGTCTGCAAGAAAACCGGAATGTAAAAAATTGAAATGCGTGTGTGGGTTAGTAATAATTGATTTAATTTAAAATCGAGAGAAAAATGGGAAGATATCGATTTGATCCTCGAGTTTGTTTATCCTCCCACAATTTATTATGCACTGTATTTACAAACACACTCATTCTGAGATGTGTTGTGATGTTGGAGCTTGAGTCCTCCTTGCTGCTCTTTATGTTTTTGAATCATCGCGAGAGAGGGAAATGGGCGAAAAGGATCACTCTTATCCACCTCTCATTTTCCCCTCACGAACGTCCCGTTGCGCATGCGCGGACAAAAGAGATCGTGTGGAGAGAGAGAGTGAGAGCGACCCTTTTGGAGATAGAGAGAGAGAGAGAGAGAGAGAGAGAGAGGACGGAAGTTTTGATAGGAAACTTGCGGACAGTGAGCGGGGAGGGAGCTTTGGGATGGGCGGCTGGGCGATTCCGCCGCTTCATTTATGGCCCCGTAATAATGGGCTTTTGCGGACGATAAAGCGACCCACAGCGAGCCACACACACACTCGCACACTCAACCATACACCCACCCGATCCTATTCGAACCTCACTCTACCTAACCCTTTCCTCTTCTCATCCCTTTTCGCCGCCATCACCACCTCCCCAAAAAGTTCGGAAACCTTCCCTCCCTATCCCTTCACTCCTCCACCTCTCTTTCCCCCACATCGACTCCTCCTCTTCCCGAAAACCACGGGCTCGCTCCCTTCCCCCACATTCTCTGCAATATGCCCCACCAACCCACCTTACAACGTAACACACACCCTCGCAAATGTTTACCGCCCCTTCTGTTCTCACTCCCTCTCTTCTCTCTCGCTCTCAACCCCACCCCCCGCCAACATCCTTTCTCTCCCCCATTCAACAACCATTTTGTTCCCCCCCCCCATCCCGCACATTTACCCATCTGTAGCCATCCACAACTATCTCCCGACCGACCAACCCTGCGTTTCCGTCCATTCAGTGGACGTACGTACATCCCATCCTCAAAACTCCCTCCCTGCGCCCTCATCCACCCCCGCCTCTCATTCTCTTCATCCTTCTCTCCCTCCCACCCTCTCTTTCCTTCTCCTTTTGAGGTATTTTTCGATCTTCACCGTTTTACGCCCTTCATCCCCGACCGTTTTCGTCTCCTTTGTTCGCATTTTCTTTCCGCTTTGTTCCGCATGTCGCTTTTCCTCCAGCTGCCCTTCTACTTCTCCCGCTTACCCCTTCGTTTGTTACTCCCTATCCTCTTTCGGCAACCATGTTTGTTGCGTTGTAGGAATCAGCAACCGTACCCCTCCAATATCCATTTACGCGTTTTATAGGCACTCTATTGATGGGAAACATGGACAACGGAAATTCAGAGCAGAAAAGATCAGAAGCATTCGAAACCTGGTGTTGGAGGAAGATGCCTAATAATAAATGGACGGATTACATTGAAATGAAGAAGTAAAGAGAGGAGGAGGAGGGGACTATAGTGCGCAATTTATAGGAAAGGAAAAACAGGTGGATTGGGCGCACTGGGAGCCACAATGGGATTGTGAAGAATATAATTGAAGAGAAAACTGGAGGGAAAGTCCTAGGGAAAGGAAGGTCAAGGGAGAAAGACAGACACCAAAGAAAGAGGAAAGCACAAAAGACGAACTACCAGGGATTAAGAGAACTAAAGGGGGATAGGGAAGGACTAAGGGTGACAGCAAATGGCCTTAGCATTGACGTTTCAGAGAGTGGTTTGCAGTTAGTTCTTCGCCTTGTTTATCATTGTTAATTATATTGCAATCCAAATTTTGTGGCAGATTTTGTTTTTCTTTCACTTTCTCAGTTTTCACCTATTATAATAATATGTTAATCCGCCCAACATTTGGGAGTAAGTACATCATTTGATAATCGTTGTGGAGATTTATAAATGGGCACATTCCCAATCGATTGCATTAAGTATAGAATTAAAAACTTGACTGATGTGTCCACTCGAGACATGTTTTTTTATTGCGCTCTCACTTTTCCTGAAATGTAGTACTTCTCAAGTATGAGTGACGTAAATCAGTGCTTAACATCTCCATTGCATGCCTTCTGCATGGCAGACGGACAAAAAAGTAGTGTCAGGCGTTCAGTGTCATTCTAATTTATTCTTACCTATATCTGGATCCAACGCACGACTAGAAGTTGAGAAGTCTGATGAAATCATGATGAAACGAAAAAATCCAGTTAAGGATTCCTCCAATAAAAATGCTCTCATCCATGTATAGTGATTTGAATATCAAGGCTAAGATCTACTCGAATGAACTTTAACTAACGTTCACTTAATTAAATCGTATACTTCTTTTTAATTATGTTTTACAATTTGTTGTTAATTTAGCAACGCCTTAGTTTACTTAATTAATATCCATTATTTCATTTAACCGTATTTTTATTGGTGAATTTAACCGTAGAAATTGAGTCGAACAAGTATTTTGGTTGGATCTATGATTAAAAGTTCTGTAATTAAATGATAAATCAGCTTTCCGTGTGTCTCTCATGGAAGCTCTATTATAGCGCGCCTAGTGGCGTTACAGACAGACAAAACTAGGTTATTATATACGTCAATTATTGTGCTCAGAATTTTGTGGACATTATTATTGATGTCACTGTCTCAGGCTCTACCTTGAAGAAGTCTTTCAATTTAATACGATGAAAAAATAGTTGGAAACTGTTTGCAACTGCAAGTTTGCTTTAATATTGAGAAAAATAAGCGCCTTCGTTACAAAGTTACCTCTTCAGGTGAACACCCTCGCCCTGACGGGGTAACTCGCAAACGTAATGTCAGTGTTTTGTAATAAAAAAGTATTTTTTCATTGTTACATAGCCAGTTATGTGGATTTAAACGGATACCAGCCACTCCTTCATCTTTAACGTTTTTAATAAGGTTTGTGGCTTATTTTATTTTTGTCTTTCACCGCGATTCTCGTCCTATCCATCCCTTTACCTCTCTTCTCTCTCTCTCTGCCTTACCCTCTCTGTCTCTCTTACTAGGGTATTTTCCCCAACGTTTTACGTCCTTCAGCCACGTACCTTTTCATCTTCTCTGTTCCCTTTGTTCTTCTTTTGATTCGTTCATCTTATAGCCCCTTGTATTCAGTGCTAGTTCTTCATCGATCGTGCAGATTGGTTTATTGCAGCCCTCCATCGTTCCCTGTATAATGCAAGGTCTCTTACTTTCTGGTATGCTCTTCCTAGGTACTTTCTTTTCTATATGATACTTGAAACTTCATTAGGTTCATGAAACTTTATCTGATCTAAGTACTAGCATTTTATTGTTATATGTGAATAATTGCATGACGCTATCTTAGTCATACAAGATGGACATCTATACATACAACCTTTCTCTTGTTTTTCCTCCCATTAACTTCATTTCTCCTCATCCTTTTCCTTCGTCTTCTGCTCTCCTATTTCGTTCTCTTCTCTCTTCTTCTCGTGTATTTCTGCCCCAATTTCACAAATCCTATCCCATATATTTCTCTCGAACTTCGATTTCCTTCCGTTCCGTTTACCCGCAACCGTGGACGTCTCTCTCAGACGTCCTCGCCCAAAATGAATTATCCTGACAATGTATATACTAATCAGTATATTTAGCCTTAAGAGCAGACTGAAGCGCCATATCCATCAAATTGACTAACATTGTTTTCAATTATTGTAGAATTTTGCTAATAACTTAAAAAAATAAGATGTTAAGCCTGCAATAATTCACTTTCGTTCAGTTTACTGGTTGTACTCAAGTATGAAGCAACCGTCATATTAATAGCTTATTTAAAAAAATAGCGTTTGCGTTTTACTATATACATTTAAATATGCATATGAGATTTTTTTTACCATGTTTCACCTATTCTCACATTTTAAATCCATGTGTCATGAAATTTAATTGGGAAATTAACACTTTGTTTAGTAAGGCATTCAAAAATAGAGCTAAGGACTCGTTTTTTGTGTACCTTTTTGGACGGTTATTCGTTTTAAAATACATTCTTTTGCCCTTTTTTATCCTTTTACTCCATATTTTTAGCCTCTTTCATTCTTTTCAAACGGTCACCACAGACCGCTATTGCAGAAGCACTTCCTTAGTTACTTTAATGTCCTCGAAAAATAAAACTGTGAAATGATCCGAAGTATTTCACGGAGACCGAATCGCAGAAATCATTTTCATATTTACTTATGCATAGACTTTTGACTATGAGTTACCAGATGCATTGAAGAAACTAATCTCTATCTAGTCTCATTGAGGTCGTTCATTCAACTTTCTATGTATCATTTTTCCAGTTTCTTCATTCTACTCTCTTCCTCTTCCCTTTTGCTCCTTCCTGTGCAAACAAAAACTATGGACCACTGTCTCAGACGCACTTGAGGTTTCTTTAATGGGGGTCCTCACTCTGGTCTTTGTTATTCTCTAGCCGTGCGCAACAGGGTTTCATTTCCACACTTTGCTGCACATCTCCAACGGACTCTCCTTATCGCGGTAGAATTTCCTCCCATCTCCTTCGAATACGGGAGGATTGAGGGGAGGCGGGGTGTAATCGTTTTCCTCCCTCCACGCCCGATACCTGCACGAGTGTGTCCGTGCAACCAGCTATATTTCCCATCCATCTCGCCCATTTCACATTTCCCCCCTCGTCCTCTCGATCGTTTTTCTGGCACATTTTGTCCCAGCCTCCTTATTATCTCTATATCTGGCCGTTTTTCTACTGTCATTTCTCATTCTTTCGAGTATTCCGCAAGAACGCGACGGGATGGGGTGAGGTGTTGCTCAACTTTCAGCGTGTGGACCCCATGTGTGCTCACGCTGGTGTGAGAAATCGACTCGGAATACTCCATGCAGAGAATATTTCCTATGATAAATGTTAAATTCGGGAGGTCAGTCATAATGCGACTCCAATCCATTAATCTCTTTGACACGAATTATTTAGCCTATATTAACTAGTGTCATTTGGAATTACTGTTGAATAATTTTTCTTACTTTGTACGCTCGCCCGATACCTCGTTATACCATACACGATTCACGTCATTCCTACCAGAAAGTTTTCGTATTTATCTCATTTATGACCCTCATTTACGGAGTAAACATTTACTTTTAAAAATCCAATTTTCACAAATCCCAGAAGTAGTTTAGCGAGCTTTCTTTTCTACCTTTTATTATTTAGAGAGAGATTTATTAAAGGAGATAAGTTGGAAACATTGGGCTTAAAAAACATTTCAAGGTAATTAAGTAAGCACCGCACAAATTTCATCTAGGCATTGAGATTGTCCCTTCTCGTCCCATTCAGTCCATTTCTTCCTCTTTTCGCTCATTAATTGTCATCAAAACTAGTCATTTATTTTTCGCACACCTTCCGGGAAAATTGTTGGATATTCTCAAAAGTTTCCTCATTTGTTTACCCTCGGATAGACGGTAAAATCAAATCGTTTACACGTCTGAGTCAGTGCATATTAATTTTCTAGTTTGGGCATTGTAGTGTGCAAACACTTTCTATTTAAAATGTTTTCAATTATGAACTTAAATTACGTTGCATTTTCTTTTTCATTTTATTTGTACTTATTCAAGTTAGCGATTGAAACTGGATTACTATGTGGAAGCAGAAAAGTGTTGAACATTAATGTGCTTGTTATAAATATGTTTCACTTGCTCTCCAAAATGCTCTCCTCGGGCATTTCACTAGAATTTTTGAAGATAAATTTCATTATAGAAATCAGTGTTTCATTTGCTTCCTTGCACTTGTGTTTCTAGTGAACCGAATAGCTTCGTTGGCGGTCACCACTCGAAGGTTTTAGTTCACAGATCTGCGCTCCATATTGTTTCAGTCATTTGCTTTATCTATGTATCTATCTTCATATTGATAACCTACTTCATATTTTAGACAAATTATACCCCTCTTCGCCCTAAGTAATTAATTAAATTCACTTGATCTTCGGATATTTAAGGTCATTGTTCCTCGGAATGTATTGTATATCGAGTGCCTCGGTATTTCTAATTTTTTCAAAGTTTTTTAAAGTATTTTTTTTTTCCAAAACGTAGTTGCAATCTTATCGCCCTTTAAATATCCATCAGTCTTCCAGAGCATTGTTGTCTCTTCCATTCTCTAAGGTTACTCTATATTGCAAGCGTCATTGACACACGAGAGCATTTGCGTTGAATATAAGTGCTTGAACTTTTGAGAGTAGAGGAAGCTTTGGTAACCTATCATCCTGATTTTCTTTCTACCATGTCGTCTACTAATCATAGTTACATTTGATATTTAAAGAGAAGGGATTGCAGCCTTGTTTGTAAAACACAGTATTTAAGGGGAAAATCTTGCTTACGGTTAATTAGCTGACGCCTCTGGATCCTTTTTGGCTTTGAATCACGTTGAAGGTGCCACCCCACGTATGACGTCGACAAAGTGGAGAAAGAAGTACGCGTTTAACTCAGCGGAACTTCAGCCTTAAATTTGGCATAAAATATCTCCACCCCTCTCATCCCTCCTAACACTTTCCATTTTTCCCCATCCTCCTCCCCTTCACGCCCATTCTCCACAGTCAATTTATTTTTATCTGTATTCCCGTCGACGCTCTGTATCTATTTTTTATTTTTCTCCGCTCCCTTCCTTATCTGCGCGGGGGCGACCGAACTCTGTACTTTCTCTGCATCGACCACTGCGTCCCACCACCACCATCCTCATCTTTTGGTGCCCTCTATCGGGTACGGAATATTTAATGCCTCAGCACCGCCTCGTCTCGTTCATCGTGTTATCCACTTCTGTCTCTCCCCTATCCCTTTTTGTCCGCTAAATGTTTCTCATAGATGTTGCGGCCCTGTAACTACAATTATGATCGCTTCGATGCTCATTTGATGCCTTGCCAAAAGGAAGTCAACAAATACGGGGGAAATATGAATCTGAATGATCAAAAATGAAAAATACTCAGTGTTGTACTGTCCACTTTTTAATTCTCAAACTTTAAGACTTTATTTGGCCATCTTCAGGTACAGTGTAAAATTCCATAATGTAAATACCCTCTGCGAGACTGGAACTTTCAATGTATCTGAAGATGGCCAAATAAAGTGCCGTAAGGTTTGAGAATAAAAAAGTGGACAGTACAACAGCGAGTTTTTTTCACTTTTGATTTTACCAAGAGGAGTTCGTCTGCTATCCCATTCAGGAATGGGTCTAAGTGGTAAGCGTGGGGCCCTTTATGTACCTTCTTCAGTGTTTTCAGTATAATGGAATTGTTAGAAAGAAATGTTTCTATGAAGTAAGAAGTACGTAATCGGTTTTATAATTTGAGGAGACCACATAGAGCTTAAGTCATTTATGCCATTGATGGTGTGTGGATAGGATTATAAAGATAGAATTATGTGTGTAATTGAGGAAATTTGGCGAGAATTTCGACATCGTTATTATCCAGATTTTAATGATAGATCCCACTGGGTGTACAATTATACGTTCAATTGGACAGAATAATAATACCTGTTCCGTCTTTTTGTGTGTGAATGTTTGGAATTTACTGTCCGATTTGTAGGTCTAAGAGATTGGAAAATGGTAACAGTATGCGTACCGAAAGTGCTGTGTACGTAATACTCGGGTATCGCATGTAGCAGGGAAGGTGCTCAGGAGTTTATTAGTTTTGAGGATTTAAACATAAAATTAGAGGTTTTCAATAATCTTATTTGAGCCCTAGGTGTCACGATCACATCGGTCAACTTACCAGAACATACGTCTGATATAAAGTCCAATCCGACATAGGACTTCACCCAAATTATCGTGAGGATTGCTCTGGCGTTTTTTGGAAGTGTTAATTCCGAATGATACCATGAAAAAGCAGTTTCTTTACTATGCGTATAAGAGTCATCTTCAGTTATCTTTAATTATTATGATATCCTCAGTTGCTTTCAAGGCCGCCTATTTCGATCGGCGCATCAGTGTGGTCTCACCATAATTACATACGTTACTTAGAGATTATTACTACATCTGTGAACTTATGAAGTTGTATGACGCGATGAGCTGTGCTATAGTTCTAGTCTATAATGACAGTCAAAGTTGAATGTTTTGCTTTAAAAATTACAAATTTTATTTTATCGTTTCGATTCAATGCTCCATCGTTGACCAACTGGGCTAGAGCAACTTAAATAAAACCGATTGCCAAGAGATTTTATTTGTTTAATGACGGAGGAACATCAAGTTTGATATGTTGATACAAAAATCCCCTACTCGTGTGAGTAATAGGTGGTGCTTGGGAATAAGCTATTACATATTGGGTACGTCATAATTCACCCATGGTAGTAAAAGTGCGTAATGTTCATAATACATGGTCATTTTTCCCGTCATGGTCATTTTTTGCCGTCTATTTATCCTACGTCATTTTCTGATACTCCAAACCCATTGTTTCCAATCTCTTTTGCTCTGTAGTTTTTGTTTTCCAGGCTTCACTGCCATGTAATGCATGCTTTTCCAGGCTTCACTGCCATGCTCCAATTATGTTTCAAGAAAGTGCTTCATTACTTCCTGGTCAATGTTACCGGCAGACGCTTCTTAGCTTGAGATATTTTTCTCACTACATTTTTCTTCCTGTTTCCTTAGTTAGTGATTCTACCTCGCAGATAGTGATGTTCTTTATCCCTCGCTAGGTTTTGTAGTTAAGGTTTACGGCGATCTTTTTATTCTTGATTTCTTCCACACAGCATAATCGTGTTTTTAAAAATCATTTTGCTCCAGGTAATATTTCTATATAATGTTATCTATGCTATCAGTCCTGCTTCTTCCTCTGGTATTTTTTCTTCACAAGGTATGTTTCTTATCATAATAAGTCCAAATAAGATTGCGGAAGCATGAACAGGATACCTTAATTCGGTTTAAAAGTCCTTTCAATTGGAAGGATTTACTATTTCTTATGTTTACATATTTTAGAATATTTTTTATTCTTTCAAGAGCTTCCGCTAGTTTCTAGGTCTTGAGGAAAACTTGTATATGCGGTCACTGAATTTTGGCTTGGTGGAAGATTTTTAAATGGCACTTCTCACAGGTACAACTATTTCGGGAGACTTTAACCACGAGTTGAACACGAAAGTCCTTTGATGGCGACAACATAAAAAGCCTTATCTTGTCTCGTAAACTCCTCGATGTTTCCCCGGCCTCCTCTCACAGCCCCATAAGTAGTAATACTTCTCGGAATCTCTTAATCTTTGATGATAAGGGAGAATAAGCGGACTATGGTCAGGATCCTCTTCTTTTTATATCCAAACGTGACCTTATCTCCATTAAGTTGTTTTTTGCGGGATATAAAAAATGTTGGTGCCAAAATTGATGAGATGCATCTGCAATAACTGACTAGAAGCATTTTACTGTAAAAGTCAATTATCAAGAAGCATTCTGTTTCTCTCTCTGTTCGTTCTTTCCTTTTCGTGGAGAAAATGCTTCAATTTATATTTTTACTATATATTTTTTCGTAATCTCGAAAAAATCGGCTGCATTGACGTCAGTCATGGATAAATACTAACTCCCATGTTCCAAGAGAGTTTAAAAATCTACCCATGCGGGACTCAAACCCGCGAACCTCGGTTGAGCTTGTGAGAGCTTCACTTGTCTACGGGGGCCGAAACAGCGAATCAGATACCTGGGATTTATTATTTTCTTGAAGGCTATGCCTTATATATACTTGAGTTTCTCTGAATGTAGTAATTAGCAAGTTGAGTGCGTAAATCGTCGATTAGGTGTGTTCAGTACAGATTTTGATGGTGGATGCTTATTCATGACACGGTGACATTCCGTCCAGTCTTTTAGCCCTGAAGATGAATGCCCACCCGGCCGTGGTAATTTCGGCTGCATAGACGAATTTAGCCTGATGGAGATTCGGGATAGGCATCACAACCTGCTTCAAAACGTTCACCTTGGACAGCATTTTAGTTAATATATCCTTTTACAATGAGTACGTGAGGAGGCAAAACGTGCTTGGTTGACGAATAATTTTGAAAAAGAAGTGAAGTTTGCTTTAATCCGAGTAGAGACAGTTTCCAAGTTGCGGGATTTTTCATGTATCTGCTGCTTGTAAGCGGCTTATCGTGGTGAGATGCCATCTGTCTTATCACTACTCCGCGGTTAAGGAAAGTGTCGAAGGATTTATACATTACTCTAAGCCGTAATCGTTGTGTATCTAGGAACCGCTCTTCTCATCTTAATACTCCTTAAAAAATAACCCCCCTTTCAGTTAGCCCTAGCAGTAATCCCCGGCTCTCGCTGTGGCATTCAACCTTATCGGGTCCTGTTTTTAAACGCTATTCGCAGCATCTCTCCCTCCCTCTTCTTTCCTCGCGTATGCCTACACGCGCTCTCACGCGGAAAATCTCTTTCTTTCCCCGTCCTTACTTTTTATTTCCATCGCCCATGCCCGTCGTTTTTTAACATGGTTTCTTTCTTTCGCCTTCCTCATAAGTTTCCGATTTTTGACATTTTCTCCTCCAATTCCTCCCCTCCTTAATCCCCATGAGGGACTCAAAAGAGGGGTTCATTCGCTTCCTTTTAGGAGATTTTTTCTCTTTCTTCCTCTCTTTCGCCTTGGGTTACTCCACCTCATTCTTTCACATGGGTGTTTTTTTCCTCTCGCTATCTTTTATTAGCCGCTATCTCTCGCCGTGGTTTTCTCTCACCCTTTGCCGTTGACCACGTCCATCCAGTAGTACCCTATCCTTTCCTCATTACGGTCTTCACATTCTTTCATGGCACGTTCCGCTCTTTCGGGAGTTCTTTCACTCTTCACTGCTCTTCTTCTCGAGGACTATCGAAATGACGGCGGTTTCCCGTAAGGTGGGGATTTTTTCCTTTCTTTACTGTGAATTTTTCGTGTACTGTGAGACACAGAAGAGTAAGATTTAATGAGAGATTTAAGTTAAACGCAACAAGATGCAGGGGCGCTTCGTTGATATTGATGTAATGGTGATGAAAAAGGTGTAATATAGCATATGTATTTATCATTAGATTACCTCCTAATATTCTAAAGAAGGCGATTCTGTCGAGCCGCCGAAGTATTAATATCCTGTGAGTTTTCTTTTCTTGGTGTTACCTGTGGTTTTGCATATACATATTGATCTCGTCATTCCTCCCACATTGCTTTGAGTTTACGTGGGATTGCTTTGAACTCAGGGAAATACGCTCATAAAAACGGAAAATGTATTTTATTTTATCTCTATTCGATGATTTTCATGCCTGAAAGTTAGTTGGGCCGTCGAATTTCACTTGCATATTTTCCTCGTTGGTTATTTTCGGCATTTCGCGCGTCATCTATAGCAAAACGTATGGGCCATCTCGTCCAATTCCTTTTTATTTTTTTGGTCGATAGGAAATTAATGTCGCTCATATTTTTATGCTGTGTTCACCTGCAACTTCTTTTTCTCTCTTTTTATATGTACATATATATCTATCAGGTCTTTTTTCATTGGACTGTTGGACAAGTTGTTCTTCGATGCTCTTCGCGATACATCCGGCGCTCTCGAAGGGGCCCCTCCTAATTTCCGTTGCCATCTCCTAAAGGGGCGGCGACACTTGACTTGATGTTGGCCGGGTGGTTAGATCACCTCCTTTTTAGGGCTTAAGAATTTTCTCGTCCGGCCCGTGGTGTCATTTCAAAACGAGCGTCAGTGGAACGAGTTGATACCTGAGAATGTTGTGTTTGAGTGCTTGTGTGCAGTGTGTTGTGCTCTAGCATGTATGGTCAGGAAGGGCGTTTATGCGTTATATGTATTTACGCTATTTTCCAAGCTCCTTTTCAAAACAAGTTTTCAAAAGAGGGATGTATTTTGGTTTCGATGACCACTGAAGGTAGATTTACATAAAAAATTGTTTGTTTGATAACACCGGAAAAAAATCTGCCTCAATTCACGTTGAAAATGACAACGTCTTACATCTTACTGGGATAATTTAGTATTACTTAAGTTAGAAATTTGAAAAGTTTTTCCTCTAAGATTGTAGTTTCCGTGTTTACGTTGAAATGTTTTTTAGCACCCGCAGTTCAAGATATATAGATGGATTGACGGGAGTTACACTCCAAATTTAACGGCTGTTTTTAGTATTTAATCGATGTTTTTTTACCAAGCACCTACAAGTTAAAATGCTAATTTTTATTCAGTGACCATTGTGCCTCATAGCAATGTTTCTATAGTTGCAAAAGTTCTACAGTTCACTATAGGTATATATGGTCATGTTGTACGTATGTGTGGGTTCTAGGTAAGTATATATGGGTCATGTTCCATAGCTATGTTAATGGAAGTTCTTCGTGCCACTTTAATATTTTTTTTATTTTAATCTAATGTGTATCCGATTATTTGATGACATCTCGGATTATTCTGTTGACTAATTTTTCTTCAAAACATTCTTTGGTCTCGTACAACCTCGGGGCTTCGGAGAGACGTTACTGGTTTACTAAGCAGAGAATAAAAAAAGTCTAGACGATGCTCTCTTCTTCTTAACTATTTTTCAAACTATTGAGATCATTTGGAATAGTTACGTACGCATAGAAAATATAATTACATGAATTCCGTTGTAAAGTATTTTATTATGACTCTAACAGTACTATCAATCATGCTGTAATCAACAAAACGATTTATACTATTAATTTGTGTCTTTCACCCTCATGGATTGATCATTTTCGAAGCCATTGATTAGAGATCTTATTTCAAGGTTAGTCCTATTCCTTCTTTTCTGTAGCGTTTCAAGTTTTCCAAACCCTTGATTTATTTTCCCTCCGCGTCTTGACTGGGTATAAATCATGTTGAGACAGACTTTCCGTATGTATTTATGTCAATTATAGAAACACCATGCAATATTTTGGGTGTGGGAGAAAATAAATTCATATTTCAACCATTATTTTAGCATCGAGTGAGAAATCGAATAATTAGTCAAAACTTGTTGTAGACAATGATTCATCTAAGTGGATGGGATGGAGTAAATTTTGGTCCTTACTGTCAAGCGATGTTCACAGTGTAATTGTAGCTTAATGTCATTCGCTTTTTGCCCTTGATTAAAATGTCCTCTTTTCGGAGACAATAGAGAGCAGTTTCAGACTATCATTTAATTTAAGGAACCCAGAGGAAAAAAATTCTTGTTTCAATGTCGCCTGAATGCAGTAACCGTGCACTGTTTTTCTCTTGCGGGCGCTTTCACCCGCGTTTCATTTTTTTGTTCGAGCAGTTTTTTTTATTGCAAGCAAGAGTGCAAAAAGAATCGTACCGTTTTATTGTGCCTATGTGTTTGTGGGCTTTTGCTTTAGCACGCCCTATCTTTTTCCGTCCTTTCACCGCTTTCCCTCTGACTGCCTGCGACGCTTTGGTGTGCGTGCTATTTTTTACTTTCATCCTCTGTTATTCGACTCTCTCTTTATGGTCGCTATTCCCTCTCTTCCGCTTTTTCGGTAACGCCGTGGTTACCCGCCGCCATCCCATTATCGAACTCCGTTCTAGTGCCTGCCATTTCCTCTCCGCTTCGACGACATCCTTTCTCTCCCTTCGTTCTCCCTCTTCTGGTCTACATCCCTGTCCGCCGCTTTCCCACGCTTTCTTTTCTTTCCATTTGGTCCATTCGCTTTTCTCTTTCACCCTCTCTCCGACTTCGTGGTGGAAAACCCGAATCCTATGAAGAATACAGGCTGGCCTTCATCCTTGAAATTCCCGGAAACCGGGAAATAAACCCGATACATTTCTTAAAAATCTCCCTTATTTAGACATTATTTTTAAAGTCCACGTTAATACTTGGCGATTTATTATGGCATAAAATACCTGGATATGGAATGGAATTCAATTTGCAGTCGATTATTTCCATCTTAGAGTCTTAGGGCCATAATTTCTTCCTCATCAGTTGGTGAAATTATTTTCTTTGCTGATAGTTGATCACTGTAGACGATACTTATTTCTTATCACGTTATTGTTTTATATATTTTAGCATAGGTGTGATTCATAAAAACACCTCTGCAACATTTTGTTTGGTGAAGTGTTTTAATAATTATGATTTTATTTTTCTGAATGGGAAGGCACTTAGAAGGACACCTCGCAAGAATGATGTCTAGCACTATGATGGAATTTTTTAAACTGAAAATAGATTCTTAGATGAACGTCAGAATTATAGATTTATCAATTAAGCTTGAATACATTTGTTGCATTTCAATATCCAAGGCAAACCGTTGATTGAAAAAAAAATATTTTACAGGAAGGCATTTTCTAACATTCGCCCAATTATTTAAAAAAATATGAAAAGGTAATTATTTTCAGCGCAGCATTTGGCCCGATTGTCATGCCATCGAAATGATTGGAGTGTAGATTAAATTACCCTCTGAAGGACGCTAATCAGTAACCTTCCACCAAGATGAACTTTTCATATTAAAATAGAAACTCGGTATGGTTCCACACTTTATTACTCTAACTGACCCTGGCTTCTTCATAATATTCCTTGAAGGTAACAAGTGTTGAGAGGCCTATTATCTATCTTTTCTGAAGTTTGAGACTGGTGGGAAATTGAGAAGTTGATATGAAAAAGTGAATAGAAGCGAAAATACGTTCGTGATATAGAATTTTGCGGATCAAACATCAATTTTATATTGTCCCAGAAAGTTCTGTTTACGCCCATTATTCTTAAAATGTAAAATCCGTGGTTTAAAGTTTCAACAATGGTATTCGTATCTCAAAATTTCTTGTTGTTTCAGATGATCTGTTACGATTGATTAAACAGGGCCTAGCTCTGTCTCGTGTAAGTATGAATTTTCTCCCTGTCTGTCCATGAAATTTTCGTTCGACATTTTTCGTACTTCTACTCTGTAGAACGTAGTGTCTAAAATTAAAGCTTATTTTACGTATCGTCTCTCAATAATAATATATTGCTTTGGCCTTGTCACTAGAAATAAATTTGGTTAAAAAAATATTTACCAAGATTTACCTATATTTAACTTACTCACAGCCTGGGTAGCCCTGTGGCCACGTGATCGGTTCCATTTGCCAGGGTCTTGGGCTCGTGTCCAAGACATGGTAAATATTTCCCTACTTTTGGAAACCAACTTTTTTAGATGTGATTTAGGGCAATGAGGCCATAGCCCACACATGCTTAGGTGTCAGGAAAGTATATACATAGTAAGAGATCAAGAGAAGTCCAAACAAAATATTAAAAAATGAGTCTCCTATTCGCGTCGTCACCCTGCATTACCGACGCAACCTAGGCTACTTCCTACTTCCCTTTTGGTGTCAGTCGGGGCCTCAAGCTCGTATTCTGTCGGTAAGCTGATACGAGATTACTGGTCGTACCTCACGTCTAACTATTCTAATCGCGGACGATTTGCGACTACGTATTCTGTTTTCTTCTTCGGGAACTTCGGCTACTAGTTCCTTCTGAGGCATCATGAGCATGGATCCGAACCAGAAATGTAAAAAATACGGCTATGAAAACCGTTTTCGCACCAAAATAACGCGTTGCAGTCTTTTCTAGAATACACAACTATTTTGCTATACAAAGGCATCTCATCTTCCTCTTCTCCGTGAACTTGCACCTGTATCTGAGCTACCTCCCACACCAGGATATGAATATATTAGGATGGAATTTCCACATCATTTCCTTCTGAGCAATCTTCCGGTAATTCATTCATAGCAGCTATAAGGTCGACCGGCGCCAATCCATGCCCTGCCATCGTGAGCGGAGCCGATACTGACGGACGCGGCGATTGCAAAAGAGTCCACTTACGTGGGGTATAGCCGACTTCACGAAGATGAAAGAGACAAAAGAGACTACGATGGGCCTCGTATCGTTACCCTTATGACTGGCATCAAATAATTCATACTTGTCAAAATAGACTTTGTTGGGCTCATTATGGCAGCTCGACACTGCGTTTGAGATACATTTAACGCTCAGAAAACACGCCTCTCTGACCTATTGCATAGGCGGTGCCGAAGGAGTTTTAACGGGACCCCTAACACCCAGGCTAATGACTGATACTTTTTCAGTGAAAAGAGTCTAGGTACTCTATTATAACTAGCCCTGTGGTAATATTTAACATTACGATCCGAATACCGCCGTAAAAGCAGAATTTCTTTCCTGGGTCGTAAAAGCAGAATTTCTTTCCTGGGTCTGGCCTGACCCGTCGGCGGTTTAAGGTAAATCCGGATTTTTTTCATAGGAGGTTCTACCCTCGTTGAAAATATTTTCGGCATATTTTTCTAGTTACTAGTCATGAAAAGTCAGGAGAAACCATTTCCTTACCTGAAGCGGTGCAGAAATGGTGGCAAAAAGAAACGCTCACTGGGTCTGGTTAGACCTAGTGGCGATTTTAGTGTTAAAATATAAAGATTGACGCCTTGTGTTTCAACGACATTGATGAAAATGGTTGAAGCAAGGATAATAAGAATTTGTTTGTTTATTGAATATACAGTGGAATGTGCCCAATTTTGTTTATATATTTAGAAACCAGTATATTAGCCATAATTAATGTTGATTCTGCCTTGAAGCAACCCCGCAGTGCATTAAAACTTGGAAATAAAACCGTGATTTTGTACGTGGGGAGCCTGAAACTCCTTGATTTAGTAAATACGAATCCGGTGGCCACCCTGCAATAGTGTCCTCCGTCCACCCTTTTACTCCCTCGCATAAAAACTCTTCCCACTGCTCCAATCCCCCCTAACAGTTCCCCCCCCACATTATCCCCCCTTTACCAGCACTTAAAATCCTCCTCTCTTACCCCTTCTCCCCACCGTTTCTCCCCCCCAACTGCTGCACTTCTTCCGCCTCCTCACGTAACCCTACCCTCCCACCACCACCTCCCCACTCTCACTCACTTCCCTTGCCCCCCTCACCACCCCGAAATAATCCTTTCCAGTGGTCAGTTGCGGTCGCTGTGGTCCTCCATCCCAGATGACAGCGCGGAAAAAAAGGCCTAGGGACTCTCTATATCTCTCTTTCCCTCCCTTCCCACCATTCTCGGGTCATTCTCCCTTTAACCGCTCTACGTTCCTCCTCCCTTTCCCCTTCCGAAAACCTTTTCCACTCAGCCTCCTCTCCAGCTCCCTCTCCCCGTCCACCCTTGTGTGTCTCTGTGTTTTTTTTTTTTTAACCGCCGGCCATCCTTCTCTCCCCACTTTTATTGCTTTAATTCCCTCTCCTCCTACTCTAGTCTCCCTTCTGCCGCACCGCTCCTTTTCCTGCTTCCTTCTCCCACCTTCTCTGCTTTCACCAGTGCCGCCGATAATCGTTTACTCTCTCTTTTCATCCCGCTTTCCTCCTTCATTATGTCTGCTGCTAGTTCTGTGCTATTTTCTCTGTTCAGCTTCTCTCTCCGTCTCCAACTATTCTTTCATCAATTTCACCTTCCGGGAGTTTTGTATCGACACACGATTACTGTATCTTGTTTCACATATTTGGTACATATATATGTATTCTCCCCTCATCTATGCGTTTGTATCTGTGCCTTTGGGTTTTTTAATTGCATATTTTTCTTTCTTTTCCTCCGGCTGGATTTAACATCATCCCTTCGGTTCGTAATTGCTCCGCTATTATTTCTCAATGCACGTGAATTGTAAAGCTCAGTGTTCTTTGGAGAGGATCAATTGAATAAGCATGAGTGTATTTCCTAGTCCTAAATGCCTGTGTTCACTAACAGTGTGAAAATTTCACCATATCTGTATGGTAGTATTTGTCCGGCGTTCGTTTTAAGTTCAAATTTTTGGGACTTCGAAACATAGCCCTGGCTCATAAGTTTTTACCTTCTCATAATGACGTACTCTGTCCTATTATTCTTTGGTTTCATGACAAACTCCGTAAAATATGCATACAAATATTTGATTCTTCACTTGTGCGTGTATTCTCTTGCAGGAGTAAAATTACCAAAATTTTTTGGAGGAAGATACTCTTAAACATACAAAGAGAAGGAATATTAAAGATTTTAAGAAAAAAAAATTCTCGTATGTATCCATAAGAGAGGGTACCTGAAGCAAAAGCCGAATACAAAAATATGACTGGACGGAAGAAATTGTCAAAGCTGAGTCAAATATACAGGCTTGAAATTTTAAAATTTCAACATTTTTTGACTATGCATGTCCCAGAGGGAATGACGTGATGGGCATAAATGCGTAAATGTATGATCTTGGAACCTTCACGTTTTCCCTCTTGTTTCCCATATGCTTTATTTCCATTTTTACTCCATATGTGTCGTATCTCTGAACAACTTCCGCATTTTCCATTTATCTTTACATACCAGCTTGTTTCCCTCCCTCTCCGCTTATTCGTTTCTCCTTTCCTCTTTAGTTCTCTTCTTCCCTCTGTGTGTCTCTCTTTTGTTCCGTCTTTTCCCCCCCTCTTTCGCTCACCCGTTTTACTCCCCGAGCAATTCTCTGGGCCATTTACACCTCTCTCTATCTGTCCCTGTCTGTCCCTGTCCTTCTCCCCACTCTTACCTCCCACATTTCCGCAATTGCCTCGGCTTTCTTTCCTCGTTCGTTCCGCGTCTTTGTTTCCATCTCTCGTAATCTCCTCCCTTCCTCTCTCTTCCTCTCACCAGTTCTTCTTCTCCTCTGAGCGAGAAAGAAGGGCTCTTCCTTGTTTTCCCTTAAGTGCGCTCCAACTCTTTGCCTTGCGCCTGCTATCATTTCGTACTCTTTTCTCCCACTTCGTTTAATGCCATCCTCACCGTGTCCTGCCACTTCGCCACATGTTCATTTCTTTTTGTCTGCTCTCGTCTTGACTTCATCGTCCACTTCCGGTCAGTTCGTGCTTTGGCTTGGAAAAACTCAGATTTCTGCTTCCGAGTTTGTATTCTGTCCGGTATTAAAGAACGTCATGCCAGAGATATCTTCTATCTACAACGTCACTATTACTTTTCTAGCATTTCGAAAGTATGGTTTCTTTCGGTACTACTTGGACTTGTAGATGTAATGTATTCGGGAAAGTTATAACTCTTTTTTTAAATGTAGCCTTCTGAAGCCTTTATCCGTCCGATTTTCCATGTCTTACCGTCAAGATTTTGTCATAAAATCCAAATGAAAACTGCTAGTAGGTAGCAAATAATGCAAGGGTTCCATGCATGCTGAGCTTTCAATGTTTTATTTAATGTATACTTTATATTTATGTGATTTATGTTGTACTTATGAAAGCCAATAATGAGTAGAGCCATTAACGGAACATTGTTATTTCTCATCATATCTGCTTATAGTCAGTTGCAAAGTCCATTGCAATAGTTAGAGGCTGTGACTAATAACACTTAGTCGTGTCAACACATTATGTTTGCCCAGCGGCAACATCACCATAATTTAATTCGATTAACCTCGATAAAGTGATTGAAGCTAGAGCTTACGAAGGGTAAATCTCATGCGGAATATCCTCGGTTAGTCATTTATTTCGCGTACCTGCGTTCATTTCGATGACAACCAATCTGCTGTGCCTTAATATTAACTTTTACTCTATCGCCTGCTTCACTGCTGGCTAGATTACGTCCTCGCAAGATTACCCTGAGATTCTGCATTATAGTCCCCATTTGATATTTCCTTAACATGGGCATGTGTTTGCATCTCTTGCTATTGAGAAACTTCCTGATATTTGAGACTTTGATGTTATTTTTAGTTTTTAAGGAAATAAATAATTGTTAATGTTTGTAATACTATAGAAATGTAAACGTTACTATTGCTAATTCATCATTTTGACGATTTTTGTCGTATATTTCTTTATTCCTAAAAAAAATAAGATGACAACTTTTACTAAAACCACTAGATTTATTAAAAAACGACCCAGGTTTCGATGTGCATTCACATCATCTTCAGGTAAATGGCGTCCGATGTTCAGGCCTTATATAGTAAACATTACCAGGTGGGGAGAGGAGAGGGGGAGAGAAGACAATATAGGAGGAGGGTGGTCGCGGGAGGGTAGGGGAAGGGGTAGGAGGACGAAGAGGAGGGGATTTAAGCTTTGAGGACGGGGGAATAGGCAGGGAGCATACATTCATTAACAAGGAATTTATCACAGTCAACTTGGTTTTTAAAAATTTCTAGCTGTTCTAAAGCATTCAGCTTGCGTCTGTCATTTTTAAAAAGGAGAGGTGTCATGGTAAAATCACTTTTATGATTTACCTGAAGATGATGTGAATGCACATCGAAACCTGGGTCATTTTTTAACAAATCTAGTGGTTTTAGTAAAAGTTGTCAACTTGTATTTTTTTAATGAGGGAATACCACCAAGTGAGACTGACTAAAGTGAGTGATATTCTTTATTCCTGATGTGTAAATAACATACTGATAGTGTTTTTCTGCCAGAATTAAATGTGTGTGAGTGATTCAATATTGGAAACAGGACAGGAGGAAAGGAAATATTATTAATGCCTCTGGTAATTTATGTTATTTCCGCTTAACATTACAGTTTTGCATCTAATGTCAAGCGATTGGCTGAAAAGAATTTATGCTTGGGTAATGGTCAAGGTATTCCCTTCGGGAAATCACAGGTGAGATCAATCTCTCCGTTGTATTGGAAGCTGTTACTGCATTAACAACTAGTCAGTCTAGTTGATTTTAATTTCCTCCAAGTTAGTGCCTACGTAACCTACCTAACTTCCCATTGGTTTATTTCCAGAAGAAATATATTCCGTTTCATTTCATTGGTCGTTTCATTCTAAGATTGGTTGATGCAGCCCTCCACCCTTCTCTATCTATTGCTAGTTCCGTTACCTCCTATTATCTCTTCCAAGGAAATTTCCTCATTATTTGTTCCATGAACTTATTCCTTGGTTTTCCTCTGAGGACTTTTCCCTGTTTTACCTTCAGTTATTTTCTTCAGAAACCCTTTATGTCTCAGGGTGTGTCTAATCCATCTGGTTCTTATTTTTTATGTGGTGTTCCCTATGGTCCTTTCCTCTTCTACTCCTCTGTACACTTCATCCATTCTTATTTTGTCCGTCCATTTTATCTTCAGCATCCTCCTCCAGCACCAGGTTTCGAAGGCTTCTAGTTTTTTTTGGTCAGCTTTACCAATGGTCAATGCTCCCGATCCATAGCGTGCTACACTCCACACGAATGTGTTCACATACTATTTCATACAGTAATTATCTTCTTCCTATGGTTGCCTTCTGAGTTTGCGTTATTCTCCGCTTAATGTCCGTTGTACTTCTCCTGTACCACATTTTGGTACCTCCGAGATAAGTGAAGGAATTCATTTGCTCTAATTTCTGTCCTGTCTGGGTGACTTCTATATTCAGCTTAACTTTCTTCCGCAAAATAGGATTTTTAGTCTTCGTCTAATTTATTTTCATGTCGTTTTCTTGGAGAACTTGATCCATTAGGTTTAGTGACGTTTGAAGATGATCGCCATTTCCAACTATGACTGCGGTATCATCTGCGAAGCGGAACATGTTTATTTCCTCTCAGTTTTTATTCAACCCGCTCAGTCCAATTTCTTGTGATTATCTTATAGCCTCCTCCCAGTACATGTTGAGCAGTGCTGGTGAATCTTGTCTTTCTCCTTTGTTAATTTTAGCTTACATCTGACTTCGGTTTCTCATTCAAATTCTAACTACTTGCCTCAAGTATAGTTGCTAATTTTTCTTCTGTCCTCGTGTTCCATTCCAAGTTTTTCCTGCAGTGTAAACATCTTGCTCGACTCAGCATTGACGAATGCTTTTCCATGTCCTCGAATTCGACGTACAATGCCTTGTCGCATGTATCGTTTTCTCTACAATTACTCTCAGATAGAGTATGGCCTCCCTGGTATCCCTTTCTTTGATTGATCTGAGGTTGTCTTCAATTTTCCTTTCCATTCTTCGGCCTATTATTCGTGTGAGTATTTTGGATGCATGTGACTCTAGACGAAAGGTTCGGTTCTTCTCACATCTCTCAGACATCATCCTCTTCGGTATTTGCAATAATTATGCTTCTTTGAAAGTCCTCTGGAAGTGTTCCGCTTTTGGAGCAATTTTTTATTATTTCTCACAGGTTATCCTTGGCTTTACTTCAGAGCGCTTCGATGATTTCTCTGTTGATGTTGTCTTCTTCAGGTGCTATGTTTTTCTTGAGGACTTCTACTGCTTATCGAATTCCCTCCTCAGTATGAGTGGGCCCCGATCTTCATTGGCAATCTTGCTTTCATTATTCATTAGGTTTTTTTCCAGCAACGTCGGCCCTTGGTAGAGTGCTTCAATGTATTGCTTCTATCTATTCCCGGTGTTATGATACTCTATCGGAGAATTCCCGTTCTCATCCCTAATGTTGTTACTTCTATTTCTCTTCTTTTCGAAGTAACTTTTAAAGAAATATATCGTAGAATGTAACTATCTATTATGAAAACACAAACAAAATTGAAGTGAAAGTTAGTCGCACGAAGAGCGGAATTCATTTTTTTAAAGAATGAGTTTCAGCGGTGCAAATGCTTTCCTTAAGATAGGGGTCGCACGCTGAGGTGTTTTTACATCCTTAATCAACCCAATGGTCTTTTTTCAGTCTATTTTTAAATGAACGAGTTTAGAAGTTGGAAAGTCCAGAAGGAAATCTTGGACAAAACAGTCAAACAGTGTCAGTGTCCTTAACGCCATGTATAAGTGTTTAACCGCAACAGTAGAAATATACTACTTCTGAAAACTTGATATTGAAGAATTGAAAACAAATATGAATCATTCGTGAGAGTTTAGGACTACAAACATATTATTAAGCAAGCAACAATTACCCGCAAGGTTATTTTCTGTTTACATAGCTGGCTAAATTTTAATACTTCATTAGAAGAAAAATACACGTTAAAATGACTTTTCATCTTTAAGTAATTGGACATAATGCCTGTAAGAGTTGGTTCTAAGTTAGCTCTTCCCTTACTTACTTTCACTCATATTTCATCACAACACCGGTTGAAACTCCCATTTTTAAATGTATTTTTACTTTCTTAATTGCTTAAAGGTCTTGAATGACTTTTTTGAAACTTTTGGGATAATGATTATGAGAACATGATCTTCGAAAGCCGAGATCGAGATCATATTTGTTGCCTCCGCTAAAAGTATTTATTGTCGGTTTCTAAGATGGGTTGGCTTTATGCATCTATTCGAAGATTGCTTTGCGATGCGTTCTCTCTTCACATAACTAATTTTAGATTTCGTTTCACCATCTTTTAATATTTCGTCAATAAGTCTATGAAAGTTTTTTTTATTGGAGCATTATTATTTGTATTTGTGTGCTAGCAATTGGAAAGTAGCAAAAAAATAGGATCGGAGAAACCTGAAGATAGACCTTGGAATCCTTGCTATTGCGGAGGAGTAAACTGGAGCGGAGAAGTTGAAAATATTAATTTCCATTATTTTTCTTAATATTTATGGTAAGTTGAGGATCGTAGTACGTCGCTATGTCGCGTAATACTTGTTGAACTGAGTGGAAGTGCATGAGAATGCTTTGAGAATGTAAGCTGTATGTTCACCCGAATGTTGTCATCAACTTAACCATCTAAGTCATCATTGGCAGCAGACGGTTGACCACTCGTTGTCCCTATTTGTTCGTCCCTCATTAAATTTTATAACCCACTTTCTCACCATACTATCACTAGCTGCTCCTTCGCCATAAATCTCAGTAAATTAACATAAAATTTCCGCTGGCTTCTCCTTCTTTGCAACCAAAAACGGATGACAGACCGAAACACTACATCTGCTGGTTGTTTGACTTCTTAAATATTCAACACAACTCGGCTGTAGTAACGTCATTGCAAAGGCAATGGATCAGGAAGAGTAGTGCGAATGAGTGAATTTCAGAAAATAGGGCAGCGATAGTGGTAGAACATGACGGTTTTACTCACCAAACACGTCTCGATGTTGGGGGTCAAATGTCGTAATGTATTGTGGAACTATTCTAGTTTTTACTCCTCCTAAGTTAAAATAATTACTTGTTCAGGATAAGTCGCGGAGTTCTATGACGGAATATTAAATGAGTGGACTTACTTTTCATGAGACGAATCATTTTTTTGGTAATATTTCACTCGAAAAAGGCTTGAGCAAACCAAGCTTCCTTGTTAAAACGACATCTTAGGGCATAAAAATGCATGAATCAAAGCAAAATATTTCGCTGATTTAGTCGATTTTCTGTGGAAAGTACGACTTTCCTCGTTCACGGAGATTCATAAATTCTACGAAGTGAAGTGTCTAGTTGTAGAGTCACTGAAATATTCCGGATGATTAGTATATGTCTCATGCAGTTTATTTGTAACTATTGTAATTGTTCTATTGTGTTTATGTTCTGCAGCATTTAATTTCTTCTCTTGTGATGCATCATTTTATATTTAGCTCAAAATCTTGTAGCAAGCGTCCCGTTTCTGAAACATCTTCCATTTGAATATTTAGATTTTAAATAGTGAAGTCAATGTGCATCTTAATAGCTACCTGATTGGCAGAGTTCCTCATGAAAAACTAACGAGGAAAGCTCTGCCCCTAAAAGCTCTTCGACGGACCATAATGACTCAAGACAACTGATTCCTCCAGATATTCCATAAACTTCGTATGGAATTGGGAATCCTAAACGGTGTAATTGTCAGCATATTTACCTGTGAGGACACACCTGTAATATTTATATTATTCTAAATTTCAAATGTCGATCAATAATTCCAAAAAAGTATAGAATTGGTCGGCTTCTCGAATTATCAACAGTATAATTTTTATCATATATCGGGCTCCTCTTAAAGTTAACTCTTATTAACATCCGGTCTTTGACAGTGGTATTTGCTCGGAAATGGAAAAGTAGAATGGTAACCTCGTAACCTTGGACGCCATAGGCCATTTCGAACTGGTAGCCCCAGAAACTGCGTTTACCGCTATTGCGCTTCTCATTTCTCTCCGTCACAACCTCAGCAAATTCCCAATGGATACAATTACGCTTAGTGCTAATGAAAATATGTCTCGTCAAATAGTTCCTGGACGGAAACATTACCAGGAAAGTTACGTGGGAGGAAAATCAAACAAAATATTTGGACGGCAAATGTTAATTTGCCATACCTTGCCCTTCCCGAAACTCACCCCAATTCGTCTCCGGTCTCCCGATTTGTGGACTGTGCGAGATATGATCAGTTCGGCGGAAGTAATTCCGGTAACGCGAAAGATAAATAGGTAATTTATATTTTTAATGGTGTTTGGTGCACGAGGACGGATGACTGGGGATGAGTAACGCCAGGCAAGGGATACGAGACTTGGTGGTAACGATTTGCGTGAGAATAGCCAAGCGAATAAGAAAATGCTGTGGTTCATCCGATTTCTGCTCAAAGATTGTTTGTGGTTGAGATCCGTTAATAGTGTAAGAATTTTTACACTACAAAACGTATTTATATTTTTGCTGGAATGAAATATTGAACCAAATTTAATGTAATTATATTATATAGTGTTTTCGTTAAGGAATAAAATTAGCCCAATGGTTTATAAAAAGCATAAAGGATCGTTAACAAAGCAGGATTAGAAATGAATACAGTATTTATATCATAAATGTACCTTTATTTTGGATCGCGAAACGACTTTTGAACGGGTGCTGACGTTACTAAGAATACCCTTTACCATTGACGACTTGTAATGCCTTCATTGGCAGCGTAGGCTTAATTATTGTTTCTGCGTCTACGTGATTTATATTTAGAAAGGGTAGAGTGGTGCGGTTGACCCTGATTCTGACAGCCTTCCAGCCTAAAATGTTTTAACATTAAAGAGCTTGAAATGGAAATAGGCAATAGTATTAGAGAACTAATGACTAGTTTCTGATGTAACTTTGGACTTTTACCGTCTTTGGAGTTTTACCGCCTTTGGAGTTTTACCGCCTTTGGAGCATGTTTGACTAGACTTTTATCCTGCGTCACAGGAAGTGTCTTTAGGAGTAGTGCTTGCAATCGGCTCCAGAATGTGCTTGCTGCACGTGACAGGAAATTTTAGCCAATGTCTCATAATTCCTGCCAAACACAAAAGCTACATCATCTGTTAGTATCAGCGAACAGCTCTAAAAGTGTACACCTATAGCTATTGACGGGGTTTTGATGCTAAGAAATTGCTATAAAAGGGTTTTAATATGTTGCATTGTAATTCTCTAAAACATTTACTGGAAAGAAGAAAAGTGAAATTAGATACGGTGAATATTGAAAAGCGGGTTCATGGAATTAGAAGAAAATGTTCCGCCATGTTGCAGGTGCCTTTGCTGTTTAAGCTACCGATGCGTCCTCTAATGCTAAATGGGCAGTATGGATTTAGATTTGCATCAAATGTGGAACCGTTGGGCTTAAAAATGGGGGTAGAGATATTGTTGCAATTTTTGAGGGAACATAGTTGAGCTGTATAATGCGGGACTAGTAAATTTAAAAGAAATAACCTTTTTAATGCCCACTCATTTATTTGGACAACGCGTTTCAACTTTTAAAGCGTCATCATCAGGTACAAATTCCTGATGTAAAATGACCTGAATTGTACCTGATGACGATGCTTTAAGCGTTGGAACACTATGTACAATAAATAAGTGTGGATATTTCAAGTTTCTTTCTTATAAAGTCGCGGTGATGTTTCGCAATATCTCGCCGGATACCGTTGAATATATTAGCTGGACATGTAATTAAAGGAATGATTCGATGCTGATGCTGTAACAAAAGTAAAATGGGTAATGATCGATTGAGGGGATCAAGAGTGTTAGTTTTACATATAAATTATTAATTATATGTATTACATGTAAATGAGGATGATTGGAAGCATTCCGAGTGAAATTACTAATTTTTTCATGGCAATGAGCCTGAAGAAATAGGCAAAATGAATTTGTAAGATAACGTAGGTTAAAGAATAATTATAATATCGTTTTTCAGCGCAAACTATTCAAAAGCCATTGCAGCAATAATTATCAAGTGTTGATTAAACAATTCCTTAACTTTTTCTGGGATGTTGCAATAACATACCATAAATTGGGACCAGTTCAGCGCTCCTTTCTTGACTACTTACACCTCATGCCCTCAGTCCACACATTTTTATGAGCATTAATGAATTTTATAAACATTTATATAAACATTGTAATGTAAAATTTTAACATTGCCATTGGCATCATTTTGCATAACATTAACGTTTTTCAGATAGCAAAACCTCTTTTAATCTCCCTCTAAAGGTAAAAAGATATTAAATAGTTTTTCAGTTCTGAAGACACTTGATGACTTGATGACACGTGATGATTCCTCCTTTCTCATGAGGAGGTGGATCATACTATTTTCTTTGGGAATTGGTATATTGGCATACAGAATGCTAATTTTGTAATAAGTTCAAATTCCCATGCAGACCTTCGATCGGTCAAATAGCGTTTCATTAATGAGTAATTAATATGCATGACCACAAAAGACTCTGGGATTTCGGATTTATTCTGACGGCACGCGTTTACCTTTTGGTCCCTGATCAGTAGGCAGTTGTCACATACGGAGAAGGTGTGTCGGGGATCGAGATTAAGGGGAAAGCAACAGTAGCGGATGGTCATGAGGGCGACGAGAATGGTTGGAGATACGGGGAACGGAAGTAGGTAAGGATAAAATTGGACGGGCGATCGAGTTGGGATTGTAATAACACAGCTAGAACGCTCACCCCTCCATGAGAGATGGAGCGAGGTTGGGAGGTGGGCAGAGAAAGTCCTGGGTTTTCCTCGTGGGACATATGCGAGGGTCCTCTCGTGAATACTTAAGGAATGTTTTCCGGCCGGTAAAGGTTTGGTGCACAACAGTGTTGGTAGCTGCGGAGGGTAGCGAGGGGATTTGGGTTGGAAATTCGGGGAACGGAATACATATACCGTGCTCATGAGGATTTCGTCTGGAATGGGTGGAAGATTCTGCTCGTGTGGACAGACAGGTGAATAGGAGGATGAGTGGGATGGCAAAAAGATGAGGATTTTGGATATGGTTCATTGGGTTGTATCGCATTAGGTTCTAGACCGTACATACTTCATTGAATGTTTGACCGAAAGTGATGGATTGTTCCCTGAAAATTAATGTAAACTTATATAAGTTTGTCTATTGAAGAAAATATTATCTTTTGATTTGAATGTCTCCCACCAGAGTATTTGCTCTATGCTCACTACATTTCCAAAGTTAACTTAATCGTATCATTCTCAGTAGATCACGTTTTATGAGAAGAAATTATGTATTCCTTTAACAGCTATTTTAATATTCTGTTAATATGCAGAGATACATGCGGTTATAATATATGTATAATACATATAGCTTAAATTCAAGGACGCTGTTAAGTAAGTGATCTTCCCGTTAATAAAACTTCATGAGAAGTAATTACAGCGCCCTTGATGACTGCCTTAAAGTAATTAGTTGTTCACTCTTAATTTAATCCGTTTTTTGTGGCTTCTTTAAGCTTTCTGTTTTCACTCAAATTTTCTCTAATTAAGCTGATGGTTGTAGCACAGTGAAAGTGTTGAGTAAAATGCGAAATTTAATACGAAGGTTCACTTTTATAAGAATTTCACTTTATATAAACCGCTAAAAGGACTCTATGTTTAGCCATCACGGTAGTCTTGCAGATTTTGAAAGCAAAATTAACCTCCATGGAGCTCCTACTCTTATTCTCTAGCGTCCTTTGCAGCTTTATTGTTGTTTAAACGGCTTATTTTTAGAAATTTTCCATGGATATGATGTGTTTCAGAAGATTTATACAATTGTTTGTAGCTGATTTTCACAAGAATTTTCTGTATCCGATTGACGTAAACTTGATATGAAAAACCAGTAATTGCTGCGAACGCACTACATCAAATGCATTTCCCTATAAACAGATTAAGTAACCATGCCCTTTAAACGCGTGAAATGATAGCAACTTTAACCACCGGTGGATGGAAAATTTGAGAAATTTTTTTGAATAGAATGTTTCCGGGGGCATTCAATGCTTCACGAGCCTTAATTTCCGTCGACAGACCAGTGTTTCCTGAGATAATGAGTCAAATTGTGCTTTAATATTACGGCAAAGGGGAAAAAAAAGAAAATACAAAACACACACGACGCTGCAGAGAAAAGGACAATTATCAGGTCTGTGGATGGATAAGAGAGGGGAGTGGGGGGGAGAGAGAGAGTTTGTGGCGTGTATTAACTGTGTAGGCTCGTCGGAGCGAAAATCGGCCTAGGATTAAAATTTTGGGATGGACAGAAGAAGATGAGGACGCCCAGGGAATGTAGCCGTGGATGGTGTAGGGACGGAGAGGGAGAGAAACACACAGACTTGCATGGGACGAGTGAGAATTAAGGAGAAGCCTTAGTCTGTGGAGGTACAGGAGGTGGGAGAAAGGGAGAGATGGGTGTCCTGAGATAAGCCTCCGGTGAGACCTGCGAGGTTGAGGGCGGGGGCGGGGCGTGGGGAGGGGCTTGTATGAGCGGATTTGGGACACGGAACGGTGCGGAGCGGCGGATGGGGATGATATGCGAAAGGACTCGCGTTTGGGGATGAGGGAAATGGAGAAGGGGACAAGAGCTGGTTATTAGGGGATACGGGATTGGGAGGCCGAGGTGGAATGGGTAAATGTGAATCGGTGTATCTGTATAATCGGCACCGCCTAATGCGAATGGATGCATAATAACATGTTTTTGTTTCATTTTAGCATATTTCTGAAAATATGACGGCGTTTTACCCTCATTGAACGTAGGTTAATGTACTTGAAGAACAGGTTAAGTATATGCTTGCATTCCGGATTTTTTTGACGTTATAATGGCTCTTATAAGTTCTTAGATTGCCCTTTTTTGACTCTTATCTATGACCTTACTCACAAGTGGGAACAAAGAAGGCATACTTAGGTTTAACAGAAAATACCGGCGCTTTGATTTTTCTGCCGCTTCTCCGCCAGTTTAAGCGTCGAAAAGATCCCTGTAATGTCAGATATCAATATCTTTCATTCGTGAAATATATAATTTAACACTTATATTTTGTATTAGGCACATTTTCGTGAATGCAGTCATATTTATATGGTAAAAATTCATATTGTCACTGATTAAGACATGAAAGAGCAATGATGCCGAAAGTTTTAGTGGTGCTTAACGTTTTCGGGTTGTTGCTCAGTTATCAGAATATCTCAATTGTTTCACTTTAAATAATTTTTTGTTTATTTTGCATTGTTTATTTTACCCGTTCATAACAATCCTAACAGTATGCGCTTTAACACGAAGATGCAAGAATAAAATCCTGCGTTTGATACTGTGTGTGGTTTAAATAAAGGAACACAGATCATTTTTCTCTTGCACCTTGAAGACGATATTCGACCGGCAATATTTCATAGTCAGTGGCTACTTTCTGGGAAAGACAAATCTGCTAGAATAAGTTTGCATGACGTATGCCAATATTTTTTTATGCTCAAAGAAACAGTTCATTCTGCTGTGTTCTACCCTTAATGTTTCTGTATTTTGCTAAAAGGTTTTAACTATCAACCAAGATCTGAATTACGGGCCAACAGTTTTGCCAATTTTCCACGGATTTGCTAATGACTTTCTGACATTATCAATGTATTTGTATTTACCCCTATTTAATAAAAAGGTGAATCACCCATTATAGTCGAATGTGGCTAAAGGTAATAAATCACAGAATTCATCTCTTAAGTTCTTCAATACCTATTCAAATTCTTTGTATTGTTCTTCTGTTGCTCATAATGTGTGTTCACGCTTTTTTTGCCTTTTAAGATCGCTACACTTTCGGAGCTCATTTATCTTCTTGCAGACGAGACCATCTAGGGAATCCTATTTTCAGTTAATAATAAATACTATTAGGGCCGGTTTTATAATGTCTGGTTAAACTTCAGGTCAAGTAACGTGGACGTTAAGCTAATCTTCACGTTAACGAGTGGTTTAGTTTTATGAAGAAAATCGTACCTCCGGTTAGTTTTCGTGAGCTCTAACGACCGGATAGTGTATTAACAATAGTTCTCATACCACGAAAAACAGAAAAAAATGAAAGCGATATTAAAAATATCGCAACGGAGGCATTTTCAAGTTGTTTATGTGCTCGGAAAGGAGAAATCGTGCTAACTGGGCGAAAGGAGGTGATCAAATTTTAGCAGTGAGTAGCAAATGCTGTTAATAGAATTTATTTTGAATGAACAAGGCGTTATTTCATATGAAAAGACTAAAGCTGTGAAATGGAATATAAGGAAAGAACAAATATTAGTAGAATGCTATCATATATAATTCACAACCGATAAATTACTGATACGTGGTACATTGACTTAGGAGATTGAAAGGTCAAGGATTGTAATTAAATTCTATTGTAACAATTCTGAAGGTGTAGTCTCAACCTCGAATGAAATATACAGAAGAAAAGGAACATTCTGTGTACCTTAAGTACAGCATTACTATATTCACTAGTAAATATAGATTTATCAATCAATACAAATCACTAGAATGAGTTAATTTATCAATTTTTTCATCACTTGCCTCTGGTTACTTTTCATTATTAGTGCTTTAATGTGCTAAATTATCGTTAGTTGCGCTAATCTTCCACAATCCCGAGCCTTAAACAACCATTACTTTTGCGTTTGTATAGGGCCTAGATTGTTTATTGGAATCATATTTTTAAATATTAGAAGATGAAAAATTATATACCAACTTTAAGGAAAGAAGTATTTTTTGTTGTTACGGAGCGTAGGAATGTGTTTTTGAATTATTCCACGTCTCATTACCTCATTTTATTCGGCTCAAATTAGTTAAATACCTAGGTCAGAAAGTAAATTAGCGTCAGCTATGCACATATTTACAACTTTAAATCAAATGTGGCATATGTTTCGAAGCATTGACGACATCATTAAATCTCAGTCCACTTGATGACACCACGTACATGATTGACCTGGTCTAGTATCAAGTGCCTATGTGAAAATATACATATTTTAAGTGAATTTCCATATTATTATACTTAATTAGTTTCGTCCTCTTAACATATATAAATGGTTTTCTATGAGTTAGGGTCAGAGTCGTGTGGAGCTTCGTTAACAGTCTATGGATTCGTTACGAACACGAATGTATTCACTTACCTTTCACTGCTTGTTACGAATGAATCGACCTAGGTGCTACGAGACTGTATTGGTATGTCATTTACCGTGCAACTGAAAGCTTAATTCTCTCTCTCTTGTGAACGGCCAAGATTTCCCGCATCAGTAGCATTCCAGTCGAGCCTTATTCTCTTTAACTTGATTCGAGTGTCGAGCGGCGTTGAAATGTTCCGTATTTCGACTGAAACATCTCCATTCGCTCCCATCCTTGAATGGAGTAAGGATAGGAGGAAAGACGTTGGACGAAAGTGAAGGGGAAGGATGAACATATGGACTAGAAAAGTTGATGGATATCAGAGCGGAAAAGGAATAAGAGGAAAAAATGGTCAAATGGAGGTTGGTAGTATTCTAAGAGAGAGAGAGGGAGAGAGTAGGATAGGCGAGAGATGTTTTGGAATGGAGGGAATTGAGTCTGGGGGTGGAAATGGTTGGGAAGGAGATTTCGGAGGCGTGTGAGGAATTCCGATAGACGCGGGTCGGCTGGCTCCTCTCCTCCATAGGTATGGCCGCGATGGAATGCCGATTGGCGACGAGCAGAGAGGCAAGAGAGTAGAAATGGAGGTAGAGGTAGGCAGGAGAGAGTGCGTTCGTGGTGTTTGTTGCCTGCGGCACCCTTGGGGACCGTGTGGGAAAATTGGTTTGCGTTTCAGAGTAAACTCCAATCCCTACTCTCCCTCAGCTTTCTCACGCTCTCTCCTGTTCTCTCTTTCACTCTCTATCTTTCTCTATACACCGTTTTCGGTCTTTCTCACACCTTATATTCCCATCCCTTGTACCTGCCATTTTTCACCCTTTGTCTCTCGTTTAAGGTCTCTCCTTTTTTTATTGTCTTCATTAAAAAACGCACTAAGTGAGCAGGAAGTGTCACTCAGCTGATGGAAGAGACTCCGAGGCTACACGTTAGGTATTACTTCAAAGTTTCAGATCAAGCTTGTTTCTGGGTTGTTCAGAGAGTATTGTGTTGACCCCGCACTAATTATTTAGAATTAATAGAAGAGGCAAAATGAAAGAGAGAGAAACATTGCCAAACTGACTGGTATACAGTTTAATTCTTCTGCGCGCCATTAGTGGTTATCATAAAAATCATCACGGCATTTAACATCGCTAATATTCACTTCTGTTCTTCTTACCCTCCTGTTTCCTTTTTTCCTATTTCTTGTGCGGCTTGTGCCCTGGCACACCCTTTACCGCACAGCGGTCTGTAAGGTAGTACAAAGATGTAGATTCTCTCACCCCTTCTTGTTTCTCTCCTAATATTTCCCTGAACTCCTCACCGCTGCGGACAGAAAATATTATGGAATGAAACCAAATGAAACTGCGGAACTAGATACCATAATAGTTCTTTTCTCTCACTTTTTGTTTTATTCGTCTCTTTGCCTTTTTATTCACCTTAACATTCTCCTGTAAATTAACAGATTCCAGTTCATACCCTTATATGATACGTTCATAGCCATTAAACTACGATAATGGGGTCCAATCAGAGGAAATAAATAACAAAACGTGGGGATACAAAAAACTTTAAGACATGCAGGACTAATGGTTACGAAAATGCATGCCTTTGCTTATTATTTAATTTCTATAGGAAAAGTTCAAATTGTTGATTTTTTTTTCTTAAGTTTAGTAACACACATTCTTCTCGTTTACGTTAAAACTTCATCTTTGTATTTTATTGCTTGAATTAGTGCTTGTATCTTGATCTACAATTTGGCATCAGTTTCAATTTAGACTCTGGTGGCAATGCCATTTATCTATCTACTTTTCTCTAAATCCGCGCCGTTTGGGATGCACAGAAAATTAACACATGACACAACGGGCTGAGTCTGCTTAATATTTGGTTTTGTCTCATTTATGTGCATTCTCGTCAACTTTTCAACCCTGTCCCCTTTTCAACTTTCCATCTGTCAAATCAAAAGTGATGTTAGAGACTAGAAAGAAGGTGGATTCAGTTTGGCTGGCCCACTTTAATCTTTGAACACCTGGAAAACTCCCAAGATTTTCTGTCGTATTGAAGACTCCAGAAACTTGTTAATTTTTAACAGTAGGAGTAGTTTTCTTTGAAAAGGTTTGGTTAGAGATACTCAAATAAAATTTTCACATACCTGTTTACTTTACCGGCTCTATGAAATTGTTATGCTCTTCTCATCCAAAAAGTCATAACGTTAATTTGGTCGGGATGTTTTCACTTGTGGTTTCAGCCGTTTCATACATATTGTCATATAATAAATCAATTTAATTTCAGTTTAGTTAAGGCTTACATCATTAACACTATGTAAATAAATTTTTTATTTACCTCTTTTACAAATATGCAGGCGTATACACCACAGTATGTGAAGTTAGCAAAGCAATGGTAACGTAAAACTTCTCTTTAAACATTCTGGGGCAGCTATTCTAGCAGAATGTTTTCCCTCATTCAAATTTCTTCTCACAACGTGTTGATGCATTGAAAAGGAGCGTCATGCGTTTAGTTTTGGTTAATAAGTGGAACAAAGTGGAAAATCATTTTGATAAGTCAACGGAAAGCCTCTGTGCAGACACTCTGCGTTTTATCCTCCGTGTTATGCTTGATTTTCATCGTGGAGGACTTGTGTTGACTCTTAATTTTCAAACTAGTAATCCAAGGTCCATACTGATTTCAATGTAATGGCCAAAATGGTAAAGTTATGTCCCAAATTTGGTGAGCTTATTCGGTTATGGGACAGTACTGATTTTTATTTTCTTATTATTTCTTTTGAAGGTGGTGGGTAACTAGTCAGTTCTTGTGAGTGCTCGATTTAATTTTAAAGTGCCCATCTCATCACACTCTTTGATATTCGTGTGACTCAGTGGTGTTGTGAATAAGTGCATTGAAATTTTCAGAAGTCTTCGTTTCTTTATGCATGAAACCCTCGTAAGATTAGTATCTTCGATTGTTATCGGTTTTCGGCTCTGCTAAGTGGAACCTTTTAAGTCGAGAGAGAGGTTTACGCTAAACCTTTATAGTGGCATGTCCTTTATACCTTTGGAGTTTAAAAAAAACCTGGTGTGGCCTTGATTTAATCAACGACCCTTGATAAATGCGCCATTCATCCTGCGGTCAAGTGATGTCCTTCAAGAAAATGTGTCGATTTCGGGGCTTGATAATAATCGGATACATAAATTCGCCTACTGGTAAGAAATGCGGGATATCGATTCCGATGCGAACGTGGTTTGTTGACCTAAATATGGTATATTTGATGATTTGTTCGCAAGTTGATATTTGGTATCGTTTTATTTATTAATGATCAATCTGGGATAAATGTTTCGCCATGTATCTGGTGCCCTGTATTGGGAATTTCATACATCTACGAAGTATCTACGAAGTGGAGCATTTGCCCCGCGAGGTCGATGGATGTTCATGAAAGATTTTACAGTAATCAGCGCAATTCGTCACGCCTTGAGTGACTGAAAATGTTTGCAAAGAGCATGCCTACACCTATCCCGCTTAAAATTCGACTTCTAATTTTGTTCAATACGATAGCGTGATTTGTATCTGGTTTTGAATCTTTTTATGTCTGAACTTGATAGCGTATTTTACAACCCTAAATCACGAAATTTACTTGCTCCTTTGTGAGTCCAGTGGATTTTTGCTTCGCGCACAAATTTATTTTCATAGAGCATTCTTTGTACATCTTACTTGTATCTCATAACATTTTTTGAGGTAGGTTCCTTGCCTATTGAATGCATTGCATTTATTGGCAAATACATTCCTAAAATATATTGGATATTTTCTTCAAAGCGGGAGTCATCGCAATAGCTTGGTATATTTTCATCATTTTATAATGAAGAATTTTTCTTCAGCAGTTAAATGAAATATTTAAGAGATTGAATGATCGTTCTTTCTATTGCTGCGGAGTGATTGTTTTTTCATTTCTATTTTTGCGTTGTAAAAGTACCTTAATCTTATCTTAGGAAATGAAAAGAATACGTGTTCATGGATGAAGTTTCAAATATGGCTATACATGTAGCTTTTCCTGTATTTTATTCTGGAATAAAAGAGGCTGAGGCCTGAAACAATTCCAAAATTGGAAAACTTCCTACATTAACAGAATAAATGCATTAATTATGAATTATGACCTATACACTCCGCCTCACACCCTTCCGGCACCTCCCAAGTGGGTGTCGTAGAAGTGGATGCAGGAATTTTTTTCTCTTCTTGCCGACGTTAGCTGGTCGGATGGTTATTACGGAAGGTGACAGAAAAATAGGTCATATGGATCATTAAGTATCAGTCGATAGTTAGAAATAGAAAGGACTGGCAAGAAAAAGGGAAAGGGTGGGGAAAAACAGGGTATAGGCATCGGTCTGCGTATTTTCCATGCCATCCTTAAATTCAGCGAATAATCACAGTTGAGTAGGCAACCAGAGTGAGCTCAGGGAATACCGTTTGTGGATATTGAATCGAAATAATCGTCCGAGCAATGAGAACTGAAATGGAGAGAATATACTTCGGAGAATTTCAGAACTGGTTCACTGCAGCTTGCAGCTTCTCGAGAATGTTTTGTAAACAATATTATTACTATGCCAATACAGTATAACACAATTCATTAAGGTTGTACAGTTCAGCAATCGCCCTAACGGGACCTCCGAGTACTGAAATTAATATCGCATAAACCTATGTTCCGTGAGAACGATCAAATTCGATGCTATTTCTGAATTCGGTTCTGAGCTTTGGGCGCTGATATCAGAATTGTATCTCAGACTTTAACCTAAGTGCCGTGTGAAAAACCTTATCTCAAAAAGTACTCTCTCCTCATTGTACCAAGTTGAGAATTATCGAAAAACGTTGATGGTAATCGAACCCGGGTACAAGGGATGGTAAGTTATAATTCCATCCACCAAAGCTGCCTGGTATAAATTGACTCAAGCTCACCCTTTTCTTATCTGTCTTAGCTTTATAAAAAAAAACCCTTGCCATTGTAGACCTCCTACCACTCTCTCTTTTCTTTTTCCAATCCCACAATTCTATGCCATCAAACTTCCTCCTGCACTTAAACCCCAATTCCTCCCTCTATCCTCCAATCCTCCCGTTCTGAACCATCGGAACATCCACGTTCCACCTTCTCTTTGTGCAGAGTTCAAACTCATCCCATTTGACCCCTCCCTCTCCGTCCCGGCTACGTCTGGCTGACCGTCGTACAGCGCTGACCTTCATTCTTCCTCATCCAATTCTCCGGACGAAATTGAATCATCCTTCAGCCAAGCCTCACGCCACTAGTTTCCTCATTCCTCTTATCCTTAACCTCCTCCACGAAAAGGTGACCACCGATTTCTAATCCTTCCTCCTACGTGAAAACATTATTTGTGTCCAGCTCACCGCTGGAGTGGTTTACTTAGCTTTTCTCATTACAAGAATAGTTTGCTCAATAATCAAATAACGGTCGACATCGAGTACTTATCTCATTACTTTTCCGTTTCTTTCTAATTTACATAATGTCTAAACGTACACATAACCAGGTATTTATTTAAATCTCTGCTAGTATCTGGTGTGCCTTATAAGTAAACAGACCATGGTTTGAATATTTAGCAGGGTTTTTGCATTCCCTTACCAGTACGAGTGATTTTCCGCAGTGGAATGAAATCCGGTACTTCTTATGGCGATATCTCCCCCTAAGTTACTATCTTACATATTCCTTTAAAATCGAATTAACTGCTGTACATAATTTAAAGCGTATATCCTGATGAGGTTCTAATATGTTACAGAATACTGAAAACGGTAATATTGGGTAGAATGTGAATCAAGCGAAGAAGAGGGTAGAGATTCATGGGATAGTGGGGCGATATTAAGATTAGCAAAAGAAAAGAAGAGGTTCAAAGAAATTGAACGATGGAAAATAGAGATCTATAACCTCCAAGTGATTGCTAAAATTTTCAACAGGAGCCTCCATGGCCCTCCCAAGTATTTGGTAGAATACAATTTGCTCTCAGTATGATGTTACTTATATTCCACTTATCTGAATAATTCAACTACCTATCGGCTCTGTAAATATTTCGACTGAAAATGATAACCCATCATTGGCTGATATATGTAGTGAGTGGTTAGCGTTGCATTAAAATACGTTGGCTAGAGCGTTGTGAAGGACGTTTCAGATATTTTGTTTGCTGTACACAATTTACACAAGTTTCGTAGTTTGTGGCTGCACTGATAACACTTTTCAGTTGTTATTTATTTCATGTTTTCTGTTTCGGTAATCTTCAGACATGAGAATAAAACTCGATCTTCCTTAACTTTGTGGTAATCCATCTTAAATTTATTAGCTTGAAACTTTTACAGACCGCATTATATTATTCTGTGGTCTGTAAAAGTTTATAAGAAATTTGACAATGGAAAATAGAGACATATAACCTCCAAGAGGTTGCTTAAATGATCGACAATTATATTCTGTGGTCTGTAAAAGTTTTAAGCTAATAAAGATATCTTCAAGCGTGTGTATTAGGGTGGTCACAAGGTATACGGGAAACTTTTTTTTCGCCATATCCTCCGGGGGACCCCCTTAAAAGTTGCCAATTGGCAAAAAAATGTGAATGGCAAAGTTTCAGCTCACCTTAACAATGCTAACCCGTGCCTCATTTAGGCTGAATTTTGGAGAAGATGCGATTTTTAGCAAAAAAATCACCGTTTTTCCTCTATAAAATGAAATAATTTTGTTGTAGAAACCTGATTCTTGTGTCATGACATAGGAAATTTTGTTGTCTCTAAATTTGGTTTAGATTTTTTTTTGCTAAAACATAGATTTAGTGGAATTTAGCACTTTTCAGGTCAGGTCACGATCCATATACCCTCTATCGCCCTTTTTGGAAAATGGCAAAACAATGAGTTTCATTACTTTTAATGGTTTTTCCCTGCATTTGAATTTGCATTAAAATGTAAATGATTAAAGCAAGATAGAAATTATTGAATATTTTTGAAGCTTTAGTTCCCGTTTGGTTTTCAAGGAGTGAACGTACATTTAGTGAAGTTTTTCTTAAGAGGTTAGAGGGACAATAGCTCAACCTTCGACTTCTACAGCAGCAATTACCATGAGTTCAAGACAAAAAGACAAGATTTTTTAAATTAGTCACATTTCTCGTCAAATCACTTAGAGTAAGTTGCCATCTTACTGTCAAGTATTACGTAGTTCATTTTATAATATGCGGCAAGTGAAATTGAACACCAGAGAAGCTGCAAGACTTACAATTCAGGAGGTGCTACTTTTTTGGGAGAAAGCTAATATACCAACCAGATACGTGAAATATTGTGTGGTAAAGATTGAAAAACTTTATGATGAGTGGAGAAAACTGCAAACAAATTCCACTAGATTTGCAAGCGCCGCTCAAAGTCGAAAAGTAGAAGCTTTCAAGTCAAGCCTTGACGACCTATTTGATATTGCTCATCAGGATGCACTTGGAAGCACCACTGAAGAAGACCAGAAGTTTTTGCTATTCCAGAGAGAAAAAGGACGTACTGGCTGTATGGGAGGCGTGGACAGAAAATTTGTAAAAGAAGAAAAACGCAGAGAAATAAGACGAGCAGCTGAGAAGGCAAGATTGGAAAAATCAAGAAGAAATATTGGTGAGTTGATTTTTTCTCAAGTTTTTCATATTAATTCATACTACGTCTAAGGCAGATGGTTTGGCATTATCTGAAATTTCACTTTTTTGTTTAAAAATAAGGAGAAGATGTAGAACTGGAATCTTTTCTGGGCATAAGCAGCACATCAGAGGAAGAGGAGCCGATGGAAGTTGATGCGGAGGATAATTTTCTACACTCAGAGGAATCAGGACCCGAAGTAAGGAAGAGAAAGTACTTTCGTGGAGCTGAAGAGATAATAATTGAAAAGTTTTCCTTATTGTTAGATGTGTAATATTTCTGACAGAGATTCAGTGCGAATTATTTCAGCTACTGCATAGGCATTGGGTCATGACCCAGAGAGTTTAATTGTAGTGTAATTAGGCTCCGCAGGCAGCTAATCCGTGAACAAAGGACAGAACTTATTCAAAATATATTCATAAATTCCTATTTAGAGGGAGCTGTTTTACACTGGAATGGGAAATTACTTCCAGACATTTTTAATAATGAATATGTAGATAGAGTAGCGGTTTTAATTAGTTGTGGGGATGAAGAACAATTGATAGGAGTTCTTCAGCTCGAAAATAGTATGGGAATTACTCTGGCAAAAGCTATATTTTCGGCAGTTGAAGAGTGGAGTGCAGTTGGAAAAATCAAGGCAATATGTTTTAATACCACTGCAGTAAATACTGGTTGCTTTAAAGGAGCCTGTGTTTTGCTGGAGCAGCTATTAGAGAAAGGTTTCCTGTATTTACCATGTCGCCACCATTTTTTAGAAATTATTTTAAAAGCTGATTTTGATTGTAAAATGGGCACAACCACTGGGCCTTTAGCCATATATATTTAAAACATTTCAGACTGGGTGGTCAAAGGTAGACAAGAAAAAATTCAGAACTGGAGTAGAAGATGAAAATATTGGACATAAAATTATTGATCTGGACCAAATTTCAAGTTTCTTAATTGAACAATAAAAAAACCAACAGCCAGGGATGATTATAAATAATTCAGGCAACTTTGCTTGATTCCTTTAGATCGTGTTCCTCCAAAAGGCATTTCTTTCAGAGCACCTGGTGCTATTCATCATGCCATATGGATGGCAAAGGCCATTTACTGTCTAAAAATATTTCTTTTCAGGGATGAATTTTCATGAACTAATTTAGAGAAAAAAGCTATTAAAGATATTTGCTTATTTATAAGTAATATTTATGTAAAAGCATGGTTTAATTCCCAAAAATCAAATTTGGCCCAAAATCAAGACCTGCAATTATTGAAATCGTCTGTTGAATATAGGAAAATTGACAAAGAGGTTGCAGACATGATACTCTCTAAAATAATGAACCATCCACGGTATCTCTACTCGAAACAAGTGGCACTTTAATTTTTTTATGATACTTTGGGAAACAATATCAAACTTGCATGGTTAGAATATTAATGTGTCTATACGAAAGTGAAGAGGATGATTGTGACGATAGGGGTATAAAACCAACACTACGTCTTTCCCAAGTTGATCTTTATAAGAGAAATAAGTTGATTTTTTTTGTTTCTCCTCAAACTCTAAATTTTTTAGAGATTTAAAATCAGTACTGAATTTATAAATACTGATTCCAAGGAATGGTGTGAAAATAAGCATTTTTTCAAAGCTAAAACAGTTGTGAATGGTTGAAAGGTTGTTCATGACACTGCTGAAAGGGGGGTAAAATTAATACAATATTTCAATTCCTCTTTGACGAAAGACGAAGTACAACGGCAGTTGCTGTTGCAAATTGTATCTGAATGTAGACAAATATATCCAGACTCTTCAAAAGCCACCTTATCTAAGCCATTGCCTTAGTACTTCTATCCAATAATTGTCAATAATTATCAATGCTTTTATTAAATTACATTTGAACTATATTTGCTCTCCCTTACACCGTACTTGCTCTCCATTTCCCAAGATTTTTTTATTTCCAATTTAGATTATGCTATATATATTTTTGAAAACACCCATAAATAAACCCATTAGAGTATATAAAATGATAAGAAAGTAAGAAAATCCTGGAAAGCAGTTGTAATTGAATGTAGAAACGTTTTTAAGACTTAACATGTTGTCACCTTTGTGGATATGGACCGCAGACGAACCAGAGAAATGCTAAATATCACTAAACCTATAAGTTTTAGCAAAAAAAGACAAAATATCAAACTTTGAGACAGCAAAATTTCTTTTGTTATGACGCAAGAATCAGGTTTCTACAACAACTTCATTTAACAGCGAACAAACTGAGATTTTTTGCTAAAAATCGCATGTTTTCCTAACTTCAGACTCAATGAGGCACGGGTTAACGTTGTCAAGCTGAGCTGAAACTTTGTCAATCTCATTTTTTAGCTTGTTGGCAACTTTTAAGGGGGTCCCCCCGAAAAAAATCGAACATTGATTTCTTGTGACCACCCTAGTGTGTACTACTTAATTCCTTCTTTTGGAATCAGATAATCTTGTTTTGTTTTAATATTTCCTTTAATTTTTTTTCTCTCGATTTTTTCCGATAGTTCTTTATTCTTTCACTTTGTTTTTTGCTCTTCTTTTTTTGCCTGGTGTTATTTTAGCTTCTTTTCTCTCTTCCAGAAACTTCCTCTGAAGTATTGAATCTATTGACGTTAAGTAGTTAAATCCTGTTTAATGTATTGCATTATCCCTTCTGTTCTATGTCTTTCTTTAACCCTCGGCCACACCGCTAGTCATTCATACTTATGAAGACATTACTACCAATTTTATTCGTGAGTCTTCCCTTGTCCATCCTCATTATGTAGTGGAAGAACAGATCCTTCCTATTATATCCCACCTGCTTGTGCAAACTGCGTGTGACAGCGTATCAGTTATATGACAACCTAAAAACCTGAAAATGAATGCCTCCTGCATGGATTAAGTAACTTTTGTCACCTAATTGCAATCAAAATCATCTACACCGGTAGATAGGATCCTAAACATCAAGATGCTTGGAAAATATTTGGTGAAAACTTCTTTTCCTGTTGGTGTCTTTCATGGTAAAATTTCTTGTCTATAATAAGTACTTGCATTTTATTCTCCTAAGCGAGAAAATGCTAGTTAGAAGAGGGAACATAAAAAAGTCATCTTATCTCGTCCCTCGTGTTAATAACAGTTATCTGTCTATATATTCCGCCAGAAGTCCCTCTTTTCTCCGAAGAGTCTTTTATAGCTATCTTCGTTTTCTCTTCTTCTTTTCCTCTATAGCCCTCGGGAGCCAATCGATCGGGCCGGCCAATTAGCGCGTCGAAAGGTTCACAATCAACCGGTCGAATGGAGTCGATGTTTGCCCATTTGATAGACCGCCGATGGATGCCAATACTTCAACCGAGAGGAATCTTTTTGATCGCTGGCGCAGAATTGCATTGCCCATTCGATATTTTATCTAGCCCTGGGTTAATGGGAATCATTGATATGAATTGTGGTTCTCCCTCGTGGTCTTCATTTTGTCCTACGATTGCCATTATCGTCAATGAGGGAAACACTCGGCCGCCTCATCCATTTTTTCTCTTGTCATACGCCTCGATATGCTCGCTCCTGTTAGCATAGGGTGGTATTTATGTGGAGTGTGTATATTTCTTATTCACATCAATATTTGTAGAATATAGTAAATATTGAGTTAATTGTTTGCAGCAGTGGACGCTTTCTAAAGTATGGTGAGGTAGCTTTTATTATATTGCTATTACGGTAATATTCGGTAGAATTTCCTTATTCACATAAATATGCGTAAATTATTGCAAATATTGAGTTAATCGTTCGCTGCGGTGGACGCTTTTGATAGAAATTGATGAGGTAACTCTGCTATTTTTGATTGTATTTCTATTATGGTAATATTCGGGTTAAGGTAAATTTACATGAGAGGGTATAATAATCCGCTATATTTTTACAAGCGTAGTCCCGAATCGCTTAACACGCTTTATTTCTTCATCTCAACGTGCATCCTACCTCTCTTCGTTCTTTCCATTTTTCTTTCCTCTCTTTTCTTTCCTCTTCTCCATCTTTCCAAATATTCTAAGTTAAAATCATGGTATATTGATCCCTCGTTAATAAATGCTATATCTGAAGTTCATCGAAATTGTCAACAATGGCATTAAATGTAAATAAAAATTCGAAACTTTCTAACTTTCGACTTGATAAATCTTAAATTTTAGTGTTATGTTGTTCACTTAAGGCTTAATTCAGAAAACCTGTAGAGAAGGTTTCGAAGTGTATTCTCTGTCATTGAACTGCCAGCCAATGTTTTTTTAACTCCATTAATGGATATTTAAGGTCAATTTGAAGATTTTTTAAAATTTAATAGAGCTCCTCGTGAGAGTTTTGGCGGTAATACTATAGGCTACGTCCTAGTGAAGGGAGAAGGATCACTGTTCACAATCTTTGCAAAATATGCCAAGAACAAAAAGTGAGCGGTAAGGCATACTTCGTGCAAATTCATGAAATTTGTCGAGTCTTCCAGTAACTAGCTTGAATTAATTTGCATAAATGTAAAATTGTGCATAAAAAGATTTATTTAATTATATGTAATCATGATGTTCGTTATAACTTGCTGCATGCATTAAAATGGTCTTCACAACAGGAGAGATTTGTTTTGCTGAGGACAAAATCCCGGCGTGCCGCTTGAAACTACAGTTTGGAAGCTGAATACATTTCTTGTTCGGTGTTGTGAACGATGTATTTCAACATTTTGGCACAAAACACCATCTATATTCCATAGATTCCATTGCAAAGGCACACCAAATCACAGAAAAATATCCAAGAGGAATTTAATTGCACTTTATTCCACCGTAAGCATTCATATATTGGTGTTCTGTGGTAAGCGTGAGAAAACATTCGGGTCGACATGGAAACAGCGAAGATGACGTCACAAATCTTTCGGTTGTATCCGGAGCGTGCTCGGGAATATTCGTAACCTTCAACTTTCTTTAGCTCTTAAAAACTAAAGTAACGCAATTTTATGAGAAAACTGCTAACCAATTAAATAAGTTTAAGTTACAGAATCAGAATATAAAAAGATTGAAACACGTGGAAAATACCCAATTCATAACACACACAAAGGAACCAAAGACTACTCTTTATTTAATCATTTGTTCGCAATTACAGTAAGAATTATCTCTTTCCTTATTCAGGAAATGGTAAAGGTAAAAGTGACCGTACTTCTTAGCATTTAATCGAACATTTATGTAATCGGATTTATCGTGTTTCCACTTATAAAGCATTTGTTACCGATATTACAACGTAAACACAGTCGCGAAAGCATATTGGAAGTTCCTCGTAACCTTATGAAGGTGAAATCTTACTCCCCCTGGAAATCGCTCATTACGTATTTATGCCTGTTTAATGTTTTATTCCGGTTACGATGCCGCTTTTTTTATTTCACTTTTCCCAGAATAGCCGTGATAATTTATTCTTTCAATTTTATTTGAGAAAACATCCTGGGGAGTTTACTTTTTAAAAGGGAACAGAAACTTAGGGAAAAATTTCTTATTGTCTGCAAGGATTAAGGTACTCCCTTAAGGAGCTTTTAATGGCAACTTCCAGTAGCTTCTTAGTCACAAGCCAAAAAAATATGGACGAATGTTTTTTTTTATCATCCAAATTCCCATCTCTGTCAGCCATTGGATTTTATTTTGCTTCGTTTTCTGGGTCATAATAACCGGCTGTATATTTACTCCTCCTGGCAGGCAACACTCCCGCGCTTCAACGCTTTAGAAGTTCCTTTTATCAGCCATCGAGTGGCTTGCTCTTTAGGTCTTAGCTCATAGAAAAGGGACTGGCCAATTTACCTATTCACAGTTTCGGAATGGCTAATGCATAAAGGGGAGGTCGCGTGGTTGTGGATTTGCAAATGTGTTCTCCGCTTTGAGACTCGGTAGTTGTGTCTGTGTGTGTGGTTTTAGTACGTGCTCTGCCCCTTTTAGCATTTGTGTGTTGGAGGCCAAGCAGTTCCATTATTTTTGCCGGGACTAGTTTTTGTCTGGAGAGTGTTTCATTAACCCCAATTACTACAGTACCATTTCCTTCCCGAGTCCCTTTCTCTCTTCCTTCCCTATGCATACTCAGTAGGGTTTCGTAGGGTTTGAAGTTACCGACTTTTAGGAACCCGCGGGAATCAATGCGGTTAAATGTTATTTTTCGCCTATGTATAAGGTGTCTCTACGTGATGCTTTCCTTGGTACAGAAAATAGATATAAAGTATTTACGCCTATATCACTCTGTGTAAAAGTATGCAACAGGTAATATTAACTTATCCGATGAATCAATTAGGCTCGTTTATCGGCACAGAACAAATTCCCACTGTTTTCATTTTTTATTATAATCTATCATCGGTAAATATCAATGTGACCGTGATTGTAAAAGTATAGAAATCCTATATTTAGGGGAAATACCGAGTGATGTCGCTTGGCAAGGTGAAGTCTTGCCAAAGGAATGAAATGGTCTTATAAATAGTTGACGTAAAATGATGTACGACAAGTCAAAAGTTGTAGAAAGTGTATATTTGTTGACCGATAAAATGCGAAATTCAATTGTTATTCTCAAAAAACATTACTTATTTGCTCATAAATCAAGTTTAAGAGATACATTTCTCTCGATAAGTTGAACTGTGCTGTGGCATCTCCAAATATCAAGGATCCTTTACATGATGCTTGCCTCGGTGCTGAAAATCGAACTGAATTCTCTACGCCTAAATCACTCTATTTAAACGTATTTAACGTGTAATGTTAACGCATTCGATGAAAAAATTGAACTCATTAATCAACAGTAAGTGTGAAAATTACTTTCCATGCGATTCGTGGATTCATTTTCCAATCACAGACCAGCTGGAAATAGATCGTTCCAATAAAAGACCTGTAGTGGACGTGGAATCAACTAGTTTAAATGCTATTGAAAACGAATAATAGATAATAATAACATTAGAATAGAATTAGGTTAATGGAGCTTGTTTAGAATTTTTATGTTAACATTATAGAGCACACGCCAAATCGATACGTTGTTATTTGTTGAATGCCCGTAATTCAGCTAATACCTGAACATTGCAAATGCGTCGCGAAATCTGTATAGTGTAAACTCAGGCCCAATAAGTCGGATTCGGTTAATTTGTGAGTTTTGTTTTAGGTGATGATTTCAGTTATCATATCAATAACAATGCTTTGTCGTGCAAAAATTGCTTAAAGTGAATTAGGATTGAGTCACTTTGAAGATGCTTCTGTCCCAAAAAACAGGTGAAAATTTTATCAGACATGCATTATTAAGTGTGAATTGCCATTCGTTTTCCAAAAGTTGAACGATCTTGGCTGGTTGACAAGGGAAACTCGCCAAGAATATAGGCAGATCCTCATGCTCAAAAAATCTTTCTTATTTATATTTCAATTCCAAAAACTGCGTTTTATAAAACTCTGTTTTGTGTGTATGGAACCCGATAAGTTTACTTTATTAATTGCCTTCAGCTCTAAACTATATCGATGAAGTTTATCCGATTTTAAATTTGTAAAGATTTCAATGCTTTCCGTGTATATCCTGAATAGTGTTTTTCACTAAATTGTAAATATTGTGTTTACTATTGTTGTGCTATCATATTATTTTGAACAGTTAATATTTTAATTTCATTAAGGTATAACTTTCTCATGCTTGTCTCTGTTAATATCACTATTTTATTATGCATATGACCTTGTTTTCACAATGATCCCCAATTGGTTAGCTACAACTTCTTTGTCTGATTTTTTAAAACTATACTAATGTATTTAAAGGGAAATATATATTGATATAAAATCAATATGGTTATATTCTCTGCAGTTCACCTGCCTAATCTAAATTCAAAATCTCGGATGGGATTCGGTGCGCAACCCGTATCACATTGACTTCGTATTTGCTATATACGAGTTTTTCTTTATATTTCTTTATTTTTATATTTATATTTATTTTTTTATTTTTTTATTTTTTTTATTTTTTTTTAAATTTATTTTTTTATTTTATATATTTGTTTTTTTTTATTAATAATAATATTAATTAATTTATATATATTTAATTAATTTTAATTTTATATTTATATTTCTATATACGAGTTTGAGTGTGAACAAAGTCAGCTTTACTAGGTTCAGGCTTTTTATACATCTATTTCTCCAAGACGTTTTCTCGGGATTCAGGAAGGAGAAGTAACTACGGTTTTTGGAAACGGGCGGGAAGGATATCCCGATCGGAAATAATGCTCACTCTTAAGCTCCCCCTATTCGGTGAGAACACCTCATTCGAATCCAAATCTTTCCTCTGTAGTCCTCGTTTATTCTCCTCCCTTCAACAACCTTTTCCTCCATTCGCAGTGAATGTTCCTTAACTTCTTGCCCAACCGTTTCCGGATCTTCCTCTACTAAGACATGATTCCATTTGCCCAACCTCCCTGAATATTTCTTCTACCTCACCACTCCTGTCCCCCTTGATGAGCTCTTGATACCAGTCTTTGAGAAACTGATTCAATTAGTATGGAGTGGGTTCGGCTCTTGGGCTTTGCGGAGGACGTAATTTATGCCACATACTCGTCCCATGAACATTATTTAATTACTAATACTCCCTAGTTGTATGTAAAGCTTCTCAGTGCCTTAGACTTCTCGCCACTGTCTGACCACATCAAGTACCCTCGAGTCCGCCTAAGTTAGAAATGGCTTGTTTTTTCCTCAATTTGGTGGGTATGATACTACAGAGTCTGAGAGTCCTTAGACCTCCGTCGATTTATTCTGAATTTCGTGATAAAGGCGTAATGAAGCCGCATTAAACGGCCTGAATGAGCGGGATTTTGCGTATACATGCAGTTATCAGCAAAAAGCGGATAGGATTTAACTTCGTCTTCGTTCATTTGTTGATTGTGCTTTGACTCCAGCCTTATCGCTGCCATTGAATTATTCTTATCAAGTCAGCGGATAAATTTTGAATTTAAAAGTACGCTATGTAATGAGTGCGGTATAGTCGCGAATAGCGTCCCGGTTGGCGTTGGATGGACGAGCGAAACGAGTGTACTAACGGTAGCTTTTCGACAGTATACCGCATGAATTGCACATTATTTTTTATCAAGTGTGAGTGGGAACCATAAATATTTATGCATAAAATTATGTAAAAATTACTTGTTTAGTAACATTAGAAGTACAGGAAAATACCCGTAGGAAATTTCCCTTTCATAGCCATTGCTAATATTGCCTAGGATAAATTTTGTACATGAATCCGGAGAAATATTGAGAAATTTAGTCTGAAAACAATTTTTCCACCAATAATAAGTGTTTTACACAAACGATTGCAAAATTGAATGATTAATTTAATTCTGACATCCAATAGTGTTAATGTGAACCCTATATCTTGATTGTTATTAATTTATAAAAGCAAAAAATCCACTGCAACAATTTAATATGCTTTTAATATTGGAGTGAAATATGTGGCCATTAAGGAGATCCTATGACCCTTGAAGTCCTGAGACCTTTCGTCCAATAGGTTTCTCGTGCTATAAAAAACTTAAATACCAAATATCAGGAGAAACGTGGCGGTAGTTTTTGAGGTAAATAATTCCATACCTATATACAGAGGTAATGGAGATATAATCGAGCGTCTGTTTGAATATCCGACTATAAATTGAATAAAACACCCTCGTTTGTTTTTGTGTTTATATTTCGACCACGCTCTTTTTGAGCGATTTCTCACAGAAGTTGGGCCCGTCTGTGTGTGTGAATGATTTGAGTCCTTGTGGGTGTGATTGTGGTAATAACCAGGCATCCTTAGTAGGATCTCATTAGCCCTGGAAAAGGATCCCAATTGGGTGTGTGTGTCTGTGTTGGTCACTGGCGAGGAAGTAACATTCCCGTAAACCATCATAGGAGGGTATTCTGGTGGATAGGCTGTGGTTGGTCTCTGCTGTATGATCCCCATTCCCGCAAACCAACACAGTAAGTGTTGTTTGTTGCATGTTTGACGAGTGGTGCCAATTTTTACGGCCATTGGAGACTCATTTATTTTTGCTAGCTATAGGAAGAAGTATTTTTTTAATATCTCAGTACCTAGTTACTGAGTGACCTTAGTAACTATGTCGCAATTGTTATAAATGCTCAATATTATATGATTTTAAAAATAACTCTAGGAAGAAATAGTATTTTTTTGAAAACGAATTTTAAACGGGAGATATTTCGGTGCCAATCCTAGCTGTACTTCCCCCTCTTCTACCTCTTCATCTTATTATGCTAGTGTGTGGAATAAATTATTTTTTATTTCTTGCGATATTAACTTCGAAAGTGTCTAAGAGTGAAATCTGGAGTGTTTGCGATTACCCTTTCAATGTGCAATCGTTTTTTAGTCACGCACGTACAATTAAGGCCCTTAAATTGAGTAGAGCATTTATAGGACATTGTGATCTCGCCGTTATTGAACCTAATTCCCCCCGTGCTTGTTGTCATTTTGGTAGTAAAAACATTTGCATGCATACCTCCTAGAATTAAATGAATTTTAACTCCGGAGTTGTAGACAAATGAGCTTTCTAATTGCGGAACGAGACAATATCAATGCGGCTCAGGCCCGTTTTCAGGACATTTGGATCATTAGGAGCTCTCATTGCAGGCTATGTGACACCACGCCATGAATTCAAGTCTTTCTGTTACAGTCCGCCAACGGACTTCAAACGAATACCTATGTGTGATTAAGTTACCCAACCTACAAGCTTTTAATGGAATGGAGGTTGGTTAAGTGCTATTAATGACATTATTCAGTTTTATTAATTTATACCCTTGTAAATGGATAAGATGTGTTAATACATAGCTGCAAAAGTGGTATCGTGCAACAAAACCTAACTGTGGTAATAAACATTTTTATTCTGCAGTCTAGGCAATTCTAAATATGTACTCAGTTATCTTCTTAGATGAAATTTAATTACTCTACTGTTCGTTAGAAAATAAGGATACATTTCTGGAAACTTCTAAAAAGATATGTTCCTAAAATAGCAAAACTCCGAGAAGAACTTATCCTTGTTAAATCGCGGGAGGATAAAACTATCGATGGTTTAACTTGTCCATTCACTGTTAACGGAAAACTTGAGGAATAATTTGAAGAGGGTGTGTGAAGAATTACAATTGGTTTGTGCTTTGTGGCAATCGTGCAGAAGTAGGAATACTTGGCAACGAAGAAATTACTTACAGAGAGTATTTATTTAACAAAATGAGGCTTGCATGCAAAGAAAGCACCTATGCTAAGCTGGTTGGAAGCAGGAGATATGATTGTCCCCGAAGTGTGACGAAAAATTGACCAAAAAGGTTTATTGATGAGAATGAAATCAGTTTGTCAATATTGGCCAAATTTAAAGGCATTGGACGCAGCGTGAGACATGAAAAACTGTCTAAAGCGACCGTGGTGGAGGAAGCAGCCTGAAAAGAGCAGGAGGATGTCCTAGTACGGTTCGTGAATAGGACGTCGAAGGTTAAACAGTTGGGAATTTGAAGCATTGGCGGGTTAACTACCCATCGCACTGCGAATTTCAGTGTTTGCAGAAGACGAAACGACAATTGGTAGATGACTTGCGCCCTGGAGAACAGGTGGGTTGTAAGGTGGAATTTTTTGGGAAAGATCAGTCCGCGAAGAAAAAAAAAACTGCTCCAATATCATTCTACGCTTAAAGAAAGGTAAACTGTTGAAAATCTTCCAGTTTAGATTTAATTATGGTCGAATAGTATTCTTAATACGACAAATAACTATAATATAAATAATTTTTTGCTGATGAGTTACGGTCGCTAGAATAAATTTTGAAACGGTTCCCATTGGTAATTAGTCCCTGTGGAATTCATTAGGAGAGCTCACAAACGTAATGGGTTTATATTGATGAGATTGTTTAGTAAAATCGTTCAGTATGTTCAGCGTAATCTGGGGAAAAGTCGAATTATGAAAATTTTCTCTGTCTTCAGATTATCTTTCAGCAATTTTCTCAATTTTTGAAATAAATTGGTACTGTCACGTATGATTGAATACTAAGTGTATATTTAAGGATATCATAGGTATCCATCTTGAAGAGGGAGTAAAATTGCCTTGCTAATCTTGAGCATCGAGCAAAGTTTCGGCAGGTTGCGAATATCTGACTTTGGAGCGTTCAAGATAATAGCGTAGTTGTCAGAAATACAATCAATTAGTAAACACGTCCAATACATTTTAGGAAATAAAATCACGTAACCGAAGAATCTATGATGATGGCCATTCCTTAAATCATACGGTCGTTAAAAATTATTTACTTTTATTTATTTATTAGCCTATTGAGTATATTTCAATTGCGCTTTTATCTAGGACGGACTATACATTTTCTATTGTCTCGTCCTTCTATGTACACACCTAATAATTTAGGTGGGCAAGGAAGTTTAGCGTAAGGGGATAAATTATAACCAGTGGTTGGATGATTATTATCAGTGATCAGCGGAGAGAAGGGAGAAGGTTATTGTAATTTAGGGAAAGGAGATGTGGAATCGAATGCAATGAATGAATATCAGATTCTTATTTTACTGCCCCACGAAGTCTTGAGGTTTAGAATGCTGACTGAGTGACTTCATCATTATAAGATGAGACGTTACTCCTAAGTATTTCATCTTCACCGTGAAAGTCCAATTTATGTCTATGCACTGTAGGTATTTATTAACAAAATACTAAAATCACTGTAAGTGTACTTGGATTTGGCAGAATTAGATGTAACTATAGATGTTTCTATCGATGTAACAAATTCTATGTTCATTCACTCTGGTGTGCATAATACGACCCGTTATGCCATTACTTGTCTACTGGTCATCAAGTTCATCGCGCACAAGTTTTTTAATACCAATTCATCTATGTTATTAAAATGGTGCCGAGCGTCAGCAAATTTTTACCATTAGTCACGGAAGTCTAAAAAGAAACTCGAACCTTAATAATGTTCCATAATTCATAGGAAACATTTCCAACAAAAGGTTATTCAGAAGAGTGGCTTGATTTTACATAATTAGTATACAGATATGTTATTAGTTTTATTGTTTACTTAAATGTGAAGCGATTGGATGAAATTTGGATTAATTTGGGCTTGGAATTTTTATGGAGTTTTGGCGTCTTATTCGTGGGGAGGAAATGCAGTATTCTTTGTAATTTTTTTCCTTTATGTTGAGTTTTCTCGATGGTTATACCTGTAATACCTCTGAGAATATGTATGATTGTATTTTATGACTACATAAGATTATAATTTAGTTGATGAATGGGATCTGAATGGAAGTGCAAGAAACAATTTGAAGAGGAGAATACCAAAATAACCCTTGTCAGAAAGACAGTTTCCAGATTTAAAGGCCACATATTAAGAAATATCGAGTTTTCAAGGAGTATAATTGAATTGAAATGTCCACGAGGACTACCGAGGGGCAAACACGTTGATCAGTTAAACGGAAAATGGAAAGAGATAGCTTCCAACACATGAAGTTATCCAGGGAAAGACTATATTGGAAGGCCGCCGATAATATTATGGTTTAATGACTGATTATGAAGACTATATGATTATAATATTGCTGATTGCTTACTTCTCTGATCAAATGCCTTCTCAATATTGGCTACTTTTCTTTCGACAACTGACTAACTGTGGCAGGTAAGGGAAATTCAGGAAATAACATTCTTACCCCCCTCTCACCGGGTCTTTTACAAATGTCCCGTGCTCTCACCGTCGGCAAACATTCAGAGTGGGAGAAGGATTGTTGGGAGGGCGAGGAATTGTCGGTGTGTGCGGGTCGAGAGAGAGAGGAAAAAAACCTGAGTGGACCCATTATGTACGCTGTTGGGCTACGTAACGCAACCGAAACCCCAAAGAAAATAACGTTCCTTATTCATAAGCGTATTGTTCTCTCTCTCTCCCTCCGTTCCATTCCGTCGCTGCCGCTTCGGATTTTTTTTCCAGCATGAAGCAACTCATTCATCCCTTCGCTGGAAACCCCAACACCACCTGTGGTCGTCTTTTGCCCTTTGCTTTCTCTACCTACCTTCCTGCGTCCAAACCCTGCCCCGCATCTTCTCTTTGGATAAGTGGTGAAATCCATTCTAGCGACTTGCCCGAACTTATCTACCTTAATAAATACTGAGGCTTGCATTCCTCCTACACCTAAACTGGTATGCTGGGAAGGACTATGACAGGAGTAATTTGGATAGTTGCTGTAGAGAAAGGAAGACAGTAGTAATTAAAGATGGAGTAACGATGGATGTAAGATAGGAGAAACCTACATAGATACTTGTATTCATACCAATCTTGCCTTAATCTTTCGGTAGAAGCAGAGTGAAAGGGAAAAGCTTTATAACAGCTCTTACGCTAAAAAATTGCTCTCTTTCCGAAACCTTCTCCATAATTCTCAAACCTTGTCCTTTTTTTGCTTCTTTTACGTCCACCTAATGATTCATACGCGCCATCCTATTCTTAAGACTCCAGATTTTTCCTCATTAGAGTTCCTACCACCTGGGTGAGAAATCTTTACTCTCCTCTCTCTTTACTCACCTTACCTTTCCAATTCATTCATTCATGACTTCCTTAATCAATGCCTTTCTGTAAAACCATTCACTTCTTTATCATGTTCAACTATTTGGCTCTCATACATTTTATCAACATGGCTAAAATATCGAGGTACGCCTCTCATTTATGCCCATTACTGCAGTATCCTACTTGCTCTCTCTCATATCTCACTTATCCTGTACTCTATCCATCTTAAGTGAGGATCACTAAAAGGGAAGACAAATACCTACATCAGTGTATCAGACTCCTCTCTGCAATGAATTGAGGTCGGGGCTGTTTACAAACAGTACTTTCTTGATAAAGCATATAGATGCGATGAAAAACTGAAACATTTTGCAACCCTCGTTTGTCTAGGAAGTGGAGACTAGGAACCGAAGCAGAAAACAATCATAATCCCGGGCGTAAAGGCAGTTTTCAGCCCGGGTTAGAAGACAGTAGTGAAAATGACTTAAGTACGTACTTACATGGAGAACGTTCATTGAGAAGAATTGTGGTGAGCATGGAGAGGAATCGTGGAAAAGGAAGTTGGAGAATATGAATTTAATAGAATATGAGGGTAGGACCTAAGATCTAGGAGCGTGAACAAGATATACCATGGTCGTTGAGGATAGGATAATGGAATGATTTGTTTATGATAAGATAATGCCTGAAACCTATTTGTAGATAAGTATATTTGACCGATCTATACATCGCGTGCCTTTATTCTTCTTCCATTCCTATGTAAAAGTCCTCTGTTGCTTTCCCTCTGATCCTCTAAAACTCTACTCGTCCCTTCCAAAGCCACCCTTTACTCATTCCTTCGTACGACATATTGTCTCGTCTTCCTGGACCGTGGCGGCTATTACTCTTCCTGAAGCATTACGCTGAAACTTACATCTCCTTACCTACGCTTACATTTCGTTTAGCTTTCTGTGTGACGGTACTTATTTGGCTGTGTTGTATCTCCTCTTACCGAATAAGCTTACGGTCATATTGTGGTGCTGGCCCTCAAGCATTCACTGAGTAAGTGACTATCCTCAATTTAAGTTCTTGGAAGTAAAGTTCTATTGACGCCTCTCGCACCGAAGGCTTGATCATCGGTGGAACAAATACTTTTTTACGAAGATATTCCATGGATGAAATGGCTTCTCATCAGCACCAAAGCAGAATGTGGTTTATCTTTCTGCAACACTTTTGATACTAAAACGAAAAACTTTCTCCGAGTTCGGTCGTTTAATAATCATAGAGGTTTTATAGGTGAATAAGTAAGCAATAACACATTATTAATTCTTTGTTTTTATTGAGCTTAAAGCGTCCCAATATTTTTTCAGTGTATAAGATATCTTTCTGCAGCTCCCATTTTTGTCTTGCGACAAAGTCGCGGCAATGCTCGATGTTCTGCTTTGGGGGTAATCAGTATTTTTCGATCTAATTATTGGCTATCTTTTGCGCATTTTCATTTTTGGATAATTATGTTCTTCAAAACTCTCGTTTTTTACAGAAATGTACTTGAAAGAACATTATTTTCTTCTTGCGAACCATCTTTGGTTTTCCTTGGCATTTCTTACTTTTCATTTCTCGTACTTTGTTCCTTCTAGTACTATTTTAAAGTGGCTATTTTATCACAGAATGGGTGTCATAACTTGGTCCCTTTTACTTTGCCATTCTTTCTCAAAGCATCTTTTCTAACCGCTTTACAATTAATCGTTTGACTTCTTCATTGGTGATTCTCTCCATCTAACTGATGTAGGTTAGTCTTAGATTACACTGCTTCATTGTTATTTCGTGATGTATAACTCAAAATGTACATTTTAATAATTTGTGTCCTTAAATTAATAATTGCGTTCTTGTGTTGATAGCTGTAGATACACTATTTTTTTGAAAGAATTACTTATTTTCTTCTGCTTTCTGCTCTTTTAATGATTTAGGTGGCAGATGACTTATTATCATTTTATTATCATAATTATTCACCCCTCCTTCCGCTGTTTTTCCTTCCCTAAACGCCCTTCACTCCCCTAACTGACATCTTCTCTTTCCGTCCGTGGCGAAAATCCGGCCCATGTACTCCGGTGAAACGTCTCCCTCTATTCATAAACCGACGCCTATATTCCTCTCCTCCCCTTACCCTTGTCCTTCGCATCTCTCACCCCCTGCTTCAAACTAAACCTCCCAAAAACCAGACACTCCTCGACTCCGCAGTATGTGTGCACACCTACAGACACACACACGTATGTTCGCTCATTCGCGGGGGGGAGGGGGGAGAGACAGACCCGGGCGTCGTGAATTGGTAAGTGCGGTAACCCGAGAGCGTAAACGCATTACCAAATTATTCAAACCCGCGGAGCAAGCGGTCGGGGTGGCCTTTTGTTGTCCGTGCTTACCCGTGCGTTCTCTAACAATTGCTCTCGCCGCGTCGACCTCAGTGCGTCCAATTTACCTGAATGAAGGGCAGGCGGGAGCAGGGTATAGGAGGAGGTTAGGGATAGGGAGGGTGGGAGGAAGGGCTGGGTGGTGGGATAGGAAGGCGGTTTTGGTGGTGTTGGTTCGGGCGGGAGGGTGTGGGGGAAGAGGGGCGGGGGCGGCGATAGAAGAGTGCGTATGGTTGGGGTGCGAGGCGGTTGGCTGCGTGAGGTAGGTGGTTGGGAAAAAGGAGAATTTCGGGAAGCGGAGCCTAGGAGCGGAGGTCCCAGTGGGAAAACGATGCTTCGATGTGTCGTATTTGACCGATTTCACCCACAGAGCTCGAACTGATGGACGAGAAAACATCAATTTTTCTAGTCCTTGCTTCCGTGCATTTTATAAATAATAACAGCATATAAATGTCTATAAATTTTATTCGTACATAGCCCTAATGACTGAAACCTTTACAAGTGAAGAGGAAGAGTGCCATTTTTTTTATTTTTCAGTAAATTTAGAAATACAAATTATCTTTACTATCATACCGCCGAACCACGAGAAGTTCCCTCAAGAGTCCTTAACTTTTTCGAAATTTCATTTCTCGTTCATGCTGCCTACCGTTTAGAGGGATTAAGGTGGGAGCCCCTAGAGACTCGGAGGCAACACGCTAGGCTTAGATTGCTTGAGGAATTCAAAACTGGTGTGTTTGAGAGCGTCACTGAGAATTTAATCATGACGCCTCACTTCATCTCTAAGTTTGACAGAAGCGATAAAATAAGAGAGATACACTGCCGAACAGATTGGTAAAAAAACTCGTTCTTCCCGCGCACATTAAGTGACCCCAAAACAATGAGCTCCACTAAATACACTCCCTTAGTATACACGTCAACATTTTACCTCCCACATCCTAATCTCTTACAACCTTACACGGCTAGTGTCCTAGCACACCCTGCCTCACCTCATGCGGCGACTCGCTGGGTAGTGAGTAGATGTAGTCTGTATGGGAGTACACGCGGAAAAAAAAACTGCTTGGAGCAGCCCCTGGTTGACGAATTGTTAAAATTGTTTCGCACTCTGAGGTTGTTTGTAATTTTTATTCAACACTTAGGGCTTAGTAAAATTTTTAAAAACTTTAAAGTGTGGTATTTAGCGTAAGCGCTGCATGTTTCGTAAACCTGGGCAGCGATTAAATATGATGAGAGTAGACTGGAGGCGTGTAGAAATTAAATTTGGAGGGAAATGGAGAAAAGAGGATGGGTGTAGAAAAGGATGAACACGAGAGTGCTCGGCAAGAAGGGTTTCAAAGTTTAGTAGCTAATCACGCGTACGAACACCTCAATTGGTTTATCATCTCCAATGTAATATTTTTAATACCCCTCTTTGGGATGATAATTTTTATTTGGATTTACTATTGACTTATTATTTACCTTTCAAGTTACACTTGAGAAGGAAGACGAGAAGCACGAGAGAGACTGAACGGAATTGAGATTAACGGAGAGGAAATGTACATAATAAGTCGACAGACAGCCGCTGGCAGCGGTAGGCTGCTAAATTAAACGCCTGACTGCCGGATACAATACACGTGTTATTATTTAGGTTGTAAATGTTAACGGAATGTAATTTGACCTCGTGAATGGATGCTTTACCTGCCTGGTGAATAAAAATTTGGAATAGACGATGTGATATAACCTTACGAGTTGGAAGCCATTTTACCTATAACATATGTGCTACCACGGGAGACAAAGAAGCAATACATGCGATTCCTGCCAGGCTGTGGAATTATCAAATGAAGCAGAAAAATAAAATATTTATATGTAAGATAGGACATATATCAACCAGATATTCTATGGAAAAATGTAGACAAAAGTTATAGCATTAGCCAGTGGAGGTACTCGTTATCTGGAACAAGAGTGAAATCATATAGGCAAATAACTTGTGCTTGTTTCATTTTTATCTTATTCAATTTGCAAAAAGAAATATCTCGCATGATGTAAGCGTGTTAAAATAGTTGATTTATATAATAGAAAGGTCAAAATTACATAGCCATATATTATTTAAAAATTACCAAACCGAAATAAAATAAATTCCTCATTATCAAATAATTAGCTATTCATTCGTTCATTAGTAGTTCAATCCTAAGATTGGTTGACTGCAGCTCTCCACTCTTCCTATTTCCTAACGCTAATTCCCTTACCTCTCGGTATCTCTTTCTATGTACTTTCATCTTTATTTGGTCCATGAACTTACTCCTGGGTTTCCTCTATGGTCTTTTCACTCTATTTTACCTTCGATTCCGTTCTTAACTAACGCATCGTATCTCAGAGTTAGTGTAACCCATCTTTTTCTTCTTTTCTGTATGGTATTTCATATGGTCCTTTCCTCTTCTTCTCTTCTGTACACTTCATCATTTCAAATTTTGTCCGTCCATTTTTATATTCAGTATCCACCTCCAGCCCTAGGTTTCGAAGGCTTCTAGTCTTTTCTGGTCAGCTTTCCCAATGATCAATGAATTCACATCCAGTTTAGAGATTTGTTGTCCTTCTTCTTTGAGCACAGCAGTTTTCTTTTTCCCTCGAACACCTTCTTAGCTTGGTGGATTCGCCGCTTAATGTCCGTTGTACTTCTTCCATCCAGCGTGAAGGTGCTTCCAAGATATGTGAAGGAATCCAATTGATCTAATTTCTCTCCTCTCAGTGGGACTTCTGCATTCAGCTACTCTCTTCCGCATACTTGGATTTTAGTCTTCGTCTTATTTCTTTTCATGTTGTATTCCTCGATAAGAAGATGTGTGGGAGATTTTTGACCTATTCAGCATACTACCTCATCCCTGAGTTGTTCAGATTCAAACACCACATTTAGTAGTCATTGGCAGGTCCCCTTAGAAGGGTTAACGCCGCGATGGGTGGTGGGTGTATGGTTGGATGATCCTAATGTGTCAGTGGGCCGTGATAGGGAGAGAGAGTTTGAATAGGGAAAGAGGGGGTAGGTGGAGTAGGTGGATAGAGTTTAAAGGGGGCTATTCGAATCATTCGCTCCACTTCGGCTTGTTTGCATGCGGCCGCGGTATTCCCTTGCCATCCAGGATTTGGTTCCAGCGTGGGCTCTGCAAACGCTGGAGGTAGTGGACGAGTGGCGGAAGCTAACTGGGCCCTCAGGGGAGCGGAGCGGTGGCGGATAATTCGAAGAGGATCACCGCATCCACTCCTGGGACCCACAATCCATCCCGCCAACTCTTCGAGCAATACTTTTCGAGTGGGAAAAGGGATGCTCCCTGTTGACTAATTCTTAGCGAGGGAGAGTGAGAGGAACCCTCCAAGTTGGTCAATAAATGGTTCTAATTTGTGGCGAATGTTTACCGAATGAAAAGTGTAGAGCTGATGGCCCGGTATCCTTGGACTTTAATCCGCGGGGTGAATGATTCTTATTTGATCGCGTCATTTATATGTTTACGACATAAGAACAAGTCGTCCTTATCGGCGTCAGAATGTTAGCGTGTAAGCCGCTGTATTGTCCTTATGACCTTGGTAACCTGCTGCTGCAGGAATCAGGGAGCAACTGTGGGATTGATAATGCAAGAAGATGCTCTCATGCAATATGCTGACTTCAGTACTGAAAATGTAACTGAAGCCACAATGTTTTTACTTGTACCTTCTGTGTACAGGATGTTTTCGCATTCGGTGAAAGAATTGCAATTTATCATTAGCACAGAGGGTAGAGATAAGTACGTCACCTACTTTAAATTTGCTTGTGGATCCAAAGACAATTAGGCGATTCCAGTGCTTCAAGAAAATAGATGCTGATTGGATAAGAAAGTAGTGGTGTTAGAGCTGGAGTCTACCAAAATATTCATCGAAGAAAAATAGAAATGTTATTGAGAGAATGTGCTCTTCCAGAACTGTTTTGAAGGAGCTGGTTTAGAATGCTTATCAAACAATGTATTTCATTTTCCACGATAATCTGGCGCAGTTTATCAAGATTGGGAAGTTCAGCTAGGGTCCAGAGAGCGCCATTACGCACTGAAATTGGTATCTTGTGCTCACCCACTCCGAGCCATTCGAATTGATGGAAAGATGCGCGCGATTTTATTTGGAAGGTTATCTCAAATTTTTTATTCTGAATTATGCTGTGAAGTAAAGATCTAGCATTTATTTGCTTTCGCAATAAATTTGTTCGGATTTCATTTTAAGCATTTTTATCATTGAGTGACCATCGTGCAATTATTTGACTATAATACATTCAAATCATTGCATAATATTTTGTATGAATATTTTGGTTGTTTGTATTAAGCTCCTATTAACTTATTTAATATTTTTGCGAGCCTTTTGTCCTTGAGTTGGGTTTACCTAATAGTTTGGTTGATTGTGTTTTCATAAATGAAGGTACTCGATCTTAAGTAAATATGGCTAAGCAGTATGGTTTATTCATAATTTTAAAAATGCGTTAATTCCGTAAGTTCGGTCATTTGTGTTCTATGAAACAAGACATTTAAAAAAGCGTCTAAAAGTATCATCAGTATTTAAAAAGTATTAACTGACTTGTTTCTTCAAGATCAATCATAATATCTACCATATACACAGTTTGTACGATCAATCCGAAAAGATATGCCTTGATGAATCTGAGATAATCTTATTTATTTTCTACCGGGTCCGAGAAACAGGAAGTGATCGTTTTAACGCTTACTTGAATATGGTTCATTGGTCATGTTTTTAGCATGTGGGAATTGTATTGCGTGTTGGCTTGCTATTTTGAAGTTTGTAAAATCGTGTAGTCCTTTTATGTAATTGCTACACGCCTATTGCTGAATGTAGTGGTTTTTAAGTGTTCTTCCTGTAAAGGTACTGTTAGAAGACATGTTGCTTCGGGCATAGTACAGTGTTGCAGTCATCTAATCGTGAGTTTTGAACCGCACATTCTTAAGCGTTTTCCACGTATGCATCGCTGTAGCTTCACACGACTAATAATGCAGCGTGTTAAACTGATCACGACTTTTGAGTATCCCTTCGTGTAAATTTTGTTTTCGGGAGAACCCGCAGGGGGAATATCCAATTTGCGAGGATTGAGCTGATAAAAATGAGGACAGAATGTGGCGGTGTATGGGCTACTAAAGTTGTACGTAATATCAGTAAAAATGATCCTTGGGTGCTCGATATGGACGTAAGAAGATATAATACACTTCGCATTACCGCCGTTGCTTCGTGGCAGTTATAAATCACAAAGTGAATGTAATCCATATCCGGAAAATGATTCCAGTAACTTTCTATCAGAGAGTTTGTGTGCCATTTACTCAATTTCGACTATTAGTTTAGGTAATCAGTGGATTGCATGCACTCGAGTGACTTTTTAGAAAGCTTTTAAATCGGTTGGGCAGGTACGTTTAATGTCCCTCTATGGAGAGAGATGATCTCATATTTTGGAAGTCAAACAGGTGATGGAAGCATTAATTTGGGAACTGTCGAAGACTCGGAGGCTATTAGCTACGCTTCGATTAACTGAATGCTCCAATGAGGTGAGTTTCAGAGCTACACGCAAGAAATTATAATAACCCATCGCTAAACCACGAGAACTTACAGAAATGGCAAAATGAGAGTGATGCGCTGCCGAACGGATGGGAACAAACATTCCTTATTTTCATGCACTATTAGTCATTCAGTTAAAAAGATGCGCGACAGTGACTTAAGACATATACTCTTTTCCCTCCCCTCTCCTTTAACCTATCCGCTCTCTCCTTTTCATGTCTGGTGTTGCAATATTCCCTGCCACACGGGTCTGCGGCGGTTCAGAGGGTTGTATTTAATAGATGTAAGTGATTCTATCAAATTTTGAAAACCGTGGTTGTGCATCGTAATGAATATGTTTTTTCCTCATTGGTTTTAAACCGTTATAATTATTCTCCTTAACATTTTTGCGTATTAAGTTTTTTGATTACTTATTCGTTTGATTAATTAGAGTCGTATTCTGGATAGGAGCCGTTGATTTTCCGGGAAGCTGTCAAACCAATTAGTGTGGTAATTTTTTTTAGGTTATATCAAATTAAACAAACTGCTGCTTTAGACCCTTCTTATTGTATTTTTAACGTTATTATTGATTGGTTGATAATTATTCTTTCTACATCTCTGTCTCTCACCCACCAAAATCACCCCTAGATTTGTCATAGTGTAAAGAACCATCAATAGTTATTTTCATGCATAGTTCGTTTTTTTACGGGGTGGTTAGCAGCCATGAAAATTTGACCATTGGAAACCTCAATTTTCTGTTTTTGCATTGGGTTTTGCACTTGGCAAACGAAAAACTATAGGAAGTGGAAGTAAATCATCACTCATATTGATTTTTCTCATGTGTTTTGCAGTGATTGCGTCTTGCAATCCACGGCGCCGATGGCAGGCGCAATTTTGGTGAAAATAATTACTTCACCATTTTATGCTCATTGTTTCCATTTATCTTTAGTATTTCAGTTTCAGACCAGTTCGTGTTAATTTAACTCGAAGTATGAAATAGCTCTTGAGCTAAGGTATTTTAGCTCAGAGTGACTGATAACTCCCATATGTGCATGTATCACAAAGGTGAATAAATTTATGACTACCATTGTACTAACCACTAATTAGTTGTTCCCAAAAAAGAGCTGAATTTAACCCAGTGACTAATAAATTGCTACCTACTAGCTGCTCGTACTAAATGGTTTCCAGATAATGAGAGAGGAATTTGATTAAGAACGTTTGTTACTACATGAAGTAAAACAGTCGAGCAGTTTCTTTTTGTTTGAATGAATAAGATGCTCCTCAGCATAATCAAGGTGTATAAAAATTAGGTGAAAACGCGTCGGGTTAGTTCACATCGAACGTGGTTGATTTGGGAGCGTTGAAAAAAGATAATTGATCGTTAATGAAGATCTCGAAAACCTAAGATGAAAGTGTCTCTTTTTTCGTTTAAAAAATTCATTTCCGTTTTTATCAGCCTTTACAAAGTCTTTCGCATCCGGGGAATTTTTAACTGTCACCTTTGAGCGCTGCATTAATCGTAACTCCATGGACTAATTGGCGCACATCTACTAATTGCACCCTTCATTAATTAGAAAGTTTCATTAATTAGAATTAACTGTTCCGTGGATGAGTTTTGAATAAATCAGTGCCGTGAATATGATACTGCTGCCAATATTCATGGCGCATGTTTAATTAACGATGAAATGCCAAATAAATGGTGATTGCTTGATCCGAAAGTTTCCGTAATTTTGAGTTCATATGCATTAAGTTGCTTTTAACTTCATTATCAATGAAAAGAATTTAGGTGTAAAATCAATCTCAATGGGATTTAAGTGTATGATTACTATTCGAAAAATTAGTGTTTTGATATGCATGTGTACAGATAACGTTAAATTCCTTTGATGGTATAAGTAACAAAAGGTAGGTTTTTCGGATGATAAATAGATGTCCAGAGCCACTCATGAAAATAATTACTATCTAATTGGAATAGTTTCTTGGAAACGTCAGGTACTTTGAGCGAGATAGAACCCTAATCATAATGGAGACCATATTTAAATTATTCGTTTTAATATCTGCAGCTGTAGGAAGCCCGAAAAAAAAAATTGAATTATTAATGGCGTAATAGTATAATTTCATATGATTGAAATTCTAAGTAAAAAAAAAAAAATAACCGCATAAGCCTTTAAATCGACTCTGATTTTTTCACGCGCTACGTTTGAAACTCCTTCGCAACGGAAGCTATCTTGTGACCCTGAAAAAATTACGGCGGTGACAATATGATTTATTTTCAAAAATAGTTGAGAAATCATATTAACTACACTCCATTAGCTTTTCGACAAAATTTAGGTGTTAGAAATTACTTATTTTTTAAATAGTGTCTCAGGATTGCATACTCGAAAAAAAACTCGAATTCAAAATGACAGGTATATTTAGCAAATATCTTGGAAAGTAGTGTAGTGAGGGGCTGATATTTTGATACCTTCGAAAGGGTGAGACTTTTTTTTTTAAAACGAGACCAACTTGATTGATTTCTAGGTCAAATGATATTTTGCTCAAACTACCTTCAAAGGACTATCGCTGGCATTTGGATGTAAAAGACAAAAATTTGCATTTGACTAGTAAACTTTGTTTTTTGTTCTGTCCAATTATAAATGCCCTATTGAATATCTAACATTAGGCTTTTTAAAATCCATTACTTATTTATACTTTAATACTTGCCAATTACAATTCAAAGGCATGGTATATCGGCTGATCCAAAAATTATTTAAATAAATGTACTACCAACTAAAACAAGTGAGTCATTGAGTGAGTCCCTGACGAACAGATTCATCAGTCAGAAACGTATAAGTGATCTTACAAAAGATCTGTCATTGACAGATTTTAATAGAAGGGGTTGAAGGAGGCCGTAGATAATCGATGAATAGTTGGGTCCTTGTCTGCAAAGTAATTAGGTATGGTTTTTTTATAGAAAAAGGATCTCTCGGGCGAATATTGAAATCCGAAAATTTGAATCATGTAAACTATAATACGATACGATTAAAATATAAACGAAGAGGTATATAATAATAGTATTACAAATAAGGAGGTTTTTTGGAAGACCCAATGAAAAATGTTAGGAAGCAAGTTTAGGTCAAATGTTTCTGTATTTTTCGATGTAGGTTCTGAATTTCGGGAGTGAAAGAATTGATTGATGGCATAAGTTTCTTTGTGAGGGGTAACGGCAACGAGCAAAAAGTTTGCTGGCTGAATGAGAAGGAAAACAATCACCGAGGCTTATTTTAGACTTCAGTGATATGTGGGAAGTTGTTTATGGAAGGATTACTCGGATTAGGCGCGAAGTATTCCACGCTTTTATGCCCTGTCCAAAAGACGGAATACTTATCTCCAATGGCTCTCCGCATATAATTTAGTATAATAAATAAATATTTACATGTTGTCATTGTTAAATATACCACTCATTGGTTTGTTTTGGGGTCCCTAAGATAAATTTAAAATTATTATTTACTTCTGGGAAATAAATACGTCTTTACATGATTCTAATCGAGGGGTTGTCTTAATAATATTACTAAATTTTCGATTTAAATTAATTATGGTGTTGCATATGGAACCGACCTCTAATTGTTTCTTTTTCCCTTACATCTCCCGTTTTCTTCCTCATTTTTGACATCGTCATCATCCTTTTCTTCCCTTGAATACAGAGTATAGGTTCGCATGTTCTTTGATATCTCTAAGCATAATATTCCTTGTGTTATGATTTACCTGAATACTATTTGCCATGTGGCTGAAGATTTATGTGCATGCCTACTGAGTGAGAATCAACTAATGGTTAAGGAAAAATGCATGCGTACATTTTAATCTTATAGTCCTGACCACTTTTGTGAGACTTTTTAATACTTTCATCCAATGGAAACTTTAAGGCATCTTCCGTACTGGGATTCTATTGTTTCAATATCTAAAGGTAGTACTTCACCAATCAAAATTCGTGTCATAAACGAGTACAAATGGGTTATATTTGAAAATTTTTATTAAATGAATAGCTGTGGCATAAGTCAAAAATTCCTTTACCGCATCATCAGCGGTCATCGTTGAGGTATATGGAGAGGGCGCTTGCTATGCTGGCCAATGCTAGACGGTAAAGTCAGTGTGTCATCTTCGTTAACCCTCATTTTCCTGTAGCGCTTGAAGGCTAACGCACTGATTTTGCAATTTTACCATGTTTTCCCTCGATAAATGACTAGATATCAGAATGCTCTTACTCCTTTCATGTGCATTCTCCTTAGATGTTTGCATATGTTATTTAAATTATGTTTATTCAAACTTATATCTGTCCGATTTCTCGATGAAAATTAATGTAAAATATAGTAGAATCCATTGCAATAAGCTACAAATGTACGTTTTAAGTGTTACTTGCCTTAAATTTCAAACAGATGGCTGATATTCTTGCTTTATTTCCCCTAATCTGTCCATTCCATCGTGTTATCCGTGGGAAAGTAAGGAGAGAGCAGATAGTTATCGCCATTGTCAGGCTTCAATTTGATGACGTAATGCTCACTCCATCCACCTGAACGACAGTCATCAATCCGAAGAGTGGTTTGCTGCTTTTATCCACCAAACGCTCTTTTAGCTAGCAGCTTTATTTATGCTTAATTATACAATTTGACTTCCTTTATGGCTTATTTTATGTATTTCATTGTTGGTTTTGTAATTATTATGTCCTCTTTAATTATCCCCATCCATTTCTCTGTCCGTCGTTGCTTCCAGTAGATAATTATGTTTCCTAAAAAGTTCAATTTTTATTTAACTCATTCTGCTCGGAGTCTTTACGACAGTTTTTTTCTCTTACTCTTAATATGACTTCTCATATGGAGATTATATCTTAAAAATACATGTTCAACTTCTTATAGCTAATGCCTAATTCACTACAACTTATGTTTCATAGACGAAACTTTAGGCCACCTCTATGCTTAAAATAAGAAGTAACCTCGTCGTACAGATTTAGGCTGGTGCCATTGTTGATAAATACAACTCCTAATTCGTTTCTACGATATCATGCATTAAACTGCTATTCATATTTTTTCTTGTATGTCTGTGATTCTCAACCTTTTTGGCCCACTTCCCCCTTTCACCATAGTTCAGAGTATGAATATTCCGTCTACTTATTATAAATTATTGGATAATAGTTTTATTCCTCAACTAAAGCAATATGTGCATCTTTGCTGAATTGATTTATATTTGTGCCTGTCAATATGAATTTTCGATTGCTACAGAATACCTATATTAAAATAAACATCTCTTTTGTTGATTTTAAACAATCAGCAGAATGTCACATTTTGCAGTATAGTAATACAATTTCCTCCCTAAATCTAATCTAATTCCTCTTGAGTGATGATTTCTCATTGGTTGAGTATTTCTGTTATATGATCGTACTGCTCCGTCATTCGAAAAAAGGAACCACGATCGAGACTGGAGGCCATAAACTGAATGTTTTTGATGGAGTCACCTCATTGATCTCGCGTTGGAGACGCGATAAGGCAGTGACACGCTCGGGTGTGCTGTTGTGCCCTGCGGGGAAACAGGCTCGCTGATGTGCGCTAATTACCGTCAACTTCTTGAGACTCTGGTTAGGAAAGCATAGTAGTCGGGGAGAGGGAAATTGAGGAGGTGGATGTTCGGAAGGCGCGGTCGGATGTAAGCCGTGATGCGGGGCCGGGAGGGGAAAGCGGGTATGTGCGCCCTTAGAGGTCCCTCCGTTCTGCGGAGATTGAGAGAGCGTTTCGGAGGTTTTCCTGCGAAGGAAATCGCCTCTCCGTTCGAGAGACGGAAGAGACAAGGAGGAGGTTGAGTCGAGAGACTGAGGGAGGTTTGGGAAATGAAGAGGATATTGAATCTGGGAGCATGGGGAGCCATCTAAGATGTGTGATAGGCAGCCAGGAAACGGCGAAGCCCTCGGGAAGGCGGCGATCAGGTTGTTATAGCGTTAATGGAGAGATCCTAGCGGAAACTGGTATGTGGTGCTAATGAGATGGGAGCGTTGCCATGGTGGAGAGGGAGAGACTGGGCACGTGGAGCCAGGGATCGTGTAGGGAGATCTTTCTAATGGGCAGAAATCGAGGGAAGGGTGTTTGGGGTGTATTACATAGCTCAGGGATTGTGTAATCTCTTAAGAGCTGCTAGCAATTGTGCGTCCCGCGAGATAATACACCGAAGTGATGCTACTCCTATGGACGTCTTCCAATTTTGAGTTTCCACAAGCGAGTCAGGTTGCAAAGATCGTGGTATAGCTTTCACTTGGTTGACATGGTCGATTCTTTTGTTAATTATTTCAAAGACTATTATTTCCGAAACCTCGTTGACACCGTAGCTCAAATTTTCCAGCGAGATACCCGTCGGAACATCACCGATAATGATAGTAATTGTCAGAAACAGACTCTAAATTATCTTTCTTGTTTTTTGCATGCATAAAACAGAAAACTTCAATAGACTGTCAAATGTATACAACTATCCATTTATGCGTCAAGTGCAGGAATTAGATATAGTGTTGAAATAGTAAATTGAAGTTTGAAAAATTTGCGTGTTCCAAAACGGATTTTCAGTGGCTTGATATTACTGCTCGGTATCATAATTCTGCCTGTATTTCAACGAATCACATCTTACTAGTTCATTGTAATGTGTAATGGAAATAAAAACCATTTTAGTCAAAATAGGGTAATTATCCGCGATACTATTCCTTGATGCATTCGACTGTATTATTCATGATGCAGCGTTTTGACGTCACGAAGGGCGTATACTTCTTGACTGCAATGATTTTCATAACTGAACGTTGTTTTTAGACGGAAATAGTTTATTCGGTATATTTAAAAATTATAAATACACAAAATCTATTTTACCAATGGATTATCTCATGGCTGAGGAAAGTTGCTGTTTCTTGGGCTACAATTTCTCTATCTTGGTTATTTACTAGTGTAAGATGGTTCGATTTTTTGGGAGGCAACCAGCGACTGAGGTCATCTACATTTTTAAGGAGTGGTCTTGGTAATGATAATATTACTTTTTAAATTGATACAAGGTCGTGAGTAATCCGAGAAATCTTATGGTAGATATATGCGTAAGTTTTCTCCTTTTTTACGAAATGCGCTATGGCAATTATTTCGTGAAATTGCGACTACTTGTAGCAAAAAAAAATTGGAGAATGATAACAGTTGCAAAAATGACCTACATAATTGTATAAATCAAATCCGTCGATGGTCCTTAGGTCTACGTTCATCTGATAGATGGAGTGTTCAATTTCTCTTGAATTCCTTTTGCACATGGCACCGAAGTAGGTACCGGGATTCCTCTGAAATCACCCCTGCTACCGGAATTCAAAACCGGATCCTCATGTTGGAAAGCCAGTATTCAAGTAATCGCGGCAAATAAATCTCATATAAAAGCGATTATACTAAAGTTTTAATACAAATGACATTACTCAACGTTTCTTATTGGTTTTCCAAGGAAGTTTATCTTCAGGGGTATGCCCTGAGGTGGGATATTGGCGGGTATTATTTACTGTCTGAGAGGACTGCATGCTTATTCCCTTATTGTCGCTTGCGCACTGCCCGGCGGCCTATCTAGGACAACACCCTCTCTTTAAACGATTGCAAGAATATTTTGGAACTAACGTACTTGTGGTCATCTAGAATCAAAAGTTAAGGCTAAGGGAATTGTTAGGGCTTTCTCCACGTTTAATTATCGGAGTCCTTTATAAATTCCAGTGCCATTCCTTTGATATATATATTTTTTATTTTTTCTCCAATATGATTAGCATTAAGTTTACGCGGAAACAAGTATGTCATAGGTACATCTTAAATGATAAAATTTGCTAAATAATAAAAATAAATATTTTATCTATTAGCATCTCAAAGTGGCGACCTGATGCCAACGGCCTGAAAATTTACTTTTCAGGTTATGCATTTTATAGCATGGCCTTATGATTCTGGCGGAAGATAATTATAATTAATCATTTTTATTTCCTGGCTATTATTTTCTAATCTTGGTAAGTGTCGTGATCAAAGCAAAGTGAAAGTTTTTATGACCATGAGAGCTAACGTGCAATACATAAATTGATTCTGCTTTCAGGTGTAGTTAGTTTCCTTTGGGGAACAGCTGCACTCCGGCGAATAAAGTCGAATCGCGTGGGAGAGAAAAGAAATATATTTGGATTTATGATGTCGATCTATTTTAATTTGTTCGCCTACAGTTCGATACGCGCTGATCGGAACAATGCATTCCTACTGATTTTTTTACTGTAATTGGTTGGCCAAAGAACGCCTATACTGGAAATGGGCGCAGTTATTGAAGTTTTTATATTGCAATTAACATTGTCCGAACATGAAAACTATTACAGAGCCAGTAAAAATTACTGCCTTTGAGTATCTATCAAAGAGCCAAAGATTACATTTTTTCATAGAGCGCAAAAACGCAGAATTTTTGACGATCTAAAGGTGACTTCTTCATTAGTAGTTCAACCCTAAGATTTGTTGACTGCAGCCCACCATTCCCTATCTAATGCTTGTTCCCACACTTTCTGGTATCTTTTTCTGTATACTCTTCTCTTTATTTGGTCTATTAACTAATTCCTGGGTTAAAGCAGACTATGAGATAGATTATTACTCCTGTATCATAAATATATCTATACCATGAGCAGTAATTCTGTCCTTAGTTTATATACTTGAGTTTGGGCTTCCATCTGCCCCTTGTGTAATGCAGGAAATTATTTTCTTGGAACTGGATAAAGGTACTGTTTTTCTTCTGCTCAAGGAAGAACAAGCCTTTGGCTTACATGTATAATTTAATGTTGCCTTTTCTTGTTTCCCAAACTCAGACAAGTTTCCCAAGACAGACTCAAGTCAGAGACAAAATGCCATATAGTTTGGATGTTTACGCAGACATCGAATATTTTTGTGAGAATTTGGAAGCATGCAGAAATATAGCCATTGCCAGCGTAGTCTTTTATGTCGTGACAAAGAAGTACCATCTTTATTGGGACGTGTCATCTGTCATAACGAACTCATACGAAAGAGAATTTGGAAGACCTGTCCCATCAAAGTAACTCCGTGGAAGTGCCCGGTATACACAGTGGCAATTATATATGCTTTATTAGTATTGTTAATAAAAAGAGGAAGACGATAGGTATAAGGATTTTAGGAAGGACATACGATGGAAGGATCTCATACAGAAGGGAAAGCAGAACGATATGCCAGAAATTAGGTCGTTAGAATAAGTACTGTCCTAAAACCTACCAATCAGGAGGTAGACTACTGAAATTAATTACTTTCATCACCACCAGTCATCGATTAAACAATTGGTTTGCCGCTACCCTTTATTGCTCCTTACCTTAACTCCATGTTGAGAGAATGGATGAGAGTCGAATAACGAAATAGATATATGAGTGAAATGAATGGTGCGAGAGGTAGAGGTAGGCCTAGAAAGTTGGGGTTGAATGTGGTTGAGGAAATTAAATACTAGGAGTCTTAAAAAGAGGAGGGCGTGTATGAAGCAGTGTATGGGGGTAAATGAGACAAAAGAGGTATGCAAGGATAGGTCAGTATGGAGGAAATTATTGAAGCAGAGTTAGATGTACAAATATGCATTTATAGGTGAAACTTAGTGACTGTGCCTCCCCTGGAAGGGAACGGCGTGATTGGTATGTGTGGATGTACCTTAACTTCCCTCTCAATAAGCATGACCTTCTCCATTGGCCCTTCTTTGATTTTTTTTCTATTTAGTTTACCATCCATCATCTCTTTCTCTGAGGTTGTTATATCTCAAAATATGTGTACTAAATGCATTTGTTCTACTTTTTGGAGTTTTCTTTAAATATTCTTATCCAGACTGTTTAAAGAAAATCACCGATGTCCCCCATGTCGGCCGAGTCTTCAAATAGCTAAGTCTCATCGTCTACAGTTGTGCATTTAACTTGGTTTTATTATTTTAGAGTGTTGCCAATCTTTTGCTGTCTTCTCACCGATGCTCCATAAACCGCCGGCGCGCCGGTCCCTTCCACAAAATCCTTTCCGTTCTTGACGTTACACATTACAATGTAACTACCCCAATGTTCCGCACCACTACACCAAATTGTTTCTCCGTTTCTACACCCATCGCATCTTTTTCTTGGCATGTACTCTACTTACATATGCACACAGTGGAACGAAGGCTAATTAAGCCGGCCGCCATATCTACTATTTCTCGTTCATCTGGCTGAACAAGAAATTGAAATAGAGGTCGTTGTCTAGACTCTCAAGTCCTCATCCCTCTATTAAACCATTCGAATGATTCTCCGGCCGAGCTTCGCCAACCAACCAGTCCCAGTAGAATTTTCTTACCTTACGCTCTTGACTCGCACCCTCTGCCATTTTACTCGCCCGAATGAAGGAACACCTGTCTCATGTTTCCATCTGCTGCTTGGCAAGATCCTCTAGGTTCAGTTAAGGTTTTCCGTGCGAAAAGCTTAAATCCCTTTAGTGCCCTCGTTAACTTGCGTCAATCTGAATACGCACGCTGTTTCTTGCTATTATTTAAGTTACTTTCTTCGTCGCCACCTATGAGTCGAAGAAGCTAGCAAGATGGCTGAGGAAACTTGTCGAAAGAGCATAGCCAGCTGTGAGAACCCGAAGATCCAACATTTAAAAAATATATTTTATCTCTTTCTACGGATACGGATTATGTAAACTAAGGCGATACTAAACATGATACAAAAGACACTCCCTTCAATTCCCCACACAATAACTCATTTACATGACGATTATGAATATGCCCCATTTACAAGTTAGTCCTTAAATAAGCCTTAACCGAAGCGATAGAAATATTAGTTGATTTTTCAATAAAGTTATTCTAGGATTGGGCGCGTACTGTGACCTTTGTTTAGTTTTTATTATTTTGAACGCTTCCTCCCCCGTTATCACTTACTGCGTGCTATTATGTCGATGGTTTAGTATTTATTATTTCACACATAATTACTTTCCATTAAACCTCTCTTTATTACTCATCATCATTAACAATTTTATAAAAGTTAGTATAATTCCGCCCTTTAATTAACCCTAATAATTATATGTCTCTGATTCAGCTGATCATGTACTCATCCATAATCAGTCCAAGATTAATTTCATACATCCTTGTGGTTTCAAGTAATCTAATCTCGATATTTTTATGTTTTTTATTTTTCCCTGTCCCCTGTAATGATGACCCACGTATTTTTATCCATGTACAGGTATGCCACCTTGAACATACCAATGCTTATAAGTGAAACTAATGCTCTGCACATTTTTTCTGAGGCTGACTGTGGGCATCATTCCGATTCGATATTTAGATTTTTATAGAATTACAGCGATATCTCACTCAAAAATCTCGCACAATATTCTCGTTATGAGCGCGATAGCTGAGTAGGTACTTTTTGGACTAGATTGAATGTCGTTTTACAATGAAATTATTTGCTTCATAATACGGATGTTGAATATTTTTAAATTGAGAAACCCTTATGGAATTGGATAAAATGTATCTCTAGAGTGTACATTGGTTGCACATTAATCATAATCAATTATTTCAGTTGACTCTCGTCAGTTACGACCAATCAAAATCTGCGTACTTACTCGGGTAGATTTACCATAAAGGAAGCGTGATGTTTGTTTGATTTGGATTTCTAGCTGGTAACATAAGAGAATTATAAGCTTAGACTCTAGCGGCATATGATGGTATTTAATCGGAAAAACGAGGCATTATTCACCGGTAATCAATGTTCTTGTTTGTTATTGATTGTGGATATTAGGGAGAATGCTCTTAGTCCGTGAGGCAAGGAGCTCTGTAACTCTGCAATGAGTGTACAGTCGGGACCATAAACTCTAATGTGGACAGAATGATGGAAGTAGCTTTTCTGAACTTAAAGTAATTATTGGTTAGTTAATAAGTGCCTTAATCAATAAAAAGAGGTGTATTATTTAAACAAAATTGGCTCACGGTTGAGGTGTAGTCCATCAAAATAGCCCCGATTTTTTTCATCCATTTTAGCAGTGATTGAATTGAAAGTGAATGTTTTTTATGCTGTGCTAATATTACCAAGACAAGTTTCCATCTACTGATTAAAAAAATATTATTAGACTGGCATTTCTGAAGTTAGCTCCTTGTGTGGCGTGGCCATTATTTATGGAGGCAGGCTTCGGGTGTCAAAGGCAAAGTAATATTTGGAATACGATATTTTGTCAGGAATGAAAAGTAAAATATGTGAAGAATCCGAACATTATTCTCAAGAAAAGCACTCAGTTTATTTATCATCTGTATCTCAATGCGATTTTATTAACGTAGGATATGTGCGCTCGGGGAAAGCCATAAGAAAAACTCCTCCCCTATTTATATACTATGACCTCATTATTTTTACTTTATGATGATGTGTTTAACAGTTTCTGCTGCTTCTCTTTAATATTTTTACATATTTTTGCTGCTTGTTCTTCATAAGTTTTCGTGATGCTTCATCGAACCAAAAGATGTCTATGCTAAAATTCAGTGCAATATATCGCTATACCATATTCGTAGCGTGATTGCAACCCACTAATATTCTGCTTTCTAGCGAGTTTTATAGGTTTCCCGTGTTTCAGTTACAAAGACCGTATTATCCATTGAATCCGTTTATTAAACTCATGAGACCGAGAGTTGCCTTAATTTTACCGTCTTCTCTTTAATATCGCTTCATTTATTTATTAATCCAAGTTGAACTTTAAATCATTGTTCATGTCCTGCTAACATATTCCCTTATTTTACTTTTTTACGGCGAGTTTTCGATTTTAAATAGCTGTAAACGGAGAAAAGTAAGGGATCAGAGTGAATTCCTTTTCATAATAGTAAGACTTTATGATTCATTTAGCGATTTGAAATTGAAATACCTTACAGAATAAATCCGCCGATGAAAATTTTATGTACGCTGTTTAAATGACCTTTTCTTTTTGGCATAAGTTTACAATTTCATCCCAAGAGCAGTCCGTTTTTGTGAATTGAGAAAACTTTGCACAACCCATTTGTCTGCAGCACAGGAAGTGATATGCTTTCCGTTAAAGAATCTCTTATGTGGGCCAAAAAGATAATAGTCGGATGGCTCCAGGTCCGGACTAAATGGCACGTCACCAGCAATATTACCTTCCGGAAGTTTCGTTCCCGGTGGTTCAAGCATAGCACCATTCGCTGCCCCATATTGTCGTCTATGCGATTCATTGGCACCCACCGATCACTTATTTTACGAATGTTTAGTCGATCTTGCACCACCCCATACCGTGTACCGTGCGGTATGTTTAACAGGTTCACCATTGTGCGAAGTTGCATTAGCCGGTCAGTGTGAATCGCCTTGTTGATGATCATGATTCTGTTATTGATACTGTTAATGCATGCTAGTCACATAGCAAATCCGTTTGTGTCACATGCCTCTCTGAGAAAAATCTGCACCACCTACCGATGTTGCTGCGATTTAAACAGTCATCTACATATTCAAACTTCATCACTTTGTGAAGCCCACTTGGGTTTCAGCGTTTGGCCTACAGAAAACGGACATCTACTCTCTGCTTTTGATACGTAAACGACTGTGACATTGGCTAACCATTTGGGCGGCCAGGGTTTAAATCTCTGCAGAGGAGGATATATTTCAGAGGAAACCCGATCCCAACTTGAGCATCTTGTGGAGGACACTTCAAGTGCAAATCTCCGTCCGTCGGATGAGTCGTTAAACCTTGGTCCCCTTGGCGCCTTTAAGAGCAGGCAAATGATGACACCGGGTTTCTATCCACCCTTCCTCACTTAACTTCTCCTATGGCGAAAATGAGTTAAGCTGTCGGTCGCCTCCTCAAAATTCAGTCCAATCCGACTGTACCCCACACAATGTCTTTGCTCGGTAGTTCTGTCATCTATTACTGGAAGCACTCTGAACCAGAAAAATCCAACTACGGGGTGAACTTGAAAGTATATTGTTTTAGTATCACACCCCAGAACCCTACACTTCGAAAAATTGTGCGTTACCCAGTGGTTCTCCATCGTGCTTCAGTAAATTCTGAGAGGAAGGGGATCATCGCCTCGTAACTCCTTGTATCTACTCGTGTGCTTAACCTGATGCATAGCATCTGCCAGGGTAAATTCTTTCCTCTATTTACCTTCTCCTTCATTTGAAGTCTTCTTCGTCTTATAAACCTTATACCGGTTGAATATATACCGCCCACTCACTGGCATCTGGGTTGCGAGTGAGGTAGGTCGTTTTACTTTGTAAAGAAAGCATTCCTCAGCGGATTATTATCCGACGCACCGTTAAATAATCTCGGAGGTATAATTGATTGACTGAGACATGTGGTTCGTTTGAACAAGAGACTTCCTTCCTCAACCCCTCCCTTTGTTTACATTTGTAGGTATCTGGCACTCCTTTCGTTCCCCCATCTGTTCCCTAATTCTCCCCCTCTACTATTGGCTTCAGCCCCATTAATCTGCTTCCGCACCTCGCAACCTCTCGCTATATCATCTTTACCTCCTTGCCCTTTTCCTCAGTGCCAACGTCCTATGTACCCATTTCTATCTTAGAAATATTATTCTGCTATCGTAGAAGTACCATATGGAACACCATAGAGAATAGAAGCACCAGATGAGTTGGACACACCCTGAGACAAAATGGATTTGTGAAGAACATAATTGAAGGCTAAATAGAGGGAAAAGTCCCCAGAGCAAGACCCAGGAATAAGTTTTTGGACCAAATAAAGAGGAAAGTACAGAGATACCAAGAGTTAAGGAAACTAGCACTAGATAGGAAAGGGTGGAGGGCTGAAGTCAACTAATCCTAGGATTAAACGACCAATGACATCGCTGAAATATTAATCTGCTTTCGTAGAAATATCAATCAAATCTACCATAGGCTACCAAAATCGTTGTAACCACTCATATAATCGCATGATAACCCAATCATAACTTGGCCTTTATTTAAGTGCACTCAGCACAAGTGAAATTGTTTGGTTTTTCAAGAGACATACAACGTATCGAACTATTGGAGTTCTGGAACTTAAAACGGTGGCTCACAGCTTCATTGGATCATCATGCTATATACGGCCTTCATTTCATTAACCTCACATCCTTCGTCCTTGTCACACTAACTGCCTAATTTGCCATACCTCCTCTCTTCATTGACTTATCCAATCTATTTTTACTATGATTTATCTCTCATCCATTCATATTCCATTGTCATCCGTCTCTCTTCTGTGTTATATTTTAGTCACTTATGTTACCTTCCTAACAATATCCATTAGAGCTCAAGCGTCCATCACTGGAGACCCATTATCCCTGGCCTTATATATTTATGCTTCTTTTAGTGCTCTATCTATATAAGTTTACTGATATACTTTATCATGGTTTCTCTGCGACCAGGTATTGAGCATATTGTTAACTATTCACAAGTGCATACCTGCACATGCAAATAATTACCTCATTTGTAATGGTCTCGCTGTCGCCAATATTTCCATATTCCCTTCTACTGTGACTACTTTTTTCTAAGGCAAATTATGTTACTTGAAACATCGCCATTGGTGTATATGAGCATACATATTATATTATATGATACGTTAGTGAGTCTCAAGTATTATCTATGTTTTTTTATATTTTTTGTTGCCCTTCATTCTGCCCCTTACAAATGTATTCTTGAATGCGCCCAGAAATGATTATTACTCTTATGTGCTCTATCTTGTTTGCATGCAACTGACTAACTGACCAATACTTAGCTCCCATTTTCATACGAGCTTTACTTCGCTACTTTCCTTTGTTCCCATATGGATAGAGAGGTGGAGCTTTAGAATGGTATACTTAGATGTTTCCTTAACAAACTGTTTGCTTTAGATCTCTGCTTGTGGGCCCTTATGTCCACGTGCTGTGGCTATAGACTTGATAATTAGTACCAGTCCATTTCTGTACAAGGTTGTACATCCATTACGAATTCAGCTGAAGTGCTTGTAGTGTTATTCTTAAGCGTTTCGAAACCACTTAAGGGATCTTATGCGGAAAGGTATCATCGCTCGTTCGTGTTGAACATATCTTAAAAGGCCATTTTATAGAATGCCTACATCTGCGCTTGAATTGGAACAGAATTCAGTTTGTTGAAAGTCGTATCGTTTAAAGCATGATAGGTCATTTCATGTAAGAATTTATTTCAGTGATCAGTCTCGAAAACAGAGCAAATTTAGCATAAAGAGACCAATCGCAGGCCAGCTGAGGCGAGTGTATGTATCGAGGGAATACCGGTGGTGTAGTTATAATTTACCATTTTTTATCAGTCGGTTTTTAAATTCCTTAATAACTACTTGGACAACGAAGACATTCCCATAGAATTAGGTCAGTGGGGCTGGTTCATAATATAATCATAGAAATATGGTGCATATTCTACAAACTAGGGCGTTGTTTATTTACTATTTATACTTCATTTAAAGTATCGTTTATACTCATGTTCTGAGGCATTGGTTTTAGTGTGAGCTCCGAATTTGGTTCTTAGTTTTTGAAGCTGGTTCCAGTGACGATTTTAACACTGGCCTAACGAACTTGTAAAAATCCCTTTAGACCCCTGTCGATCACCCCTTTACGGAATGAAGAGTGCCACTCTAGAATATGTCCTGCAATATCAATTGGTAACACAAGTTACTAGTGCGATCCACACTATATCAGTATATATAAACCAGTAAGCATTTCATTTTTGAATATTTTCGCAACCTCAACCTAATAAAGTGAAACTAAGCGTAGCCTGAATTTTTTCGTAATTTTAATACCTACTTGAGACAGTTTCTTTACTAGATATAACACTTTTAAAAATGAGTGATGAATTGGAGTGAGATAAAATAATCAATCATGCTCTCAAATTTTTTGTCAAATAAAATTTATTCTAGAGAGGCTAATGACTCACAAGTAGACAATATCTAAGAATATCGAATTTGGGAAATAGTGAGCAAAATATTATATACCTACGTTAAAATAGGGAGAATGCAGGGCTTAAACAGATCAGTGAAAATGAAGAAGAGGTCTACAGCGAACCAAATATAAAAATTCTGATGAAGACTGATGTGCTTGTTATTTAGAAAACATGATGATTACATAGAAGTTTGATTAACCTTTAGCCTAGTTGAAAATGGATCGGTAGACTGTCCTTACATAGCAATAACAATTTGATTGAATGTACGTTACTTTGTTGAACTGTCTCGTCGGACTTATTACAAGTAAAAACAAATATCATGTTAGATAAATGATGGAAATTCCTGTAGCAATGCAAAGTGAGTGGCTGAGATTATGATATGCCAATTTTTATTTTATATGCGTACTCGGAGCCACGGCGATCGAATGAAAACACTAAAATACACAATTTCTGATATCCTAAGACATGTGCTTATGAGTATGATGAGCTTTATGTGTTTGATGTGCGCTACAAAACAATAGGCGATATGTAGCTTCGTGCAATACGCTTTACCTCGCTGTGCGATATTCTTTTTCTAATGCTTCGCATTTTACTTACCATTAAACTGTGTTTGAAGTTATACTAATGTGCGACGCTCTCGCTTAAGTAGTTGTCTTAATAAACCTTGGGTTACCCAATGGAACCAGCTAATAGCTCACTTGTGTTTAAAGGATCTTACCCTCCCCATCATATTACGTTACTGAGCCCCTTTGTTGATATCTCCGATAGGGAATTGTGGTATCAGAGGGAAATTAAGCTCTCTGCTTGCTCGATCGTATTTGCTTTCGTGCTTTCCTGCTATCTCTCTCTCATAAATGGGAGCATCAATCAAATTTATTTTTGGAATGTGCGCTCTTTGGGCATTCATTGAGTGTAAAAGGCCAACGCACTTTGCACGCAATGGGGGAAAACTTATCCTTTTGAGACTCTGATCACTCTTGTAAACTTTGGAATTAGTCTTTTAATACATTTAGATATCCATATCCCTGTTCGCCCACTCAGAATTTACGACTGCAGTATACCTCACTTGATTTTTCACTCACTGCAGGACCTCACTTGATTTTTCATCTTGTCCTATATATTTTCAAGATTCATCGTCATTGCAGGCGTCATCAGAAGTAGACTCATGCTTTAATTACAGGTTTCGTCTTGGAATCTTTTTTATTGTTGCAATCTGCGGCGATTTTGGTGATAAAAAAATGTACCCAATATTTTTTCGCTATAGGAACGGATCTCTGTCAAGTGGTTTACTGGAAAAATAAACTCCCAGAGTAAGAATGCGGCTTGCATGAAAATGAAGGAGGAAATAATGGTCTGGCAAAGATGAAAAGTACGAGAGTTATACACTCAAACCCCCACATGTAAACATGCAATGAAAATCTACCTTTCTCAGGACGTGTGATTGGAAACTACGTCTACTTCTTACTCGAGGAGAGGAAACAGCATTTACATCTATTCAGCACTGATAGCTTATTCAGGTAGTGTGAAAATAAAATTTTTGATTTGAAACTCGCCTCTGCGAATTTAAGTCAAAGCATACGCGGATAGCACCGATTCAAATGTTGATGTGAATGGGATGGAGGACAAAAAAAAAACCAATCCCCACCAATCCAAAACCAATCACCAGCCTCATTTTTGCTCTTGTGTATATTAATTAACATTAACGGCTTCATCAAATTCGGCAAGTTGTTCAATATCCTCGGATTGCTTTAAGTATTTCTTCCTGCCAAATTAGTGAAATACATCATGGCGCCGATAAACGAGTGGTATCTACGCAAAGAAAGTTGGACATTGTTAAAAAAACACTCACTTTTCTAATTATAACACAGGTAATATTTATTAAAGCTTCTCGGAAGCGCTTTTTTGCATTCCCTCACTACTTTTGTATTTTTTTCCCAAGATATCCCCGATATCCCCAATTCGTTTTCCTATCTCCGTTGAAGGCTCCTTGACGTCAAGTTTAAGTTCCTCGAGTGACTGATTTACACTCGTCTAGTGCTAAGTGTACCCTAGTAGTGTGTGTAAAGAGATTGCCGTAAGTTAACGCGTGTCTTCTTAAATCTTTCATTAATATGATTCATTGGATTATTTGATCTTCCGCATTGGAGGGAAGGGTTTCAATATTTTCGAATTTAAATTTATTTTATCACATGATTATGGTCTCACTCAAACCATATCAGTTAGGAGAAACTCATAATTTCTAAGAATATTTTTGCGTCCTAATCTCAACTCTTGTCGCTTTTAGCACATGTTTTCCCTCCAAAGTAGCTGAACGTTTGTCAACTTCAAAAGCGATCAGCTCTTCGTCATTGACTAACATATAAGCATTATTTCGGAGATGAAAACACAGCTATTGTAGGCGTTATGTTTACAAACCACGTTTTTACCGATTTTTCTTCGGCTTCCCCAACTTACACCCCATGTTGGTACGTGGTTGTTATGCTTGTATATTCGACGTGAACCGGCCGTCAAATTGAAGGCTGCGCATTTTTTCACGTATATAACATTGGGAAATTTTTGCTCTTATGTAGATAGTAAAATTAGGTTAATTGAGCATGTACTGGTGGACATTTTCAAATTGTAAACGTATTGGCAGTTTTGTAGGACGGCCTTTTCAATAAAGCAACAATTTATCATCGTGGACGTCACTATGAAGTCCGCCGGTATGTTTCGTTACCTCTACATTCATTGTAATCTTGATACGACCTTGCATGGTTAATCAAATTTTATCGCCAACAATTATTCAAAATCATTGAGAAACTCTAGTCAGTGCAAAGGTATTTCATGTTAGTTGAACTTCGTGTTGTCACTTCCGAATTTTGTCATTTGCCTTTAATTTTACGATGGTTTTATTTGGGGAAAGGTCGAATCTATGCCTTTACGTCCGCTCCTACCCGTCCTCGTTACATCTTTTCCCGTCTGTTTATCGACGAGTAAAGGTGGAAGTGGTTGGCGTGCCGTCGGGTCGTTGGAGAGCGCTCTTCCGACAACTACGGAAGTCGAGATCTGTGGAAGACAAGGATCTTTTGCGCGGTCTTTGAAACGCAAGAAAAAAGTCTGTAAAGCAGACCGCAGACGAGAAGAGGGAATGAGGGGGAACATGTGGTTGATAAGGCAGTGGTGAGATTCATCTGTGGGAAACGAAATAATATCGGTACACGCTGTACCGATCGGTTACCGGTTTGTGATGATAAAAAATAACAGTTTCTGAAACTTGTGGTAGGTAAGGAATTATATTTTCGTTTGCAACAATTCAAAAATTCAACGAATACACAAACATCATGAATCAGTTTTCTATATTCAAGTGTCTTTATCAGTTTTTAATCTGATTACCTCGGGGTGACGATTAACGTTCACAACGCGGCGACAGTATTGTTATTCTTGACCAGTGAATGGAACGTTTGAAATGGGCTATAAAGATGCCATCTTGGACGACAGTAGTCGTCCAAATACTCTAGTTTGAACCCAGTGGACGACTAGTATCAGCGTATAACGTTGTACTCTTTGAACCTCGTGTCGTGAAATTAGTGTGTGCTCGCATTAGCAGGAAAATATTTTTGCTACGTCGACATTTTTAACTTGTTATCTGTCTCAAACTGTTAATTTTTGTGTTAGCCTTGTATTCAGTCAGACGTTTAATAATTGCTCTTATATTTTTTCCAAATATGAGTTCTTAATTTTTCCGCGAATACCTTTTTAGAAATATTAGCAATGTTTTTGCTTTAATACCATATTCCATCTATATCTTGGTACTTGTTTTCACATTATGATGATTTAAGGTAAATATATCGCTGAAACTATATTCATTTTAAGCAACCTATAAAGATCGGAATGGTTTGGAGGCTTGTATCCAAGCTTCTCATCCCAAGGGTTCGTGTTTAAGTAACGGCAGCGTCGAAGATTTTTCTTTGAAAGCCTGTTTCTGTTTATATGCTGCTATAAAATATAGAACTGAGTGTGAGTGACCTTTTAAGCTGTCGATGACTTGATCCAACTGATGGACCCTTCGGATGAGTTGCAAACATTACATTGGTGCAACTTCGTTTTTCATCGTAACCATAATGCCACTGCCTAATATCACTTTGCCATCCTCGCTGGTTTAATGCAGTCACGTTGGAAGCATTGCCTACCATATGGTGTGCTGCCCCCCCTTCGCTTATTTTCCATCCACTTCTGCGACTGTCGCAAAGTTTCGCTTCCTCTATATATTGGCCAAAGTCTGTAACTCTCAGTGAGGAACTTGGAGGCAGGAGACCTCTATCGAAAGGTTTGATAGGATTAAGTGGAAAAGAGGAAATAGAAGGCCGCAGCAAGGAATAAAAACTTGCCCCGGAAGGTGAACAGGAAAGAGGAGTGGTGGCGAGCAGTGGCATTTGAATTGTAAATACGCTCCGTTTTATTCAACCTCTCCACCTCTCTCTCTCTCTACGCCATAATACCATCGTTAAGGTGTGAGCTCGATCATTAATGAGAATTAACTCAGTCAATGGAGCGGGTGCTAGGGTCCCTCGCCAAAAGCCCAGGAAAGAGAGGGGATCAGGTCTCTGGCTAAACCCGCAGCTTTGGAATAAAGAACGTGGCTGGAAGGGCCAAGGTCCCGTGGATTCCGCAACACGTGTTACCTTCTTATCGTCGACGTTCAAATTTCCCTTCATGCTAAACTTTCACGGAGCATCGTAGCACCGTGTAGAACTCCGCCATTGTCAGTCCTTAATCATATGCTGCACAGGAGTCACATGTTTCCAACTCTTGTGAGCGTTGTGACGTCGCACCAGGAAATGCTTCAAGTAATGTACTTTTCATATTTTTAGTTACATCAAGAGCATAGAATGTGGACAGGTATAATTTGTTTACCCGAAGGTGAATTTCTGTTTTTACTCGTGCAATAAGAAGCTAGTTTGATGAAGTAGGTAACTCAGGCTTTTCAAGAATAATCGGTTGATTTTTCTATTTTATACCATCAAAATGCCATGCAGATGGAAAAACGATACACCAGCCTGGGTCACCACGGAAACATTTAGCTATGCAGTTGGTATTCTACCTATTGATTGAATGCTATCTTAGTTCATACTTGAGAAGAATTTGGTGCTAGTATTTATGGTCAATTCTAGGGTCCATGCAAGAAGGATATCAAATGAGGTATCATAACGTATACAAAGATTCGTAAGGATTCAAGGATTCATAAGCAAAAAAGATGATGTTGATAAGGAAATTGAATGGGTAATAATTGTAACTGAGGTGAATTCAACATTTTTTATGGCAACAATTTCTCACATTTTAATATGATTAATAATGAATTATTGCTGACGATACAGTGCCCGAAATAGAATTCCACTGTTTCCATTGAGTCGCCATTACTTAAAAAGAGACTTCACATTTATTGATGTTGATATGAGAGTCTAACAACTTACAAACTGAACTCTTAGTCAAGAATCCTAACCAATATTCCTTAATTTTTCTGCGATTACAGTGAAATATATGTTGAAAGGTTGACATTGCAATAACACAAATTTGTAACTTCCACTATTTATTAACGAATATACAACTGGTTTCGGCTGATATGCTTTCATAAGGTACTCATTATCAGGGATGTGCTTGATGATGGCTAAACAGGCTTAACCGCGTGCATGTATGTTAATAAATTGTGAAAGTTATAAAGATTGTGTTTTTACAATCATAATAAAATATATTTAAATACAGCACGTCTTACGGTTAGAAGTTTTACACCCAATAAAAATGCAGGGCTGTGCCTTAGGTAGTCTTTAGTTACTTCCGCTGATATTAACCCTTAATTGAATTTTACGAAGCTCATATGGTGCTCTTTCCTTATGTAAATGAATTTAAATTTCCAAAAAAAGGTTTTCTGAGCAGGATCTAGGGAATATTTTGATTAAAATAAAGAATTCTAGGAGAGTAAGAATCAGGCCGAGCCGAAGCCTTGTCCATTTTCACTAAATGGCTTTGAAATCTGTTGACAATGCCGGTAAGCCTCACCTTGTTGGAATCAGTGGTTATATTGATAAATTTGTGATAGGGTTTTTAACATTTTGGTCTGGATCAATTAGGCAAAATTGGTAAAAAATGTGCACAATTATATTAAATATATATTCATCTCCTGGCTGAGTAAAAAGCCATTATATAGCCATTTTGATCAAATTAATCCTTTCACCTTTTATACTAACTGATAGTCGTATACTTTAGGACCCATATGTGATAAACATTTAAGATATATGGCTGCTGGTATCAAACTTTATCCTTAACAAGAGCACGTGCCATGTTAAGTTCTTTCGATTCAACGTGGGCCAGATTTGGGGCATCGTGAGCACGTGGTGCTAGGGTCCATGCTGTTTCATCTTCGATGCGAGATTACGCGGGAATGGTTGCTCCATGCATCGTCGTGGAATGTGATGACACTCCCCAGGCAATAACGCAGGACTCTTCTTGCACGCCCGTTCTCTACCCCTCTCACCCCCTGCCGATTCCGCCTCCGAATAGTTCCAGTTTGCAGACAGTAAAGGTGTGTCGAGCGAGCGTGCGGAAGGGATATTTGGCCATCCACCGGTGGCAACGGTGGCGTGAGAATCGGCCATGTACGGGGTTGTTGAACTAGTTAATGGGTAAGAGTGCGACGCAAAATGTACTGTTTCCATTAGCGCGTTCTCGTAACGGCTTAAATGGTCGCTGCGGTGGTGCGGACAACAGCTACTTCATCCGCTCGTCAGTCCGATTGATGATCACCTTGTTCTACTTTTACTGTATCTTTATATGGTTGCTAAAGTTAAGTTCATTAATGGAGTTTGAGGAAGTGTAATTAAAAGTATTGCATGATAGTTGAAGATTTAATTTCGTAGGTGTGTCCCAAGTACAAAGTAATCGTTCAAAGATGCTGCTTTTTCTCTGAGTTTGAGAAGGTTAAAGGTGAAATCGATACCTCAAGTTATGTACTTATCGTGTGAGATTGCTCGTCTTGTTAGAATTCGAAATAGATGCTCTCCGTAAAGTGTTGTTACATGGTTAGGATCAGATTCTAACATCCGTCCAAACATATTAGTCAGCCTAATATTTATGTGTGTAATGGTCTTGGTGTAGAATCTGAGTCTTTCCCGGCGAATGCTTAGAATGAAGAGTTCTCGGGTTTCCAGCCGGGTAATGGTGTTAAACTGCACCGACGTGTTGTTGACGTAGTCTGCCATCGTCTTCAGGGGATATTCACCATGAAGACGATGGCAGACTACGTCATCGAAACGTCGGTGCAGTTTAACACCATTACCCGGCTGGAAACCCGAGAACTCTTCATTCTAATGGTCTTGATTTTTAAAACCTCGTTGAAATTCATTTCTTAAATACGGGAATATTTCTGTTCATTTCAGCTGCGTAGCCACCAATTGGGCAGCTGAGAATAGCAGAAGCTATGAAGAAGTTGAAAGTAAATTGGTCAAAGGAAATCTCTTTCGGTGAACCTAATTTCTGAATACTAGTTCCTAGTGCTGTCTTATTCTCATTGGTAGCATAGCTTATGATGACAATTATACGCGATGTTTAACGCGTATCATCAATGGAAATAATCAATCACGAATCAAAAAATCTTCGGAAAGAGTCGATGCACCTCATTGAATCTTTAACGCTGGCTGCTAAAATAAGAGGTGCGGAACAATTGGCTTATAATTCATTAAGGCTAGCTTATGCACCTAATATAGAAAGTATTGGAATAAAAACTATGAAAATAATAAAGCTTTCTTGTAGACATCTCTGGTCTTGACATCCATGTCCGTGCGTACTGCGTCACTACTTAACATTTTGATATGAACGAAGAGCTAATGTAACAATTGTACGACATAATGAAATTACTGCCCAGCAGTTTATGTCAAGGCTTAAGATTTGATGAAACAACATTCTTTGATCAATGCTGGACAGCAACTATGTTTACACCTATCTATATTTATTGTTTAATGTGCCACCTGTACTCCATTATGCTCTGCCACACGGTGATGGAATAGCGAATGAAGCAATTCTTATGACATTCAACCCATCAAAAGTAACGCTAGAGGTATAATCACCCAAAGATTTCGTGAAAACCTCACGAGAAGAAAATCCATGTTTGCCAGTAATGATAGCTAATTGCAGAGTTACTTTTAACTTCTGATTCTAGTCTCTCAACTACATGCTAAAAAATCCAAGGACGAAGCAAATATTAATGCTCTTCTACTAGTGAGTGAAGAAGAAATTAACAGGAAAACTTATATAGCTTTCGTTGATTTGGAAAAGGCTTTTGACCATGTTCACTAGAGACTACTGTTCCAAGCAATGTGCAAAATAGGCTTGGATTGGGGAGACAAAAGATTGATTTTAAACCTCTACTAAAACCAAAGTACGAAAATAGAAATCAGTGACACCAAGAAAGAAGCAAATATAAGAAGAGGTGTTAGACAAGGTTGCTCAATATCGCCTTACTTGTATAACTTATACATAGAAGAAGCAATGGCTGAAATGAAAACAAAGACAAGAGGAATTAAAATAAATGGGAAACAAATTCTTTGCATTCGATTTGCAGACGACATAGCTCTAGTAGCTGACTCAGAGAAGGAATTAAGTCGAATGCTCAAGATTCTAAATAATATTTTATTAAAACTGAAACTTAAAATAAACACCAAGAACACAAAAATCATGGTGGTAGAAAGAAAGAGAAGAGAAAAGATAACGAATATATGAATAGATGGAGTGAGACTGGAGGAAGTGACAGAGTTCTGCTACTTGGGTAGCATATTAGAGAATCATAACAACTGCTCCTCAGAGGTCAAAAGAAGAATAACGTTAGCCAAGAAAGCATTTCAATTAAAGAAAAGTCTCCTAGTAAATAACAGCATTAGTATTGAGACTAGGAAGCAATTCCTGAAAAGCTTTGTATGGAGTGTGCTAACATATGTATGCGAGACATGGACACTAAGGAAGAGTGAAATGACCAAACTTGAAGCTGCAGAAATGTGGTTTTGGAGGAGGATTACAAAAACTAGGTGGACCGACAGGAAAACTAATGAGCAATTACTAAATGAAGTCCATACAGAAAGAGAAATATTGGAAAAAATTAAAACAAGAAAGCAAAGCTCATCGGACACTTACTCTGGCACGACAACTTCGTACAAAATATTATGGAAAGAAAAATTCTAGGCAAAAGACAGAGAGGACGACCGAGAACTTCATACCTAAAAGTATTGGCGATGGAAATGGGATGCACCTCGTACAATGAAATGAAGAGGAAGGCTGAAAAAAAGAGATTGTTGGAAGTCGTGGCTGCAACAACAAGGATAACCTTTAGAAGAGAAGAAGACTAGTGAGTGTAGATCGGGAACAACTCTTTATTTCAGAAAGTTAAAGGGAAGAATCTTTTTGTAAACTCGTGGCAATTCTAAAATGCTAATAATGTATTTATTAGAATGAAAATACTTCTAAATTACTGAACATTAGCTTTTATTCAAGGAATCATATTCAGTTAAATGGCTTGTTTCTATATCAAAAATACTATGAACTTGAAATTACGAAGTCTGCTACCTTATATTATGGCCAGCTTTTGTGTTTCTCTACATAAATGTGCATATATATGCACCGAAAAATAGCTATTAAGCATTACCACTTGCTTTCTTTTTACAAGGTTACTTTGAATCCAGATAGTGTGATGTTTGTTCTCTAGGTAAAAATCGATATTTTTACTAATAAGACTAGGAATCCACTATTTAATATTGATTTTTTAAATCATCTTCTTGTGTGAGTCCTTGTCATTTCCATCATCCGAGTGTTATTCAAGAATTAAGTCATCAAATCGACTATCACTCAATAGAAGAAAGTGAACTTTCCCAGGTTTTATCAAAGTCGTGTTAAGTCTAATCCCCCGTGTAGTAAAACGAATGATTCTGGCAGCATGTCCTTCCACTTGGATACTGGGAACAACTACTACTTGTCATTCTTCATACAGTCATTATTTACGGGTTTTCTCTAAAAGTCATGATTATTATGTCTGTGCGCAAATCCTTTTATGAGTATATTTATTCAGAAGCTATGAAGCAGGCATTATATTCATTCAATAACAGCCTGACAATGGCCTCTTTGTTTCTTAGTAAACGAACAACGATGGACATTTACGAACAACGATATGCTAGATGTTAAGAACTCCACTCAAGTGGGACTCGAGCCAACGGCGTTTGAGTTGTGACGACACGAATTTACCTCATCATGAGCATGGCATATTGACTGTGAAAATATATCTGAGTAGTCCGTAGTGGATCGTGAAGTTGGCATGTCACTGTAGAGCGAGCAGTCTAGACCTGAGGCGACTTCGCCTACCATTTAGAAAGGCCGAATTTTGGAGTTTTGTTGCATGTTTGAATATCTCTCTATCCATTATAGTAAAAAAATTATTTTCCCTTCGTAATCGCAAAAAATGCCTGAAAACAGTGTCTGCCATTTTGTTTCACAATTACAGTATAGATAGCATTAAACACGCCAACGCAATGAAATAACACTTTGATATTGGTCATTACCAATTTTTCCCGGCAATTCAAACACGATTTTCTATGTGAGCTCGACTCCAGTGATTTGTCGGGGCAAATTGGAGGCGGACTTTTTTTGCTAAATTATATGAACTTTGTACCCTTATATACTATTAATGCGAGAAAACTGAAGCAAATGGATTGCATCAATTAATGTGCTATGAATGGAAACTGGCTTTGGGATTTTATAAGATTTTGGCCAGCTTTTTTCGATTTCAGCTCACCGTGAAGCGTTTCTCTATCTGCTTTTTTATAATCTTCCGTTAAATACAGCATGTCTACTCTTGTAACAATTTTATTCCACCAAGTTCATCAAGACGGTTCATCAAGACGGACATCAAGCGCGGTTCAAGCTTGCGGACTGAAATGAAAATAAATTATGGGGAAAGAAAGCGCTCACAGCACTGGGGTCCCCAAGCTTATGGCTTCTGCTCTCTGCGTGCAGACGCGCGTACTTATTCAAAGCGTGTATTTTTCTTCCAAGGTTTAGTACGCTCGTTTTGTTCGCTTCAATAAGCTTCGCCTCTCATCGCTCCCTTCCTCAATACTGTAAGCTCACGGCTCGTTTCGAGTGAGACCATCCGTCAAAGCGGGCATTCATAACGGACGACGACCATCTGACGGAGAGAGAGAGCCAAGTAATGATCGCCATAAAAATGAAGGGGGAGCCTTGGTTGCTTCTCTTCTCTACGACCGTGGTCTGGCGGCGGAAGCGAACGTCCCGAACAGGTTGCTTGCCTACTGCGGGGGGCATTCTGGCGTGAAGATAGCAAGCAGGTGGCGTCGCGTTCGAGGAAATGGACGGCAAGACTGGGGTAGGGAGGGAAGGTTTAGGGCTTGGGAGGAGAGCGGCCTGATGGGAGCACAATTTTTTTTGTTTTCTGTGGGATTAAGTGATGCGAGAAAATATGGATAGGAAAACGTGAATTTACTGATTATTGTAAGGGTTAATTTACCGGTTGAGGTAGTTTTAAATAGAATAGAATCCCCCTACGTTTTTATAGACATTAGCCGCCATTACCAAAACCATTTCTTTCTTCATCTCAGCGTACGTCTCGACTCTTTTCATCCCGTACTTTGGAACCTTTCCTCTTTACCCCATTTCCCGCTTACTTGACTTTTTCATATCTAAAACCCTGTCGCCCATCGTCGCCTGTTCCAACCTTCAACTCTTTCTCCCCTTTTTCTACTTCTAATTTTTCCTCTCCTCGGCCAAAATCCGAAGCACTTATTAGTTTGTCTTCCTTTCCGTCCTTCGCACCATCTCCATTCTCCTTCGCGCCAAAATATCAAATAAATATTGCCTATTCTTGTCTTTATTTCTGAGAATCCACTTCTCTACTCCATTTAACCTTTCATAATGTTTCATAGCGACACAGAGGATAGGAATTCACGTCGTATTCAGCGAATAGTTAGGCAATATTTTGATATGAGATGCGATACGAGTCGATACTCACGGTACTTTAATCTATAAATTTTGCATTAGAAGGCATTGAAATACCTACATGTATTGCGCCATTTCTTTCTGGGTAGGTATAGATATGAATAGTAGTTACTTCCGTAAGGCCTTGGACACTGGCTCACATAAAAAAATATCCTCATAGATATTATATCTGTGTCCACCAATTTTACTCCCATTTTATTTATAACTTCTTTAAAAAATACTCTCTAATTCTTTTCTTCAGAGAGTTTCTTCGATCGTATCAACCCGTTGCGCCACCGATTTTGGTCTTCCCCTTTCTCTCACTTTATTCCCTCATCAATCATGTATCTGTATTTCGTTATACTTAGCCACTCTCGGAATATTTCCAAACAAACGCTGCACAACCCTTTCAAATATGTAATTATATATTTTTATAAATATATACCCTTTATTTTACACTCTTGTGGTTTAAACTTTCAGGCTATGATGTACAGCGTGTATTAATGCATATCGTGACACTCCTCAGGCTTGCTGCCTCATATGAGTCGGGATAAGAAATTTTGCATGTGACGATTTTTTCTACTCTATAGCAACACTCTTGTGGCAGCGTATTTACGGTATTTCGCGAAGATACTTAGTTCGGGTGAATTACTTCACTAATAAAGGTGACTCGAGTTTACTTTCGGACTAATGGCTGCATTACCTAAATTTCGAGAACAATAGTAAATTGTCAAAATTCCCGGTATGCTAGCATTATCCTAGACAACTTGATGAACTTCTAGTACATTTTAAGTATTTGTGGAAACTGTAGTGAATGAGTTCTGTTGGGTTTTCAAGAATTTTAAGGATCTGGAGTCAACTTCTAGTCCAGGTAAAGGGCTTTTTTAAATTTCAGAATATCCCTCAGGAGCATTCATATTTGACGCATGAATGTGACTCGGACGACTTTTCATTGCAATCTCCAGAGCTAAATGCGGACTTAGAGTCAGTAATGTTTCAAATTGAATTTTTGTAAATATGAATTTGTCTACAACGTCATCGCTTTTATAAAACGGAGTGTAGCGCGAAATGAGGCGGAGACATAGTTGTTAGTAAGGGAGGATATGCGTAGACTCGAGGTATTTGAGATGTGGTTATAGAGAAGGGATAGTTATGGGGAGGGTGAGATGAGTAGCTAGAAAGACGCATGGGGAGGTTTTGGACATGGTCGGAGAGGAAACCAGTGGCGGAGGTTTGGAGGAGGCAGAAGAGATGGATGGAGGACGTTTTGAAAAGAGAGGGAATGTTGAAAAGAATAATAGTGGAGAGAACAATGGCTCAAGAGGTAGGAAGAGGATAAGTATTCTGGAATAAATAAGAAAAGGGAGACGATATAGGGAATTTAAGTGGAATCAAATGGAGGTTCATCCTTAGGAGCCAAAACGGAACGATGAGCCAGTCGCAAACAACTGTTCAAAAACCTCTCAGTCATCTGATTACTCAACTGATTTCATGGAAACCGCTATAAATAGGCTTATAAATTAAATTCACTATTTAGTAAACACTTCATCCCGCATTTTGTCTGGTAATATAATTTAGCTTTTTGTAGTAAATTGAATTCATTCAAGGTCTTTTACAGGTCTTTGACTTTTATCTCAAGAAGGGAGCTATTCTATTTAATTTTACAGATGTATTAAAGCTAGGTTAAATGTACAACTCCCAACAAATAAACACGAATTTCTTCTGAAAACATAATAGCATTTACTCCACATTAAATTGATTAACACAAACCGCAGTTCAAATGTTTTCTCCTACACAGGGAACTTAAAATGCTTGCATCTATTAGATGATTGAAAACGATTGCCTTTAAGCAGGTAATAGTACTTGGGACAATATTCAACGTAAGTATAGAGATTGACATTAAAAAAATGCTTTCAGTATCCATAATATTCCCAAGAATTAGATTTTTCAATAGTTTCATTGATATGGAAAACTTTCGCCTCGATTCAATACATACTCTTTCACCTAGTATATTTATTAGACATTTCTTAAACACTACGGTCCTTTTTCATTGACATAAGGGAACACTCATGCAGATGAGTGTTCCCTTATGCAGAGGATACGTGAGTTAAGGGGGAAAGGATAGAGAGTGAGTAGGCTTGTCAGAAGAATCCATTAAATCCCCAATTAGCTATTTTTAAGAAATGCATCAAAAAACAAAAGCATTTATTATGCCATAACTTTAGCGTGAATTCACTATTTGGGTAAATGTTTAAGTTATCTTCTATATAACCTTTGACTTATTCATTAATGTAATGGGATATCTTGGTGAAAATTTTCATGTTCATGCTTGAATATACAACTACCAAAACAGTTGCATACATCAGTTATGTTTGTTTCGCCCGAAACATCCATAAATTCCCATAAAGTCAATCTTGTAATAACAGCAACTCTTAAGAAAAATCGTTTAGCTCAACCTCAGCCTTAGTGAGATAGTGAGAGGTCTGGATCAAGAGACAGCTGTGTTAAGACCAAGGTGAAAGGAGTTTTTGGGCGTTAAGAGAAGAGATGAGTAGGGGTTGGGCGTGGAGCAGGGATGACGTAAAAGGCAGGCAAGGAGCCAGGGTCGATGAAGAAAGGTGAAGTAGTTGTATACCAAAGGGGAGGCATGCGACGAGATACATGCGGAGTGGAACAAGGGTGGAGATGGGGGAAAGAATATAAGGAGAGGGGTACACACAGAACGGGAGCGTATCGAGAGGACGGCGGAGCATAATTCGCCTGTTTGAGGTGAGAGGAAGGTTGTCATTGACGATATTTTACGGTGGCATGCATTTCTCCTCCGCTCTCCCCCGTCTTCTCCCGGCCCACCACACTTAATGGCTACCCGCCTATTCAATTTCTGGAGCATATCCCGATCCCTTCCCCCATTGGTAGATGAGGGGGATATTCGAATGCGGAAGGGCGGCGGGGATATTGGGAAACGGGGAAAGGACCAACTGTCCCGTAACCCTCCTGCCCTCCGCAACCGCGCTCAACCGTATCTTAGCGACGCGTCTCTTCTACACGAGGAAAGGATACGTGAGTTAAGGGGGAAAGGATAGAGAGTGAGTCTGGAACGTCTTTGCTTTGCGATTTAGTAAATGTATTTTGATGTAATATATAACTATAATTTAAAGTGAAATATATTTTAACTATATCGGTGGTGGTCACTTATCGTTTTCAATTGCTGCATCAAAGTCCCGAGTTCTAGTCCCATCTTGGTAGGGTATTTTTCCTGCGAAAGTATGGTTTATAGGGTGGGCCTACACTCATTCATTGCGCACACCGATGGAAAGGTTAAGGAGGCTGAATTCGGAGGTGAATTAAAAATGAACGCTGAGAAGTTGAAACTCGTTCATCCCCAGAAATGTTCTGGTAAGGTTTTTATTCCAGTTATTCAGAGACAACACTAGTCGCGTAGTTTTCACTACGCATTGGTACTCTTTGCTTCCGAGGCTTTCCTTTACGGGCGACTCGTCTATTTGGCAAAACAGTGATCCTCCCTCTTGTCAGGGGTTTTCGATATAACTTAAAGAGGAAAGGGTCATAAAAATTAGCAGAGCCGATATATCTAACCCTGTGTGGCGAGTTATGTCCAGAGGAGGCGTATTTCAAAATTATTATATGGATATATTTTCGAGGCCATACACGTAGTTCAAGACCCTCAGTTCCCTATCATTGCGTAGTCTCCCGGCCATTGGTATTAAAAACTCCGAGGCGTAGAAACAGGCTATACTCCTGAATAGTTTCAGTCGTCAGTTTTTATGTCATGTATTCAGTGACGACTCCAGTCAAATATTATTAGAGTAAACACGGAGTTTTTAGCGACCTACCTAGACAATACTGCAAGTTTCAAGCAATATATTTCCCACCATTCAAAACCTTCCTGTTTTACTGAAGAATTTGCAGGAGAAAAATTTCTCTGCAGTGACGATGTACGCTCATTTTTGTCAGTTGGGTGCTTTGGTGGGTATATTTCCTCCCAAAATCATTAAATGAAATGAATATTTTTTCGACGCCACATGGATAACTTGACTGCCACTCTTCTGTATACGATGAATGGATAACTTAAAATAATTTCGGTAAGAACTTCCTACCGATCTTGTTAATCCATGCGAAGTACCAATTTGATGTTGTTCTTTTTATAATTAGGGTGATCCATAACGCAATGCTGGTGAAATTTGCGTTCCAACATTTCTTTATTTCACCGATTTTGATATGTTTTTATACATTTTTGGAAGATATAGGTTGATAGTCATATTTAAATTTCAGCGCCACCAATTTGTGGGTAAGTTGACTAACCTCGCCTCTTCATAGTTTTATTCGCTAGTGAGTTGAGGGATTCAGTTCCGGTAAAATATAACCGTCGAACACAGAAAACTATATAAGTCTGGTAGAACACTTTATAAAATGAATGAACAAATTATCATTTATCAATGTTTACGTGCTATTTATGGCCCCTTATGGACAATTGTTAGATGATCTCGTGACCCTTCTATTGTCATTCATGGCCGATAATTGTACATGTCCATGCAAATTTATCTCGGAAAAATCTCATACGGTTTTTACTTTGACACCATATGTTGAAGGCTTTAGGTACAAGAATTTCATCGGGCTCGGTGTGGTCTGGAAGATCGTTGAGAGACAGAGTTTGAGCCCATGAATGATGCCTGGGTAGAATCATGGAAGGTGTGGAAGTCTATTGGTATTGAAATGTAGGGTTGTACTGTAAGATTGCAATTTAGCTAACATAAATTTAAATCAATAAGACTTGAAATTGAATACTCAAGAATGACTGACATTAATATATTTATGACTAGTTAATCAACAAATCAGAGTTATGATAATTGAAATCGAATCTATATGGTGCTTTCATCGCCCATTTCAGGACTACCACAATTTTTTTATTTATCTACCAAGAATTGTGCTTAAGATAAATTACTGAGGATAGATACTGTGGCCTTAGAATTGAGTATTTGCGGGGTTAGTTTATTTTTAGTTATTAACGGTTTTCATCGACGTCCCAAAAATTAAATTTCCTTGCGATTGCGATTTCTACATGAGGTCATCAGATGAAATATACACTCCTATCATAGATCAGCTTATCGTTATATTATTTTTATGGATAATATAAGCATAAATAAACCATCATAATTTTTAGGGTATTATCAATGACTGTAAATGATACTTTGACCTATGAACTAATGAAAACAGCGAAAAAGTTTTAATTACTACAGCTCAAATTTAGAAATCGGTGCTTTACGCCGGCAGCTATCTCAACGCAGTAATCGTATCTCGTGCAAGTAGCCTTTTAAGAAATTCTTTTTGATTTAATTATTCACATGGGAGCTGCATGCAAGGATTAAATATTTCGTTTCCTCACGCACGGACGAGGTGCTTCTGTTTACATTATCCTGTAGACAGGATTAAATCCCCAACGTCTGGTGGCGGCCGATGCAAAAGGGTTCAACGAACTTCGAACTTAAAAACCGTCCACTGATGCTAAACATCCTACCTACTGCCCCCTCACACCTCGCATTTCAAAGGCGCCAGATGCGGATTAATTGATTTGGGACACTTCTCCAGGTGACCTCTCGTCTTGGATTCAATTATTCAGTGGAAGCGCTCCCTTGCTGAACTTAAAATGCCTTCTGGGTCGCCGAAAGGCCGACTTTGAAAGACATGCAAGAGTTGCCATTCTTGCATATTTTTCCTTCCTCGTGCGAGACGGTAGGTGCTGGGATCCTGCATTCTTTTTTATTTCGTTGGTTGAATTAGTACTATGAGGGGAGGATGCGCTAAGTTTGCCTCACTGTTCTCAGGCCATTTCCTTTTTGAATTTTAGACGGTGTGAATGATTTTTTCGACACGCTGTGCTGTTACAGATATAGAATATTTTTGTGCGAATACTCAGTCGAGATGAACAATTTACAAAAGAATGAAATATGTGAAGAACTTGTGGATAATCTAATCACAAAATATACGTCAAAGACGGAAAACCCTGTGCCGGGAGAATTTTAAGTGTAATTAAAGGCGGAAATTGTCCAGATTTTTTTGTTCAAGCTAAAGTTAGTTTTGGTAAAGAGGAAATGGGTATTACTAGTTTCTAGGAATTGATTTCTTGGATTAAAACAAAATAAGATTTATGATTTCATTGCTTTTTGTCAAATATTTCTTTTTATTGGCAATTAATTATCGTTTTAACTTATTTATCGTAGGTATTTCACGCTTCTTTAGACTGATTGCTAACGATTTTTGGGTTGAAATGTAGAGAGCTAATAATTTCAATAACTTACCGTGAATTTTTATGGCACTGAAAATATATGATTTTAGCATTTTGTGCGCAGCCGCTTTTCTTCATGTGCGTAGATATCAAATTGTATATTAGTCGCATGGTATACTACGAAAGAGTTGAAAATTGAAAAATTATTACTAAATCGATGCTGAACTTATGCATGCAAAAAAAGCATAAAACTATGAGTTACATATACACATCCGGTTTTTAGGCTCCAAAGATTTTATTTAAGTCTTGGATTCATTAATTCAATAGAGGTGAAAATATCATCGATGATGGAGAAGAAAAAGAAATTTGGCACCAAATTATAATTATATGTTATTTCATATTTAATACAATGTGAATTTATCAAGCATTTTTTCACACATAGCAAGATCAATTTGCGGATTAGGAGAAGGGTTGGAATGGGCGGAGGCGCTCATCGACGTCCTTAATACCTAGCTTGATAGGAAAAATATTAGCTATAAGATATAACAATGTTTTCGCTCTATCTGTATATATTTCTATTAATCAACGTGTTCGGACACGCATTTCCACCTTTTAGTCAAATTAATTGTAAATATGTGTTGGAAAAATCCTCAAAAAAATAGTTAAGTTAGTTACATCTTTAAAATTAAACTAAATCCCTACCGGTCTTATTTTTTAGATTACGTACGAGCGACTACGCTAAAAGCGAATGAATTTAGGAGTTTAAAAAAAATCTCTCAAAAGGAGCGCGTTAGTTTTGGCCAATCTCCCGCTTTGAACTTGCCGCACCGGCGGACGGTAAGTGAACATTTTTACGCATCTCAACGGCCGCGGGGAGCCGCATTAGTTTTTCGGATGGAGTCGCATGCACCTGGGAAATGGTCCCATCAAAGCGGACGAAAGCCTTGAAGAAAAAGGGGTGCATTTCACCGCGCGTAGAAAAGGGTTAGGTGGAGAGGATATTGCGGGATTTTCGACCGACTGGGGAATAGTGAGAGAGTGAGAAGTGGGTGGGGAAGGGGTGTGTCGGAAGCTGGTTTCAGATAAACTCTTGTCGGGACGGAAGAGAGGAAGACAGTTCATGTGAGAGGAGAGTGTTCTGTAGTTGGTGGAAATGGCGATGCAGTGGATGGTTTCAGGACAAAATGGAAACGGAAGGAATAGCCTCCTTTGCTCTCAAGTTTTACTTTGCGTTGTGCCTAGCTTTCTCTTATAGTAGTCGCCATTTAGCATCATTAAAAATTCTTGCGCTTTTTGTGCCAGTCGTGTTTTTGGTGGACTTGCTACAACAGGTAAACATATCCCTTTTCCTCTACTACCGACTGTTTGTTAACTGCAAAGCTGCAGCACCCGGGAAAAAAGAAATGATAATTTTAATTAAATCAATTTATATCGCGCCACTGGGTCCTCTAATTCCCAGTCCTCATTGTTGTCGGTCATTCCAATGCTCGTATTTCTGATTTCTCTCCTTCGTCTCGGTTTTAATACCTTCAATCCAATTCTTCGCGGGTTTTCCATATATTCTTTTTCTTACGGGTGTAAGGGTCAAAAGTAGCCCTACGTTATATTTGAATGGCTGGTTGCTCTGGTGCTCAGAGTTTCTTAAATTGAGAATACTAGCATGTTAATGACATAAGTATAAAACCCTTAACAGAATACGTTAATTTCTCTGGTAAAATAGGATCTGTGGGAAGTGCTTATCCGTAACGATTTCTATGTGAACAGCATAGGTATTTGGAGAGGCTATCCAAGTCATCGATTAGTTTTCCATGGGCTATTGACCTAGGAATCACTGTGGCTTGACGCCATATTTTGATGAATCATCATTTTATTTTTGTATTTGTTTTAATTTTATGCAGATTTTAATTTGCCATTCCGCGATATTGTAAAGGCAAAAACTTCAGCATTTTCATTGATTTTGTAACCGTATAATTTTTTTAATCAATTGGAATTGTTTTCCCCTATTCTCCATTTAGTTTTTCCGTCTCTTACGCCAATGAAAATGCTGTGCGTTTAATACAAGTAAAGATTTTTGTGGTTTAAAGAACCGTGACGTGTACACTCCCCCTCTTCTCCGAGAATCTCACCACTGCTTAAATCTTCCCTCAATGCCCTATCCATTCCTCCCGATGCCCCCTACCCTCTCCAATATCCTTTAAACTTTTATCCCCCTTTCTAAATCCCAATACACATTTCAACACAATACACAATCCAACTTTCCTCCCAACCCCTGATTTTTCCCTAAATACAAGACCTGTCCCATCGTTATCTCTATACCCCTCCCTCGTCAATTCTGCGTCTTTCCTTTGCCCTCCTTTTCATATCTCTAATGTATCACTTGCAATGTTGTGGACATTCTTGTCTGTAATCTCTGCGAAGTCTTTTATGTCCGACTCACCGCGGGTCGTCTCAATCTTTGATTAAATGGCCGCAGATCATATTGTAACCCCTCCTACCAACGTGACTATCTCTCTGCCCCCACTCATGCCTCCTCACCAGCACATAAAAATCTTGAGCAATCTTGCATTTGAGTCTCTGATGAAATCTCTTTTCCAGGCATAAATCGAGCCCACGAATTTTTCTATCCACCTCTTCCCAACCATATTTTCTTCTTCTTGCCCTACCTTCCATTCTCTTTCCCATTCTTTTCTTCCCTGTCGTTTATCCATCCTTCGGCAGTCGGACAACTCTTTCGTTCCAAGTAAGGCCAGGCAGTGCTGGTCGAAAATTCAAACTTTTTTCTCAGTTTAATTTTTTAATTTTTTTTGTATTACCTGTTTACATAGCATTCCCAGTGGATTTAGTTTTTTATATTTATTGTTTTTGAACCCTAAGGTTATAATTTGAAACAATACACTTGTAAATGAAATATTTAGAGGAGAGAAAAGAGGGGGCATAGTCGAGGGATAAGTAGTTCATGGTCACTGTAACTCATCCCGTTGTCTGTTTTATTTCCCAATGAATGAAGAATATCAATGGTGTAAGTATGGTTTCATTTATAGGTAAACGTTTCTAAACCCATGTATTCATAAATTTCCAAGTGGCATGCGAGTAAGGGAAAATGTGAACGCGTAATCAGGACGCATAAGTATTTCAGAGCCACTATGAGTCATCCATTCTCTGCTCGTTCTATTAAAGTGATTTGATGATAATTTTCTTTACATTTTCAAGCCATATCGCTTGCCATCTGCATTAATGCAATTGGTTGCATACGATGGATTTTCTTTTTGTAAGGATTGGTATATTTTTAGTTTTCTAAAACTCATGCAGATAAGTTGTGTACATTTTACACCTTTCATTGTGTCTACATAGAGAAGCAATAGATTTATGAAGAAGATTTCATATGTGAGGATTGTGTTTGATCCAACTATTCAGCGAATAGACCTCCATGCTGCTTCAGCACCGTACTGAACATATTGGATCGCGTGGAAAGAAAAACGTGCCATTTGAATACAAGTGTTATAGCCGTCCTAAAAATCCAGCCATACGTGATGCTGGTATTTTATTTTCGAGCCAGTAAACTTTTAAGGTGACGGGCGGATTAATCTTTTTTCTTGGTCTTTAGATATACAATACTAACCATATGCCGTCAGCGGTCTGGTAATCCCAAATCACGTGAGAGGCAATAAAAATCCTGGTTATACTCTCTTCGCATGCAGAGGATACTGGCACTGACTCTCTCTTGGAAAAAATCGTCAGTGTAAACTAGCGGAAATGTTTCTGTGTGTGTGTATGTGTATCTGTGAAGCGCCCGTTATTGGCTCATGATTTGGACATAACATAAATCCTTGTGCAACCCAAAACAGGCCTGCAACTCTACGTATGGCCATGCCAAACGGAATGCTGAGAACTAATGTAAGCAACATTTCACTGAGGTGGAGCAGTGAAGCCATTGGTGGAGAAAAAGTCATGGGAATAGTTCAGATTGGAGAAACGCTTCGCATATTAAATGGGTGAAGGACGATGAGATTAAATTTGTGATAACTATCGGTTATAGGAAAAATATGCATTATTTATGTGTCTATTTCATTTATTTTTTGTTATCATACTTCGCCATCGACCGTCTAGTTGACCACGTATATGTGCATAGTTACTTAGGAGCTAAAATAAATACAGCAATGAGTGATGTAAATTAATATGAATTTTGAAAACTCGTTTATCAGTCAAAATTTCCATTTCAAAATTACCCCCTCCTTACAATTTTCCTTTTTTAACCGAAAAAAATAAAAGCGGATCACCTGTTTAAGTGACGCCAGGAATGACGCTGAGTACGTAGGGCTTCATGTTAATGGTGAAATTATTACAGGCCTATTTGATACAACAGTTTGAGCTTTTGGCGCATGAAAGCAACTACTATGCCTACGCAGGAGGGCAAAACATCGTCAGACGCAGTTTCAATGGAGAGGAACGCGGTCGCCGACGAAGTTGCCTCGACGCCCTGCTAAACGCATTCGGGAAAGAGAGGGAAAAAAAACGTCCCGTTTGAAACCGGCTTAAGGTAGCAAAGAGAAAGAGGAAGGAACACAAGGGAGAAAGGAGGCCAGCGGGCCACGGAAGGGTAAGGCTAGAGAAGGGAGAGAGAGAGAGAGAACGAAAGAGAGGGAAAGAGAAAGGAGGAGGAGGTGGTGAAGTCGCTGAAGAGGTAAACCCTTAAAATATTCAACGCTTGGGTGGTAGAAATGGAGGTGTAATTCGCGGGTTCCACGCATTATGCATGAGATTCGAGACGAAGCTTTGTCGGGGGGGTACCCAAAGGCCAGCTAGGAAAGAGGTGGCTGCTGTGAAATGGAGGGGCGGACTGAGATGCAGGGGGGTGGGGAACGAAAGGAAAAGACCGGAGGACTTTTCAGGTGGTCGACCTGGTTAGCGCAGAGCGTGTGCGGGAGGAGTTTTTCTTTTTTTTTTTAAAGAGTTGACTGTGGGGAAGGAGCGTTGGGTATATGCCTGTGTGGAGTGGCGTGGGAGGACATAGAGCAGAGGGGTGGGTGCTCTGGGGTAGGGAATATCCGAGGTGAGATAGTAGATACGCACGAGGTCTTGAGGAGCTGAGAACGTTGGCCCAACGGTACGGCGCGGTTCGTGTTAAACTCACCCCACCTAAGGTTGTTTCATTCCGACTGCGTGAGTTAAAGTAAATGGGAGACCCATGTTTTCTAATATTTTTTTTTCATTTTAGTGACCTTTGGCGGAAAATTGCATTTTACTGCTTTTATCTTCATCATCATGATCAGTAGTCGCCAACCCGGAGATTCTTTTGCTGCTGCTCTCCATTCCACTTTCGTCTCTGCCTACTGCTTCATTACTGTATATTCATTTGCTTCGACAGCGTCCGTGATTTGTCGATGCATTCGATTTTTGGTCTATCTCTATTAGTATTTTCCATTTATTTCTCCTTCCATTTTATTTCCATTGAGCTGTTTTATGACAAAATGAAACCGATGTGTAGGCATCATTTTCTTAGCTGAGTTATGCTTAATTTCTCTCGAACTCTTCTTAGGACTTCTTCGTAAGTGGTTCTATCCGTCCTTTTCATCATCATAATACTTCGGTAAATTCACAAATACATTGCTTACATTATAGCAGTATTCATACAGGTTCTCGTAATGATGAGTGAGCAGAGAATATATCTAAATAAAATTAGGATAGTGTAAATTATGTGGTTTTTACGGGTAATTTAACAATTGGGTTACGAGTGGGAAGGTTGTGGGATGTTGAATGCCATCGTGAATGAGTACTTGAGGGTCAGTAGGCGAAAGAGAGTATTCTCTATGAGATGAAGACAGGTGGTACCTACGCTGGGTCAAAGTGATAGTGTTCAGGAGAGTGTACTTCCGATTCCTGAGTTAGAGATGGCATTATTGGTCAATTCATTCATGTCTACCTTTTTCTTAGATTTATGAATATTCCATATTCTCTTCTATAGGTAGTGCAAAATTACATGCAGAAGCGTTAGTGATGAACCCATAGTATTAGTTTTCTGGAGACCTTCTACGCATGTGGTTCACCTTACTTGTCTACTCAATGAAAGGTCTTAACTACACTATGACTCTCTATCATCGCCGCGGCGCGGTAGCTTTCCAAGTCCCCAAGTATTGTGAGGTGTCTGTTTTTTGTAGATTCAAGCAATGTTCACCGGAACCTAGTAAGCCATTATGGCGTGCGATACTGCGTCGATATTCTTATTCCTGGTGGGAGGGGACACGTATGGCCTTGTTTCGTAAAAACTGAATGGTTGCGAAAACTTTTGGGCAGAATTTAACTCTAGAACCGCCGCAAATGTAGCAGCCTCTCGAACCGCCATTGTGTCTGGCCTGACCCACCTCCCATTTTCAAAGATTTTATTTGGGAAACCGAGCTACTGATTGATTATACGCTTTTCCAGAATCATATCAAGCCGCATCAGGGCTAAAATTAATTAATAAGTTGCTTGAAGTTTTGTGCAATGCCAAAAAGTAATGAACAATAGAAGGACGAATGGCGTCATGAGACCCGTTTGTTTAATTCAAGTGATTTTTAAATTATTATTTATGAATCGATTTCTTTTATTGCTTAGATTTGTTTATTTTACTATGTATTTCGAATTGAAGCAAATATAATCGCATAATTTTTATCGAAAAACATTAATACGAGCTATTCCTGTAAGGACGGCAAGGAGTCATTGGAACTCTCCTTACATTTGGTGGGGTTGTTGCGTTTTCCCCACCACTCCTCTTTTAGGGATTATTGTGTTGATTCACATACATTTTTACGATTAATGATACATTTATATTATGATTTTAGGCATTTCTGAAGATGGTTTGCATATCCTTGGATGTACGGTCGTGTACTCATAGTTGAGCCTTGGCACAGTAACCGAAAAAATAATGAATATTTACATACTTCTGCGTTGCATGCTAATAAATACTTGTAATTGATTAGAAAGGAATGCTTATTGAGACATTTGGGGCATCAAGCTCGTATTCTGCCGGTAGGCTGAACAAGCTTGATGGTTGTGCCTGACGTCCAACAAATCGTGGACGGTTTGCGACTGCGAAGTCGTATTTAGCATTCTTCTTCGGGAACTTCGACTACTTGGTCCTTCCAAGGTATCCTGAGCATTGATCCGAACTAGAAATGTAAAAATTACGGTAATAAATGACTGTTTCCGCACTAAAATAACGCGTGGCAATCTTTTCCCGCATACATTCATATTTTGCTGTGCAAGGGCATCTCATCTTCCTCTTTTCGTCAAGTTGCACCTGTATGTGATCTACCTCGCACATCAGGGGATGAATATGTTACAATGGAATTACTACATTGTATTCTTCAGAAAAACATTTAGGTAATTCATTTAGAGCAGCTATTATGTCCACCGACGCCATTCCATGCCGTGACTTCGTGAACGGAGCCGATACTGACGAACAAAAAGGAGCCACTTCTAGGTGCGGTATAGCCGAATTCACGAAGGTGAAAGAGGCAAACTACGCTGGGCTATGTATCGTCACCCTTCTTAGTAGCTCCAAATAACGTTGACACGTCAAAATAGACTTAAATGGGCTCATTTATGCAGCTCGACACTGCGTTTGATATACATTTTAACGCTCAGAATACACGCCTCTCTGACCTTTGCAAAGACGGCTATGCGGGACCCCTAACACCCAGGCTTATGACTGATATTTTTTTCTCCTGTGAAAGAGTCTAGGTATTATATTATTACTACTCCTGTAGTACTATTTAACATTACGATCCGAATACTGCCGTAAAAGCAGAATTTCTCTCCTGGGTATGGTCAGACCCGTCGGCGGTTTAAGGTAAAAGCAGATTTTTCTCAAGGGAGGTCCACCCCCCGACGAAAATATTTTCGGCATATGTTCCTAGTTACTATTCATGAAAAGTCTGGAGAAATTATGTCATTACCCCTAGTGGTGCGGAAATGGCGGCAAAAAGAACCGCCACTGGGTCTGCCCAGACCCAGTGGCGGTTCTAGTGTTAAGTAAAAATGAAAGTTTACGACGTTAATTTTTCAAAATCGCCTTTTTACTCTGCTGGCGTCAGAATGCTTTATATTCATTTCTTATTATAATTGAATGGGCCAGAAGTAGAATCCCTATTCTGGTAAATTTAGTTGCACTTTGACATTTCAACGCTCTTGATATTTTAACGTACTCAATTAATGGGGACAATAAAATGGAGCATTTGCTAGCGGCCTCTCTTCGGTTGAATCCAAAAATGTTACACGGGCCAACAGTTCCAGAGTACCTCAAATTTGACGCCCATAGCTTCATATTTAGCGTCTTCGACTGTGGCACCATACATGACTAGTGTTTTATGGAATTTTGCTCTGTACTATCGTTCTTTGGAAGCCTTTGCTTATTTCTGCTGAGAGGGGACCTCAAGAGTTTGTTTCTTAAAAACTGAGAATGGCATAGAAGACTTTTGGATAGAATTTAAGTCAAAACGAATGTGTGCGACGTTCATTTTTCAATTTTGCCTTTTTACTCAGGCGATTTCGCCTATGTTCCTCTTTTGGTAATTCTCGTAGAGATTGGGATATATATAACTTTACACCTATCAGTTGCATTATTGGGAACGAAGAAAATAAACTACCGGAAAACGTAGCGCGAAATGAATAAATTTCTAGTTTAAAATTAAGGATTTACTTAATAATGGTACGGAGATGTGTCACTATGGAGAGCAAAGATGATCAAAATCCGATCGTAGTCGCGTAGATGAGTTGAGTGTTATTGAATTTTGATGCGATTATAACATGAGTATTTTATCGCAGGAAACTGTTGTAGTAGAACAATTACCGATCGCTGTGTAATCCTTAGGCAATTGAAGAGGCAGTGCAAGTTATCCAAGTGGAGATCGTCCACCGTATTTCGCGCAAATATCCGTGGGACTTATCACGTTGCTTCAATTCGTTGTGGGAGCAAGGAGTGTGGTGATTGGTGGTCTGGTTCATTGATATGAGTCAAAATTGAGCCTTCAAATATGCTTCATATCCAAACGCAGATTGCGTGGCTGTCGTAGAGGATATATCGGAACTGGGATTTAATCAGCCCGATGCGGCGTGGGAATTGCACAGCTGCGCATTTCTGTAATTTGCGGCAGTCTGCTCTGTGGTTGAGAATTTATCTAACATGAAGAAAGAGAGTATGAGCCGTTTTATTTGTCATATTGGGAGAAAAATCTCATTTTGACTGCATTTTATGATTAATTTTCAGTAGCACTTGAATCCTAGGGGTATTATTACTTCGGCTTCTTTCATAATGTTTCATTCTCATTGTTTCATTCTGTTGCCATGTCTGAAATTCATCACTTGATGCCAATTTATTCTAAAATACAATTAATTTTTATCGTTAACGATCGTTATCGTATCGTTATTATTTTTTCTTATTATCGTTAATAGAATGGAATATCTTCATCTCAATCTGTTTCCAGATGAGTCAGGATGACCTGGTGTTCGAAGTGCCGGTTTTGGTGCTCTGTTCCGTGTTACGGAAGACAGAACAAAAATGCTAATTTTTAACGGCCTAAGTAAGGTCGTGCTTTGAATTCCTAATAAATAAAAATTTTCTGCTATATATTATCTAAGAGTATTTTTATCGTAAAACAGAATAATGATTTCCGTTAATATTTCATTAACTTTACTTTTCTGTCGACTTCATTAATGCTCATATGTCATTTCCTGAGTAATAAAAATAGAGTGCCTTGTATGGTTAGAAAAAAAATCAGACTTGTGTATGTGCGAGGTTGAGAAAGAGTGACGCGTGTTTGAACACTACAGTTGATTATTTCAAAATAAGGAAAATTGGATGAGAAGAAAGTTTTTCCCGCTTAAGTGGAATCTTGAATCCGTCATAAGCTGAAATATTCGGCCACATCCTCATTATATTTCGTCATTTTTCCGATTGGTATTTCATTGTTTTCTCCAAGAAGTATAAGATAATATAGGGTAGAGGAAATTGACGCAGTTCGTAAATGCTTGCAAATTGTTGGTCGAATACCACTGGACACTATTTATATTCTCGAATGAAGATCCAAACTTTGGCAAAACTTTCTATATTTGAGAAACCATTATTGGCCCTCAATCATTATTTTTCTTTCGAGGTGCATTGTTCTTTAAGGTTTTACCTTTTGCAGATTATGAATCGATGGCCCAAAATGTTAAATTGGCAGCCGGACTTATAGCTTTTTGTGGAAAATAGAAATTTAAGCCAGCACATCTGTCATTGGCTCATTTTATGATGCACTGTTCTAGGTCTCGCCTTTTCTTTTCTGCCGCTAGATTTTCAGAAGTTTTTGTAGGCTTATTTCTCGGATGAGAAATGTCAGCCTGTCAGTGGCAGAGGCACTGATGAGTGCCAAGCTCGGAATAAGATGCATTTTCGGAAGTGGTTCAACTCACGCTTCCTCCAAGAATGATTAACATAGACCAAACCATCATTATGGCTTTTATTCCACTCTCTCCCTCTCCCAACTCATATCTGCATTGGAGGTATTTATTAACCGCGCTAACTGAAAATAGTTTTCAAGAACTATCTCCACATTTATCGATCGAATGGTTGGTTGAAATTACTAAGCAGGTCCTTAATTTCACCCTAATTATTTCCTGAGCATTTAGTAAATGCCGCTGATTTTGATAATGTAATGTTATAAAACCAACAAAAGTAATTGAAAATTCAATTTTTAAAAAAATAAATCAGGTGCGGCACCTTGACTGAGGTAAGTTCGTTTCTTTTGCGTAGAAATACTTTTTAAATGCACAATCATGCAACTTTACTCATGGACTGCTCCTTGTAATAAAAATCATGGTTTCCACCGTTTTAACTTCGAAATTCGTCAATAATTGACTTCCAGACAACATCCGTAAATAGGATTTGGAATATTTTACGCCTTTAAGATGAAGTATTATAAAAACGATTTATCTTGCTAACATCTATTTATTTCACTAGAAAAACTGGCTCTAAAATTTGAAGAATCGTTGTACTCTGCTCTTACTGACTATTATAAATTGCCTTCGACCTTACTGAATAATTCATGAGTCCAGTTGCCATGAGGAAATTGAAGTGTATGTCAACCGTTGATCCCTTTGTGATATTTAGTATTCATGAAACGTACACTTGCATGTACCGATATTCATTTTTGGTGTTAACTTATGAATATTTTTCGTCTGAGATTTTACATTTCTGCGCTTTCTCTCATCCTGCCACCATTTTTTTTGCCATTATTATTTTAACTGAATTCTTTTCATTGGTGACGTCGCTTCCACCTCATCAAGTGCTGGCTTTGCTTCATGGCCATGTTTACCAAAAGTTTGTATTACCTTATGGTAGCTAAATAAGCATTAATATGCGGCTGATTTTCATTGCAGATTACGAAAGGGATTAAGAACTTCATATAAGAGTATTATTGGGGTGCCAATGTAGTAGCACTGAAACTACATCCATACCTGGAATGGACGGATATGCAAAGAATTATCTGTAATAAAGAGGTAGTCTACATAGGAGTTACTATGGAGCATTGCTTTTAAAAATTGCACTAGAATTCCTTTCGAATTCTCTGCGAGTGAAGAAGTTATATTAATCAACATGCCAGTATTTCCACCAAAGAGTAACCTAAATCAATTTTGGATTCTCAGATTTGGATTCACCATCAGAATGGTTCAAACAATTAGCTACTGGAACCCAACAGCTGAAAAGCAAACATATATTTTCGACAGGGGACTTTTCATTAATTTTTGGTTGAAAAATTCTTTACATTCCACCAAAAAAATATACACTGCTAATACGTACTAATTAAGGTGACCCGGGGTAGGATCACGGTCTCTTTATCGTCTTGACACAATAAGCAGATGGTTCTAGAAGTGCAATGCTCTCAGTTTCAGTTCCAAGAACGCACTCTATTAATGAAAGCTTGTGAAATAGAGCATCTAACAAAGTGTGAAGGATGACAGCCACGTTTTCTTAATCACAAGCGCAATTTAAATTAAGATAACACAAGAAAACTGTGTCATAGAAAACCCCAGCCTGGAAGAGTTTGACTCCTCAGCCAAGGGTTTTGTTGCGGTGCTGAAATTTAGGCCATGAGTGCGATAAAATCGTAGCTTACGGATCACTAACTTTTAACCCCACCTCACTGACTTAAAGGTCCCGGGGAAGAAACACACTGAGAAAACGAGAAACACTATTGTTAATGGGGACTACCGCCGGCTGAGCGAGAAGTTGAAGGATGTAGTCAAAAATAATAATACAACGCACACTTGAGTAAGTTGCTTCCAAACGAAAAATATAATTTTAAAAATGAACAAAAAGAAATACAGTACTTATCTACCCTCCGAGAAAGTCTTGCTGCACAAAATAAAGCCGAACAAACAAATCAGTTTTCACACACTTCCTTGATTCCGGCTTTTGAAACAAAAAATAAGGAGCAGATCCTTGCGACGCACGTCCTTTTATATCCCGTCGATCCGTCAGCGCTGCCAGTATCCAGCTAGGCAGACAAAATGAGAAGGGGAGCAGAAGCAGACGAAAACAAGAAAAGCGACGTGCGGACTCGGCTGCATGGCGCTACAACCTGTAGTCTACCGTTTAGTCTACTGTAAAAAAGTCTATTGTATCTCAAAGTAGTATTTCTATATGGAATTGACATTTGCGAAATTATTCTTATAGACGTGTAAATGAGTATATTCGGCGTGTAGACCCTCTTTTCTAGAAAAGTAAAGACAGTAAGCAATCAATTTAGTTGATACGTCTACATCCGCATCTACCCGATACTCTGGTAGCCTCCTGTCGGGTGTGTTGCTGGGGATACATTCGCTCAGTGATGGTATTACTTCTTCAAAACCAAAATGTAATTATATAATTGAAAAATACTATATATTTGGACGGCGCGAAATGGAAACCATTACACATGTGATATTAGGTTTGTTACGCTAGCTTATATTCATCTCGTTTGATTACTAGAACGTACTTACCACATGAGGTTTTTGTCGTTTATTTTGTTAATACTAATATCGTCCTACTTGGTTCTAAATTAATTTGAATTGACTGCACAAACTATTATTTTCGTAATTAGCAAACTATAAATTAAACATGCTAAGCAGAATTGAATGAAGAATAAAATGTGTTATTCCTTATGTTCCGAAAGTGTTCTAACTAATTTTCGCAACATAGTTGATTTTTCCAGTCTGTGTTGGTAAAGAAAGTATTAATCGGCTAGTGGAACTTTCTATTGATGGTTAAGTGGCGTATTTCATTTGGCCTTTTTTCGCCACAATTTTCTATCATTTGGCTATATACTAGTGGTAACCAGTCGTCGTTAAACAAGCAGTAAACACTTTAATGTGCGCTGACTGTTCGAGTAAATTGATTCAGACGATTCAGACTAATTATTGTGACAAAATTCAGGTGCTGTAGCAAAACGATGAATGTGAATGCCACCGGAACATTTCATACTCATTGAGAACAATCAGGCAATGATAATCAATGCGTCATGTGTATGGATGAGTTAAACTGTTGTACGGAGTAGCCTCATTTATCTTTGTTTTCGCAGGCTTATTGAATTTCTTTCTTTATTTTCCTGCTTGTTGTTTTTTCATTTAACACTATTTTTCAAAATTTTTTCTCTCATTATTTTTATTTATTTTCTTATTGCATTCTCTTATGCAATGAATCAAGCGGAATTGACGGGGAGTACAGAAAATTGTAGACCATACAAAATTTGTAGAGTAGCCTCAAATAAAATAAACCTTCAAATGAAAGATAGTCCCCGAATAGGAATTTCAATTAAATTAATTTAAAATATACTTGACGAGGAATTGACCATTAAATTACATTTAGTTTAAGAATTAAAATATAGTTTTAGTTTTGGCCAATGGTTTATTTGGCATTTCGTTGCAGGGATATTTCAAATTATTGAGCTCTTATTAATTAAATTGAAAAATTAAATTCAAAATCAAGTGTTATACAATCAAATTGAAGTCGGATGAAGTAAAAAGCTGCGTGGTTAAGATAATCCTGGAGGTATCCTCAACCACACAGGACTACTTGCTGTTGAATGCAAGGTGGTGTCTGGGAAAATTGTGCTTCAAAATGCACAATTATTATTTCTCATTCTTACTTAGCTTTTGGGGCCATAGATTTGGTCTCTAATGTGATACAATTTGCTGGTAGTGCTTTAGGAAACGAAGGCTATACGTATGATTCTATTGTGACTTACAAAGAGATATTTCGTTTTTGATTGTAATATGAACCTATGGTGCTTTTTTGGCTAATATGAATCAGGAAAATTCCATTAGCACGTTTTATCAGTTCTATTTATTGAGTTTCATTCTCGTATCTCATATCTTTCAAGTATTCTACATTCCAAAATATATTGTATTTCAGCATCCCATGCCCCTTAAGTGATTGTCTCTCCTCTCCTACGATGTGAATGCGTCTTTCATATCTCCATCATCCTCCACACTCACTTCTCGAACAAATTTTTTCTCTTGCCTCTCTCAACTTTTGCTATCCTTGTTTCAGCTGCATGCGCTGCCGCATTTCATTAATCGCATTTTAGATATTTCTTCTTGATTTTATTAACATTTATAATCCGAGCGTGTCGTTGTGGCACACAAATTGTGCCCCTAGAGTGCCATGCATTGTCATTTGGCACATTAACTGGACATTTAAAAAACCCCGGACAGCAAGGCTCACGAGTACTTAAATCCCAGTTAGATGAAGGTTATACATTTATCCTCTTCTCTTATTTCTCCTGGCGGCACTCCCTCTATACTACTCGCTTTTTCAACATACCAGTTCGTCCAGAATGCCCTGAAGCAAGTGAAAAATCGTCGCACCTGTTCTAACTCATCCTTGATTCACGTACGTTGTCCAATTTTGTTCTAGCTAAGCTAAGCTAAGCTCTAGGTGAGCTAAGGGCTTTTAGAGTCGCTTGACTATCAGTGCATATGTGGATTGGTTTGTCATGCAGTCCAGCTTCTTTTACTAAATTTGAACATTTCGGAAGGGCATAGACTTCAGCTTGAAAAACTGTATGGTATTGCCCTAGAGGGATTGAAAGACTCCTGCCTGGTGTGCCACAGTAGATCCCAGCAACCGCTCTTCCTTCCATCCTGGAGCCATCTATATACCATACATGGGCTTCTGCATGACGTTCCCTCCCTCCTTCTCTATCCCACTGAGCTCTATTTGGACAGTGGATCTTGAAAAGTTTGGATGAATGGATGAAAGTTGCTGTCAGAGCCCATTTCAGCAAGAGGACTCGACTCTCTGAACTCCATCCACACTTTTCTGTGGCCGGTGAAATTTCCTTTATCATTTCACTATCCTAAGCATTTAAGACGGTAGGCCGCCATCCTTGCCTGAATTTCAGCTTTTACGTATAGTGGCGCAATATTCAGGATAGTTTCTAGCACCAGGGTTGGGGTAGTTCCCATTGCCCCTGTAATGCCCAAACAGGCCATCCACTACAAGTGGTTTAGTTTTTCCCTGGTAACTTTTTGCCTAGTCCTCTTCCACCATATAATGGAGCAGTTTAGAAGACTAGGTTTCACTACTGCAGTGTATAGCCAGTATATGGCTTTTGGTTGAAGACCCCAGGTTTTACCAAGGGCCCTTCGGCAAGTCCATAGGGAGCACAGGCTTTTCTTATTTTTGCCTCGAGATGTTCTCCCCAGTTGAGCTTAAAGTCTAAGATGACTCCCAGGTATTTAAGCGTCAGTGAAGGCCGTAGGACTTTTCCTTTTAATAAGGGAAGTTTAAGGCTTTCTCTCTTCCTTTTGTTGATAAATAATACAATGTTATTCTTTTCTGGATTGACAGTCAGCCCTGTTTCAGCTTACCAACCATCGTTTCGTCCAGGGATTTTTGCATGAGTCCGGAGACGGTATCAAGGTATTTACCAGTGATGAGTGTAACTACATCATCTGCATATCCTTTTGTGTATGCGCCAGTCTCATTTAAACTTAAGAGAAGACTGTAAACCACCATATTCCCCAGGAGAGGGGACAGAACTCCGCCCTGAGGACAGCCTCGAGTTACAGACACTTTCATTGAGGTCCCTCTCAAGACAGCTCTAAGAGTTCTCAGTTCTAGCATACGCCTAATTCAGCTCACAAGTTAAAAGGATAGTCTTCTATTTGAACATGAGCCATCATTCTGATGGATGATGTAGTACTCTTACAATACCTTATACAGGAGGAAGGCAAGAGTAGAACTCATCAGAATCAAAACTTTTGTTTAGGTCCCGGGTATTGTAAGAGTACCACATCATCCATTTGTAGTTCTACTACCTGTTTACCTGACGTTGTGCGACAAGGAAACCATTGAGGTGAATTGCACATTTTATATAGGCATGTTAGGTTGATCGCCGTTAGTTACATGATACAGTTCTCCTGAGCTACGCCTCAATTAATGAAATTCATCTCCTCGGGTCAGGTAAGTTAGCTACTCGTTTTCCCGCCGTATCAGTGCATGTCGTTATGAACTGTCTTCCTCTCAATTACCTTATCTATACTAGTGTTATGGTTCTCTTTTTTATATTCGTATTCTCTCTCTCTCTGGTGTTATATGCTCCGTATCCTGCATCTCTATCTACCTCACGGTATTCCATGTCTTCTCTATCCTCTCGACGACGCTTGCCACTAAGCTCCTTGCTCGCTATTACGCGCGCCGAGCACGCAAGCGAGACAAGGTTGAGAGGTCGAGAGGGCAAAGCAGGTGTGTGTGAGTGTGGATGGACGGCAGTTTTGTGGGCCTCTGCGGGGATAGGGAATCGCACGGCATTTTCCAGCGGCTTCAACATGGAGGCCGTTACAGAGAGAGAGACTCCTAAGAGCGGACTCTGGAATTAGAGAAACCACTCGGAAGTGGGAGTAACTGGGAGGCATCACGGAACCCTTCTGTCCACCTCGTTCTCTTCCTTTGTCGCACTTTCATCCCAATCCTTTCCACCTTGCCTTTTTAAAAAACACGTCTTCAGGCCCTCCATCTTATTCCCCCCCCCCGAGCCCCCTCCTTCCGATTCACAGCTTCTATTCTTCTTGTTCCTTTTTATTTTTACCACCGTCCTCATATCCCCGACCATCGTCGCCGGGGCTTTTAACTTTACCTTTTCCGACCGAATTCCTCCTCTCGTCCTCTGTTAATTTTTTTTCGCAGTCCCCTGTGCCATTCGTTGGGTCGCTTTCCCGGGGCGGGGATATGACCCTGTTTAGTGAGCGCAGAGGAGAAATTAACCTTTGCCATCCAGCGTTTGCACGCTCCTACACTTTCGACCACCATTTTCCTAACTTCCCCTCTCTCTCTCTAGTTTCGTTTTATTTTTTTTCCTGTTGCGTGAAATTCCGTTTGAGTTGGATTCATATCTGTTCCGCAGGTTATGTGAAACAGCTTGGGTCATGCGTGGTACGCTTGTTGTACCATTAGTACTCTATAACTGTTCCTCCCATAAATGATGAGTATTTCCTGAATATTTGATCAAATGGCTTCGCTATGCACCATTATCTCATTACTTCTAAGAATCTTTTATAGTTTTCTATTTACCGATAAGGAATAATTTATGTATACATTTACACCGATGGAACAATCCAGCCCTGTAAATTATTATAATGGCTTATATCTTGGCTATATTGGCATAACTCATTATTCTCACTTGTGTCCCGTTTTATTTTTTCCTTTTGTTGGATATACTGATCGAGCAAGATTGCCCCTCTGGCTTTGCCACAATGTCTATGATATTACTTCGGTCGTACATGGCCCATCTGTTTCGTAATTAGCGCTCCAACACTGTACCTTTCACGAATGCTGGGTTATTTCTGTGGATAATGAACTAAAACCTAGCTCTTAAATGATTTTAGGACTCTTTCAAAGTCAAATTTTCTCCTCTTATATTCTTCTACGCTTATTTTACGTTTAATACGTACTTTTAAATTGTTGATATCGGGACATTCACGGCATTAGTCAAAATTAATTCATGGATTGTTGAAAGATAATTAGCGTTCCGTATCAGAAAACGTTTTTACAGCTCGGATTCTAATTTATTTTGATTTGCCGTGTATTCATGCTGACCGCCTTATGTTACTTCAACATTGCAATTCATTTGTTGGGCAATGAATAATACAATGTAATGAGTAATTTTCGTTAAACAGATTTTGTTAATAATAATTTACTCTCGCGTATCATCCACTACTTTTTGTGGAGCAGATGGAGACAAATCCAAACCCCTTCTCTCTTTTCTCGCCCAATTCTTTTTTTTCATCATTTTTCTACCCTTCTTTTTATAACTGGTGTTCTGACACCTTCTGTTGGCTCCGCTTGTTGGTGTGAGTTATTCTAGACGTTTGACTGCTGCTATGTCATAATCCTTCATAAAAACCTAAATATTACACAATCTGTGAATTTCATCAACTTTCTAGTCCTCCATGGCAACTTGATTTTACTGTTTATATGGGTTCTTCTGAGATTTTGTGAGCAATACCAACGTATTTCGATCCAGAATAATTAGCGCCGCAAGCATTCATAAAATTCGCTGTTGGCTCTTTCCAGCCCTTTCAAATTGAAGTAAATGATATTGCTTGTGTTCCCTGTCATGTGCCATCTCTCCACTGTACTCCCCTGCCGACACCTTGTTCACGAATCTTTTTATCCTGGACATCTGGCTTTGTTCAATCGACTTCGGCCATTATTTGCTGTTGAGATATTTCCTTTATGTCGGCTCGTTTCATTTTCCGTTACATCATTGATCATTGGAGAAAGTACGCCAGATTTGGTCAATTGTTTATGTGATTCAGAGTTTTACTGTTTCAGCGAGTATCATTTCTTCGTATTATAAATGCACATGTTGTGAACCAGTTTTGAAGTAAAGTGGTGGTAAATTTCTCTCAATATATTTAATAATATTTTTAAGAAAAAAAGACATGCTTTTCAGGACCTGGGCTTAACGAAAATGATTGAGTGAGTGCTCTTAGGACGATCAAAGTAAATCTAAATAAAATTGTAATGGAATAGTTTCGTTAAGGTCTGCATCTTATGTAACTATAAATATTTTACGCATATGGGTAAAAATCAGTTTATACATTTGGAAAGGTTCGCGGACAATCATGCTCTAATTAGTCGATATTGGAGCTTTAGTGGATGATTTAGAATGTCAGTGCAGGAAGTAAGAAATTAAGATAGGTGCATCATAAGAAAACAAAAGCTATGACATTCGCTGGGACAAAGATAGCAAGGATGGGAAGTAGCAGAAAACAAATTACAGCAAGTAGAGCGTTTTAATTAGTTGGGTAGCACGCTAGAAGAAAATGGGCGTAGTAGCAAAGAAATGAGAAGGGGAATAGCGCTAGCCAAGGAAGCGTTAATTGATAGAAGGGAGCTGATGACGGCGAGCTTAGGTAAGGATGTGAAGAAGAGACTGGTAAAAAGCTTCATATGGAGCGTAGCGTTGTATGGGCTAGAAGCTTGGATCCTCAGAAACAAGGACGTAAATAGGCTGCAGGCGTTTGAGATGTGGGTGCGAAGAAGGGTGGAGATGGTGTGGTGGACGGAAAGTAATACGAACGAGGAAGTTATAAGTGTGGTGAGCGAGGATAGGCAACTTTTGAATAAAAGCCGGAATAGGCAGGGTATGTTGCTGGAGGATGTAATAAGGATGGGTTACTCAAGACAGTGATATAGGGTAGGATGTTGGGCAAGCGGGGTAGAAGAATAGGTTTTATTGATGGGATGAAGAAGGGTAGATCATATGCAGGGACGAAAATGGAAGTACTAGAGATAGATATGAGCTAGGAAGCTTAGAAAACTGGGAGGATTTACTCTAATTTTAACAAGGCCTACCTTTTACCAGTAGAATTCTTTTTAAAAATGGTGAAAATGCTTCATTATGATTAAGTTAAAAATGCTTCCTTTAAAACTCCAATGGATTTTTTTTCTTAAAAGTCTTGAAAGATGAGGGAAAAATTATTTTTAACTGATACTCATCAGCCTGTTAAAAACATTATTAGGACGAATGTCTAATATGTACCATTTTAAAAATCATACGTGTGTGACCACTTTCCTTACCTATTACTTGTTAACATACTACACTAAAAGTGCATGCAGAATGGTATATTAAAGCTAAATATCTAATTCTAATCACCTATGTATCTTATTTAATATTTTACATTGTTTCTCCTTTCCAATTTTGAAAAAAAAATCCTTAGCCGGATCTGGCGAGCGATATGCGATGGTTCTCTCTAGTCACGCTCCATCATTAGTAATTTGTTTAGTGGCAAAACCATGGACGTAGTACCTTGGCTAAATTGGGCGATACCTGTTTATAAAACCAGTGAAAGCCGCGAAAGTCGTCCTTGAACCGGAAGGATACAGTGATTTAGTGACCTTGGGCTGAGGGGTTTACCGGAGATCGCATCATCATAAGGTTCGCCCGGGCTGTTCTGTGCCCTCTTAATGAGTCTCAAGCACATCGACAGCACGTAATTAAGTGTGATCCACTAGCCTCTCGATGGCATCTAACTAGATTACATGACCTCCTAGGGATTTCCCTGCACCCAGCAGCCACGGTCTTCATCGTATCATCAGAGCATTTGCAAAATATCCAAATCCTAGATATCCCGATATCTTATCTTATGTGCAATGCTGTGCAATTATCTGCGAAATAACGGATCGTCATGTTGGTAAATCTTTCGCTAGATAGACGTTGGACTAATTAGGAAACATGAATTTTTACGTGCCACTTAGAAGGAGTCGTAATGTCTGTAATTGAGGGCGTCAAACGGCCAGAGTAGAAATTGTACCTATAGGCAATTTTTTTCCTTGGGCTTTTTGTATGAAATATTTTGTCAGCACATTGAAGTTCGTTGGCAATATGGTATAGATGAACGTAACCTTAACTACTGTGATGTGAATATTCAATATTTTTTATTTAAAATTATTCTCTCTCTCCTTGCGTTTGCTTTTTCCCGCTCCAGAAAATAAAAATGTCAAAAATTTACTATCGCCATATTTATGTAAGGAATTTTTGCCAAAAAGTCCTAGGCGGAATAAAGATTGGAACTTTTCAATTTGGACTTTACAATTTTGACTTGGGCTTCCGATATAGTGATTATAGTTCAAGATAAATCATTTTCCAAAATGAAGGGATCGAAGCTAGGGAAAATTCATTGCTTGTATTTTCCTACAGCAGCTCTCTCATCCACCGAAAAAGAGCGCCATTCTTGTCCTTTATTCCTGTCATTATAATTGCGACGAGGTGCTTTCCTGAATTATATAATCATTTACAATGTGTCGTTCATTCATCATAAGATTGGATGACTGCAGCCCTCCATCCGTTCATATTTTATGCTGGTTCCCTTACTTCTTTTTAGTCCTATATTTGTGCTACGAATTCGCACGTCCAAATTAATGTCCACCAACCAAATTGCCCGATTAATCTCTTCTCAATACTCGTTTGCAGTCCGTGTACACTCTGCGACTCTACCCTCGCGATCACTAGCTTGGTGGTATGCCACAGACCTTCAATCATCACATAATGCGGGGTAGTATATTACTCTGAGATAATTGGATACGTGTTGGAGATTTGGAGAATATTTTTCTTCTCCAGGGGAGGAGTGAAAATAAATTCCGATTTGTGTGGAATAAAGATAAATTTCTTTATTTTAGAAATGGCCCTTGCGCCATCTTCCTGCAGTCGGGGAATACAATGACCTCAGAAGGTGCGACGGTAATTGAGATACATTCTCCCTCTGAAAATTATGGCCTAGACATTTCAATTTAATGCAGTCTTTCCCAATTGATTACGAGCGTATTATCCTTTATGCTCTCTTATACTCTCGTTAGAGGACTGTCGGAAAAGTATTTGTTTCTCCCTTAACTTTTATTCCGAGATCGCTCTCACCCACATTTCCCTTATCATTACGCAAAGATTGTTGGAAATTTCATGATAGTTTGAATAGTATTACTTTAAATTCCATGATATCGCATGTATTCTCACCAACGTATACAGATGTGACAGTCCTTGTTGAGATATATTGGATTTCCACTAAGTTGATTCTAGGATCGGGAAAAAGTTTCCTTGTCCAGTATTAAAAGTGGATCGAGATATTTAACTCCAATACCTCGGGTGAAGATTATACTAAAGAATTGGAAGTTAAATATGCAGTGTGATATGGCATGTCACAGAAATGCAGATTCTTGATAGAGGAAAATGAGACATTTGGCTGTAGGTGTTTGAGATGTGGGTTAGAAGGAGTATGGCGAGGATGTACGATGTGAGAGGACTGGCTAGTCAAAGGGAGATTTAAGTGGTGGCTGAGTTGGTGGTGGGAAGAGATAATTGAGGGTCGAGGGGTTTCTGAAGTTCGTGATTGAGGGAGTATGCTGTGAAGGCGGGGAGGGGAAGAGAGAGAATAGACCAATCAACAGTATGAAGAGAGTTATGACGTATCTGACGACATCGTGTAGGTATATAAAGTTTCGCTGTTCTTTAAAGAACTCATATGGTTTTTTATCAGTATTAATTTTTGACATAGGGCCAGTAAGGTTGCTAGAAGGTTGGGAGGTAAAAATTCAGGATACCATCACGTCTCACGCCCCAATAGTTATATACATATGTGTGTTGAATATTGATAATTTTTTTGGTTAGTTGTACTTGATATTGTAAATTATATATTAACATGCTACTAGAAAAATACGAAAGCAAGCACGCTTGTTAATATGTGTATATATATATATATATATATATACGATGTGGATAGGATGGAGGAGATAGACACAAAAAAAGAGACGATCACACTTACATAGCTAGCTTTCGGAACTAGTCCGTCTTCAAGGCGTATCACGGAACCATTTGTTCCGTGATACGCCTTGAAGACGGACTAGTTCCGAAAGCTAGCTATGTAAGTGTGATCGTCTCTTTTTTTGTGTGTCTATCTCCTCCATCCTATCCACATCGTGTGTTCATCGCCGCATGGCTGACTCCAATCCATCAACGTATATATATATATATATATATATATATATATATATATATATATATATATATATATATATATATATATATATATATATATATATATATATTAAATGATATTTAAATGAAAATTTTCTGGAAAACATGCACAATATACTTGTACCGGTATTTTAATCTTCAAAGTTCAGGACTCCGTTGTTTTTTTGAGAACATATGGCCATCCCTTTCACATGACACCTAAGTAAGATTCGGAAAATTTTCCGCCGCTACTCGAAATCGAACCCATTACCTATGGATCATTATCCATAGGTAATGGGTCCCTTTCGAATAGTAATAACCACTCAATTCCAATACCCTGTTTCCGTACTCCTTCAGTGCTTGTTTCTGTGCATCGTCGTTTATACTGAACGTAGAAACCTAGATATTTAAGTGATAAATGCTCAAATGATAATTTACGGGAATACCTCATCTTAATTTCTGCTTGAGGCTTTCGCTGCGCTGTAGTGCAGGTAATTCGATGTTTCCCGGTTTCGCTGCCTTGCGTCATCTTGCTGATTTTTTCGTTGCCAATTTTCGTTTCGTTGCCAATGCTGGTCACATCTTCATCTCCTTATAGGTCAGGCCCGAAATCAGTCCTTCGGACCTGATCTGAAGATCCGGCCAAAATTGACCACCAAACGCCATCTGCAAGATAACCCAACTCGGCGAAACCAGGAGACAGTGGAATTGTACCTCATCTGAATGGTAAAATTTCCATATATTTTAACTTTAAAGACAAATCAAATGCTATACGCATCACTAATGAAATCATGTTATTTTATAAGCACGTCCATTTGAATGGCATCAGACTATGTTATACACATATAAGATACATGATGAGGTTATCTCTCAATGTATGTAAATCACTTTCTTGTGATGATAGTAATATTTATACCTTCATTGTCTTCACGGATTAATCTGTGAAACCCGTTGTTTTGCAGCTATACTCCTACATCAAAGGGAGTTTTTTTATCCCCAGCATGAATACTAATCTGGATGGTATCTTTCGCTTTCTATCGTCATATCTTATCAGTCCGGTAGTCTACTATATACTTTAAGGTGTGATAAAAGATTTACTTAGTCATTTCTTCCATTTGCCGTTGATATTGCCCGGAACCTATATTTGGCCATTTACGCCCATATTTTTTTCCTACGACAGCCTCTGGAATAATCAACGAATTCATCCGTATACCTGGAGAAGTCAGAGATCTATTTGATACTCAAATGGTTGACACCATGAAAAGCAGACACTTGCAGATCCCTTGACGCAGAATCAAAATTGAATAAACGCAATCGGACGAGCGGAAAAAAATATGAATGTGACCGAGTCTGCAACTCACCTCGTGACGCAGGAGAACTTTTTCCTTTCCCGCTCGACTTTATCCTCGAACCACTCCTTTGATTCTTTTGATGCCCGCATCGACAGAGGCGCCTCTCCCGGAGGGAAACAGAATGAAAAACATTTGACAAAAGCGACGGCGAAAAAAGGGAGAAGTCGATGGTGACAAAATATACGGATGAAAAAAATTTGAGATTCTTTCTGTCCTTGCCTTCCCTCTCTTCTCCATTACCACTTTCCTCGATTCCCTCTCCGTTTCACCCATTTCTCTCTCACTCGGGCAGATTCAAAGGTTTTTTTTTGGTCCCACTATCCCCTCAATATCTCCTCTTTTTTCTCCCCTTTTCATTCTCATGGGTTTTCCCTCTTTTCTTTGGAGCCGTCTCGTGGAATGCCTCTCCCGTTCCGAAAATATATATAAATATAAAAATATAAGCAAGAAAGGCTTAAGCGTCAAAGGAAAAAGGAGTGGACGAGGAAATAGAAAATTTCCCTTCTCTCATCCTATAACCTTCCCTTCTCCATTTTAGCTCGCAGATGAAATCAACAGCCGGTCGGATAATTTCCTAGCATTCGTTCGCTTCCTGCGCACCGCTGGATTGGTCTTTTTGTCCTTTCAAAGTGGGGATGAATACGTAATTTCTTTCCCCGTATGAATTTTTTGGGTCCGTAGTCTCATATATGATTGTTTTCGGAATGCCATGTGTCCAACATTTGGATGTTATTTGATGAAATTTACTAGTTCTTAAGTAGGAGCTAGAATTAAATAGTGATATTTCCTAATATAAAGTCCAACATTTATGCATGGCTTTTCTGTATTATGCATTATGGGGCCTCTTTATGAAATATTTTTGTAGTTGCGGCAATCAGTAGAAATAGTCCTAGTTGTAATTGTGGATGGGTTGCTATTTTAACTCTGTATTTCCTCATTCACTTCTAATTTCGGCTTAAGTTTTGGGAAAATGCATTTGCGGTGAGTCTTTCAAGTAAGATGAAGAACTTCTATCATTTTTGTTCATAAATCATTAAACTGTCGAATATTATTAAGAATATTCTTAGGGAATACGGTGCTTCAAGGAGTGAATTATCCATATATGTTTTGAATCTTTAGTGTAATCTTTATCTTATGGAAAATATAATAGCAATACGTAAATATGTAAAAATGAGGTACTCTCTTGCGTACCGTTTCCTCTCGGTCAAACTTCGCATGAATGCCATGAAGCATTCGATAACTGACCTTCAATAAAACAAATGAGGTAATACGGTGTAACTGGGCTTCTAGGCGTGGCTGTCATACACATTACGGCTGTTTTGTTATATATTTTTATGTTAACCACTATAACGTCCTCGCCGAAAAAATTGACAGCGAGCGTCTGTTGTTTCGTCACCTTTACTGCCACATGTGTTTCATTACTAACTTCTGCTCAGTCTTCTGAGAACTTCAGAAAATGAGTTACAGTTTTATTCGTCCCGCGAATATTCATTCAGAGTCAAATTCCAGCCGCTTAAATTCATATTTTCTCTTTTCCCTCTGGAATTAGACAGAAGATATATTTTTCACATTTCATGCTGATGACTAACGTCTCTACTTCCCTAAAAATCTCAATATATATATATATATATATATATATATATATATATATATATATATATATATATATATATATATATATATATATATATATATATATATATATATATATATAATACTTTCTAGGATACCATTCTGAAAACACGAACATTTAAATATATGTACTACACATTTATGAGCACGTTTGTTTCATGTCTACCAAAAATAATTATTTTCTAGTATTATGACCGCTGAAAATTTTCTTTTGCATAAAAATAATCCGATGCTGCTTCTGTTCAATTGTCATATTTTGAACGTATTCGAATCATCGGGTATTTTGAAATTTAAAAAAAGTACGAAGGATTAATATCGTAAAGAGGATTTCAGTTGCATGATTTCACATAACTATGATTCCTTATGTCGAAACTGGTTTTAAATGCTCAACTAAGCTGTAGTTCAAATGAAAATAGCACCAAATCTGATTATAGGGTTTTATTTTTCTGGCAATTTGGCATTATTCTTAATTCATTCAAAGCCTTTGCGGCAATTGGACGGAAGTTGATTGGTTTAAACCCAATCTTTCCCTCTCATCTTTCGGAGGATCTTACCCAACTCGTTCATTTCCTCTTTGTCGACATCATACGAGTTTCTCTTGCAATCACTTTTAAAATAAAACTCAATACTTTAACTTAAATTACGTTTCATTTTGCTAAATACTTTTAATATTTATTCAAGGTTAAAAAAAATTATAAGATCCTACAACGTAAGTTATTTTTTCCTGGATTTGCTCTTATGCATGTCAATTTACCCACATAGTTTTAGGTCATTTACTGTATTGTATTTGAGCCGCTGAGAGGAAAAGTGTTTTCAGTCATTTTGATGCCGTTGACTTGTTAGGGGCACAGAAACATTCTCCAACCTGTATTCTATTTTAGACATGAGAGTCCAGTCAGTGATTTCCACTATATGGCAGAATTGTGAGTTTATTTTTTTATTTATTTCACGTTAAAGCCTTATTTTCTAAAAAGTTACAATTTATAGTCGCACCATTTTTTCTTTCAATGGCAGTTCAAGCCTGCCGGATTATTATTTTTTCATTATATGTGATTGCATATCATGGTTTATCCGTTTTGTTCTACACTTTACCTGATCGCAGTTTGAAAAGCGAGGATACCATATACTTTTAACATTTTATCTTTTACACTCAATCAATCACTCAGGCACATCAAAAGCTTTGACAGATGCTTGAGTGCGAATGTTTCCCAGCGTTAACACCTTGTTCTAACTTTTATTTCATGTTTAGCGGTCAATTTCCATAGAAAATAAATAAAAACACGTATCATGCTGGTTACATTGTCGCTAAATTCTTTCACTGTTTCAAAGCAGTCGGCAGTCTCTTTCATGCTACCTTCTTCCTACATCTCTGTTTCATTTAAAAAAATAGCTCCTCCGATTCCCTCTTTATTCTCACCTCTCCTCTATGTCCTTTGATCCCATGTTCTCTTCGTTCGATTTCACCCACATTTCCCTATTTTGAATCCTTTCGCCGCTATGTCGCTCACGACATCACACCATTTTAACTCAATTCCTAACTCACTCATTTAACCCGAGAAAGGGCGCGCGGGGAGTAATTGACACCCCAAGGTTCTTCTTTGATGCATTGTATGTCCATCGTTGTATCTACAATGTTGCAAGTTTTCATACCTTCAAATCTTTTTTATGTCAGCAGTCCGTAAACATTTCATTTCGCTTCGAGATCGGAACGAGTCAAAGTGTTCTGGGGTGTTACCTACACCCCACGCGCACTTCCACGTTCCTCTTAGGAATCGTCGGACTGTCCCCAAGCTCTTTTCCTGCATCAATACTGCGGTCTTAATGGTAATAAATATCAGTTTCTACTGATTTTGTTTCAATAAACTTCGACTCTATTACACTTTTCCAGTAATATTTGTAAATAATCAAATTTTACTGCATAATTTCAATTAAGAAATTCGGCCCTATGGTTGACATCATAATATAGAAATTGTAAGTGCTGATCGTGTTTTTCCTTATTTAGCATGTAAAACATCATATTCAGAAGGTTGAATAGAACTTCCTAGTCTTAGAAAATATGAGTTTAAAAGATAACATCAATTATGTTTACGAGTGCCAAATAAGCTGCAGAAAAGACTTCTGTTGAATATTTTTCTGCCCACATCAGATAATTAGTAATAATGTAAGAATAAATACGAAGCGTCTAGGTAATAAGATAGATCTATTTAAAAAAGAAGACAAAATGACTGTATTTTTTCAAGGAATAATATAAAAAAATACTTTCTTTGGGGTGTCGATGACTCCCCGCGCGCCTTCTAACCTTACATTTCACAGCGCGCTCTCTCCCGGGTGAAGGGCTCCAACTGGCATACACAGGTCACCCGGAAAGATCCAGCCACAGCCTCCCCACCTTCTTGAATTTCCCATTGCCACCGGCTTCGGGATCCATCCTCGATAAAAGTTGTTCTTTCTCCCACGTAATGGAAGGAAATATAGAGTCGTGTGATTGACTTCAGCATGGCCCGCTTCGCACGCTATCACTCTCCTGCGTCATCTCCTTTTATTCAGAAATCTACGTATCTCCGTACATTTGCTCCATTCCCGTATCCTCCACTGTAACTTTTTCTCAGGCAAAATGGTGGCCCAAAACAAAATTTAAAAGACGTCCCAAAAAAGTGAAAGTAAAAAATTTTGGCGGAGGAGAGGTGCCTAGAATGGATTTTGAGTGAATACCACTTCGTAACTCTTCCACTTGCTACCTCTCTGAATTTAAATATGGCATAGGCGCAGTTATTTTCTCAGAAATAAAGTAATGAAAAAATTCAAAGGTTCAAAATTGGATGGTTCTTCGGAATAATACAAGTTGTACCAGTAAATATATTAATAATGCTTCGAATGATTTCACTGGAAAATCAAGTATATCATATAGGGGCATATTACTGTTGAATACATAGAAAAGGTTAAACGAATATTTATTTCTAGTAAAACGTGAATGTAGATTTAGTTAAATTCAACTTGTTATTATTCTGTAAACAAATTACATTTTTAATCATTTTCCATATAGAACTCTCTGCATCATGCTCTCATTTATCAAATTGTTTTGAAAAAATATCATAAATATATGCGTGGACTAATTCTCTAATTTTTCCTTTTTTATTTAAATTTCCTCTCTTCAAGCATTCAGATGATATCTACAGTATGAATTTTAACGCGTCAACCGCTAATAAATCGCTCCTTTATAAAGAGTCCTCAAGCCCTTACATCACTGTTATTCCTCATCAGTCGTTCAATCCGCTATTGAAATCGGTTCCCTGCCGCTCTCGATTCATTTCCATCTGATGCCAATTCCCCAAGCTCTTAATTTGTATTTTTCTCTGTATTTGGTATTTTTTGCCTTGGTCTTTTATCATTTAATATATTTCCCTCTTTAATAATCCTCACAACCTCACTGTAAGTATTATGGTATGCTGATATTTTTTGGACCTTAATGATGATGAGGAAATTCCTATGGTGACTAGGAAGTGTGTATTATGGTTGATGAGGAAAGGAAACTTCTGGATGAGATTAGGAGGTAAATGGGGTACTTAGAAGAAGGGGCGAAAGATTGATAGAGGCTGTGATTGAAGGAAGAATGTTGTGTAAGAGGAGAAAGGTAAACGAAAGATTAGGTTGCAGGAGGGGATGAAGATAGGTTGGACTCTGAGGCTGAGCTGAGGCTGAGATGAAAAAAGAACTTGGTTCGGTATATAAAGGTGTTCGCCTTTGTAAATCAATAGTTACGTCACTAACTTCCTCATAAACCCAACGTAACCAATAGAATCTTTAAATAGTATTATGAAAATTTTATTATTAAAAATAAATTATGATTTTATATCTTTATATTATATTATATATTATATAAAGAGTCTCCATTTTTTTTCTTTCCATCTCCTTCTCACACCTGTTTTAACTCTCCCTTCCCTCTGCTCTCTCTTTCTCTCCCTCCCCGCAGTCCTTTCCTTCCGCACCACCTCCTGCTCTTCACCCTTCTCCCGCCACACCACACACTTTGCCCGCCCGCCCACTCGTTGCGGAGAGCCCTGATGAATGTAAGGGGCTCATCTTGTTGGGGGTCGGGAGGTCCTGAATACAAATTACTCTATCGGGCATTGTAAAGGTCCTCTTCAACGCATGTTACTGCTCTCTCACCCTTCCTCCTCTCCGCCCAACTGACATCCCCATCACGCTCCTCCCGTCTTGCCTCTTCCCAGCCGGTTGCGTATCCTCTTCTCTTTTTCTTCCTCCTGCCATCCTTACCTCCTCCTCCTTCCTCTCTTTCCTTGTCGTCCCTTTTCCTTGTCCTCCCAATCTTCTTTTCTCCACCTCCAAAATTTCTTCTTCGCCGTGTGATATCTAATTCCCTTGCGTTTCTTGCTTGGCCTTTAGTTTGAAATTCTCATTTCATATGTGTATGTTTTGTATATTTAGGTCTTTGTTTTTACTATAAAAGCCATCTAGTAGAGAGGAGAGGAGAAAAAGATTGTGGGGAGGATTATCTGACATCGTTCTAAGATATGTGTTGCTCTAAGTTGATTTTCTTCTCAGCTCGCCTTTTCTCGATTTGTACCAAGTTAATGCAAATAATTATGTGAAGTCACCTAATGATTTATATTAAAACCACCTCGATTTTGAGACTTAATTCTATGTTCAGGGCCTGAAATTCAGCATGAAAATAATATAAAATGACGAAACCTCAGTCGTTCTCAGATAAATCACTTGGCAAATTACACCTAGTCATTTACGTAACCTCAGTGATGGATCAATTCCTATCCAGTAAGCCTCAATCCATACCCTGCGTTGTTCGTTTTTATTTGCATAGGTGTTCTTGCCAGTGTTCCGTGAGGTGACAAGTGCCCCCCTCCCTACCTGACGAATTTTGAGAATGCTTGGACTAGACCGGGTATTTCCTTTACGGAGTCACCCGCAAGTTCTAATGAGTGTAAAATTCCTCAGAGATAAAAATCAGCCATCTTAACCGTAACTCAAACACGGATTCCTCGATATGGTGCCGAGTGCTGTACCCATTTGAGCTTACGAGGCGTCTTTCGAGTCGAGTCGGAAAAGTCTATTGGAGAAAGATGTCTTACTAGGTTAACTGGCTGATTTTGAAGCACTCGGAGTGATATCGGGGGATCCTGGATCGAGTCCTAGTCTAGGCGAACGATTTTTCCTCTGTGGAATTTGCGTCCATATCACCTATTACTTTTTCTACGTGATGTAAGCTGTTATGTAGTATATTTTATTCTTTCAACCCGAGCAATTAATATGCATATTCAACTGTCCTATATAGAGAATTTAGGGATCACTGAGCCCTAAATATTGAAGGTTTCTCCATAAGCTCGTGGGTTTTTATGAAAGGAACGTTTGCAATTTGTAATCTATTAACTATTAACTTTGCTACAGACTCCAGTGTAATTTATATGTTACTACTGAGTGATCTCTCGAGTTTCTTAGAAGAAAGCCTCATTAGGAATGAACATTGCGAGCGTGGTTTTGCGAAGACTTCGGAACATATTTTACTAGCTCAGCTTGAAACAGTCCTGGAATTCTTAAACATAGCTCATTGTGAACTCCATTTTTTCAATCTTTCATGTTGCCTATAATTTTGTTTGGTTCGATTTCGCACCGGCCTTGACTATTGCTTATTTGATTCATTAGAAATAAGAAAATGAAGATTAGTTTTTCAATCAACCTTTGAGAAATGGTTATATTTGAAATCCATTATTATCTATATAAATGATCCATTAGGTTGCAGCTAATACAGCTATTTTTCTCAACATTAGGGAAGTTGTGAGTTCATATTTTTATTTATTTGCTCCCTTTCTACTATGTTTGCTAATTCAAAAACTTTCCCTTCATACACATCATTGCTCGAGGTCAGACTTTATGTTGCTGAATAATTTGATAATTTGTAATACAGTTTACATACAATAACAGTTTTTAATACAATAACAGTTTATTAATTTGCTGCTTCAGGAAGTGAGTATTTGGTATCCTACTCTGCGGTGAGTATAATCGTATTTCCCGTGGCAGTTTCTTTTCACTTTGTATGCCTCTTTCCTCGTGTGTTAATTATCTTGAGCGCTTGGTGTATCCATTTGCTTAAGTACACCCTCGATTAGAAAGTCAAGCGCCGATTCTGTTGTCTCTGGAAAGTAATTACTTGATTCTATTTTTTCCGCTTCTTCCTTAATGAACCGAGATATGATTGAAAAGATGTGATGGAAAGAAACTGTTGAATACACTCGAAAATAATTGTCCTTGGATCTTTAAATTATGATGTTCAATAACTCCTCTGAATTATGTCTTTCATGATCCTTAAAATCAACCTTTCCATGTAATTTAATAACTTTTCTTTCGATATATTTTTTTAGCATCAAGTAAGAAATAATAATTGGATATGTATTCATCTACGCGATCTATACTTCAAATATTTATGATGGTCTGTAAAAAGTTCGCATTTTAAATACATGCTCTTTCTGTGGTAAGAACATTTGATTCATTTATTTATTTTATACTGTAGTACTTCTTCAGATATCCGTCGATATTTTTATACATTCAACGGAGGATGTTCCTGTAAGTTGCTCGCTCTTGAATTTTTAAACCCATATGGCTTGACGCGATAGCTCTTTCGTTTATCATCACCGTCAACTGCTGACATCAATCCCGAGTCTTAGGCTCTCCCCTCGGTACTCTTTACTTCGTAATTCCGTGATTCCTCATTAGCTCCTTATTCTGAAAATTTTAAAGAAATAAATACCATACGTATTCACACCCCCATTGATTTTTTCTTATTATTATATTAGAGAATTTTGTATTTCCCAGAATCATTCCCATTTTGCTGAAAAAAAGTCAACCACGTCAAGCTTGATTTTTTGCTGTGGTTTGTCAAAAGCTCGTCCTTAGATTTCTACCCACACTATAAGTTTATCCTTCCCTTTTTTTCGGCCGTTCCTTCCTCCCTTTGCCTTTGCTTCCGAAAATTGCCACGTCACCTCGCAAACCAATCCCCAAACACACACACCGTTCTTTTCGCAGTCCAATAGCCACCTCCCGTTTCACTACTACCTCCCACACTGAATTCTCCCACACGGGCCCGGCCAGTAATATCCACTCCGATGGCTGTGAAAGGGTCATCAGCCTCAGAGATTCTAGTCCCCAGGCCCCTTCTAGTCCTTCCTTTCCGCTCCACACCCCAAGACTCTTCCCTCATCTACTCCCCGACATGTTCGGCGGTGTCCCAGTGCGATCAGACTGGGTCCACCGGTCTAGCATGGGGGGAGACCCTTCTTTTTGGAAGTCGAAGGGAGGGAGCGAGATGACTCAGACAGAGGGTGGATTCTTCTTCGTTGGGAGGTGGTTAGTAAGAATGGAAGTAGAGTCCCCTTGGTGGAATAACGAGGTCGTTATATTTCCCAGACGTGAAAGTGATTCATGGAAGGAGTGGCTTCGAGCCGCATGCGATATCGTCTCCTTTATTTCTTGTCCCCTTCCTCCGCATTTTATTTCGCAGCCAGTCCTTCTTATTCTCGATAGGCGTTATATCGAAAGGCGATATTTATGAGAAGTGTATCGCCTCGAATTATGTTCACTATTTTCTGTTTTCACTGCATGCAAACTACAAGCTAAGTCATTGTTAAGTACATCGCGGTTATGGAGGGAATTTCGTATATTTTCGTAGGAATGAGCTCTCGAGGGGGTGTTGGGTGATAACCATAATTATATGATGCATATCTTTCAGTTCAAAAATCCTCTTAAAAAGATGAATAATGCATTAATATCAAGTGATAGGTTTTGGATCTGAGATAGCGTTACTTAGTGTCGTATATAGATGGAATACTTCATTTCTGGAAATGTTGCTATCAAGTTATGATCCAAAAGCAGAATTATGGGTAGATGAATGGTTTGAGATGTAGGGACCGACCGAAACAGACGTGTTGGAAGTCAGAGGTAGATACTCTTTAGATATGGAATTTTTGGAGTCTTACTAACAAAAGAGCATCAATGAAGCAATGCATAGTAGAAGAGGAGTATCTAAAGCAAAATAGGTATGCAGGGCAGTGTGTAGTAAGTTATGAAAGCAGAATCGGTTTTATCGGCCTCTCACCGATTATGAACTTTGCTTGCATGGTCTATCTTGACTGGATGCGATGAGATCGTTGTAATATTAATGGTGTTTTTTCTTCTTTTATTGTATCTAGAAATCATAATTCCTGCCCTTCACTGAATAGGCCGCCTTAGAGTCATGCATATTTGGTTTCTCATATGTTACGGGCATAACGAATATTTTTATAGTCTTTCTGATCCCTAAATCAAATTTTCAGATCCCAAATTTCCTTTTTTTCCTTTTTTCCAAATTCAACTTTGGAACTTAATTTAAATTTCTCAATTTTTATGAGTTTCTGTGTGACGATACTTTGTTCGATAGTCTTGTGCAATGTTTCTAATTTTCTCTGGCTCCGTCGTAAACTGCCAGTCGTTTTGGATTCTCCAATAGCGGCCGATTCTCTCGTTCTATATTACATATCCTCATCCTATCCCGTTTTTATTGTTTGCACCGTGCGTCCCTAGCGACTATCACGGTTGTGGATTTAGTCTTTTTTAGAAAATTAAGGCAGATATATTGGAAACAGGGCGTAGGGTTCTTTTCTGAGTTTAGCGTGAGTGTTACTCAGAATCTTTCGAGTTTAGGTTTGGTTTGTGTTGTCTTATGCACACTTACTTCTCTTATGAGTAGTAATGTTTCAAAACAGTAATTGTGTTTTTCACCGAGTAGAAGGCTCTTTATTGGCCGGCAATTTGACGGAAAACGCCCATTGGGTAGTTTAATATGTGGATTACGAAGATTGGTTGTTTATATAACCTGTCTCACTGAAGTCTTAATGGAACATGTCTATTTTTACCATTTTCCTAGGGCAAAGTTGTTCTAAATTTATGGATTGTATGGCCCATGACTAAATGCGATATCCTTTTTTCTTATGAAAATGCCAAATTTCTTCTATACAGCAATATTAGTGTGCGTTAAACATCAATCACGTCCTCACGTCTTACTGAAATGATAACTTAGTTTTCCTTAAGTTTTTCATCATTTCATTATGAAGGAATTCCACCAAGTTACTGCCATTACCATTAATTTCTTACCTCTTTGTATGCGTTTCTATATCTAGGTATGGTTAATACTATAACCTGCATAAAACGCTATTCTCTAGGTCCACTGTCCACTTTGAAGTCCTGATATAATATAGGTAACCGGGGAAAAATTAAGCTAAAGGTTAGGAAGTCTTTGTCAAAAAGTGAAACGGAGAATTTACTTCGCTTTGGTACAGACCTCATCTCAAATATGCCACGATTATTTGGAACTCTGTATGGGATAAAAAGGTTCTAGGAAAAATATAAAATACCTAGGGAGGCCGCATACTTTTTATGAAATGCTATGAGTAAACAGATACACGCCCCAGATGTGGCTTGCTGGTAAGTATGGAGCTGCATACATGTTACGTGAGGATATTTGAGAACACTAGTAGGAAATGATGGTTCTTTTATGGGTCAATCCATACCAAGTGGTCCAAGTTGGTAGCTCGACCATTTTAGAAAAAATTCATTTTTTGAGGGCAGATAGCCTTATGTTTCGACAGCTCAAAACAAGTTATATTTTATTTTTAGTTTCCATGGCAACCAAAAGGCGGCCATTTTTCAATCTCGATGCAGAGCTTTTTTAGCATTTGCAAGCTTTGACATTAACCTCTGTTACTCAGCTACCATCGGTTATAGGAAAATGAAATAAATTTCTGTACAATACGCATACATGGAACTACAACTCTGAGTATGTCATAATGTGGAATTGTTATTTCTTCGTGATTATTTTAACAGCCAAACTTTAAAGTAAAAAACGTAAGGTTTCGTATGTTTCGGAATTTTTTTGGGGAAGAAGAAATTTTCTTCGACCCTTAAAAATTACTCATAATATACGGTGACATTAGATCTCTATATTAAAATAATTTGAAGTCAGAAGCTTGCCTATTTTTATTTTTACAGAGCCGGCAAATTGTAACTTTTTAAAATTTTGCAATATTCCAAGTTCAATATCTCTGGTGGGCAGTTGTTTAAAAATTTGAAAATTACTGAAAATAAAGATCTGTACATAATTTAACTATGATATAAAACTTGACTTGGAGACTTTTCTAGTTACGCAGATATAGGTGTGTGAAAAAAGCAAAAATTCAGCATTTGCGAAATGATGTAAATGCATTTATCATGCCCATTATTACACATCTTAAGGCTTGAAATAATACTTTTTTAAAACTTAGATGATTGAAAAAAAGAAATTTAATATAATAATATGGTGTATAGAAAAATAGTCCATAGTTAATCTCTCTACAAAATTGTTGACACTTGGGTACCAATTGTATGATACTTAGTTTCCTTTGATATTGTTAGTGTTATATTTTCATATTAATTTCAATGTACCAATAAATTACAATTCTGTTAAACAAGTAAGGCGATGAATACTATCAATATTTCTTTCAATTTTCTTCGATATATTTGGTGAATTATTTTTAAGTGCCATACAATTGGTACCCAAGTGTCAACAATACTTGGACCACTTGGTATGGATTGACCTTTATCGGTTATTTTAAATGTCCTCTTATGCCTTTTCCTAAATGGAATAAGAAAAATTAGTTCAATGATTTCTTCGAGGGTATTAAAGTGTGCACTCAGTATAAAAGGTCAATGAAATGCATTTGCTCTTATTCACCATACTTATTTCTAACTACTCCAGTCCTGCCTTCATGTAGCGGAAGTCGAAAAGAGAGCCAATCATCAGTTTTGGCAAAAAAGGCGTTCAGCTTACCTTTTCGAGGAGAGAGAGTATTAATGAATGGCATGCATTTATCAATGGAGGTTGCTGACACTAAACGGTATAAACAGGGTAAAGCCACAAACTATGTCCTTATAATGTTAAAAAATGAACGAGCAGTTAGAAAAATATTCGTTAAACCGAGATGATAATAATACTCATACCTAAATTATTAATTTAAGAAATTGTTTCCTTAGTGGAACTGAATTGTGCTTATGTATCGTAAATAAAGCTGCGCAATTGAGGGAAGTAACTGGATGGAAAAGTACCATTTGGGCTTCGAATATAACTGTTTATAAACTTATAAGCACATTTTCCATATTTTTAGATGTTCAGCTTTTGTAATATAATTTACAGTTAGTGTATTTTGCCACAAAAAATGAGAAATTTGAACTGTAGGAATACATTATGTCTCCGTGGGGGATTGCGTTGTGTTTAAATTAATGATATCTTCTAATGAGAGGAGAGCTGTACAGAATTCACAGCTCCCAAGAAAAAACAAGCTTCTGTGTTGCCAAAAAGAGGATTACTATCCTCCATAAATAAAACACCTCTGTTCACGAAAGCCCGACGAACGAGCAATAAGCGGATTAGCGATATACAGGGGCTGGCTTTCAATTCCGCTCGCCCATTTCCATGTGAGGATCACTATTTCTAACGTAAGTATTCATGCTCCCTACGATCAACCTCGCTTGGTGTTTTATCCACTCTATATGAATTTCTGTTAGCGCAGCGGTTAGCTCGTGAGTTATTTTTCACAAAATTAGGGATTGCATTTTTTCATTGGGTAGCTAAACATCTAGTAAGTTCGTGCACAACAATTGAATATTGGCAAAGGTCTTAAATTTTAAAATGTTTTAGGGCAGTAAATTAGCACAGATTTCAAGTATCTGAAATCTACTCCAATTTTGATGGATTTTTTTCTGGTTTACTTTTCTTTCGTTTATTTTAAAGTATATAGTTACTGAAATTTAAGAAAATATGTGCTCAGCAGTACCTCTTAGTTATTGCCAAGACAGTCTATCAAGTTACGTTGACTTAGGCTGGGATATAAACGAGTATGTGTCGCTCTGTGGTTCAGTTAGCGGGCTTGAGGATAGCTGGTAATCTATAGATCTTTAGAGAGCAAGAGACTAAGGAAGACATTAGTTTTGCATGTGCAAATCCGGAAGGGGTTAGGAGCAAATTGATGATAATAGTTTGCTTTCCACGGCAGTTAATATTCATAATTTTTTAAGTTCAATATTGCTGGTTTCGTGGAGGGTTTTTATCCTCGCTTTCAGTGTTAAATATTGATGGAATAAAGTTCAATGAGAAGTACTTCCAACCATTATCAAGAAATATCTTACCATGGCTTCGGAAAATATGTGCCATTATCAATGACTGCATTACTGATGTAACAAACTGCCCAATATAAGGATTAAATATTCCCATTTTTCATTTATTCATTCATTCCATCGCGAAAAAAACTTCTCAATACAGTTATTAAAAATTCCCATTTATGCATTTGTATATTTTGGAAGTATAACGTGTTCAGTATTGTTGAGTCACCATATCAATTAAAACTTACTGAGGGTGACACTATAGGTTTTCCCCTACATCACAAAATTTGTTATCAAAGTATATCATGTAATTTGAGGCGTCTCGTTAGAGCAATGATTGACTCATATACGTGTCCTACGCTATCTAAGTATGGATCCTGTGCCTTCAAATCATCGTCATCTTGTTTACGTCGGAAGTATGATGGCCACTATCTGAAAGACACAAAATATGGGGCAAGGGATCGGAATAACAGTAATTCCGTTTTGGGTTCATTACGTCCCTTACAGTCAATTCCTGGAAGCCCTGTTTATTTAGGGATTCAAGAAGAGTTGTTTTCGATTCCTTGCGTCTTCGTCTCTCCGCTGTCATACGTATACGTCCCATCCCACTTCGTTCCCACTGCCTCGTCACTCGTCTACCCCATTTTCGATTGAAAGACACCACGCTGTAAGATGTCACCTCATACCTTTCCTCTCGTGCCCTTTCATCATGTCATTTTTTTTCCTATCCTCCCAATCCCTGGTAATTTGCGGAGCAATCTCTCCTTTGGCCGTCACCTATTTTTTTCTTCCGGGATCGAGCGATAAAAAAAATGCCTGTCTGCTTGTGGAATGATGGAGACTGGGGATGCCACCCAGGGCCGAAAAGGCCCTCGTTTCCGACTCCATTGGAGTCTTTGAACTGAAGCCAAATGATTTTACCGGCGTCCCTTCCAAGCCTCTATCTTTGAACCGGATTGCCTATACCATTTTTTAGAGGTCATTTTTTGGATTTTTTGGTGGATTCGAATTTATTATATTTATTTTATGTAACTAGCCTATATTGCTCATTACATATTTTTCACAAAGGCAATAATATGAAGAAAAAGACCAAGCATTCACAAGTGTGCCCTAAATGGTTAAAAATCCACACAGGCGGGAATGGAACCCGCAATCCTGAAGCCCGTTTTGCGCGTCACTGCGTAGTCTAATGTGTAGTGGACAGTGAAAATTGAGTCGCGTAATTCAAGGTCTCGCTAAAATGGATGCATGAATGCAAAATCAAAATACACTAAAATAAACCCTCTCTAACTTCATGCCAGCTTTTTCCTAACTTCTGTCTATCCAGCTGAGCAGATAGATTCCGAATGTACGACTAATATTAGCAGGTGGAAACTTTACCCCACTTCTATCGAGGTCAGCACGCTCTGGAGTTTTCGTGTCTAACCATGTTTCACTTTAGATTCTAAGGTTTTAGAAAATACATCATTAGCCCCAGCATACTTATATATTTACTAGTAGTTTTCTCTTGTGTTATCTTGAGGTAAGTTCTTGGGTTAGTTGGGAGGGCATGTTGTTATATAAGATGGGGTAAACCCGCCGCTGGGGTAAACCTGCCGGTTGGTCTTCAGATGGAGGCAAGTTACAGCTGAAGCCATAAATTCCTATAAGCATGCGTGGATTAGGACTTGCCAATGCTAACCCTCAGAGTTAGGTTAGTGTTGGTTAGGTTATATAAGAAAAGGAGATACTCGAGATCACAGTTGGTCTACTGAGTACGGAACACGCCAACGAGACCGTACCATCTGACGGACACAGCACTGCGTTTAAGTGTTCTACTCAAAGCACTATGTAACAATCATTGTCATTACCAATGAAAAATATACGCCTTCATTGCCACCATGCAGCATTTTTCCATATTATTCGATCTAATCGTAGGTAACATTAAAATATTCTAGCATACTCTATAATCACGGGTTGTTAGGTGTAATTAAAGACCCAACTTAAGGGAAATATCATCAAAGTCTTATAATTAGCCAGTCCATACAATATTTTATTAAATGAAATACTAAATTATTCAACTGATTCACGTTATCCTGAGGTAAATACCCACTTACCTCTACAATACAGTGTCTACCTAAGGTTGACGTGACAACGAGTCGTACTGTATTTAATGAATCATTTGAAATATTACCGCTGAGACTCATTAGTTCAAATCATTCATTGAAAATTGGTGTGAACATCAGAAGTGGTATTCATTCACGGTTTGTTGATTCAACGCCCTATCGATGGATTTGTGTCTGTAAAACGTCTGCGTTCGATGCACGTAATTTCAGGTCTAATTTAGCTTTGATGTCTGAAATGGAAACTGGCTGAAAGTTCATGAAAAATATTTATAAAAATTATTGTGTACTTCACCTGTTGAGTCAAATGCAATAGTTCCGTGATTAGGTAAATTGCCTCTTGAAATTTTGGCTGCCATGGCCAGAAATACATTAATTTTGGTTGCGATAATAACCAGTTATATTTTATTTTTATTTTTTTATTTACCTGAGTGTTAAATTCCTCGTCCCTATCAACTAATATATCCATTTATAATATATTTATGCTGAGCGTATTCGGTATAGTTACATAAAGGTGTGTAACTCTTCATCAATCACAAATCGGATTCCTGATATTTGTGTTTTCTTCCACACTTTCTTATAGTGGAAATTTTACATTTTAATATAACGTTAGCTCTACTTCACTTGAGACTCATACCGTGATTTCAATCTGATAGACATCTCAATCTTACGTTCGCGTTTTACTTTAGTTGGCTACAAATAAATTTCGAAAATATCAAGATCTGTGTGCATGTTTACGAAATGTGCGAATCTAAGATCTTATTTCAGACACATTTATTGAGTATATTTATATTATCATTGCCAGAGACGGTTTATTCATTTGAGTATTACTCGTAATGAATCAATTGCTCTTGGTGTGCAAAACCCTTGGGAAATAAAACATCCATTATATATCTTCGTGATCATCGAAACTGACTATTCTTTAAATCCTGGTTATATATTGTGGTAGTTGATCAACTAATTTAAATATGCAATGTTAATGCTATGGGATAATGACACATTGATAAAAAATCTCAATAAAATAGAGGAGTTTTAGAAAACGCATTGATCAAACTCTAAGAGGTGAATAATTAATTGAACATATTTGTGTAAATATAAAGTGCACAAGTTGTGTAGGAAGGGTAACGTTCTTGAAGCATACCTACTGAGAGTTAAAAAATGCATGTATTTTGTATCTCCGTGAAAAGAATGACGTGGTATTCATTTTTCCGTGTGAACACTAAATACTCATGCTTGCGTGGGTAGGTACTTGGGCTTGATTCTACGAAGTGATTTATTCTAGAGTTCTTTCCCGCAATTTTAAATGCTCGGTAAAGTCTACGTCTAGGAATTTGGGGCGGCTTAAACTTTTCTCCGCATCCCACCGATGCAGTGGCTGCAGTTTCTGCGCCGCCACGTAGCTTAGATCTTTGCGGTGCCTCCAGTCGGCGAATTAATCCATCTCCGTGGCAGCAGTGAAGCCTTACTCCCTTAAAGTGTGGTTTCAGTTGGTTAGTCGGAGGTAGCTAGTCGGAGTAGTCGGAGGTAGCTGTGTGTTCGTTTCAAAGTTGTCTTATTTACTAAGTTTTTATTGAATCGCCGTCGCAACAAGTTCACATGCTCTATTTATGTCCTCGAGTTGAAATACGACGGATAAATGTCATTCTACTCACATGTGAACCTCTGTGACCTAGTTTGTATGTTCATTTATGTCTCAAATTAACGTTACTCTTGCTGTTAATTATTTCTCTGTTAATTAAAATGATTCTATAAATTAGCTTAATTTTATACATTTCAGAAAATGATCGTCATCATCATCTGTAGTTGTAATGAGGATCGTATGCATAATCGGTTCTTTATAATAGAATTGGGTTCGCTGTAGAAAACTCTTCTCGCGATGATTAATATATAATTTACATGCAAATGAAATGCCCTTAGACAAGTGTGATTGGCTTTAAGTAGTCCATAAAAATTTGCGTCATTCAATAAGGCATCTTGAATGTTTGTGCTTCCTTCAATTGCTTCTTTACATGTACAATTTGGCCCGCGGCACAGTATTCATCGGCAAGAATTGATCATACTCGTTCTCTGCCTTAAATGACAGGAATAAGAAAGAATATATTTGGAAAGTTAGGATAAATATATCCAACTAATAAAATAATATAACTCGCATAGCCGGAAGATGGTTCGCTTCATTGTCTGCCGTATTCTCTAAAGGCTGCTTTACACGGTACATTTTATTGTACTAACGAATGTATCATAGAATGTGCTAGAAACTGAATGGAATTAGAGCAGGTTCTATTTCTCGTTAAGTCATTCAGACAATCACAATTTTCAGCTTTACTTGGTACAATTTTCTTCATGAAGGATATGTACATTCGTTTGTACAATTAAATTGTACCGGGTAAAGCGGCCTTAATGCGTAGCGTTTTGGGACCGAAAAACAGGCGTAATTTTTATCACGGAATAGTAAAGAGCGAAGCAAAGTATATTCTCGCCCAAGTCGTTGCTCTGTTCATTTAAGAAAATGAAGCTCTTAAGCAACTATTTTTCACTATGCATGCTCCTTATTTCGTATATTTTTGCTGGGTTTCGTATAATTTGGCCTTTATATTTTTCCCAGACAGCGTCATTTATTTATTGTCATTGTTAATTAATTAATTTGATGATTATTTTCACGTCCCTTAAAACCTTAATTTTCTTCTTTCTCAGTAGTGACTCTGATTTCTTGTTCCTTGAGTTATTGTTTTCAGAGCGCTAATATTATATAGCTCGTACCAATTTATATCTTTCCTATTTTCTATCCATTGTATCTCCAAATTTCAGTTTGTGCATCTAGATATGTTATCACTCTGCAGTTGATGTGGACATAAAAGTTCAATTAAGGAAATATTTTGCTTAACTATACTACTCAAGTAATATGAATTTCACTCCTAGTACGGTATTTTCTCCAACTCCTAGCATTAATGTTAGCTATTTTATCCGAATTTATGAAAAATTGCCATCTGATATTCAGGCTGTTGAGTTTTGAAATGCAAAAATTATATTTAAAAGATTCCTAAAGTTTTAATTATTTATTTTGCCACCACCTAAGTCATCCAACATTTCTATTCCGTATGCACTTACTGTCGGCGCTCAATGTACGTAACCTTTTATTTGAAAAAAATATTCAGGGACGGCTGAGTCAATTTCACTGACAGTAACATCAAAAATTTGTTTGCTTTAAACAAAATTTATTGATTACGCAAACGTTTTCATCTATATTAAAGGTTTTCCTGGGTGAGGAGGAAAAGGGAGAGTCTTTTAGACCTCCGAGAACCAGTGCCCAAATTTTGGGGATAATTACGCCTCTATATTGTATTCAAACTTTAACAGAATAATCGCACAACATATTTGACCTTTTTTAATTTTTTTATTCTATGTTAGCTTGAATTTTGTCTTATTTTTGTGAAGCAACTAATCTTTATTCTCAGTTCTTAGTGAGAGATCCGCGTGACAACATTGGCTGTGTTTTGAGTCAAGGACTATCACCCAGATCTTTCCAAAGCATTTCAAGTAAATATTATGGGCGGTGTGAAACAAATTCGTAATTAAAACTGATCGATTTGCATTCTGAGACTTTTAAAAATTCACATATTTTACTCTAGTGGAAGGCTCCACATGAACTGCTTGAATTTGATCTACCCATCTCTACTGTCCGTTGAAATACTTATTCATCTTCGATTTCTCTGAAAATTTTATCTTCTTTATCATTTGTAACACTTTTTCATTGCATTAAATATGCACTCATCATATGATCAGCGTGTGATAGTAATATAAGTGGAACTGTTTTCTTCGTACGTAATTTGTGATGAAGGTTTTCCACGCACTCGTGTTTGTTGTAACGACAGCTGATTGGTTCTCCTTTTGGAAACCTCCCTTTCATAGACTTCTCTGCTCACAATGTCTCATTTGTTTCTGCTATAATTGGTGATCCAATTTCCCAAAGAAAAACCGATCCAACTGCTCCAGATTGTGCTGCTTAAGTCCGAGTCAAACGGAATAATTTCATTAAAACTTTCGGTTTAAATTTGAAAGTTACCACAAATGACGTTATGGCCAAAAGATTTTTTTTATAAGCTCTATAGCATCGTGTAAGTTTGAATAGCTGAAGTAGAGTATCTTTGGTTGCGCTTTTATTATGAGAGTAGACATTCGCGTTAATGCCCCGTGCGTATTGCTCGACAAGCGTCATGGAATCTGCATGGCTGTGGGACTTTCAAAACTTTCTAAGAGAATGTAGACGGCCCATTTCACGGTGAAGTCTTTGGGCTGCAGAATTTTTGATCACTAAAACTTGTAATGATGCAATTCCGTGTGAAACGTTAGGATGATTTCTTGAGGTTCCCATGATGACAAGAAAATAGTAAACATTGCATTGTGGGTCACATAACTGTGTTAAGCCACGGGCGAACTTATTATTACTTTGGATCATTTTTGAGAGCGTTCTGCCCTGGAGTTACTCAAATGAGCTGTATAAGGGCTCTTTTAAAATTTAAGTGAAACGTTTTGGGTAAAATTCATTCGTAGACAGCTTTTACGGAAATAGTAAGCAGTTAATATTCCTTTTTATTTCTAAAACAGAGTCGGTTGTTGATTATTCCCACAAAAATAAGTTTAAAATTATTAATGGCAGAAAATTTGGTGCAATACCATTCTTTTTGTTTAAAATGTAGATATTTATAATTCTTACATTTTTCCTGGTGTTTTTTCCGTGGTGTTTATTTTGTGTCATGTGATCTCGATACGAAAAATGAATACATAATGTAATGAAATGGCTTGGTAAGGAATGTGGTTTTTCCATAGTCGTCTTCCATAGTCATAGGTGGGTCTTTTATTCCTGTAATCATTCGGTTAGATATCAGGTTTCCATTAAAACGCAGTTTTTCCATTTCTACGAGTTTTTCCTTAATCAATGTACCTTAAGCTGGTGAAAGGAAACTAGCTACGTTTCGCTTTCTAGGAATACTGTGAATTTCTTGGTGGTCTTTTCCTACTCTGTTCTCTTCTCTGGATAAAAAAATCTGAAACTTCTATAACAATACATATGTTGCCATAATTCTGAGAACTGCTATGTGCGTCACGGAATTTGAATTCCTGTTACTTTTCCTTTGATGACCGAGAGAAAGCTTTAACGGAGAAGAAAGGTGGGATACAGATATTCAGTTTTCCATTTTGGAAATGCTTTGAATCCAAAAGTTTGATCTGTTATATTTGCTCTTATTGTGCAAATAAATATTTGAATGTAGCCTTAATGTAAGCGAAACTTTCCAAGAATTGTAATTGCACTTACTTAAAAATTTTGTGAAGGTATTTTTCAAGGACCAACTCATATGGAAGCAATCAGTGGTTAAATTTTAGGAATAGCAAAATATGCTTTGAATTGCACCGTGGTTTCTGTCATTTTTAAACGCGAGTTTTTTATAGCTTATCTCGCATACGTACCCATCACCAAATTTTCAGGGTAGGCAAACAGCAGGAACTTAATTATATCGTTGAGGCTGGGAAAACTCTTTTTATAATTTCCTCATCACATTTATCTTTTGCTACTCTTTAACTCATAAACTTCATGAACGCTTTCATATTCTGAAGACTCATTGTATTCCTTTTCTGTGGAAGTTGAACCACCACACACCGATGAGGAGTTGTTCAGTCCTAACCTGCCAATACTATATTCACTGCTTGAAGCCTCATCTTGGTGTATTTTTCCGATCCAGGTATGGATATTTTGGTAAGATATCAGGAGATAATTGAATAAATGGCATGAATTTTCCTTAGTTTGCTTGAAGTAGAGATGGAAATATTATTATTACTCATTGTTATCATTTTCGCTCTCTGTATTTTCCTCTCAGGCTATTCAATCTGTTCTTATGTATTTGTTCCGTTATCTTAAAAAATATTTACGATTTTCTCTTTGTATCTACTGCTATGCTGTAAAGTGATGACTAAAGTGTATTCCAAAGTTTTCGGCCCCTAAGTAAATACTGATATACGGTATTCTGGCTGTGAAAGATATCTGCTGAAATGAAGGATTTCAAGAAGTTGGTTTTTGGTTGGTTGTGAAGATATAAATAAAACAGGAAAAAATGCTTTTTTTGGTGCTCATGATCGTTAGGTGTTACCATGACTGTTAAATGTGAGTAATATTGCACTTGTTTTATGCCAAACATAGTAACAAGAGCTCCATTTTGCTTACGAAATTTGCGACCGAATTTATTCGGATGGAGCTTTCGAGGCGTCTGGGTCAAATTTCTTAACGTGACGTTATGTGAATTGTAATTTTCTTTTTCGTCTTTTTCTACCAAAGGTGCATTTTTTGGAACACGCCTAATCTTCTTCAGCATACAGAGTATGGTACAATGTTTTGGCATTGCAGTCCTTTCTAAAACGGATCCTCAAATATCATATAGTTATCTATTGTTGTCCCGTCAATTCCATTGAGATTTTAGGTTCGAAAGGTCGTGTTAGACCCTTACAGGGGCGAACGTGCTCTCTCCCTTTTCGTTCGTGCTTCATTTTTTGGGGGTGGGGGAGAAGAATGTAAGGCAAGACCCCTAGAAGTTCTCTTTCTCTCTCCTTCATACGCTCTCCCCCTTTCGAAAGCACTCAGAATGCCTCAATTATCAGCACACCTCCATCGCCAACGCCTTGGCGCCTCCATGCATGGCAACCCCAACTTACTCAACCCCCCTCTTTTCTCACCCAAAGAACGCCCCCATTCCTTTTTTCGCGCCTGCCTTCATTCCGCGCAACACACTGCACTCGAATCGTAATTTTCTCTCGTGATATTTTTTTTCTTCTTCGTCTCTCACCCCGCGTATTCCTCACAGCCGAAATTCTGAAGGGGGTAGTGGAAATAAAGGAAGCGGGAGGTCTCTTTTCACACACCTCAAGGTGCCTAACCGTCAACCGCATTTGTTGGAGTGTATTCCACGCCTCTCTCTCACCTTCTTGCGCCCACTTCAATACACCACCACCCACGAAACGTGCTCTCGGCTCTAACATTTTCCCTTTTCTCTTACTTGAAAATACGCTTAAAAACTTACCTACTCCTTATCCTCCTACCCGTCACGGAATATTCAAGTTGCATTGTCGCCCTCGAATGGATTCCGTGTTTTGGGTGCACCCACCTTTCCCCCTTCTATCTGGTCCTTCTCAATAAAAAACGGGATCTACCTCTTATTACGTATTCACGTTATCTTAAACTTAACGTCTCACTCCAGCGCCTCTTATGGAAAGAAATAGAGTGAGGTAGGTTTGCTCCGTGGTCAGCTGTATGGGACAGTTTGTTGCAAGTGCATCAAAGACGTGTAGATAATTAAGTCATCTTACGACTAACTTCTATCAAAAATAAGCTTAAATTCGGTATTATGAAGTACATTTGAATTAAATGTATGGTGAAGATGACTTGCAGGGAATTTGAAGATGCGTAAGGTGGCAAAATAAAGTGTGTTTGAAGTGGATTTATTTGGGATATAACAGTAGGTACTGAGGTGCGACATTTCCCGCCATTCTGATTCACTGCCCTTTATCGTTCCTCTCATCATTTCAACTACTTGACTACTCCTTATCCGTGGCGCTTGACCTGGCATTGTCCCTATCAGGTAAATTCTGCTTTCCTTTGGGAATATCGTAGCACTCTGGATCTACCAGCTTGATTGGTAATGCCTACCAACGGCAAATTTTTATGGTGTCTTTCATTTGTCACACATTCCGTTCCCAAATATTCCCAGTTTATTCCCAATATGTCTCAGCACTTTTCCCTTCCTTAATTAGTCTTTTGTAAAAACCCAATGGTGTACAGAGCGTTCTCTTCTATTTTAATATTTTCAAGGCTATAATTAAAGAACAATATTATCAAGAAACAGTATTTCAACAATTTTATATATTCGTCAGATGCCGTAATTTTGTAAATTGGTGAAATAAGAGTTTATTTAATTATAAAGTAGTATACGCCTTATTCCATGATTTTAAGTGCGTATCGTACAGTATACGCATGTTACACTAGCAATTATCAATAAATGTACACGAATATGGTAATTTTTGAAATTTCCTTTGTTAGAGTCAATCACGAAGTGTTAAACGTTAATAATTTAATTAATGAAATGATTAAATTCATTGTTTTTTTAGTGTTTCTAATTTAAAATGTGAAACTTGTTCTTCTAAGTACCTGAATACGAATTAGATACACTCCTAAATTCTTGTCCTTCATGACGCTTAAAGCTGTTATGATATCTACCTGTATGGTTTGCGGTGTTAATGATTGGTATTTTAAAACGAGGTTGAGCTCAAATGTAACCTGCCAAATATATCTATCGCTTGATGGCACAATAAAGGCAGGTGGGTGTTTAAATTATTCTCAAAACTAGCGCGTCTGTTGCCGATACAACTGGCAAGATTGCTCTGTAATTGTTCTACTATTACCTTTGCCTAATACTTATAACACTGCAATGCCTCGGTCATACCGCACATCTACGCTGAATTTCATGCCCGATTTACTTCCATGTTTTTGGCTTCCTATCCCATTCTACTATTTAACACTCAACCCGCGTCAACCTTTTGAGGATTGTTTATTCGGCCTTAACCATACAACGGTATTTAATACCTTCGCCTCTCATTCGCTAAACACATAACTACTACTTCGTATCTAACCTACTTTCCTTTTCACTATAGCTCACTCTTTGAAAAATCAGGTTCTTTCCGATATTATGTTTCCACAGTCCAAAAATTAATGGCATACTCTACTTTCTCACTATGCTGCAATTGCTATAAAATTATAATTATCACCAATTATTGTCATAAAATAGACGTGTGAAAGCATGCTACCCGTTTTACACTAAAACTCAAGTTGATTGGACAAGTTTAAGTATAGCAATTTTGAATTTGCCCTGTTTTTTATTTCCTCGATGTTAGTGGATTTAGGAATGAATTCAGATTTTTATGATGATATACATGGTTCCTTTAAGCATTTATTTTAATGATTCAAATTCTATTTAAATAAGGGAGAAGCAGTTATTTTTAATCTTTATGCACTAAGAAAATATCATTTCTCGATGGTCTTGCCTAGTTTGAAATGAGAGATGAGCATCAACGACTTGTTTTGCGAAGTACTTTTAACTGGTTTTGTAAAAATGTAAACGCTAAATGCATGACGAATTGCCATGAATGAAGACAGTTGAAGTTTAAGTAATATATGCCGGATGCGAAGTACTTTTAATTTTGATAGTAATATAAACATTCGCGAAATTTGTCGTTTTTTATCAAAATGAAAGTCTGTAGTTATTTGCAAGAAAATCGTACTTTGGTATTAAGTTTATGGTTTGCTAATCACCAAAAATAAATACTATCATTGCCATTATGAAAAATATTTCTGATAAAAAAAACTTGGGGGATAGTGCCAGAATTTCAAATTATTAAATTTTAACAAATAAAAATTTGAGGAATGATGTTAAAAGTTATTATATTTGAATTTATGGTAATAGCAAACTTTTTTATAGTAGCAACCCTAGTGAAATTGTAAAAAAAACTTATATAAATAAACTTAAAAAATTATCCATCACTTGGCCAAATTCACCATAAAGTATTGTAAATAATGCATTACATATTTGATCTGTTTGACCGATTTCATTTCATTATCTGCCTTCATCTAACCATACGATGTTGAATGTGAACTAATGGGCACATTTTAAATGTGAGGTTTAATTGGAAACATTTTTAGAGAAAATTGAGAGAAAAATAGTACGGCCGAAAAAGGAACACTCAGTTATCCAACCCTTTCCTGCTTTCCTGATTCATTTTCAACTAAAAACACTGTGCAGAAAATATCCCCACAAAAACCATGGTCTCATGTAAACTACTCATCGCCATGCGGCCGTCCTCTTTGTGGACTGCATGGACTCAAAGATTTCCACACTTTCGTCCCTGCCTTCAGTTCCTTCCTCCAACCACTCAACCTTCTTACTTATATCCTCCACCTCCTCTCATTATTATTCTTTCTTTCTTCGTTCTTTCTTTATCTCGCTTTTTTCCCTCTTCTTCTGTATTTTTGCCTCTCCATCCCCAGGAGACTGCGTTTGAGACTCTTGATTCCCCATGAGATTTTTTTTTCTAAACCCCCTCTCCAAAAAACTGAAGTTTCTGATGCGGAAGAAGTCGAGACGTGTAATATGCATGAAGTGAGTAGAGTAATATTCTCGTGTCCTGCGCGGAACTTTTAACTCTTTTTATTTCTCCCTTTCATTCGGATATCAAACTACATTCGAGGACAGTTGTAACGTAAGAAAAGATTAAAATAAAAATTTTCGTCAAGTGAGGGAAGCCGATGCAGTGATAATGTTATCCTCTCTATGAGATGAACTTTTCCGTTGTCAAACGAAGGTTTGATAATGTTTGTTAATAAAAGTGGTGACCTCACTTAAGAGGAGTGCAAAGTGAGAAGCTGTTGGAGTGCATACTTTGTAGGATTATGCAATATTGTTACAGGCGATGAGGATGAGCCTTACGAATTAGTTTTCACGAATGCCTGTATGTGTAATGAAAGAAATGAGACTGATGTTGTATTGGCAGATAGAATATTGAAAATTGTGAAGGTGATCGTTAAAAACGTTTTTTTGAATAGCAATATGGTTGGGATCAGAACATCTGTCTGTAGGTCATCTATAACTTCACCGCGGAATTTTTTCCGAGCTTTGGTCCAATATCCTCAAGTTCCGCATAACGGTCCTAGTTTCAATATTATCGACCTTTTTTGGTGAAAAGTTTGAATATTCGGAAGACCGTCTCCTGTGTTGCGCAGAATACAATGTGTAAGTGGGATAAAGGGAAATTAGCAGTAATTTATGGCATTAGGCTTAAATTGGTGAAAGTGTGAGAATTCCATCCTGTGAATGAAACCTTTTACACATCTTCGCTGTTAAATACTTTTTTTCCGATGGAATTGAATACTATATTGTTAGATATCGGGAAGGATAAGAGCAGAAAGGCAGTCGCGGTGACTGAAATGAGACATCCTGTATTCCCAAAAAAGACAACTATATTGGGGTGAGATCAAATACAACGAGAGACCATGCGTCTTTCCAGGCCAGGGCTCACATAACTATATGCGGCCTCCAGGCAGGTAGCAATATCTCCTCCGCCTTCTTGCACATGCTCGGTCGGTCGGTCCCGCCGCATCAGATCGTCCTCGGCTGGGTGTCCTTCCGCCGTAACGTCCCGTTTGCGCGAATTCAAATATCGCTGCTAACAATATTGTCACTTTCTGTGTGAATACCGTAATGGTGACAATACAGCATAATAATCCATCGGAAAAATGTTAGAAATTTCAAAAACTACTATTCTCTTCACTTTCGCGACTTCCTTCCAGGCTTGCTGGCCCTATCCCACGCGGAGAGAGTAGAACGTTTTCTAATTTGTGATCTATTTTTATGTGTTAAAGTTCTAGAGGTAGTGAGTTTCCTTTTGAAGGGATATTTTCAATAAAGCGGAAGGTGAGAGAACTCTCTAAGGGTCTAATATTTGTTTCGCCGTAGGATGTGTCAACGCGGATGCTTCCCACTATTGAGGACGTCATCAGACTCTACAACAGCGATAGGAATATCAAGATAGCGGAAATAAACGGTTATCTTCTATTTTCTCATATTTTCAATAAAGTTACTGAGGTAGTGCAGCTGATATTGCCAGTATCAAGCCAATCAACTCTAAGCTATGAGAGAACTATGCATATTTTTTAAAGTCCACTCTACTACATGAATGAAATCCCGATGTATCCAGAAAGATTATGGACATTTCAGATCCACTCAATTTGATAAGACAAAAAAATCTAGTAAAAACTATGCTTTTTAAAAGTATTTGATTCGTGTGCCAGTAATTGTAAAGAATGGGAATCATGTGGCTGAACCATTTACCGGAAAGTTTCCCTCCAAGAATGAGCGTTCCTCTCTGATCAACATGCTGATCTTCTCTAGGTAATCTCTACAGAAACCAAGAAAACTTATGCAATTTAAGGTAAATGCATAACATTGAGATAACTAGTGGAACGTCGTGATTTTTGCAATGCCTGTACAAGGATAAGGCAGATAGTAAGGAAAGCATGATGATGAAATTTTGAGTGGGAGTAATTATGAGGAAGATTAGGACATTACGTAAGTGGATCAATCAGACAATAATTTTGATCCTAAGCCATCAACCTTAAAGAGTAGAGGGTAAAAAAGTGTTGAAGTGCATTTTAACAAAACAAACCGCAGTTTTCATGAGTATGTAACTGGTTCGATGCTCCTTTAGCTACTGGCGCAGCACTGGCTGGTAACAGCTATTACGTAGGACTTGTCCATAAAGTTCTTTTATTCCTATTCTGGGAGGTCCTGCGCTCATATAACTTCTGACATTCCATTTTAACTACACCCTGACAAAAGTCATGCTATTCTCACAAAAAATAAGCCAAACATCTTCCGAATAATCCAATGTTTTACCAATATAGCCTTTAGTTGAGAAACTCCTATCGATTGGCAAAACCTGATGACATTTGACACGTATTCCAAAAATCTTCTGCATTATGCATAGCCCCGAAGGAAATATTTCTCACCCTAAATTCATTGAAATCTAATGAAATAGTTTTTGATGATCGCCCCCTCTCCTGTCATAGATGGGTTATCTAGTGAAATCCTGAACTGTGGATGTAAATGACTCACATTTCGTTTATTTGAACGGTAAAATTTATGTTTTGAAGCCATCTTATTTAAAAAATGTTTTGATAGTTCCATTCAATAATCTTCTAAAAAGGAAGGGTCGAAAGACCAAATGTATACATTTTTGCGAAATTAGTCCATTAAGTATCGTGGGAGACTTGTTCTCGAAAATAATATTCGAAACTGTGCTTAGGATTTCTATCATGGTCGTACGGTGCGAGCTAATGCCTGGAAGAGGATGAAATGATCAGCTGTTCGCACTTCAACTTGTGCTTGAAAAATTAACGGACGTCCCATTTCTAGTGTATTGTCACTTGAGGATTTAGAGAAAGCATGTGGCAGGGATAATAGAAGTACAGAGAACTGCGGAGCTGGCCTGGAATTAACTTGGTAGGAGTCACCCTATATTGCTCACGCAATTGAATAAAATTCACAGTGGAAAATTCCTTCAAATGGACTGGAATTCGAACCCAGGCCCCTCAATTTCGCACCGTGAGTGCTCCACCAAATTTATCTGCCATGCTTCATGTAAAGGTTTTAATGGCATTATATTCACGGTGCCTATGAGGTCATCTTGCTCCTTACAGCCTCCATGATATTCACTGTGGAAGAGGATAATTTTGTAATGTAATACATTTTCGTTACTAGTAAAGACCTTACAAAGGAATCGACCCATCGTTTTCTGTGTAAGGCTTACATTAGCAGGTACACTGCATTGTGAATGTTTGAATTTAAGAATAATTCATTTTAATTTTAAGGCGTTCTTTCTTTAACTTAAGTTGCATTCGAGTTCCTTGCTCCTCTTCTCCTTACAATAAGTAATGGGATGGGAATAGTCGAAACTATATATGACGTTCTGGTACTCGGTAAACCACAAATTAAAATGCGAAGTATTTTGATTTTACATCGAATTTCAAATGTTGCTTATTATTTCTTTTCCTCCAGATAAATCATCCTTTTTGGTGCCTCCTTTGGATTGGATTTAAGTGAGCTTTCTTGACCTTCGACGTTTGGTTCGACGTTCACCTTACAGGTATTTGTTTCATTTTCTTCGCAATAGTGAGCGTTCGTTGATTGAAAATACAGTCTTAATATTATTTGTACGTTACTTTTCATCTACTGCACTATTCACTCCGAGCCTTCTCACCCCCTTCAAGTTATAATTTATCTTCTGTCTTGTGAAAGACGTTAGAATATATTTTCTGTAATAAGTGGCACTATTATCTTAATTCCACTTCAGTATTTTGCGTTCCGTACTGTTTTAAATGGTCATATTTGACTTGTTGTCTCCTGGTTATGCGTTCCATTGTTGGAAGTTGCTGAGAGTACATGTGTATAATTTAAATTGGCTGTCAATGTTTCCGCATGTTGCGTAGAGACAGAAAAACTACATCTGAATTGAGAGATATAAAGAACTGGGACATCTGGGTAGTATCTAATAAACATGAGGATAGTATATTGTCCCTGTTTTCTGGAAAAACATTTATTGTCGAACTTTTTATGCCAGCCATCGAAACCAAACAGCATTATAATTTCTGATTTTTTTCGACGTTTCAAGCTCTGGATTGTATATAAAGATCAATTCCTGCGATTAAGTTTGTGCCATCAGCTTAGCATTCCACCTCTTTTATCATTGACGCACCTAATAAAAAGGGTTGGACATTTTAAGTTAGTTCAAATCTGACGCACGCTTGTCAATTAAGGTTGAACTTGAAACTTGTAAGATATTTGACAATTGGAAAGAATTATGTATAAAAGATAATTTAGTCTCAAGCAGCTCTGGAAATGGCCCGAGTTTAATCGGGTAAAAGAGTCGTGTAATGATCCAGCCAAGAACGAATATGTGGAAGGGACGCATGTTAAATGTACTATCCAATTCATCTTTATCTCCATTTCAGCATTTACCTTCCAGTGAGTGCGATTTCTCGGACTTGTCAGGTTTTATACTGGCCTGCGCTCGTCACTTACGATTCCGCTTCAGGGTGACAAGGTATTATTGCGTCAATTAGGGTTGTTGGAGAATACTAGAGTGTCCCACCAGTCTTACAGCATCTACAACGGTGTAGCGCGGGTTTTTTTTCTTTTATGGCGAACAAATTTCCGCCCACTGTGGAAGGTTATAAATAGTTACCTCAGTTAAGTATATTAAATTACGTTGTTTATTATTGTTTAGAATATAAGGTAAAATTGAATAAATATTTCCTTATCCAGAGTGTAGCATTGCTGGAGATTCATTTCCACCTCTGGCTCATACCATTATTTCAATGTTTTGTTGGTTTTTAGTAAAATATATAAGGGTCATTCCACGTCAGATCATCAGTGAGTTGACCCTTGGTGTCTCCGATTCGAACCAAAATTTTTATGTAGGTTACATCTGGCAATAAATGAAAAAGTGTAGAAGCGTTTTTGGAAAAAAAAATTTTTCGGCAGATACAGAGATGATCAAATTTTCGAGCATTTTGCGCTTAGACCTTTTCTCTTTTTGATATATCTCCTAAACGAAAATAGGTAGAGAAACGGTTGACATCTTATTTTGTTTGCAAGAGAATGTCAAACAACAATGTGTTATTCAATTCAATTGTAGGACTGGATAATGTTTAAACATTTTCATTCATTAACAACAAAATATGCGTTTAAAAAAATTTCGCTTGCCATTTTGTATCTTTATCAATTCTCGCAACCTTTGGTGAGAAGTCAATGCTGTAGATTTCGGAGTTTTTTCTAGGCTGAGTTACAAAGTTCATGAAGTTGACAAAACTGCTAAGTTTAGGTAGTGCGGTGTCAATTATTGCAGTAACGTTTCTCCATTTTTTAGTTACATTATTTGATAAAAATATTGATAAAATTAAAATAAAATTACCTTAAAAGTGGTGTATCAAGTATTGCACTAACATTTACACGGAGGAAGATATAAATTCTTAAAGTACAGCGGCACATCATTTTAACGCCGACCCATTGTTTATGCACTGTCCACGATCAAACTTGTTTCTGAGGTAAGAAAAAAGAATAACGTGTCAAACTATAAAAAAATTCAAATTTAACAGTGCTGTATTTTTGTCGTTAAAATTGAAAAAATTTCAAAAAATGTAGCTTATTTGCAAAACTGATAACACATTATTGTTTGAAATTCTTTGGAAAACAAAATAAGATGTCAACCGTTTCTCTAGCCATTTTCGTTTAGGAGATATAGGAAAAAGAAAAATAGTCTAAGCGCAAAATGGTCGAAACTTTGATCGTCTCTAGATCTGCCAAAAATTTTTTTTCCGAAAACGCTAATTTTTTACGCAGTGGGATCAAAGTCACTTGACAAATTAGTCCTTGCTAAAAAAATGAAAAGAATAAAATCCAAAACTATACACTAATTACTATTCATTTATAGGAGGTCCCAGATGGGACTTATGATGCAAAATTGGAGTTTGATGCTACATAACTAAGAAAAATATGTTTAATCCTGAACAGTGAACCGACGTTAGCTTTTGAGCTGTGAGGTACCTTCAAGAAATAAGTCATTGTTATGAGAGAATTTCTATTGACGCAGAAAAAAATGCTTTGAAATAATGGAATTAGTATAAATCTTTTCAGGGAGAGGGTTTAGTGAAGGGTAACCAGAGACAAGGCTGTTTAAGAATATAAGCTTTTGTATGGCTCATTAAAAAGTTAAATATGGGTGAGAACGTTTGATTAACTGCGGCAATTCCGGTTAATGGCTCAAGAGTAGTGTTTCGATGGTCGTGAAGTACCTGTCTTTCATGTGGCTCATTAAAATCTTAACCTTGTCGATAGAATTATATTTAATACATTCTGTAGATGATACAAAATGTTGGTTGAATTTAAAACATAGGGTACACGCCTTCCAAATTTGGCTCCAGCGCCGTGAATATATACAACTTTTGCGACATAGTGTGTCACATGTTGCCTAATATTTCTATCTGTAGGGTAGCTGATAAAGTAGATGGTTATTTCTTGCGTTGAAATATTTTTGCAGATGATATTGAGGACGACTTATGGAGGTATGAAGAAGGCTGAAGTTCAAATACCTTTGAGAGGAGTAAATTCAAATCAGCACGATGTGCCTGCTAATAATCTGGCAATGAGTTATGATAATAGGTGATCTTGATATTATGATCGATAAAATATGACGAAATCATATCCCTTTCCCCTAAGATTATTTATTTTCGAGAAAAAAAATCAAATATATTCTTATACAAGTGTCATGATAATAGACGATTTACGAAAAACTCCATATTTATATTATTCTTATCTTAAATTTTACTCTGATGATGTATGAAGTATATATATTTTTAAAAGGTTGAAATTCAAAATAATAAATCGTGCATATTAGAGGACTGAAATCATATTGAAATGAATAACAGTTGTGCGTTATGTATCAGATATGTATCAGAATGAGTTTTGAATGCTCACCTTAACAGAAGAAATGGCATATAATTTGGATAATACTAGTAAATGAAATTAAGATCATGAACTACTCATGTTATTTTTATAATAAAGTTTGCATGCAATCTCTACCAAGCTCAAAAATTATAAACTCAAGCAAAAAAAGTTATCGAACCTGTACTACTTTGTACTTTCACCGGCCCAATTTCCTACGACAACCCTCTCATTATTTACGACTAAATTTTCCTTTCTATTTCAGACAACGGGGTTTCCACCCCTCTGTTTTCCATATTCCATAAATGGAAGAGGGAAGGAAATAAATCAGGCAAAAATGCCTCAATTAATTGCCAACTTGCCGTCAATAATTTACGGCTCTCGTTAACATAAGCATTTATGCCCCCATTAATATAGCCCCACTCCGTGCTCTTCTTCCTCGTGGAGCATCACGTGTCCCCTTCGGTATAAAATGCCTTCTCCTTCCTGCTACCCCTTCCCTCTTCGTACCCTTTTGCTCTCTTCCTTTGACCTCGGCTCTGTCTAACCCCCTCCCAAACTCTTCCATCCTCTTTCACTTCTTTCCCGACTCCCGTTTTTCCCTATTATTAATCCTCGTACTAATTCATACCAATGAACCATATTTCATTTCTTCTTCTTCTTTTGGGATCGTGTCCCTGATTGCAGCCTTCTCTCCCGTGGATAAAGGGTATATTAATTTGCAGTCTTCTGTCTCCCTTACTATACCAACCCGACAATAAAAAAAACATATTTTCAGAATTTGCCGAATGCCAAGATATTCCATTACTATCCGATACTAATTCCACTAAAAGCTACCATTTCTACTAATTCTACTAAAAGTACTCTGATACTGTTTGGTATTGTTAATGCGCAATAATTACTTTACCTTTATGACAAGGAATTATAGTATATTATTTAGGTTTTCTCGGAATTTTCATCGGTATTTTGAAGGATGTTCTCGTAAAAATAATAAATTTAATGAAGACAAGAGGGACAAATGAAAAATGGCCAAGAGGTCACCATGTTAGGATAACACATCAAAATCCATATCATTCTTGACGAAGCGCATAGTAGATGATGTGGAACGTTGAGTGACAAAGAATAAATTGAAGAATTTTTTTTTTAATTTGTACTTACGGTTATCTTTTCCTTATAAGGAATTTGCATCTCATTACTATCGTACACTTGTCAATTTTAAGTTGTAACTGGACGCTTTAATGTGCTACTGGACATTATATTGGAATACATAAAAGTTATATAGGAATATATAAAAATGGGTCAATTGAAACATATTCTGTACTATAATTGGTGTCGTTGGTCAATATTATTGGCGCCATAAAACAAGTTCCATTACATCATCCAATGAACTAGCCCGTAGAATTCAAAACCCTTCCTGGCGTAATGGTCTAATTATTGGCCAAAAATATCGCATGTTTTTCTGAAAAAAAACAAACTGAAAATGCTTACAATATTTCTTAAATTTTTGATTGAAGATTTTGTGCCAATGCATGAAATTTCTAGCGTTTAGCATTTATAACATTAAAAATGGAACCATTGTATCCATATTCACATCTTGAAAATGGTAGTTGAAGGGATGTCGAAGTCAATTCTTTAAGGGATACGGGATTGTCAGGAACAAAAAGCATGTCGAAGTACTGGTACTATACCTGAATGAATTTTGCTAGGAGACAAAGTCATGAGGACACAAAGTCATTGGGAGGGAATAATTATCTGGAGCAATTTGAGAGGCTGCTGATGATTGCATTGAATGTTAGGCGGTATGAAATAATGATATTATGGAAAAAAGGAAAAACGAATAGGTGCTTAACGGGGTGGATTGGAAGTTATGGATGTTAGAGGATTTCGCACCCTGTCAGAGCTGATGGATAGAGCGGGTCCTTGGGTTGATGGGAAGCTGAAGGTTGTGATGGGAGAGCCAATGTTGGGTGAGCTGGGAAGGACAAGAAAGACAATATGATGAAGAGGGGCTGAACGTATGCAATATTGGACTTGGTGCCTGAATCTGAATATTTATTTTAAATATCAAATGATATAACCATGTCCTCATCAGTCATTCATAAATCGTGAGAATCTTCATAAAAAATTCAGTGGTTCGATTGAGGTCTAATTTTTTCTGGACATGCGATCGCTTGAAAGCTATACCGTAAATTCCATTAACTAGGAGTTCCTCAATTTCATGAAAGGTCTTACGTATATATCTTTAAATGTTTGAGAAGTGGAAAGGGGTGATTAGTAAATTTGATTTTGGCATTAATCTGAGTGAAGGCATTGAAGTTTTTAAGAGATATGGGATAGTCTGAAACAAAGACGGTGAAGGTTAAACACTGGCTATGTCATCAAAGATTCCAAAGATCGTATCCCAGTAATGTCATCGGTTGAAGCCAAGTGATGACCCAATTTTTTTAATTTTAATTTAATACGAAATTAATAAAATAATAAATAATTTTTTATACGAAAAGTTGAAGAGAAAAAACTGGTAAGAACTTGGCAAAAAAGAAGAAACGGATTTATTGGACTCGACTGCACTCGCCCGAAATTTTCAACCTCGCCGTCTATTGAGAACAATATTGGAAAAAGTAATTAACGAGGAGAATTGCATCGGAAGATATTGCATTGAAATCTCCAGGCATAAATTTGTGATGGACGATCAATCATATTGCAATATTGCGGTTAGTTGAAACAACATAGGATTGGAGAGCTGCAGAATACCAATCATCGGATTGACTGCTGATGATGGCTAGCCTTTCTCGAGTGGTTCTTTTCCTTATGTATGTATTTTGTGACACTTTACCCATATTCTGCCTTTTGTCCTTAATTGTCGTATTGTCTTCTTCTTACACCCGGTCCAAATTTCCTTCATTTACTTTCTCTTTCGTGTGAGCGGAAGGCCGCCAGCCGGTTTGCATTGTGATTCCAACCTTTTCGCGTAATACCCTGACCTCCTTCTTAAAATGTTTCCCCGCCCTTTGCTTTCAATTTCGTCGAAAATTGCGAGGGCGCCGTCTTTTTGTGATGCTTTTCCCTTCTCATTACAGCTTTCTTTGCCCAATTGAAGTGACTTTTACTTTTTCTTTCAGTCTCCTGCAGCCAATCTGCACGAGTAAATATTTTGTTTTCCACTAAGTAAACGGGCAATCATAAACTCTATCCAGTTTCTAGTTTGATTTATTAAAAAATCGAGAATTGACTGTTTGTCTTTCTATGTCGTTGGTAAGGTTTCAATTTTTCTCTCCTAATTAGGTAGCTTTCGGATGTATTTCAATATTTAAACTAGTTTACAAGAGCCATTTTAAAATATCAGATCCTGCTCAGGGCATGTTTGTTCCTATGTTTGAATTTTCTCCTAAGTCACATTTCATGTATGTACTCGTCTTTTGCTCATACGTACGCTTCTTCATATGCCATATTTCTCGCCTGTTTGATCTTCCGCGTCCGTCTCAAACTAAGTGTTTGAACGTGTTGTATTCTTTTCTGTGTAAAATTTTCAATATCCTTTTTTTATGCTGAGTGAACCCAACTACCTGCAATATTTTTTTACGTGTTTTAGATTAGGTGAAACTATTAGTCTGTGTAAATTATGGGTGTATGGGGATTAGTAGTCCCATTATTAAGAATGCTAGGGTCTAAGAAAATATGAATGCCCTAATTAGTTTTATAATGAATTTGTGGTCAGTCTAATATGAGGCTCAAAGAGCACATGAATAATCCCCTGGTATTTAAAACAAAGGATCATAGTAACCCTGGTAGTGGAATGAAGTGCATGGTTCCCGATATATTACGATAAATTAATTATTTTCTATATTAGAGAAATGTTCATTGGGACAGAGACATTTACATCAGGACGAATGAATTATTCCTGACTTTTCAATATCACACCGTAAGGATTACATTATTATAATGAATATGTATTCGCTAGCTCTCATTCAATACCGAAGATCTAGATGAAGAACTCTAAAAGTGAATCATCTAAATAAACCGATTTTGATTTCGAACTTGTCAGTCTCGTGTTCAGTAACAGGAAGCTCTAGATTTATCTTCCCTTTCGTACCATTGTTTTTGTTCACGATGCGTGAAAACCTAGGAGTCAATAGAAGTTACTTGAGGTTTTTTATTATTATTGTTTATATAAAGACTGAAATAAAGACAGCTTGTTATTAGTTTTATATTAATTTCTAGGTGATATAATTAGACATGACCTTGCAAAAGACATAATGTGACAATCTCTCCAACCATAGAGGTACTAATATATGTTTATCGAAGATTAGGTAATAGTGCATTAAACCTCCAGCCTTGAGTTCAGGAATGGGATATGACTCAAATTATTATAGCTCCTCCTATAATTTAATTTAAAGTCAACATTTGTTTTTTTATGATACTCATTTCCGGGCAATCGTTTGGATATTTTATGTAATTCATAAAACTAAAAATGTAACTTTATATTTATTGACATCACTTTTTCAAATCTGAAAAGTATTAAAATACCTATAATTTAGCAGATACTTTGTCCTTAAAAGATTGCAGAGAACAGGAGAAAGGTGCCACGTGTTTTACATAATTGTGAATACTTTAGCGTATACGAATCTAAATATTTTATTTTTCGTCTACTGCAACATTTGGTGAAGACTGAGCTACTTCAAGAATTATATAATATATTAGTGATGCAGGGTTCATTTTATTACTATATTTTGCTAATGAATGACCAACATTTGTAAAAAAAATACTGTTTCATTCATTCGTGGCACGCTACATACCGAATAACTCAGTTCTCTACTGGCTTTAAACATTTGTGTCATAGCAATGAGGTTAAATCTAACCACTGTATTCATAATTATGTTAGTAAAACTTGTCCGACGCATTTGCGACTCAATATAAAAATAGCGTCGTTTTTCTCGGTCTTCGTTATTCCCGGCATAAGTACTTCAGAGAATGTTAAACATATCGCATGCTGAGTTAATTTTAATTGCGTACATTTTATATACAACTGTTATTTTAATGTATCATACCCTATGTATATTTTAGTTTATAAGAATTAAATTCATGAGAGTGAATATTTCTATGTTACTTAAATCATATTTCAGTAGACCTTATGCTCCTTTTGCTGAACAGCTGAGTTGTCACCTTTTACTATGAGTCTTTAAACATTGGAGGAATGTGCTGAGATTTATATTGCGCATATTAGTGATTATTAGCCTTGAGTCATTAAAATAACGCTTAGAAAGAAAAGGTTGGCCAAAATGGGTTCAGGAATATAATGTCCGGTCAACATTAACCACCAGATGATGTCAATTTTTCGTTAATAGTATAATTTTAACCGAGAGAACCAGTTTTATGTATTTTACTTAACAGCAGGTAGTTGGATTTTTGAACTGAGTATTACCTATGGTAGCGTTTAGTGCCGGGTCAAAGGGTTTACATACTATCATAATACTTGAGCAGAAATTTTAAAACTGGGTCTTAGGATCGCCTAGGTCGCTCACTGATTGGGTCCAAATCACCGGAAACATCCTACAAGCACGCGGCAAGTTTATCGTACGCAGGATCCGTTTCGACTGGTAAAAAACAAATACCGTTCTTTTTGTTTCTTTTAAACCGTAGTTGGGAGTATTTTTTTGTGATCCAGTAAGCTCGTTGAACTCTCTCCCAAACGCACGCTCATAAAAAAATCCCTAACCTTCCTCTTGGCCCTTCCCCTCCCCCCCTCCATTCTACCAACTCTATCCGTGGACTCCGATATGTAGGTACAGGCCGTAACACTGCAGCCCCCCACACATTTATTTAGTAGGGCAACGTAAAACGCGGGAAATACGCCAGCGGGGATTTTCATACATTGGGGTTCAAATATTCAATGCAAGTATTAATAATGCTTTTACACATTCAATGTACCACTTAATTTTGATAGTTTTATTTATGTTTTTAGTATATTGTACTAGGCATAGACATTATGCTATTAAGGAATTTTTGGCATTTTCTTGTGAAAGCTCTTGATAAATTAATTACTTTATGTCCATCGCATTTTATATAGATAAATTTAACCTTACTCCAAATTAGATGGGATAAATGTTCATTTGACACAACGTAATGTGATCATGGCTTAGACTGACTTATCATATTGTGATATGATGCGCGCTTTCAATAGGAGATGTATGGCGTAGGTTGAAAATGGTACGAGTGAATTTTTCCCTATTTTTGAATATGTTATGGGTGTACCTCTTGAACAGTTTTTCACTGTAGCAGAACCGACCACCACTCACATGATACGCTAGGTTCTATTTATTTTAGAGGTACGTGATTAAGGTATATCGCTGAAGGAAATATTTTAGCTGAAATAGACGTACCTAGAATGCATAAGTTTGAACTGTGATTACAATTGGATTTCTCCAGCCATCAGTTTTAATTCCCTGCTTAATAACTCACGGTTATTGCAAAGTCTTAGATGCAATGGTAAGCTTTCATTTGAACGTTATTTCAGTTTTTTCCTAGAATTATCCTAGAATTTCCTAGAATCTTCAACAGGTTGCAATCAAATTTTGGGTGTTCCGGCATATATATATCAATGCTATGAGGTTACGCTCCACTCGGACAAATTCTCAATACATTAGTTAAGGAAACGCACATCAGAGATGGCTAGGCCTAGTAGCAATCCCAGGTTACTCAAATGATTCCCTTACATAATTGCACGCCATTAGTGCCGGATCTGAAGCAGCTGAGCGGAGAAAATGCTCGCCACGGACGGCGCATCGTTTGGATGCTGGAGAGAATTCGGAAGGGGGCGCCTGGGGGACGTGATAGTTATTTTTCTGGCGTCAGGGAACATTTTCAGGATCCAGGCTCCAAAACTTGGGCTTTTATGTCGTCTTCCTGTATAACTGTGAGGGTGGATGGTTGCTTTCGTGCAGAGTTAATCCTCGTCGCACGGTACATTGAATATCTCTTCGCGCACGGCGCACGAGAATAAGGTACTTGAACCTTTTAGAATGAAACAGCTCAGAAGACATCTTAATTTAAAACGGTTTCGGGATCGGAGCTGCCAATGAAAGATGCGGATTTTTATCGCCCTTGGCTAACAAGATAAAAATCACTAAAAATAGTGCCAAGTGTTAACGGCTGTAGAGTCGTTAACCCTTTCCGATCCGGACGCGGACGCAGGAAAGCGACGTGGTTCCAAATGGAATCACGTTGATTTCCTGCGTCGAGCGTCTATTTTTTCAAATGACTTTCATTAAGTCATAAATTTATTTTATCTCACCACATAATTTCACCTTACGTAGATAATATCATCTTCTACATGAAATACATATTAAAATAATCGACGCTCGACTCAGGAAAGCGACGTGATTCCATTTGGAATCACAGGGCCGGAAAGGGTTAAGTAAATTAAAATGCTGATAGTTAAAGTTTATTGCAAAATCTCCGCACCTCGGTACCTGTGTTTAAAGGAAGTTACAAATTCCCATATCCCTGATGGAAATATCTGAGTACCTACTGTTATTTCATTTGATTATTGAGTGGAATTGAAATGTACTAATATATTTGAGTGTAGTAGCGGATTCTACCAATGGGCTCGCTGTTCCAAATAAGAATATTTATTTATCATTTTAATGAATTTTTTCATCAAAATCAATTAATAAAAATTTCTTTAAATGACAAAGTTGTATGGATTAGAAGCTAGCGGTAGCTCTTTTTCAATCATAATTGGCTGGCCTTATTGGTGTTGGGCTATAGCCCGCACCAACAAGGCCGCTTCAATTCCCCTCCAGGCAGTTTGTGTTTGTTGGAGATAATCCGCATCATGTAATTAAGGAGTTACGTGTTCCAAAAAATAAATATTCGAAATGTTGGTGAATGTCTTACCTTCATGGATGGATAAATTAATTGTCTGATATGTGTTTGCCTCTCTAATCCTCATTTTATTTTGCGATATTCATTTCCATCAACAGTATTTACGGAAGAAAAATTCGATCGGGAGGGCTACGGGAGATTTTCACCAGCGGTTTAGGTGATCTATTTCCACGAGCCGTTCATGTTTGTGCCACTTGAATCCTTAGTTACGTGATTGGAACTATCTCGAGTGGTTCAAATGCATCCTCCATGACTGGAACTTACTCCATCCAGGGAATGGTTTAAGTTTGCCCGACCATTATTGACTGTTGGTTTGTCAGTTCGTTGCAACGTACATGATTGAGGGTGGCTGTAAACAAAAACTTAATTACTATTAAAGCTGCTTTATGTATTGTTTTCTTCTTGCAGTTGTTCCTAAGGCTGTTTGTTTAGGAATGTAGGTATAATTGATTTGAAATCATAGAGAAGTAGGAAATTAGCGCGAGTAAAATCACTAAAGCCATTTTGTCTTATATTTTTCATTTATGCAAATTTGTTGGAAAGAATTGATATCCGAAAATGAAAATACAATTTTAACCCTTCACTGCATGGCTTTATATTTTTAGTTAGTTTAGTTAGAAAAAATATGTGATTCTTCATAGGATCTAATACATGGGAAAAATAGGGAGAAATTTCTTGTTACAGCGGTTTTGGAAAAAAATCATTAAAAAATATTTTTTGCAGATATACAACTGCATGCATTCAGCTAATAAGCTTAACATGAATTTGTTGCACACCTGCAACATCATGCAATCGGTTGAACATATTAATCAGATGTATAAAATAAAACACTATAGATTGTCTTACATATTTATTATCATACACAATAATGCCCCTCCGCCCGTCCCCTATCTTCTTTTCCCCTTTTGATTTAGATACAATGGCACAATCATATTTATAAAAGCTTTCATTACATGAACAATGTTGTCATACATAATGCATGATCATACACACCGTAGCATATCACACAGCGTAATATCACTGTAACATCACCCCTGCCCCTACGCCCACTCACCTCCTACCTCCCTTCCCCTTCTCGATTCAGGTAAGTTTTATAACCTAATAGCAAAATGAATCCACTATTCACGATAGAAGACAAAGCAATTTTTGTCTTTTTTTGAAACATAAATACGCTGAACACTTTATGCAGGAAACAGAAGTGTAGCCCGTGCACTTAGGAAACTTGCATCTGTTTTTGTTGTCATTCCATTTTGGCCAGTGATCAGCATTTGGATGTCGTCATGGGATGGCCGTCCCCTTTTGGGAGTTCCATTTCGCCCAATACGACTCAATGATTTTGCGAGTTCAATTCTAAAATCTTTTTGCGGCATGGTTCCTTCACATTTATCATTTTGTTGCAGAATTTTTTTATGCAACAACCGTGCGTTGATCACAGCCAAGTCAAATAAACGGTAGACAAGCGTGAATTACCATTTCTTTGATCGCAGCCGAATGCGGTGACGCCCAATGTGGCTGTCCATTAGATCAGCCCCACCCATGTGTCTGTTGTATACCTTCACAATGTTAGGACACTCAATATCAATGTATGTCTTCAGCATTTCATCAAATCTTTTAGTTGTCGTCTTTGGTTCAACTCCACAAAATGTTGATACCAACAGCACACACCTGTTATCTCTCCATGCCACAGAGGAAACAGAAATGCCATCTATATCAGGAACATTATCTACCCTTGAACCTCTCGGCATCTTTTTCAGATCATTGTCCGAAGGCAATTTAAAATCTGGAATTCTGTTTCTTCGGGCTGTTCCTAATGCAAAAATCCCAATTGAATGTAAGTACGTAAGAAGAGGAACACAAGTGTAATAGTTATCAAAGTAAACTTTGTAATTATTATGCTTCGGAATTTCTCTTGCCAAACGGACTACAACATTCGCACTTGCTCCCAAACCTTGCTCATCTGGCAACCTGTTTTCTGAATTATTTTCTTGCTCGCTATATATCTCAAATTTATGTGCAAATCCCGAAACAGAACAAAGCACAAAAAGTTTGTATCCCCATTTATGTGGTTTGTTCTGTACGTACTATTTCTTGTGATGCCGCGTTTTTGTGGCACATATCTGTTCGTCTATTGAAAGACATTCTTCCATCGGAATGCTTCCAAATGTTGTTGTTAGGCAATCAATAACTGGTAGCAATTTATGCAAGTTATCGTGGCCTGGTTGACCATTAGCTATTGCTGTACTATTGTCGTTGAAATGCAAAACAGAGCGGAGCTCCTCAAATTTGTTCAGCGGCATTGTGTCTTTCATAAACTCATTTCCAATTACATCCTCGCTCCAGTAATCTCTAATGCAATCATTACGAGTAACTGAAGTTTTTAAGCAAATTCCGAGAAACCGCTGTATATCGAGATGGGACACTGTAAAATTTGGCTCACCATTTTGCCCGACACTACTTTACTAGGTACTTTGTGCAGCAATCTGTTCTAGCAGGGTTTCAGGGAAAAATGCATGAAACATTGATATGGTGTTTGAATTTGGAAAATTTCCTTAGGGAGATCAGAATTGCCAGTGAATTGTTGGCCGGTATCACTAAGGAGTAGAATCTTATGGTGCCAAGTAATGTGTGGCTTACCATTTCTGCCGGCTGTTTGTGTGGCTGTTGGAGCTGGTTGTTGCGTTACAACGGGATGGGCTGGCTGAGATGCAACCTGACGTCGTGTTCGTTGTGGAACCCCAGAAGTTGAAGCAGCAGTTGCTGCCGCTGATTGCCTTGCTGCTGCACGCGTGCGGAGTTAGCGAGTTGAATTAGTCGTAACCAATGCAGGCTGTACATCAGGTAGCTGTCTTCCTGCTGCACAAGTACGTCCCAATAGCCGTCGAGGGGAATACAAGATATTGGTAGGTGCTTGTGCAGTTGGCTGTACATCCACAGCTTGTGTTGTGTTGGTAATAGTAGGCCTAGCCTTTACTTGGAAGTTGCTGGTCAGTTTTTGCAGAAGCTGCCTGGACTGGGCCTGCAGACATTGTGGTAGACATCTGAATCTGCTGGGTCCTCTTCATTGTTGTATGATGAACTTTCATCACTTGAGCTTTCAGTAACATCTGGATCGTCGTCTAGGCCGTTTTTGCTATCGCTAGGAATGATAAGTGCCGATAATATTTCGTCAGGATTAGCACACTTTACCCTGTCTCGTCCTTTGGCCATTCCAGACCTTACTACACACAATTTCACCTGTGCAACAAATTATTATGCGTCAATAATCACAGTAAAAATAAAAATTTCGTAAAAATGCTTATATTACATCAAAAACACTTACCTTGCGTTACTATGAGGATTTTTCTGGGTCTCTAAACACTAAAAATCGCTTAAATTCAGCCAAGCAATGTGCCCCGCGAGTGCGCCGCCATCATCATCTGACAAAATTCGAATGATAATGGTTTTCCAGCGTCCTTACTGACATCTACCGGCAATTTCTGCGAGTTCTCGGCCGAGTACATCCTGCAGCACGCGTATATTGCACCAGTTTCGACGGCTGTCAATAGATAGCGATTCTAGCTCATTTCTAGAATTTGTTGCATGTACGCAACGCAATGCAGTGAAGGGTGATTGAAGTGTGAAAAATATTTTAAAACAAGTAATAACCTACTTTAGAACACGCTAGTGATTGATTCTCTCAAAACCTCTTATCAAATGTTTGTGCTTTGCTGTTTTTTGATGATACGTCCTAACAAGATATCAAAGCCAGTACATATGGTTCCTACTACGCTAGTCGAATTTGAAATGGGACTATTGCCTTCCTCAGTTCGCCTTGGAATTTGCGCTGACAAATAGGTTTCTTGGGCCGTGGAATTTCATTACTGAGATTAGGGAAGGAAGGAAGAAAGTGGCTGAGAGAGAGATAGCAAGATGGAAAGAGGGAGCCGGAGAAGAGGGATGAAAATGTGTTCTTACTAATGATACTTGGGAACACTATGCGGTTAGCTGTGCGTTTTTCGGGAAATTTCAGGAGAGAACGAAGGGTTTCTCCGTGCAGACGCGATTAGGCAGTGCTTGGAAGTTGCATTTAAGAGGGTGCTTCTCAGGAGAGAAGTTTTTGGGGAAATCTGTTTAGGTAAGTGGAATTAAAGTTGAATGCACTGAACTCTTCGGGCTAAAAGACGAAGTGCTAAAGACACCGCAAGAATCGTCTTAAAGAGCAGTTCTGAGCGTGAATATTTCAAATTACTCTCTTTTAAACATTTGAGATTCAATTTAAATTGAAGTTTTCAGAAGGATTAATTTAGTCAAAAGAATGTTTTTATACGCAAGGACTGTTTGAAATCATTAATCATATTGGTGTGCTCTTTTTGTTCAATCGTAGCGTCGTCTTCATTACTGGGCCTGGGGAATATATAGAGCTTATGATCAATTATGTTTACTCATCCTGTTTACATTTTTACATCTTTGCGATCGGAATTCCACATAACATATTTCAGAATTGCTCGGTAAGGCATTCCCTATGAGTTCACCGCCAGCATTATTTTTGGTATTTGTATTATTCCAAGGAAAAAGTTACAAGGTTTTCCCTAAAGGAGAAGCTTCATACAAAGAAATAAAAATCATTATCTCAGCCATTTAACCTTAAATATTTAAGTAACTTTAACATTACCTTATCACACCATTGGTCTAGGAATGCTTTGTGTAGCATTTGGTAATGACAAAAATGTTTACCTCAATTTTTAAATGATGAATAATTTTGTCCCAGCGCCAGCTGTCCGTCTATCGCAAAAAGACGGATATTCTTGTGCGATATCTGGGTATCACATATTTTATTATCAAAATTAAAATTATGATACTACGCACTTACAGGATATATTAAATGGATTTTAAATTTCACTGTAGTTTTAGTAATGCAATTTTGGTTCGGTTCAAAAACGTATTTATTTACTTTCGTTGACATGTAATGCTCTCGGAAGTTGCATTTGCAATGTCAGGCCAATTCACTCTAGCCCAAACAAATTGCCCAACCTTTTATTCCGGAAGAGAAGTGAAATCTTTAAAAATGCATACTTAAAAAAAATCACTTTAAAGTATAATAAATACTCATTTGCCATCACTCGTATATCTATTCGTGTTCAATGAACACTTGTGAAGTAGCATATGATTTATCTCCTGTAAATTTAGGAACGCTTACTTAATATGGTGCGTAATTAGATTAAGCTATGAGATTTTTGTAATTTTGTTAAACATTGGATCATCTGTTTGTTTTTGTGCAACAAAGTAGGTAGAACTTGTATCATCATGGTATGCCTGAATTTGTTTCTTACTGCAAACAGGGGCTTTATCGCCAAAGATTTCTATCGCATTAGGCTTTGAGTGAGAATGCGCCGCTTTCAAGAGAATATTCCCCCTTTATTCACGAAATAAAGGTACTGCGCCTCCCGTTGCTCTTTAGTTTATCTTTCTTTTTCATCCGCCACTCCGTTTGATAAATCCTTAGCCCCACCCCGGGGCAACTAAGAGCGCTTGTTCGATCCGTAAACAAACGAGTCCGGCCAGCTACCGGGGAATAAACAAACTGACCTCTATGAGTCCGTCAAAGCTCAGTTGCCCGTGAGCGAGGAAGTTCCGCTGGGTTATGAGACGAACGATGTGAAGGACAGGGGAGGAACTGAATGTATGGAGGATAGAAAGAGAGCCAATGGGAGGGTGGAACAGGGAATACACGGTACTTCATTCTACCTACTACCCCGCGGGCCACGGGATAGGCGTGCACAACATGATATTTAGGGCACCATCCGTAAGTAGGATGGGCGCATATGAGAGTATTTAATCGCGGTGATATTATGACGAATTAGTCCCTTCATCCACTCAAAACCTCGTTGAGTGCATTTAATTAATTTAGATCTATGTATCCATTCCGTCATGAGTTTAGTCACGTTGACTATTCGTCTGTTGTAGATTATGTGTCCATTCTTCTATTTTATCGACAGTTTTAGATGTACCTACCTATTCATCCATCCATCGTTCAATGGTTTGGGGTGTATGCGTATATTAAGCTCTTGTAGATGTTTTACCGTTTTAAATATTTTTATTCATTCAAGCACGTGTGTTTGATGTATTCCAGGCACAGTTAATGGATCAGTATGGATTTATCTAAGCCAGCTGTATGACAATGCTCAAAGTATGAGAAAATAAATAACTTGAGGACGATCTTTGAAGTAATTGTTATTTAAACAGCTCTATTGATATCACATTTATGTGAAATTCACTATAAAATAATACTCGAACCATGACTCCTTAATTATCAGTTTAGATACTCAATAGTCTACATAAAGAACTCGACTCGATATCGTTGGAGTCTGGTATCGATTCCAAGTTCATGCGAAGGCTTTTTATCTTTTAATTTTACACAATATCCTTGCGGCGACTTTAGGAAATGAATTTTTTTCTCCTAAAATGTACGGAAACGGCGAACTGCTAAAGAAAATAAGATGTCCAAGCGTGGGACAGAAAAAAATGTTTTACGGTTTTCTTCAATTCAAGGCAGATATTATTAAGCCCATACTCAGCCGAAAGTCGTGGCTTATTGATTGTGTCACAATCACTCATCAACACACAAGATTAACCATTGATGATAAAAATGTGACATTTAGGGAGTGAATTTCATACTTTGTAACTCAAAAAGAAGTATTTTTTCGAAAAGCAATTTTTTTGTGATTTATCATCCTTTATTGCTTGCTATTACTACCGTGAGAAAAGGGATGAATATGGCTGCAGATGGGTATTGGCGTAGATGTTTCTTTCTTTCACTTTTCGTATTTAAGTCAAGGTATTGGATATAAGGTTATATTATTGGATAGGTTTCAAATAATTATTTTCTTTGATATTCTTTTCACTACTTTTGCCCTCAAAACAGCGTTTTTGTCTATATTTTTGCTCTCATATTAGCAGTACGTACAAATATTCTGGGAACACTGTCGTAACTTTTCATTCAATGACGACTGCATGGACTAAGCGGATATTCACGCCAGTATCATTTAAATGCTATGTTTAATGATGAATTATGCATTAGTAGTAAGAATTTCTCTTTAAGAGTTTTCACCATTGCCAATTAGGCTATATCTGTGACGAATTGATAGATTAATTTTGATGTTCAAATGCACTTCTTACGACAAAAAACACTGTGCAACAAACGGTGAAAGGAGCCGTATTGGTCACATCTCGTGCTGACAGGTACATTTAAAATATCAGTTTGTGAATGCGAATATTTACGAATGAATAAAAAAGAGTTTTCTAGAATGAAAGTAATAAAAAAACTTTTGTGAGATTTTATTTAATTTAAGACAGGTGTATAGCCCTCATTACGAGGTGGATAGAACGTTGGGTGACGTGGCAAGGGGTTGCAATAGGGGTTGTGGGACATTATCACCGCGAGCGGAGCTTTCATGGGATCCGCTAAGCCGGAAAACGGTGCGACTCTTGAATGGGATGAGCGATGAGGCGTTTCGATGATGGCGGGGACCCGGGCCAAGAGTCGGGCTCGGGAGGTGGGGAAGGAGTGGGTTTTATTCGCAGAAGCGGCGAGGCTGAAGAAGAGATTTTGGAGGTGGTTGGTGGGATGAAGCGAAAGGGGAATGGGGAAAGGAGAATGGACCAAGCCCTATAAGTGCGCCGATGATGAAGCTACATGAAAGAGGGATGACTGATGATATTGGCGAGGGAACTGAAAAGTAAAAAGTTGGATGGGGATGGTCGATATTGAAGATGTTAGTCCTTCGGTCCCGCGTGAGGACTGTTTGGAGAGGGGAAAGTGATTTATCAGCGTGGATAATGGTAAGAATTATTCTTTTACTGAAGAAATTCGCCCTCCAACCACCTATTACTGCCGTCGGTTTTTGTTTCCCGGGGGAAACTAATGGTAATGGGAGAAAATAACACCAATAGAAATTAGGCATAACATAAAACACTTAACTTTAATGTTTAAAAAAATCGTCAAAATTGTCAGAATGTTTTGTTTTTATGCCAACATTAAATCTCTTCTTTCATATATTGCTACCAGAACGGGTTGTTTTCTTTTTGCACACTTTATAGTTTTGTAGCTTAATTCTTTTTAATTAAAAATTAATAATATTTTTCTACTATTTACTACTCTTGCGAAAAAAATTTAAGTTTACTGGTGGTCAGGTTGCCATCTTCATTGATTCCTTTCGGGTGTGTCGGTTCACCATTCAACAGTTATTAAGGGTAGGTACGCTTGTTTAAAAGCTGTTGACTTATGGAGAATTTTTTTATGCTTCGTGAAAGTTCTCAAAATTTAAAATCTGAATTAAATTTAGTGGTTAAAATACGTTGATTTACTTCACATGTTTGTATCAAATATTTTCGATTATTTTGTCTTCATCAAAATCGCCTGTAAGCCATAAAAGCTTATGTATGAGCTTATGGGAGCTGATGTTAGTATATGAAAGACGAACCTGAGAGTTGAGAGAATAGTTGCCTACTATTTTTGCAGTTCCTGTATTTATAATGTACCGTGTTGGCAAGTGGATCAACTTCAGGCTTCATAATGTTATATGGGCTATGCACGAGAACATTGCTTGAAAACGTACTCAATTTAAAATTAAGTTGTTTAAGTTAAAAAGTGACAGATTTTTACTTATTTATTTTTAAAACATAATTTAGGATAGAATTGGATTGGCCAGCGCTGTTGCCAATTACAACTAATTCATGCTAACTATGCACTTGGTCAAAAACACCAGGACGGAATTTCAACGCACGGCTTTTGTAATGGCAAACTGGGGTATTAATCCGACGCGACTTAGTCTAAGATATTCAAAAGCCATAAGCCTTGAGAGATGGGATGTCGGAAAAATTAAGAGGATGAGGGGTTTTTACCAGATGAAGGTTAAAATATAATAAAAACTTTATTATTACTTCAAACAGTGGCATTATATCTGTAGATAATATAATTAAACACTGATAAGGTAATGGGCCTGTATTGATGGTGCGTGGTTCGATTGAACATGATTTTCAATGAAAGGCAGTAACAAATAGTAAAACTTCAGATAATTATGTAAATGTTAAGGCTTTTTTTTATACCCCAGGGAATTTTTTAAAGCTAAAAATCTGTATAAATGCAAAGGTTATGTTCTTGCACCTTAAACGAATAAGTCAACAATTTGACGGTCTCGTAGAAAATGAAACAAGAAACCCTACTCGACTTTAACATGCCTTTTGAAACATCATTTACTCATACCAAACTTATCTATAACTTCGGCCTTGTATGTTAATGTTAAATTTATGCCTATATGAATGCTGAATTAAGAGAGAAATATTTCTTGCTGAACTTTCACCTTTCGGAGAAGCTGCGTTAAGTGATATTCGGAGTGTTGTGGGATGGAGTTTTCGAAGTAATGTCAATGTAAAGAATTCAGTCTTATATTTTTTCTGTGGAGATTAAAACAAATCCACATCATGGAACAATCCAAACTGGGAATATAATAAAAATAAGAACAATCCAAACTGGGAATGTAATACAAAATGTATATTTTGAGCCATAGACTTTTCTTATGACGAAAATAATTGCTTAGTCTCATTCCTCGAACATTGATGCTGGAGAGTTTCAAAGGAAGAGGAAAAGTTTTGTCAGAGTGAGCGATGTAGTATTGCATGGTTCATGGAATAGAGTGAAAGTAGAGAGAAAGTTGTACGTGCCGTTGAAAGCAAATATGAATCGTTGAGTTGCTTTGACGTTGATTTTTCAGTTGACCTGATGTTTTATTTGCCAGTTTATATTCATTCCCATTTTATAACAAGGATTGTCCTTTCATGTTTTAGTCATCAAACACGTTGAGCAATGAAACATTATCCTTGTGATGTTCAATGTTGCAATTATGTTCTAAGAGATATTTCCCATTTTATTAGGTTAACATTTATATCAAGGGTTATGTATTTTCGAAGTAAGATTAGATGATAATCTGAAAATGAATCTGAAATACATTTTTCCGTGCATTGATGTAGGAAAATTCCGATTAAATACGAAAGTTGACATTGTACAAGACATATTTACGTTGCAAATCGAAGATAACAAAATGCCAAAAAAGAATGGATTTAAAAATGGTTTCCCGTAAAATATGTAAAATGCCAAGTTTCAGCTTATCAAAGATCAGATGTCATTCGAGATTGTATCATTCACACGCATTTGTTATTTTAGTTAGGCCCATTAATCAAATCAGTTGAAAAAAATCGTTTATCATATTTATTCACTTTAATTGGACAACGAAACTATGAATAGATCTTTCTTGTCGAAATATTTGCGCGTATCGGGAATGCGATACCGTGTGGTGACGTAGACGATTGAGATGCAGTTTTTTTTACCACGTGACTCTTTACATTTTTGATGCACTCAATAATGGCCATTAAAATTCCCCGTTGTCGACGCATGTACTTGTGGATAATATAGTTAAACTTGTCGTAAAAGTTTCTTTCGTGTGCACCACCGAAATATGAGGAATTTATTTTATTTTCTTATGCCTCCTAATCTTGATATGCATGGAATACTTGCCTGATCGATAGATGAGTAATCCCACTTTACTAGAACATGCCGAAGGAGACAGTGACAAACAGGTGTTAAAATTACCTCGCCGAGGAGTTAAGATGTGGGATGGAAGTGCCCTGGAAAAGTAGAAAACTTTCTGGGAGTGGATGAAAGATGTGGTTTGGGTCGTTTGAGCCGAAAACATTTGGCGGGAGGAAGATATTCTTTTATTCCAAGGCCGAAGATTTTGGCGAGAACGAAGGTGGTGGGGATATCTTTGATTCAGTGGTTTGCGTGAGCCTGAGTGTGTGGCAGAGTGAGGGAATTGAGGACAGATATTTAAATGAGTGGGAGTATGGGGTGAGGGTAGAACATGCCAGGGGTGAATTGGGGATTTGGTCGAGGGAGAGAAGATTTCTAGTTCGGTGGCGACCTAGTTCTCACGGAAAGCGTTATCATTCCACCAGCCGCATACCCGAAAACTCTACTTCTGCAACTACTTCTCCTCCTGTCGCCGCAGGAACTTGAACGTGCTTGTCGTTGTAGAAGAAGAGACAAGATGCGACGGAAGAAAAAAATTCGGGGGGAAATATTCTCAGTTTTTTTTCAAAAATATGAAGTTAACGACGTTTTGCGAGTTCATGTGTCATTATATGGTACTAAAGTATGTTGCGTAAATCATTAAGTGTCGTTGATATTGAAGAAATAAAAAAATGCGTGTAATATATATAGTGAAATTTTCATTTTTTATGTTTTATTGTGCGAAATCGATCCATTATGGAGAGATGCCTGCAATAACTATGTCACTACGTTTTGTTTTTTTCCTGCACTGGTTTGGATTTATTTTGAGGGAATGAAACAAGGAGTTATAATCATGTAGGGATTAAAAAAATTGTCGGAATCCATATTGTAGTGGCTTATTTTCCTCCTCAAAAATTTGACGTTATGTACTCAAACTTAATATATGTAATCTGATCTTCTCCCTAATGGTAATTATACTTCATATAAATTTGGAAAATATATACTGAGCTGAAGAAATTAGTTTTTTGATTGTCGTTTTGAATAAGTCGCTAGTACGTTAATCGCGGTCCTTCTCCGGCCTTGGTATTTGTTATTCTGTCTCTTTCCTATTCTGCACTCTATTACTTTCTATAAGTATTCAAACAAAAACGGAATTAGTCGTGAACCCAATTTTTAAAGGAATGATAAAATACTAAAAATGTTTTTTTTTGTATATTATCCAAAATTGTGACCAACCAAGTTGAAATCAAACGCAATATTGTTTAGTTTTAACTTTAACGCGCAATATAGTCTAAAATTTCTTTGTTTTACTTATTCATACTTAAAAGTTTGGAAGGAAAATACTTGTCCGCTAAGTGCACATTGATCCTCTTGCTCTTTATATATTGGCCGGTAAACTCAACTTTGGTCTCTTAACGAATTTCTTTTGAAGACGGCCCTTTAATAAATATCTGTTACCGTAACATGTTTCTGCTTTGGGGAAATATTCTCAGTTTATGGTTACTGGTAGGCGTTACCGGTATTAAGGGCGCCAGACACGAGTAGTTATGGAATTATTATATCTTCAGTGCATTACGTGAAAGAAGGGATGACTTTAAAAGCGTTCCATGGAATTTTAATTTAACAGTGCTTTTCCAAGGTTCTATTGGGGTCTTAAGTGAAAATGAATACTGTATTTCCATCAGACTAATTACCAGAGGCTTGTCTCACATTTCATTTAAGTGGCTGAATATTCCATTTTAGTGAGGTAAAAACAATGCGTTGCTGGATGATATTTTTTTACATTTCTTCTTAATATTGATTTTGATAAATACGGCTGATTACTGTTGTACCTTTATTCATTTAATTAACCCTCTGTTTCTAACACGTTTCTCCATATTACTCTATTTTCCAAATTAGGCCTTACTCCTGAAAGAAGGCATTTCTTCTGTCTTTTATAGCTTTTAAACTTTACAAATCCAGTTGACTTAATGTTCCATTGTGTATTCTGCTTATAAATGTTCATCATAACAGGTATTATTGGCTTTTAAGGGATGACTGTCATTATACATGTCTTTCTTTTTTACGTCATTTCATTTTATCAAAACTTTCTCATTTGTACCATTACTTTGCTTTCATTTCCTGTCTCAGCATGAGCCCTAATCATTCTTTGTGAATTTGAAGCCGTGACAAATAGCTCTTACGTAATAATATTTTCTGTGGATAATATTTTTTTCTGCTTGAGTCAAATAAATGGAATACGATATATAAATAGAGGTGATGCTGGTAGGAAAACTTATCTTAGGAAACGCAGGTAGGTATTAATACCTCACCATAAAGGTCATCAATATTTCCCTCTCATTCCCTCTGTTATGATAGCAGAAATCCTGCCCCTGCTGTTAGCTTGGTTTAATTTCCCATTCTTCAATGTTGAAGCAAATGACGGGGTGTCTTTGTATCAAGGTTATTCTATCGAGATGCCGATTTGTTGCCGTCTATGTGAGCTGCTCTCTCTTTCGATGGATTTTGCTCTATTCCATTTTTTTAATTCCCTAGCCTTTGAGATCAAATAATGCATTTATAATTGGCGCAACGATAAGGCTGAGACACAATGCTGATTAATTACTCGGGATTTGATCGTTTAGGCAAAGTGTTTTGGCGCAATTAATGAATGTAAGTGATGAGGTCGATTTTTTATTTCAATTGGAAGAAATAGCCTGCCCGCGGGCCTACTGAGAAAGTTCTGGGCTCATATCCAAAATTTCATATCCTTAATCAGGTACAGTTATGATGCAAATATTTAGGCATCATATTTTATCTTTATAGTTTAAATCGTCTAAAAATAGGCACTAGGGTCTTTAGATATTATGCATTAATCAAAAAGGATACATTTTTAAAAGTATTCTTAGTCTTATCAAAACAAATAATTTGATCAGCGGACGTTTGGAAACAGTAAAGATTCACTTGGGCTTTCCTCGAACTTATTAAAGAGGGAGAATTTTAAACTCGGTGGTTGTAAGGTCTTGAGATTAAACACTCAAGTTTCAGTGCATCTTTTCATGTTTCGGCTATTATGTCCAAAGATTGGTCACCAGGTTCAAACCTCAGCTATTTTGCTATAATTCCAAGATTTTTGGAAAATATTTTCAAAAGAAACCGCCAAAGATCCGCGATTTAACCTTTTTAAAATCTAACAGCTAGATGTATACAGCTAACAGCTAAATAAACAGATACCATCTAACATCTAAATCTACTACAAATTATTGAGGTTTCATTATTATTTTTAACACTCACCATTCATCGTAATAATAACAAAGAAACCCGTATTAATTGGGCAACTTATAAGAAACTTCAGTGATAAATCATGGTGAAGACCTAGATTAATGATAGTTCTACGATTTTTGACAATAATACAATACCTTTACTTAATTTGTTTACATTTTTAAAATCAATGTGGTTGATAATTATTTTATCTTTTAGATCCATTTTTGAATTCTTGGAGGTTAAGGTCTGTAAGTGTCATTTAGATCATAGAAAAGGATTTCTCCTTGAAGGACTTACTCCCTCAAAAATTTCTTTTGCTCCGAAGTTAAGGGCTACTATTTACAAGCACACAAATATCGGCTATAGTAACCTGGTTTCACGATATTTATAAGTTCAGTGGTTGGGCTTATTCTTCTAAGACAGTGCGCAATTTCGTAGGAGATTTAGAACCATCTCAGATAGCATATCCAATTGTTCAGAATAATTTCGTAGCTCCTTTCCCTTACGAAAATGACCTTTAAAGGATATGAACATGCGTTAGATTTGTAGCATGCTAGAGGGGCAAAATCCGATTTAAGGCCAGCTAGGTGATTAATTCATCGAGAAAGGAATCGGACTGAATAATTAACACGGGTGCGAGCAATTCCTTAACTCTTAAGAGTGAATTATTTCTCATTTGGTCAACTAGGAGAAGGAATGCAAGGAAGGGTATGGGTGAGGGTGGAGCAGAGTAGCGCCTCTAACCTCAAGGCGTATTCCCTCTCTCTCGGTCGCCATGCCATCAATTTCATTCTCGAAGTCCTCTCTCCTCCATCCGCTCCCATTGCCTTATCCATTTTTTACCCCTCTTCAGACTACATCCACTCCACTCACAGCCCCTACCCTACTCTCTTTCCTTCTTTTCTACTCACCCCTATTCCCTCTTGTTTCTTACCAATTTTCTCACCCCTACTTTGGGAATAAAGTATATTTAAAAAAAATTAAGTAAAATCCTACATGCTCTGATTTCTCCCTCTAAAAAAATTATTCTCTCTTATACTCGACTCCAGCCCCTTTTGCTTTTACATACCAATGTCCTTCACTGGTGAGAATATTAAAATGTTTGTACTTTAATACTAAAAAACTTGTCCTTGACTCAATCTTGTTCTGCTTTGCCTGTTCTACTGTTAACTCTACCATACTTGGTTTCCCTAATTAAACCCATCAACCCTTACTCAAGAGTAAAATGATGACTGTGCCTAAAAAAAACAAATAAATATTCACGTTATCTTTTTCCCGTAAACAATTCTCTCTGATAATCTTTTATTAGCGCTTTACGGTTTAATATTCCATTCTTCTTTCCACTGAGTAAATACGTTAATAATAGTAAGTTTTTATTGTAAAAAAGTGTTTTTTAAAGTTTTTACTGTCTTTTCACTATTGTTCGGTTTTGGCTGTGCATAACTCATATGTTGCTTCTTTTCAAACTCCAAACTCTTCCCCCAGGAACAAAGTATAAAAATATTTTCATAGTGACCAAAACGTTTTCCTTTAACTCCCATACCAAAAATAATGTTTTCTCTCTCATAACTACCATCTCAATTACGATTTACCTATCGAAACTCTCTCTCTCTCCTAGAGAAAACTCGTTCAAAAGAATATTACCAAAAAACTTACTTTCTCCTCATTTTCCTCATCTATTCTTTTCTACCTCTACTTTCCTTCTAATATCCCTCGGATGTTCCTACATCTTCCAGCACTCAATATCAAAGGAAAATGTCTAAAATATTTTTAAGTACCATACATATATCCTTCAAATTCATTTCTCTGAAACAAAAAATAAGATATCTTCTCCTTCTCCTCTCCTTAACTCGCGCCTTTATGCTATTCTCTATCCAACCCCTTCCTTCAGAGATGAAAAAAAATCATTTGAGAATTTATTAAAAAGAATGCTAAAAATAAAAATCTCTCCACTCCTCTTACCAAAAAAATGAAAGTAAAAATCGACTCCAATCCTGTCCATTCTGCCCTCCCCTCCCGCACTATCCTTTCAAACCTTCCTCCTTCCCCCCCGTCGTGTTACAGCCAACTCCTTCTCACTCTGGACCCGCCTTCCATTTTTCCCCGCTAAAAGCACTTCCTGTCTCACTTAGGCTTAAAACTTTTACCTTCCAATTTTCTTTTCCGCCCTTTAAGCGTTTGCAACTTTGGTCGGACGTCGGGTTTTTTTCTACGGGGGAGGAGAAGAGCTTGGAAAGAGTAGCGCGAGGATACTAAAGGTGCGGGAAGGGTGTTTGGGTGTGCGGGAGGCAGAAGAACGCGCGACGCCGGGATGTGGAGAAGGAGAGGGAGGTGGAAGCATTCTGGGCGAAGATGGGGCGTGGGAGAGTAAGGGGGTCGAGGTGGGCGAGGAGGAGAGAATGGCCGGAAGTGCGTTTTATGGAAAGAATGGAAGCGAGGAGGGGTATGGGGAGATGCGAGGGAACAGAGTGGGAGGGTCTGATGCTGTTCACGGCATGGGGTGCGAGAACTCTGTTGGGGGTGGAAATTCAGGATTCAATTTTTTTAAGGGGTTGGTTTATCGCGTAAATTGCCCCTGTGTGTAAATGACCTGGACTTAATCTTGGTTCCTATCCTAATCTCTTCAGTGCTGAAAAACAAAACTTACCTGCCAATGTGTGTAGACACCTCGCACTTCATTATCAATTATCCTGCGCGAACGTAATTAACGTGACGTGTTGCACTTGTGGTGAGAACTGTGGTTACATTTTCAAGGACTTGGTATCTCTGAGTGTATCCTATAAAAGAAAAGTATAGAGATTCAACTTAATGGTATACGTTACTTGAATGACTTAATCTCATGAATTTATGTGCATAATATGACAAAAATCGTTGAAATACTAAAAAAAGTTCTTGTGTTTTTTTCTATGCTCGTATTTTCCTCAAGATCACAGTGTAGTGGGTTCAAATAGCAATGTTTGATGATGATGCTCACGGCGCGGGGTGCGAGAGTGTTTGGGGGAAGGTGGGCGGTGAAAATTCGAAATTCAAATTTTAAGGAATTGGCTAACGGCGAAAATTACCCTACACTGAAATAGTCGGGACTCTTTTATGAAATCATGATTCAGTGTTACCTCTATGGTAGTGGAAAAGCATACTATTTCTTGCCCGTCAATATTTGCTGTCCTAACGCACTTACTTGATATAAAGCTCCTAAGAAGGCTTGGTTCATAAACAATGGAAGCGAACGTTTCCAGCGTAACTTCATGGAATTGGTATACTCAGCATTATGAATTTTACTTCGTATATTCGATACTTTTTTAATTTCTATGCCTTTGATTGTCATTGTCATTACCATGAGGTTGATAGTGACGATGATTATTGTGACCATTGTCGAAAGTAAACACTGATGGGCAAGTGCGAAACTCAAATTCGATTATGGACTGCGTTTAAACGCTTGTTGTAAAACAATGAGCTTATATAATGTTTCGAATTTGAGAAATTTCAGTCGTTTAATTTTAAGAAAATTATGGAATTCAACTGTTCGTGATAATTTTTAAATGAGATTTATTTTATTCTTATTCTATTGCGATATTTATTCTAGTGGGATTTATTTTTCCTTTTTTATTATTCACATGAGTTTTATGTCTCCTGTAGCAAAATATGTGATCCACGTAAATATTTTTATAATCAATCTCAAATCTCAAAATTTTCGCACTCAATCATTATGTAAATCAATCCATTTTGACTGAATGACCGAGATCAGATCATTAACACACTTACGCTGGGTAGCTGGAGTATTGATGCGGATTAATGTTCACGGCTTGTGATGAGCTAAGACCGTAGAGGTGAAAATTCAGGGTTTAATTTTCTTGTAAGGTTGGTTAACATCGTATAACGTCCCAGTATTAATAACGTAGTTTTAATAATTATTTCTTATCGCTTTTACGTTTTTAAACTGGGCATGCACTTCGTAAATTTGTTCTTACGCCATTTTTTACAAACATATGACATTCAGTCACAAAGTTATTTGCAAAATAGTCTTTATAAAAGCTTGGTGAAAGCCAGTGTGAGATTTGGGTGGGCATGCGAGAATTAATATTTATGGGAACAGCTTACGGCGCAAGTAGAGCATGGATAAGTTAAACCAGTCCACGACATAGATTACGGACCTATGTATCAAAAGAGAACTCTCGGTTATACTTAACTGAAATAATAGATTATTAAGGTACCTGCGTACTGATAACACACTCCATTATGGAATGACTCTCTTAAAAACTCAACGTGATTGCTAAAAACTGGGCAATTGAGTACTAAGGTCGCCATTTCCTATTTTTTACTGCGTGTTGCTGATCACGTCTTGGGACGAGTTTGAAAATTCAGAATTCCATTTTTTTGAATGCGAGAGTGAATTTCCCTTTTTTGCCATTTTGATGGACTTCTTACCCAATCTTGATTGCCCTTGGTATGTATGGTTCAAGTGTACCAAAGCGATGTTTTTACCCATCTCGTGAACTGCGAAACTAATATATGAAAATATGCTATTTTTTCTGTCAACCTCGCCGTTTTCTTGTACATTTTCTTGGCCTAAGGCCGAACATTTCTTGTTTATACCTATGCGGCGGCAAGCATGGTTACATGTAAATGGAAATGAGGCAGACATCTTTTTTCGGATGTAAATTTACGAGGTGTTTCGGGTTAAGAAATAGCTAACTACAATTATAGGTGCCAATGCGATTTACTTCATATGTTTTGACGCTTATGAGTAGCTTACGATATGCTCTATGATGAGATCTCAAACTCGCATGAAAAATACGCTCTAACTCGGAAGCTGTGCGCGGAAGTTGTGTGAGTGCTCTGTTATAAGTGACTATGTGCTTTGTTATAAATGACTATGTGCTTGCATCAGTTTTGTTATAAATAACTATGTACTTAAATCACTTTTGGGATGGAGGGCGAAGAACTGTGGAATACATTGCTGAAAAGGATATTTTTTTATTCTTGAAAGAAAACGAAAAGGGTTGACGGAAATGGCGAAGAAGTAATTAAAGACTCGTCCGCCGAGGGGAAGTGAATGGGGAACAAAAGACAAAAGGATTTCCTAAAAGCAAGAATGTGTGAGTGGGCAAGCGTTGGGGCGCGGGGGGTGGGGGGCGGGGTGGGTCGATGGAATTCTGTTACGATGGATGGAAGGGTGAAGAGGAAAAAATTTAGAATTGGTAGCGTAGGGATAAGTAACGTAGGGATGGTGCAAAACGTCTCCGTTGTATTACAAAGATTGGGGGAAGGGGAGGTGGGGGGTTATTATTTAGGAATGGGGCAGCAGAGGAACTTTAAAAGACGGTTGGAGTAGCGTTACGGAGTCCTCGGGAACCTCCGGGAATTAGACCGGGAAACCGTATTTTCCTAGAGTTCCCGAATCGAAATCATATTTTCCTTCTTATAGTTTCAGAGTTAATACATGCGTCCGCACCTAACGCCCCGCAACCTTTCAGGGAATGCACTGCCAACAAAGTTCTGCTTAGGAGAGTAGCAATCATCCAGTAATCTTTACCATATTTCCTTATTCTTTCAACTCTCATTTTGTTCTGGCTCATTTCTGCATTTGATGTACATTTATGCATGCACCCTCGATCTTAAGACTGCTGATACTAGACACCACCTTCAGTACATTCAGTCTCGACTTAATTTATTAACTATTTCCTTTCGCTACATGGGATTGAATTGCTTTGGTACCTTTATAGGTGTCGAGTCGGTTAGTTTGGTCCCACCCCGAGGACCTAGGGTAGCAAAAAATCAACTCACAACATTCGCTCTTGTCTCGTAATTCCTATCCATTATTTTGACGTTGCCAAACCGGAAATTGTTATGTATGTAATTATTTTTACCCAAGACCAATGTATGAACCACATGTTAAGCGTAGGCCTTACAAACTCCAGGCATTTTCGAAACTATTGAAATTAGAGACCCTAGATAAATTGTTCCCTGAAAATCTTTTAGAACATTTAACGTTATTTTTATTTCATATATCGTCAGTAATATAGTCAGTCATAACGGCTCATCGCTATCTAGCAATTGATAGCAAAGCCTTATTTAGGGGAGACAATTCAGGGAACGTTGCCGTGGCTCAAACAATCTTACTACTGGGAAGACTTGCTCCCACACATGGCTACTGCAAAGCGAAGCTTGAAGGGTCTTAATTTCGTTAATAGAGATAGAAATTTCATTGCTTGCGCACCTCTTGGCAAGGACGTGATACCAACTGTGGTAAAGATTACGGGGCATGCACTGTCTACAGAGCTTAATTTCTTGTGTGCTAGACTGAAGTAATAATTCGGTGAAACATATGTAAAAATTGAGGTATTCCGATCACTCTCGCAACGAATACCCTCGATGGACCTGCTTAGAAAACAGCTTGCCTTGGACAGCACTTGTTATGATTGCAGTTTACGATAGTCTGCTACGATATAAGGGCTAAAAGTAAATTAAATTACCCTATTTCATTGCTTTTGAGTGCATGAAGTGTTTTATAAATAAATTTACAACATTAAGTGTAAAGCTTACAATTTTGAACAATGCTTGTGTAGAGTTATTAGTCATGTTTGGTTTTAAAGTAAGAGTTTTCATGTATTTCACACCACCTTTTCTCGGGATCGTGAAATCCCGAAAGGCGAGGGTGATGAAAATTTTGAGGAGGTGGAAGGGGTAACCTAAGGATGAGAGATGAGGAAAGTGGGAGTTAGGATGCGGATTCCGACGGAAGTTAGGGTGCGGCGGGGGTAAAGGAGAAGTAGCGGGAGCAGGTGTTCCCAACCTCTCAAGAGCGGATGGTAGCAAATGACTTCCAGGAGTAGCGTTTTCGGGCGGAGCCATTGACGCCCATCGACTGTTATGGCAAACTTTAAGTCGCGTCTGTTACTTGCGGAATTCGGATTTGGTTCGCTTAGCGACCGACGAAAGAGAGGGACACATGAGTAACTTTCGAGTTAATAAGGTTGTCAACTCGGAAGTGGATTGAGTTAGCGAGCACAAACCAGGTGCTTTATGTCTCATGGAAAGACTCGAGAAGTATTCTAAAAGTGTTTTAGTTCGGGGTGATGAATGCATTGACAGGATTTCCATGTAAAATGTAAGAAAAAACTCAAGCAGAGTTGATTTACTGAAGGGAGACAAACGCTTACAAACAGATTTGTAATGTTGATCGTCCGACTGTAGTTTGTAGTATGATTGATCATCCGACCTATAGTCTGCGGTTGTTCTCTTTCTCGCGAATATATTGCTTCCTAACTTTGCTCCTACTCTCCTGATTGTGGGATGATTCTTTAATTATATTTTTTGCGCTATGGCAGTTCGTAATGGTTAATACATGAAGTTGATTTTTATCATTTCTGCATCCATGGGCGGAGTCGGTGCTTTTATTGGTCAGTGTCAAAATTGGTTGTAATTATTTTCTTATGAATTATCGATTTAGCGTGAAATATACGGGTTATGCTAGCGGTTAATTCTGTTTGGTTGTATGATCCGTTCGCAGTTTAATATATGCCAGAATGTGGGACATCCTTGCATTCTTTTATGGTAACAGCCTAATTATCCATATAATTCAGGTTATTGAACTTCAGCTTAAATTATGGTATGAATCGTCCAATTTATCTTCCGCGCTGACATGGTGGAATGTAGTAGACTATTAAAGTGTGCTTTTGTCAAAAATTATCGCAATGTTACATCCTTAATGGTTTTATTGTAATTCAAAAATGTGACATTGAATGATTTGGCTGGGTGAGTTATATTTTGCGTAGTTCATTATGAAGAGTTTTCTGTTAATAAACACTCCGTTTATCCTTTGATTGGTTAATTTCATTGTAAATAATTTTTGCCCAATTTCTAAAAAAAAGAAAATTAATTGCTTACCTGGAGGCGGACTACATTTTAAAATGCGATTTTTTTTGCATTCACGTGACTTACATCTTATCAATGGACCACACTACCGCGATAAAATGGCCAATAACTTATTATGCGCCGTACTGTCATTCGGTGGAAATAAAGTAATGGTGTCAATAAAAAAAAACGAAATCATTTTGAGGTCGAATGATCAATCTTATGAGCATTTACACCCTGCGGAGCGAATGAATATACGCCCCCAATTTCAAATCGCATACATATCCAGCGTTAACATTTCATTCGACGTGATCGGAATTGAACGAAAAAAATCGAGACGCCACTTTCTGATAAGAGAATCGAAAGAAATTGAGTCAGCTTCGGAGCGGAAATTGCGAACACGCTACATAGAGAGAAATCTCCATTAATACTCGCTGCGACTTGGAAGGAACATGAGACAGGACGAAATGAAGGATCGTCACTTAAAGGAATAAAATCGAGCGAGAGCCCTCTCTTTCTGAGATCAGATCATCACGGCATTGGGAGTGTTTTTGGACGTGATGGGAGAGAGTGGAGAAGAATCAAATGCGTGGATATTTTATGGGCGAGCGAGTGAAAGGGACTCGTTTCCATGGGCAGATGGGTTTGCGAGGACTAGGAGCGTGGCCCAAGGCTCTTGCTACGATTTGCGCGGAAGAGCATGTCAATCGGAGGATAATGCTCGGGAAATAATGTAATGAACCAGCCGGAAGAAAGAAAGATACTGATAGGAAAAATTCATTGGAAATTATACGTTTTCTTAGCGCATGGACCATTTGAAAATGTCCAAATCAAATAGTGCTTAACTTCCTGTCTAAAGTTTTGACTATACTAATTTAGAAAATAAGGCTTAATATATCCGTTATCGTGATTTATCATGTTTAGGCATATAAATTGTCTGCGTTCGGAGGTTAATTACATTGGTGATAAATGGAATTGTGAACACTTAAATTATCATACAGAAATTTTATAATGACTGGTTGGTACTGTTATAAATATTTTGTACTACCTTGCCTCGAAACTTACTATTTGTAATGTGTATCAGTACGTGTTTCATTACTTCATCAAAATATTTTAAATCTTTAAGTGAATATTAAAGACAATGACCTCAACTGTGAAGGTCTGTATTGTAAATATATAATGCGAATATTATACGTTAAACGTGAATATCCATCGATATAGTGCAATGCTTCTTAATGCAAATACATCTAATCAACTTGATTGTAAAGTTAGTTGTGCTTTCTTATGTTTATGAAAATATCTGGGGAAGAGATAGTTATTTTTCACTTATCGTATATGTTGCTTTAATTTATCATCATAATTCCGAAGTCCTTAATAAATAATTCTAGATATGATTCTGTATGTCATATATCATTAAAATTGTTTAAATTTACTTTGCGTTATTGAATACGCAAACTTTTGTATCCAAAGCACTTAAATCCTCTAACTAAAATGTAGCTTTGGACCTGAAGTGTTAATCTAAGAAAGCAGCAAAAACGCCTATTTTCGATGGTGTGGCCTGCTCAGTATCAACTTGGCCACGTAGGAACGATGATAAAGTTCCATCGCTAATTGGTTATTTGGGGGGGGGGGCAACGAAAGTGGGATGATTTCTTCCCTGGAAGATTAATGGTAAATATAGGATTTTGTAGGGTATGGAGAAAAGCGAAAAGAAGAAACTTGGCGTGGTTATTGGTCACTTCTTACCTACACGCACCAAGTGTTCGAGGTTTAACGACCAACCTGATGGACGGAGAAATACACTTGACGTGCTCTGTATGTACTAATCATTTCGAAAAACGGATTTAACAAGAAAAAAAGCCACTGCCGGGGTCCAAGCTTGAACCTTTGGAATGTTAGGCGAGTATTCTAGCCTCAACCCGACTTAAACCCGATTGATTTCTGAGTTTGTGCTGGGAAGCATGTGCAAATTCCATGTGTTAATGTGATATTGAGCAAAATAAAGTTACGGAGTTTCGGACTTCTTAAGGAAGAACCAGTTTCATAAAATTCCACATATTTTCGACACAAAATTTTTTCCGTTATTTTAACTGTGATAATAATGTTACAACATCTTAATAGTTTAGAGTAGATAAAATAGAGGGAGATATTATCAAGTTGCCAATTATTACATATAAAAATGTTCATTATATAGTCCTGCAACAAGTACATAGTAGCTCATGTAATTCTGAAAACGTTTTACTAGCTTCGCGCTACTATTACCGATTCTGGAAATCAGAGCGAGTGCTGACCATTGAGCATCCGGAATTTCTAAAACTCCCCTAAAGACTATGAGGAAGCAGATACGCCGCGAAGGAGACGCCAAGCAGAAAGCGGAGTGGTGTGCACGGAAGTAATGAAACGAAACCGAACGGAATAGAAGCCAAATGAAGAGAAGGGTAGCAGGAGGGAGCGAGCGGAGAATTGGCGCCACTCGCACGGAGCGCGGGTGGTGGAGGAGGGGAAATAAAGGGCAGGGAAAGGGAGTCCTCTCTGCTCCCAATTGATTGGACAGAGGGTGCGGAAGTGGACGCCACCGCGCAGCCGGGGTGAACAACATTTCCCTCTCTTTCTCTCCCCCGCGCACTTTTCCCGCTTTATTTCCTCCCCCTCTTCCGCCCCTCTCTCTCACTCCTAAGGCGTGCAGATGAAAGGAGTTTTGGGGTGGGAATGGGGAGGGAGGGCAAGAGGGAGAGGAAAACAAATTGTGAAGACATTCCGGGCAGGAGTTGTCGAGGGATGCAGATGAGAGGAGGGTTTTTTAAAGGGAGCACGGTCGCGGCTAAGGAATTGAGATCGGGTTTAAAGGGGAACCCGCACCGCAGAAGCACTAGTAGAGTGAGGATACGAGATTTCAAGTTTATAATAATTTAATTGCTCAAACGAAGGTAATTGTTTAAAATTGGTATTTCATTCTAGATAATGGGTCATCATCATCAGTTGTCTTTTCCCCCTGCCACACACCCGAAAGGGTAATATGTAGATATATTCATCGCCTAAAACAATGCTTTGAGCTGCTCTTCGCTCCACTGTGCATTCCAACAGCCACTTAACTCCTACATGAGTCTTCACTTAGGCCGGTATGCATAGACGGGATAAATAATCAATGATTGGTGAATCTACGATTTTTCATCTATCATTGATTATTTGATTTATGTAATCATGGACAGTGAACAATCTCCAATTCATGAATCACTGATACATGAATCTCTAATTATTTAGGATAATTAAAAATTAATTATTTAAAATCTGTAATTGGTGAATTACAGATTGGATGTATATTTATATTTGAGTGGTATGAGAATTTGAAGAGGTAAAACAATTTGTGGTTATCGTTAAATTTTTATTCAAGTTGAGTATATAATTTTATTAATTGCAAATCGAAAAAAATTAAAAAATGAATTAGCCAAGTTTTTTTGATAAAAATGGATTAGCCGTGCCTACATTAGAATTATGTCTTATATAACGTTAATGAAGGCGTTACTAGGGAAAATCAACAAACAATAGTCTCGTATTTTTGCAAGTGTTGATGATGCAGCGTGTGCTGTTTAACGTCAGGAATTGTCCGACCGTCAATGTTGTCTCCTCTTTTTTTCTATTCTCACAAAGAGACGCCTATTCTTCGCCTGAACGTCGTAAGATGCGGGCGGTCTTATGGTGTCAACTATTTGGACGGCCAAAAGATTAGTTATATGTTTCACAGTTCTGGACACCGTTGGCCGTGAAACAGAGCTAGCAATCCCTACATATGCACGTAAAACACCAAAGAAGACGAAGAGTAGCAGTATTTATAACTGATCAATACCGATAAAGAAAATTTGAAATAAGTAATTAGTAGCAATTGATGATAGATTACGAGTAAAACATTCATGGCAATTTCAGCCGATGTTAAATTCAGCTTGGAGATTTTGTAAAATGCTGCGTGGTTAAAAACCGCTGTGAAATATTTTTTTTTTAATTTGTAATATGATTTCAACAATTTAATATTGATGCCTAAGCGTAAAATCTCAAAGCGACGAGCCACAGTTGCACAGGAGGAACTGTCAGTCCTAGAGGAAATGGTCGACGTATGAACATCAGTTCTAGGAAGCATATACTCGATCCCCACGGGTTTTGAGAATCGGAATCCTCTATTAAACTCTTCGTCTGTCAACCCGACTATAAGATCTATTGTTACAGCAAGTTAGATTACGGGTTTTAAACAGAGATTGACGTATGTTACAAGCGGTCCATCACCAGACCCCAATGAGGCCATTTGCCATTAAAGAATCAAACTGAAGTACGAATTTTGTGGAAAGTGTCACGAGAAAAAAAGCGATGCAAAGTCCTATGATAGGATATGTAACTCGAAGAAAATATTTCTTTCTGGTCGTGAATATGAAGAAGGAAAAAAACACTTGTTGCCCTCAGGCTCGAACCACCTACCCATCCCTTAAGATAAAACGATTAAATGGCGGTAACCACTACACCAGCCGATCTAGTAGCAAAGTGATGCGGTAATTGTAGCCATAAGCAAAGTGGCTTTTAGGGCGATTGAGACGAGCTATGTGAGGCTCCGGGCCACCCTAGCGAGAGTATATTTTCCCAGTATTTTTAAACTAAGGGCGGATATTGTGGATTATAAATTGCTTAGTTACAATAAAACTAGGACACGTTTGACGAAGTTCAAGGCGAATTAGCGTCACCTTTGACCTCGTGCACGACATAGAAAATACGGCATTCAAATCGGAGAGTCTCCTCTTGTGAGTAATAATTCAGTGGATTTTATGGATCCCTAATGTGTGTTTTTCGCAGCCTTTAGTGATACGCTGGTACATCGTCATCGGCAATCACGTAGGACGATATATCCGAACGAAATTCCATTGCACGAAAATCCTAATCACTTCAATGTGATAGACGGCATATTGAGTATTCTATCTCTTTAGCATCGTATAAAATTGTACAGTTTGAACATAAAGACACGAATATGTCGTAAACAACCACAGAACTACCGACGTACAACAACGAAAAACTCTAATTAATTGCGGTCAGGAGCTTAATTCACGAATCGATGATTATTTCGCCAAACAATTACAGTTTGCTTGACTATGAATACTAGAACACTGAACAGTGATTATTTGACAACTATGAATAGGAAACGATAACTCATTAGAGATATAATCTTAGATTTGAACGAATCTGTAATTATTGAGGACTATGAATACCGGCCTTAGTCGTCCTTTATAATCGGAGTGATGTTATCAATTCTTGTTCTTTGTCTGTATTTTCACTCATTAATTTTTCCTTTAAATTTGATTTCATTAGGCTCTTGTGACACAAAATGTACCCATTAACTTTGTCTCTCGTTCTTCCAGATAAGAATACTTCAGGTATGTGATTAAATACGCCTACTTAAGAATAGTGTTGGAATGAAGCGGCTGACTGAGAGTGGAGAGCTGCTCCATACCAATATTTTGTTTGATCACTGCACATGTTGAATTGGTGTATTAAACTCAAAAATCACAATACATTAAAGATTCTCCTCAGGCAAATTGACCAGAAGCCATTTTGTCTCCTAGCGAAATAAAAGCCCAAACCGCCTAGTTAAATAAGAAGGAGATAATTTTATATTCTTCTCTCTCTTTGTAAACCGTGAGCCTGAAAACTAACTTACTAGGCTGAAAGGCTGCAAGTCAGCTCAAGAGGAGAGTCAACGGCTCACTAGGATAAACTCTAGGATCGCTTTGTATGATGCTATGAAGTATTTACCCCTCGAAAAAGAAGTGACAATAATAAAACTAAGAGTGAGATAAACTTATATTATTCTCACTAGTTGGAAACTGTGAGCCTGAAAACTAACTTACTAGGCTGAAGAGCTGCGAATCAAATCCCGAGGAGAGTCAATAGCGTAATAGAAAGAACTTTATTAAAGGATCACCTGGCCTGATGCTATGAAGGATTTACCCCGAGAGAAAAAAGTGATAATACTAGACAATGATGGAAACTCATCATTTGAACCTGCATTATTCCTTGTACGCCCAATTTGAAATAACTATTGGTACAATTCGTAATTTAGTTGTTCATGCAAAATCGAGAAGTTATCCTTTGGCTTGCGCAATTGAAAAGTAATACAGCCTAAGAAGATGTTGTTATGTTCTTATATAATTTATGATGAAAAATTTCCTACAAATCAATACCTAGTTGTTATTAACTCTGTCTCTGCACACAATTTTGGCAAGGTATATCATATGATTGCTTGGGGAAGTTTTCCTTTCACTTCTAGTAATTTCTCAGCTAATTAGGACCCAGGGGATTCTCGAAATCAATTTTAGGATATGGTTTGTTGAAATTAATTTTCCCCTATTTTTTAACATACGTTTTTGCACATTATATTTTTCCACTAAAATTTCATCAACTGGTATTTTTTTAAATTTTAGTTAATGTCATTTCAATTCATTTAGTGACGCATAAGTAGAAATTTCTCACGTATTTTTCCTGAGTTGAATGCCATCTCATTAATTGCTACCGTTTCAGTTTGTCGTCAATTCTCGCCAGAGGCAAAATCCCTGCCAAAAATAACTTTCCGGTTCAATTCAATCTTAATTTTTTCTCTCATCGAGTCCAATATTGCCGTATAATTCGTAAAAGACAGACTTTGTCGTGAAAATAGACAGCTCAATGAGTCGATTACATTTGAAGGTGCCTAGGCTTTAGCCATCAGTTGGTAGCATTCATAAAATAGTGCATTCTTTGGTGAAAGCTTGAGAAAATGTCGTAAGTGTTATCCAAAATGGATATAAACAATTATGCCACGAAAGTGGTAACCTTGTCTAAGATAAGTAATTGAGGTACTGACGTAAATTTCCAACTTTTCGATTATATTTATGGATGAAATTCAATGGTCCGGAGAATAGTCGCCAAACGTTTACCAAAAATCATTGCTAAGATATGAATATAAAACAGATATTTCTGCATTATTACCAACGTTATTTGCTGTAAACATATTTGTTTTTGATGTTCATTATGGGTGCTAATTGTTAAGTTTTGGTAAACCATTTGTAATAACCTACCTATAGGGCCCCTGAAGATGATTTTTAGTAAAATTGAAGTATTGGTAGCTTGTTATTGGAGTGTAAATGTTTTGAAGCGAATCCTCGACAGTTGTTATGATAAAATTTATCAGCATAATTATCAACAAAAGAAGATTATTGTACGGTAGCAGGGATAATTAATGGTTTTCAGCTATAGTATAATAGTCGCATCTCAATTCGAGGGAACTAAACTAAAGACAACTTTATTTAACGACTTATGGATTCACCTATTAGAAAGCATGTTGATGTCACCAAAGCGCTGAGGAAGGGCAACTAGCGTTTATTTATGGGTGCTTATATGTGTTTGTGGAGTATATTGGAGATCCGTACTTAACTTTACATCAGTGTATGGAAATTCTAGAGGAAAAAAGTTCTCATAGGTACGATAGGTGATTGAGAGAAGCTGGTACTATTTGGAAAAGCTCCCCTTATGACATCTAAACACTACCCTGCGTACCGCCACGGAGGCGAGTGGCATATCGTGTTAGGACACCAATCGTAAATAGGAAGAGCTTAGTGAAAGGATGGGGTTGGGAACAAATGTTAGCTGTATTTTATCTATGCGCCTTTTGTTGTTGCATCACTAACATTTTTCTAATGATAGATACTGGTGCTAGGAAATAAGGAACTGTGGTATCATCAAATTGATAGGCGTAATCGTCAATGGACGGGGAATAAGGAAAGGTAGAAGGATGTTGAATGGTTTAAAGCGATTGTAAAATAGGCGTATCTCAATCCGAGGGAACTAAACTAACAAAATCTTTATTTTGCGACTGATGTATTGGCCAATTATGAGCGCTTGGTGAAGTCACCCAAGTCTCATGATCTAAATTTTTCAAATAATCTAAGCCAAGTATATAGCCTCCAAATCTCTAACGGCTTCCAAACTAGAGAAGTTAGTATTTTATTTGCGTATTGTCAAAACGTGTGAATGGTTTCCTAATGCTCGCAGCAAATTCGGTAATTTGGTCTAACCAGAGCAAAGTAACGTCTCTTTACCCTTTTCATCGGAGAACCTACTATTTCCTTGCACGTATATTGAGGAATCAGAGGACGGGCGAAATACTTTCTCCACCTCCTGAATTAGAATCCGTGTCCTCCATGGTGGCGGTCAGTCCTCTATGGCGAACGCGCTGATTTGATCCCCTTCGAGACGAAGTCAGAGCTGGATAATCACACGTCGTGAGCTGGTAAGAAAGGAAGCATTTCACTGCGGCGAACCGGACTACGATCGCTCGTCTTCCTTTTCTCCTTAACGTCCCTCTTCACTGCTCCATGTCCCCCAAATCCCTAGAACAGCGTCCCCCCTTATCCTTAAAACCGACCCCTTCCCACAAACATCAACTCCCCCGTAAGCCACAGTCACGCAGAAAGCCAGACTGGACGGAGTGAAGGAACCTTTCCCCGCGTGTGTCTCCTAGGTGATTGCGCGTCGTTAAACGAGGGACTTGCCATCCGAGAATTGGCCGTTAACGGAGAGGGAGAGTACACTCTTATATGGTAACGACCTTGGGGGAGGGATGGACCGCTCGAGGAAATCTTATAGTGGGATTCCGTGGCTGGATACGTTTCCCCCCCACGCAAGGGCTCCGAGAGATACGAAACGAAGCGATGTTATGGTGTGAAATTTCGATAGGCTACCAGTCTAAATCACCTGCTTTTTCCACATAATGGGTTGTAATCAAGCTAAATGGAGCTTTCAATTGAGTATTTTATAATCAGATAGAAACACAGCGCCATTCAGCGAGCCGGTGGATACTCCTACAGTCTCATTTGTCTCCTCACAAATACAATAAATTACTTCTCGCCTCCTAAATCTTTTGAAATACTGGGTCTCCCCTTTCCCAAAATAACTTATTTTAATGACGCACTGTACATTGTGACCAATTTGTGTACTTCACTGCACAATAGTGGTGCCCCTCACTCGAGCGACAATGAATCGAAAAAGATCCGCTGATAAAACGTTACGTACCCCGCCGGTGTGTAATATCCTATAGTTACCCCATAGAGACAGCCGATTTTATTCGCCATTGCCTAAAACTTAACTCATATTTTTACGGACACATAATTAAAACCTAACGCCTGACATATCCGCAGGAAATTAAAAAATGAATTGCAAATGAGGTGTTCTTTATCGAATTCTTTTTATGCCTTGCGCTTATGAACTCTGTTTACGATCTGATTTTAATTGGACTGTCTTGTGTGCAGGGCCATAATTATATGGACGGCAAGTTGTGTTACAAGATGGGCGGAAGTGTAATTAAAATAGAAAGCGCCAGATTTGTTTTATATCTTCACTCCGCTAATATATTTATTTTTGCGTTAGTTTTTACATCCCTAACATAGGTCCTACGAATTCTATCCTGGTCTCTCCTAGGTAATTAATTTTCTTCAGTGAATATATTTTCTCACAAGGGGCTGTTATGTCTTAAATTGTGTGCGATAAGGTGGTCTCTCCTTCATCGCTGAGTTTCTACGCAGGTATATATTTTCTGTTAAACCTTTTGTAAAACTTCTTTCCTGGTGAACTCCGTTCTAATGGAAACAACAATCGCATTTTTTTCACACGTTTTTAGTAACAATTACGAAGCATTTCGACCTTATAATGATTCCAGTCTTTTTTGGTTGCAATTGCCATCATTTAAGTTTCACTTACAAATAAGAGTGTACTTAACACTGAAATTCAATGAAGGTAAAATAGGATTCTGATCGTACACTGATATAAATAAGGTACTACACATTTTTTCGCATTTTATTCAGTAGATTGTAGTAACAAAGATGTAACTGACATTATTGAACACAAACATAATGTATAAATATGAAAGCGTCCTTTTTTAATTAATGTTGTCTCCCTCGTTGCATTGACTTACAGGATTTCCAATCCTATATTCAGCGCGTACAAATAATGATTTTTAGTTCATGGGTATCTCAGAAAATGATTTAACATGCAGTTCAAATGTGGGCGCACCAAACAAATTCACTTTGGTTGCCCTTGGTATCACATTGTAAGATCCTGGATACTCCTTATACCCGTTCATTTTTCAACTTTTTCCTATAGAAGGATGTTGGTAAATTCTGTTCGCTCGAACGTTTGTATAATTAGTCTCGCTATCAAAAGATTAACTCACTTGAACAATACGGTCTCTACTTCATTACTGGGTTTTCATGGATATCTTTGTTCTGTTCAACCTTTCCTTTCCTTTCCTTTTTGGTTTTTCGATCCGTTCACTTAATTTTCATCTTTCCTAGATATTTTTTTTGCCTCTGGTCTCTATCTTCTTCTTATCATATTAATTGATGACATTGATCATTAGCAATTAGATGAGCACTGAAACCTACGAGGATTCAGATGATGGAATATAGCATATCGATTTGTCTCCACAGCAAGTTTTACGATTGTAGAGAATGCTACCAAGGTTGGCGTCGATGGGACATTCGGATTGCTTGGTTTTCAACTCTAAATAGATTACCACGCTAAGAAGCTCTTAGTATGAATGAGGTATTGACGTTATTAACCTTATTATTAACTTAGAGAGAAGTGGAAGTGAGTTTTGAGTTATACATCGGCTACCATCGGCAACAGATTCGATGGCGCTGGGATGCTTCAGACCCCTACAGTAGGTAGGATCTTTGCGCAGAAAACGTGATCAGGCCGGGATTATCTTTTGTGAATTGCGTCCAAAATGAGGGGTTAAGAGCCACTTGAGGGCCATTGTCGAAGGCGTGGCCCTTCTCTGGTGTTGGCCGTCAAGACGACGCGTTTCCAAGAGTGATGGGTCGTCATCGGACGATAATTTAGCTGGCGTTAAGGTGTGATGGGATCTGGGGAAAGATAATGAAGCTTCTAGTGTATTTAGAGGTCATAGTTGTGTTCTATATGGGGGAAGGTCTATCTCCTGGGCATATTAACAGGGTACGATAATGACCTCCGACGCTCATCGTGCTCAGGGCAGATTAACCAAAGATGGGTTTCAATCAGGTAAGATGGAATATGGTATGCGGTTTTTCGCTCACAAAAAGCGGATGTGAGATTATATTTGACAGAAATTGTGGGGAATTCATCGTTCTTGCTTCTGTATTACGTAGAGTAACACAGTGGCCAGCTCAAAAACCCCTTTCTCATGCTAAATATTGTGCTACAGAAGTTTCTATATATAGCATTAATACGGTTTTTCTTAAACTTTTCTATCCATGTCCCCCATTCACCACCGACTGGAGCTGTCGTTCTAGTTCATATTTTGCGTAGGTTAAGGATATTACTAACTCGAAAGCGCTATTTACGAGCTAAATATCATGTTACAAATTTCCGGTTTATGTAACATATAAGGCAGTGGTTGTTAACCTTTCATGGTCAATGCCCCCCGTAACCACAGTTTAGAATATCATTCCCCCTTCCGATAATTAGTTTTCATTTAATTCATTTATTGGTTGTTTAACCCTATGATTAAAGATTTCCATCCTTTCCTATCTATGGATACATTTCTTACTTCGTGGTAGGTCTTCCTATGCTCTTCATACTTTTTGGCCTATGAATTTGTCCCTTGGCCATCCTCTTTTTGTGACTTTTCCCCGTTTTTCCCTTAATATTCCTTGCAAACCCATTGTGCCTCGGATATGAAAAAATAAATATGGTATTTATTATCCTTACATTGTTCCACGTGCTCCTTTCCTCTTCTGCTATTTTTTCTAATTTTTAATTTATAAAAGTTATCCGTCCATTTTATCTTCTGTAGCAATCAGCATAAGTTTTCGGAAGCTCCAAATTTTTATCTGATCTATCTTCCAATATTTATTATTAATGCATAATATACCTCATTCCGCAAAGAACAATCGTACGCATGTTCTAGAATAGTAATTAATATTAAAAATGTGGAATTACATCAAATTAACTGAACAATATGTATAAATATATGATGAAATTACACTTTTAAATAATTTCCATAATCTGCAGAACATCGCATTTTGCTGAAAAATGGTCCGCATTCATCTCCCTCAGCTCCTATATTCATCAAAGGGAGAACTTCCCTTTCTACAATCATACATCCTTTGGTCTAAGGGGAATATAATTTATGATTTCGCCTCTCTGAAGTTAAACATGGACCTTAGTTATATCTTGATAAGTGTTAAATTTATTAAAAGAACATTTATAACAAAATAAGTTGCCTTTTTGATTCTCACTTACCATATCACTGAAGCTTAATGTCGAAATGTAAGTAATGTCATGCAATTCATTGCATCCAGATGAAATTACATGTCAATGATTAATTTTTCGATGATTTTTGAAATCAATGAAGCAATCCCGTAGTCAATATCCTCAATGATTATTGCGATTTAAAAATACAGTTTTCAAATAATTAAGTAGTCTAAAAGAAATAATAAAGATGATTGGCACATACTATTTTCTCTCGCCCCTACTTAATTATTCCATTATTATTATTATTATTATTATTATTATTATTATTAAATTATTAATTTAAAATTCTCCAAATTACTATGATCAACCGCAATAGAGAACTAAGTTCCCAATGCATTATCTGATAAAATCATACACTGGCGGCGTTTACAATTAGGGGTTATTATATATCCCTTTACGGCGACTGAAGCGAAATGAGGGGAAAGCTTTACTTTGACTTTTGTGTCGGAGTAGGCGCGCAATCACCTCCGAGGGAGGTGGGAAAGAACAGGACCAATATATTCAGGGTAAATGTTATTACGCCTCCGGCAAATTAAATGTAGATTGCTCCCGCCATCGTGTTTACATTATTAAACACACGGGGAGCCATGACTGATCGAAGAGGCGTAGCCTTGAAAAAAATTAACATTGATGATAGAGAGAGGCGTAGTATCTAGGAGGAGCAGATTGGAGAGAAGATATTGGGTCGGCTATGCTTTTCACTTTGTACGGCCGGACGTCGGACGGCGCGGCGCAGACACATTCATTTTTGAGTTAGCGGGCTCCAGTGGCTATCTCACTCACGGTCGAGCGAACAGATAGAATGGTGCCCGCGACGGGATGAACGCAGTCGGGGGCCTTAAAAACTCCCACCATCTTGATTAACGAGGGAACGGAAAACAGTTCATTTATTAAAAAAAATGAATGAGACAGTGATATTTGAGGAAAGGAGAGAGTCAGGTTTTTTCCTGCTCTTTTCCTTGAATGGGGTTGATTTAGCCTTCACGCGAGCCTGTTAAATGTGTCAGTCCACGAGGAAGGAAAAGGGGTGTAATATTTGATCTTTGGCTCAAAAAATGTGTTTAGCGTTGAAGTGAGCGCGGATTTTTTGTCTCCGCATGTCACATTCGAAGGGGAATGACAGAAAAACTGGAACATTTGCAATTAATGAGGTGACTCAAAGAAAATAATCATTGGCGTCGATGGATGAGAAACTTGGCATGGGAAGTAATAATATCATGTTATTGTTATGTATGTTGATCATACGTAATTTATTGTCAAAACTAGTTTCAAAAAATATTTTTCAATTTTAAGGGGCAGTAAATTCAAAACTCGATCAGAAGATTTTAAGACTAGAACTCTCCGAAAAGGAAAATTCCATATTGGTAATGTTTTTATTTTTTGGGCATCGCAGTCACTTTCTCCTCACCGATTTCAGGTTTTGACTGCAAGTTTGTCTGAAGGTTCAATCACAGACAATTATAGTTAACATAAGTGGTTACGTGATGGTTGAGACTGGTTTAGAATGAAAAAAGGTCTACCTCTTCTAATGTTACACATGCTTAGACCCTAGCGTCCACTCGCGATCCAATTCTTCAGATGCCTTCGTCCTACCTCTCTTATTCCAATCACTTCCCTCTTTTTAGCTACTCCCAAATTTCATACTAAACTTTGTTTCATAAATAAACCTAGACGGTTGATATGTTTTTTACTTCAGTAGTAATCATGTGTATAGAATAAAATCGTCCATGAGTGAAGAATACAATCTAATTCGTCGATTTTTCTCGTAATCTGCGCTTCATTTTCTTATATTTTATTTTTCACCCGTAGAAATCTGTTTATACACTGTTTTGTCTTTTGAAAATTTATAGATTTATTTGTACGACCGTGATATTTCAAACGCTAGCTTTTTAAATAATGCGAGAAATTATTTGATTTTTATTTTGATAAAAATAACCCTCACCTTCATCACCTCCTTAACAAAAATTTTGATGGTCAGCTTTTCGGTTTTTTACAAATATCCGGAAAGCGTTAAAAATTGGCTAACAACTATATACTAACAGGTCAGAAGAAAGAATTGCATTGAAAAATATCATAATATTTCCTAATAAGACATTTCAAATTCTTTTTAGGAGGCCAATTTAGCTCAGAGTAATTCATTGTCAAATTTGAAAATTCATTTCACAGCGCATAGATAAGATTTTAAACTTACTGCACAGTTTTGGCTTCATGAGTTGATGGCCAGGGATCTTTTCCTTATGGTGTTGACCGTTTTTAATTTGTCACTCGATCTCTTCTTGGATGCAATGAATAGATTATTCCAGGTCATAGTCTTCGTAGTCTATCAAAGGTATCAAATCAAAAATAAAGTGGGCGGAAAGGTGAATGCCTTGGTGTGGTTCTATTTAGAGGAAGGTAACGTCGGCCCCAGCCATCTCTACATTCGTCGTTTTATATCTCTTTTTCTGCTTACCTTATACCCTTTGTTCCGTCTTGACAAACTTGGCGTGACTTAGTGGAATTTTTCAAATTAACTATATTAACTTTATGACAACTACACTTTGTTTTTTTCCGCGCACAGTGTGTTGATTCGACGATAAACAATGGATTTCGAGTGTTACAACGTCATTGTACGGTGAACCTCCTGTCTTATCTCGGTTTGAGGAACCAACTCGTACGGGACAAACTAGCATTACATAGTGACGTCTGGTCCAGGTGTCTTATTAAAATTCAGCCTCATGCCGTGCGGCAATCAGACCACGTCCAGCAGCCTACAGAACTCTCCCTTTCTAACGAAGTTCCTTCATTCTACGAGTCGGCGAGCTCTTTTGACTCGAGCTTCTGTGTGCATGTATACAGACACGACTTGATGCTATAAACCATGCGGATGTCCTCAGATACCTAGTTGTTGCCATAACTTATAACCGTGTTTTTGGTAGAGCTGGTTTACGTTCGACAAACTGTATCAAAGGGAAAAATGAGTATTTATTGGGAAAGTTGATCATTCTAGGTCAAAGAGGTGAAAAAGATATACTAGTACATCACTCATTCCATTCAGACCTACTTTGTAAGAATTTGTATTTAGTTGAGACTTTTAATGATAAAAAGAGTTTGACTTTTAACAAAAAGGAAATAATATTGAAATTGAAAAACTTTTCATGCAGCACTGGGATAGAGATAAAAAATACATTCGAGTTGATAGAGCTTAAGGCTTATCTTACTAATCGTCACTTTGATTACATAAAAGTTAAATTTGTTCTCCTACATTGTTTTTTTAATTTTAATAAAAAATATCAACATTGAATTACTTATTCTCCAGTTACAGAATGCAAGATAACTTAGTCGTTCGTTATTTTATAAATTCAGTTGGAAAACGAAACCAAAGTTAAATATCTTCTTTAAAACTATTGTGTACTTATTTCTCCTTCGCTGATTGCATGGAACAGTTTTCTTATATTTAATGTTTAATATGGATAAACCAGCCTTTATATTTATTTTTAAGTATATAATATGATAACCAATACTTTTGGTCTAAATTTATAGGAAAGTTATCGTGACTGAAGTAAAAACTCTATGAATTTTTCCTCCCAAATGTACCTGCCAATTTTCGACTAGCTTCAACATATCAACGTCATCTGCAGGCACCGTATGTAAATGATATAAGTGATAATGTATGAAAGATGTTAATACTAGTCGTTCCGTAATAATTTTATGCCGAAATTCGCATTTTTTACATCATTTGTAACCTTATGTTTAATATTTACTCGGAATTGATCGACAAATGCACTATTCCAAATGTTTGTTTGGCTAACAATACCCGTTTTGTATCGGGCCTTGATCTTCCACCGTAGGATTTTTAGTAAAGTTCAAATGCAAAAATCAACTCAGTGAAAAGGGTTGCCTACCTCTAGTAGGATCACGGAGCAATTACATCCATACCATTCTAATAAACGGAATGGAATCCAATCAAGTCAAATGCTAGGCAAGCTTTACTTTAACCCTCGCTTATTAGAGTGATACTCTTTATTTCTCTCTATTACTCTAGTCTTCCACCAGATATTGTTCTCCTCTCCCATCCTCTCCCTTATTTTGAGATGCTCTCCAGCGCTCGCAATTTCTACTCTCTCCCTCCCCTCATCTCTCGGCTCTCTCGCTCCATTTCTTATCCACTCTGGCATCCTCATCCCTCATTGCACGCGGTGCTAGTACAGTAAACAGTTTTACGACCAGCGATGTTCCGTAAACAGAATCCACCCTTCACGTGCCCCGCCCTTCCCATTTCCCCTCCCAAGGTTGAGTGTGGGGGGTGAGAAAAAAATCCTGACCACCTCTCCTCTTTTCATCTCCGCTCCTCCATCCTCCCTTCTTACTACTCTACCACCCCTTCCCCTCCCTCATGCGTCACATTCACTTCACCCTCTGCTTCCACCACGCGCCTCAATTTACTCTTAAAACTCGTTCTCTGCACTAGCGCGAAAACCTACTTGCTTCAGGGGTTGATCGGGAATCGAATCGACGCAGAGTGCGAAAGACCGTGCGTCGGAAGGTTCGATGATGAAGGAAAATTTAGTTCCCCGTTGATGGGTTTCTTGCTGAAGCCTTGTGCGAGAAGGCAAGTCGAAGAAGACTCTAACGACTGCGTGAGTGAAGGTGAATGAGAACTTACCGGTGTGAGCAATTCACAGCGATGGAAACAATTCATATACTGAGAAATTTAAACCTAGCCCTTTAGGAATTTGCTTTACCTAATACTGCAAAGCCTATGCTTAGACGGAGAATATGCATACGTGTGTAGAGGAATCTGGAGATAATTATTCAGTGTATTGCCACAAAAACTGTGAATCGAAATCCAAAGGAAATTTACTCGGTCCCGAATGAAGTGTGCAAGTTAAGTGGAATTACAGTGCGGGTTGTCTACGTGACAGATGAGGTGAGCTACTAATGCGCAATGGTGGCGGGCAATATTATATAGCTCCTTAATAATTTTAGATGGTGTAGTATTTCTTTCTTTCCCGGCCGATGTTATAGCGCATTCTTTTTGGACCTTCCATTAGGTCCAGTTTTAAGTAACCTTGGAAGGCTATGACTATAGATGGCTGATTAAGGCTAAATCACTAAATATAAAAATGCTGTTTTTCGCCTTATAAGCGATTCACCCAACTAGTTCACTGTTTTAAATGATGATTTACTCAAGGTTCTATGAAACAAAGGAAGCGTTGTGTGTGACGATTAATCAATGAATATACTTTTATAGGTATAACTTTTCCCAGTCAGTGGAACATATTTTATATTGCTTCAATGCTTTATGCTAATAATCACTGATAATAACCAACAAATAATTTATCAAAATACTCGTTTTATCTCTTTTTGATGCCATTTTATTTCTGGAAAAAAGTTACTCGTAAAATCACATGTGTAATAAGGCGTTATATCGACGACACAAAATTTTTTTATCACATTTTATCCACCTTTGCGTTGAATTTTTTGCATTGTCAATTTTTATTTGAAACGAACGTAATATAAAATGGTCAAGTTAACTTGGGCCAATGAAAAAAGGTAATTTTTACTTAGGTAGTTCGAGTCGCACAACTTGCCTTTATAAACTTGGAAAGTCGCCAAATTGCATGTAGTTTTAATGTACCCATAACAGTTTACTGGAACAACACCGATTAACTGAAACTGATTTTCCGTTGGTTTCAAATAATCTGTCAATATAGGGAAATTCATCGAACCGTACCGATGTGATGGAATTTTTCGGGTTGCAGCATTTTTGTCCTGATGATAACGAGTGGAATATCGGTGAAACGGTTGTCCAGAAAAATGCTGCTACGCAGGGTAATCCGTATAATTTTCATCTACACAAGTAAACTACAGAAGCATTTGTAACAATATTAGAAAACATACATTTTTCATTGGACATTGCAAGTCAATACCTATGTATTACATAGTGAGAGGAATAAATGTAAAAGGGAGCACTTTCTACCTAATCCAGCCAAGATTAAATGAATCCAATCTATATGGCATAGTCGACGCTTATTTTATTTCTTGATGAAACCACCTCAAGTGCAACGAATCGCTTAGGGCATTCGACATATGAGATGGTTTATCATCGGAGCTTGAGCCTATAACGCAATCGGCGTTTACATCTGCATGGGCTCGAACTCTCCAGTTCAATGAGCTCGCTCAAATCCAGATGCTTTTACTGTCTTGGTAATGCGTCCCACCTGAAATTCGATCGGTGGAATATTCGATCTCGAGCTCTTCGTGCTGCTAGTTCACAGCAAACGCCAGATTGCGCGAATAGCGTGTGTGAATTGTTGCTCAGCATGCACCTGCCTATCGTATTGTCTTCGGATGTCAATGGATTACGTGCCAGACAAGGGGCATCAATTGGAAAGAGTTAGATTTGCATATTTGTTCGCTGCACCGAATCCACCTCCAAGGTGATATTAGAGAGGTTGGAGTGTGCAGTTTGATTGTTCAAATGCTCATTCGTAGTGAATTAGTGCCTATCCACAGAAAGTTTCTGCTTTCCCGTAAATTTTAATACACCTTAGCACATTTACGTTCAAAAATGTTTTCGTGCAAATGTGCTGTGCAAATGGATGTTGTCGAAGCGCTTGAAAGGTTTGCAAATAAAAGGATGCGACATTCCGTTGCATTCTTGACGCCAATTCCGTCTTCACTGTGGGCACAGTTAAAACCTTGACTATGCCATATCTATCCGCTAGTTGGTTTTTTTAATGTCGATTCTACGTCATAATCCACTGATTATATTTTATCCACTTATATTTTGACCAGTGCCTGGTTGGGTCCTAGTACTAAGCAAGAAACCCGTCCATGGCCCCACTGTTCTTGCGTCATTAACACCCGTGTACAATCGTGGCTATGCCTCTTCCATTCCAGTTGACCTCTTGGGTCAAAACACTATCTGGCTCATGCCCTTAGGACGGCATGGTAGTAGTTTTGAAGTAAATGACATTTGGCTTGGACAATAATTTTTGTATTGAAGTGTGTATCAAGAAGTCATATTCGCCATTTCGATGAAAGATAACGTCATAATCATGTAACTATTGATCGCACATCGGAAGATGAAAATGTGAATTTACTTATCTTGAACTTCAGGAGTGAGGAAATGGTCCCCTAATTAAAGCTTGATGTAATCGGGGTCAGAGTATAAACTTTGCACATGACCATGGGTTATGGTTCAGATGATGCCCATATCCCAGGAAATTTGGTAAGTCTTCCACTAGTGGCTTACATTTGCTTTTTCCGTTCTGCTTTTTCTTCCCTGAGGCATGACATGAAATCATCGATATCCATCGCCTGGCCTGTTGTCATTGGAGCTACTTGGCGATACAAGACAACAATGCTCATTGAAATGCTTCATTTGGTAATTGTATGAAAATTAAAACCTGTTTAGTTATTGTAGATTTGCAATTTCACAATGCTTTTTCGATTGCATAGTTATTAGTAAAAACGGTTGATTACTAACACTGCATATTAAAACACAGGATTTGAACACTAAAGCATTAGCCATAAGCTACAGTTTCCAGTTGACTGCTGTACTGGAAACTGTAGCTTATGGCTAATACTTAACTGCCGGTGGCGGCGGGGTAAATTGCTCGCCTGCTATACCGAGGGTCGCGGGTTCGAGTCCCGCCTGGGTGGGTTTTTCACCACCCAGGGCATGGATGTATGTCAAGTTCTATTGGTCCGGTCCCTGGAAAACCTGATGACAGGCTCAGCAGCCTATCGGGACTCCGGAGACATACGGGCTAACAGAATCGTCCGGGAAGTAGAAAAAAAAAAATTCTCCAGGTGAAATAACATTTACCTTGGTTCTTTAAATCTCTTTTGGTTCCGCAAATTCTCTTTGCGTGTGTATTAAAAATGTCCCATGTTGCCAAAAAATCCTAATTTCACTCAAATCATTTTGTTTTAGTGGCGCAATGACTATTGTTTCTCACTTTGGCCTTGTATGCAATATAGTTTGAGGTGATAAGTTCAACTATTCTGAAAACCCGTATTTGTTATATGTTATGGTACGTGTTTTTACATGCACCTAGAAAGCTAGTTCATGCAAAGTATCCTCGCGTAAAACCGCTGACGTATTCAGATATGATGAAATAGAGTGACACTTCTTGTCCTATTCATGGGGATTTTTCTATTTATATTCTCGTCGTTGGCGGTATAATTTATCGGTAGCACCTCTCCTTCATTCTCGCTTTCTCATCTTCTCAGCGTTACCCACACCCCGCCTGCTATTTCACTTTCAAGGCCCTTTTGTCCCTCCCACACCTAGGTTTCTCTCGGTTTCCTCATTCCATCAAACCCTCCCCTAGCAACGCTCCCAATTCTGTACTCTTGCTCTCAAGTTTCTGCCGCCTGTCTCCGTGATATCCGGTTTCCAATTTATTCTGACTTTTTACTCTGAATCTCTTTTATCTCTGATACTCTCCTCCCTTCCCCCTAAACTCCCTCTCCCGCGCGCCCCTTACAGCAAAACTGTACTTCCCCATCCCCAATTTCCTTCCTCTTAACAATCCAACCCCCTCCCCCACTTTTCCCTTATTTCGTACCGTCGGCGTCGTAGTCTCATTTGAGCCAAGAAATTTGGTGTGCTTTGGTCGGCGTGGGGAGGGAGGATGTTTAAAGGCTGTGGATGAGGTGGAATTGGGGTGGTAAAACAGGCCCCTTCTTTGCCGCATTCCTTTTTCCAACCTCTACCATCAATGCATTATTCTCAATCGATTCCTTTTTATTTCTTTCGTCGTCGTCCTCCGTAATGCCGCGAGTCTTTTATTTGAATCAGACATGGCAATGGTAGTGACGTTGGAATTAAAAATGAATGAGGCAAAAATCGTTTTATTTTGGTGATGATTTGTAAGCAATGTGATGCTCTCGTCAAAGTTTCTGACGCTGCGCACGGACTACACCAATGGTGCACCATGGTACACTGCAGCGCACCATGCGGACAATTTTGGGACATGGGCTACGGAACTTTCAAAATCCTGCCGAAAAAGAGAGAATGGCTGGTTAGACTGTAGTGTAAATCAAATAGTCATTCCGATCGCTCTCAACAGCAGCGCTTCGAGAAGCGGGATATCTCAACACAACCTTCCGTCCCGTTTTGGGTCATCCATCAATGAGACAAAAAATAGGAACATATCAATGGATAACTTTAACTACTTTCCAGTTGGCCTTGTGTCCTTTAGTTTTCAATTGTGCCTTTTTCCCCCAAAGGAATTTGGTAATCCCGGTAACTTCGGTACTTCGGTATTCGGTACCTCACTCTTTCTCCCAACTAGAGTGTGTTTTAATTTGTGTATTTTCGATCAAACGTGGATGGAAGAAATGATGGATTATATTTGTTGACATTTTAAGTTTTCTGGTTATCCTGCCCATATTAATATCATCATTTTTCTCTCCTCCCCCTAAATCTTCTTCCTCAATTAATCTTCCGTCCATATTGAAATGGAGAAATGAAACGATGAGCCTAGAAGATGTGAAACTTAGGTCCCATTGTAATTTGTTCCTCGTGTCCTATTCATGGATGAATGTTCACCCATTCTACAATACTCCCCCCACTTCTGATGTGTTTCCTCATTTTTCTCCGTTCCAACTCCCCAAGGCTCGAATCTTGCCTCACTCCCACCCCTACTATTACCTCCCCTCCACAAAAATCACCATTCCTTAGCTTTTTTGTCCACTCCCTCCTTTCCCACCCTTTGCCTAGCGGATGACTTCGTTTCGCGTACATATACTTTATAGCTATATTTTTGCACCTCATCTCCGCCTCCTGGACCCAACTTCCTTCGGCTCGTGCAGTGAAAATAAAAATTGCGGCTGCGAAGCCATGGATGCGGAGAGAGAGGACTTGTTGGAGGTAGCACTTCATAAGGTTATGTTTGATGTTCGGCGTTCTTTTTTACTTTTTTATCATTTGATATTAGGTCTCCTTGTTTATTCATACTGGAATGCGGTTAGCATACGCGCTTGTCCTCATTTCTCATCGTTTCATCCCTTATCTATGCTTCATGTGATGATCCATCGAAAAAAAATTTCTCAACAAATGCGTGACTTTAACTTTATTTTTTTGATAGTGTAAGTGTTAAATATTCAAATGGTTTCGTCTGAAGCTCTTTGTTCTACAATAATGCCCAAGTTACTTAATCAGGTATCCATTAAAGAACTAAATGCCTTTGATTATTGTAATTGCATTTTTTAAATATCATAGTTTGATATACTGTTCAGAATTTGAAGAATCTTATCCTTTTAATGGAAAATACCGTGCTAGTGATCAAGTATAGTATAACTATTGAGTTAAAGTTTGCGCACATTATTGAGTATGTTTTAATTGTATCTCCTACTGGGGATATTGACCATTTTATTTGTAAAAAATATTTGACTGGAATTTGCAAGCCTCAGAACGCTCAGTGAAATCTCTTATTCGCTCAAAGCTGGAAAAACGATTGTGAATCCGAAAATTAATGTTCTTTGCTTTATCATCGTGACGATACCATCCATTCCATTGGTGATAATAAAATATATCAGGTAATTTCATCCGCTCTTACTTAATGTACCCAGGATATTTGGTGGTCTGGTTATAGGCGTGATTTAATTTTTGGAATATATTGTTCATTACTTATTCAAGGGATAACAGGACGTTCAAAATAATCTGTGGAATAGTTCATACCTCAATTCAATCTTTTTGCTAAATTACTCGCATAAACATCTAAATACACTGACATTGGACTCCTCCCTTGTGCTTTTTTATTTCTTTCTCATCCTATCTGTTCTCAATTTGTTTATCTACTTCAAAAATTCACTTGTGGTGATTTCGGTATTTAATAGAATCACTAGGCATTGGTTGTAATGACATGGACGCTAACAAAAACAAGTGACAGTGGACACGTTTCGCAGTGGTCAACATTGAATTCAGTTGAAAATAAGCAATCGTATAAGATTATGCTTTGATTCATTAGTATTTGGAATTCAGTGTATTGATTGGGCTTCTGGGGTACGAACCCTAAGTCCGTTATTTCTCGCTTCGCTGCCTGTAAATCCTTACATGTTACTTGGATTCTCGTCCACTTCAAAACAATCAATCTCTAAATTGGATTAATGAAAAACAAAGAATCTCAATTTAGCGACAATTTTACCCCTGAAGTGAAGTGTTAATTTCCGTCAGTATTTATTCACATACTACTGGATACGACACTTCGGCGTCATTACTAGGTATTTTTCAATGGCGGGCGCATCCGCCAGGTTTTCAAGTAAATTCGACGCCTACAAATTCAAGCTAATACTACCGATGGTTTGTAAATAATCCTGCTTTGTAATATTCCACAATGGTTTATATTATTCCGACCTAGGTTTCGACTCAAGTCATTACCAAGGTTAAGACCTTGCTAAACAAGTAAGTTTATTTACAAGCCATCGCAATGTTGTTCCAGCAAGTGAAGCCTGAGAATTTATTATATACTAGTACTACCGATTTTATATTGGTGATTGTATGGATTTTGTTTTTGCTTCGGTGGTAATTAATTTTTATTGAGTTCAGCCTGGAAACATTAGATGGATAGTTTTACTTATATAAACGTTCTTTGAAGTTCGCTACATTGGCAGTTTTTAATTATATATTAATGAACCTGTTCATTATGATATTTTTTATGTGTTTATTTGGTAGTCCATCAAACAGCTCAACGATAATACTGTGAAACGGATTAGCCGTGGCTAGAATGGGTAATTAAATCTTATTCTTAATAGCCAATTATATAAAAAAATGTTTGACCAAGATTAGGAAATATCAACGTTATTTTAGGGACACTCTTGGCATTTAATAGACCAAGAAAGGATCTCAGGTGAAGGCGTTCTTTCTTTCCACTTTTGCCATAAAATTAGGTTACCGCCGGTTCTTGTTTTCTCCCGAGTGAATCGACGGCTTCCGCTAATCCCTTGAAACCCGCAATGTACCGCATTTCAGATCTCCTCGTCGTTGCATCTTAAATCACTTTCCAGAATCAATTATTTCACTCCAAATGGAGTGCTCCTTGGTGCAGTAATACGATTACACCTCATCCTTTCCTTTATACCTGCAAACGAGAAAGCTCAATTCTTCGTCTCCGTTAGTTCTGGTTGACTTGCTATCTACATTCTCCCTTAGCCGTTCTATTGTGCATGCTTTCGTATTCTGTACGTCGTAAAATGAGTATATTCTTCTTTTATTGGATGTGTTGGTACTAGCAGAACAAATATTTGGCTGGTTTCCCTTAATTTTAATTGTTTCCGTAGAATCACTTTCGGGATCCATCGCGTTTCGTTGCTTATCTAAAATTATTTTATTATTTATAATTATGTGAAATTTCTGTATTACTGGAGGCGTCTTCGGGTGAAAGGCAATTTACATGTGGGTGCTGGTGCTTGCATTCCCTGAAATTTCACTATTCTTCTATACTATGCATGCCTCTTTTCTACTTGGCAGTAACTTTCTCAGGGAGTACGCTTGCGCGATTGGATGCGTATTTACATGAGTACCTCAGTGTAAATTGCTTGAACGAATGCTAAGAATTATCCCTGGGATATTTTGAAATGTGCTCCCGCACATCAGCAATTTTTAGCATTTTGGTGCAAAACAAGTCTGTAAGGATGTTATAAGGACACTGGTGCATGTTTAATGTAAAAAGCCCATTATAGTTGGAGATACAAATGATCGTTGACGGAAAATACGGAAAAACATCATTTTAGCATTAATATTGATAGACATTTCAAGGAAATTTGAGTAAACATGGAAAATATTTGTGAATAGCGAAAATATTGACGAATTTTAATGAGGGAAACAGGAGATGATTGTTTTACCTGGCAACCAAGAATAAGATAAAAAAAAGAGAATTCCATCCAAGTGAATATTGAATATTTTTGGAGTTACTCGGAAGAATTCCCTACTTTACATTGTGAAAGAAATTCACATAACCGTTTGAAAATGACGCGAGAGCTTGGAAACCGTTCGGGGTTTCCTTAAAAAATGTGGAATATTAAACCATGTCCAACTCAGTATATGGACTAATTACTACAAATATATGGACATATTAGTAGTTTTATTACATAAATCCCCTTTAAAACATAATTTTAACACAAATTTGGTTTGTATGAACGCCACTTAGTTACAAACCCCATGACCGGAAAATAAAATTTGGCATATATGTTCAATACGATCTATACGGATCAAAAGGTATATTAAAAATGCCCAAAGGACCTTGGTGCACTTATGTAGACCATTTGTTAACCAAATTTTACTTCAATATGAAAAGGTTTGATCAAGTGGAGAGGATGTTTTTTCTCTTTTAAATTACTTGCACTTTATTGTAGGATTTAAGATTTTACCATCGGATGAGAGAGAATGGACACCGTTTTTTATTTTTGCCTCCATTTTACAAGAATAGTTTGTATTCACCGAAGTATTTCAATTTTTTACGCCAGAGTGTTAAAAGTTTGCATAATTTAAACGATATAATGTTTTATTTGCGTTCCCCAAAATGTTAGCTTTATATCTCTAGTTAGCTTTGGGAAACATATCTCCTGAAACCTCTCCATATGAGTTCAATGGCTGCTCCATAGTATATACTATTCGAAATTCGTTTTGGGAGAATTCATTCAATCCATCGTCAACATTTTTCTTCTTCCTGTTGAAATTCAGTGGGCACCATCACGTAGTTTTTTTATATTAGACGTAGACGAGGATTAATCGAGAATGTGGAAAGGGGGACTTGAATGCGCAATCAGGAGCCGCATTTGCGATGAGCTTGAGATGGTGGAGTGTGCGTGTGTGTGTTCGGTGTCGGGTTTGGAATGTCGAAGTGAGAGGAAGGATTTCTCACCGAGATCAGCGACGCCTTCCATTGCAGATTTCCATCCGAGAATGCTCCATAAAAGTATTATTAAAAAAACAAACGCTTTTTTATCGCGCGAACGCTTCCACACTCCGTCTCGTCATCATCCCGGCGTTAACTCGCGCCCCAATAAGCCACGAAACGAGGTTATGAAGACGCATTAAAGCAATTACCGCAAGCCATTACAACAAAGGAAGCAGAGGCGGAACCCCGAGATATGCTTCGTGGTGTGGTAACCACTTGGAGAGAGGCAGAGACGGGGCAGGGAGATGTTAACAAACGCCTCTGGGGGAGGCGGGGCAGGAAAACTGAGGGCATCTACTGCTATGTATGTCTCTCTCCCTCTCACCCTTACTTGCCTTTCAGCGACGGCCTCTTCCAGGTCACGTGCTCAGGATTAGCCCTAAGATTACAACGCCCCGCCATAGGAGGTGAATCTCGCGGGGCTCAGGTTGGTGGGAGGGGGATTCTTGGCTGGTGAGTTGGTTTGGAGGGGACCGTCATTTAACCTCATTTACGCCATAAAAGGGTGTTGTATGGTACGCTATAGGTTTGGAGTTGAAGAATATCCAACGAAACTCATGACCATGTAGTACAATTAGGTACTCTCTCCTGCACTTGATACAAATTTAGGATGGCGTGGTAGCAAGAGCATTGTCTTTTCATCTCCTACGCTCAGGTTTGAACCCAAGCAGTGGCAGAGAATCCTAATGTCTGGTTAGGTAGTATGTGTTTATCCACTGTAGAGCATTTCATGTTATCAAATGGGACGTTTAACCTTGGTCCTCGGGTTGCCTCTGGTTAAGAGCCGGCCGACACCGGGACTTTGCTACCTTTACTACTTTCCCAGAGGCAAAATGACGTAATATTTCTCTCAGCTCCCCAAAATAACCAAACAACCGGCATATTTTACAAGCTGAATACTATTACACTGGATAATAATTAGGGCATTTGGTACTCGCAGGAACAAATTGGACATTAAAATTCTATTGAATCATTTCCGTCTTGTTTGTGAATCAAATTTAGGCTCGCGGCATGGAAACCCAGAAGCACACTAGCAAATATAATTCTTCGTTATCAGAACTTGTTCATGAGGTAAGAGAAAGAGTAATGTGATAATGAGGAACGGAAGATTTTTGAAATTTTTACATTGAGGGCGGCCACAAAATTAGTGGAAGTACTCTATTAAGAGCCGATAAAGGCTCCTAGGTTACTCGATTGAGTTATATTACTGGAATATTTTAGATCGGCTGAATTTCAGTCTGGTGAAGATGATATTATTTTTACCACGCGCTGGATCTCAAGAATTGAAAGAACCGACAAAATAAGAGCGATAACCTGACGAAGTGATGGGTACAAAAATTCCTTCTTTCCAGAAACGTAAGAAAGAAAAACGGGGAGATGACTCAAACATATTAAGACCTCCCGGTAGCATATAATTTAAATCCATCCTGTCTCATCTAAATTATCTATTCCCTCTCCTTTCTTTTGCCGGTGGCATAACTACCACTGCCACTCGGTGGCAGCTCACTGGTAGTATGCAGATGTAGGTGAAAGTTACCCTCCTTCTTTCTTCTGTTATCACGCTCCTGCTTTGATTCGTTCCTTTTTGTTTCTCTGCGAAGCACCATGAAGCCATTCCAATTTGTAGCCCTCCGCCCTCGTGAGTACAACTTTTTCTTCGCGTCCCAAATTCCGGCTACTAACAAGAAGGTCGTCGGACTTGTCCTCGAGGTGTACCTATTTTTTGTACGTTTTTTCACCACCCTTTCCAACGCATCAATTCATAAGTCTTTAATACTTGGGAAACTTTTCGCTTGTAATCCTGGACGTATACACTTGTAAATATTTGCTTGGCAGTAATTGAGAAGTTCCTTGGTTTTATTCCACTGAATTATTTCTAAATATTAATTAGTCCATATGACCTTACTGGCCCCAAAGCTCGAAAAATTAAGAATACTGGCTTGGAGTTTGAGTATTAAAACGTTTTCTGACCATTAACAAATTTTGGGTTTTTTGTTTTATTGGCTAATTGAATTTCGTTTATAGCTGGCCCATTCTCTTGTTTTGATCTGATGAAAGACCATTAACTCATATTTAGTACACCAGAGGTTCTCTTTGGCCTGCAAGAGCTGAGCAGTTCTTAGGGTTGAGATTTGTGTAAAGAGTACATTTTAAGACGCGAGAAAGAATATACGCTTTTTTATTATTTCTTACTTACGGCATAGTTTTCACTCACTTGACAGAGAAAGAAGTTATGGAACGTTATGCGTTAATGAATACTGATGTACGTTCATTTCAGGAATAGACAGAATAAAGCGGTAAACTAAAAAGGTAAAATTAGAAGTAGCTTATAGCCGCAGATAAACTCTTGAGATTGGTGTTTGCTTGATTTGGTGATTTACAGCATTTGCAATAAACGTGAAATGACACGATATTGTCATTTTTTTCGAAAACGTTGCGAGTATGCCGGTGAAAGTCTACATTCTTCTAAGGAGGCAACCTACTTTCATCTCGGCCTTACTCTGGGTACGTAAAGTTATCAGATATAATTAAGGATTGAAAACTAAGTATTATATGAACCGTATTTCCTCATTGTATGGAACGCACTATACTGAGATTTAAGACAGTGTCTCCTGTGTTTCTCTGAGGAAATCTGAGATAAATTTCATAAAGATATTTGCAATTTGAGCTCTGAGATGAAGTATTCGTAGTAAACGCAAAAGTCGTACTGGCGCTACCTAGAAATGTATATTTAAATTATTCAGTTAATTTTAAGTTGACGACGTTTCAATCTCACGCAACATTCAAGCCACCATTACCCATCCTTCTCTAATGTAAATGTTTGTGATGAAATGGTGATTTTTCCTTCCTTGTGTAATGCAAATATTTTTCAATGCTTACGGGAGTTACGTTATCGTGACAAATAATGATAAAAGAAGCAAGCAAAAGCCTAATACCGTGGCTTTAACCTTTTCTCTCCAATTTGTCGTCATTTTTCGTTCGTTTTGTCTATCTCAATGTCAAAGATTGGTTACATCCATTTATTGTTGCCCCCTTTTTTACAAATATTTCGATGGATAATTTTTTCGTTGCCGTTGTAGCAAGTTCTGTTTATTGAATCCGAGCTACATGAAATCTTAGCGCATGCTGCGTTTGAGTAGCCAATCCTGTCATACTCAACCTTAGCATCAACTTAATTGTTTTTCTCTTCTTTACGCACCGCCATTACTGTTTGCGACTGAATTGCGGAGTGATATAAAACCAACAATAATTCGTCAATGGCGTACTGGTCAATGCAATTTGAGGCGTTGTTTCAGCCGAAACCTAAGTCAGAAAAAGAATTTCAATGTGGAAGTCTACGAAGCATCCCACATTTCTTTCGGAAATAAAATGATACAATAGGTTTAAAAAATAGAATGAACGAGAAAAATTACAGCCAACCCACTTAATTACCAAGACTGTGCAAACTGCATGGAACAAACTAAAGACTTTTATCAGAAACGCAGCTTCTGAAGCGATAAACAAAAGACGAGGCAACATGCGTGGAAGGAAAAATAACTAACCTTAGTTTTGCCAGTAAAGTAAGATACTTGCGAGTGATAAGCGACAATTCTAGCGTCATTATACAAGCAACCCAACAACCGAAGAATACCGAAAATGTAAGGTGGTACAAATTAAAATAAAATATTTAGAAACTAAGACATAAAAAGATTTTGTATTAAGTATACAAAGGACATAGAGCACAGCCTTATGAGGCCCGGAGAGAGATTTGGAAAATGCTTAGAAACCCACAGAAATGCGCAAACGAAAACATAAAAACTAGTAAAATTAAATTAGAACGCTGGGAAAAATACTTTATACAGTCAGGAGAGAGATAGATAGATATATATATATATATATATATATATATATATATATATATATATATATATATATATATATATAATGGATTTGAATCTATTGATGCATAATTTCTCCTAAAAATTTTATAATGCAAGAAATCATCGCAGCAGTCAATAACTTGAAAAATCTCAAAACACCTTATAATCCCATAAGACGCGCGTACAAGAATACCATAAGGATATTTGAGAAAGGGCATAAAAATAATTCCGAAAATTATGCAGGTATCTCGTTATTCAGCACTGTGCTTAAACTGTTAACTGGAGTCTTAGAGAGAAAACTCGAACAAAATAAAAAACAGAGAAGAGCAACAGGGATTAGGAGGAAATGATCTACAACTGATGTAATATTCATTGGGAGAGAAATGAAAGAAAAATTTCATTGACTTGTTTAGGCATGATTTATCGATCTGACGAAAGCGTTTGATAGGGTATTGCTAAAAGATGAAATTTTCATACTGTCGGAGAAGGACATACCATTGTCCATAATAAAGATAATACAGGACTTGAGCGCAAATGGGAAAATAAGTATTAAAGTAGATGTAGAACTCTCCAAACAGATATCAACATCAACAGGAATCAGAAATGGAGACAGTTTTTGCTCCTGCTTGTTTTATTCAATTATGAACATTATTATTGAGGAAGCATCATCTCTCAGTCTAGGATTTAGGATTGGTAAAAAACTCTTATTATATGTCAGGCTGATGATGCAATCATACTAACAGCTACTTAGGTAAAAATGTAACGAATGCTGTATATACAGGTTTTACCTAGCATTTAGAAGTATATTGTGGCAATTTCAGTTGGAAAAACCTTGTGTCTCTCAATATATCGACAGCCTAGTAGATGTAAACTGGCCATTGATGATAAACAAATAGAATAATTACTAAAATCATGTCTGTTTGTGGAGATATCAGGATGCAGTGATCCATATAATGAAGTCAAAGAGCAAATAACTAAAGCGCTAGCTGTCTCCAGATGCTTTAGAGATGCTGTCTTGAGTAATAAAAACATGCTGCTGACAAGCAAAGTCAAAATTTGTAAAATATGCGTCCGACACATCATGACCGACGAAATGGAAGCTAGAGCAGAGTCCACCAGAACAATGAACCTCCTTAGATCCACTGAGATGAAGACACTGTGACCAATGGTAGGAAAAACACTACGGGAAAGAATCCGGAATGAAGAGGTTCGTAAAACCTGCAACGTGGAAGATATCGTAAGTTGGGGCAGAAAAAGATGATGCTTTTGGAGAGACCATGCGGAAAGAATGGCTAACTCTAAGATTCCTTAGATTGTGTTACGTGGAGGGGGTCATTGTCTGCCAAAGGACTCACTAAGAGATATAGCTGGTCCTCACCACCTAAGGACGAGGTGCAGGAGAAAGTATTTCTGGGATAAACAGACGTAAGATCTCCTAAGTGATACAAAAGAGGGAGGAGCGTACTTTAAAATAATAAAGATCCGTATAATCTAAATATTATAATATGGGATAATCTATTCATCAACTTATCTACAAGGTCATGAAGATACGAAGCACAAGCGTTATTAATTTCATTTTCTGCCCTTTTTTTATACATATCCCTCGATTTCAAGTGCTACTTTTCTCTGTCGACTTAAGTTCAATGTCCGCCCGTGGAGGGTAAAATATCCTCGAGAATATAATTAACCATGATTAAAACCATTATTATAATTAAAAATAATTGTAATTCGGAACTATTGTTTTTGGCAGTGGGCACCATTCATGAAACTGTAGATTAGCTTGCTTAGTGCATGAAAGTCGAGAGGAACGAAACACACTTGGAACGAAAAAGGAATAAATTTATGCGGTGTTAATCCATGGACACTTTCAATGTCTTCTTGAGATGCCAATAGAACATAACTGTGACGTATTAGTGACAGATTCGAGAACTTCGTCTTTTAAAATCCCCCTAGTGCTTTGAATAAACAGAGAGAGAAACTGATAAAATAACGAGGGAAATGTCTCGAATGCTTTGGACCTGTGATATTTGCACTCATGTGAGTGAGGTACGAATACTTAAAATAATTTGACGCCAGTGCCAAATGGTAAAATATTGTTTTAGTGTTTGTTTACATCGTTATACTGATATTTCAAGTCCTTAATTCCTAATTATTATTCCCATTTAGGTCTGGAAGATACAAGTAGAGAGTAGGATATATCGTGAATAAAATATAGCTTGACCATTTTTCAATTTTTTCTTCCGAATGATGATTTCAATGAACCAATGAATATGGGTCTTATGTTTTCTTTGAGGATATAATTTCCATGGATTCCAAAATAAACTTAGAGTATGAATCTTTTTAATTCAATTCCTTGTCTCTTCAAGAATAAACCTATGTTCCTATGTTAATTTTTATAAATTCATCCGGACATCATAAACATTCAAAATATTTATTTTCCTTAATCTTCTAGCAAACCAATTTCATCATTTTACTGTCAGTCGTAGACTGAGATAAACTAAAGAGAAATGCGATTTAAGATACATTGCATTTGTGATAAAAATAGTAATTTGATTTATTTATATTTGCCAATGATGGATGGATAATCTTGCTAAAAAGATATTTATTTTTAATTCTTGCTGATATATACTATCATGTTATTAGAATAGTGTTTTACGTGTTCTTAACAAAGACTAAAAACATTTGGGTAAAGCGTTAACTGCGGGATCCAACTGGTTTGTGGTAACCTAGTCAGTTTATCTTGAGGGTTTCTAGCGTGTTATATCTAATTGTAGAGACATTGTTTTCAGACCATATTAAAGTTCAATCATTGTAAAATATATTCCCCATAAGTATCTATTATAAGTAACCATGCGATATTATAAAGCATTTTCTAACCTCACATTCAAGTTGCATATCGTAGCAACATAAGAGCAAACATATTCGTATCGAAGTGCATCCTATACGCCCAATATTTCCGCATTATTGTCGTGTACATGTTTCAAAACGTGTAAAATATTTCCTTATCATTACTGCTCGTTGTTTTAGGATTTTCAAACCACGTGTGTTGACATTGGCAGACAACGGTTTTGGTAGCCATCCTGCTACCGTCTTCGGGTCGAAGGTGGTGAGAAGCTGTTTATGGCCGCCTTATATACCGCTGGCCGTCATGGCGACCGACTACGCTGCGCTTCGCTGTGATTGGTCGGTTCAGATAACTCTCTCCCATGGGTTGCTTAGTGAATAGCCTTTTTCTTTGTTGAAGTTATCCGGGTACTTCCAAATCTCTATGGCTTCTTTGATTAGCCTAGGATAATATCGGCTCTCCTTTGAAAGTAATTTTGCGTCTTCGAATTTGATTGTATGTCCCTTCTCACTCCAGGCATGTTCCGCTACGGCAGGCAAGTTTAATTGCTTATTTTTCATCGCCCTTGCATGCTTCTTTAGTCTTGTGCCCATGGACCTGCATGTTTCGCCAATATACGATCTTCCGTATGAACGTGGCACCTGATAGACACCTTCACATGACTCTTGTGGGATGCGGTCCTTGGGTCCAGGCATAATATTCTTTATCTTAGTCACACAATTGAATCTTGTGACCACGTTGTGTTTTCTTTATATCCTTGCGTTTTTTTTTCCGATGTTCCCGTGACAAACAGGATGCGTCCTCTTGTTTGGGCCGGTTTTTCTTCCTCACGGCTACTTTGTTCCTCAGAAAGCCGGTTTAATTTCTTCTCCACCTTCGCGGCTTTCTTTAGGACCAAAGAGTTCGTGTAGCCGTTCCTTACTAGAGCTGTGGTCAGATGCTTCTTCGCAGAATCAAATGGTTCTGCGTCCGCGATGCTATAGGCCTGGTGAAATAGCGTGGTCACAACGGATGCCTTCTGACAGGGATGATGATGTGATGCAGCGTTGAGATATCGGTCCGTATGCGTTGCCTTCCTATGGACCGCGTGGCTAAGATTTCCATTGCTTTTTCTTCCCACCATGGCGTCCAGAAAAAGTAGTTTTCCTTCTTTCTCCTTTTCCATGGTGAAACGGGTGTTCCGGTGTTGTACATTCAAGTGGTTCAAGAATCTTTCCAATTCTTATGCACCGTGTGGCCAGATGACGAAAGTGTCATTGACATATCTTAGCCACTGGGTAGATTTCTTGCCGTAGGCGTTGAGGGCCTCCTTCTGAAACCTCTCCATGTAAAGGTTTGCCACTACTGATGATAGTGGCGATCCCGTTGTTGCTCCCTCCATCTGTTCATAAAATGTCCCATTTCACAAGGAGTTCTGTACGCAATTCTCCACTAGTTGCGGAAAATCTTCTGGGATACCGGAGGTAGTGAGTGATTTGACAATGTCCACCGATTCCTGGATCGGGACGTTTGTGAAGAGTGACACCACGTCGAAGCTGACCATGATGTCCTCCTCTTTGACTGTGACTCCCTTCAGGATTTCGACAAAAAGGGCCGAGTTCTTGACGTATGAAGGAGTTTTTTCAACGTGGAGCTGTAGATAATGTGCCAGGTATTTGGCAAGGTCGAGGCGTCAATTTGGCTCACGATTGGTCTCAAGGGTACACCCTCCTTGTGTACTTTTGGTAAGCCATACAGCCTCGGTGGTTTAGGCGCAGACACTAGGAGCCCTGTCTGTTCTTCCCGAGGAATGGATGATTTCTTGATGATGGATCTAGTCTCCCGATCTACCTTGGTCATGGGGTCGTGTAAAAATAACGAGCAGTAATGGATAAACGCCGCGGAAACCTTCGCGAGAATATTTCCTTACCATTGTTTCATAATGACGCTGATTTGTGAGTACTTGAGAAGCAATTATATCTTTTGTTGTTCTTTATGAAGTTGTCAGAATATACCACGCCGTTGCCACTTAATGCATTAAATGACACTGACATATTACTCATCTTACTTACATACTTTTCATATTACTCAGATTTATTTGTACTTTTTCATTGAGGTAACTATATTTCTCTATATTTACATTTTAGTACCATACGCACCATAAGTATGCATAAAACTATTCATACTAACTTGGCAGAGATAGTCCCAGTTTCGAGGTGTTCGTCCCAGAGTCCCAAAAGGCAATAATATATTGAAATGTACTTCGAGGTTTCCATTTTCATTGAAAAAAATATCTCCTTTAAAAGTGAAGCAATAAATATTTACCATTTACATTGGCGTTGAATAATCACATCCCTTAAGATATCAGTTTTTCAATTCTCCTTTGGAGGTAATTAATCCTTAATATCCAATCCTTCATTAAGTCTTGATTGAGTCTTTGATAAAAATTATTCATGTAGGTTTAGAGCTGAATGCTTTCCATTGTTACACTTTATTAGAAACCATTAAATACATAATATTGCGTGCTCTTAGAGAATTGAACGTTTGACCTGATATAATGGATTGGAAATCCGGACATCAAATCCAAAATGCCATCATCTACTGTCCCAAAATTTTCAAATGACTATAGTAAAGCTTTAAATCTAACTTTTGCCTCTCGTAAACGACCGATTATCCTTGTTGCCTAAATAAATTCTTTTCTTTCAAAACTATCGTCAGATTCCGTCACGTCCAATCAACTCTTGGTCCCTATTAACCCGCTCTTTTTCTCGCGTGAGTTGGCCCATCTTTCTTTTTTTTTATTTTTAAGCACAGACTACTCCTAGTAATTCGTGCCTCCTTTTCGCGCTGATCCGACGATAAGTAGGGTCGTGGCAATAAAAGGGGGGTGGGAAGACCCACCCCCATTCTCTCCGCAAGAGAGATTGCAAATCTCCTGCTCTACCTCTCCGCACCACTTCCCAGCTTAAAGGGGATCTCCTCATTTTTCCTCTTCCTTCCTCCGCATTTCCCCTCGCATCGAATTAATTCATCCTCTCTCCCTCTCCTTACATCTCGTCCGCAGCCTTATCTCTTCGGAAAATCTGCCGAGCTTCCGCTAAATTCCCCATCACGATCCCAGAATTTCGTTACACCCCTTCCCCCTTCTAACATCCTTCCCCATCCCTACTGATTCGCCTCTACCCGTCCCTTTCCACCCCGCTTTCTCTATTGGCCGAAGACCGGCCGTGTTCGAACCGAACCCAAACTAACCCTTCATTCCCCTTGCCCAGACCTATCGCCTTATATCCCCCTTAACGTACCTGCCCGCAGTAACCCTCCCTCCCTTTGGTTGGCTTACTTTCCCTTCTTCTCTGAACCCCCCTCCCTCTGGTTCTCTTGCTTCAATAGCGCCGCCACCTCAACAATCAATTTTCTCGGTATCATATACTGGCCCTAATCTAATTACCCCCTAATTATTATCAGCCCACGTCCATTGGGAGCTTGGAAGCGACCCGGTAATGAATAGGATGGTGTTGTCCTAGGAAAGCCGCGAGAATAATAATACTTGACAGTCTCCTGAATAAATATGCACTCTTGTTCGTATTTTGCTAATTTAAGCTCCAAAAAAATTAAATAATTAAATGAAAAAGGCTAAAGGATATTCCTAGATTTGTGTCTTTCATGATACGACTAGACGCTTGGATGAGTCAAAATATTTTTCCCATGAAATTAACTTGAACTGACTTTATAACTGACCTCTACAGTAAATATTCTCTGTATCATATACTGACCCCAAATCTAATTACCTACCTAATTTTCGTTCACCCACGTCCATTGGGAACTTGGGAGCGGTCCGATAATAAATATGATGCTGTTGGCCCGGGAAAGCTGCGAGAATAATAAATATGTTCTTCACAGTCTAATATATAAATGTGCACTCTAGTTTGTATTTCGCTATAGCTTCCTTCGAAAACTTTAATAATTGTCAATAAAGTCCAAGTTAGTGTCAAATGGCATCTTGCTAGATTTGTGATTTTAAAGAAATACGCTTGGGTGAGTCAAAATGTAACTTCTATTTAATTGACTTCATCCACATTATCTGAACTGGAGCTTATGTATTAGTTTACAGAATTATGACATTGCCAACTATGTTTCAATCCACAGAGTTTTTATTGGCACAACCATTGTCAACGTTACTGAGTCACTGCGTCATCATTAACTGCTTATTGGAATTGAAAAAGCATTGAAATATCGTTGCTATTGTCATTATCCGTAATGGACTTCCACAAGGTTACTCCTGAAAGCATTTAGTTCAATAGTTGACAGAAAATAAATGAAGACCTTATCTGATTATTTATTTTCCGATGGAAATTTCAAGAACATAAGAAGAATGAAGTGGCTAACATCTCCCTCAGGATATTTTATTGATGCTACGTGACAAGCATACGCTGTCCATGAAGGGTAAATGAAAAATAGAAAGCTATGAGCATTGGAACCAACTCTGCCCCAATGGTTAAAAGTATTGTTTCAGTTGGTGAATTATACATGTGGTCGTAAACTATATATTACAAGGAATGCGTCAGGTATTAAAACGTGTATTTCCTATTTAATGCAATATGTATCGGGTAATTACTGAAAAGGACGCATTGCCTGGGACGAAATATCGGAAGGAGAAAATAAGACAGGAAAAACATTCGGAAGATGTAAGTTTTGAAAAATGAAATTTAAGGATATCAAGCGGAAATAAACTTTTTCAGTCGGGTCAAGTGTAAAATGACGGCTAAATCAAGCTGCAACATATGCCGTGAGTTAAGGACGTGACTCAGTCCTTAGATCTTGAAAATGTCGGGAGGTATTTCTTGAATTATTCGTGGCAATGCATCGCAGTAAACATATTTAAATATCACATACGGTGATATCTCCATTTTTCATAATTGTAAGAAAGAAATTCTACATATATAAGAGACGAAGAAAGGTCATGAAAAATAATTTTTAGAAAAGTCAGAGGAGTAAGATGATGAATTGATAAATGAACTGCTCATGCTTGAAGTTCAGAACTGATTGGAGCACTGAGACAAAAAATCGTTAATGTTGTAATGGTAACAATTATTTGTGAAAGCAATTGAAATTTATTACTTCGAAGAAAGCAGAAATAACTTGTCCTATAACTATCGTATAGGATAAGTTATTTTTGGCGTGCCTGTTATAGTTATTAGCCACCTCTGCGAAGTGGCTAATAACTATACCAAATGGTAATGTTTAACTCCAAGTCCAAAATCATTTTTTGTATTAAGTTCTCTATATAGTTAATAGCAATAGTCATATAGTAAATAACTGACGTTTTTAAATAAGTTGAGTCAATTTGATGTCAGTTTTTTTGTGACTTTAATTATACTTCAATCATGAAATTTTCCTTCAGTGGCCAAGAACTATTCGGTTTACCCTACTAATATTCTGAGGAGAATACGGTCTTTAACCTCTTAAGTAATCGTCAATAGTCCACACCGGTTCCTTATTGCAATTGTAACTATTGACTACTAAGCGAGGTATAATTTATCGTTATTAGAATAGTATCCAATGTCCCCTGTGGGATTGCACAATCTATATTAAAATAGATAATCCGGACTCCTTATAATTTCTATATCTATCTAGGTCGTAAATTTTTGTCTCTCACCCTAATCATGTCTCTGCTGTTGTATATAGCCTGACCAATAGGTCATGATGCATTTATAGCCAGAATGCTTAGTATTTTCATTAGGTCTGGGGAACAAACTAGGTCGCGGCGTCAGGCCCTAATTAGAAATGAATATGAATGCGTGAAGTAACAATTTTCAATGTAGTGACTTCATCGGCCTTAGATCTGCTTAGCTTAAGCGAAATATTAATTTATAATAGCCGGTAAAATTAAAGAGATACTTTTCGAGAATATATTGCTACTGTACCTGTAGGTCATGAAACTGCCATATCTTGAAAAAAAAATATTCTTTCACAAATTAGGCGTTAAAAATTCAATTACCGAAACGCTCTATTTTCCTCCTACCTGCGTACGCTTTGGAGCGTGACTATTAATTATCTATCCCGGCACCCACTCACGGTTAATGCATGACGTCTGTTTCATCAAATACGTGGCGATTCAATTATTTCCGGGGGCCTTGCATACGAATAAATTTACGTCATGGTGTTTATGAGAGCTGCGTTTTGCGCATTGCGATTTCTTTCATAAAGTTATTAATGGACGATGCTGCCTCTGTACTTGCAATCATATACTTAGTAATGTTTTTGCTGAAGAAAGTGCAGCTTTGATCTTCAAGATGGAAAAGTTACCGTGTGCAAGCTAAATTTCTTAGGCTCTTCTACAACACTAATTTATTCATCAGTTTTATTAGATGAAAGACGCTATCTGTTATTCTAGAAGAGTTGTCACCGTTAAAATTTCTCTGCTTGTATCCGTGCTTAGGAGCCAATTTGCTTTAATTTTTATAAAACTTTTATTATTTCATAATTATTCTTCAGTTAAAAACAGCTAAAAGTTGCCCAGGTGCAGATATCGACACTGGCCATAACGCTGTTCTAATGATAAGTAAACTTATTCTAAAGAGAAAAAAGTTATTCTAAGGAATAATAGATGGAGTTTCACAAAAATCAGAGAGAATAATCTGACCCAAGATCTATTTAACGAATTGAAAAATGCAGTAAAGGAGAAATGCAAAAATGCAAATAGCGTATCAGAAAAATGGAGGTTATTTAAGGAGGAAGTTCTAAAAGCCTCAAAAAACTGTATCAGAAAAAGAGAAAAGATTCCATGCAAACCTTGCATAACTAATGATATTCTCTCAATGATGGTAGAAAGTAGGAGGTGTAAAATCCTAGGAGACCAAACCGGGTACAGAAAATACAGAAATAAAATAAACAGAGATGCCAAAATGGCAAGAGAGAGTTGGTTGGAAAACAAATATAAAGAAATAAATGAAAATATGGCTAAGGGAAATTTAGAAAAAGCATAAGCAGATATAAGATCAGAGTTCAACAGAAAAACTAAGACCCTATCAGCAATGAGAGATAAAGAGGGAAAAGTGATAAGAGATGAAATAGGGATAATCAACCTCTGGCAGGAATACATCGAAGAGCTATATAGAGGAGAAGAGTTGGTTAAATACATCTTAGAAAACGAAGAAAGCATAGAAAAGGATGAGATTGGACCACCAATACTAAGAGAAGAATTTGACAGGGCACCAAAAGCGCTGGAAGATCATAAAGCTCAGGGTATAGATGAAATTCCGGGAGAAATCTTAAAATCTATTGGTGGCAAGGCAAAAGATTGCCTCTTTGAAATGATCAAGGAAATGTACAATAAAGGAATTTTGCCAGATGACTTGAAGATAATACGCATGATAACCATCCCAAAGAAGAGCTCAGCACAAAAATGTGAGGATTATAGGACCTTAAGCCTGGTGACTCATGCCTCAAAGATACTAACTAGAATAATATATCACCGGATCGAAGATAAAAATGAAGAAAATCTGCTAGATGATCAATTTGGCTTCCGAAGAAACCGGGGCACACGAGAGGCTATTTTAGCGTTAAGGCTAATGACGGAAAAAATGATAAGACTTAATAAAAAAGCCTTCAACTACATCAGTTGGAATACCATGTTTAAAGTTCTTAAAGACGCTAAAATAGACTATAGGGATAGGAGAATAATTCTCCAACTTGACCAAAACCAAGAAGCAATCCTTAGAGCAGACGGAACAAAAGCAAAGATCTCTCGAGGTGTTCGGCAGGGATGCAGTCTATCCCCAATACTGTTCAATTAATACATGGAACAGGCACTGAAGGAATTTAAGGAAACAAATAAAGAGTGGGTAAAAAGTGAATGGTAACCTCTACACAACCATCAGATTTGCGGACGACATAGCACTTTTAGTGAATAGTGACAATGAGCTAAAGGATGCATTACACGAAATTAACAAAATTTTAAAAAACAATTGGGACATGAAAATAAACAAAAATAAAACTAAAATAATGAAATGCATTAGAGATGGACTAGAGGAAGCTTAGGTATATCTAAAAGGAAAAAACTAGTGCTAGTTACTACTTTTAAATATCTGGGTAGCTGTATCACATCTAATGGTAGATGCAGAGCGGATGTGATAAGTAGGGTAGCACAAGAAAAACAAGCATTTATCAAAAAGAAAACTCTTTTGACGTCAAAAAATGTTTCTCTATCGACCCGGAAAGAATTTGTTAAAACGTATGTTTGGAGTGTGTGCAACTATGGCTCAGAAACTTGGACTCTAAGGAAAGAGGAGAGGAAAAAGCTGGATTCCTTTGAAATGTGGTGCTGGAGAAGACTTTTAAAACTATCTTGGACAGAGGGGGTTACCAACCTGGAGGTATTACAAAGGATTGGGGAAGGACAAACGTTTGTTGATTCTATTTGTAAAAAATGAAACTCAATGATTGGACACCTTCTACGTCACTCAGAGTGGATGACTACTTTAATGGAAGGAGTGATAGAGGGCCGTGCTGGAAGAGGTAGACCAAGAAAAGAATACCGGGAAGAGACCATAGCGGGGAGAAGATACAGTGATATAAAGAGACTGGCTTTAGAAAGAAGGAATTTGAATGCCCACCAGCCTTAGGGTTGAGGAGAAGAAGAAGAGAATTATTCTTCCTTTACATTGATAACAACGAAATATTTGCCTTCTGCAATGCCGGACTGTAATATGAGCAATTTATTTTGTTTAGAAGCCAAAGGTTAAGACAGTTTCATTGTATAGAAAACGAACTATTAATAATTGCAGGATCAATTTGTGTCTTAAAATGGTATGTCGTTGGATTCTATTATGAACACAATCCCTTTTACGAACTAATTTATAAGCCTTTGTAACTCACCTCTTTAGTTTTACTCACGCTGATTGATGTATCTTGATTTTAAAGTTTCTTTGGAATTATGGTATTAATTTTGAAGCGGATTGGTACATGTTAAAGGAGGAAAAAAATGTTAGTAATTTTGTTTTCTTGGGTCGTTAGAATTTTTGTTTTCTCACCAAATTTTGAGGCTTATTGGTCTCGTATGCTGAATCATCTTATGGGCTCACAAAGTAAACCTGTCCTTGTGCTAACACCTTACTCTCTCTCTCGACCTCTCTGTGTTTTCCCCATTGTTCCTACTCCTCCGTATATTCTGCTCCTCAAGGCTTCTCAGTATTCACTGGTACACGTCGCTCTCTCGTCGCGGCATCCAAGTGCTCTCCACTCAACTCTCAGCCATTCCTCCTTCTAGCACGAGAGGAGTCACCACTCCTTCAATTGCCCTCGTCTCTCTCCCTCCGCGCATGTCTCTCCTTGTGGCCTCCTCGGAGAATTTAGCCACTTAAAAGAATTCCAGTCGCTCTCCTCTTTCCTTCCTCGCGCTGCACTGCTAACACGTCATGCGCCGCTCCTGAGAGGAGATCCTGGAGAATGCTTCGAATCCCAGAGTTGGATTAATATTTATCTTGCATATTGAATCGCCCTTAGAATGAGATCCTTTTGCTCGTTGGAAGGAAAGGAATTAGTCAACGCGTTCATTTGTTGTCCGGCTTATCATCTTCCTGACAATAACTCTCTGCTCCTTCCTCCTCTTTAATAAATTCATTCCTTTTTTAATTATTGGCACAAAAACCTGTTAAAAAGTTTTGAATAAAAAATGAATCTGAGTAGTTAATTGGGAAGATCAAATATATCGAAGGCATCAGGAAAAAAAAGAAAATTATCTACCAATCATTACATTGCATTCTAGTAATTATATAGGAATATAGCATGTGGTGGAGAGTTGGGAAGAGCTACAGCATAACAATTTTAGGATTGATGACCGCATATTTGTTTAAAATTTGCTTATTTTGGCCGAATATTAAAAAATGGAAGAGATAAGCAAGAGGCGTGAGAGTCGGAAGGAAAGTCGTAAGTAGAATGGCATATCAATGAGTAAGGGTGAATTACTCCAGCGAGCACCAGCCATCTATTCTTAAATTATCTCCACACGTGTAAAGTCTGCTTGTATTCGTCTCCTATTTTATCTTTTTCTGGGTCTGAGAAAGCCAACTACAAACACGCCGTCGTACAAAACATGTGTACATTCCAGGTATGTGGCTGATTTCATCCGTCTGAGAATATGACTATTTTATCGTAACATAAATAAATATGTTTTATGTCGTAGGCTTCCAAGGTGGTGATGCAAATGCCCATGCCATTTACGGGTAGTTTGTTTTAGTACACAACAGTTACGCCCGTAAATCTACGGGCTCAGCTTGCGGAAAAATGTTACCCTCGTAAATAGCATTGTAATGAGCAACAAAAAGTGCTCGAACGTAATAACTGTTTATTATCAAGGTATTCTAAACATCGGATCGGTTAGAGTGCGTTCAAAAGGAAGTGAATTCTACGTTTTTATACGTGGAGGTCCCTTTCCACCCATAATATTTTTTTTCCTTTAAGCAATTGTCCTATTATTAATTATGCCATCCTGAAAACCAATTCTCTTCCTATCAATTCTCTACATTCCCAGCATCATTCTTTCACTGTTCTTAGCAACTCTTCTCCATGACTGTTCTAGCCATATACTTTTCCTTCTTCTAATCTCCTCCCGTAGTTCCTTCTCCTCGTCAGCGTTAACCAGAACTTCCTAATTTACTTTTTTTGCGTCCACCATTTGTTTTCTGTCATTTCACCCTCGCCCACATCTTTAACCCTTGAAGAGTACCTCTATTTTTCTCGGAGCCCATATTTCTGTGCAATGAACCGCGTCGAACACCACACCAGCCTATTATTTACCTTCTTACCGTAGGTCTTCATCATAAGATTCCCCATTTTGCTAAACTCTTCTTTCGCCAGCTCTGTCCTGTTTTTCCAATTGGGCGTGTTTTCTTCTTTGATGCATCAAAGGTGTTCAATTTCTTCGATTTCGTTCTATTTGTACTTATTTATGATAATGATCTACCTCTTTTTCTTTACCGTAGAAAATCATATTCCTTATTTTTTTGACGAATTTGAATGAAGCATAATTCATTATTTATTATTTTGTACGCACATATCATAAAACCCTCTATCCGTAAATAAATACCATTCCTTTACACACAAAAAACTTTGGAGAATAGTTTTGTGTAAGTCAAGACTACAGAGTCTCAAGCACGCCTCGCTAGATGTGTGCTTTATTTCTCGTATTTCATGTAATCTTTCTCCAATCAAGACGCCTGTTTTTCCTTCTCCTTTACCTTCACCGTTCTCTCATTTCTGAGTCGCGGGAAATCGTTGGTTGGCTTGCGCTAGGACAGAGAGAGAGGAGAGGGATAAAGGTCGTATTAGGTCACTATTTTGATCCACTCTCCACGCATGACACGGGATTTACCCCGAGGGAGTTCTTTCTTCCCTCACCTCCAGCACTCCTCAACCCGCAACCGCCGGCATGCGGCCTCACTGGCCTTTTACCGTTTTTGAATATGGTTAATCAACGTTTTCTATTTTCAAAATATTTCAAAATTCAATGCTCCATAGTTATATTACTGAGCTAATTCATCATCTACTTAACCCTAGTGACGGTGAAATTCGCCATTAATCCAAAAACATTTAGACTCGAACGGGATTTGAACCCGAATTCCCAAATTACCAGCCTGGTTATTTGCTTGTTGTGTAACACTGATGGGAGATCGGAGTTTGAAACTCGTTGAAGTCAAATAACTGATGGCAATTTCACCCGTTTTGGTGGAGATATTTCACTTTTATCCGTGATTTCGATCCAAATCAATTGAGCAACCGCAATGTAGAACTTCCATTACGAGATCTCCGACTTTTAATCAACTAATACAAAAATACCATTGTGTATTCACATGAAGAACATTTTTTGTCTTTTATGCTTGAGTAGTTGTTTGTCGTTAAATAAATTAAACGAATCTAGTTTTTGATAATAGTATAGTTTTAGAATTTGAAGGTTTAAATTGTTGAATAGTTTTCAACGAGCAAAGACAACAGTAGACCTGTGGGTCTTAAACGGAATTCATACATTTTGGACCGTGGAATAAATAACCCCTTTTTAAATTTATTTTTCAGCCTAGGCATTGCTGCATTACGTATGTAATCAATTACAAGTTTGTAATATGAATGCAATTAAAGTAGTTGTACAAAAAAACGGTGTCTGTGGCAACATGTTAAACACCTATTCATCCCATTTAATTGATGTATCCAACGACGAGGTAAAGCTTTGTTCTGGAAATCCCCAAGGAGGAGAAATGTCCCGCAGCTATTTTCTCGTTTTCGCGAAAAGGCACGTTACACGACGTATTCACTCTACTCATCTAGTTTTTTTAGCTAGCTCAAATACATTTCGAATGGCCCTCCACTTCTCATCTTCTTTGTCTATCTAAAATTACCGATCGATGAGGTGTGCTTTGCCCCTGTTTCAAGAAGGACAATCCCATCGGTTACATCCCAATCCTGTTTGTCGGGGATTACGGGATTTCTTGTCTTCGGCGGCAGAAATGGTATTTCGTGTATCGCTCTAAGGTCTCCTGGTTGGTAAACGATTACTGGGATCTTGAGCGGAGTGTCGTGTTGAACGAGCTTTGGAAGCGATGTTAGCGCCTGAACTTTTTACTAGGCTTTAGCTTTGCCTCAGTTTTAACTTTGAGTGTGGTAATCATTTTCTTAAAATTTACTCCGTACTTTCGATTATCAACGCTTGGCGACATATATCTTTGAAGTGCCTGGTGAATAAAATCATGCTGAATTTTATCAAATGCATACGCTGTGATTAATGACATGGTAGTTAAAAACTGATAAATGCAAAAGGAGAGAAACAAATTTTATAGCCTAGAGTGTTATGACCTGTCTTTCAGTAAAAAGTGCTCTTCAATACACGGCTAACTACTCATTATTGTCTTTTCACTTTTATGTTATTGTCATGTTTTTGGCTTGGGAAATTAAATTCAAATTATACACTGCTATGTCTTCATTACAAGTAATTAATTTCAGTACAAGAAATTAAAAGTAATGAATCATATAAACCTACTTATCAAGAATCATACTGTAGTAATAGCTCTCTGTCACGAATTTTTACCCTTTTTCCCTCTTAAAAATTGAGTGTTAGGGCACTAAATTTCGTTAGTTAACTTTTATTCGGTTGATAATTTTGGCAAAAATATAGAGAAGTTTTCAGCCTTGATTCCTGTCGGAAAATGCTCTACTTTTCATTTAAAATAGTTAATAACTATTTTCGTAATCAAATGGTTTCAGATAGGCCCTATGTAGTCATGCAAATTTTCATTGGCAACAAATGGGCAAGTTGACCTCTATTCACCTGCTCTGGGATGCGCAATATCTCTGCAACCTTAGTCTATAAATCTTTATGAAAAATGAATCGATATGGACATCGATTGGCAATAATTTAGCGTGGATAAGAAAGTTTGCGAAAGCGCGTCACATTCCATTTAATTGATAGCTTAATTAATTACCTTAAATTTGTAAAACAACAACTATTCCTGGATCTCGCACATGATAAAATGAATCATTGCGGACATAGCGAGAACATATCTGACGATGCCCCGAGGGTATTTTGAAACGAAACAATTATTCTCCATAAAATTCAAATTGTTGATGGCTTGCTTTACAGGTGCAATAACTGTTGACTAAACTCAAATGGAATCATCGAGGACTTCGGTAATTAAATTTATTTCCGTACGTTCCTCGGGACAAACGCTGGAATTGGGAGTTATAAAAAAATATGAAGATGTCATGCGATGCGGCGAAGGTCCATCTCACTCTCTGTATTGCGTATTGTGCCCGTAATCAAAAGGGAAAAAGCTCGGGTTTTATTTTAATACCTTCGCGGGACGAAGGCAAAAATCCCACTCTCATTTAAAACTGGAAAGTTATACATTAAAAAAATAATGGTGATGTTTCCATGAGCACATGCACTCATTCATTTTTTTGCCTCTTCTCCACAAAAGGGTCTTTTTTTATGTTTTCAACCTGCCGTCTCACCCTACCTCGCTCTCAGTAACGCGGAGCCGAGTCTGCCTCGAGGTCATTATCGGCGACTCCCCGCTACATCCGGCCCGGGTCCTGCAACAGACTGGCCCCCCTTCATCCACTGCCCGAATACGACGACGCTGACGAGATCGGGTTCTGAGCCCACTGTTGCTCTCGCTACGTTATTTCGTATTCCCATCTCTCTTGGTGCCATCTATGAAGAGGTTTCACCATGAAATGAAGGCAATGTCATTTTTTGCACATTAATGTTACCCATAAGGAAAATAACGACACTCTTCTTTCCGATTACGCCCGCAAAGTTCTTTCTATCTTTAAATTTTTCCTTAGCATTCCCTTGAAATAGCGAGGGCTTAGATGTAAGAAATAGTAAAAAAATAGAAAACAAAGTTTGAGTATGTACTTATTAAATTAAAATAAAACATATAAGAGTTGGATTTTTTGAAGGAATAGGTTTCTTATCTTAGTTTTTTACGCTCGTAGAAAATAGGGAATAAGAAGTATTCATTGCAAATTATTTAGTAAAAAATGCGCGCGCTTGATGCCTTACCTTTTCCGAGCCTCAATGACGTCATCATGAAAATGTGGGTTTTTGAATTGCAGAAACGAAAAGTCGAATTTCCTCATTGCTCATTCCTTCGCAGTGCTGAATGGTCATTTTGAAGAAGTCTCCTTTTTTCTATTTTGTAATGACTTTGGAGAGATTTCAGTCTTCGATCAATGAGATCGAATGCATGCACAGTGTATACATATATGATGTAATTGTTCTGTATACCATTTTCCTACCAGAATCACCGCATTATGCCTGATTTTTATAACACAATTTTTACATGTCAGTAATGAATACTAGTTATTCTTTGGGTTCGCCATGTGTCACGTGGAACTCCTGATTACGAATAATAATTTAAACACGAGTAGTTTAAGGTTTTCAATTTACTTTCACTTTATAAGAAATTTAGGCGTTTGTAGACGTTTCTTGGAAAAGTTGTTTCCCTTTAATTTGCCTTGTATGATATAGAAATTTGAATTATCATACGTTGGAACCTTATGTGTTATTCTTTTATCTTGTTTTTTTCCTCGTTTTCCTCATAACTCTTTTCATTGTCTTTCCATCGCTATAATTAACGAAACGCACTCACTTCTGCGATAACCTTAGAGCTATTCCCTCCGAATTTTTGCAATGGATCCTGCTCATGAGAGGCAGGTTGGAGAGCGTGATTCGCATATCTAGCCATGAATGCATCGGCCTCTTCCTGACCGCCGCATTCGGGGTGGAAAAAGAAATAGATTTCGATGCAAACCTATCACTCCTCCGTTTTACTTTGTGTGGTACCCTGTGTTCATTTATTTATATGTTTCGGCTACAGCATCATTCAAAATCAGGTGGATTCATCCAGAGTTCCTCATTTGACGGGAAATGTTGAAACAATCGATGTGTAAATATATAATATTTATTATTCCATAATTGCATATAGTACAGGGTACTTAATTTTTAAAAATTGATTTGACAGTATAACATAATTCGATTTTGCCCCATCGTGGGGAATAAGTGAATTCCGCACCAAGCTACTGAGTGAATGGTCAATGCTTTTGAGGTATTGTCGTGGATAAGCATTCATCTGCCAGCCTAAGTCATGGAGTAAGGGCAGGGCTATATTTTGTAGCTTGCTAAGACAATATTTTCAAAGGCAAAACTATAATACCAAATTATCTTTTCAGAAAGATTTTTTATTCTTAAATTCGTGTGGCTTGTTACGGCTCCTTTGAGAAGTTTCATTACTGCGCAAGGTTTTAATGAATTTCTACATTCAAAATGTTTTTTCTGCTAGCGCTACTAATTTTCCCTTGAATAGTGTACAATTGACAATTAATAGTGATGAAGAAATTAATAACTTTCCTCCCTGTGTAAGCAATCATTATATCGCTGAATAACTGAATTAGGACGTTGCGACTTGTCAGATGGTTGAATATTTTTCTGATTACACTATTTATTCAAGGTAAAAACGTTTACATGGATTAAATTACTACATTAAACATATTTTTCAAACGAGCTATAATGCATTTAATTATGTGGAATAGCCAAGTATTTTACTTAAAAAAATGCTGGAGTATTAATCCAAAGAGCGTATTTATTATACGAGCGCCTTTAATCTTCGCCATGCCCTTACTAATTCAGGAACGCGTGTCCCAAGGACATCATTCAGATGGTTTTTAAAATAAATATAATAATACTATTACATTTCAATGCGCGTGCAATCTTTAGGATGATAACAAGATTATTTATTCTCCATGCAACTACTTCTATTTGGTTTGGAAGCTATGCGTGACATAGGAGTAGCGACTGCTGGAAACCGCAGTTTGCTTTATTTGTTGAGCTCATCTCATGTAGAAATTGTTATGTTCTGTGTAATTTGCGTACTCAAAATGGTCCTGAATATTTCAAATGTACAGTCAAAGGCGAGCTCTTGAAATGACGGTTATGCAAATATAATTCCAACCCACTTCGTTGATTTATCCTTTTTGCTATTGTTATTTCTATCTAGGAGGGCATTACGGATGTAATAGATTTCAAATAGACTCATGGATCAATGAAATGGATTTGAACTAGCTTTGTTTTTGACGCTGCTCTCTGGAGCTACTTTGTGGTAAATAATTAACAAAAAAATCCGTTAGCACTGAAAGCTTTGACAAAGAGCATGTATTTAGCTTCCTTTGGAAGATTGCTGTTCAGCAATTACAATGAAATGTTGAAAAATTGCTGATGAATGTCCTGTTTCCAGCGTATGTACACTCCTAGAATGCAAATAATGCCCTTATTATAAAATGAACGTTGTAGCATTCCTTTCAATTGGCTTGGGCGTGAAAGAGTCTTAATATATCGATTTATAAAGTTCAACATAATCTGACTTCTGTCGTTATCTAATGGCATTATATTTTGGCTAGATTTGGCAATATTTGGTTAAATATAAGTTTATTCTTGGGAATGGAAATGCATTATTGATTTTCGCGGTGAATTCAGGTGGATCGCGTTTGTATTGATAGACTGCAAAGAGACTTTTTTACTATTGATTTGATTTCTCTTTAATTCGTCATTTTCTTGCTTATTTCATTCGCTGGCTCTGTGAACTTCATGCCCCATTTCATGGTATAAGATAGTAGTTGTCTTCCTTTCCATTCGTAGTTTATCAAAGAATTTCCATTCTATATAGGCTATAAACATCCTTTTGGCTTGTGTAACCTCCTCCTTTAATACGCCTTGTCATCAAATTATCTGATTTTGTTCATTTCCTCTTCAATTCCCTTTGTTTTATTCATCGTCCTTAGCTCTCGAGAGCCTTTATCGATTCCTCTCCGAACACGCTTCTCAAAGGACTCCCAAACATCTTTTTCCCAGTTCACATTTCTAAACCATGCCATCCGATGAAAAATATGATTAATTTCACGTACATTATTTCCTACATTTTCCTTCCAAGTTTCTGATCTTCTAGAGAGTCACATCTCTTGGATTTATGAATGGCCTCATAGTGTATGCTTCAACTGCTTGTGAACTGGGTAGTATAATATATGTGCATCGGCAAGTTAAATCTTTAAAAGTCGAATGAATACTTGGTAATCATAATATTATAAAATCCAGCCTGAAAACTTCTACATCCAACTACTACCCTACGTGCCGCTGCATGAGCGAGTTGCAGGGGGTGTTAGGACACCAGCCGTGTCGAGATGCATGGGATAAGGTTTTGGGAGGTGAAATTGTGGCATGTATTATTGGAGTGTATTTAATGTAGCTCAGTTTTTATTTCTCGATCTACCTCTCTCTCTCTCATTCTATTCGCTACACTGTCATATATTTGTTCAATAATTCGACGTCCAACATTTATCTCAACATAGCTTAAAGCAAACTTGCCTATCATATGCAAACTATTATTGGAAACCATCTCTCAAATTAGAAGCATAGCATTTGAAACCGATTCTCAGAACAACAGAGGTAACGCGGGAATATCAATGCAGTCAGGTGACTCGAGGCCGCTCAATCTCAGGACGTACAAGCGGCGAAAATTCATGCGACACTCATCACACTGAGGACGATAGAGGAATACGGTTTTTAATCATTGGTCATGGTGCCGCTGGCACTGATAGAATCTCGAGAGAACTTCATTTTGGTATTCTATTCACCGAGGAATGTTTTTCCCCACGTAAATGCATTTACTTATCAGTGGATAACTTGTTCGGGAATAGGCTGAAAAATCAGTCCTGCAATTTGGAGTAACGTCTTAAATCTCATCTGTTCATAGATTAGAGGTGACGGTAGTTCTCTCCGTGAAACTGTTTAATATTGGAATGGGAGGTGATATAAATGAAGTTAGTACCAAAGGGAAATATTGGCCAACGCAAACCTATGGGATTATGAACGGAAATGAGAGAGAGAAAGATTAAGTAAATAGACCGCAAAGACCTGGTTAGATGACGCGAATGAGCAATTGAGATATTTGAGATTTATGAAGTGTGTGCGAGACTTGAAGCTAGGAAATTAAGGCCAGATACGAAGCTTAATATTTAGTTTAACGGAAAGACTTAGGAACGAAGAGCAAACACAGCAAAAAAAATCTTAAAATTTTTTACAGAGTGATTGCTACGTCTGGGTCTTTCATGTATTCGAAAAAGTTGTGTCTTGTATTAAATGAAAATGATTTCGCAAACAAATTAAATACTCCCGCTAGTCTGTGATTAATTTATTGCGGACATTAAATTTTATTGATTGCCACTGAATAAGTCAAAACAAACTGCACTTATACCGACATTACTTTAAGTATTGCATATCATATTTTTATCTGAAAATCGGTCTCAATCCCCCTAAATGTACCTACCGTAATTCCTGCCACGGAAGAAATCCTCATTGGTTGAAAACTCATACTCTTGAGTAACGGATTCCCATCTTAAGGGCTTAGGTACGAGCTATCTATATTTAAAGAAATGGTGTTCCCAAATTAAGTGCTTTGTAGAGAGGTTGTGTGCAGAATTTCATTAGACAAATGGGACGATAGCGCTTAGTTATCTTGGCTATTAATGCTAATTTTAAGATGATTCCGACGCCGGATTTATCTTGCCCATTCCTCCGACACGTAAATAGTTGTTTCATTACCTCTAGGCACCCTACATATTGGAGCATAGCGTTTTATTGAGCTGAAACGTGGACCTAAGAAGGAAGGACGAGAATAGGATGCAGACGTTTGTATGTAGATGTGGTGAAGGATAGAGAAGGTGCTTTGGACGGAAAGGACGTCGAACGCAAAGTAAGGTGGGGGAGGAAGGGAAACCTCTAAATAAAATCCGGTACAGAAAAGGAAAGTGACTGGAGACTTCCTGTGTAAGTGTAATGAGGGGTGACGGTTTGCTCAAGACTATGATAGAGGGAAGGATGTTAGGCAAACGGCGAAAGGGAAGAGAGAAAATGTGTTTTAATGGACGAGATGAAGAAGGATAGATCGTATGTGTAAGCGAAACAAAAAGTAATAAAGGTAGATAGGACCATGAAAGTGTAGAAAACCGAGCGATAATTATCTGACTTTCAATGAAACCTACATTGGAGTGGTTGAGTATATTTTAATTCTAATATAACACATTGGACGTAGAAAATTTCTACTAAGTTACGCCTGAAAAAATCTTTAATGTTCTCCGGACGTTTAGGTATTCTGTACTGGGTTTGTGATGAGGTAAAGGACGAAGAAGTTAACAGAAAGAGAGGTGGAGTGATAACGGGTTAGGGATGAAGTAGACACCACTCGGGCAGGAGACTTGGGGCAATTTTTCGTGAAATTACTCGGCGCGCGCTGGATAATCGCGGAGGGAGTGGAAGAGGAGAGGTGGGTTTGAGGGTTCCAGGGATGGACCAGGGGTTGCCCTCTTGGGGGAAAGGCTTGGCTTGAAGATTGGTAGGGGGGTGCCGCTTTAATCTCGTGGGGTTCTGATGGGCTTGAGTGGTTTTTTAAGCCTTTAAACCCTCCCCTTCCTAAGAGCAGGGCTCAGCAGACCTCGACTATCTTTTCAGCGCCTCCTCCGTCTTCTTCGCCGTTCATTCTCCCATCCGCTCTTTAACTCCGTCTGCTCCTACATCTACTCTCAACTACCATCTCTCCCTTCACTCGGGCTTCTCTCCCTTCATGCCATTTTCACAGGTTTTTCTCACCCCCTTCTTTTTCGTTGTATGTTTCTTAGCGGGGTCCCGGGACTTAATTAGGTCGTCTCGAGGAGAGGAGTAAATTAGAAGAGAAGTTTTGCCAATTCTTTCCCCCTCGAAACTCCGATTCGTCTATTTCATCTTGCAAGCGTACCATCTCCCTTCTCCCGTTTTTGTGAGAGTTTTCCGTGCGCTCTGTTGCACTGCTCACATCGCAACGCATCGGTGCTGTTTCTTTCCATATGTCTTTGATCGCGATTCTGTCCGGCTATGTACTTATGCGAGTACATGATTCATCTAACCACACCATGAAACACTGCGCATCAATCGGCGAATCACAAATGAGAGTAAGATTGGAGTTTGTTTGAGTAATACAATCGAATAACTTCGATACTTGCATCCGCGATTTTTGTTCCTGTACTAAATTTCAATGAGAGCGTCCAAAAATGATAATTTAAGTTTTTAATTGTTCTTTGGATAAAAGATAACGTTTAATAATAAGTATTTAGAAATCATTTTTCCTGGTAGGAGACGGCAGAGTGCACAAAACTGGTCAGAGCACTCGGATGTAAGATACGGCGGCGTCGTAATGCTTCGATAAGACTTGGCAACCAATGAAAATGCGTCTCTCGATGACCGTTTCAACGCACTGCTTTCTGTTATTAGGGTGTTTTATTTAATGCTGGGCATTACTGTTTGGACCCTCGCATATTATAATTGGATGAATCGCGATTTTCTTCCCAATGATTTTGGTAGTTGGAAAAGAAAAATCGTTAAAGCTAGACGAAACAGGTGGAAAGGTATTTCCTACCGGTAACGTTGCTCGAAGATGTCTTCTCAGTGCTACACATTCACCTCTTATTCTCTCTTCTCCAAATATTCCCTCATACTTCACCCCAATGCACCTCTTTAAACTCATATCTCAACCGTAACACCATTATCGCTCACTCTTTCCTTCGAATATTTCCTCGTAGAGCGTATATTTCCTCGAGACAGCGTAAAATAAATATTTACAATGTAATCCCTAAAAAATGTTGCAATGTCTCTCCCTTTCTCACCTTTACATCTCTCCTCAGTGTATAAATTATGCAATTATTTCTGTTATATGATTTCATGTTTTGAATTTTATATTTCAATTCCTCTTGCATTGGCTGATCTTTACCTTCTCTGCCAGTATGTTTCTTTGGTCTTTCATTTCCCTCACTATGCGGTCATTTTCCTGATAATTTTTTTATGGTTCATGTAAATCATTCTGAATACTTATCACGACTATAGGAATATGCATATACATTACATAATTTATTTTGATCTAGTCTTATAAATACCAATAACATGCGCAATGATTCATGCTGTATAAATGAATGGAAGAGATTTCCTAATTTTGCGCATTTATTTTTAATGATATATTGTATAGAATATTTATTTGACAATTGCTCAAAAATAGGTATGCTTAGAAAAATATTTATTTTTTGTTTTGAAGAGGCATTGGTTGTAACACTATGTAGCGTTGTGCTATGTAGCGTTTAATTTGCTATAAAGTGAAAAGACTTTTCTGTATTTATCTTCACCGGTTAATATTTCATCAATCCAACGCTAAGCGTCGGTTAAATTCTCACGTCTGTTTTCTCCCCTATTCCCTCTATCCCTGAATGCATAACTAGTTTCACATCGTGAGAGGGCTTTTCTTAAGTGGGTTAAGTCCATGTCGCTTTCATTTATTTATCCAGCGGATTGAAAAGTCCGTCAAAAGGTATAAGGGGAAATACCTTAAACCCACATGCTAGTAACTTAAACCAAAGGGGCCAAGTCATTTCACGCTGTGGAAGTCGAATTTTTGCACGTCCGAGAATGACTTTCACCCCATGTAATTGTTTTCTGCTTGCCGTTTCTCCGGAGAAAATCATGTAAACTATGATTTCTTATGTAAATAATTAGCCAGGCGCTACTCTACGGAAAATTCTCAATTTAAATATCAACGATACATCTGCGTATTATTAAACTTTGCTGATTACATCAACTCGGCTAGTGACTTCAAAGTAAGCTAGAAGGTAAACGAGAATGTATTTTGAACGGTCGAGGTATTCTCTTGGCGAAGTTTAAACGGATCCGGATTTATTTTTAAAAAGTAAAATCGCGGACTTTAATAATGAAAAGAATATTTACTGACAGTACGATTTCTGCCGTTACAACATTTATTGTAAAGCTGTTGAAATTATTGTTTCATAAGTGGAAAAAGTTCAGCAAAATGTGATTGTGCAACTGAGTTTAACTGAAAAAGAGGTAATTTACCCAGAACGAAACTGAGCTAAGAATTTTTTTAACGTTCATTTGTCTATGATGGCAAAAATGATTTTATAGGTTATAGTCTAAGGAAGTAAATAATGACAATTAGAGAAAAAAATGTCTACAGCTGGCTAAAAATTGGTTTGTGACAATGGAGGCAATTGATTAATTGTACCAAAAGCATTACATTGGCGGTAAGTGCTCCTAAAGTTTTTTTTTATAGTTATCATTATTTGATATTCGTATTTCCATCGTTCCATAATTGCTAACAACAAAAATGCAATTGTGTTAAAATGTATAAAGAAATGTTACTTGATGTATTTCATAGCAATGCATACTAACTTCTAATGAAGGATGCCTCATCTAAGTTATTTTCCTCAAGAGGCAACCTATAGCTTTCAAACCTTATCTAAAATATAAATGCAATGTAATTATTGAGTAGTTTGAAGCAATGAACTACTTATTTTCGGAAGAAAATGCCACATGAAAGTTGGAAGAAGATTAAAATACTTTTCAACTGATTCCCCTTTCACGAGTTTTTTCTAAGGAACGTTTCTACCCCAACTCAAAATGCTTCTTCTAGTTTGAAAGAATTTATAAAATGCTATGACAGTGGAAGAAAATCGTTTAAACAAGGTTTTTATTAACTTTCGGTGGTATCTTAAAAGATATTAACACCAGCTTAAAAGTATTTTCATTCTCTGAGACATTGTTCGTCAAAGAAACTTTGATTAACGAGGTATAAACATATTACGTGAGTTAACCGGCGGTAGAATCATTTCAAAATTGGCAACGAAGGTACTCTTGAATTCATTGTTGAAAGAGCTCCATTCGCTGAATTGGGCGAAGACTTCCAGTATCTGCTAAGGTGATGACACCATCACAAATTAGATAAATACTTCGTAAATTTCCACACGGCCACACCTTGATGATAACTCATGTATTCTTCTTTTTTGTGATAATGTTATCGATTATTCGTTTCTGAAAGTTGTTACCATGAATATATATTATGGATTGTGATCTCGTCGCCAAAAACTGTTATCTAGATTTCAGTAAACAAACAACTTATTGGAAAGCGGTGCCACCTAGTGATGAAAGACGGAAGTTCAAATGTAAATACACTCGACAGATTGTAAATAAACACGTCTTACTGGTTTTACCATGATTAGACATGGCTCTTACTTACAATTAATCATAATGCAGTGGGCAGTGGATAAGAAATGTAGTACTACATGCGGGATGTAATTATACGCTTGTTTAGTATCGCCCGGGCTACAGATATATTTATTCCACTCCAAATTTAATTACACAAATGAACAATTAACTTCTTAGCACTTCGTGAATATCGCTATACGGAAATTTAGTAATAATGCAAGGTGACTTAATGAGTATTCCCAATGGCCATCATTGCAGTGTAGGTGAAAAGGATTGCACTTACCGCCGCCTTGAACAAATTCTTATTTTTCAACCCACGTCTCCTATTTTGGCTCCTCGTAGACTCATACCCTGTTTTGCAACCTGGTACGAAGCAAGTTCTGTTTAAACAAGGCATTCTAAATTCTTTATTTAAGCCAAACGGGCTCAATACATTAAAATTAGAATCAGTCTGCCAAACATCGTCGTCGGCACACAATGGACGTTTTATAAACCTCTTACACATTTTCTGTAATAGATATTTCCTCTCTTGCATTTACAAAGAAACTTTTAGATCACAAAAGTAGCAATATATTACTCCAAGCATCAAATAATTCATATCTCCTCCATTGATATTGAATTTTCAACACAGTCCAACGTTAGCAACAATCAACTACGTCTTTTTACAATAACAACTAAAAATACTATAATCTAAATGGCGCCACGGACTGGGTGAACTAAAAGTGGAAATTTAGGCAACACGCAGCCTAGGAAACAATGCAAAACATCCGAGTCCAGAATATATATTTATGGTTGTTACCCTTAACATAATACTTAATCCACTGTATTGTTGCATTGTTGCGGTTTTGGCGTTTCGCTTATATGCACGGTAAATCTTCCAATGAGGATGTGAAGTTGCGGTCAGCAACAGACGGCATGCAATAGACAGGCGATTCGGCTCACGCCGCGGGATTACAACTTCCGCCCCCGGTCTGCAAGCTTTCGCTTATTACCGAGGACAATGGAAGAGGTGGGAGGAAAGGATGGGTAGGGAAGGTTAGCGAAACCACTGCCCCTTCGAGACCGACACCAATGAGGCGAATTGAGGTCAAAAGGACCTCAAGGGCCTCCGCCTCCCCGAAGTGCTCGTTTTAGTTTGGTTCCCCCAAACAACTGAGACGAGTCACCGTCGGCTCCGCTTTCGCTAGAGCCTACCGCACATCTCTGCGTACCGAGAGAGCCTGTTGCCCAAATAATTGGGATTAGGTATCCCTCTGATTCGCTTTTTGGGTTGCCGCCGTGCGGTCTGCCGACTTACGTCATTGGAGTGAGGATCACCGGACCCAATGGAGGGTCAAAACGGACCAATTTTGGTCAAATGTGTGAGTACAACCCACTCCTCAATAGGTCCCGACAACCCACGGCATGCAATAGACAGATATCTCCATGAAAGTCATTATCGTTTTCTTCTCCCTATACATCCTCTTTTTGCTATTTTATACTTCAAGTTAATTTATTTCCGGCCCTCGTTTTCTAATGCTTACAGCAATTCATATATTCCTATAGATGACTGAGCGAGAAACGCCTGGTCTTCATGAAATCTATCAGATATTATCAGTTGTGTTTTTACTTTTACTCTTACATCCTCTGCCACTTAATTAGCATATGCGCCAAAAATAAAAAAATGGATGTGGTGCCATGTCTCATCTTCTAACCCGTGGCTGCCCACCTTTATTTTCCCTCAGCCACTTCTTCTGTGCTGTCCGGGCTACGCACCAGCCTCAAACGAGTCTATTAACTCTCCAATTTGTTCCTATTCTCATTAATATCCGCATTATTTTCTCTTCACTCACTCTCTGGATCACCTTATCGTAATCCTTAAAGCATGCAGAAATTCTGTATTTTATTAGGTTCATTCGATTATCCTCAGAAGCCGCTGTCACAGTACTCGTTTTTCTCCGATTCATCCGTCTATGAGTGGTTCTGCTACGACCTTCCCTTATGAAAAATTAAACTTTGTGTTATTTAGTCTTTGAATTCATAATCTTTCTTTACAGGGATCATAAAATGTTTTCCCGAAGTTCTACTGCCATATTCCCTTCTCGTATATCCTACAAAAAATTTCGAGTCCTTTTTATATTATTACCTATCACTCTTGGTTTTTTTCCTACCGTGGAGAGTTAGCTATATCTATTATCCATCTCATCTCACTTCCCTACTTACTACTAGTTACTACTAGTTAGTTTACCCTATCTCATGTCTATCTATCCTTCTCAGTCTCCTTCGTTTGGTAGATCGTATTACTGTCAGTTCACTAATTATGGTAGGTTACATTGGGGAAAAATGAATTAGTTTGAAAGATGCGAATATTGTTTATTTTTCTTTTTCTAATTATGCGGGTGTCGATGCGTGGAAAAAAGGACCTACTAATCCAATTTCTCGGAGTAAATAAGGTCATGAAAACATTTTTCTAGGATACCAGATAACACGAATGAAGAAGAACGAAAACGAACAAGTCACGTTGAAGAGAAAGCATTTTTGCATTTTTACTTTCTAAGAACCTACATCAGTCAATTTATAGTTTTCCTGCATCACCCTGAACTTATGATAAGGTAATTTAAATAGTTTTAGTTGCCCGGATACAAGTGTTTGGCCCATAAATATGACGTTAGAAGTAAGAGAGATTCCTTTTCTTGGCCTAGAAAACGAAAGGCTTGGTTTGAATTCGGGTTCATAAGGGCTGCTTTCATTTAAGCTCATTTTATAAAGTTAGATTCATAAAATCCTTTTATGTTTTCTGTTTCTTTTTCTGTTGAGTGCCTTTTAAAAATTTTGATCAAATATATCATAAAATATTATTTAATGAAATTATTTGTGATAACAATTGTTGAATTGTCTGGGATTCAAACTCAGACCCTTCTATTTTGCTCTGAGTGCTCCGAGTTGATGTATCTAGGCGACATTATCCACTATGAATCTCATGGAATTCTCCGTGGGTGACTCCGTTGAAGTCAGTTCGCGGCCAAGTTCGCAGTTCTTTGAATATCCTGAAATGTCTTATGACATTTTACTCTTATATTTTTAGGATTTATTTTACTCTAGCGGCCGATTATTCATTTCATTTGGAGGATCCAGGGAATGCATTTATTTTAACTTATAGGGTTTCACATGGTACTGTGATTTTATTTGATGATGCTTACATTAATTGACATATCCACAAAGAATTAAATAAATAAAAGATAGAAGAAGAGAGAGAGTAAATTAACAAAAAACTCCTTACTATATATGTAATCCTCTTTCATGAGGAATAACTGCAAGTTGGTGGTCGTAGTCATCTCATAGAGGAGAGGAAATTGTGCCCAACCGCGCACCCTTCATACTTAACCATACCTACCTTCCCTGAGTTAACTACATTGAAAGGAATCATATCGCAAACTGTTGTTTGTAACTGATATTTATTTATTTTATCAAATTTATGGTACAAGTGGCGGCACAAAACTTTGAAAATCCAAGCAAGATAATTCTGTCAGCTCATACTAATATTATGAAGAGGGTGAAGAGGATTTTTGAGACGTAATGGTTGGGCCGTTGAAACGTTAAATCGGCGCAATTACTCTGGATAGCCACGCTGAACAGAATTAGAAATGCCAGATGAGAAATCATTTGATGGTAAACAAAATAAAAGAATTGAATGACCGTTTTTGACGTGAAAGAGGAACGATAGGTAGTTTTACGGGGATTAATCAAGCGAGAACAACCGACGGCCGGTAGTTGTTTCAGACTTATTCCATGGAAAGGGATTTCCGATAGATTTGGAAATAGAGCGCGTGAAAGCGGAGGGAGAAAAAGTATGCGATAAAGCCCCTTGTGAATGCAAATGAAACGTGGAAACGGTGGCTTCAGGGATGCGCAGGGATCAAAGGAGGCTCGGATATCTGGGTTTTATTTTTCACAGTTTGCTCCATTTCCTGTCCAAGTTTATATTTTTTTTTATTTCTTCTGCCCTTCTTCTCCCTCAGTATCACTCAACCTCTCTCTACTCCATACCTCTCTACCCCCTACTCTTCGTTATAAACCTTATCTTAAGGCACTTTGTGCCTTGGGCTCCGTTCCTGAACGTAGTGCAGCGGAAGGGACGGTGTCGGCTTATAAATGGGAAAGAGCAACAACACTTTGACGTGGAAACTGGGTCACTCCGTGCCCCCTAACTCTCTCTCTCCCACACGAAGGCATATGCTTTAAGCCCGGTCTGCACACACCTTCCTGACCCCTTCTTCCTCCTTTTTCCTCAGCCAGTCTCCCCCTCTTCTTCCCGTCCTTCCCCCATCTCCCCAGTTTAAATCAACGCCCGTGAGGGATAGCAGTCAGTCTCCCGGCCTCCTCCTCCACCTTCCATGCGCCCCTTTCCATCACCAGGCGTGCTTCGGAAACACGCAAACAACCCGCCAACCTCGTGAGTATCCCTCCACATGACAGCCACTCGCAACCCTCCTCGACGCTACTGTGTATCCGAGCCCCAAAACCTGCCAACCGGTCGACTAAAATGGGTCAGTGTGACATTGCGATACATCGACTTCAGTTTGTGGAATTATATCTAAGATATCACGATGGTTCTCGTTTTGGATATCTTGAATGGGATTGGGAGTCGACCGGAGTACTATCATGTGGGAGGCAACGGGAACCCACCACATTAACCTTCCTGGAAATATACAGCTATGAATTCTAGCACTCAAACATGATGGCATTCCTCCCGTTGAAATATTCTGGAGGCAAAACTGTCCCCAAATCAAATCTCAGGGTGGGGTCTACTGGAAGGGATGCAAACTTTATCTCTCGTTGAGATGCTGTGTTAGAACGGACATTTCGATGTATCGATTGCAAGGGTGGATCTATGTGAAGAACATCGCGGCGAGATTTTCAGTCGTTGAAATTGTGCGATTTATTGAATTCTGCTGTGAATCAATGGGCAAACGATGACGATGTTTAAATCATTGTTACTATTTTATCATTGGCATTATATACTCATCATAACTATGCGATGTATTAAATTTATTTTAGTATCAAAGAGCGATTCTCAAGTTTCATTTTTAACCCTGAAAACTATTGGATGTATCAAATCCACGTTTGCATCAATATGCGGCATATCGCGTTGAGATTTCTAATCGCCCCAACTATTCATTGCATCAAACTTGAATGTGGAATGATGAGCAACTAATCACGAAAAGATATTTAATCGTGCCAACCATGCAATATGTTAAATGCCAGTGTGATTCCATGACGGGCATATCAATGTGCGATTTTCAAATGTGAAAATTACGGATATAATAGTTTATCATCAAGCGTATCCCAGGATGAGTCCATGTGCGATGTATCTTGATACGATTTGTATTCCAGCTAACTGTGCGCTTTCCTATATAAATCAAAGTTCAATGTATTTTCTGATTAAGTTCGATTTAAAGGGATATGCTTTGCGGCGTCATGTTCGATACTATTCGAAATAATACGCCTTGAATGAATACACTATCATCCGATGTAATATTTACTGGGATTATCGGTGTAATTCGATACGGTACGTCATGCGATATGGGATCTTACTGTTTTTGGTAAAATATGATGAAATAATTATATAATAATTTATTGTTTTTCGGCTTTTACATTGTCTATTAGGATCGTACAGAATATTTAGAATAAGCAATATTTCAAGCTCCTATGTTACAAACAAAAATGAATAGGGATGGGCGGATGCATTATGTAAATGGACAATAAAAGAGCAGAAAAAAGAAGAAAACACCACAAGTTACACTCTTTAAAGGGCTTGTAGATAATGTAAAAATCTATGCAAAAATACAGATAACGTGGTGGAATCCTTAATACCATTGGGAATATTGTTCCATAATTGTACTCCCACAACAGATATAGATTTTTGAAAAGTGATTGTTCTATGTTGGGGGGATGATTATTAAATCAGAAGCCATTCTAGTCGTTATAATATGCTTTGTCAAATGATATGCTATCGTGTGATATTATACCATATGATATGTCAAGCGACAGGCAGTTGAGTCCGTCTTATGCCACTTCTCGCAGTGCGGTATTGAAAATTGAATCTCGCACATCCACACTACTCAACTTCTGAATCACTGTTGATTTGCCCTATTCCTTTCCCCCGCCTAACGGCATGGCTAGCGTGCATGCTCACTTGAGCCTCTTCCTGCCTCCGGCGCATAGGTATGCCTTCTGCGAACTCACTAGCGCACATACAATCCACTCACGGAGCTCATACTCAACTCGGTCATTTGTTCCCCATCCAATCCATCTTCCACCCGGAGTTATCCTCGTCCATTGCTGCGCCTCCCTCCCCTCCATATGCATGCTCGGACCCTCTGCGCCAACTCTGCCCCGCTATGTGTGCCTCTCTATCTCTCTGGCTATACATCCGTGCTCCCTTTTCGACGGCGAACATTTTGTGAATCCTTTATTAGATTAGCAGCTCGGGGCGACTAACGACTTATCTCCCGATCTTCCGCAAGCTCCCTCGCCTCCCATCTCTGGTGTAAACTCTGCTCCCTTTTGCGTCTTCTTTACGTTAGGACCTAGGCGTCGTCATTGGACGAGCGAATGCTCTTTGTAGTACGTACTGTGTGCACGCCGAAAATCTTGAATCTTTGAGGGCTACATCATTTTTTTTATTTCTTTCTTTCTCGCAGCGGATGGTGAACTCCCTCTTTTTAAAGGTCCAGTCTTCCTTCCTTCAGCGTATCTGTCTCTCTCTCTCTCTCTCTGCAGATGGAAAAGTAATGTCTAAAAAAGACTGGTTGTTTCAGCGTAGTCGGTTATTAGAGCTTTCTTGTGTATGGAGAAGGACTTTTCCAAGGTCAAGATTACTGCAGAGCCTAGGGGGGTCCGAAAAGCTTTTCCACTGTGTTCGCCCTTATATCAGGCTTCGGTGACATTTCAGCTAATGGGCGGTGGAGTAGCTGGAGCTGCAGGAGTCTTATCGTTGCAGAAAAAAAATGTGTCATGAAATAGCCATTCTTTTAATATTACCCTAAAAGTTCTTGTTTAGGGTTTTAATAAGAGTATAAAGAGAAGCCCTAAAAATTGAAAAGCAGGAATTTTAAAAGAAAGATCGTGTTATTTTAAAACTTTAGAAACTTTGAACACCATGTTCCTTTGAATCCTACGAAAATCCACGCAGGAAGACGCTTATTTTAGCTTAGGCCTTATAGGGCCCCAGCACTTAAGTGGAAATTGAGGGATCCGGGTTCGAGTCCTGAACAAGACGAAAGTTACCTCCTCTTTGAAATTTCATACTGAATGCAACTTACGTGCTATTGTTCAAAATAATTGGTGCTTAAAAGTGATTTATTTTATATAAAGGTGGGAATTTGAATTAAGGTTCTTTGAGGAAGAATAATTAATTCTTCCATTTCGTTTCGTAGAAGATAGCATGTATTTATGATGATGAAAAAGGATGAAAAATAAGGACTACGAGTTTTAAGTCTCAAATGTTGTTTCATTACTACGAAAACGCTGTCTAAGTATTTAAAAACGTGGTATTCGTTGTAGATGATGTAAGGGAAATTAGATGATAGGGCTCGTAAATAATAAAAATTTTTTCGGAGCCCCCGGCCTGATTTTACTCCTCTGAAATTTCTTTCCTCTGCTGCCTTTGTTTATCTCATATGAGAATCGGCAAACTACTGCTCTCTCTGTGAAATTTAAGCGAAGCTGAAAATTGAAACAAAATTGTAATTGTGCAATTCTTAAGGTAAAACCTCTTCATAATACATAGTCATTTTTTCCTTGTTTGATGATGAAACATGGAGTTACGTAGTTGGTTATAATAGTATTTTTAATATTTCCTAATAAATTACGGCTATTAATTAATTTTGGAATTGTTCGGAAAGATAATTATGCTCTTCTATCACAAATATTTACGGAAACTTATTCTAGATCACTATATAAAGTCGTAACACTTCTGTGCTTTCAATAATTTAGGGAGATATTTCATGTGTAAGACGCATTGTTATCAGATAGAAAAAAATCTTTTTACCTCGAATATCGGCTTAAATAATGAAGTTCGCACCCTTGGTTGAGTGACGAAAAATTTATCTAGTTATGTGCAGTCATTGATAATTTGTCGTCACCTGATTACAATCCCACGTCGTCTGTAATCCCTCGTAGGATACTCATCCTATAAAACACCACCCTCTAGCTGCTTGTTTGATAATATCTATTCCAAGAAAATTATATTTCTTTATCTAAGGAGCTCGCTATTATCACAAATACTTCCATTGAGATAAAAGGTTCCTAACATCCCCAATTGAATCGCAATGGGCCTTTATTTTACCTATATATTCTGTACATGTGACTCGGTTTCAATAACAGCTCGGTCGGTACAGGGACAGTTTACCAAATTTGAATGCTTTTAAGCGATTTTACGCATGATTTTACGAAGATTTCACAGTTTCGAAAGGAAATAACAAATTTACACTATATAATATAAATCAGTATCGGTAGAAACTATCCCGCAACGTTCATGAAACGCCACCTTCGCTATGAGACAGCGCAGCAGAATCTGAAATCCTTCAAGAATTCTAAATATAACCGGTGCGAAAGCCTCCAGCAGAAAGCTATATCATGTTTCCGTTTCTACAGGGCGCGGCAGATAATAATTTTTAATATTTTGTAGATTTGATGGGTGAATAAAACAAAGGATGTTATAGTTTTCGTTGTAATTATTTTTTCAATGCTGTACAGCATGCATTTCAAGCATTGAAGTGCTGTGCATGTCTAGGTGAATATGTTGGACAGTCTTGTTTCACCACAGGATCGTATGTTACATATTACTTATTTTTTCAATGTTGTACAGCATGCATTTCAAGCATTTAAGTGCAGTGCATGTCAAGGTGAATATGTTGGACAGTCTTGTTTCACCACAGGATCCTATTTTATATATTAATTATTTTTTCAATATTGTACAGCATGCATTTCAAGCACTTAAGTGCAGTGCATGTTAAGATGAATATGTTGGATAGTCTTTTTTTACCACAGGATCGTATTTTATATATTAATTATTTTTTCAATATTGTACAGCATGCATTTCAAGAATTAAAGTGCTGTGCATATCAAGGTGAATATGTTGGACAGACTTGTTTCACCACAGGATCGTATTGGAACCTCGTTTCCCGGCCAAATTCGCCAAATTCATATCAGCAAATTATGCTGCAGCACCCTGTAAATTATTCGTTTGGCGTTCGCCATGAACTTCACCCGTCACGATTATGCACGCTTAGTATTTTTAATTGCACTATGCAATATACCGTGTATTAAAACCGTGTATACAAAAACTATACCGTGGCTTTATGTGTTGCCTATTGCATTGCGTTCTGTTTCATATTTTGTTATTAATGGTATTGATTTCATTAATTTCAACTGATATGGTTATAGAGTCTCATAAACAAATGATAGTAATGATGGGGGGAATAGGGGACTGTTTTCCTCGTGAAAACAACCAGAGTACGTCAATTTTGACACCAAAATGTCAAATATGATTATGTTGTCTGTAATGACTGCCATTACCTCTGAGGGATGTAATGTTGTAGTTTTATTGAGAAGTATAGTGTATACTGATGTATTAAAACGTTTACCCTACTCATAATGAAGCGACATGAACATCAGTTTAATCGCAACCACAAACTCGTGCATCATCCATTGATACATCTTTCGAGGTACGCAGTGAAATTTTTTTGAACGGTGTTTGGATGATATATACTAATTATTTCCTATTACTTCATTTACCATTACGAACTGTACATAGGTTAATAAACCATTTTCATAAATTACTCGATTAATGTTTTATTCTTCCTATTAGCATAGTAAACATTAAACTAAAAAAGTTCCCCTATTCTTTAAGCGCTCTCGAGGCCATACGTCTTCGTAAAACATTAAATATCTAATTTGTATACAAGTCCATTCGGTGCCAAACTAGTTTCATTGCCATATCAACAAGGGATCTGTATCCATCCGATTATATATACGCTTGTTTTCGGCTCGCCTTCGCCATTCCAGCGAATCTACGCATGTATACGCTGCACTGTCCCCGGAACCTTGTGACATCACGCCCCGACGTGCAACTCAACTGATACTACCTCCTATTCTAGTTATCTTGGGGGAAACTGGGGCTGGTTGGGCTCAGGGGAATATTCGCACATTGATAACTTGAAAACTAAGACAGCGAGCGCGTTGAAACTTTGTCTGCGTCCAGCGCCCACCGCCCCCCTCCACTCAGAACACTCGTTCGGTCGGCTACTGGTCTCCTTTTGGGAAAAGGCGGAGGGTAATATTCTTCTTATCTTATTTCCTTGTTTACCTATAGTTAACTAACTTAACTGGGGTATTTAATGTAGTTCAACTCAAAAGAGCAATCAGTTGGCTACAATTTGATTTATTAAAATTCAATGAGAATATTATATGGACTTTAGGTCAGGTTAGATGAAAAATATGTTGATGGGGCTAAGATGTACACTGTACAGTTGGTTAGGAACTCAACCCGTCGTAGGATATACTATGGTCTATATCTTTCACCGTCTTATTGATAGGTGATGATGGGGGGACTAGGGGACTTTTCCTCGTGAAAACAACCAGTGTACGTCAATTTTGATACCAAAATGTCAAATATGATTATGGTGCCTGTAATGACTGCCATTACCTCTGAGGGATATAATGTTGTAGCATTATAGAGTAGTATAGTGTATACTGATGTAATAAAACGCTTACTCTATGTAATCTTGCAACTAAGCTTAATTTAGGCTTTTAATTGTATTGATTCAATTGAGTAAAATGGATTAGATGTATGAAAAGGGAATCAATGGGCTGACATGTAATTCATTTAAGGAAAATAATTGTTATTTCGTTGAATTAACAGTAACATTAATGACAATGTTAGATGCTGAGTTTTTTTGAATGCATGTTAGGCTATTAAGCAACTTTATACACAAGCGAACGTTTTCTGTATTGGTTCTTAGAACCTTTTTATATTTATACGAACGTTCCCCGCCCTGTGCACCGAATTTCCTCGCATAGGGGGCACGTTGGTGCACGTGCACTGTTTTAGGAATCATTTTTTCAATTATTTATTTATACTAATATTCTACGAAACATTATAAGTTATAATAGTTGAATGGTGTTTCCATACTCTCGCGTAGAAGTCTTATTGAAGAGAACCACAGTTAAAAATAGAAAATTCAAAAGAAAAAAGTTTACCCAGCTAGCCCCGGTCTCCCCTAAGTAGTTAAAAACGATTGATTTTTACCATTGAGTAATTGAAAGCTTAGCATGTAGAATTTCCGATAAATTCAGTGCAATAAATCTAAAAACATGAGGAATGTGCAGGGTTATCAACGTTCAGTTACATTCCAGTTGGTTCCATTCCTAAAGTGTCTATAAATATACAAAATATCAACGATTAAAATTTCATATGTTAATTTGTCTATACTAAGTTATCGAATACGTTGAAACATTTATTTTTAAAGAAAAGCGTTTTATCGTAGAATAATTGTAAAACTTGAATAGTCCACTTTTCATACATTTGCTTAAAATCAGTACCAGAACAAAAATCGTTCATATAACTGTTGAAGCTCTTTTTTCAATTTGACGCACATTTTCTCTGCTCCAATGTGTTCCATTGTGCGCTACCTATATCGCTGGGGTCTGAAAAGAATGGAAATGGAAACAGTACCCCTATGTTCTGAAATGCGCACCCCAATAAAGGGAATGGGATGGTTGAGGGCTTTAATGTTTTGAGGTGAAAGTTTGGCGTGAGTTTTTTGAGGTTTCGTGAAAATACTGCAATAAGATTTTACGATATTTTTTCTTGGATGAGCTGTATTGTATTCTTATTCAACGAAAAAATTTCCTCCAACCTCGATTCATCCCATTCATAATGCCTAGTCTGTTTTTCTCCCTTCCCCGTTAAACGATATCCTCTCCTTTATCATTGTATTAAGAAATCATTCGCCAAATATTACCTACACCAACCGCCTTATCTGCTTCCTCCTCATCTCCTTTTTAAGTTTTCTCTCTTCACTCTCTGTCCTTCCTCGCTTGACGTCCTTTCCGTTCACCACTCATTTTCTATTCCCCTGTGCATCCACATATCAATGGCTTTCAATCTTTGGTAATTTTTTTTACCCAAAGCCCACGTTGCTGCAGAATACAACGCTACCTTCTATGCTATACACATAAAACTAAAGAGTGACTATAATATCACAATTATGTAGGAATAGGAAGCTTTTGAATGAATGAATACTTTACCAAAGGCTAATAAGAAATAAAATATGAAGCGTTGCTTAGTGTGGTCCAGAAACCAAGGCTTTACGGAAGGAGGGTAAGTGTAAATGGAGGCTTAAAAAAGAGTGAAGAAACGTAGAAAGTAACCTGGTTGGAGACGAAAATTAATGAAAAGGAAATGCTTATGCCAGCAGAGGAAAGGGGACTAGTAGGAAAATATCTTATGAGGCGGCGAAAGAAACTGGTGGAGAATAATGACTGGTGGATAGCCTTGTTTTATTTATAAAAAGCTCTTTACCTTAAAAACCTTCGTGTGCTCCTCTTTTCAGCTTATTTTGTGATAGGCATTCTTCATCAGCGACGAAATTTGTTTTAAGTATGAACTCAATCTATGATTTTAAGGCTGAATTTCGATCAGGTTCCCTTGGTACACCCTCCTGGGGTCCCATTAAAAGTGTCCCTCATGCCCTTATTCGATGAAAATGTTTGAACATCACCCACCAAATAAAATTACACTTTCAGCAGTGTTAATCTGAGATTTATGCTTGAATCCATATCCTCTATGGAACTTCCCTTGCACCATTCTGCATTTAAAACATATTCTGTAGCTGTGGATAGAAGTACACATTATTTATTGTCTCCATTAAATTAATAGTAAAAAGGTTGTGTTAAAAAAATTCTTATGAACTTGTTGACTCGTCGACGTTATGAACACATTGCTCAACGCTTTGTACCGCCAGTTGATTACGGAACGGTTTGGTTGCGCTGGCGGTATTCGAAGTATGTTTTCGACGATGGCTTCCTATGCGATAAGGCTATGGGGTGCCACATCCTTAAGTTTCCGAAACTCCCCAATACTCACTCAGAGATCGGCCATCTTCGCTGTGAGCCATCCGTCTTTTATTCACTGTCTGCTTCCTCCTATCAACTACCCCATAAATGGAGCCCACATGCTCTCGGAGGGGCAGGGTGGCCGCTGTGCCGCGCCACTTTGGCGTGCAGACGACCGGGAGAGCACGGCACCCAGAAGCGTCGCGACGAGCCCACCCCCGGAACAAGTTCAACAGCTGCGCTTGGCAGCGTTTTTATTTTTCATAATAGCCACGGCGCCGGTATGAGGGGTGGCCGACTCCCCCTTCCCATCTCACGGATGGAAACCATTTAATTCCATTCAACCCCCGTTCAATCCTCAAAAAACCACGCCGAGCGGAGGGTGGCTGGAAAAAAGGGTTTTGGTCGGGACGTCAAGAGGGGGAAGTAAACTGGAAAGTGATCCATCTGAAGCGATCGCTTTCGCGGAAAAAGGCTCAGAATTTCCTTCCGGGTGGAGAGACTCGTTTCCACTTCCGCGGATCGGCATTTATTTTTTCTTCAAAGGGGACATTAAATGTGGCATATCCACCCTAGCTATTTCGGACGGGAGTAAAATGTGTCCGATCAGCTGCATGCTTTTTCTGGTTTTGTAAGATATTTATTCTTAATGTTCAAAGTCGTTCCGGGACCGTGTACAGGCAGTGTCTTCCGAATATTTGTAAATTTATTATGACTGCTGGCATAAATATAATCATTAAAGCAGTGGATCTCAATGTTTTTGCATATCACTCCCCTCAACCATATCTCAGGTTATTATTCTTCATTTCACTATTTTTGTTATCATGTTATTATTCTTCCTCCCGGTGATCATTAATTAAATATAGTCCTAATCCCCTAAATAAAAATAACGGGCTCGTTCAAGAATTTATTTTATTCAGTAGATAACTATAAAGTAAAAATTTTAATTTTAAAATTATATTTCATTCATTGTTTAAGTGAAGCAAGAGGAAAGTAAAACACTTTTACGGTTTTTACATTATCTCCGGAACATATTTTGATGAATGGTTTTCCCGAGTCTCCCTATTATTCCTTCCATATGTGGGACGGAGGTATTTCCCAATGGAAGGGACGTAGTGCATTCGTACTTCGATGAGGAGTATGAGGAAAACCGGTCAAGAATCGCGCGAGAAAAAAGGGAAAAGTTATTTCCCAGGATGAGTGCGTTACGTATAAGGTATGTGAAGTGTACATGGTTTCTACATATTTTAGAAATACATCTCTGTGAAAATATAGCGGTTTGATGAGAAGTTAATTTGAAAATGTTTTTTAGTCCTAAATGATATCAGTGAGAGTTCAGTTATTCGAGTAAATACCTCGAATTATTTCCGCAAGGCAGTAAATACAGAGGCAGAATATTTTTACTGTAAAAAGTAGCTGCTGTAAACCAACTAGTTTCGACCAAATACGCTGAATTGATACGAGTTATTAAATGTGGCTTTAAGAGGACTGGAAAATATTTTCTGTTGTCGGAACAGATCATACTCAGGTCTTTCAACGTATGCGATCGATTTCAACTGCAATTATTTTATGTTACAAATATTTATTTTCAATAAGCATCATAGTTATTGATTTAAATGAATTCGCTGCTCTTAAGTAGCACTGCCTTCACACTCCCTGTGCGCGGGGAGGTTCTGTAGGATGAATGTTTAAAATTTTAAATAATTTTGATAAGTACATATATCACTAAGTATATTGTCATTCATTTCAAGTTATAAGTGGGTAACCATTCGTCGAGAGAGAGGCCGTTGGTAGAAAGCTTCTATTCGTGCGCCCAACTCCCCTTTTAACTCTTCGCTATCATTCCTGTCGCCTTGGTATGAGAATGATACTCGAACATATGACATGAGGATGCAGCAAAGGGTGGAGAAATTGATCTGAAATGAGAGGCAAACCAATGATATTGTTAGTAACGGTAGGAAAGAAAACTGTTGGGCTTGATTTCTATATTAAGACGTGATGAAGAGTAAAATCCCTTGGATCCAAGGAAGCAACCTTAATTTTACTACTAGCGACAAAACCATCATCTTCGTAATAACAATTGTAATAATGTAGCTAATAATTTTAAATTCCCTTTTAACGTATTAATTATTATTAGAAAACAAAAATCACTCATTATATGCACTTGTGAATTCCTTAAAGGGCAGTCAGAAAGAGCTCGTGTTACTCTCTATTTCCCCAACACTTCTGTCAAAACCACCTGTCTATCACCTCACATCCGTTTGTATTTCGATGAAGCTGCCTAAGCGTTCCATCCAGCTGTCTCCACTGTTATTTCATCCGTTTTACTTAGCCCACCGAATAACATCTCCACCTATAAAATGCCACGCGAGCCGCCGCATGGGCGTGTGACAGGGGGTTTCAGTACACCAGCCTTGTAATGGTTTCAAGGATGAGGTTTTTGGAGGTGAAATGGTGAAGCTTGTTATGGGTGTGTTTTGAGTGATGCTCCTGTTTTATTATGGTCACTTATTCTACGCGGAAAGAACGACTTTTTGTATTTATCTGTTCAGCAACGTATCTCTCTTATTTTATCGCATCTGTCCGTCCTAGAAATGTGGTGCGGCGTCAAAATGATATTCTCTATGTCGCTCTGAAACATACCTGTTCTGAATTCCTCAAGCAAAATAAGTCTTACGCGCAGCCTTTGAGTCTCTAGCGTCTCCCAGCCAACTCCATCTACAAGCTGAGAAACACTGTGTTCGCTCGTAGCAGATTGTAACGAAGCTCGGAGGTTTCCTGTGTATTTTATTAATTTATTTGTTAAATCTTTCAGGGTGTACCTAGACACGAAAATTGAATTAAAACCACCCGATTAGGCAGACGTGCGACATCTGGAATACCGGCGTCTGTGATTTTTACCGTCCTTCACAGATTCGCGTCCCTATCTTTCGTCCCGCAATAACGCGCGCACCACAGTGATGTGATAATTTCTGGATACTTTGAAACATCCGTGCCCCTCCCATCTAGCACACTTTTGAAAGTGGGCATTCGAATAGTTAATTTTCCGTAATATATCATGGAGTAGCATAAACATTCTTAGACAATGAAGGCCTAATCGACGAATTCCGGAATAGACATTTTAATGTTATTGTGATGTGTGTCAGAATTATATGCATATAATGAATATTTTATGTTTTGAAAAATTTATTTATGATTCACGATAATAGTCTTTTCCGAAACACAGTACAGAAATTTTAGGAAGGATGCTATCCTAGAAAAAATGCTTAAATTACCGGGTAATTCACTATCAGTGTGCTCACTAAGCCTAGGCTTGTGAGGAAGGGGTATGCCATTGCTATAAGGCTTGTGGGAAATGTGGGAGTTGAAAGAATGCGTAGTGTGAGCTGAATAGTTGAAAAGACGAAAAAGAAGCTGCTGAATGTGGTGCGAAAGTAATTGGAGCTGGTCGTATGATTTGGAGAAGGTAGCAATTAATCCATGAAGGTCTTTATTAGACTGGGGGTTTTTTTCAAATAATGTGTTAGAGGAAGGGTAGAGAGCTTGGTAACCGAAGAAAGGGAAGGGAGATAATTGGTATTTCGAACGGCATGAGAATGGGCAGCGAGATTTGAGCAATCCAGGAGAAACCTGGCATCGTGGAAGAGATGCGCTAGGAAGCTTGTGTGTATTAGTAGCGGTACTTGGTGAAGTCGTCTTAGTGAATTGTGACGTTAAGAAGGGGAAGAAACATGTGGAAGGGGTCGGCCAAGGCGCGGAGCGAGAAGATAGTCCATGGGAGTCAGCGGTGAAATAATCACTGCAAAGAAATTTTGAAGCGGGTAAATTGGCGTGTTTCATAAATTGTTTGCGATCCGAGCCAAACTGAATGTAAATTCGCTGAATTTGTTTGCAACCTATCGGAAAACCCATATAAACAATTGAGTTGAGAGCCATAGAGTGGTAGAAGGTAAATCTGAATATCATAGAGTGAACTACGAATTTCTATGTTTATAGTAGTGACCTTGTGAACTATGAAAGTCAAATGCGGTAATAACCATACACCTACATCTACTTATTACCCTGCAAGCCGTCACAAGGGCGTTTGGTTGGTGAAATTGTAAAGTGCATTATGGCTGTCTTTTGAGCGGCGCCCCGGTTTTATTATGGTCGGTTACTGTTCGTGGAAACAACGATTTTTTGTATATATCAGTTCGGCAATGTATCTCTCTTATTTTATCACTGACCCTCTGACTACTATGTGCGGAGATCTTTCTTAACCAATGGACCAATACACCGAAAATGACTTCTGCGCAACTGCCACCATGTTTCGTGAGCACCGTAGTTGTTTCCAATCAGCTGGTAGAGTATCCAATGGTGATTATTAAGATGATAACAAATCGATTACTTGGTAACGAATGTAATCGCTGTTATTTTTTGCCACGATATCGTTTCGTTTCGCACCGCTCGAGACTCGTCAGTAGTGGCTTTCATTAATCTCGTCTCGTCAAGGCTCACCCTGGTGAATAGCATCAGGATGCTTTGAACCGCTAATGCATACCTCACCCCTTGCGGGAACATTTGATCCCCACCCGCTCTCCGTATTCGGCTTGCGCCATCCGAATGCGTGGTCTATTTTCCGCGCGTGGCAGATTGGCTAGGAGACGCGTTACCGGGGGAGCGGTCAGAAAAGGTTGATGTGGGGAAAAGGAAGAGATTACAGTGCGAGTGGCGTGATGAATTTAAGGTTTTGATGCAGGCATAAATCTTCCACGCCGCGGGGACGGCTTATCTCCGGAATTTATGGATTTTAAACGAATGCATTCAATCTGGATTTGCCTCTCGCTTGCTGCGTGGAAAGTATTCACCAGAGGCTGCCGAACAGACTGCTGGCATCGAATCCTTAGGTTCCCGTTGATTTCTTTCCATTTTATGCACCTGCCTCCAAATAGGAAATTTATCGTGCTTAATTGGACGATACATGAATTTCTTTCAAATAAATATTTTGCAGCTAAGAAAAAACTTTGTGGATGAAAGTGTTTCACTTTAAAGTGGTGAGGTCCTTGAGTGATGTGCTGTTACTAAATTCATGGCACTGGTATCCGTAAGTTAATTCGTCATCAGCTTACAGAGGTAGGTATTTTAAGATTTTCTATATTCATTTGTGGAAATAAATTTGTGTTTTATCGATTGAAATCATTTCGCCGCTTTTTATTGCAAGGATTTGGTGTCAACTTCCCCTTACGACATGGTTCAATATTTAGAATTTTTTTCTTTAAACTATTCAGTTTTACCCAGCTACTCGCATTAAAAGTGTAAGCTCAGAAGTTATTATGAATTCAGACAAATCGATCGGAACCTTTAAGCGCGTGAACCGCCTGATACTTATTTTTTGGTCATGAAAATTAATTTCCTTTTGAACAGCAGTTAACGCAACTTAGTTATACTTTCACAGTTTTATTTAGTCAGATGGAACTTAAATTTTGCTAAAGTTTGGAGTCAACATATAATTCCATTGAGTTTTAAATTTTCATTCCGTGCTTAATTTCAACGTGTGCTCTGGCGTCGAAATTTTCTGGAAAAACTTTTTCAATTTTAACTCTTGAGTTTGCATTCCGGAAAATTATAATTTGCCAATATTCGCCGTTTTTATCTTTGCTTGAACCTCAAACAAACCATAATGTTGTTGGCTTGGCTCATATTCTGCAAAATTCATGCATCATATTCTATTTCATGGATGTTAGCTTTGCAGAAGTCGCTGAGGACATCATTCTAGCGAAATGAATTTCTTCCGAACTCAGAACTTGGCCTCTCCTCATTAGTGATATGCTGAAACAATGCCTCAAAAAGAAGAGGAGAAGCGGAGACATTTTTTAGTAAAGTGGAGTTTATTTTCCATCTAAATTATGAACAAATTCGTAATTTCTCCCTCCGAGGAAAGGACCACATTCTGCAACTTCATTAGTCCCAAGTCCGAGGGAAACAAGAAAAATTCACCGCTGCGCATAACGAGAAAACTTAAATAATTGCGTTTTCCGCCGTTCATTTTTTTGTGGGAGAGGAATGGACCGCAGCGCCGCCTTTGGGGAAACATTCGAAGCTGTGGAACGATGACGATGACATGGGCCGTTGATGGACGATCGCGCAAATTGGGTGTCCGGGTGTGGGGTTTGAGAGACCCTAGGATTCGTTGAACGAGGGGAAAGATGAGTAGGAAGGGCTGAATGAATAAAAGATCCCATTATTAATTTATTTTTATTTTTTAATCAAAATAACAACTTCCTTGATAATGAAAGAGTTTGATTAAAGGATTTGGGGACCGTAATTACCCATTTTCGATGTTTTTCCGTTCGCTCCCTTCTTTCTCCTCTGCTGTAATTTATCATCTTCTTTCCTCCCCGCCTACCCATCCTCTCCGGAACCAATTTTTCCCAAGTCTTATCCGTTGCAGCTGCGCCTGGTCTGAGAATGTGTAGTTTGGTGTTATGTCACTTTTGTTCATCATATCTCGATATAAGTAGTCTACTGCACGTCTAACAGTGTTCTCGCAGAGTTTTGACCAAATGCTTTATCTCCTGTTATAGTTTTGGTCTTTAAGATTTAAGATTTTTTTAATAATTAAAGGTCGCCAATGAGCAATCGCCTAAGAAATTAGACCTAATTGTGTCCACACATGCTTTCTTTTTTAAAGTCTAAACTGCATTTTTGCACAAATATTTTACGCCTTCTTTTTAAATTTTTTCTCAGTCTTTGTTGGTGTACTTTTAGACCGTGATTATTTATCACCTCAAGGATAGCATCCCGACCAAACGTAAAGGCAAGTAGTTCCCACCGGATATTGTAAACGTAAGCCTTGTTTTTTGCCCTTATTCACCTGTTAATGTTTCTACGTTGTTTTATATGTAGGTAGTCAAAAGATGGAGCCTATACTAGCATGCAGTAAAATATATGTCAAAATTCTAATATTGAGTCCTCCCTCAATGCATTACTTATAAAAGTAGTCTGCCTTGTTTCTCAAATGCTTGGTTTTTTCTCGTACTTAAAATAATGTCACTAATTTTTTCTTAATGTTCCAATAATGCGATTTTTTTCCGCCAAAATCGCTGTTTCTGCACCACTTTCTCCATACCTTTCTGTTCCTTCTTTACCAACCTTTACCTAACTCTCTCTCATACTCCCAATCCCATCTTCACATTCTCTCTTCATCTAAACGCTCTTAGCCTTATGCCCTTCTTGCTTATTCATATCTGCCAATCGAAGTTAAGACTTTTAAAAGTGTCCTCCTGACACTTTGGTCTGCTATAACCAACTTTCTTCATGAATTCCGTACCATAGTAACTGTTTTTGCTTTATTTTTCCTTTATACCATTTCAACTCGTATTTTATCCCTCAGTTCACTTTTTGCTACATGGTTCATCAGCGTTAGACCACAGCTTCTCCTCCAGAAACCAACTTAATCGCGTTCAGCTTTCTTTTCTCGTCTATCGTATTAGTCTACATTTCACACCCTTAGATTAATCAGCTTTCATGATAGTAAATAAATCTTATAAATATATGATTTTTTAGACATTTGTTTACACCTAACTACTTGGTGCAGTACAATTTTTTTTAGCATTTCCTTGTCGTTTTTTTGTTGGGCGTTGTTTCGGTCTTTAACCTTTCATTGACTTTACTTTTATTCTGACTTCATTTACTTGTGTTTTAAATGTTTTCAGGTATTGGTGTATCGTCTTGCCCATTTTGTCCTTGTTGAACATACTCCAAGCTGAGAACTCCTTAGGGGCCATTAAACAACCACGTGGCCAATTTTATCCCTTTTTTCGACCTCTTGTGACCAGACGTGGTCTTGACTTGTCTTGGTCTTGGTCTTGACCCCCCCCCCGCCCCAGGGGGTTTCGTGGTCATATACAGAAATGACCGCCCGACTGTCACTCGACAGACTCTGTGGATGCACTGGCGATGTTACAACGTGCCAGTCGTCAGTAGTGTCTAGGATCGGGCGGGCAAGGATACGAAGCTTACGTTCGTCTACTTTGAGCGGTGTGGGCAGGGATACGACTGCCTTCGTGTATTTTGTCCGGCCCCGAGCCGTCCTGCCCGAATTCGTTGACAAAGCTAAACATAGTTGTCAAGGCACAGTGAGCGAGCGACCACAGAGTGAAAATCAGCATTCGTCATCGGGTTTTTGTTCATCCAAATCGGCCACGTGGTACGCCGCCAGACTCTCCCCTCCCCCCTCGTGACCAACCGTGGCCTAGAGTCTTCCCCTCTTCTCCCCCTAAAATGACCACGTGGTTGTTGAATGGCCCCTTAGCTGCCCTTCTTACCATGTACTTTCCATGAACTTCATCTCATGCACATACTCTAAGGTCGTCTAAAAAAAGTAATGTAAGTAATAACTTGACCCCTATTTATGCTAGAGAATTTATTCGTCCATTTTTTATATATTCCGTTTTCTCAGGTATGGCTTCAACAATGTTGTTTATACAGAGTATCCGAGTCGTAATCCATTGTTAATGATAAGCTGCTCAGATATTTCACTTCTAGTTTGTTTATAACAGACGTTTTTCGGCAAAAAATTTGACAGAGTTCATATGGTTGTAAAAACAGTTTCCCTATTCGATGTTGCGGGGATGTTTTATTTCACATCCCATCTATTTAAAATTCTCACAATGGTACCAGAGAGAAGGGATATCTCTTAATCTGGCAGTCTCGCCTTCCAACTCCCATAAATACTGGCTCACTCGCTGCGTTTCTTCCGTCGTTTCATCCTCATTCCAAGAGCTCCTTTTCTCTCTGTCTATGGCGTCAGAATCCCGCTAATTTGCGCACTGCTCCTCCCCCCCGGGGAGTCAGCCTTCCCCATCAGGGCTTCCCATAAGCCGTCCTTTCACATGCAAACACATATAGTTGTGAATTACCGACATTCACACATCTCCTCCGATTTTTAAAAAATCTAAACCCCTAACGCTCCAGGCATCTCGCAGGTTTTGCAGCTGACTGCACCACTCAAGTGCTTTGACCTAATTTATCATTCCGTTAAATTATGAAAGCAACAGCCAAAACATTATAGAGCTTAAACCAACTGGAAGTAATGGGATGAGGTTTTTTTCTGTGCAAAATAGTCCAGAGAAAACCCCTTGGCACTTCCGCAATGATTTAATTTCTAGCGCAAATCGTTTCATTTCTTGGCGTAAATCTGAAATGCGTTTGAGATTAAGGAAATAATACACAAAACGAAGGATTTTCTAAAATTTGGCCGTATTTATCTTGAAATGCATTTGGGTTTACAATGATTTATTAAATTTTACAGAGTAAGGATGTTTTTTTAATAATTACATTTGCGTAAAAGGATATGAAGAGATAAAAAATTAAATATATCTGCTCAAAAAACCTTGACAATGGCACTTAAAGGAAAATTCCTAATCTTGACCAAACTAACTTTTAAATAATGCATCTTAGAAAAGGTTACACATTTTAGATAATTGGGATACGATATCACTCACATAGAGGACATAGTAAATAAAATTATGTTCTTATTACATAAAATATTTTGGACACTGAAAGTGAAACTACCAAAGAAATTAAAGTGAGCGACGTACAGAATGAAGAAATGAGTCAGGAGTCACTACAACCAGAGACTTACGTAGCAACAAATTATAAATAAAGATGGAAAGATCAGGTTGAGCGCATGCTTTTAGATAGGATTCTCAAACGGGTTTTAGCGTATGAAGCTTCAGGGACTCGAAGTATTTGGAGACCGAGACTATGATGGCAAAGTCGGAACAGGCAAAATGCCTAAACCGGGAAGGCAAGTAGAAGAGGATAGGATAACCTTAGGAGATCTGTTTCCTATTATAAACTATTGTCTAATCCAAATCATTAGGGAATGCAATAATGACGTGCTCCACCGTCTCGCCCGCAGATGCAAAGGTTTACACCGTAGGGAGGGCAGTTACGCTTTTTTCTCAGATGGATTGTTTATTTAAGTAGTCAACATACCTGACTATTATTTGGGAGGTCTGGGTTTCAATCTCTTTTCCATTTAAATTATATACATGTATAACTGCTCTATTTAGTACCGAAGAATTTTATACCCTAACCGTCTATTTTTTATTCCTTTTTTAATTTTCTAGGCTAATTGTTTTGCGTGTCGCTTCTCACCTCAGAGGTTAATATTTATTGTTTCCTATTACACGCTTAATTATTTTCCCTATTATTTGGCGTTAAAGGCATACTGTTTGGCTATTGAAGGCGATGTAAGCCGCTATTGAGGTGCGGGGGCCGTCGAGGGGTCATTAGGGAATCAATGAGTACACCAACTCATACTTACCTATGTTACTCTCTTTTATCCACCGTTACCTCGCGTACATCACCGACCAGACTCCCTCCTTTCTCGACAGCGCGCTCTCTTGCCTGCTCGGCTTCACCACGAGACACCGTCCGGGGCAAGCTACCATCGGCTCGCGATGTCGTCATTCGTGTCGCTCGAGCAGATGCAAAGACCAAGCCGACTCCGTAGGTGGGAATGAGGAACGGAAAAAGTGCAACTCAAGAGGGAGAAGGGGGTGGGAGTGGGAGGAAGAAAGGAATGCCAACTCAGGTCTTGGCGAGGTGAGGAAGCCAGAAGCGAAACAAAGTTTTGTCTACGATCTTATAGCGATAAAATATTATGATTTAATTAAATTCTATCATTTCACAGATTTTTTTATAGTTCACGTATTGATTGCAACGCCTGTTTTTAACTTGATTATCTTTCCCTATTCTAATAGCATTAGCTTTTAAAAATTCTAGACACCCAGGAACTGGTCACCCATTCATTTAAACGAATCGTACAAATGTTTGAAATCCGCAGTCAAAAAGTCTACGCTAGAACTCCAAGCCGGAACGCGGGATATTACGCTAAATGCTCTTATCAGTTAACTTTCCTCGGCACCCTCCTCCGTTGTAAATTTCATTGAATTATAAAACAGCTAGTGAGCACACTAATTGCGTGAACTTCACTGAGATAACAATTGTTCTCCTGAAGTGGGATTCAAACCCAGACCCTCGGTATCACACCGACAGCTCTAGTCAGTTATATTAATCAGTTACTATTCTGCAGTGGAAGATTTGGTATCGCTATGTGTCTTAAACATTGAATTTTTAATATTATAATTTAGGGTCACTTGTTCTTGGTCCGAGTAAAATGTTTGGTGTGATTCTGAACGCATAGGATTCTCAGTTTTTTCCCGTATCACTTTCAGGAAGTCCCGCATCTAAGGTGAGCATTTCTCGGTGACCGAATTGAGCTTCAATGTTACTCTAACAATGACTAGTAATATGATCTGTTCTTCTGCGCGTTCCAGTATCCCCCCTAAGCAGACTGCGTGCGTGAGTGAAGCACTTCCTCTTACGCGGATCCAAAAACTCCCCCCTCGCAATACGAATCCCTACTCCTTATTTTAAGAGGGTGAGGCCACCGCACCCTCCCGATAATGTATTCAAGTGCCTTTGCCAGACAACGACGCGTTTCACCCATAATGTTTCTCTCTCTCTCGCTCCCACAAAGTTCTTTATCCGCCAAACCGCAATTTCATGCATCGCGGAGAAATCCACCCTCCGCCAATGGGGGCTTATGGAGCGATTGGGGGGAGGAGAAGAGTGGGAAGAATAAAAAAAAACCCGGGGGTGGTTTTAGAGGTTGAATGTTACTGGGAGTTCGGACTGGTGGTTATCGTGGTCCTGTTGGGTCGATGAAGTGATGTTTCTGAGGGGGAGAAGGAGAGACTAGTTGGGCCGTCACCGGAAACTGGGAAAGAAAAATAAAAAAGAAGATTCGAGACTCGGATGAGAGGAATAAAAAAGAGGACGAATAGACTTGTTCTCGAATTTCTTATTTATTCACCGTCAGAGAACGTAAGATGAGAATGTTGACTGGAAACGGCTTTCTTTCCATTTTTCCCCTCTCATTTCTGATACGAAGAATCGTGAATCGGTTTGTGTGCGATCCAGTAGACCGAGTTGAGACTGGGCAAGGACATTTTGGTCGGTTTTTAAGAACAATGTCGCCGGTGGAGATCATTGGTACCGCTAGGCAGGTATATCGGCATGAAAAGAATTATATGGGAAAGGAGGAAGGGTGGAGAGACACCCGGCCCTGGCATTTAATAATACCTATCTCGCCAGTACGTTTCAGGGTAGGTGCAGCCCAAAACATTTTAATTACCGTCGACAGACCTGTGATGCTGACTGCGCTCTTATAACTTCCTACTCACCGACATACCGTAGCCTACTTCTTTTTTCAGTTATCCTAGCTTATTACTATGTGCACTCCTTCGTGTTCATGAGAGAGTAATATTTCTCCTCTTGATAGTCTTTTTGACCACACTTATCCTCGATTTTTTGTCTCCTCCATTCTCGTACACAATATAATCTTCTATCTTATATACCAGAGGTGGCTTGCAACCTTTCCTTTGATATTTGCTGACTTGTGGAACAGTTTTTAAACGAGGCGCCTTGTTTAGAGACTAATAGTTATGTACATTATTGCTGAATCATTTTTATTTCACCAATGAAGCAAACTTTGTTTATTTTAAAATTAACATAATTGGAGACTATTTTATAACACAACAAGAAATAAGAGTTTATTATTATGAAGTGCTAATTCGAGTGTTCATTTCGTCACCAAGGTGATAAGTAGGTCGTGCGTGTGCTGCGTTTCCAAGTCGACCAAAACAGTATTAGATTGACGCAGGAATCCACATGCGGCTCGCAAGCCGCGTTGTGGCCACCCCTGCATTATATGCTTCGATGTATCATTCTTGTCCATTATCTCGACGTATTGAAACCAATTGAGCAAACGTCTTTCATATTTGTCCATAACAAGAACATGTCCTGTTCAACATTCATTTATCTACCGCTTCATTCCTGACCCTGTTTCTGTTGCTTCTGGCCTACTTTTCTCGAAAAAAGCCAGAGGAGTTCCAAATTAACGACCCATCCGACAGACAGAATAAATGAATTACTCTAAAACATGAGCCCCCATTGCTAGACTGGTGGAAGCGGTAGCTTCCTTCTCTTGAAGACACCCATCCCAGATGCTACATATGTTGTGGCCTCCGATTCAAGATAAGTGAAAGCTTATGTTCTGGGCGAAAGGTAATTCACGAGATAGCGTGTCGTTGAAATCATTATTCGAAATACCAATGGGAAATCCTCCAAGATATCTGTATCCTTCTGTGTAATGTAAATTAGCCAATAGATTACTTACATAATTTATCAATAATTTTTGGAAAGTAGGAAATAGCAATCAAATAATGGGATAACTCAACTGGCTCTAAATATGTTGATTGTTTTGCACGCGGGAAGACACTGCCGACGTGGAATTTAATATTTCCTTTTGCGTGTGTATATTCGTTAATTAATTGAGTGCCGTGGAAAACAGCTCTAAGTTCTTCTTAAGAGCCAATCAATATAATGGCTTTCGTAGTTAAAAAAAATTAATGCATTACATCTCGATGACAGATAAATATTTTTAAACACACGGGAAACAAATTGCCCCAGGAAAAATATACTTGAGATTTGCGTCAGCGAAAAAGGTGCTCATCATTAAGAGAGAAGTAGTGACTGGGAGCCTGAGTAAAGATGTTTAGAAAGGTTACTGTAGTATGGTATCCCTGCACAGCATACTGCTCCGTCCATGAGATGAGCAAATTGTTATTTATTTCTTTCAATTTTTGTAAACAAGTAGCAACTGTAGTAATGAAACATGAAAAAGTTAAGAAACATCTTTTAAATCAAAATGCTTTTCCAGCGATACGTCTTGTAAATTGAAATAAAATTATTTTGGACAAAACGAAAAACCATTCTGTGTAAGGATTTACTTTCAACAAAACCGTGGATATGAAAAAGAACCGGAGTTGGGAAAAGGGAACGTAAGTGTTTGTCTTTTTTTCATCTCCTTCTGACGACCAAAGCCGGGTAAATTGGAAGAAAACGTTCTTCGCATATTGTGTTCCATGCCTACTCAACGTATAATAGTGGAGAATCGTGTTGTGAACGACCTAGCGGAGCGATTTAAGATTGGGGAAGGGCGGGATCGAGGGAAATGTCCCAAGATGCCCGACAGATGGAAGTGTGTGGGGGGGGGGGGCGGCGGGGAACAGAGTGAGTCACTGTGGCAGAGAATGTGTTTGAATTCTCTAAAGGCTGTCCCATCATCCTTACTGTCATTTATTCTGCAGTTTTATTCATTGGATATTTATCCATCTATCTGTATCCCTCTATTATCTATCTCCCTGCCAAACTCTTTCTCCCTATCTTTTTCCTGTGAAGAGGATACCAAACTGTCACGGAATCAAGTTCGAAAAGTTAGAATTTAAAATTTCTCTAACATTAAAAATTTGACTTGGCTCTATCGCAAATTTTTGCGGGGTTAAGGAAAATGTGTTTACCTTGTAAAGTGTTGCTGTGATAGCCAATTTTAGTAAAAGGCTGGTTCAAGATAGATATTAACTCAGCTGAAATGCAGTCCCGGCGATTCGGCGTTAAGACCTCCATTGGAACGGGGAGAGCACTTGCCTGAAAAACACGTTGTATACACGACCCAATCCCCAGAATCCAGGAACAGAGTTGATAGCACTTAGTTACTACACAGATTAGTCGCAACCGGCTTCATGGTGAAGATGACATCATCAGGAATAACCTTTCATATTTAAGGTTATGAAGATATTAAGTGCTCGCGGCAATTTGAAAATGTATAGAAATTGTAGTGGAAATGAAATGATGAAATAAAAGAAGATAAAAATCTAGGATTCCAAGAGAAAAAAAAGCTTATCGACCTTGTTTGAAGGTGCTAAAGTCACAAAAGCTCAGTGGGAACTTAAAAACAAAGGTTTGCCGAACTTTGATTAGACCTGTGGTCATGTATGGTTCCGAAACATGGGTCATGACCACTACAGAAGAGAAAGATTCTTAACAGATGGGAAAGGAAAGTTTTCAGGAAGATTTATGGTGCTTTAAAGGAAGGCGGACAGTGGAGAATACGGAAGAATAGTGAACTAGAGGAACTGTACGTACACTCTAACATGGTGGAAAAATTTAAGAGTAACACGTTTAGATGGCTAGGGCATGTGGAGAGAATGGCTGAAGATAGAATGGTCAAAAAGATATACTTTGGACACCCAGATTGTAGAAGACTAAGAGGAAGACCCCGGAAAAGATGGACGATGTAGAGGATCTGAGGAAGATGAGAATAAGATGGAGAAAGTATGATAGAGATCGTAATGACTGAGCTGACATTGTTGGAGAGACCAAGACTCTCCTAGGGCTGTAGTGCTGAGGAGTAAGTAATGGAATCGTAGTATGTAGAAGAAATAAGCTGACTGCATACATCTCATACTACCCTGCTAGCCGCCGTATGAGCGTGTGGCAAGGGATGTTAGGATACCAGCCTTGTAAAGATGCAAGGGATTTGGTTTTGGGAGGTGAAATGGTGACGTGTTTTATAGGAGTGTATTTAGTAGAACTCAGTTTTTATTGTGGTCGCTTATTGTGCGCGGAAAGAATTAGTTTCTTTTTACCTATCTGTTCGGCAATCTAACTATCTTATTTTATCGTTTACGTCAGACCTAGAGATGTATTGAGGCGTCGTGATAAAATTCTCTATGTCGCTCTGAAACACCAGTCCTGACGCAGAGGGAGATAAATTAGAGCAAGTGGATTGATTCTTCCTCATACCTCGGAAGTACCTAAATATGTGACAGTAGTAAAATGGATATCAAGCATAGAATTGCCTAAGCTTCGAAAGTATTCGTTAGGCAAAGATAACTACTGTGATCAAAAAAGATAGAACTATGAACGAGGAACAATAGTAACCAAAGGTCCGTGGTTCCATTCCCGGTCCAGGCCGAATTTTTCTCATGGAAATTTCTTCAAGGAACAATAGTATGTTCATTCCTGTATAGTGTGGGACTCCATTTTCGGAAATATGGACCATTGCAAAAGCAGGCCAGTAAAGATTAGGAGCATTCGAAATTTTTTTTCGAGGCAAATACTGAAGATCATATTGAAGGATAAAACAAAAAGAAACGATGCATACATGACAGTGGTAAAGGAGAGGAGAGCATCGGACTCTATGCAGAAAAGAAGAATGAGGTGGACTGGGTACATCTTGAGGCTCAATGGGTATTGTGAGGAATTTAATAAAGGAAAAATAGAGGGAGAAGTCATAAGAGTAAGGTCAAGGGATAGATTCGTTGATAAAATTCAGGGAGAAGTACGTAAGAAGAACTAATAATGAATATGCAAACTGATGCTAACAATTTCTAATGATGAATATGTGGCTGCCGGAAAACCATTCTTAGGATTGGAAGACCATTAAGTAAATAGAGATAAGAATCAAAGGAAAGTGTGAGGAAGATGAAGGATGAGTATTTAGAAAGGCATGATTAGAATGTAGAGGATATATAGTTATAGGCCCTTCCTTTTACCTACTATGAATTTGGTATGTGATATATGCTATCATGTATCCAATACATGCACAGCGTGCATGTATTGCACACCTACGAGAAAGAGAGGAACTTATACGTGATCGCCATTCTTTAAACGTTGTGAAGCGGTTCAAAGCACTTGTTTCAATTGATAGAGAGCATTTTTTGGACGGTATCTATGAACTTTGACTTCTAGAGCGGTTTGCGTTTTTTGTAATACCAACACGGAAGGGGCATCCATGTTCCCACCTTTGGTGTTTATAGACACACACATAGGCTCTATATCAAACATTAATTTTATTTGAAAGTATTATGCTTACGTCTAAACAATTCATATCATGGAATAACACCTGTGAATGAACTTGTCTTTGCAATGAAATTCCAATAAATGAGACAGTAAATTCACTGCACTCCTAGACTGGGGTCCCTGTACAGGCGAATGATTCATCACTGTGAATTTCACTCAGTCATGTGACCACCAGCAGCTAAGACCGTTAAAATTACTGCGCTGCCAGTTCCGAAATCCTTTGAATATTAAATGTATTGATCATTGAAAAGAGAAATCCAAATGGCAATTATTTTTTTCCGGATGAAAAATGTATATTAAGTGTTGGTGGCGCGAAAACCATTTAATTTCATGTAAATATTTTAATTAATGAAGTGAGAAAATTTCAAATGTGGTGTCTCATTAGTGGACAACGAATAATTAAAGCGTGTTTCTGGAGTACCTTTCATGAAGTGAAATCTTTGTACCTATCTACACAATTGTTATTTTTTTTATTTTGGTGGACCCATTTCGCAGCTTCACTGCTTCGTCAAGTGTAAAGGTTTATTTTTTATATATTTATAAATTGTTGTAATAATAACGTGGAGGGTTAATAAATAATTTTTCCGGCGTAAGAGGAAATATTAACTTTTGGAAGGGAAGGCAGGGGAAAATAGAAATAGTGCTGGTGAGGCGGGAAAGGCTATTATTTGACAAAAAAATTGTATCGTAAATTATTTATGATTTCACTTCATAATGGATGATAATGTTAGCATATCCTCCCCGCTCAACATAACGGAAACGTATACCCTATACGTTGAGCATGGAGGATATGCTGACATTTGAATCCATCATGAATTGAAATCATATATATGGGTCTAATCAACCACCGGTAGTATGCATTATCAGAAGTTCATGATGCCGTAAGTTATCAAAATGTGGGTAGTTCTTTTTCTTATTGGTTTTTTATAAATATTATTCTGTGAATACCTAATTATGGTGATGTATCTCGGTGATTCCATACGCCATGGCTTCATCCGTATATCTCTTAGTATTCCTGGCATAACATATAAAAAGCACTCTCTTCCCATTATTGCTCCCTTTCACTCTTTTTCCCAAATACCATACTCTCCCTCACTTCAATCTCTAGCTTTTCATCATCTTTCGATAAAGATTCTTTTTGAGAGGAAGACTGGAAGACCACTGCAGAGCGTGCGCGGCGAGCGAGCGTACATGGAGTGGAAACCGATGCCGGAATCTTGGTTAAGAAAATCCCCTCACTCACTCTCTGTTGCTTCGCAGATGAAGAAACTCTTGCAGCGAAAGTGTAACATAGGTAGATATGAAAGTCGTAATAGATGACATTAGAAAGTTTTTTGAGACAAAATTCCCCAATTAATTTCAGTTACTGGTGACGACAAATTGGGATGTCTAGTACTTGACATTTTCCTCGACTGACTTTTTGAGTCGAATCAAAGACTTCAATCTCGTGATGGGGACGTTAGGACAATAGCTAGGTATAGAAGTAGTCATATGGAAAAAGGGGATAGAGTGTAAGAAATATCTGAGTAACTAATTAGCGAGAAGTCATAGTTTGGCGCTTTTTTGTCGCAGCCATTGTTGTTGGTATGTGGATAGAATGGATTTAGGTGCCTAGTAGTTTGTTGGTGTGTCTTTGTTATTTTTTTAGATTCAATCACTTCCAGAGCTCTTGCGTGGGAACAAAATTAAGTTCTTCGTTTCATACTGAAGGTGCATGATCTGAAGTTGTTAAATAATTTAAGCCTGCTATGTAGCCTTCTCTGTAGCCTGAAAGTCTACACTGTAGCGTAACCTGTCAAAATAATTCACACTTTTCATATCTCTTCTGTGTAAATTGTGTTTTTTTTACCTTTTTTATAGCTGGTATATTAGTATCTCCTGCAACACCTCCTTTGACTTGATGTTCCCGTGCTACTCCTGTTTCCTTGAAAATGGATGAGTTTGCTTCTATAGTTCCATCTAACAGCCATAAATACTCCTAATGTACGTATGCTGTAATTTCAGACGGTGGACAGTAGCTTCATATTTCTTGTGTCTCATTGAAAGCCAATTTTGAGTAATTCTTCCCATATCCTCGCATATTTCTGGTATAATATACTTAATTATACACGTCAGCGTAGTAGATAAACACAATAAGGATTTTTGGTATTTGTGTTCGATTAGTTAGTCAGATGATCCTGATTAAATGGCTTTCTTTTTACGATACATAATGTGAAACTTAATATTCGTGGTATGCCCCTTTTGAGCAAGGAAGAAGACTTGAAAGGAACCGGCATTGTCTTAAAATCTCTTTGGGCTTTTGTCCTTTTCCAAGAAATTTTTCAAAACTTTCAACCGTAAGTTTCAAAGAGTGTGTTTTGTAATGTGCCTGGAATTAATTATTCAGGAAACAGGATGTGAAGCAGGAGGACACTGTTTTTGTGAGTTTGGAGTTTTACTTTTGTGATTGAATCCGAAAAGAAGACAATGTTCCTGAGATCCTTTTTTCCCTGCGTCCGCTAAGCGCTTACAGCCTCTCAAAGTTGAGATTTTCCGCCTCATATATTTTGCAGAAACCTTTCCTCAGAAAAGGAATTTCTGTCTTCCTTTTTTCCGTGTCAAGGTTAATCCTTGTCCCAATATGGAAATGGCGTCCTAGACAGGGTTACTGGTTTTAACTCCCAAACAACTGTGATTCTGACTCTGCTATTGTGGTCATGATGCATGATTAAACTCACGCAACAGGTACATATGCACGATAATGTTTGGTTTTACGGCCCGCTGGACAGAATCTGTAAGCAGATTTTTAATGGAAGGATATCGTGCATTGTAAATCTTGTGGCCAGCCTTCTGCAATTCTCTTTTGGAATGCAAAATGTACCAGGCTTGATGGCGTTTTACTGTATGCCGAATCGAAGTACTTCACGAGCGAATTTTCGATGCATAAAGGTTGGAAATTGGGTGTAGTACCAATAACATTTAATGTGAGATTATTTATTAATGGATACTGTTGTCCCAAAAGTTTTTCTCTCACGTATTCCTCCAGTATTGCTCTACGTTAATGCTCCACGTCAGACTTTCATGATGAGTGAACGACTCTTGACCTTTGTTTCTGTAATACCTGTGTAAAATAAGCGTTGTATACACTATAATTATTGCATAAATTTGCCCTTGGATTTCTTAACCATTCCGTATCGTCCATTTATTCTCAGAAGTAAAATTATCTTATTAAAATACTTATTTAAAAAAACTTATTAAAATTTTTACCTAACCATATATCCATTAATGCTCCGCAATTCAAATCAGAATTATCGTAACCAGTTGGAGGAAGGGTAAGTTTTTAAAACCATACTGTGAGTTAAACATCTGTTAGATCGTGAAGAGATAGGACTGGATGCCATTTCTGAAGCCATGTCCTTATCCTGCCTCCGTCTTTATCTCTTAGTCACCTCCCTCTTTTATAACTTGAAGGAATTTAAGTTCTTAAAATACTTAATTTACTGTCACGCATGTAGTATTTAAATTCATACTATGCAAGTCATGGATTGAGTAGCAATATTCCAGAAAAGGAGGTATTTGCCACTTTTGTGAAATAGAAGGAATGGATGGATCTAGGTTTCATTAAACTTAGTTGAACGATATAAGTCAGAATGGTGTATGGGCACTTTTTCAATTAGTCGAGATTATGTCTTGATGTAAATCATTTATAAATATGCATACGTATTCTTTGAATGCCAGTGAATACGTGCATCAGTTCTTTCCTTTATAAGATAATGTTTTTCTTATTCCTGATTCGGAGGCATAATTTATGTAGACGTGAGATTGACTCTTCCAATATACGTAGAAATAAATGGATTTATGATGTAATACTTAAAATGAACTTATTTTAAACCCATTCCTACCTATATGGCATGTTAGCTTTGTAAATTTTTGTTGCTTACCCTCATCTTTCTCTTAAAATTATGGATTACTACTGAATTTGCGCCTATATTGACCTTAGGTTTAGTACATTACAAATAACTCTATGTATTGTGCTAGTTGTAATTTAATCCTGTAATTTGTTGACGAATGGTGTTTAAAAAAGAGGATTAGCTATTTTGTTTGGATAGAGAGGTAGTATATGTGCTGAGCTAAAAAAAGAGAAACGTTTTAAAAATAGTCTCCCTAGCCTACTTAAGCCTGTAACACCCGTGTCACTCGAAGCACTCATCTACGCAATTCGATATTCAGAAAATGCGACCACGGGTACATATTTTTAAAATGGGGAATTATTCTATCTATCGTTTATGCATCTAGGCATGCAATCCATCAATTCGCCGCCGTGAACGAATCAATTGCCATTGCTCACTCATAATTACATCTGATTATGCAATAAATTTCTAAACATAAAACGGCCTAAAAATATGGGATTAATAGGCAAAATTAAGTGATGTTAGTCGAGGTATGTAAAAGGTAGTGAAATTTTATTATTGGCAAATGCCCGAGCAAACGACCGAGGAGTACTATGAGCTGAGTTAATCTTATCCATCTGAAGTTACCTTAATCGAAAGTTCACCTTTTATAGTGATAATGGTAGCGAGTTCTCTGCAGCCGTATCAAGAAATTGCTATTTCTTTTACCACTAATTAATGAAAAATTGAAAAAGAGCGGATAAGCAAACAAAGTCTCGAGAAAGAATATCTTTGATAATGGAAACTTGATTGCGCACAGTCTGGCGTATGTTTTCAGTAGCGTAGTTAAGTCTCGGTGGAACAGTTTCCACTCAAAAGACCGAGAAGCGATAGTTTCACTTCACTATCCAGGAGAGAAACGTGGATCTTGTACCCAGCCGTTCATCTCAGTGTGAAAGGCAACTCAATCCCTTCACCAAGATCTCCGCATCAAAAAAGAACCGCGCTGTAAACTCGATGAAATGGCAAAACTACACAAAGGATCGGCTTTGCGTTGCACTAACTAAAAAGATTTGAGCTTTGGAGGAAGAAATGCCGCCGCGGCAGCCACTTCCGTTTCGTCTCAAACATCCATCTGAACACTTTTTCTCACACTTGTAGTCTGGGAGTAGAGTGTGAAAGACTGGCGACGCTGGTTTTCAATTCTTTCGGATTCAGAGAGCTCTCAAATTGATTCGGTTACTGATCAAGAATTCAGTACTATGCGCTTTAAGAAAGAGACAGTCTGTGATCTAGATAACTGTGCAAAGGAATGGGGCATTTTTTATGGACAAGTTGCTGTGATCGGATGTAAGGTGCCATTGGATAGGAATGAAATCCGGTTTAGAGCCACGTGATTCTCAGATAATTCACGTGAAGTTAGGCCCAGTGGTTACGACTTTAATACTGATGTAACAGTAGCAGATTAAAATTAGTTAATTTAGACTTTAATACTGAGAAAAATTTTTATCCCACCGTTTTGTTCAGGCATTTAGGGAACTGAATATTTTGAGAGCATCAAAGACACGATTAATGGAAATCTACATTCTACATTCTGATAAAAATGGTGTGCAAGCGAGTTAAAATGTATCAAAACTGATCCGGCGTAGCGTATTGCTTATGATCTCTTCATTAAAATATTTGTATTTGTCCATGGTGTCTATAGTTCACGAGGTATGATGTACAAAATAGCTATTAACACATGGTGAACATTGAATTTAGGATATTTCCATCGTACTACCGGTGAGAGTCGTACAACATCACTCCTAATATCATTTATCAATGATGACTTTCATTTTTTGTCAATATCAATTTAGTCGATTATTCATGTAGTATATGGCTGGTCAGTTTTTAATGAGATGACTGACGGCTGGGGACGTTTGCGATTGTTAAGAGAGATGGGTTGGTTGGTTAGGAAAGGACACTTGGGGAATGGGGGCACATTGGAGTGATACCAAGCGTCAGTGTAAGCTTTCTCTTTTCAAAAGACGCTGACTGCCATTCGGAATACAGTTTAGCGTCCCATCCAACGGACAGAGCACTGCATCTGTTGGTTCCGAAGGCTTTATTTGAAGAGGAAATCCTTCAATAAATAGGAGACGTCGTCTCTGGCTCTACTTAATGCAATGCGATCATTGAAAAATAAAGCCAAATTATAATGTGCAACTTCCCCAAAATGTTTATTCTCTAGACCGGTTTCGTAACAGTGTTACATCTTCAGGAGATGTCGCGTTATATGCAACCTGAAGCTGTCACTCTGTTACGAAACTGGTCTTAAAAGTAAATTTGATGTGAAATTTGCAAGGTATATTTTGTCTTCATTTCGCAATGAATGGGAATTTATTTCTACCTTTTCTTGCAATCTTGTACTGAATGCCGCGAAGATAGGGCAAAATTATATCCAAATTGGTATATTGGTCCCCAGTACTGTCCGAACTCGACCGTTTCTGCCCATTTATTTGTAATTGATAAGGGTTATTATCCCATTTCCCTTTACGTGTGAATAAATAAAACCAAAATGACTGGAAAAATGTTTTACGTTAAGAAATTTGATGAATTTGTAAATATTTTTTCACTCAGCTTGTAAGGATCCCAAGGAAGTTGATATTCAATAGAAATGAAAAAGGCTGTGAATTTTAATATTATACGCCATGGTTTTTGCCTTTATAGTTGCTGTTATTCAGTGTAGATTGTTCTTTCGTTCGCATAATGCACCCTGAGATTAATAAAATCGTAAAAGGTAATGTGTATTTTCGAATGGATAGGTATTGAACGAAAAGCTTTTTATTTATACCTCTTTAAACTTCATTGTTCAAACAAAGTTTTGCTACTGTTATTTATTTCCCTTGCTAATCGTATAATTGCTTCATTGTGGAGTCAACTTTGCAGGATGGTTATTTCACTTATAAAAACGTTCATGTGCTGTTTCGGTAAGCATAGAAAACCATTTAAAACGCTATTCTGTTGTTTGCCCGAGAAGTGTGTAGGAGAATAGTGATTGTTGTTTTGAGAGTCGTTTTAAAGAAACAAAGAAATGGTTTTTTTCACTTTCACTTAAGATTTAAAGCCTGAACCTGGGTTAAACTGGGCTGATAATATGGTTAGCAAAGAACGCGGAGGGTGGTTTGACTTATAGTAAAGAAAATTAGTGGCGAAGATACGGGGAAGATAGATAGAATAATAATAATAATAATAAAACGTCTTTATTAGGCGAGATTGGGACTAGAAGGTCCCATCTTCCATCTAACCCCTCGTCAAACATAAAAATTATTGCAGCTAAATACATTGTCATGTTGCTCTTGGAATTACATACACTCAATTATGGCAAGAGAGACATAGCAGTACGGTTTTTCATTCAACAAACATAATTATAAGTTAGCAAAGTTACCAAGTGTAAAAAGATGTGAGCAAACGTGGGTAAAACCTAAGGATATTGACTTTCGTCCTTATTGGAAAAAACCCACTGCAGGAAAACGCCCACACAAGAAGGGGGGCGTGAAAAACCTGCGAAAACCTACTGAGAAAGAGCTAGTGTAAACATGGATGTATACAAGTACAAGAAAATATCACCCAGTACCTGGAAGGAACAAGAATAATAGATGAAGCGGGAGGAGATTAGAGTTGAATCTTTCCCACTAATCCCATGATGTTTTACGTGTCTCGTTGTTGTTCTCGGAGAAGTTTTTCGTATAGTGCCCTTTTGAAGGATGCTAGTGATGATAATTTACGTAGCGGTAAGTCAATGTTGTTCCACTCGCGACATGCGGTCACAATGAATGATTTATTGAATCTGACTGTCCGGTGGTGAGGAATAACGAGTTTATCATTTCCCCTCTTATTTGAGTCGTGTACTCTACTAAGTGTTTGAAATTCGTCTCTTAGGTACGCTGGTGTATTTGTTTGTAAAATTTGATAGAGAAGAGCAAGGATATGCAGCCGGCGTCGTGAAGTAGGTTTTAACCAGTTGAGATTGTTAATATAATTGGTAGTATGATCTGATATATGTAAATTAAATATGAACCTAATGCAGGCGTTGAAGGAGCGTTGAAGTTTAGTTGACAGGACATGAGATATGTCTTGAAAGGCAACATCGGCATAGTCAAAATGGGGAAGTATTAAAGTCGAAACTAATTGCTTCTTTAAGGAGAGAGGAATAACATGTTTGTAGCGAATTAGAGGAAATAATGACTTATTCACTGCGTTACATATCTTAGTTATATGCGAAGACCAAGACAGACTTTCATCAATGACTAGTCCTAGATTAATAACTTCGTCGCAGTACTTTATAGGAGAATCAGAAATGCGTAGTTGCGGTAATTGATCCCTGTCGATTGACTTGAGTATTTTCGGATATCCAATTATAATAGCCTGCAACTTACTAGGGTTTATGCTTAGAAAATTGGATTTACTCCAATTGTTGATGTTTTCTAGGTCATAATTTAAATTACATATTCCATTGCATAGGCTTTTAACATTTGAATTTAGGTATACTTGGAGATCGTCAGCATAAAGATGATATTTAGAATGGTTAATCACTGAAGGGCAATCATTAATGTACAGGGAAAATAGCAGAGGTCCTAGTATAGAGCCTTGAGGCGCACCTCTTGCTGTTTTGATCCATCTTGAGCATAAATCATTTGTAATTACTCGCTGATAACGGTCTGATAAGTATGATGTTATCCAGTGGACTGCTGTAGGAGAAAAACCCATGCCTCTCATTTTTGCTGCAAGGATATCTTTGTCTAAGGAATCAAAAGCTTTCGAAAAGTCAAGCAAAACGAGTACTGAAACTTCTTTTTGATCCATCAAGCGTCTCAAGTCATCGGTGATTTTAGCTAATGCGGTAGACGTGCTGTGACCGTGTCGGAAACCAGACTGGCATTTATCAAGAATATTATTGCACTTTAAGAAGTGTGTTAACTGCTCATATACAAGTTTTTCGAGAACTTTGGACAGGATGGGAAGAAAGGATATTGGACGGAATTCTTTTTCCCCTTGGGAATTATTCTTTTTTGGAATAGGTCTGATTAACGCTCGCTTCCATTGACTTGGGAAGTGATTCTGAGATAGTGAGGAGTTGAAAATGTTGGTGATGTATGGGATAATAACAGGAAATAGCTTTTTTAAGAAATCTAGCGGTATACCATCAGAGCCTTGTGCTTTAGACTTGATTCTCTTGAAACACGATTCAACTTGTATTTGGGTAATAGGGGTAAATTCGAATTTTTGGTCTCTATTTAATATGTATGAATCTTTAGAGGCGTACAGTTTCAGAGTTTTATCTTTGATTTCAGTTTGAATAAGGTTCGGGGGCTGGGAAAACTTATCATTTAAGGAGTTCAGACACAAGTCAGGAGGGAGAATGAGGTCTTTACTTTTACCTATACCAAGTGATTTAAGTTTGTTCCACAATTTTCCCGAAGAGTGGTTAGATTTAGTGATCGAGTGAAAGAATTTAATTTTCGAATTTCTTATAAGCTGTTTCGTCTTATTTCTTAAGTTTTTGTATCTTTGAAATGCATTGAGAGTCATTGTTTTCTTGAAAAAACGGGAGGCTGAGTCTCGTCTCGAGAATGGTCCGTCACCCAATTGATCAGGAAGAAACTGCTCGAGAAGGCGATAGATGCGGAATGCCGTTTAAAGGCATGAAGAGTAGGACTATTTTTGACATGAATTGGGCAAAAAAACTCTGAAGAAATTGATATTTATAAGCTGAAGCTCTAACGTAAGATGGTATAAACATTTCCTATGGCTGTTATGAATATAAAATGAGCAACTATCGTAAAATGCAAAAAATCGAAACCGGCAATTGAAAGATTAAACCGGAAAAAACATTGGAGATTTGCGATAAAATAAATTTCTAGCCTTTGGTGAGTGGTTCCAATCGTTTTTTATTACTTCTATTGGAGATATTTCTTTAACCGGTTACTTGAGGGGCCGTAGAGTTCAGCAATCTGGAGAAGAAGGGTAAAATATATTAAAATTGAATTGTTTGCTTGTACATTTTAGAAAAATACAACAATCGATTGAGGGAATCGTGACTATCGTCAAATTAGTTCTTGGCAAAAGGTTCTAATCGACAGATTGTATCACAGTTGCTGCATTAATTGCAATGCGACGAAATTTGCTTTTAATTCATTTCCATTCCATTTTAGTCATCCGTGATATCCCAATAAAATCCATCCTGTTCGTACTTTGAAGCAGAGAAATGAACGAGTCTCGGCAAAAATTTTTTAGCCAGTATTATTTCATATAGTGTAGGCATCACATGTGTGTTAAGGCATATGGCATAGTAGAATTTGCGTCTCGCCACGGCAGCAACAACAATTGCTCCGGTCGGCATCGAATCCATTGTTACGTACGGCTTGGGGTAATGCTTCGGACAACAATGGGGTTTATACGGGCTGTGAAATATTCAACGAAGGGACCTAATTCAGTGCAGGCGTGTGGTGTTCCGGTTTTTATTTTATTTTTTTTTCTTCTATCTCTGCTCCTTCCTTTCTTTTTATTCCAACCGATACGTGAATTGCGCGCCCATGACGTCGTGGGTCCGTTATGAATTCACGAGACACTAGGCCTTTCCGTCGCTTCGTTTTTTATCTTTTTACCGTTTTATTTCCTATTCCGGTCTCCTTCCGTTTCTACGGCCGGCCCTCTAGTGTGGTGCCTGTGGAGAGTATGTCCCTATACCCGGCGATAGCCGCGTGATTGGACCGCACTTGTTCAGGTGCCGGGCACTCTGATTCGGTGAGTCGCCAGAGGTATACATCGCCGTTCGACTATCCTTGGTATGGTACATACATTATTTTTCACAGTTTTTGGTGCTAGAAACGAGTCCCCTACTTTTGGGAGGCTAATATGAATCCGCGGAAGAATCGTATAGGCCAGGTTGGAAGAGCATGCCAAAGGAAATGCATTCGTAAACAAAGGATGGAGAGGAAACTCGTTACGAGGGAGGCATTAATTGCCAATTTAGCGGAGTCTACAGTTGTGAAAAATAGAATTGAATGTAGCTTAGCAAAACTTGCAATGGAGTTGTGCAAAAAAATTGAAATAATAATTAACAATTCAGTTAGGAACTCAAATTTTTACTATTCGCTTTTACCTTTGGGAATCAATGAGCTAAAATGTATTTTGATTGAAGTTTCTCTCTACGTGAATCTAAAATATAATTGGAAACACGGTTAATGATCACGCTCTTTGTTTTTATATAATGTACGCGATAAAAAGTGTGCTTTAAATGAAATATATTGATTATTCCATAGATTTATTCCTTCGTAAATTGGTCATTGAAATACATATGTGAAATCGCGTGAATGATTGTGTGACGATTTTGAGATCATTGGATATGGATTTAATTGGATGGATCATAGTAGCCATAAAACTGTAATTAAACATTTATACATCTCGAACCTGTACAGGATTTTGAATAAATGTGGCTTGGATTAAAAATTTAGTTTAAAATGGTTGTTCCGAATATCATTTTGCATACCATGCGTTCACTCTTCTTCTTTTCGCCCTTAAATTGGTAACAATTACCTTTCCGTGTTACCTTCCTATTCTATCTCGAACCTACTTCTTCGCGAACTATCAGTTCTTATTCACCCCTTTCTCTCTACTTCCACAGCTTATCTTGTTAATTTGCCTGGCTAGTCAGTGGTAGAGATGGAAAGTGCTATAACCCTTCATTTAAAAACAATTTATTAACATAAAACACACCAAAATATCATTTTAATACAAACCACGGACCCTTTTAGTTGAGTAAAGAGCAATACCATGCGTTCACTCTTCTTCTTAAATTGGTAACAATTACCTTTCCGTGTTACCTTCCTATTCTATCTCGAACCTACTTCTTCGCGAACTATCAGTTCTTATTCACCCCTTTCTCTCTACTTCCACAGCTTATCTTGTTAATTTGCCTGGCTAGTCAGTGGTAGAGATGGAAAGTACTATAACCCTTCATTTAAAAACAATTTATTAACATAAAACACACCAAAATATCATTTTAATACAAACCACGGACCCTTTTAGTTGAGTAAAGAGCAATAAATGCAAAACATTCATAAATTGATGATAGTTCAGTCCACCAATAAAAGGTAATGTCTCTGCACAAAATAATGGAACTTAGATATTGAAAGTCACTAGTTAATCATACTGTGCCTCCGTTGTGCATATATATATATATATATATATATATATATATATATATATATATATATATATATATATAACAAAGTAACGTATATAAAATTACATCAACTCCTCAACACTGAAAGTTTTAGATTAATTGATTCACCAAAGAAAAGTTAAATTGGAGCAAAACTCGATACAGGCATACAGCTTGACTACTGCATTCATATTCACGTGACAAAATGAAATTATTGTTCTTATGTCTAGGATCTTTGACACTAGTTTATGAAAATAAAAATATTACATCACCAGTGTTGATTTAACACTTGCACTGTTGGGTCGGACGCCAACTTCCCCGTTAACGTTCCTGTAGCCTTCTTCACGGCTAATTTCCAATTATCTCTCGATAGGACGGACCCCTGGCTCTCCAGTGATCCTTTTATAGCAGCTGGGCTCCCTTGGGCTTCTTTGAATACACTTATTCTTTGAATAATTTTAGCTTGACCCTCAGTATTAGGCCGTTAGTTACTTTTGTGGTCGCACGTTCCAATTCTCCTTCTCGACTCCCCCTCCCGACGCTTCATTTCCCCCAAACTTTCCCCTTCCATCATCTCAATCGACCCTTTCATTGGTGCTATCAGCTCCTTCTCCTCCTCCTGACGCCTCACTAATTATCATAACTTCCACCCAACCGTCATTATCTACACTATTCCCCCGAGACTAATTGTTGGAACTTCCCCGAGCACACGGGCGAACTCCACCCAATATGGCTTCCCGTGAAGTACAATAAATAAATTATATTTAACTAAAATTGCTTTGTTACAAATTATTAAAAATACATAGATTTAGAATACGAAGAAGAACGGAGAATAATCGGAGGAACTGCATGTGACATAAATAAATTTAGTTTCTTTAGAACACATCATTAACACAAAAGGGTTAACGTTACGTGTAACCAATTGAGCTATGGTGTTTCTGAATTTTGAGTTTATTTTCATCACAAATAAATCTTCTGGATCTCAACGCTTCACTGACTCGTCTCAGCCTGCGTTTGCCATTTAGTTGTTTAGATGGAGTTAACACTTGAACTCTACTACCGGGGGAACGAACATAGGAATCAGATGTAAGCAGCGAAGTGAATGACTTAATCTCGCATAAACGGAAGTGCTTCTACATAAGAATAAAACTATAGGAATAACCTAACCTATATGATGTACATTCGCACCTACAGTTTCTATGGTTTTCACGATACGACAACGTAGGGTAATGAAGTATTTCGTTATTTATGTAAATTGAGTGATGTTTTATTTTAAAGCGTGGGTGCCTCGTAATATGGATGAGTCGCGGGTTCGGATCACGCCCAAGCGGACTTTTCAACATCTATGACATGAATTCTTGTCTATGACCAAACTGTTTGATGCGATATTCCCGATGGAAGGGCTCTAGGAAGTTGGAAGTTTCGGGTTGTCATTGAGTGAATAAATAATAAATTTAGGATAAGACACTGTCTCCGTCGTTACTCTGTGGAACTCCTTCATTTTGATAATAAAAACACTTTGTAATGACCATATGTTCCCCTCCCAGTCACCTTCACCTTTACTTTATGTCACACCACCACCCCTCCACGACCCTCAACCTTAATTTCCTCATGCTTTTAAACCTTTTGGGAAACCTCCCCCCTCCCTTCCTTTATTGTTTTTTATTATGCAAGCAATCCCAAGGCCATCGGATTCCTATATAAGTGTAAGCCGCCCAACCATTTGTACCTGAAGATGGCATGACATGCTGAAACCCGGGTCGTTTCCTTACAATAAAGTGTGGAATAACAACTAAGTGTTTTTATTATCAAAATAAATTTAGGGTAACTTAAGGTGACATTTTGCGAAAATTTCAAACACTCGGACGTATAATCTTTAATTACGAATTTAAAACTTATATTATTGATCGACCAAATGACACATTAGTGCCACCTATTTTGATGATGGCATATCCTCTAACTTAATACCGTCCGTCTTACTCATTATCATTACCTTAATGTTTACAATAGGTACACGCATTCCCTATCAAAGTAAGTGAACTTAACGTTGAAACCTTGATCGGGTTATGGAGTATGAGAGGAAATAAAACACAGTTAATGATTGCTTGTCGTGATAGGAGTGGGTTTTATGCAAAGTAACGGTACTAGTGAGGCGTGCTGAAGGGCACATGAGAGGAAAGATGTCTGCGGTATATGAGGGATAGATTTGTTAAGGATAATGTTGCACATTATACAAAGACAGATGGGATGCAAACGATTTTGTTCGAGGAGCTACTGGAAAGTCCTTATCACCAGGTGAGGATATGTTTGAAAAAGAAATGTTTTCATTCAAACATGCATGTTTTGGAAAAATATACATGATTATACTGCCTCGATAACAATAATAGTAAGTTTATTTGCTGTTACTCTCCAGGATACAGCGGTGTTTTACATCTTCCCGCCGTGCATTGTCTCAATTTTCGTCTCATTTCTCTCATTTGTTCATCGTCTGATTGGCGTTCGTGCTATGCGTTAATGATCCGGACAAGCCTTAGATCACCTGAGAGTGTGTATCTTTTCTGTCATAGAATTTTGTTTTACAGTTTGTTCCCCTTCAAAAATGTGTAATATTTTCATTCATTAAATATCCACCAGGATCATGTAAAAAACTTAAACTATTTAGCTACCGATGTTACATGGTATGTAAGCTGTTTTCAGCTAAATATTTACAAAGACATACTGCCAGAAGCCGTAAATACTGACTGAACTGTCGTAAATTTTTGCATAAATTAGTTAAAATTTCCAAAACGAATTCAAATCCCATTTTTATCTCGTTCTTATCTGCATGCTTAGGAGCGTGGACATCTAATTTTTGCTAAAAATTATTTAAGTTATCAGCAAGTTTTTGAAAATTCCGCTCTTAGAAACCTTTGTATTAATTGGAAAAGCAATTCACGTCTCGGAAAATAGTCATGGAAATGGGGCCATATCAATATCTATTGCCACTGGTTGGTATTATTTTTAGAGTATGCAAACTAAGCAGTTAAGATCATGTGGAAATCCATTGAAATAACAGACTGATATCATGGAAAGGGGATGAAAACTATGAATAATTGATGGAAATAATTTAGAGGAAACAATGCGAAGTATAGGAAGGCAGAATGTCGATGTCTCCGACATTAAAATTATTTTCCTTTATCTGACTTTTCTGCTTTGCTTGTACTGTTTCAAAGATGCATATGATTGGGGAAATACATCTTAAGATAATAGCGTCGAGGCGGGTAGAACTTCATGCTTCACTGACCTAAGAATAAAAACGACTTCGCCATGGACCAATCGTTTTTTGGTGACTTAGGGATCCGGAAGCTGCTAGGCAATACCCATCTTGTAAAATTAACTGTCATTTATGAACTGAGTAAAATGGGTATAAAAATATTGGTCTAAATGCAAATGAATCTTAAATTATATATTTTAGACATGATTTCAACAAAAAACTAATTTTGTCCTTCCAGCAGAAAAATATGACTTGTCTCTAAACTCGTAACAGCAAGGGGCATATTGGTTGAAAATTGGTGGGGCAAGTGGTCTTAATTTTCAATGAAGATCCAATTCAAAATATGCTTCATATGTTCGGGAATGATTTTTGATTTCATAGTTGAAATTATTAACCTTTACCAGAAATCGATGTCGGGAGAAACTATTGTCTAGACGCATTGCGACGAACTGTGATGGCAAAATTTGTCCCTTAACTGGGGCATCATGCTCTGCAACCGGAGCTAACTCGTAGCCTGGAAACTTGGGGCCACACTTGTCATAAATCAGATGCATAGTGCATATAGGATATGACTTACCCATCGCTCACTATGCAGCTCCTGAACACGTTATTCAATCCTCTAGCAAACATTTTCAAAAAGGCAGAATCGTTGCCATGCCAATTTTTCTCTTTATGTTTCCAACGATGTATACTCCTCAAGGTACTCCTTTTATTCTGCGAAATATGCATTTTTATCGTGGAGCCCCACGGTATTGATACAAAGTTGCGAACAACAAATGAGACATTAAGAGCGTGACCAGTGTAAGTATTTTTTAAAAGTATTTTAGCTAGACGTGCAGAAGCATTCCTCGTACTGTTATCTGTTTTGTGCATGAATGATGGGAGTCTTTCATCACTATTTTTATTCTAAAAAGACAGGGCTTAATTTTGTATTTCACTCTAAACTATTTCTTTTGCAATTTTGACAAACACAATTTCTGTTCCTAACGACCCTAATAATGCTTAATGGTACAATATAACCAAAAATAAAAGGTAGTTTGTATTTGGACAGATCAGACTGTTTTTAACACTTTATATCCGTCCGTCATTCCATTTCCGCAAAGAGACACTTCTCTTTTGTTGTTACTTTCGTTTGTCGTTGTGGTTGGTGGATTTTTGCCAACTCCTGTTGCAAAACAATTGCGAGCTAAAACAAAATAAAGCACGAATCGCATCTTTTCTTGCGCGACAAATGGGTGCACTAGCCAGGAATCTTTTTCATTCCAATATTTTTTGCAGAGTCCGTCCTGCCACTGCACTTATCGCTTGCGGTCCACACGCTCTCACACATACATGCGAACACATTGGCACACGAAAAAAACTCGCCAGTGCACACCCCCCCTCCCCTATTCTCCCCCTCTTTCACTCTATCCTGGCTATATCGGCCGGCACTCAAGTCAAAAAGTTCCAGCTCACGGTCAGCGGACAAACTAGAAATCCGACGTTGGCGCAGTCTGAATCTTTCATGAACGTCCTGATTTCCCCCACTCACCTCCATCCCTCTCTCTATCTCTCTCTCCCTCCCTTCCCAGCATTCCCACCGTGTGTGTCTCTCTCTCCATCCCTCTATATCTCTTTCTCTCTCATCGTCCATAGCGACTTCGACCGTCCTTCCCGGCCTCAGAGAGACTGATATCATCCCAACCGCGCCGTGGCACCGTTCCGAAAACTTCTTACTTCCCGACCGCAAGTCCCCGCCTCTATCTCTCTCTCCCTCAATCCTATTCTCTCCTCCTCCTCCCTCTTGCCCTGCGGCCACCCATCGCTCTGATTTTCCTCCGTCTGCCAGTTCTCTGATTTCAACCACTAGATTAAAGAAGAGAGTAGTCTGACTCACGCGGTACTGTAGTAGCTTAGGGTATTAATTATTTGGCTAACGTTTGGTTAACATCTACATCTGCACGCTCCCCGGAGAGTTGCCAAAAAATCGTGTGGCAGAGAGTGCAAGGACACCATTCTTTAACTCTTTCAGTGCGGCATGACGTGATATCACGTCAAGGGCACCATGAGTGTACCAGCTTTCACTAGGGAACTTTCACTGGGCCCACTAATGAAAGCTGAAACACTCACGGTACCCGTGACGTGATATCACGTCATCAGTACCAGCGTATAGACAACCAGACGTGATATCACGTCATTCCGCACTTGAAGGGTTAAGGAGGGGTTCAAGGAGGCGATAGGGTAAAGGATGTGGAATAGGACAAATGAATCGTATTAACGACGTATTTTGTGTTATTGCGGTTTGTATAGTGACAAAAAATTTATATCGTAATGAAAAAATGAATGGTTTTATCAACAACATTGTCGCGGAAAATGACGGAGACGAATTACCACCAAGATTTGACGTGCGCCTGAATGTGCTTATTCTGCGAGCTGCCGAAGTGGCTTGGATTCGGGGGCATTACGGCAGCAGCCATATATGAGGAATACACACGGAGTAGGATGGGGAGAGCATAGAAGTGAATTGGAAATTAGCGATGTGTCTAGTTTTAGTGCTGAGCTGTTTTTTTAGCAATCTCTAATGGTTGATGGAAATAGGAAATATTTGTACCTATTAGCTCGTTATTGTACCTCTATTTCCCATTGATTTGACGCATGGCAAAATAATATATTCCGTTTCGTACTGAAATTTGATGTGAAGTTTTAAAGTTATCGTAGACTATAGTGTAGCCTCCGAGTCTCTAACTTTATCCTTTCACTAGCCGTATGCCACTTCCTACTCGTTCGCAGCAGATTTGAACAAAGATTTTAGCTAACGCGGCATACTTTTGCAATTTTTCTACTCGACGTGTTCAATATTTTTTTTATTATTTTAACCCCATTTTTTAACTTTTTCCCTAATGTAATTTCGTGGGTGAGCGAACGATGGTGTCCTTTTTCCTATGTTTGAATTTTGTGTGATTAACTTCTCTCCTCTGTGCACCCTTGTATTTCATATCTATTGCACCTCTCATTTTAACTCCTCTTCCTCAACATCTAAAATTCCTGACGGCATTGAGGATTTTTATTTTTCTTGACTTTTTTAGTTCAGATTATAGTTAATCAGGTACATTTTATGATGTCTTCACTTGCACTCTGTTAAGTCGCTGGTCGGATTCATGATTGAACTTAACGTTTATTAGACTATTGATAGAAAGGGTATTGTTATCTTAATGAAAAATCTTCTTCAATACTGGTGAGTGGAGAATTTTTAATGACTTAGTTGGAGATACTTTTGGAATTGTCGATAAAACGAGACTTTGTAGGTTTGCATCAATGACATTCTTTTGCATGCATGTGTGTGACAAAAAATGATTTATCCGTCAGTAATACTTTTGTTCGACTGGGTGTCTACTTCAGTACTCAACCGGTAATCCAAAAAGCCAAATTTATCCGCAAAAAAGAGGCTAGTGCTCACAAAAAATAATTTTAGGTATGTGTCTAACAATTTTTTCGGGGAAACACTTAATAAGTGCTTCGGAGTGCATAATTATAATTCCTATCGGTGCTAAATCACTTATAAATGATCAAATGCACCGGCTGATTTGAACCCGGCGTTTTGTTGAAAAGCTGAGGGCTCAATACTCATTCCATATACTCGGACCTTCTGGAGGGAATGAATGAGAAAATTTCTATATTTACTTCTTTGATCTTGTACAATTTTCTACGAGGTTAGCACGAACTACACAGATGCTGCCTTCCAGTGCTAACACTGTGGCGTGGCAGATAATGTCTTTGACCCGCGACATTTTGGACAGTATTCACCGGTATAGTACACTGATTGCTCATTTTTTTCTTTCCAAACAAGCCACGTAAATTCTGTATATTAACTGATGTGGAAAAGTCTTAATGGAATTGGATGTGAGATAATTACAAGAAAAGTTTTCAGAAATAACAAAGGTATCATCTGAATCAAACGCAAATTTATCGTTAGAAGCCAAACTGACTGTATTTCATTGACTATAAAATACCTGTGTGTACTTAATAACCACATTACTTCAATTTTTGTAAAAGCCTGAGTATCAATTGAACTTTGAAGTACCTGATTATCATAAAATTATATGCCACATTTTATTTATGTTGTAAAAATTAAAGATTATTTTTATAATGAGACACAGCAATTGCACTTTTCCACTGGTTTTTATTATGACAAACTTTCACAGTATCACATGTGGATCTGTTGAACGTTTTATTCTCATATATGCTCAAGATATGAGATGCTCGAGATCTGACGCAAGGTCGCTTTTGAAACAGTAAATTTACTGCCCATCGCATCAGTATCACGTCAAATTTAAAGAAGCTGAATAAATCACAGTTTGTAACTTATCTAGTTGTCATTTGCATCTATCCGCGATGTGTTCGCTTTCGTCATTTTGCGTTCTATCTGTTGCACTGAACCAGATTCAGATCCCGCGCACCAGCATCCATCATTTACCACATTCGTGGAAAAATATGGCGTATTGCATCCTACTGACTCTCCTCCCCTTACCATAAACACTTGAGTTGACATGCCTAGAATTATGTTGGCATAGATTAGGGCGTATTGACAAATTTACATATATTTTTTCGATCAATACCTATGTTTAGCCAATCGTACTATATACTATTTACCAAATTATTTTTAACTTCCCGGTATGTTTGACGTGGTCGTTTCCAAAGTTAAAAAATGTAGCTCATGTCTTGTTTATGGCTTGTATTCTCTCTCAAGTGTTTGTTTTGGCAGTTTACGAAATGGAGATCGGGCGAGGAAATTAAGCCGTCCATGTATTGCCGCTGCGTCTGCCATTCCCGAATAAATTTGTCTATGAGGCTGTCTCATCCTATTTCCCTCGACCCTATCTGCTCCTCACCCACTCCCTCTCCGACGACTTCTATCTCCCTCTCGGTTTCATTCCATATGCACTTTACCCGTCTCCTTGGATCATCGCAACCTGCGGAGGGCACAAAACAGCCGCCACTCCCGAGCCAAGTGACGGTTTCTCTCCTCCCTGAAAGCATCATGCAACCGCACTTCGCAGCGCTGACACACAAACACATTAAGGACCGTGAGGGTTGCCAGAGACTTTGGAGGTTCCTATAATGGACAGCGAAAGCGTTAAAGCCGGGTGTGGGAGTACAAATATCAGCCTCTCGACGCGAACATCAGAGAGATTCGATATGCACGCCGTTATGATCGTAAGATTACCGCATTCATTGGGTAAGGACTTGGGTAAGGATCAGGAAGGTTAAAACAATGGAGCGCTGAGTATTTTCGTAACATGAGTTTCAGAGAGGTGTCCTTGTTTCTTGGGCCACTCACGGCAGCAAATAAAAAGGTCGAACTGTTCAATCTACCTATCGGTTAATTTCGTATCACCAGCTCACTTCGGGTGTAAAATACTAAATTCGTAGTCAAGTGTGAGCAGACGTTTCGTAGATTTACTACGAGACGCAATTGAATAAACTGATCATTATATATTTCATTACAATATTCCTACGAAATATTCTAGCTAGCATTTAATTTCAATACAAATAAATGATACATTAATTTTTGAAATGTTTCAATTTATTTCGCTTGTATTCGACGGCATAACATTTTTGTAACTGATATTATTTATTCCCGCAACGCATCATTTGTAAACGCTAATATTTTAAAATGTGACGAGAAGAGAAAATAAATTCAAAGTCAGGGGTTAGGAGAATATACATAAATACATTGTAAACCATTGTTGTGACCTTTGGCTCTGCAGTCCAACTGTATTTCTGGCTTATGGTACAATGGCAACCACGGGTAAGACAGGATGAGTCTTGGAAAATATGGGAAGGGAATTCGTTGCGGAAACTTAGATTATGGACGCAGGATTTAAATGGAAGGTCACATAAAGACAGCTGTTACCTTGTTGTGGGATAAAACTTGAACTTGTAATTTAAAGCTTGAACTTGTAATTAAAATGGAAGCTTGGCGAAAGTAGAATGAAGTTTATAGAATTTTTTCACGTAAATAAAATAAATTAAGGTAGACTGAATAGTCACGTGAACAGTGTGTTTTAATACGTGAAAGATAATTTATTTTTACCATTGAATCCAAGTAACGAAGTTATTTTGAGTCGATTCACTGATTGTACTGGCTGAGATAAGATAAGAAGGTAGGAAGAAGTTAGTTGATAGAATAAGTTTAAAACTTTTTCGATACAAGTGGACTCAATTAATCCTTTGAATGACTAGCTTTATGGAATAGACCTTGATGCAGATGATACCTACCATCCTTCTGGAAATTAATATGTTTTTAAGAAGAGTTCATGTAAAATGTGAGTCTTTCCAGTGAGGGTAGAGAAGTTGTTACATTTTTAAATGTTATTCTTGTGTTTTTAATGATTATTCTAATATTTTATATGGATCTTCTGACTCTAATTGCTGTAATATATTTCCTATTACTATGTGATATAGTATTATTATCTTCTTTTCAAATCTCTTGCATTTGTAATTATGTGCTCACTTTTTACCTGCTTTTGTCTAGCTTCAATAAGTACTCTATTCTTAACTTTGTTTTTTATTTCTTTTTAACTATCCCTTTTTTCATCCATTAACAGTTTCATCCATTCCCCTACTTACTACCATTTGCACGATTACCACCCAGATCAACTCAAATTCAAATTATTAAACTTGATCAACCTAGTGTTTATCAATTTTCGTGTAGAAAATATTTTACCTGCCGCATTTGTTCGTTGTAGAGGCTTGTGACTTGGGGATATCTTTTAGCAGTTCAGCTGAGCGTAATATGACGTTCGGTTCTAAAAAGTTACTTCGAAGTACGCAAGAGAAACCAGGCTGAATGGTGAAAAAATTTTCTCTTCAGTGCGATATTGTCAGAGTATTAATTCATCTACTCATGACTATTTCACTGCTAGTTTTGCTTACCTTTTTGTTGTTCATAAAAGCTACATGTCCTCTGTAGAATCGCTTTCATCCATCAAGCTTCCACGGAAAACATCGATCAAATGGAAGTAAAGAATAAACATTGGTCGGAAAATGCCTCAATTGATTTTCGTATCTTCAGAGATACGTTTCCTCGGATAATACTCCAATTCCTTTGAACCCAGCGCTTCTTTTTGCTTATTCGTGTGAGTGAGCACAAATTCTACAAGCTCTGTGAATCGTCTTCTTATTTCAGCTCTCTTTCGTGCGCCAGAGAGCTTTTATTTATTCAAGGACCCTCTAGCGTGCTTCTGGAGAGTAATCCATTGGTATGGATTGTGTGTTGATGTGAATTAAAATCACGACCGTCTTATATTGATTACCGTGGCACATTTATGTTTTATTTTTCATTTATTGCTCCTGTGAAAAAATGTTGTAGTTCTTATGGCGTTAAAGTAGTCATTTAATTTTTCAAGGATAATTAATTGCCCTTGGAATATCCAGTCTCCGACAACTTGTTTTTAACATTTGTATTTGTTAAATAAACATTTTTAACTCGAAATTATTAATAGTTGTTTTGTCTTTAGTTGGCGATTTAATTTTGCGCACCATTGTCCGATTTCAATAGGTATTGATTCTTTAATTATACCCATACTTGTAGTAAAACGTCCTTTAAATGAAAATCTTCATAGAAATTCCAGCTATATCAGATTATCATATGTTTCAAAAAAGGAGTCACCCTCAGAACTTATGTATTTATTTTTTCGTTTTCCTCATGTTTTTTTCGTTTTTTAATTTAAAAATTGAATAAAATGCCTTTTTGTCCTTATTTTTAATGACGGTACAGTGGAACTTTTCCTGTTTGCTGCCATTTGCGTCGACATCATTGCAAATTACGAATTTGAAATGCAAAATAAATATAAGTGTACCAGAAAGGAGTTGAAATGAAGTTTTCAAAATTCCATAAAGTGTTTACATGCTTTCCTCGAAATGAGGTCACCATCCGTTGTTTAACCGAGAGCGAGCCATATTGTCCAGAAACTCATTAGATAGTCCAAATATAGCATAGGGCCATGTTCAAATGGTCGTTACTCGGGGAAAAGCCTACTTTTCTTTAGTTGCTTTACTCGATTAAACCTCTGGCACCAATTTTAATTTGAATTCAAATTGTGTATTTTACTACTGAATATAATGTCTACCTTTAATTGGTTTCTCTCCGTTATGGAGTTGATGAAGGGTGAATTCTGGAATCATTTATTGAATAAAGGTTTACAGAAAATTCTACTTTGGATTTCCTGGACGTTCATTCATGTTCTACTTGCTTTTTTAATTACGTGAGGAGGTGACAGACGAGAGAGGTTTTTCACACCATCTAGGACATGGGCGAAGGTCGGTTAAAGAAATGACTTGGGAAAAAAGGAATTTAGAAGTGAAACCTGGTGTTGTCGTAAGCCAGCTCTTAGCGTTATGCTCCGAAATCCCCATACATTTCCGTCCAATATGACGGTCGGGATTATACACTTCGAGTTCTCTGATCGCAATCTCCAATAGGGGATCAGTATTTTAATACATAAAATTTCCACATCTACCTGTAAACCAATTGTGTTTTTTTAATATTTCCATCTACATCTACATACTACCCCGCGAGCCGCCGCATGGGCATGTGGCAGAGGGTGGTAGGTCACCAGCCGTGTAAAGATTTAAAAGTTTTGGAGGTGAAATGGTGACATGTCCTATGAGAGTGTATTTGGAGGAGCTCAGTTTTTATTGTGGTCGCTTATTGTGCGCGGAAAGAACGAGTATTGGTACCTATCTGTTCGGCAGAGTATCTCTCTTATTTTATCGCATCTGTCAGACCTAGAAATGTAGTGAGGCGTCATGATAATATTCTCTGTGTATTTTGGGTCCATTGGCGCCGTACATTTGAGGTAGGCCAATGCCGACGCTGGATTTCTGTCCATACATCCTCTGTCCCTCTTGAATAACTCATACCTACCGTTTTAAGGTTATTTTCCATTAACAATGGTGTAAAAAACCTTGGTGTTTTACCACCACACAAAACCAACAAGCCGATGTTTTGATAGATAACATCTACACATTTGTTATTCGATCATGTGCATGTGTGTGTTGTTTATTGATACTTATCTCACCGTTCCCTTTGGCTCAGTGAAAACAGTTGATAGATCTCGGTGATAGTCCTGTAAAGCTGACTAATTTACTGGAATATCACCATAAATCTTCCGCTATGCTTCCCGGTACTTGTATATCTTCTTTTCATCTGTAACCCTCATTTACTTCCACCTCAACGTATGTTATTCATTATTTTAAAAGCATATTTCTCCACCGTCACCTTTGACTTTCTCGTGAATGATTTCATGGTGCATTGTTATATAAACTTCTCTCTTCATCTATGATTCCATGATACGAGGAGAGAATGGTTAAACATCAAATAATGCATCATACTATAATTGTCGTAAAAATGCTACCCCCTTAAAAAACTATATAGGTTTTATATACCGTCAATGGTGGATGTTCCCAATGCTTTGTCTCTTCAGGAAGCAGACTTTGGTCAGAAGAAAAAAAAAGTATCCCACCGCTGCCATGTCACTCAGTTCAGGCGTCCCCTGAGGCGATTTGCGCGGCCAGCGATGGAGACTTGGGCTTTCTTCTCTCGATTAACCCTCTTCCACTTTCAATTCCAATCCTTCCTGGAAATCCAGGGTCGGCCGCAGACCACGGACCTCAGAGTTAAGGGTGGTCGAAGGGGGTGAAAGTTTAACCTCCCTCCCACTTTTGGATGGTTCCGTTGGCGCGTGTAAATGGAAGCCGGGATCGACTATAATAATTTATACGTTTCTCTAGTACCTCCACGTCCGTATCCTAATGAATAATTATTTACTGTAATTTAAACAACAGTTATATTTCGTGGAAAGAATCAAGAGGGTATAGTCATCGTTGAACTTCGATAATTGAAGATTACGCTTGCACAAGAACTATTCCATATGGGAAGAGGGATCACAAATAATAATAGAAAAATCCAAAGGGATTTTTTTTAGATAGTATATCTCTTGTTAAAACGACAATGTCCCTAAATACCGTTCTACCAAATGCTAATAATATTTTATTTGTTACGAAGAAACAGCTAAACTACTTATAGAGTGTATTCTTAAACAGCGTCGTGTTGGGCTTGTGGCATCGTTTGCTTATTACTTCAGCCATTATTTAACTCTTTCTTATGAAAAAAATGCTGTCATCGAAGAGTAATGGATATAAATGAGCTTAGACTGTTGATGATAAAGTATATTTATGGAAAACCACGTAAGAGACGTAAATTATTTTGAAAATATTATTTAAAAATAGTAATGGAGTAGAATGGAAACAATAGTAACGGAGGTGGAAAAAGTATGAGAGGAATTGCTAATGTGTCAGAGGATGATAAAGTAAAGAGTTTCATGGGAAATCATAGGGATGCTGATTGCTGAAAAGTGGAGAAATGATTCAAAATAATCATTCTATTGATTACTATTAATGATGAAAATGATATTTTGATATCGCCTTCATTTCGTTCAACCCATGAACTGATTAGATGCGCCATTGGTCGCTCCGTGACAATTATCTTCGTTGAAACATTTGATGCGGTGCGTGAAATTAAGTGTCTTCTTTGGGCTAGCCGGAATTTTAGTATTAACAATGATTAGATGTAGATGGTCAAAAACCTGAATACATAATAGAGGGGTAACAAATGAAGAAGATGAATAATAATGTAAACAAATTCTTCTTCCTCTGTAATTCTACGTAATGGAAAGTCAATTGATGGAGTGAATCATTCATTGTTTTTAGGTATTCAGAATATACCTTACCTGCTATTAGACAATTTTCATTGCTAAAAAACATACTAATTACGTCACCATTACAATTCACATCAGATTTATACTCTAGAAGCAATTAGATTGGTCATTTTTATCGTTACGGGCTCCCTTCGAAAGCGAAACGTCACGTAACAGTACGTGAAACAAAGCTACACTGATGTCCTCTTTGTGACTTCTACGTGAAACGGAGCACATCAATTGAGAGTTGTAGTGAGTGAAAAACGCGCAGCCATAGAATATGTGGCATTTTACGAAAAGAGCATTAACATGACCTGTCATGTGATATAATGGGTGATATAATGTAAAACGATACGTCTCGTGTTTTGCTCCGCAAGCCTTAATGTACTAATGCAGTTTGGTGATTCTAATATTCCTCAGCAAATCTGTGAACCTCTATCCCCTATTCGTGGGCAGGAGACGAGCGAGACATGAGAAATGAAGGAAATAAGGGATTCGTTGGAGTACTACTATCCCTATCTAGACTGGTCTACACTTAGGTCCCTTGTCACATGATGAAGTAGTATTTCCCCGTATTCAAAACCATTCCCATTCTGCCCACACTTTATACAAGTCATCTGCCAACTTGTTGTCTGAAGTATCACTATGGTAATGGTTTTTTCTTTCTTTTGTATGGGTTTTCCTCTTTCCCTCTCCTGGGTGTGCGGAGTGGGTTTATTGAATAGGAGAAGGGGAGGATGAAGACTCTGAGTGCTGGCAAAGAAAACATGAGGGAAACCCTGAAATCGGAAAAAAATCTGCAGACTCCGGTGAGTATAAGAAAAGGGGGGGGAGATTAGGAAATGGGAGCTTCGAGGAAAATCAGAGGGAATTAAATGTCAGGTAAAGCAGTAGGCTGGACAAATAGGGTCCTTCAGGAGGAGAGAAAAGTTAGGTAGGTGGGTTGTGGAGACCGAATGTGATTACCGAGGCAGAATGAATGTGGAGTGATGGAAGCTGGGGATAAAGAAAGCAGGAGTCAGCATAAGAAATAGTATATATAACAAAAGAGTAGTTGAGTTTAGGAACATATTTGTTCCCCAAACAAATCTTTCTCTTTGGGGAACTTTTGGGTAAATAGTAACAACCTCGACTTATATAAAGTTGAGAGCAGGTATACCTAGAGTTTACAGGTGGGTGCTATAATTTTGTACGGCCTCATTGCATGATTTTAATAAGATACTGTTTACTCTATGTCGGAATGGTATTTTTAGTGTTTATGAGGAGAGAAGGGATCAAAACTCAGGAGGAATAGATTAAATGGATATGACTGAACAAAATCTCGGAGCACATCTTCATCACCGATGATCCAATTTGTAGATTGGCTTACTTCTGCTATCCACCACACTGTCTAAGCGACCAATATCTTCATTCGTACATTATTTTTCACTATTACATCCATCATAATTTGACATGTAATTCATTCTTCCACTTATAACCTCTTTAGACTTCATCTTTGTAGTACTAATGAATAATTTGTGAGCGTGATTTGGCAATACAGCATTCTCACTTTTTGACTAATTTTTCAATCTCTAAATTTAAATCTTCATGAATTGACTGGGGATAGCAAAGATGAAAAAGGCTCATGTTTATTAAACACAACAAAAGCACGATATCAGGCAATTACCACCATCACCACTCATAAATGTAATTTAAGTTTTAATCGATGTATTTCAGATTTTTACTTTTAATAGAATATATTTATTTAAAATGTGGTTTACTTGGCCTGAGACAAGACCATTGTAATAAATATTTTCTTTTGGCACCCAACACTGATTAAGTCACGTCATTGTTTTTTCGCTTATTTTGTCTCCTTAAACCTGTTAGTTGCTAAAATCCTTTCCTCAGTAAGTTTACTTCGAGGTAAAGATAGGCTTTTCGTGAAAAACAATTCACATTAGTAGACTAAGTGAACTATTCATTTCCTGTGGCTTTGAATGGATCGCGAACTATTCAGGGAAGCATGGAATATGATTTACTCAATACCATTGGTAATTACTGTATATCGAAAAAAACAGTCAATGAGAAGGGCTTTGTTATTTTGAGAAGAGAATACTACACAGCTGTTCAAAGAGATTAAGAAGAAGGCTATGAAGAGTTTGAAGTCCGTGAAGAGAGCGGACGGACACCATATGGCGGAGTCCAATATAAGAGAGTAGTAAAGAAATTCAAATTCGAGTTTCACTCTTTGCCCAGACACTCAAACAGCCTCTGATAACTGGATAAGAGGATGTGACAAAACTTTGGGGGGGCGAAAATTCAAATATGATTCCATTGCCGTAGCATTATCTTTTCAACTACGTTATTATTTGTAATTATTATTCACAAGTCTCATAATATGCTTTATGAATCGGCTTAAAATTTCAAGTAATGATACTATTGGGGCAGATATACACGATCAGGTACTTATTTTGAAAGAAATTTGAATGCTTTTCATTATGATTATATAAATCATTAACATATTTAAAACAATTTTAGGAATGAAAAATGCCGCTACAAGAAATCAGAGTGTGATAGTCTCATCCATGGATTGGCTAAATGCATAAGATGGGAACGTGAGAAAATGACATAGAAAATGCGTGCTTCTTAATAGTCCGGCCTAGAAATAGACAAAAAGATTACCCGTTTCTAAAATATAAAGAGCACTATCGTTGGCAAACGCGAGCAATTTTTGTCGAGATTTATAATGGAGAAAAAGCAGCTTTCCATTACAAACAATCTTAGTGTTGAATTTATTTCAACAAGATTGTGTGTAAGATTACCGGCGAAAAGGAAGTGACGTTTTCGTCCGAAAATAAGGTACCCGATGGAGCGTAATTAAATCAAGATCAAATGGAACGTAATTAAAGATAATCGGCAAAAAAAAGTACTTTACGACAAACAAAGGCAAAAGATCAAAAATTCAGTACACCGAAGGTGTAAAATAATCTTTTAGGGAAAATTCATTATGCGATCATGACCATGAGTTTAAAAATCAGCTGTTAGTGGAATAAATATCACACTTGAGCAACTGAGAATGAATGAGATAGTATTTCGAAATAAGATAACGATTATTAGTCATAAAATAATTAACCATGCAATCTTCAACCAAATAAAATTTACTTACGATCCGGTATACAATGTTGAAATTTTATCTTCAAGTGAAAAGTGGTACTCAACTCTCAAAACATGTGCTCTTTTATTCTCTTGTGTATAAGGACTCCTCATCTGAAGATGATTTACCAACATTGGTACCCAAATCGAAAGTAAATTTTATTTTATGAAAAATATTATGGGTGATCATTTCATGATGGATTAATTCTTCTAAATGCCGCGAGAATTTTTGCATTTTATATTGTTTTCTGACAACTGATCTTCCAACAAAGCTGGAAGTTAGATTATGGCTGCCACGATTCGCCACATGTTTTAGTGAAAGAATAAAAGAGCAAATGAAAAGATACCTTTGTGGAAAGTAGACATCCTCTCCAAGTAGACATTCATCCTCTTCCTCCCCCATTGTACTACTGGATTGCATATTCAAGCATCGCGTCGTGGTCTACGGCGTTTCCCTTTGCCTTCCCTTGTGCCTCTTCCGCCATATAGTATTTATATCCTGTCTAATCACTTAGACTGATAGAGACATGCATCCTCTTACGTTGGTCCCCTTTACTCCGTGACGTAATGCCTCAAGTTTTCGAGTTACGACTTCAGGAAAGGTAGAAAATACCATATAGTTGTAAAGAAGTGAAAGATATTAACCAAATGAGGTACGAATCGAACTTTGAAAATTAATGCAATTCTTACTCTTGGATTGTCATTGAGAGTCTTTGGAAAGTGAAAGCTATTCTCAAGAGCATATTTTCTTGCATTCAATGCCTCGCAAAAGTGATGACGTGTAGCTAAGTCTCGGTTTCTCCTGAGACTCCGCGCTATTCGTTTATTCTTAATGTTAGGCAACTGACAAACGAAGAATAGTTCAGTTCAGTAAACTATATTTCAGCGAAATATTCCCCGAAGTGACTAAAACGCCCTTAGCAACTTAGAAGTGCTTTATAAGTGTGTTATTTCTTTGTTTAGATTTTCTGTGCATATACTATTTATTAACTTTTATAAATTTAAAGTAGGTACTTTTCACTCACAAAATAATCAAACGAATTTCGAAAGAAGAGCGTTACGCTGCCTTGGTTTTCCGTTGGATGGATACAATGAAGCATTTGTAGTTGCATTGTGTTAATTTTTGAATCATAATAATTCAAATTTTCGATTGATTTTTCTAAATCTTTATGTACTTTTTAGCTACACTATCAGCTCTAGTTTTCCTTAAATCGTGTGTTTTTCCCGTTGAAAGTAAAAGCTTGCAAATCTTTCCTGCCTATTTCCCACGTGGGCTATTTAAAAACATTTCTAGTTTCAATGCGCACGTGTCTGTCAAACGTGCTTGAAATTATTTCTGCACCCAATACAATGGTGTCTTCGGCAAGTCAATCACCCATTTTTATGAATTTGCTGCTAATTTTGTATTGAAAAATTTGTGCTTGTACTAGCGTGCAATGCATTGGTGAAATTCACCCACGGGCATGCAAATGGAGCCCTATTGCACCACGAATAGCAATATACTCTGAAGTAGCCACGAGAGGAAATTTCCGGAACTCGGATTTGATTATTACGTCCAAGAAATTATCAGGTCAGTTCCTGTATCGATATCGCAGCTGAGGGTTTCCTCGTATTTTCGTAATTTATGAAATAAATATTTTCTCCCCTAGTTAACTCCGACGTCAATCAGTTCGTTAATGAGTTTCATTTGTTGATAAATGTTTCAAAACATCGTACGTAATTATGCAAAACATTTAAAGCAGTAATGATTTAATTATCATCCCCAACGGACGGATCCGCAACACAAAAATTGAAAGCTCCGGAAATTAATTTTTCACGGTCACATAACTCTCTCCTCCGTGATGAGTTATTTTCCGAGTTTCCTGGAAATAGTTACCCAATTTTAAAACATATCCTTCGAAGTTAACGAACGATGACTGTGAGTGGAGAATGTACCATGAAAAAAGAATTATAGTGCCCGGTAACAAACTTAGTTGCGTGAAAATATCAAAGAATTCACCACAGAGTTTAAGTATACTTTTTGGATGGGAAATTCTTATAAAGTACCATATTGTAATGCTGGACTTGTTGGACCCAGTTGTAATGCTGGACTTCTTGAAATAGATATCTCTACTGTTGTTGAGCTCTTTTGTGGTAGTGTATATTAGAAAACAATACTGTCATTTCGATATCGTTTAAAAAAGTATAAATAACGACCGATACAAAATAATTTCAGCAACAATCCGTATAACCCCCGCGATCTTTCCCAGGAACCCCAGAGTTTTGTGGAATACCGTTTGAATACTGCTGGTAAAAGCTACATAATGCAATTTCATTTTTATAAGTGATAAGATAGCTATCTAGTAAGATTGCTGCGTGTACACGAAGATCAACTTGGTTTTTCTGAGATGAGAGAAGTTTATGAGTGAATTAAATCTTATGGATCACAACAAAATAATTGCAGGTAGCAGAAGTCATCATTCCCCTACTGGGAAATTAAAATTCTAGTTTTATACCGAAATAATCCGAATATCTGAATATGCATAACAGCTACGAGACCAGTTGCATTATATGGATGCAAAACTTCTTCAAAAATCAATAAAATTATAGACTTTTGAGGCAAAATGTTTAAATCAAATTTAAGAACCACACACAAGGATTATTGGGAATGGCAAATGACAAATGTAGTATTAAATGATTTGTTGAAGGAAGAAACTGTAGTATGCTTGCTAAAATAATGAAAGAATGCCATGGCTAGGTCCCAATTGTAGCATGTCAGATTCAAGATTGAATAACAAAATTATTGATTGGATAACATGAAGAAATGGGAAATCGATGTATGAGATGAGATCGACGTATGACCCCAAAGACGATTTTACGAAGCAATAGCATTACAAGGAAAAAATTAAAGGATTCAAGGAAATGGACGTGAGAGAGAATAAAACCCATGGAGTGCTGTAGCGCCCGAGGAAGAAGGTCAGGATCGGCAAAGGATGGCAAATACCATTTTAGGCACTTAAATCTTACGGAATAGTTTGCTACGAGCGGTTGACTGATGGAATGTTTTGGAATTCCGGCTAGTGGCTTGGTAACAAGCACTCCGGCTACCTAAAAAAAAGGTCACAGGTAAGGATCTCACCTCGTGGGCGGATGCTGTGCTCCTATTTAGATTAAAATATTGAGGTTGGTTTACGATAAGTGTAAGAATAAAACTCAAAGACGCCAGTTGGAGTAAATTCTTCACTAGAGACGTCTACATTAAAATTCATGCCGGATTTTCTACCGCATTGACCCCTGCCTTTCGATAGCGTAACATTTAGTTAATATTATTTATTTATCAGCAGTTAAATATTTGCTCAAATTGCATGGTTCGATTTCCTAAGAAGACTCATTGTTTCTGGTGGAAACTCATTCGTATTTCATCGTCGTATCTATGTCAGGGATGAATATTTTTACATACGTCTTTTACATTTTTACTAATCATGGCTTCAGTGCTGGTATAGTGTGCAGCCCCATGCTTTCTGACGTCTCAGCAACCCTTTTCTCTCACGCGTTTCGTAGTTATAGTTCATATTCCAAATAAACAAGTTTAGTTCCCTTGTATCCTTTAAAATTGACCAGAGAATTCGGAAGCCTGGGAAGCTCGTCTACGCATTAGCCCAGTGAGCCTAGAATCTTGGTCTTATTCCCGGTCTAGGCCATTGTTTTCCTGGCGAATTCTCCTGAAAATGTGTTAAATGTATGATATTTAAAAGATACGACACGAATCATTCTGATGTTCCCGTTCAACCTCATCAGCAAAACGATATGGATCGAATTAAAAAAACTAAATTGAAGGTGAATTTATGGCGTTAAATTGAAAATATTCTAGGGAATTAACATCGATGAAAAGATACCGTACCTCTTCAAAACTAGGGACAGATATACGTATGCTTACGAGGGTAGCCTTTTAAGTGTCGGGAATAGAACTTTCCTTATCACCTAGCGACTATAAATGGTGTTTATAAACAACTTTTTGAGTTGGTTAATGCCAATGCAAAGTTTCATTAAGATCGGACTGATAATTTTAAAACGGTGGCGTGTCAAAGTTCCCAATTCGCTGTACGAGATGGAATTAAGTCATGAACAGTACCGCACGATAATTTTCTATAACTTTCGACGAAGCCTCACCCAGCAAGAATGCGTCGCAGAACTTTTTGTTGTTTTTGGCGAAGAAGCACCATCAAAGACAACCGTTTATCGCTGGTATGCCGAGTTTCAGCGAGGACGCTCTAGCCTCAGTGACGAACCGCGTGAAGGGCGACCAAAAACCGCCGTCACTCAAGAAAACGTGGATGCTGTACGTAACATGATTCTGGAAGATCGTCATGTTACATATGAGATTTAGGCATTATTGGGCATCTCAGGGACCTCAGTTCAAAATATCTTACACGAAGAGTTAGGAGTTAAAAAATTGGTTTCCCCCTGGATACCGCACCTCCTCACAGAGGAACAGAAAGCAGCTCGAGTCAAATGGTGTCAAAATACTCTGCAACAATTCAACTCAGGAGCATCAAAGCACGTTCACAACATTGTAAGTGGTGATGAATCATGGATCTATAGCTACGAGCCTGAATCAAAACGCCAATCTTCAGTATGGGTCTTCCAAAGTGAATTCAAACCGACAAAAGTTGTTCGCTCTCGCAGCGTTGCCAAGAAAATGGTCGCATCGTTCGTAGCCAAATCAGGGCATGTAGCGACGATTGCTCTTGAAAATCTAAGAACAGTTAATGCTCAATGGTATACGACCATTTTCTTGCCAGAAGTGATCGCCGAGCTTCGGAAAGGTAACCCAAATCGACGCATTACGCTCCATCACGACAATGCAAGCTCACACACCGCTCGAGTCACAAAGTCGTTTTTGGAACAGCAAAACGTCGAAGTTCTTAATCATCCTCCATACAGCCCGGACTTAAGCCCCAATGATTTTTTCACATTCCCCAGAATCAAGAATATGCTACGAGGAAAGCGCTTCCAGACGTCTGAAGAAGCGGTCGATGCCTACAAAACAGCCGTTTTGACTACCCCTACTTCGGAATGGAATAAATGCTATAACGACTGGTTCCATCGAATGCAAAAGTAAATTGACTATCGCGGAGAGTACTTTGAAAAACAATAAAAAAAATTGCGTTATTGTACCTCTTATAGTTTTCTTCATTCCCGACACTTAAAGGGCTACCCTCGTATCAGTTTATTTTATGGTACACTTGGCTATAATATGCTGCTAGCCCAGTTTAGGACTTGCTTGCCGTCGGCCATTAGCGTTAACTTTAACAACTACTCTGCCATACTAACATTCCGATATCGTTACAACCCTACCTTCTTGCGACATTAATTTTCCAGACGTGAAATTAGTCACTCTAAAGATTTCACGACAGTTGTTTTGGTTGCCATTTACCTTAGGTTGGTTGGTGTAATATTATGGTTGGCACACGTGTGACAATGTAAAGAAAAATTCCACATTCTTTTCTGTACAGGCTCAATGATCGGGTGAAGATTCTCCTGTGTCTCAAATGATGATGGATTCCGTCCTTAGTATCAACTATCGGCTAGTATACCTGGTCTCGATATACAGGCTGAAGAGGTGAGTGCGCCGTGATGCAACGCCTATAGTTGGAAGTCCTAGAACTAAAGTCCACTCTTGTTACTACTAATAATCTGCGCGATAAATGGTGTACATACATGCGAAACGCTATGATAACTTCACGATTTCCCATAACGTGTTTCCTGTAGGAATGGCACGACGACACGGAACTTTTTCAGCGAGCAAAATTCCTTTTACGTGCTTTTTCGTGTACGATCCATTCAATTTGGCGTTATAAAGAGAATTAATGCGCACAGTGGTTCGCAGGCACCCGGTTCTGTAACAGCTTGAACGCATAAAATGCACTCATTAGTGATTTCCTCAGGGAAACTACTCCTCCCACACCTTACCCCCAACGGTTCTCAGCGTAGAGTGAAAGGGTTTGAGTGGAGGTGGAAAGTTATGAAATTTTGATCGCTTCGACTTTTATACCCCTTTTTTCCGTAGACGGAAAAGACAGATTGCTTCCATCACTTGTGTGTTTTTGTAGTAATGGTCACCTTGAAGATAACGATACGTTAATTACGATTAACACGTGACAAATATTTACCATGAAAGACGGTCTGCGATGTCCTGCGATGCTCACCGAATCTCGACCTCTATGCTTTATGTTCATTCCAACGTGCTTCAAATCATCTTTTCCTTCATTATATATTTCGTTTATCAACATTTACTTTATCCTAAGTCCCCTTCTTCTACTCGTTTAAGTACCAGACCAAAATTTATTTATGTAGTCTCTCATTTCCTATGCGTTGCACATGTTTATATCGCACGGGTGGAGAAAGAAAGGTGAAACTAGCATGCGATAAGTTACCGATGGGAAAAAAAGGCATTGGAATGTCGAGAAATAGAGTGTTTGACAACCATATTCAGCAAGACCAAAACAGGAAAGATAGGTAGCGAGACGGAGAAATAAAAGTCAGTTTGTCGGCTAAATTGAAGGAAGAAGGAGTCCATGTATTTCCGGTGCCGTGTTTTTCTGACATTTACTAAGGGGCCAATCCCCTTGACTTTTCTCGCTTTACTCCCTCCACAACCGACAGTTGAGGTCAACGTTGGTCTTTGGTGACAAACGGGAATGCGTGTTGCTCCTTTTTGAGAGTGATGAGGATTCTTTTGGAAAGAAACCTTAAATATAAGCGATATGAGTTCCGCAAAAGAGAAATGCAAGCGTTACGAGATAAAATTAAATCATATAAACATTCATGTGATAAGGTTTATGAAAAACAAATAGACGGGGCATAGAAGTTGGTGAGAAGGTGTAAAATAGAGCGGGTGAAGTAATTTATGACCCTATTAATGGGTAAAATTTTGAGGGAGAATGGCTTCTGCGGTAGGCACCTCAGGTGTAGATTGGCTTAAGCCAGCTAGCATTTTCTAATAGAAGAATATTGATAGGAAGGTTCTGAGGATGTATATGAAGAGATTCTTGCGTATGTTATACTTTCGCAAGCAATCCAAAATTCATCCAAATGTCGAAAATTATGTATATCTATATGGTGAAGACTTGTCAGATATTTTTCAACTTCTAACTCTGTATGATTGGAGAGTGTGAATTGTGGTATTTTTTGGCTGCTGGAGCAATTTACGTTTACGAGTATTTACAGATTGTTCGTGAAACGTTGCATACTTGTACATATTAGTGATATGTATAGATAATAGCGAAAAATTTGCATGTATACATGAACGGAACGTAATGGCACTTGGCGTGTATTAAGATATCATATGATTAATATGTACTGATTTTCTTCGATACGTGAAAACATACGTTTCATATTATTAATATGGCTCCAAATAATATCAAGGTATCATGTCGAATTAAAAACACGCACTTATGTACAAATGTATCTCAAATTATCTATTTCGCACCGCCAACCCTAGTAATTACAATACTTTAATTGAGATGAAATTTTAAAATATAATCATCACTTACATTTCAGCATGTGTGGTTATGGTTATTTTCAACGCAAAACTAGATTTTTGTACGTATTGGACCTCCCTTATGTGAACTTTTTTTCGACTAAATTGATACGCAACTAAATGTGCACTCAACGAATCGGGATTCTCGCTCCCAAAATCTTAAGGAATCATTTGTTGTACTCAAGAGGTGATCTACCTGTTCCTACCAACACTTCTACTTCCACCCTAAATCCTCCAGCAATGTCCTCTCCTTACTTACCATACCAAACTCTTCGTAAGTTATCAGTGGTGCCAGGTAAGGGGGGCTAGAACTAAATATTAGTAATGCGAATTGCAAATAATTGCGGAAGTCATCACATAAACTCCATATTTACACTGTGGGTTAAGAAATTTGTTTGAATCTTCAGAAAATATTAAATATATTGGAATAACCTTAACTTCAGACATATCGCGGGGAATTTTGCCATAAAAATTGGTAAAAATGAGGAATTTTTAAGTGAAACAAACTTGATAGTCCTATGAATGTAAATACGGGACGCCTAATAGGGCTCTATATTTCCAATAACAATTCATCACTCACGTTTTCCAAGGTCTCTCTCTAAAGTCAATAACACTGTACTTCAGAGGTTTTACGTAACAAGTACGCCATAAAAATAAACGGAAAAATTGATATCGGAAACGTTATAAATATTGGTTTTATTGTTATGAACGATTTTGCGGAATATTGCTGTTTTCCCCACGTTATTAAGTGTGGGTGGAATGACCGAAAATTCGAGAAAACACCCGGAATCGGAGTGATGTTGCCTGGACGAGAGGAAGTGGGTGAGGGAATAAGGAAAGGCCATACCGAATTCGGCTCTCAAAATGTGTGTATGAGTTGAGGGCGAGCCCAAAACAATCGGTGAGAAAAGAGAAAAAGAGGTGCGGATATTGTGGCATGGAGGGGTTTGCCATGGAGCCATTTTGGGTGTGGTTGAAGCCTGTGACTCCGAATGCTGGTATATGTGAGAAAAGTGTGGGAATCAGATTTCCACCAGTCACCTCTGACCTTTAAGAATTTCTCGACTCTGCGACGAATGCACGAGGCGTCGTATTGCGAATTAGAAAGTGAATGAATGAAATTCGGTTCCATATTTTCAGAAAAATTTACCACTTCGCCGATGACTTTCGCTGGATTGCTCCAATGTCGTAGAAACACATTTTTACATTCTTTAAAACATGGGAAAGGGATGGTAGAGAACCATCATTCCGTTACATAAAATGTTAAAATATATTTTCTGGTAATGATAAAATATGAAAAATAAAGAAATCTCCTCCAGGGGTCGCAATATACACTGCGGAGTTTCTTGAACCATATTATTCTGTGATACCAATTTGTGGGTTTCCTATGCAATCCTGAATATTGGAAGAACTCAGTAGGATTTTAGGTGAGGTAAAAGAGAGATGTATAGCTTCAGAGAAAAAAAGAAAGGGAGGAAGAGGAGAGGAAAATCGACGTAGAAAGAGAGCAGAAAAGAGAAACATACCGATACATCGATATATTGCATTTCTCGATGCATAATTGAAGCCATATTTAATACGAGTTATAGCTGAGTGTTGCTCATACAAACGTGTACTACGGACTAAGGTTTAAGCAATTAATATCTATTATCAAGGCTTACATGTTCACGGAAAACAAACTGGGATCTTCAAGTAGCATTTTTAATCTGCAATGACATGGCTTAAAGTCTTACGAAGTCGTGTCCATAAGACTACCAGCGGGGAAAGATATAAACAAGAAATGAGTATGTCGGAGGAGGACTTACTGCTACATCTTTCAATGTATATTTTCACCCTCAAATCATTAATTATCAGGGATTCCGTTCTTTATTAATAAACAGTAAGCTCTTCATTTACAATTATGATAATTTGTACTTTTCCAAAATTAATTTATGGCTGCGACCGGTTTCCCTTTGGTTAGGCATGTACCCTCCTTCACCGTCTAGCAGATATTGTATTATCAAGATGAAACAGGTCACAGTCTTTTTAAGAGTGAATAAAAGTATTATTGTAAACAATGGATGTCTTTCACTTTCACAATGTCAAGCCTGCGCTCTTTTTTAGAAAATGAGAAAGCGTTAGAAGTCAATTAAACTACTAGTTTGATATCAAACGCAGCGAAGGCTGTATTCAAAATGATTGATTGGAGAAATAATTGGTTGGAGTCTAGAGGACTCTGAACTGGTTAAGATCTGGAAGGAGAAGGTGAATCAGAAATTTACTGCGGTGATAAGAGAAATTTTAGAAAGAATCATGGGTGTAATATAACAGTTGTTGCTTGTTTCGTAAATTTTGAAAAGGCTTGTGATAGAGTAATTTGGGGTAACTGAAGAATTTTCCCATGAAGAGAGGAGTATGTGCAGAGATAAAACACCTTTTCTTAAATTGTTTATTACTCACAGGTTAGAACAGTTTGGTTATGGCGGGCTCTCTTCCCCACGCTTGAGTAACCCTCATATCAATTAATTATCTTCTTTCTCACAATATTTGAGAAGAAATAATATTCCTCGTTTCGATTTATTGTTAAATTTAACGCTGCCCCACTGACCTCTAATTTGACACATCCCGCTCCATCTCCTTCCAAATTCCTCTCCTACCCTCTAGAAATGTGCTCACCTAGAGAGTGCTCTGAGAGTGGAAATATGGGGGAGGGTGGGTGGGTGGGTGAGAGGGGAGGGAATATCAGCAGGTCCACTCTGCTCACTAATATGGGATTGGATTTTGTGGAGGGGGGCCCACAGTTGACTTGAAGTGTTTGGGAGGAGGGATCGGGTGAGGACGAGGTGACCAACACTGCGAGAGTGCTTTTGTATGCGATGGATGGCCAACTGCTCTTCTGTCGGCCCGTCCATATCTCTTCTGCCTCCGGCAGGGGTCACATCCTGCATCCCCGTCTTCCTCCCCGTTTTCCTCCCCTCTCCCAGTAGCTCCCAAGGGTCGCTCCGAGGCAGTATAGGACGTACGTCAAGTCTGAAGGACCCATCCACCCACCTGCCCTCGTAAATTGGGAAGCAGTTACCTGCCGTCATCCCCTAATAAATAGCTTACTTTTTCTTCCGGTTTTATTTACATAAATGCTTCCGCTAATACGTACTGATCTTCCAATTATGATCTTCTCCGGAATTTAATGCAGGCGCTTTTATATGGAATCCATGAAGACAGAAAACTACCTATAATTGTTTGGATGAATTCTTCACGAGTATCTTACAGGTTCAGATTCCAGGTACCTTCCTTACGATGAGTAATTTTACCATTATGTTCAAGAGCTATATAACGTTGAATAAGAAGCGTAGGTCTTCATATCGTTGGCCCTTGAACTCCTGAACCAGTGGAATATCCATAAAGAGTTCGAGGGCATAGAAACCAAGGGATTGCTACACCCCTGTAACTGCTCTCTCCTTTTCATTCCAGGATATCGCCTGATTTGTACAAGAAAAAAATGTCTACCGCTATTCTTGTGCCACGAGTTAATGCTGTGCTAATTAGAGAAACTCACTTAGTATGTGTTTTATGTGAACCATGAATCTTTTAAGGGCTCATGCTGCTCTAATTTGAAGCATCCAGTAGTCATCATACCAGGTGGAATTGGAAGGAATTGCATCAACGTTTTCGACTGCATTTTTCTTGCCGACGTTTATTCTTTCTGTTGCTTTTCTTTCTCATACCTGCCCAAAAGCGTCTAAGCTGCAAGGAATGTATATCTAATAAAAACTTTCTTTACAGCGTAAGCTTTGTATCTCACAACATAATTTGGAAAATCATGTTCTGTGGCATTATGAAATCGCATTTAACTCCCTAGAGTTGAATAATTTAGGTTAAGCGATATACTTCGAATGTTTTAAAGGAAATATTCTTATTTAACTTTTAAAACCCCTTTAAATGCAGAGGCAAAGCATAGGTTACGTCATCAGCAAGAACTATGGTTTCATCTGAATTAGAAAAGCCTCTTGAAGATATTCCTTCTTTATGATTGCAACAATGTATGTTTCAAGTTTAGTGAAGCCTTCAGGGTATTAATAAATAAAATAGGAACGAATTGTGATAAGACTTTTAAATATATTCTTATCGAAGAAATGACCCTTAACATTTCCATTCATCATAGCTACTGTCGAAAGTAGGAAATAGTAAATGTTGTGGCACAACTATTCTCTAAATTCCTGAAAAAAAAACTTGTATATGTACGCCGAAATAAAATCCCTTTTGCCGTCGTATACTTGACAGCAGTGGAAGTGTTTCTATAAATAGTGTATCTTATATGATTTCGTTTTTAACATAAGATTCTGAATCGCACGTTTTTTGATATCATTGTTTCTCATTCAATGCGATAGGGGCACCATGCGTTAAGAGAGTAAAATAATTATTTTTGAGTTTGCTTTTGTTGTTGACGGATATAAAAATTCTGGATTTTCCACATGTGAATACTGACTTTTATCCTCGAACTACGACTCAAGTTTTAAAATATTTCCTTCCTCTGGTGATATTAATTGCATAATCATCATGTAGGAAATGAATGAAGGTGTGAGTGAAAATCTCAGCATTCTATGATTTTATGCGCATTCACTACAACTTACGTAATGGGCCTAACTCACATTACGATCGTAACCTATGAAACGTATAACAAAACAAGATACTTAAAATCCTTTCAACTTTAATTATGACCTAGCTCTCTATACAAGTCGTATATCATTCCAAAATTTGCGCATCTAGTTTATGATTCCATAATGTTCAAATTCCACGAAATATCCGCTGAGTATTCTAAAATGTTGCTCTATTGTTATGCTCGTACTTTAGATTTTCTATATAAAATTCTATTGCAGTGTTTCCAGCCATCTCAATTCTCTGAAATAAAACGACTCAAATCGATTTTAATCCTATGTTATACTCTCTTATCGGAGTATTTCCGTCTGCTACAACAAGGCCAGCTTAACGTGAAGCAACAAAGCCAGCAAAAGGTCTATAATGCGCATATATACAAGAATTTAAAGATATAATGAGAATTTAAAAAATGAAGACTTAGAGGTTTTGTTGTGTTCACTCAGGATCATTATGGATGATATGTTGCAAATTTACGTCTCTATTTTAAGACCTACCCTTAAAACCTGCATTCAAGAGCATGACAGCTGATACATTTTGCTTTACACATTTACAGTTCACATTTACATATTTCGTGAAGGTGGAATCTTTGATATTTGAAAGAATAAATATTTGAAATTATATTGAAAATTGAATAAGTATTATACCAGTAAAACATAGGTTTTGTTGAAAGTCAGAGAAATTCCGCCGATTTTCTTACTTTCAGGGTCCTATATACCTCTGATATGTCCTTTATTGTCTGAGAATATGATCTTCCCTTCTTACCGTCCATTAAGCCTAAAATTATTCGTCCCCTTCCTCGCTTGCCCAACATCCTTCCTTCAATCACAGTCCGGAGCATTCCATATTTATATATATTAGCATTCCTAATTACTTCCTCAAACCACCTATCATGCCTATCCCGGATGTTATTCATCAGTTTCCTTTCCTCGATTATCGTACTGATCACTCCCTCTTTCGTCTTCCATTCCGTCCACCGCATCTTCTCCACACACACATCTCAAAGGCCTGCAACCATGCAACCTATTCACGTCCTTCCTTCTTCAGGTACACGTTTCAGTACCACTGAACACCACGCTCCATATAAAGCTCTTCACAAGCGTGTTCGTCGTATCATTCATTACCCAAGGTCTCCGTAATCAACTCCCTTCTATTACTGAACGCTTTTTTATCTAACGCCTTATGCAATATTTGTGATATAAAATTATTTATTCAATATAAAGTTTTTTAGTTATTTAATTTACAAATCTAAAGAGATGAAATGTGCTAATTTTACCATGTCCTAAATGCGGCATCACTGAGGAAAATGGCGATGCATATAAGTGAATACGAATTTACTTACTCGATCGCCGAGCTAGTTTCACCACCTACTTAGTAAGAAACACCAACTACCTGTCTTTATTAGTATCGGGTTACTCTCGTGAAATACTTCAAAGATCCGTGATGCTAGAGTCTACTATTTTAAACTGTCGGAATACGCTGCTTAAGATTAGCTCTTCCAAGGACTGGGGTAAAATGGAAATTATTTTATCCTCTACTACTATTTGTCTTTCTTTCTATATGAAAACAGTTACTCATCAACGACACCTATCAATTATTGGAGACAGCATTGTAAGTGAAACTTTAAAGTGTAAACCCCTAATTACAGAAATGTATGATGAATAATTTGTTTTCTCAGCTAGTAGTAAGAAGACACTAGTTTTTTGAAGCATCATGAAATACTGATGCTTAGATTAGTTATTGTGTTCAAGGTTACTGTTGTTCACGGCCAGCTGAAGACTATTTAAATATACACACCAGGAGATTGATAATGAAAACCCACACCAAATGCTTAGTTATAATGAAAAGATTCAAAGATTTTCATATCTTGAATTCTTGCTGCTCATTTTAATTCTTCGTTCTGAAAAAAATGATTTAACGTAGATTTAAATCCAAACGTCCCGCGCATAAGACGAAAAATGAATGAGCTGGGTAAAAATGTCATTCGCTAATTAAGCGCCTGGTCATTATCTAGCCACAGAGCCTGTGGTGAATAGCGAGGAAAGAACGAGGAAAGAGCGAGGACCGTGCTAAAGTGCTGAATCACAATGAAAATAAATATGAAATTTACTTATAGACCGGATGACAGTTTTAAGGTACCTTTCCGGAAGTAGAGCATCCATAATTCTTAGAAGAACAAAGAAAGTCGAAGTTTATTTCATAAATGATGGTAATCATAGCAAATGAATGAGTTCCCTAGGTTCTGTTCGTTGAGTTAATATTAGTCTGATGTATTGTGAAAGTGAAAGTTTGAAAATTTAGCTGCGAGGAACGTTGTCTTTAAGTAGCGAAAGGAAAAATATCCCCGAAACACCATGGCGTAAGTAAAAAAATTGTCTAATTATATATTTTTGTTTTTTAATTGAGGACACATTAACAGGCCCAAGGCTAAAGAGTTTATTACGTTGGAAAATTGTCTAATTATATATTTTTGTTTTTTAATTGAGGACACATTAACAGGCCCAAGGCTAAAGAGTTTATTACGTTGGAAAATTATACCTTGGTTCAAGTCGTAAAATATCCTTTATTCTTGTATGTCACCAGCGTCTAAATGAACAATGCTCAGTGGTGGAAAACAGTGTTCCAGCCACTATGTAAACCGCCGAGGAATTCGCATAGAGGCTTACTTTCACACCCATCTTTCTTTGCCTATTCCAAGGAACAGTAAATATACTCTCTCAAATATAGATTATGTTCCGATTACAATTTTTGTACCTTAACAACCTTTTCTGTACTCATACTTTTTTTTAAATTTTCTCCTATAAAATTGATAGGCATAATTAAGCTTCGAGTTTTATTCCGTCGAGTGGTTAAGTTAAAGAGTTCTCTGGTGTTCCACCAGATAGTAGTGTTAATCTGTAGCGAATTTTGATATTCAGCCATAGTATTCGACATAATTACTATTCAATTATTTATTAGGTAGTTAAAGTGTTGTAAGATTTTTCGATAAATAAGTTGTTAACTGCTTGTGTTTGTGGGTTTTCTAGTTTCCACATAAATTGTCAGATATGGTATTTTTAAAGCAGCTTATCACAGGAAAAGTAATGAAACCAACTCATCAAACCTAGAGTCAAAAAATCAAGTAGAAATGCCTTGAAAAAGTGTATATGGTGCGGCGTTCAAAATGTTAAATGAGAATTTCTTCAACTTTGGTTCACCATTCATGTTCTCTGAACCTTGGGATCGCTTTTAACTGCGGTATAATTAGGAAAATTTGCCGGTTTTAACCTACGAAGAATATTTTTTCGATTTTGCTCAGTATATTTTGAGAGTAAACGCTGATGAGGGTGATGGAGGTGAGAGTAATTAACATTCGTGGTTGGGAATGGAGGAATGTAGGACTTCTGGACTACATAATTGTTTTAGAAGGTTCTAAATATTTGCTAATAGGAAAGTTGAGACGTATAGGAAAGGTGAGACGTATTGGAAGTCCTAGAAATTAACTGAAAGATCTTACATCATTCGATGAATTCATTGTTCCGGAGCGTTTCTTTTTTATTTCTCACCATTATGCTGTTTATTTTTCAATATTTTTCCTCGCTGATTTATGATGTCCCCACGGTTCTCTATGACTTCTACCCGGGAAGAATTCGTTTACATCCTGAGTTGAAAGTCCTATAAATGAACTGGAAGATATAACACCATATGGCCGATTCATTGTACTGGAGCGTTTGTTTTATTTCTCACTACTATGCTGTTTACTTTTCAAAAATTCTTTTAGCCTGAAGCCTGGTTTATGATGTCCGTAGTCCCCCCCGTGTTCTCCTCGGAAAGAATTCGTTTTCTTCCCAACCATCGCACAGAGCTGTGGTCATGACATTGTACACCTCCCTGCATACTCCGTCCTTCTACGGATCTGTACAAGTACAATGGAATAACACAGCCCAATGCGTTTTCCCGCTGTGCGATTCCCGTTCCTTCCCTCTCTCTCCGTTACTCGAAACCGAACCTCTATAGAGGAGGTGGCCGGCTTTCTGTGGAGAGTGCCCCAAGGGGGTGGGTGTGTTCTCGCTATTTTTTATTTCAATATCCCACGACCGAGCACGCCACACACATGAGCCAGGGGCGGTCAGCGAATATTCCAAAATATGAGAGAGACCAATGTGAGGCAGTTCCACCTTGCTTCCACCTTACCCTCCCCTCTCATCGTGGTGCGTCCTTTGCGTCGTGAGCGATTTCGTTATCCACGTAACCCACCCTTCCAGTTCTCCCTTTATATTGAAGAATGAATCGGTCGACCGCACCTATTGCAGCTGACCTCATGCTCCCTTTGCTCTCACCTCCCACCGCTCTCCGTTCCCCTGTGTCGAAGGCGCGGCCATTTCGTGTTTCCTTTTATGAATGACTATTCTCTCGCCCTTCCCATCTCTTTTTCTCGTGCATGGTTTTCCATCCCGCCATAGAGATTGCAATCCAACCTACTTGTTCTCTCTTTTTGCCCTCAATTGGCCGAAGCATAGGAGAGATTGATAATCGCCGGAAGCAACATTAGTGGAGTGTATTTATTAATTAATTTCTGGTCTCGTGCAATGCGTGACTTACCCTCAATCATCTTCTCTGCTCGGTCGTACTTGGATGGGTGGTCATCGAGACGATCTATCTATGGTTGCTCTTGAGCGACTGATTCATCGCTCATGTCCCAAAAAAGTGATGGCACAAAACAGAAAAATCTTCCAACAGATGTCGGTTTAATAGAAAGCCACGCATTTCTCTTTGGTGGCCATTGAACAAACAAATTAGTGGCGCGAATACCGAACACTACTGATTAGTTATTTTCGGTGATTTTTTAATTGGGCGTGGAATATGCAGGGAGAATTATCTTTTTTTAAATTCATACCGTTCTAATTTTATGTTAATATCTCTACCAGTTGGGATAGGTTATAAATGTATCATTTCCACTCACATACCATCATGTTGATTCTCAGACATGGGTAGCCAGAGAGAAAAAATGAAAATCATCAGACGTTGAACTGTCCCATTTATTTGACAAATGCGGCTTCTGGGAAATATATGGATGAAGGCGCAGCATAAAAGCACGGGCATGGAGAGTTACGAAGGATTTTAGTATGTCAGTGTATTCCAATGCAATAATGAAATTTATAGCAAATTAGACAGATGACAATCAGTCACACTTGATTCTACGTAAAAGGGGAAACGAACTAGCTCGAAATTAAGGCGGGTCGGCCCTCATCTTAGGGTTCACCTGGTGGCCGCTTAATACAAGTTTCACTGTACTTAAATCAAGACTAAGCACTCGGATAAGAATTTTATCAGTCAACCAACTTTCTTCGTAGGGTTAACGTTTTCCTTCGCAAATTTGTGATTCTATACTGCTCATAAGAAATAAGATAGTGTCGTTGGATTTAAGAACATAATTTATTTTATTTGCTGGCCAGGTACTTATGTCATTAATAATCATTTTTGAAAGCCTTTGGAATGCAACTTAGGAGGTCAACTACAATGGACTTGAAAATGGCTTCGTAAGTCGAAACCAGGGTAGTCATGTAAAACAAAAATTACAGTATGGTCCATAAGAGGTTTCCTTCATTTTATATGAACAATAATAATAAGAAAGTTGTGGAGGTAAACTTTGAGAAGGTGGGCCTATTGCTGAAACTGTCAAAAGGAAGAGGAAACATGACTATAGGAATAGGATGAATAAAAGAAAGGCGACTGGATGCCGATAGCCACGAAGGGAAGAAATGACTAATGGCCGATTGCAAGAACAGTTAGCTATGGAATCAATAGTTAAGAAATAAATGAAGTTATAATCCACATATTAATATTCGGGTTGTAGGAACACGTCAACTAATTGCATTATTAATCTACCAGCAATAAATGACTTTAAATCTTTGTTTTTTTTAATGTACCGTAAATAAATAAAAATATGATGCTGGATAAAATTTTATCCTATGTGTAACGGATAATTCATGTGCTAGTTAGTCCGTAAGAGTTAACGAACTGTCATTGATCTAAATAAGACATATTTTGAAGTAAATGCATCATTCCGACTCGTTAGGCATGAGAGTGCATGCGTTAATGTACGACGCAAGGATGAGTTGTGACACCCATCGAAAGTAATGCCATCTACTGAGCTGGAAACAACTGTAAAAGGAAGGGATATGAAGGGATCTGAAATAAATGAACATGATATCCTTAATACGTACGATCACATTTTTGAAACTCTCGGCGCCTTCGGCTACTTTTGGCTGCATTTTGAGAATTAGATGGTGAATAATTTAATATTTTTTAAAATTTTAAGTTATCATTTGTAGGGGTACTGTAGCTTGCGTTGGTTTGCTGGGTGTTAAATTCGTACTTTCTTCACATAATGTTTTGGTTTCTTCAATTCCTCGGGAAACATTACCATTAAAAACAATTTGCTATTTCGGACATACAATATTTGCTATTAAACATCCTAGAAGCTATTGTTAATGGCAGCTTGGTAGTTATACAAGCATCAAATAGTTCCCTTGGTAACTATTGAGCATTTATAGAAGCAACTTATTCAGTTTAGTAGTTTTTGGGCATTCTAATTAGTTGACCAGTAAATTCTGAATAGTTTACTATTTACTTTACTAACTACCGAATTCTCCATAGTAAACAATTAAAAAATACTTCATTTTAGTATTTCTTAGGTTGATAGGACTCAGAAAGTGTAGAAAATCAGCAGGAGTTCCTCTGACTTTAAAGGGAATATAGCTTTTATCGGTAGAATACGTAAAAATTATTGCATTAGGGTATAGTAGTTTATCAGTTGGTACTTTACGTCCAATATTCATTTCTTAAATCGTTTTTATCAGATACTCACGTTATTATCTTAAGTATATTAATATTTTATTCTACATAGTGGATAGCGACTCTCATTTTTGTATTCGTTATAGGTTGATAGCTTTTGTATTTTCTTTTTATTGCAAATACGATTTTAAATTACTTATTTACATAGTAACCTTTGGCCTGAAGCATGTATATAATATAACTAGCCTACTCCTATTTCATGGTGTCCATTTTGCTTTCATTCAGGTTTCAGGTAGTTCTTTTTAACTTTGTTATATTTTAATTGTCTTTGAGTACATGATAGTCATCTGTTTTTTTCTATCGTGGAGGAGAAAACGGCTGGTGTTTTATTCTGACGAAGGCAGCACTTTGCCTTCTGGGAAATTCAGTATGGCGGCGCATTAAGATGAACTTAATTTATCTTATATCAGACGCACGAAAAAGGCACCTAAATCCGCTCCCTCATGACGCCTAACAAGTTGAGACACTTCAATATGGCGTCCTCCCTACATTTACCGATTTAGGTGCCTGATTGGCGAGTTGGCGAGTTGGGACACAGCATAAGTCTCCAAGCGGTTAATTGCGCTTCCACGATCTTGGTTTCATAAGGAATTTCTTACGAGTTATGAAGTCATTTGTGAAACTAATAAAATTGTCGAATGTTTCTGCAACACTTACAGAATGGTATCTATATGGTATAGGTCCCATGTCATGGTATGGAATCCCATAACCCATATATATACAGTGTCGTTCCTGCATTCAGATATAAGAAACGAAAAATAGAAGATTTTGGATGAGATATAGAAGTAGATAAATAACCCCCTTCTATACACCCTTGAGGTGGCTTGCGAAGTAATTCGTAGATGTAGTTTTGTGCTTCGTTCACGAAGAAAAAATATTTTATGCTGTTGCTAAGTACGATTTTCACGCAGTGTAACACTTATCTTCGTGTGTCCAACCTTATATAATATACACAAAATAGTATCCCAAGAAAAATATTATGGAAGCAAATAAACCGCAGTTTAGGTAAAAGAGATCGGCTTATTGATATAATGTAATGGCGTAAAAGTATAAGTTAACTTAAATAATATGCAATTTGGTAGTCATTTCAAGCATAAAATAGCTTAATAGCAATAATATGCTCAAACTTCCATAATATAAAACGATATATTAAAACAGATGGACACAGCTTAAAACATTTTAATTAATTAAAGAATTGAGAAGAGGGAAAATCAGGAGAAAATTTTTATTTTAGCATAACATTCCTTACATTACTATTTTTAGTATTAACTGATTAATTAAAACAATAATATTATTGCTATACCAGTATAAGTTAGCACCAAGCACAATTTCTTTCTGGCTTCATTACTCATATTGTTAAAGTGACGGCTAAAAATAAACTTTTTCCATGGGAAAGGTAAAATCATGTACAAACACACTGTAGTGCGTATCTTCATGCAATACTACGTAACAAACTCGACCTGGAAGAGAATGAAGAAGCTAAAAATTTGAACTAAGAGAAGGATAACATCAATCGGAGCAGGTACAGCAGAACTGAATCGACTAGAGCATTTTGGACAGAAAAGAACGCAACATTTTGTATAGGAAAACGAAATTTGAACGGCAAAAAAAGCGTCTATTGACATGAGAGAGCTTATAACACAAAGGAGTAAATTTGTCATAAAAAGATTGTCGAAGAACCAGATATGGCTAAAATTGAAAACCTCGGATGAGGATACGTGAGACTGGAGATGTTTGAGATATAGAATTAGAGAAAGATAGAGAGTACAACAGACGAAGGAGAAAGCCAGTTAGTTCCTGATATCAACAACGTTATCTGTTTTTTGCTTTGGGCGAAATGAAAAGTTGGCATAACGTTCTTACGATTGATTCGTTAATTGCGATGCAGCAAGCACCCATTTCCTCGGTATTTATTAAACTACCCACCAGAACCTGTGACCACATGTTTAATGACCAAGGACTTAAACCTGTCACCACTGAGGCCGACTGGTACGTCAGATAATGAGCGAATATTTCATGCGGAAATCAAGAGGAGACAAAGAGGTGGAAGAAAGATGTGGAGAATGGACTGGGATGTACGCTGAGCAAAGACCTTGAGCAATGCTGTGTAAAAAATATCATTTAAAATATAGCAATGGTATGACACGTGTAACGATGAGTGTTAGGTGTCATATTAGTGGTGCAACGACAACGGAGTCATTTAGCGCCTTCGTCAGTATATTTAATTTTAATTCTCGCAGTATAAGCACATAGAAAGGTGAAATATCAGCGCCGTAGGCGCGGAGGTGAGATCGTGCTTTTGACATGAGCAGTGCATCACGGTAAAAAAACATTTAGTGAGTACAATATTGTTTGCGTGGAAATTGAAATATGAAAATTTTAAAGCATTTAAAACGACTAAAACTAGGAGGGGGAACACAAAGGGGTAAAGATACAGATATTGACATATTCAGTATTTACTGTTTTGCAAATGTATTAATGGTTTTCCGCTGTTAATTATATTTTTTCCAGCTTAAGTGAATGTCATTTTTTTCATTTTTGGAGGATGTTTTAAAATTTTTAAGTCATTTGAGTGCAATGTTTCATTTTTCGACCTTTTAAACAGCTCGCAGTCACGGCACATATAAGTATACTCTTAAATCAATAAACAAAAGTGACTGTCAAAAAATGAGTTTTACACATGGATAAACGTATATTGCTCAAAAATAGGGGCAGTCAAGGTGAAACATCGTAGAATAGATTGATTCCTACCGGTATTGCGACGCAGAACTTGCGGCTAAACAACATTTCCAGAAGTGATAATATGTAGATGTTCTACTGTCCACTTTATTTGGAAAATTCTTGAATATGTTTATTGTACCTTATGTATATTATGCCTTGTTAGCATGAAGTTAGCATTTTTTGAGGATTTCTTTTTTATAATCTGCTCCAGCTTGCTGTACCAGGTACTGAGTTTGAGTGGCCTCGGTAGAAGCTTCATAGTCTATATATTTAGCTGGTTTAAATGTATGAAGAATTGGATCTTTGAGGAAAATTGGGCAAAACTAATGAATTACATGTATGCACGATTTATTTTGCTGTTGTTTTTATTTCTTTACGTCAATTCCAACCCTCGAAGGCATATTGTTAGATAAAATTATTTATTTAGGTTTAATACACTCGCACAGTATTTGCTAACATTGTATGGTGAGGATTTAGAATTCATATAATGCAATTCATTCAATACAATGGTGTTAGTCTTTTGACTATTTCGTGAGCATTATTATCCTAGTAAAAGCGTTCGTAGTGGCAGTCGCAATCCATGTACATCCCATTTATTTTCCGTTCACGTAACTTTCATGTGGTATTGTTATTTTGCATCGAGATCATCTGTTCGTCGGAAAATAAAATAATTCGCAACACATTTATTCCTAAAGGAATGAAAGAATGCTTTCAGTACGCTATTGATACGGCTTTTTTGTATCTTTTTTTACATCAGTCGAACACGCTTGTGGGGAAGGGAGTAAAAACGAATAAAAATCATTCTTTGTGTGTACCTGCTTTTTAATTAAGTCACTCTTGTTTCCACGCCGGAGTCTGCTAATGAAACTATTTTGTTGACTCAGGCAGTTTGCGATAGCCGATAGGTATTTGTAGCCGCGCATGCCGCGGGAGCTGTTCTTTTTTATTTTTTTTATTTTTGCTTCAGTTGGATTATATCCGATGATTTCGAAACAAAGGCCTCGTTTTTGTAACCAGGAAGTGTCACTCCACTGCGCCGTGGAGTTCGCGACGCACGTAGTATTTCACCTGAGCTGTACGGTGAAGAGGAGGTGGTGACAGACTGGGGTTCAGGTTTGGACCTTCTGCGAGGTCCGGGGTTTGAGCAAGTTGATTTTCAAAAGCGGAATATTAGGTACGGTTTTTGTGACAGTTTTATCATTGCCAAGCGATGCCAACATAACACAATACAGGAATTAAGGAAGCCCCTTATCAAAATATATATTTGGAGCATGGTTTTATATTGCAATGATGTCTACACAAAAACTTCGGAATGACAAAATTAATTGGAAACAATAGATAGGTATGTGGTACAATCGAAGAATAATGAAGATTTAATGGATGAATAGAACGAATAAGTCCATACGAACATTGGAAAGAAGAGAGGTAAAATGCCCAATCAGCTAATTGAGGTAGAAAACTGATTGCACAAAAGTTGTGGAGCATTAGCTTATTGAAAACAGTATTGGAAAGAGAAAGATATTTGATGTACGACGGGGGAAGGGCAAGAATGGAATATATCATTCAAGTTATGGCGGGCATCAAAGTGGAAAATTATGCAGGAATGAAGCGATTGTCAGATAGAAGATATTAGTAGGGAGCTGCAGGAAGCCAATCTTTGCATTTTTGACTGCTCTTGATGATTGCATATACATAGCGAATGGTGGAATAGCATATCGTCCTTTGGTGCCAAGCAGATTCGTTAGGGCACGTGCCGGATATGGTTGAACACCGACTATAAAGAAGGGACTGAATTGGGAATACAAATTTGAAGTAAGCATGAACGATTAATGAATGAAATGTGTTTAGATGTTTCTTCGGGTACTAATTGGTGCAAAAACATTAACCATGACAAAAAAACAGGAAAACTAAGAGCCTTGAAAGTTTTTGATATAATTTAAGTTGCCATTAACTTAAATAAGCTGTAAAATCAAGGTATAGGGATATAAATGATGTAACACATGCATACGTTCATTACTATCACACCTTTGCCTTCCGGGGTAGGCTGAGTTAAAGAATTAAACTACTGCCGATAGCACTGGGAAACTGGCTAGCTGTAATCATTTCCTCCGTAACGCCCTATCCGTTACACCCCACTTTCATCCCTTGCACTCATGCATTGCTTCATACACGCTCTCCTATTCCTGAAGACTTCTAATATTACTCTTCTTAAGAGTTCCTTTTATCCCATGTACCTATGGTTTACTTTCGCGATGTGCCTCTTCCTTTCACACCATTTACTCTGCTCTCATGTAACGTTTTAGTTATTCCTCCCTCATACATTCTCTCAAAATGGGCTTACCAACCAAGCATACTCCTTTCATACATGTCCATATTTCGAGCATATTACTCGCATTATTTCATCTCCCTCTCACTGCTAACCTTATCCATCCTTCTCTTCCCTCAAACTTTTCTCAAGCACGCCATTCCCCCTGCAGTTAGCCTACTGTGACATTTTCTGGTATGATTTTTCTGTCATACCCAGATTTCGCTGCCTTATTATAGTTTCGGAAGGAGAATTCTGTTGTACACTGCGGTTTTTGCTTCCCAAAACAAATGTTCATTCCTAGAGATCCTCCACTTACAACTGTAGATAGCCTACTCTCAGAGCAATTTAAATGATCTACTTGTTCCATTTTGTGCACTCCTGCTTATATGAGCAGCCTCGCTGTCTTTGTCCAAGATAATCTCATTACTTTTGTTTTCTCATGATTTATGAACATTCCGACTTGATCAGCTGCCCTCCTACTTTGACTCCCACATCAATTTCTTTCAATACCTCTCGCACCATTTCCTCCTTACCAGATATCTCGCATAAAAAAATTAGATGTAGGCCACATGGTTTTCTAAAAGTTGCGACGGATGATCCGCAAACATTGCAGTGTCAATTTTTGGCTTTCTCTCTTATACAAATTCTTGTTATTGTTAACCTGTGGTTAATCGTATCTCATGTCGCAAACGATGATTCCCTAGCCCGGCAATGTAGTACCTAATCAAATCAACATGTATATTATGATTCGCCACCGATAAACACCACCGATGGTGGTGTTTATCGGTGGTGGTGGTGAGATCGGCTTCGTAGCGTAATGGGGACTTCGATGCACACAAGAGGGAGTTTATTAACGTTCGAATCTTCTCTTTAGGTAACATTCGAATCACGCCTTGCGCGTGTTCGTCCTATTTATTTCACAAACAGGGAATTATTGAAGGGCATGTTTTGGGTTTCCGAGTGAACTTACCACTGAATGCGAGACTTACACTCCCCCCATCCCCTAACCTTCCCCCTTCAAGGTTTCTTTTTTGAGGATCCTCGACGCCGCTGCTAACATCGTTTGCTCGGCCGTGCAGAAGCCCCATGAGCTTCGCACTCTTTCCCATTTCGCAAGGGCTGTGGGCGTTCGTATCCCTTCCCGCGTGCGTTTTATGTCTTGCATCCGCCGAATTTTCTCATTCCTCGCAGTACGTTGCCTCGAATCCAAACGCTCACGGTCCGTATGCCATCTCACGTGATGCTCAGTGACCCGTCGTTTCTTCCTGAGAAGGCTGACACCAATAACTGTGTCTCTCTCATATTTCATTTGTTTACGATAACAGTCTGCTAATTTTTGTTGCAAATTGTAATAATTGTGCCACAATATGACGGCTTTGAATCGAGCGAGCGCTGTTTTGAACCTAGACCGACCTATTTCTTCCATAGAGTTAGTAATTTTCATGACATAAATTAATTTAGTAAAATGCAATGTATTGTTTGTACGCATGTGCGTTTCATCGCTTTTCGGCATCCTCCTCTCTCTCTACCTGACGATGACGTGAAGCGGTGAAGCGCATTGTACCAAAAAAATATGGAATGAAATTACGGATTGTTTTTCTTTATTGTGTGTGCGACCTTGAAACATTTGTTCAAAGTGAATTTACCATAGTCCATTTCAATTGTTTTACCTTCGATATTTTAGTAAAAATAGTTGTAGTACGCTAATTTGGACCGAAACTTAGTGACGATAAGTATTAGCCTGAATTATGTAGTATTAAAACGAGTAAAAGAAAGCCCAAGAGGGAAAATCCCCCAATATACTCATCAGTTGCTCTAGGGAGGAGAATTATCATTTGAAATACATAGTATATTTAATAAGCACGATTGAGTTTTCGCCTGCTAACCGTCGGATCGAAGCTACGAGTCCTGTCTGGGCGGAGATTTTAGCCCATTTATTGATTTTGTATGTATATCTTTTGTTACTTTTGACTATCTATTGTAGGAAACCGTTGAGAGTTGTTAATTAAATACAAATATAGACATAGATCTACCTAAGTTGGTACTGATGAGACGGGTAAGCAATTCGACCAAGTAAGACAAGTACTGGTCTTGCGAAATGGAATTCATTGATATTTGTGAGTTGCTTATGTTTGCCGTTAAATTGATTTCATAATTTCCCTAACGGAAAACAGCCCAGAGGTTTTAGGGATTTTTAGGTCCATCTTTCCACCCCTTTTATGATAAAATTGTTCATCAGAACTTAGGATTCATTTAACAAATTTTCATTTCTTTGAGCTATATAAAGTTGAATGGTTTCCTACAAACCTAGGCCCATTATTTCCCCAATATATATGCGATTTTTAGTGTTATTTATTGAGAAAACATACGAGAGATTGACCTTAAATTGGCCGTAATAGATAGAAAACTATTAACAGCGAGGGTCAGTATATATGTCTTGATCTCATGCCTTTTGTTTGACGATCCATCCCGCTAAGAGATCGAGGACTCCTTCAAGTTTACATATTGTAAAACACCTCCCGAGCTTTCCCATTTGCTTCTTTTTTAGTTTTATGCCTTTTCCCCCTATTTCATGTCTTGCTTTACGAAATACCCCATCATAGCTCAACTTTTTTACTACCCTCTTTTACTTTACTTTACTTTGCTCGATGAACTTGTGTTGCTTCTTAGCCAGAAATTTTCAGAAAATCAGAATTTTTCAGAAAAACTTTACCCGATTCCCGTTCGACCGGATATACTCGTTTCCATATCTTTCATATCACCGTTATTATTTTGTATTTTGTTAAAGTTGGGAAACATTTGGGGAGTCTCTTTATCTATTTAGTCATGTACTACATGAAGAGAATTAGGGAATATGAACAGATAATTATAAGAGGACAATCTGTTAGGCTGACATATCGTAGTGTGGCGAGAGAGGCTAGACTTCTGATGACCCGATGAATGGGGCTGCTGAGCATCTGCCTAAAGCTGTTGGAATATGTATGCCAGTTTTATTATGTATAGCAATGACTACAATGATGACTATTCTCCAATTTTCTCAGGTATTTTATCTCAAATACGGAAGTCTTCATTGACGTAATTTTAGGTTTTAGCTAAAGTTTTATTTTATAAATCATATTATGATACCAATCCTCTACCGCTGGAAATAATCTCTAACGTTCAATCTCTAACTCTAATGTATTTATGTTGGATTCCTTCAAAACTGTTGGTACCATTGCATCTGCTCATGCTGTCCAGGACTTCCATTCTTGTTTCGCCTACCGCCACGCTTGTCCCGTTTGCTGGCATCTTTAGTATGCCACCCCCTCTGTGCTACATTTCCCTCCTTACGTGATGAGAAGCGGTTGAAGAAACCGTTTATCTATCTCCCAAAATCTTTGCGACTTTTACGTAAACCAAATATTCATATATTTTTAACGACGATTTTATAAAAGTGTAATGAACACTTATTGAAGGCCAATGTAAACCTTTCCAGAGCCATAAATTATTTTGACTTCAGTTCATGTAGTATTAATTTGCTGATATCTGAAAAACTAAGATGCATCGTTTCTTTTATATTATTACCAGTCGATTTCCTGAAAACTATTGATCTTTTAAACGGTTTTGCAAAGATAGCATGTAAATAGGATCATGTAAAATTATTTTTACGCGTTCATCAGCGAAGTTCCAGTTGTACGTTCAATTCGCTAATAATGTAGCGTGAAAAGTTTGGGGTTTGTTATTCGTAGAATATATCACACATTTTCTAAATGTAGCTGAAGATTAAATCAGTTTGTTTTGTTTATTAAAATGACTGGTGAAAACTCTGATTTGAAGCGTTGAACTGTTTAATTAAGAAACATGGTCATTGCGGAGGGAGGATGCACTTAGACTTGAGGCGCTTGAGATGTGGGTGGACTGCTTGGCGAGAAGGACGAACGAGGAGGTTTTGAATTCGGTTTAAGAGGAGAGGAAGCTTGAGGCGGAGATTCGGAGAAGGCAGAAGAGATGGATGGAGGATATAATAAAAGGATAGGGAATGTGGAAGTGGAGAATGGAGGGGAGAACACGCATGAGGAGAGGAAGAGGATAGGAATTCTGGAAAAAGAGAGGAGAGAGAAAATACGAGGAATTTTAGAAGGATTGAATGTCGGGTCATGCTTAGTGGGGTAAACGGAACGACGTGCCGGAACTTGGAGAGTCAGGATAAAACTGTCCAACAACTTACCAGTCTGCTGGTAGAATACTAGAATTATGTCATTTTAACGTGTTACCTATTTAACTGCGGCCAACGTATATTATCTATGTATCCTGCCCTCCTCCATCACCCACAGTGTGAGTGCGGAGTGAGACCTACCCAGCGCCCTACTCTGCGATTTTCACTCGGCGGCAGCCCCCTCCCGAGCCTTCAGCCGTCCCGTATCAAGGCAGATTTCGCGCGCCGCACCCGCGCTGATGGCGAACTAACGCCATTAAATCAGTCTGCTCGCTTCGAGAGGAAGGCGAGAGCAGAAGCAAAGGTCTCTCTCCGGGACACACTCAAGAAGAATGGCGTTGAAAGCATCGGGGGCCATTGGGCGTGCGGCACCGCAAGAGGCCGTACGTTCCAGTTGTGCTCGCCGTGTGAGAGAAGGATCCTTACTGCAAGGAGAGGGAGAAGTGTGTCAGTGCGAGGTGTGTGGAGAGGGTTGGCTGGGGAAATATATATGGTGCACGGGAGGTAGGAACGAGTCGCCTCGCATCGGAGCGTCATAGAGTATGAAACCACGGTCGGAGTGAGAGAATGGAAGTGACATTCGTATGAGTTAGTAACGGTTGACGTTCAGTTTGTTGCTGCAGCCCTTGTCGTGCAGCTGTTTGAGGGCGTGTAGCAGAACGGAGGATGATATGTTTTTTCCTCAAGTGCAGCCGACACATGCGAATGTATCATCTCGTGAAAGGGCAGAAAAAAGAAAGAAATGTACTTGTAATATTTGAAGAGTTTTTATTGAGAAGTGAAGTACTCGACTTAGATAATGTGATAAGATTTACATATGCATACACATAATTTTGTGTCATTGACCGTAACTCCTTTCATTTGCCTTCTTTCAAGGTAAAGTAATAATGTAATCTCTCCAGGGGATATGCTAAGCGGAGAAGAGTGGTAAGGTAAATGTTTCAGCCCTAAGAGTGGTCAATCTTCCGACAAATCCTTCCCTGACCGTGAAACATTAAGAATCAAAAATATTTGTGTATACTGTTCATATATATTATGCGATTCCAGATAGCACCCACGGATCATTATCAGCCGCCTTTGCTCTAGTAGAAATTTCGTTTATAAACGGGAGTGTTGTTACAGGATACATTTCAGTGCATTCAATTGGCACAACGTATCACTTTATGCTAATGCAGCCTTATACAATCAAATCAATAGTGTGGCACATCCCACTCGAATGATTTCTGCATTGTTCCAGGAACTCGGCTTTTGAGCGCGTTGAGAGCTTAAATAACCGTAGCCATGAGTCGTTACTTCAAAATTCCTACCAGATTACAAAAACTTATTTCACTACTGGTGCAAGATCTGATTCCAATTTGATGTCCTTTGCATCGGGTGTACAAAATTGGACACTTCTGGGCTCTTCCTGGTTATTATCTTACGTAAACTCGCATAAATGAATCACTGTCCAGTCTGCCCTTTAATGTCTCCGAGACCAAGGGGCCTCGGGATAAATCTTGGGGTGCATCGCCATTGGAGATGGTGAGATTTCTAGGGTTATGGAGAGGGGAGAAGGATCCCCTTAGGGATTCATCCCTCGCCCTCGCAGTGCAATTTTCTCCTCCCATTCTTCCTGCATTTCTTCCTCCACACCCAAGGAAACCCTATGAAAACCGCTGCCACTCCCTTTACAGCGCCAACCCCGCATTCATTCCCCTACATTCTCTGAGCGCACACTCCTCGAAGCAATCATATCTCATCCAACAACGGTGCGAGTCTCTCCCCTTCATTCCTTGCGGTGTTTCTAAGGGGTCGAGAACATGACACGTGAGCCGGATAGCAAATGTGGCTGATGGTTGTCTTCTCCTTTTTTTCGTCCCCCTACCCTATCTTAACATTCGACACGCGGTGGAACCTTACACCCCCTGAACCCTGCCCGCCCTCACCCAATCCGAGTAACCAAGAGAGTTTGGGAGAAGGGAGAGCAGAGGGACGGAGAATTAAAGACTATTTGGACACAGGGGAGGAAGAATATTTGGTGGGTTGAGCGTGAGACTGTAGTAGGGTGGTCAGAACGCCGGTAAATTGGAAACAGTACCGGATTTATTGTGGGGATTCCGAATTTATCAGATTAGGAGGCTGAAAGTATACATGAGATTCGGTGAAAGGCATTAATTTGCATTAGAAGACTGCACTTAGACTATTCATTCAATGTTTGGGAAATCTTATTAATAATAGCATCGGATAAGTCTGAAAAAGAACCACGTTTCTTAAGAAAAGATCAGTCGGCAGAAGTTATAAAGTGGAAATATTTTTTTTTAGAAACTCACACACCGACTGGCACTATAGGGCTGAAGTCCCAATGTGAAGATAGATAGCAAAATAGCGGTTTCTAGGAAGGTACAGACGACTCGCCTTCAACTCAGAACTCAATGGTTTTATTTGGCTTCCTCTCAATATCAGCATGTTCAACCGCTGACTAAAAGGAAGAAGAAGGTTACTAATGTTGGTTCTTTTAATTAACCATTTTCCCACGTATACTAGTTAATTCTTCGAAGAACCGTGGAAAATCACCCTTAAATTCAAATAAAACTTAATTATTTGTATAGTGAACCCCTATGAGACCCACGCCTATTTTATTTGCAAAAATATAAAAATGGCTAATCTCCTGTCCTCCCGTCCCACATGCGATAATCGCTGTTTCCAGGGTGCTGACTATTTTGATGTTATAATCATTTTATTTTCACGTAATATAATATTTCCCCAGTGCTGATAATGGACTGCGAGTTTCATCTCTCGTATTAGAGCAGTACGATTTAAAGTGAGATTATATTACTTCACTATCCAGAAATTATGTCGGTAAAATGGTACTGAAAGAAATTTGGAAAGGCTTTAAAACACAGATGCTCTTGCATCTTTAAATATGTTTACAGGAATTGAAGGTAATGTGAGAAATGAATTTCAAATATGCTGCAGTTTTCAAAATCCTATATTGTGGCAGTCTTCGATGGCATAGTAAGGTTGTCGGTTTCGTTTGGCGTAGAATAGAGTAATCTTTTCTCTATTATCTATTCTATAATCTCTATTCTAAAACATTTGTCTGTTCTTATATAGCTTATTCTATTCTAGAGTTGCAATCCTTTTCTCTATTCTACGCTAACTATTATTCGTAAAACACGTCAAAAAGAGCCGGGATGGCACTTAGTCGCCAATGGAACCAGGACATCCGTATATTTTTGGACTTACTCTTCCCTTCCGCCCAATGTTTTTCTGGGAGCTGCATTTTAATCCTTCCAATGCTTATTTTCTTCCGATCTGCTTCGATTTCCCTGGAACATTCACCATCTTGGCACAAAATCTTTCATATATCATGTTGAGTGCATCTCCAATTGCCCTTAATATAATATAATAATTCTTGGATGGCCTAATTATTTGTTACCACCGTTTAAGGATTTTATATATACATGTCGATTTTAATCGCTGTTCATCACACAGAATCATTTGTTTCACGCGATACATGAACACATTTTGCTTTCATTATGGTTGAACTGTCATAAATAGCCTCAATATTCCGTTTGTTGAATCTTCATGGCTTAGTATTTATTTGTATTTCCTTTTCTGTTTTTATCAATGTAAAATTCTGTCGGCTTCACGTTGTCATTGGACCAATTTCATTACCTTTGGGGCGATCGATCTTGATCCTTAATTGCCCATCAAGAGTTATATTAGATATTTGAATTTGGTTGTGGACAAAATTCAGTTGAAAATTTCAACTGAATTTTGATGTACGGACGTGTGCTATAGAAAATTTAAAAAAAGTAATATAAAGTGAAGTTTTACAAATGAATTTGGATAGACGAGCTTTAGTTTTTAGAGCCACTCGAATCATACGGAGGGCAGGAATTCCTGCTATTAGGAGTAAAGACTGTGATTCAACTGAACATATTGTCTTATATCTACCGTGTCAAATTTTTCTTGATTGAATTTGTATTTTTGATCAGCGGATTCAAGTTATATTTAATTTTAAAAGACAAATCTTAAGTTTATATATAATGCTACCTTTTGCATAGCAATAGGACGCCAGTTTTTAATTTTTTCAACTCTCGTCTTTCAGAAGGGGATCAGATCTAAGTGAGACAGAATGTACTCGCATCTTTTGCTTCAGTGCATGCAGATTCGAGGATACTAACGACTGGACTATTCCCCATTGAGAAAAACGCAGTAAGCCGAATTATATTCATTGTGGTGTATCTAATAGCTGGTAAATGTGAACTTCTAAGTGTTTTAAATATTTTTATCTGAAGGTGATGACAATCGTTTGTCATATCCCTTATGTCGTTTCATTTAAGCTAAGTATGAAAAACATTTCATTGACCTGTTTCATGAAGAATTTTCTATGACAGTTGGAGAAAACTATGTACATATTGCAAAATTTTACGGGAGGCATGCTCTTAGTGTCTTACCTCTAAAGCTATTGAGTGTTGTACTCGGGCAATGGGCTCAAACTCCATATTTGGTGCTTTAAAGAATCTTTTCAGGTCCTGGTCGAATGCCATTGATACCATAGAAACTATGGATATAGGTATTCCCTTGACCAGTTAGTACTCTTGCTGCGACTCTAATATGCAACGTCAAGTGAACACCACCGCATTAGCTTATTTAAACACTTTATCGTGAAAGCAGTGAATAATTGCTCTGTGACAATTGACTATTACTCTTTGTCTCACTTTTAATTAGGTTGTTTTGGTCTTTCTCTGTGTTTTGTAAAGAAAAGCAATAGTCGATCTGTGCTCCTTTCATCGAGAAACCAGCCTGCAGTTTGAGTTCAACTATATATATGCAAGTAGTTTGCATCAATTCAACAGTGACAATAACGGGATAGTAATAATGGAACTACAAAAGTCGCAAGGGCTTAGAATGATTTATCGATGAATCTGCGTTTCTGAACTCGTGTGGGCGTTGAAGTATTATGAATTTTCTGTCGAGAACCAAACGATACACCCCGTTGTTTCCCCTATAAAATTAAAGTACTCTTTGGCTCTACTGCACCTGGGGCCCGCGTCAAACGAGATGGGACTTTGTTGAATGCAATAGCCTTCCAAAAAGGAAGAGTTAAAGAGGTCGCCAACCCTTGCTCGTAAAGGTCCAAGTGCCACCAACAACACCTCCTCTAAACCCAGAAGACCCCCGTTCCCCTCAATTGAAAATCCACAGATTTACAAGACGAGAGCGGAACAAAAAGATGCCCACACTGCGCAACATCTCCACGTTCATCTCTTAGGACGTTATTCTGACATTGTATCGGCGCTATGGTCTCCCAGCTCTAAGGTCCTTATACGACGGCCTCCCTCCTCCCACCCCCCCATGTCTCCAGTCGACAAGTGTTTTTGCACGTACCCAAGCCATTTCAGCGGGACGAGAAGATGCGCATCAAAATTTACACGAGGTTATGAGAAAAAAATTCAGCTTCGCGTCGTTGGAGGATGAGTTCAGAGTATGGCTAAGAGAAAAAAGGAAACAATATATATGTATATACATAAGACGCCGCATCTCGAGGTCGGTCGAAGAGCGAGGTAAAATTGGAGCACTTGGAGGAGAATTGAAGAAGAGTAACTTTGGCGTCTTGTGGCTCGATGCATACTTTATTGTGGGAGGTGCTAGTCTCGAGCCGCCGAGGCGCTAATGCGGTCAACGCAAAATGGTGTTCGGAGTTGGTTCGTCTGTACGCTTTTCAGGTTATGGGAGCCATCATGTCATCTAATTTTATGGTGGAATGGTTATTTCACAATGTAAGAGATGTTGGATGGATCGAGGGAGCATTATAAAATCCTTGTTATTTTTTACAGCAACCGAGCTCACCGATATAAGTCAAGTTATTGATCATTAAAAGCCCGACATATTTTTACTCTATTTGTTTTCTAACTTCCACTCAAAATTTGGCTCTCTGTTAATTTTTAATTCTTCTGACTTTCTCTGGTGTTTTATCGCAAAAAATATTCTCATGGGGAAACTAAAAAACATCGGAAACACATAGATTTCGTCATCTAGGTTTCAGTGCGTAAGCATTATCATCAGATGACCTAAAGACGTACGGCTTTCGTTTTACTCTAAGTGGAGAGATGGAAATGAAGAGCAAGAGGTTGTAACACGTATTTCCTTCGTTATTAGTTCTTCTACTTTGTATTTTGCCCCAGCTTGTTCGTCGGAAAAGAAAATACATGAAACGTAGCAGGTTTAGAGATACGGTTGCAATTTCCTTAACAAAATGAAGTATTCAATTTACAGACAATTTAAATTATGAAAATATTTACTTATATCCTAAGGTCATGACCAACTGTATATTCTAATTTACATACAAATTTGGCATATGAATAATTATTCCTTCTTTTAAGTATATTGTCCAATTATTTGCCACACTTCTCCACTTAAACTTTTCACAATATCCAGTCACAAACTTAATTCTTGGCCAATTAAAAACCTCTTGCCTTATGGCTTCTTGTATCTTATATGAAAATAAAAGTTTATAGTTACAACCCAATTATTCGACGACATAGGTTGGCTTGTCCCTCTGTGGTCTGGAATATCCTCTCAGCCTGCGTAGTGTTCGTCCTTGGCGGGCCCTCAGCTCTTGGGTCTCGTCCTGTTGTAAGATCTCCGTTCCTCTCCTTAATTCCAGTTCCTTGGTCAATTCTCCTTTTCTACGTGGGCTATGTCTCGCACGATGCCACACTCTGGAACTTTCCTCTACCAAAACTTGCGTGCTGTCCTGGCACGACCGTACACTCCGACGGTTTTATCTACACAAATCTCTGCGTGCTGTCCTGGCACGACCGTACACTACGACGGTTTCCTCTACACTCCCTAGCTCCTTTTGTTGCCGACGCTTCCACTTCCTCGGTCTATTGTTTATTCTCAATTCACAATATGGTGGGTCCCTTATTGTTATAATAAGCCATGATGTGGTAAAAGAAAAATGGCGAGGCCAGCGTTATGTTACAAGGTGTGTTTGACGCAAGACTTTCCTACTTTCCTCACTCAAGGAAATAAAAATCCATGTTAATGTACCATAGATACAGGTCCACATTCACTATTCTACATAAGCTGTAATTATAATCCGGACCCATGCAACCACTGTATGTTGATTTTCATTATGAAAAAGTAGCCTTTATTATACAGTCATAATACATTATAAATTTGACGAATAAATATACCTTATTAGGATAATTGTCAGTGGTAATCAAATGCCATTATCAACACTGATACATTAAACTAGGTTTAATAATTGCTTAAAAATATTTACACGGAATATTAATTTTATTACACGAATAAAACATCAATGTATCTATTCGTATTTTTTTTAGAATGAAGGTCTTATAGAATATCTGAAAATTAATATATAATCGTCATTTTCTTGGCTTGCTACCACAAATGTAATGCGTGTCCCACTCTCCTTTAATATTGTTACGTTTTTATATCACCTGATGATGTTTTAGCGTTGAAAGTGGTTGAGTGTTTTATATTCCTGATGTTATTTAAAGTTTACTCTCAAATATTTACTTGTAACTTTATTCATTAGCAACATAATCATCATCAGCAGTGATTTTGCGCAGATTGTATTTCTGCAGTTCTATATATCTACCTTTTTCCTCTCCGTCATAATTTACCTTTACTCTGACATAAATAGTATTTCATCTTTTCATTTGGAAAATGTTCTCATTCTGTTTCTTGTTGTTTTCGGTTTTATCTTTGGGTTGTCACGTTTCTGATTATGTCCAGTAAATGTTTCTCGACTATTTTACTGTGATCAGGTGGAACTGATAATATATATACGAAATTCCTTCTTTGATGACTTTTGACCCCTTCGTTGATGATTCTAGCCTTCGAATTCATTTGTATGAAGAATTAAAGTACTCATTCACCGATCCCGCCGCTGAAGTCGGGAAAAAATACTGCTTTCAGGCTACAAACTATTCGCCTGTAAACCCATCATTATCACTTTATTTAAGTCAAGTTCTGAGGAAGGCACAAAAGATTAGTTTTATTTCATATTTTTTTCGCCTCTTAAGGCTCTTGTTGACACTTTCAAATTTATATGAACAAATTTTGTGCATAGCCTAGAGAACTGGCTTCAGGATTTAATTTTGCACGGATTAAAATTCTGAGCTGAGTTGTCGTTAGCCTTTCACCCTGTTGCCATAAATGGGATCGTTTGCAGAAGTGATTTCGTTTCTTCGTCCTCGTAAACTTCCGATGCAGTTATAATTCCATGGTGAATGACAAATTTTTAAAAAGTTGAAACATATGAAAAACCTTTAAATGAAGATTATTGGTAAATCATCTCATCTATGGTTTTTATCTGAAGACCTATTACATTTCGAAGTATCACATTGGTTCGGATTTGACTTTTAGTAACCTACTCCTTTCAGCTTCAGAAATATGCATTTTGATCTGATAATGAATAGTATTCCTTTTACTATATTTTAGTCTTGTCATTTGATCTTCATTTATCTAATGTACCCTCACTATTCATTCAGCATTCCCTCGTTAGTTTATTCCTCGTCCTGTTTTCCATTCATCCTGATCACGTAGTGGAATATCAAATTTGCACTTTTGAATTCAAGTTCATGATTGCGTAGCTTCGATTTCGGCTCCTGGAGTTTCTTCTTTCATATTGTTTCCTTACTTTGGCTTAAGTATAATTTTCGTTGTATGTTAAGTCCACATCGAGACAAACTAATTCATTTTATTCTATAATATGGCTTCATTAATTAAAAGAATAAATCTATTAAAAATGTATTTCGTAATGGATATTTTTATCAGACACCGATTATTTCTCAAAATGTAAGTTAAATTGAATGTTACTATACACAAAACTTTAAGATTTTAAGAGATTAAAAAGATAAGAGTACACTATATGGTGAGTGAGTTCGAAATACTTTAATGAGTTCTCATTCCCTCGGAATGGATTTAAAAAACTTCCCTATAATGCCCTAAAATGTTGTGTTTTTAGTTTATCGACATACCAGCTAATCTTCTGTCGCGTTCGCATTCTACAAAAAAAAATAAACTCAACATCACGCTCCTTTTTTAGCAACATCAATTTCACTTGCTGGTTGCGTCGGTGTATTTTTGGGTCATGTATTGTGTTCTGTAATGCTACCTCTTTTATTCTCTTGCTTGTCGTGTCCCTAATGTTTAACCACCCTTTCCACGTGGCCCTCCTCCTCGATTTATCTGTCTTCGCCTCATCTCCATTTTTTCCCGTGACTTTCTCGTGCGCCTTCCAGCAGTCCCTTGTGTCCTCTTTCGCGCTCACTCACCTCTTTCAGCAGTTTATTCGTACCATTTTTATCTCAAGACCCAACTCCAGCTCTTTTTTATTTTCATGGCAATCCCTTTATCTCCTTCATACCATTCGTGCTTCTCGCCCAAACTTCGCGTCCACGATATTCCATTGTTTAGGTTTCTCCTTCCTACGGGGCTTCCAGTTGCAAATTTTTCCCAGCCTCCCTTCACTCATACTGATTCTTTCCTTTATTTTCTTTTGTTTTATCCTATCTGTCGTCCCTCACATGGATTCCCGTCCATCTCCAGATCTTGCTTTATCTTCCTTACTTCCCACCTTTCGATATTTTCATCTCTCTCTCTCTCTCTTCTTATTCCGTTTTATTGCTTACATTTTACCTCCTCTCTATTTTCTTTTATTTTTATTTTTCTGATGAACTCTTTGGAGATTGTCCGTCCGTGAATTCTCCGGCATTTTAACAAGAAGTTCTCTGTTAGATAGAAACTTCAAAGCGGCCGGATTTCAACGTGTCTTTATCCTGGCCGTAAACAGTTTTGTGTCTTTTCTCTCACTCCTTCTCTCTTCGGAAATCGGGCGGGAAATCCCTCCCCGGCTGTGCTGGGTTTAAGACGTATATGACCCGGAATTTTTTCCCCTTTGGCTGCTGACTGAGGAAGCCATTTGCTCTCTGGAATTTACTCTGCCATGTTCAATCTTTTTCTTTGCGGTTATTCCCGTTTAATTTCTTTCCCGGCGCGATTTTCAATGTCCGTCCAATTTGGTTTTCGAAACGGCTATTAGGCTTTTGATATTTTTTTGGCTTGGTTCTGATTGATGTTAAACTAACCATTTATGCCCAAACGATACACTTCTTCCCTTATTTTCAATTTCTCCAACCGAGTGTGTTTTTTGCGATGTAGCATATTCTTTATTTCAATCAATTGAGGAGTACTATGTAGCACTATGTACTATGAAGTAGGAGTAATATGTACTATGAAGTATTTCAGTGTGTATTCTTTTTTGTAGTAATTATAAATCAGAAAACGGATTTGAATGATTTTCCTGAACCATGAATTAATGATCAACAGCACTCTTAAACTATAACTATATGCTTATAATATTATCCTCCGCCTGGACTAATATCAAATAGCGCTTTGATACCATTTGATTTTTTTTTGAGAACGACTTCCTTAAGAGGTCGAACCTACCACCTTCCTACCTATGATGTGAAAATGATCTTTTATATCGCATGTGCCACATTGAACAGGGAAATGCTAAGGGGCAAGAAAGGGCAATACCGTATTTCTCAGAATATAAGCCGCACTCGAATATAAGCCGCACCCCGTTTTTGGGGTCTCAAACAGGGAAATAAGTTAATACTATAACAAAGTACTGCGTGCCGTAGTGACCTCCTCTAGTCCTGCTGACTGAATTACTAGTTTTGAATATTATTTTCTGATTGTTTGATTCTTAATTTTTACGGTAAACAAGTACTACCTACAGTATTAGACATTAGAATTTTATACCTGTTTTTACATTACCTATGTAACTGTGACAATGTGACCTGAATTATCCTTTGATACATCAATAAAATGTGCACCAAGTTGACCTTTATGCAGCGTTATTTCTTATTTTTCCGTGGCTTAGGCGAGTTTAGCTGACGTCCCCTTGAAGCCAAATGACTGGTTTGTTCAAATTCGTCACTTTTACGATTTTATAAGAAAGTTCTCGAATTTAAGCCGCACCTCAAATATAAGCCGCACCCGGATTTGAAGCCGGGAAAAAAGTGCGGCTTATATTCGGAGAAATAAGGTACATTTAAGTGGAGGTCTCTTTTCATACGATATCTCCAAAGGAAAGAAAAACACAATGGTTAATGAATGAGAAAGTCCTTAGACTTTATATGTACATCTGTAAAATCTACGTTTCAAAAATTAACAGGTGAAATATTTTTGAGGAAATTCAGGGGAAAGGGAATACTAATCTCTTACAAATATATATTTCATATTGGGTGTATTTCTATCAATTCTCATCTTTGCTACCATACTTTTATTTTTTGGGAGTTAACAGTCCTGAGTACTGTGGATGTCTGCGCATCTGTCATTGGTCCTGCAAGACCGTGTGTTCACGACCAAGTGTTCGATCCCGGGTCTTGGTGGATTTTTCCCAGTGGTAATTTCGATGAATTTTAGTCAGTGGTTACGAAAAAAGTGAAACATGTTAGATATCATTTCTATGATGTTTTATAGTACTAAGGATTTCCGACCGACACTCACCAATGATTATTAACAAAAAAAATATAAAATCCTTGATGGGATGGGAATCCGGATATAATGTAAATGCTTTTAAGTTTTGGTCCAAACGCTGTTCAAAGGACTCTAAGAAAATAATATAAAGAGAATAAAATAGACAGAAATAATAATGGTATGGTAGCTAGATGAATGAGACAGGTAATCGTAATATTAAGTATATACCATATTTAGCCTGAGAAAGCATGAGCGCTTTAATGGGCGGTACCGAACATTCACTGCACATGTCACAGTATATGTGTGAACTGAAGAAGTTAACGCTACCGATTACATTCAACCTCTAGATTTGAGAATTTTCAGAGATGTAAAATGAATAATTTGAGTGTAAACGGGGGGATTGAGAATATTTATTGCGTTTGGAAATTACGGGAAACATAATAGCACAAAATATTCCCTAATTAGTTGTGTGCTTGTGGAAATAAGAAACACCTAGTTTATGGCTAGTACGTATATTATATACGGAGTACGGAGTAGCTGAATATACCCTTCACTACTAAGACCATGTAATTGTTTAATTTTTTATCTATCTGGAATGTATTACTGTTCTTCTTGTATTACGCAATTTAACTTTATTGAGGAAGAAAGTAGCTTCAAAAAGGTATGGTAAATCCATGACCACCTCAGATGTTAGTTTTAATTTTGCTTTGAGGACTACTTGTCTTTAAGAAGGTGTCCCCAGAACCAGACAGATTTAAGACTATATTTGAGGTTATGCTACCACCAACTGACTCATGGAATTGGCAGCATGAAATACTTTCTTTAACGTGTGAATTTATTTTTAATCGCAGATTTACCATAGGAATCCTGAGAAGGACATTTCACTATGCTCACCCGCAATTACGATATTTTATTTTTCCGTTATTTCCTTTCCATTATTCTGTCGGTGAACTTTTATTTTATCAGATTTTTTGGCATCCCAGATTTAACTTTCCTTCAGCCTTCTATCAATTACCTTAATGATCTAACAGTACAAATCTCCTCAGGGTTTCCGCCTCGTTACGCATTTCTCCACCTCAGCAGTCTTGTTCGCTCTCCTTACCGCTGATCTTTCGATCCCCCGTGCGTCTTCAAATCCCCTCTCCACATTTCCCATACCACTCCCCCGTTCGCCTACTCCATTCCACCACCGCTTCCATTCGACCGCCCTTCCTGCCAAAACCCCATTTGTTCCCTTTTCTTCTCTCCCAACTGAAAAGTCCCGCGGCTCCCGCGCATACCCCCTTTTTGACCTCAGGTGGCCTTAATCGATCTTGCTCCACCTCTCTACGCCCAGATCGGTCTTTTCCTCCGATGACGTTTCTCCTCTTTCACGGCCTCTAAGAAGCAGGTATCCCCTCTCCCCAATTCATTGTACCTCTCGCAAAAGTTCCTGGCGCAGACCTGCGTGACAAGTAGGGGATGTAAGAAAGGACGGTGCAAAAAAATAGAGGAGAAAGGGGAGAGAGCAAAGACAGCAAGAGAGAATGGAGGAATGGGGACCAAGCTACTTCGCAAAAAAAGCTCTGTACATGCTCAAGCAAGGCTAACAGGCCTGTGATTAAAATCACCACCGCTATGACTTGACCAGACCCGTATTTCTCTCTCTCATTCTGTGAGGTCTCATTGCAATATGGGCTGAAAAGGGAAGGTATAGATTGGTGAGTCATTCCAAATTTCGTAGCGCATGGGTTGGCGCATCTGTTTGGGTGTTCTGACTGTCCACGCTTAACCATCTCCTCCCCTTTCCGCAGTATCGTCGTTCCGTTAAAATTCCGTAGCACATGTCACACAACTGTCCACTTCACAGTGTTATATTCTTTTGTGAGAACTATAACGATCTGTGTGCGCGTTCATTTGCGCTATCTCTGGGAACGTAAGCATGATGAATAATTGCGGATGGGTATTAATATGATAATACATGTAACTCTATCTCTATCCGAACCCATCTCCCTTAGATTCCATCGCTAGAACTTTTTGGTAGTGTATGCCTTTAGTTTACCTTTTGTAAAAGGTGTATAATGTTTCTCTTTTTTCCGTCTCTTTATTGTCCTTGATAGAACACGCTATACGAAAATTGATCAGTACAAACGTTCCTTCCGTTGAGTATTGCCTGGAAGTAAACATGCATGGGGTTGAAATATATACTAGATTAAATAAAGATATCAGATAAAAATGAATGTTGCTAATTAGATCCTTCTGGGCTACGTATAGAGAAATACTGTAGTCCTTACGCGAGTGTAACATGTACTTTTCGCGTGGTGGACTTGAATTAATTTAATAGGTAAAGTGTGCTTTACCACGTCAAATTATTAAGCGAAGGAAGACATAGTACGCCAGTATAGGTAATGTACTCTTTTGTTGAGGAAAAGGCTTTAAACAGAGGTTATATTAACCGTTGAAACTTAAATGCGTCATGGTAGAGAAACCTTCATTGATTGTTGTATGTTGAAACAGATTAACTAAACTTCCTTAGTGAGTTCAGGGGCATGGATGGTACCATGAGAAGGATATTTGACCGTGTTTCTCTAGCTGGACGATTAACCGTTTTTTGGCCAGTAAAATAACCTGGTTTTTTATTAGTATCTCAAGGGTTCAATAAAATTGGCTTTTACCTGTGTTGACATATCAGACTAGCCATCATAGAAACGGTTGAGTTGCTCCATTGAATACGATTAGCCCTTTATGTCGGAAGGCAGGAAAAATAAGTCGGTTGTGCGGTTATTGTCTCATGATGGAGCATGTCCAATTATGAAAAGAAATCAATCTATATTTACAGGCTGTGAGTGCTACATTTTTTCCTATCTCTGCTATATTACTCTTGCTAAAAATTGAGAAAATTCTACGAGTACAATATTAATTACGACACTAATTGTCACAGCACCTTCTGGGGATCTCACATATCACATAATAGTAATTCAAAGAAATTGATGCGTTGATATTCGTAATCGTGAGGCCCAAGTAACGTTTGAGTGGAAAGAGATAAAATTTTATATGGCACTGCGGGGTCCAGGAGTTAACTGGGCCTTGGATAATTCATTTCAATATATAAATGGGAATTTCAAGCTTGCTTGGTTGGCAGTCCAACTTTCGATTGTCTTCGGTCTAAAGCAATAGATCTCGCCTCATCTGTAGCCATTTTATTATTTGGAGTGGTTGTGGAGTTTCAAATCTGAAGTTGTTTCAGATAAAGTCGTGTATCAACCTCATCCATTGGATATTACCGTTAGATTGTTTGCATCGATTTAATATTTACTACTTCTGCACAAACATTAGCTGTGGTATTTAATATTTATATGGCTGTTATCATTCCTAAATTTTATATATTTCTTCTAGAAAGGGTGTTCCAGTTTGCCCGAAACTGTTCGAGAAATGGGTGAACGGGGCCAGGTGTTGGGGTAAGCGGGTCCCACCTGGCCCTATTTGTCATATATATTTGTATAAGTTACATTCCATTTTTTTTATTTACTAGAGTGTGAATGTATGAGAACACACACAATTTTGTTTTCATAGTTTCTGTCACTAAGTTAAACATACGTTATTTTGGCCTTAGACCTGGATTCACATGCATCAATTGTTCAATTTTACACAAATATTGTATTATCGGAGTGAAAAGCATTTTTATACATGTGTATAAAATTTTTATTTTACTTCTTAATTGCGATCTTTCTTAGCCCTCTCCTTGCCCTTTTGCATTAAGGATATTTTACAACAGCCGGAACATGTGTTTCAATTGGGCGAACCAATGCTTTTTCTAAATCATTGGCAGGTATAACAGGAGGTGTAGATACCTCTGATATCAGCTGCTGTTATCTCATAAAACGACCCCTGGGGTGAAACATCTATCCCCAACTTGGGGGACCAGCTGGGCCAGCAGGGCCTGAAAAATATATACATGTGTAAAATATGTATAAAATGGGAATGAAATATCATAAAAGCTAGTTTAGGTGTTGGGGTGTTAAATGATTAATTATTATTCGTTAAGTTTGCAACCATGCGTTGGCTTTTACTTTTCTTTTATGTAGTTTTATAACAGTAACTGTATAACGCGTTGAAAATCATGATTCAGTTTACCCGGAGCACCTGAATTCCACGGGCAAGAAGGGGCATACACCCCCTGGGAGTTTTCGATGTACATAACTCATACTTTACGATTAAGTGCGAACTAATTTATGAGATAATCCAGTAGTGTCTTCCGTTCCAGTCATTTCGAGGCCCTGCTGTGGGCTTTAATTTGCCCTTATGTTGTTGACAGTACTTTTTCGAGAATGTAGCTAATGGAAGTTCTCTGTAATAGTCACTTTATACATAAGAGAGATTAATATAAACACTGGCTTACATTCAGGCTGATAAGTAGTCTGATCAAGGAATCAGCCTAATCCATCTGGCCTTACTCCATTTCTTAATGTGAGTAATTCCAATGTATTAAAATCCATCAAGTATCCATCAATTTTTTTCAATTGAAAATACCACTCAATATAAGATCGATTTTTACAACCCGGCAGATGGAATGACTTAAGTTCGCTTTTTCTTCGGATAATCTTTTGCTATGCGAGCAATCGCCTAGAACAAGTTGGTTTATGTCGGGCCGTCGAGTCAACGTTTATTATGCAAATACTACTTTGCCACCGCGAATTTTATACCAACCATGACTGCATCACACATACCATTGGTCAGTTCTAAGCCTAGTCAAAATCAGGTTAAAATGTGCTACGGATTTTAATGTGTAAAAATCGCTAGCTTTATACTCCCCCCATATACCATATTCATATCCTCATGTTCGAGTAAATTATTGACCTACCGACTATTCGATAGAATGACTATGATGTTTGCTCAGAGTGATTTTATAACAGCGATTGCTTGCAGCGACTTAAATTCTAAAAATCTTTTGATATCCGGGCGATGCATTAGTCCCTTAGATATATATATTTTTTTTAATTTCAGACTTGGAGTTAACTTTTTGTCATGCAGAAGATCGCTGCAAAGAATCCTCGATACTCGCCCTCCCGATCCATCCCCTTGAATTATGCACCGACAATGGCTGCATCCCAAACATGAGCGGTTCGCCTATCATTCCGTTCCCTACCTTTGGGCATGCAAGGCAGTAGGTTGGTATGTCTCCCTCGCTCTCTTTCGAAATCCTCCGCTATCCTTTCGTCAGTCACTCTGGGCCCTGAGCCTCTGTTCTGCTCTTTGTGTTCAATTATTTACGGGTGCAGCGAGCGGCTACGGGATGAGGAGAGATTGGCAAAGAGAGAGAGGGATGAAGCGAGGTTAGGCAGGGAGACGGCGGAAGCGAGGATCGAATGTTTTGCTAGACCGTTTGAGTCCATACTCGTGAGCGAGAGAGTGCATCCATTGGCACCGCTCCCGTATCGTAGAGAAGAAGGGGTGAGCCTGACGGACTTTTTCGAGTCAGGGGCGGCAGCTGAAGGGCCGGCGGGAGGAAGGGTTGAGCGATAGGCGAGTCATCACTTTACCGTCGTATCGACGAGCCACGGAGGAAGAGAGCCAAGAGCGCATCTACTTTGTCCAGGATTAATAATTTACACTCGTAAGCTTCGCGTTCGCATTTCTTCTATTTATTCTTTTTTATTTTCTCTCCTCCTCCGTTGCATTTTTTCCCTCCCTCGTCAGAAGGGAAAAAAGGTCACTCGGTTTGGAGTCACTTGCGTAGTAACGAGCAATTCATTTTAATGTGGTGGGGCGACGAATGATAGTTTAACGGGATGTCTGCCGGGGTCCTCACTCCCCAGCGGCGACTGAATCACCCATGACCCCTCCTCTTCCGCTTCTGACTATCCGAATGGTCTTCGCTAAGCCTCCCTACCTCCACCATGTCACCTCTTCTCCTCTCTCGCTCTTCGCCGTCTCAGCTCCTATTTCCGTGTAGCTCTCCACACCCATTGAACCTCACTTTCAATCGCTCACCTTACTAATAAATATGTGGAATTTCTGGTTTTTAACCATTCATGCCACAATTTGACTTAATTATGTTGTCTGTTATAGTGTTTCTGATGATGTTTCGTGGTAAATTTGAACCTAGTCTCATTTATTAAACAAAATACTAAATCATTACATAATTTACTTTTTATGAATTATTTATTCATTACGCATTACTTCCCGTAGTTTTAAACGTTGACAGGGAATGAACTACTCTTCGTTTTAGCTTACCACTGTGTCCTGAACCTATTTTCAAGTATCTCGAACTCAACGATGTAGAAATGTATGTTCAATAAAAAAGGAGAGCTAAGTTTATTTCCTCGATTTTAATTTAGGCACTGCTCCATCTGACATATGTACTCCAAGCCACCCAATACCCACAGTCACTCTCCTACCTCCCTCTTAACCGCTGCCCTTTACAGCCTATTCTGGTGTTACCCATATCCATGAAGTTTTCAGCCCTCAATTAAATTTTTTTATCGATCGCTAACCTAACTAATAACCAGGTGTACCCTGTGGTTATTTTTCGTTTTTATAATTTCAACACTACGTGCTTGGACCACATTACGTTACTTGTATCTTCATGTGGTGGCGAGGTCTCAAATCGTCGCAGTTTTTTAATCAGCGTGTATAATTTCTTGTTGGTTCTGAATTATTCATTTGCTATGAATAATTTTGTTTAATTTTTTGTCATAGATCAATTTGCTTCTATTTTCTCTAGCTGACCAAGGTGTTCCGTACATGTTAGCATCTATGTCGAATTTGACGATGCAGATATTTATGTTCACTCAATTAGATAATCTACGCCTTTTTCTACTCTTTTAATTAAGGTAATGACAATCCCACTCGTCTTCTCCAAGCATAACAACCGTCTTCCGTCCTCACCCTTATCCATTGGCCGCCTGAGTCCGTCCTGTTTTTCCAAATTTTTGCTACCTTGCCAATTCCTATGAAATATAATTTTCTGCCGACTCGACTCCCTATTAAAAAATATGGTTATTTTAGATTTTTATTTTCTCAAGAAAAATTAAACGGCAAAGCCCCGAAGCACTGTTGTGGGTTCCGAGATGGATGACATTTTAGTTTTACAAGAAAGCTTATATTGTTATAAGTACGTTTACAACAGTGGCAGGAGTGCTAGAAATCCGCAATTGATTGAAGAAGCACCTCAATAACTTGGAAATGGAAGATGGGCCGAATGGAAGAAGATGGCGAGGAAACCACACCCAATCTGATGAACGAATGTCTACCAATCGCTCGCTTGGACGCAAATCCAGTAATTGCATCACTTAGAGGCTGGATATTCAGAAAATGGATATCTTTGGGTTAAACCAGATTCCGCTGGTCAGATGCCAAATCATTTGTCATGGGATTATAATGCTGTTCCTGTGTTACAAGAATATATTATTTTTTTATATGGCATGCACTGCATATTTTCCAAATCACACAAAGCTTCGCTCTTTACCTATTCACATCACAACCAGAGCATGATAGTCGAAGCTAGAAATTTCTCTTGATAATATCTCATAAAAACTTACCTTGTATTTGGTTTTAGGTATTATACTATTTCAATAGCGGAAGAATACTTGAGTATTGTTTCTAATTTCATATGTATTTCTCCACCTGCTTTCGGAGCTATAACACATTAATTACACCTTTCGTTTCGCATTTACGGTGTTGAGCTAAACAGTTGATTGCAGTTTTGCACCGTGTAAAGTGTGTAGATGAATTTGAGACTCTCGAAAAGGAACTTTCCAAATGGGCATTTCATGTTCCTGCTGCCGCCGATGTAGTTCAATTTCACTCTCTCGAATGTACTCTTCGCCCACTCATTGGACGTTTCGGCCTTTCTCAGTTAAACTACAGGACTATTTTATTCCACCTTCATTTCACTTACAAGACTCCTGGGATATTTGGAATAAATTGACATACTTCATTGAATAAGATGATCTCAAAATAAAAGACGGTTAAATTTTCAGACAGTGTAAATGCTTTCTAGCAACATATATTTTGACAGAATTGTTGCCAAGATCATGAAACATAGCTACAATTTTTGCGAGCATTTATGCGTCTCAAAAAAGGAATGATTTGTTAAGAGACATATATAAAACAAAAAAAAATTCATATTTGCCTTGATAATGGCATGAGATTTGTCGAAACCTAGGTTGTTGTGGTGCATTAAAACTCTCCGGAAATGTAACACACCATCTTACATTTTGTAATCATGCTATGTATACTCAACCAACAGTGTAAATGCTTTCTAGCAATAAATTTAGACACAATTGTTGCCAACATCATGGAAAATAACTACAATTTTTACGAGCGTTTATGCGTCTCAATAAAGGAATGATTTGTTAAGAGACCAATATAATCCGACACAAATTTTTCATATTTCCCTGGATAATGGTATGAGATTTGTCGAAATCTAGGTCGGTGTGGTGTATTTAAACTGCGGAAATGTAACACACCATCTTATATTTTGTAATCACACTATGTATACTCACTTTCCACAAGATATCGCCTGATATGTTGAACTTCATGCTTCATGAGATCAAGTAGAGAGTACTCGAACAAGTATAAAGGTGTAATAAATTTTTACTTCCGAAAGAATTGTTGTGAGGGCTCTCGAGTAACCAGATGCGGCATAAGAATCATAATGAAACAAAGGTCGGCATATCACATTTTGTAATTGACATTCCTTTGGCAAAGAAATAGCATTAATTAAAATAGGAACCTGAATTTGAGAATTAAAAATTCGCCTACACACATACTAATGAAGTACATTAATTTAAATTTTGATTTTCTGTAAATAAATGCTCTTGTTTACAAAGAGATGTTCTTAATTAAGAGAACAAAAGTAAATATTATATTTAAAAATTTGTAGAGGGATTAGTATAATTATAATTCTAAGCTCGTTTAAACAAAATACATCGCCACTCTAATTAACGTTTCGATTAACGTTTTACATGTCTGTCATGCTTCCAGAATTTTCCAGTGCAGCTGCGTGGGTCAGTATACTGCACCGGAAAAAGTGGAAGCATGATCAACAACCGTCGCCAACAAGCTCTAACTAAATTTCTACGTCTATTTATCAATAGTAGGCTAGAGAAGATAATTTAGTCTTAGTCTTTAGTGACTTAAAGAAGACAATTTGATTTCTATAGTGCTTCAACATTGCATTTCAAAATTTTCTGAACCTTCTCTCTCTTTCAAAAATATTCTGGTTTAATTTAATCATTTAGATTCGCCGTAGCCTTTTACGGTTTTTAATACTCATGAGCGGAGATTTTTTAGAGTGAATCGCAAGTAGACATCCAGCGTATTCTTTTATTCTTGCTGATATTCTCTTTCCCGTCACAATGAAAGAAGCCTCGTGCAGTGGACAGCAGCGAAAAGGTTTCGGAAGATACGCCATTTCTCCAAACGAAGACGATTAAAAAGGAAACTTGAGTTTTTCAAGAGTTTTTTAGCGGAGGTGACTCCGGGAAGTGAAATAATTTTTTTAGGAAAAAAATGACCGCTGTTTGCCTTTCTCTGAGTAAGGTCTTTTTTTCTCTGCCCCAAACTTTTGGCCAGTCAATTACGAAGGAGAGAATCCCTCTAAATGAATAGGGCGGTCACAAAAGGAGATGAAGTAATTAAGTTTCCGAAAAACTTGGCATGAGTTTACTTGCGATTCCTGCCTTTGTTGGAATAGTCTGCAAAGCCATGGAATGAACCCTGGAGGGAAGCTATCGAGCCGAAAAGCAGTTGAATCGGCAGCCTATCTAAGACGTATGGAATGTGATGACAGAACAATTGCTATTCTTTTGATGGTCGGTGCAAAAGAGTTTCTCGATGAATGGATGAGGATAACTTTGTTTTAATTTTTTTCGGAAATATTTGAATTCCTTTGATTACTGCATCTCAAGCGTTAGAAAAATTGATGTTAAGTTCTAATTGATAAAAGGTGGTTCAAAAATCTTTGCAGAAAATTTTCCCCTTTTGTTTTTGTCATTGAATTTTCCGGATTTCTTATTATGTGTACGGCCTAAAATTTTATGTACAGATAACTGAGGTGTGTAATCTTTTTAGAGTTTTCTCTGATTTCCTTTATGCAAACAATTTATACATGAGGACGATTGAAATTAAAATACTGAAGCTTTATAAGTATTAAATCACTCTAATTCAATGATTTTTCTTTTTCCAGCTACTCAAATCATTTATAAGGTATTGTTGAATTTCGTTATCTAACGTATAATTCGTACGCAACAGATTTACTGTGGATGTGGTTGTTTCAATAAAAACTCAGGTATGATATTGAAAATCCTGCTTAGCAGTTGAACTCGGAGTTATGCGTGTTCTCATGAGTCAATATCAACGCCCTTGCTTGAACAAAAAACATTGAAAATAAGTAATATCAAATTAGATATTTCTTTAATTGTATAGTTAAATCCATAGTAACTGCTTATGTTTCATCGAATACTTTTTGCGACAAGCTACATCCTTGAGATCCTGCGAAAGTAGTTAGTCAGAATATCTGTGAAATATCGGTCGTCCCCAAAATTTTCGTCAATACCTATTCTCAGAAGATACTATAAAGATAATTTAAATTTAAATTAAACTACCTTATGAAATTTTAAATTAAAATTTCATAAGGTAGTACCTTTTGCATGTATTGAAGCATCTCTTACTGCGAACAGTAATCTTGCGAGAATCGAGCGTCATTCCGTGGTCGATCATAATCTCGAGGGCACTTGCTGTCCTCTCGTATTTGGGGTGGAATGTCTCCGACGAAGAAAAAAATATAATGTTAATCAAGGGTGAAATACAAAATCTCGACGACGATGGAAGAAAATGGAGCTTGTATGCTAGTTTTGGGGAAAGGGTTAGGAAAATGAATAGATATACAGGAAACCCTTGCCCCAGGGTAGTTGTCAGAGCCATGGTCAACATAATATTCGGATGAAAATATGTAGGTGTGGTGAGTTTTGAAGAACGAGAATGTATTTGAAAGCATAATCATGATACAAAGTAGAAGAAAGGATATGAGATTTGAATTAGATGCTGAGGGAAGTCATAAAAGTTTTAATTCTCACAGGAAGCCCATGAGTCTAATCGGGTAGAAATACTATTTTTTTACGAATGCGGCCCGTTTAATCACTATCAACCACCGTTTTAGAGGCCAAAGGTTGATAAAGTAGCGATTGGAGCATCTTAAATGGCTTAAGCTATGTTGAGGAACAGTTTCGCCCCACCAGAATGGGATATTCGTAGAAGTAGATTGTTGGACGTAGCTTTATGCATAAGTATCATTAGTATGACCTGGTGTCATCTGTCGGTAAAGATGGGTTTAAGTGGAAGTAGAAATGAATATAATAATCTGTAATTGCAAATGGTACCAGTCTCCATACACTATTTCAATATTCAGCTGGTGTCACATGCTGTCTTCATCCCATCCGTGATACCTATTTTATTACTCATATCCATCTTTCCCTCCAAGGCTTACCCGCTATGTACCCTTCTGTCAGTGTCCAATCGAATGTCATATCGTGTTCTAACCGCCAGCTTTATTTTTTCATGTTTTTCAAGATAAATTTGATGGATATTTCACTAAACAATAAATCGTGTTCTAACCACCAGCTTTGTTTTTTAAAGTTTTTCAAGATAAATTTGATGAATATGTCACCAAACAATAAATCTAGATTTACAAAAATTGATATTAGATAATAAATGATAAGAAATGTGGCTTTTACGTGGACAACCTTTGTTATCTCCTATTATTTTCAAGTAAACACATGGCCGAGGATTATTTTGGGAAACTACTGATGCGATTATTGTCATGAAGAAAATTATAGAAATAAACATAGTGCATGGTCTAAATTGTTTTATTTCCTTTTCGGGTTTTCAGAATGACCTTAGACGGAGTAAATTGAAAAACAAACTACAGATTGCTGACTGAGAAAATTCAACTGGGCCTTGAGGGTACAGGTGTGGGTGGCTGACTGTTTATAAGGGCTACGGTTATAGGTTACGGGGTTAGGCAAGGGTATTTGTTTTTGGCTTTGATTTCTAACATTATTCCGAGGAAATGGCGAGAGAGGCATGGAAATCCAAGTAGGAGGCCAGCGAATATAATCGTTTTCTTTTGCATGCGACCTACGTCGGTTAGTCAATCATCGATGGAAATTCATATTTTAGCTAATGAATTCAGGGCAGAAGATACAGAATGAAGATATCTCGTATGAAAATTAAAATAAGGACATTTTCTATGACAAAGAAAGTGCGATCATGTGCAATCGGGAAAAAACTTGTACAAAGACAGCAATTCACTTTGTTAGTACGATAAAGGAAAATTTCACCTTATGGCAAAGATATGGGGATTAGAATAGCGTTAGTGAAAGAAGTGTGAAGCCACAGAATTATATTGACGCATCCTTGTTTATCGATGTGGAAAAGAGGCTGGTCAAGGGCTTGATTTAAAATCTAGTACAAATTCAGCGCAGAATTATTTAGTCTTACAACCATACCGGTAGAAGAACTTTTAGACCGAATCTCATTCCGGAGCAATGTATGACTGCGATGCCTGAATACCACTCATTGTGTATCTTGCCTAGCATGTATACACCAGTGCAGAGTCGACAAACAAAAAAGCAATTTGGAAAGCACGATAAAACTTTATGGCACATTAAACCCGATTATTTTTATCTAATTTTTGATAAAGCGAGAACTAGTCATTCCAGAAAACTACGGGATACGACATCCCGCGCTTTATCAAGGAGATTTTACGACGATGATAGCGATGAATATCGTGCATAATAGCAGTATGTACGGAAAAGGATCACGCTGGCAGTCCGTGTTGATGTCACTATTTCTATGTGGACCTATAGATATCTCTGGGGTTTTATTGCTTAGATAGAGGCAAAAATTGGTACCATGCTCTTGGTGGCGTGTAATGCTTGCAGTAGCTTAACTAGATATCTATTTTTGGGGACAGCTGTGGTGGTGCTGGTTTTGATAATATTTTGATAACATACAGCCATGTTTTGGAGAAAGATATTTCATCCCGTCTATTTGCGGGAATTGTTCAAATTTCTTGTTCTCGAATATCGTAAAAATGTAGGTCGAAGAACGTAAAATCCGATACTAGAGCCCTATTATAATCATAATGACGTTGTATACATTTGAATTTACAATAAAATAGAAAAAAGTACAATAAAAACCAAGCCAACGGGTCATCTACTGCTGATCAGTCTAGAACACTGTTCCGCGTCCTTGACAAGAGGCGGACCGGTCAAAAACCAGGTCTTTCTCATTTTATCAACTGTGGACTCAAAGTTGCGTTAAATGCTTGTGGCTAAGACCCCATTCCGATACAAGTCTATGCACACCAATATCAAGTAACCCTCTTTGGTTCGCCATCTTTTTTCGGCTTTGGTTATCATCTTCACACTCGTGATTGATGAATATCATTTTAAAAGACGTTTTTGAAGAACTCACAGCTATATTTGTGATTTTCAATAAAGATTTTTGAATCCCCCAGGCTCAAATCGTTTTGATTATCTATGTCAAAATCATTAAATATTGTAAATCTGTCATATTCTGCGCGTTACTTAGTAGACGTACTTTACCAACAACTTTAGTATTAATACTTCTGCGTCGTGAAGTTGTCTGCATTTAATAATAAGGCGCCGGCGTTGAAACACATTTGATAATTTTTTTGTTATGATTATAACTACAAAGGTAACATTTACTATCAAATGCAACGTTATGCATTGTGTGTAGCATGTCTTTGAAACTTTGAAAACTGCATAGAGAGTGAATACCTACCCTATTGCCAGATAAAAGCACTGCCAATTATGAATGTTTATTTTTAAAATGTTACGAATTGTATTGTTGAAATTGAATTGTTGTTGTGGTTTAATCTGGAAAATTTTTTGTCGAGTCTCTTTTTTGTTGTATGATAAAATTGTTCTAATAATTTTTAGAGAAAAAACATGGTATATAATTTGATTGTTTGAAATAACTTTCGGTTCATTGCCTTTGAATAAGCTAACTGGCATTTTTGTTTTAAATTTGTCTTTTATACCTTTGTCTTATATTTCTCTTAAATGGGTCTTAAATTTCTATTTTTCAAGGTTGTTTTCAGTATAAAGAAGATTTTATTCATAGGAAGTAGAAAATCTGAATTACGGTTCAAATTAGTGTTTTTGCTCTGATTTTAGGAACGCAGGGACAAACACCCAAAAGCCGGTACTTTTCCGGCAAAACCGGTTCGTATGTTCATGTTGCTGATTTGCATATTGATGAGAATGGTGAAGGATAGCACGAGGTGAGACGGAAGGGGGAATTCTATCAAGGGGAAGACCGCCGACGAATAATGAGTGTTGGAAAAGGGTTGTGTTTCGCCGTTCTCCCTTTCATAACCCCTACCAGCCCTTCCCCTTCCCGCCAAGTCGACGTTCGATTTTCGATTTGAATTTCAAAACGTCTTCGGAAGGCCACGGGGAACTCTTTTGTGTGCGTTGGCCGATGTAAATTGGCATCACCATCCCCCATTCTACTTCACATTACGAATGAAACGATTGGATGCTCAATCGTCAATGTATATATTTATATATTTATGTATTTATTTATTTTATTTTACCAAAGTCCTCCCGACTCATTTCCTTGCGCCATGATTAAAAATATGACATGAATGGCAAGGCCTGTTTTCTCGGCGCCGCTCCCCACTGCGGCAGCAAAAATTTCTCCCACAGCTCCTCCCTCCCCACTCTTGCCCCCACTGCTAAGTGAGCATCTTGACTGCTTCTATTCAGCAGCTCGGCTGTCGCTGCATCTTTAATGTCATGCGTAAATTAAAGCCTATTATCATTGCCGATGTAACATAAGATATGGGATGCTCCAGAAAACAGTAAGAGGACCAGAATGGAAATCTACCTTTTTTGATTAATTTGTTGAATTAAATCCAATTACTCCTTCGTTACACGACTACAGGCAATATTCAAGAGAAATAGGTACATTGCATGTGCACAAAACCGGAACAGATCGCTATAGAAGTCCACAGTTTAAAAAAAATAATAAATCGATTGAGGTTTGGAATGCAATGTAAAGAGAGGGAAGTTATAGAAATGGAACGAAAGAGAAAGGGCTGGGGACAAGAAATACTGCGGTGTGGTGGTAAGGAAGGCGAGTGTTATAGTAGAAACGAATTGTTGATTAAAACACTTAGTTTAAACTGCCAATCAGGTGTACTTGTAAATGCACGAAGTATCAGAAATGATTGATAATATTTATTGATGTTCTCGAATAGGTTCAAGAGAAGTGCCAATAAGTAGTGCTTCTTTTTGTAAGAATATGCGAGCTCGAATCATGTTATAGTGCTGAAAAAAGTGATATTGCAATTTAAAGGCTGAATTAAACTCGGAATATTATTGAAAGAGAAAAAAATTGAGTACCAGGTCCTGACGGACTTGAGCATCAATGAAATTAAGTCGATAGAAACAATTCTTGAAGAGTTAAAAAAAACCAACGTGATTAGTAAGAGCAGCATATGAAACCACGATATCAGTGGGATTTTGAATCCTTGTAGAAACTATTAGACTAATGGATGAGAGCAGAAAGTGAAGGTACGTCAACAGTGAGATAAGCTGTTGGATATATATCGCATGGAATTTATAAAATTCCAGCGTGTACTTAAGAAATTCAAAGGAAAATTGCTGGATTACCCCAACGCGAGGAAAGTAAAAGTTACTGATAGAGGAGGAAGTTTGTGAAGTGAAATGGAAATATTATCTTGTTGTAGGAGAGGACTTAAGATTCAAAACTATATGCTGGAAAAATGCAATAATATCCAGCATATTAGGTGGGAATAATTGAAAGACACGTTTTATATAAAAAAGACGTTTTTTTAGATTAAAAAATAGGGAGGTATAACCTCGGATCGAGGTCACGCGACCGCGAAATAGGGAAGGTATTTCTAGAGATATATGCAAGAAGGGTAGTGGGAGTAGGTAACTTCCTCTGGGAGTTTACAACTTGAAAAATAACGGGAGACAAACTTAGCCGATCTAATTGGTGGATTGTATCACAAGGGATAATAGCCACAAGACATCTAGGAGAAAGTTTTGTTCCCGAATAAGGAGGAATTCTCAGAATGCGAAGAGTTAAAAACAATCTGTTTAATTTGACTAGCGAAAAATTCTCGGAATGAATAATGGAAGCCTGGGCACTTAACAAATCATTATGTGGATGATAAACCTCGACTTTAGGCAACAAGGCATGCCATTTTTCTGATGAAACCCTAAAGATCAAACCTCTAGTTAGAATGATTATACTGGCATTTTAGGTTTGAAGAAAGGCGTGTGATAAAGAAAATTGAAAATAACCAATGAACAATCTCAAAAAAATAGTTGTGACTTGGTAGAGTGGTAGATGATTGATAATCTTAAATTCGCGTTACGATCTTTATGTTCACGATGTACATCAACTTTCTTGTGGCTAAAAATACGCAAGTGAGGGTTGACAGTTGGCTGCAGGGTTAGACACGGAGTGCAATATTTCGCCTAGACTTTTAAAATTCATTGGAGGTTTATTGTAATGTATGTTATAAATGTTAAGGATCATCGATTGGAGAGGCAATTGAATAGATAGATGTGGGGATAATGTAGGTGGGCAGCTTATTACTTGGGTTAGCTACTCGCACAACCAAGCATTTGTTGTCGATTATCCAAGGTCCAATGTCCAAAATTATCCAATCTTATGAAATTCATTATAAATCGGTGTGGAAAATTTGAATTGAAGACAAACCTTTAGAAAAAGAAAGTAATAAGACTTTCTGGGAATAGATAGAGGCTGGCCATTAAAGTTGGATAGCCCAAATAACTGCGAAATTGTAAATTAAGTGCCTTGGTTGTACGTTAGAGAAAATGGGTGTAGACAGGCTATTTAAGTGTCTTGAGGTTAATTTCACATGTAGACGTACATGCAATATATATTTCTTCTTTATTCATCATCCCATTTCTTTTTCTTACTGTTTTCATCACATTTATATAATTAAAGCTTTTAGTATGCAGTTGTGTCCTCGGAGTAGTGTGCTTGTCAAAGAGAGAATTTACCGTATCTTTGTAAACTAATTTTTATTTTCAATTTAAAATTCTTCCTGTGTTAAGGAAGACATTGACTAATTTCTTCGATTACTGCTCGTGTGAATTATATTATGGATAAATTACAGAGCTAATCTTGGATTAAATTACTAGGTTTTAGTTGGGAAAGCCGTCCGTATCTAGGAATTTCATACGCTACCTGACTTCGTGACTCAATTCCATTAATTCATGTGTGGTGGTACTGAAAATTGAATGACACCTGTTTGGTTGGCAATATCCTCGGAAAAATTAACTACTTTCTAGAAAATGTTTGGCTTCGCCTCTGGCGGGCAGTATCGGCATCCATGCCAATTGGAGCCACAAGTGGTGATGGCTAAGGGTTGTAACGCAGAGAACATTATGCGTCACATCCTGTTCACAAGTTTGACAGCTCAAATGAAATAAAGTAAATAGATCCGCCGTCTTCTATTTAAATGCCTATTTTCGGACTTGCTTTTGGGAGTGCTTGGAGGTTACTCGCTATAAGTTTTTTATTGAATGTTCGTAGATCATCCGTTCCTAAATTAGGGTTCTCAAAATTAAATTTAATGGGGCGAAAAGAGAAATGGAGATGGAGGAGAACGCTGGAGACAGGGTGCTGGCTAATTGTGATGCCATGTGGTTCCACGTGCTTTCATTTGGTACCATGGTATAATGTAAATTCATGCCCTCGGATTAATGTATTATTTATTTGTTATACTTTATTCATAATTGTTTTTTATTTTACTTTGCTCATTTTATCTTCCTGATTCTGTGTAATCTTTGATTAGAGCGTACAGCTCGGGGCGTGGGATATTGGTTTGTAAAACTAAGTGGGCGGTGGTTCTAAGAAGTGTAAAAACCGCTGTTTTTAATTATTTCATTGAAAGGGTTTCTTGGAACGAAATTTTATCTAAGAGTACGCATTGTGACCAAAGCATACTAGCATCATCAGGTGACAAATACCGTAGCTGTGAGAAACAATTAGGTATTTAGTGAGAACTGCCGTGGTGTTATTTCCACTTTTATTCCAAGAATGAATGACTCCCACCGAGTTACTTCTTGGGATATTTACTGAAAATATTATTTGTAAAGTAATTCATTTCTGTTGCAACTGGTTTTTTAATTCTGTAAGAAATTCTTGAGTCTTCTCTAAATATGTTATTTCATCGATATCCCGACAACCATGACAGCGTGCGCATTTCGCACATTGACGAAATAATATAATGCAGATACACCTGCAATTGTGCCTACGGCTGAATGAAATGTACGGACTGCACGTCAAATTTTGTGAGATAATTATGTGATCGATTTAGATTTTTACGGGTATTTTGTGGTACAATTTGTGAAATTTCGTGAGAGGTATACTTCTTTCGTCTGTATTCTATTATTGAGGAAATTAATTGATCATCAGCGTAAGGATCTGTCACAACCAGGTAGTGCTGAAGCTCCCTCGGCGTAACTGTGCCGTTATGAGTTATGCATGAGTTATAACTGCATATCTTAGCTATTATTGAACTTCAACATAAACTCTCTGAAAATTTCGCTGTTGTCGAATTATCATGGCGAGCACTATCTTATGCATTGTGAATCAGGAGTACTTAAAATAAAAAGAGGAAATTAGCAATTTACGGAAATGGAGACCACTTGGTGCTATTGCATTTTATATAATGGAAATCGAATTTCCTGGCAAGCTTCCATTTTTAGTAAAAATAAGGTGTTAATTTTTGAAAGTGTGATTTATTTTAAGTGAAAACATGATACTTTTCATGAGTATCATCCTACTCTTGAATGAAAAAATAACAAATTGATTTTTCGGTTCACTCAATTCTACCGTAAAATATTGCAAATCATACGCTCGTACACTTAACGATCAGTAAATACAAAAAGAAATTTCATTACTTTACCTCAGTTGATAATTAACCATGAAAACTACCGAAAACTCTAAAAGTAAACATTGTCACGAATCTAATTTGAACTATATTGGATTATGTGTTTTGTGATATTTGTATCTAAAAATTTTTCCAATTTCTTTTTTAATTTATTTTATTTTTTTATTTGCAAATGTACTCTATTATGACTTCTAAAATGACATTGATGCACGCATAGCTCTATTGGGTTCAACTGTAACCGTGGTGACTAACGACGTCCTTTGGGTCAGTAATTCTCGAGGTTGTTTGACAGTTAGTTGTCAAAAAAAACTAGAATTTTGTATGCGGTGTATTTAGAATAGTGTGTGCTTAATGTTTTTTTAAATTACTTTTCAACGTTCTTTGTCGGGGTGTAATGTTGCGTTTAATATTTTGCTAGTTGAGGATACTTGTTTACATTCAACGGGAGTAAGATAAAAAACTTTTTGCATAGAAACAAAATAATCCTTTCCTTGTCTATTCTCTACAGCAGGGTGATTGGCTGTGTCTTTCTTCGCCCCTTCGCCTCTTATTATTGTCGATGGTAAAGTCTTTTAAAATATTATCTTTACTTCTCTACCATTTTTTAAAAATTCCTATGCGTATTTATACACTGGTAACTTACTTTGTCCTAATCTAGCTATTCCTTCTTCACCTTAGTGCTTGTGCTTTCTTTCTAAGGTACACTCGATAATTTTTCTAACTTCGCGGTGTATTCTCATATTTTTGTTCTTCCTGCTCATCATTGTCTTATCCGTAATTTTTGAATTCATTTTATTCCTATGGTCTCCATTTCAGTGTATAGTTTAAAATCATCAAGCTGTTCTTGTATACTATGTTTGTATTCTGATATCTGATATCCAGACTGCTCTGTGCCAAATTTTATACTGTATACAGATTGTTTGTATAGCTAAATTTTTACTTAAGATCAATTCTTATTATTTCTCAAGTTAATCACTTAACCTTTGGCATTCGTTCCTCTTGACTAAGCATCCATTAAAGCAAGTGCTCCTGGGAAAGGAGATATATGAAGGAAATTACCGTTAATAGTGATTAAATAGAGACATAATTGACGAGTTGGAGGAATTATCGTAAGACCGTTAGTAAATCTAATGCAAGAATTATATCTTACATTATCTCAGCTATCCAATATTGCAGGAAACCTTATATGTTGAAAGTAATTAGACAAAAATGCAAAAGAATTAGCTTATTAATAGACGTATCTGTATGGGCTAAATAGCGTACACCACCGAGGTTTCTGCATTGGTGCTTAACATATTAATTGACAGGCGACCTGCTGATGATTTAGCTGCATAATAAACTCATGTATCTAACCATTGCTCTTCATACTGTTCTATTTCTTCATATTCAAAAACGAATGTGGCCGAAAATGCACAGAACTTATCCGCCGTATCGCAAGGAAAAGAAACGGGATCTAATCTATATCAGAGCGAGGCCATCGCAAGCCGCGTGCCAGCAGGTGGTATGAAATTTGAATGTCCCCACTGAGAAATTCGCTGCCAGCCACTTTCAGTGCCAGATGTGGCTACAAAAATGGTGCCCTGAGCACAGGGATTTAAGGACTTAAGAAACATCTACGCCACGTGTACGTCTTATGAGAGAAAGTTCAAGAATGATAATCTTTATAAATGCCTCGCGGTCATAGATGTGCGTATCCTATTTCTATTTGTTAAGAGTTTTCCTCTCGTAGCTTGATACCATCGTTTTTTGTTCCCGTGGATGCCTTTCGATTGCTCGGGCGAGAATTAATTGCACCTCCCCTTGTTTCTTGGAGACTGGAAAAATACGGTTTCAGTAATTACTTACGAGAGCTGCGTTGCTGTGGGCTCTTTCTCCTTCCACGAGCCTTAGAATTCTTCCTGGCACGCGCCGCGCCGATTAATTTCCTGAGTTCGCTCACAGAAACCCTTCCACGTTCCCCCCATTGCCCCCCCCCCCCACTCGCGATTTCAATACGGAATTTTCGTGCACCCGCTGCCTACCCATTCCCCCACTCCCACGTCGTTTCCCCTCTCTTGTCTCTCAGTTTCGCTACCAACCTCCCCGATTTTCTCCACCACAATCCCTCCTTTCTCCTCATCGTCCATTAATTTTCATTCCCATTCGGTAATTGCGTCCAGATAGGCGATCTGCTATGTTAAATGGGAGGGTTAAAGAGAGAGGTAGGAACGCCTCGTCGAATTCTAAAATAGCTGGAAGTCGTTTATTCACTTTCGCCGTTCACACCAATCGTCCTCAATCTTACCCTCCCTTCGTCTCATATATTTTTCTGACTCTCTTCTCGATCCTGCTCGTGATGTCTGTTATGATAACTAACGTACCATACTATACTTAATTGTCATTTTGGCTCATTGTGGAGGTCATCAGATATAAGATACTGCATGTAACATTACAATGAGATTACAATCAAATGAATGCAACATTTTTTTCAACGGGATCATTTTTACCCCATACTGCCGGTTTCTTCTGTTACGTCATTCATATTATCATGAGTATTCTACCAGCTAATTGGTAGGTTCATGGACAATACTTATTTTAGCGTCCTGATTTATAGCATATCGTTTCGTTTTCGCCTAAAGGAGATCCGTCATAAGGTCTCTCTTAAAATCCTCATATCGTCTCTCTCCTCTTATTTCGCCCAAAATTAGTATCCAATTCATTTCTCTTCCACAATTCCTTAGTGGTTTATCGTCCCTAATGTTCCTTCCCCAGTGCTCTTCCCTCTATTAATGAATGTATTCTCGTCACTAAGCTCGCCCTCACCACCCTTCTCTTCACCCACATCTCAATTCCCTCAAGTCTACGTTTATCTTCCCATCGCAATGACCAAGTCTCCGACCCATACATTCCACGCTCTAAGTTAGTTTTCTCCAGCCTTTTCTATAATTCAATAAAATTCATCTGGCTATCATCGGGTAAAAACATCGGATTCTTCATGATGATGATGTATGCATGTATCTCACTCCTTAAACCGATTGTTTGGTGTCAAATAAATCTACAGAAAACTAAAATTGTCATTTCATTTCTATCACTCCATAGTACCACATGGAACTTTATTTACTTTGTACATTGTACTTTTTTATGGAAAAACAGCAGAAACCGGTCATCACTCGTAAAATAAATCAGTGGAAAACACAAAACTGCGTGCAGCTAATTATGGAATAAGTCAATGAAATCTGATATGATAGTAAGAAAGTATTGAGTATTTTTAGAGACATTGGGGAACTTAGCCAGGACTTAGCCCGGTTTAAACGGCAAGCACCAAGGGCCAGAAATCATTGCATCCTAACCGACGAATGGAGATCGTCGACTGCAGTGCTCTCCATATAGTACTAATTATGGATCAGAATTTCGCTGAAAAAGTCCTCCTGTGATAGAATCTGAACCCATTCACACAAATGGCTCGCCATTCTTGGACATGGGTTAGTCGCAGTACTAATCCAACCTTATCTGCGGTATTTGCCCGTTGCTCGTTGATGTTTATACTACAGTCGTTGATTCGTTGGTGTTCAATAAAATTTCACGAGTATCAACAAACATCGCCGACTCTTGAGGGGGAGGGGTAACATCCTCGTTTGATACTCTGAAGGTCACAGCTTTAGTCCTGTCTAGGTGGGTTTATCCACAAATTGCATGGGTGTTAATGTTCAATGTGTCTGTTTAATGTAAGAAAGGATTGTACAGTCCTTATTTCACTCAATATTAAGTCATAATAATTGATGCGTTACTGTTGTAAAATTTCCATTTGAGTCTTCGGGAATCATCAGGTTTTGTTGTCTTTATAACGGCCGAGGGCTCCAGAGAGTCCAGGCAGTTTTCGCCGCCTCGTCCGACGACCATCGGGTAAGTGACTACGCTGCAGTTGGGTCGTACGTTTGGAAATTACATAATGGCCCAAGGATGAAGGCCTTCCTCATGCGAACTGTAAGAAATTGATCATTTAAATAGTCCAAAATAGTCTCCAAAAATGTTATGAAAAACACATTTATTGAACGAAATTTGCATGATATATCGTTTCAACCACAAAAGCACCAATTTTAAAAAATAGCCGGAGGACTCTTCTTCGCTCGGCTAACTCGTACTCCAGCTAACCCGTAAATAATGATGTTCTACTCTGCTGAACTGTTGCTTGATATATTATAATATAGCGGCGTAAGACAGACAGGCACGTAGTCAGTTACACCCATGAATGAGGCGGTGGAATGAAGCTTTATCTATATCCGGATTCAACGCTCGACCTGAAGTTTGGAAGTCATTAGAAAAACTCAAAATAATTGAAAAAAAAAATTATGCAAGGATTCTTCCTTTAGAATTCTCCCGTCATTATATTTCAAGGAAACCAAGACTATAATCCCATCAAATTAACTTTAAATAACTTACACCCAATAAATACAGAGACAATTTCTTCATTAAAGTTATGAGTACTTCATTTACTACTACTTGGTTACCAAAATCCATCATATACTACGGAAAATATTTTACGTTTGGAATAAAAATATTGGTTGTCTCGTACGAATGTTTTTGAATTGTAGCTTTGATTCGAACATTTAGTTTAAGAAATGTAAATGCATATTTTAAAAAATACTTACATAACTGTATTTTTTTTAAAAATACTTATATAAATGTACATTTAAAAAAAACTTCTTAATCATTTACCTGAGATAGTGATTAAATCTGCCTTAGAATGGAGGAAAATGTTTGAAAGGGAATATTTAAATAAAATTACTAAAACTTTTTATATCCTTCTCGTGCTTGAGCCATTGGGGTCATGCATGTATCTCTAGTCTAGGGACTTTCTTACCCCTTGATCCCCTGAGATGGGTTTACTCAGTGCAATGGAGCTGCAGCACGTCACGGCACCAGGGGAAAACTCTTCACTGCTAGGCCTTTAGATTAGCGGTAGACGCTCGTTGAGAAGGGGGCAAGACGGGAGTGTTTACGAAACCCTCATCAGTGGATATATTCTTCGTCGGAATTAGATTAATGATTTCGTGACCTTGACCCTTCATGCGGATGCTTCGTGGCTAAAAGGTCTCCGAGAAACAGATCGATCGGCAGCGGGCCTGTCCTGCTGCCTTGGACGCACTGTGTGAGGGTTCTTTCTCGGATCCCCGGCACCGTTCAGTGTTTCCACATTCCTCCAGCGAATGAGGTGGAATAAATAGGTCATTTACTTGCTGGGAGAAGTATCAACACTAATAAGATATCCCAAGTTGCAGATCTCCTGGAGTTTTAGCGGGACAAATTATGGCAAATGGAGGAGTTGATCGGCTTCCGCGCGTCGGAATCGTAGCGTCAGTCCTTGAATTTTATCTCGAGCTTGTGATGATTTTAAAATCACCATCGTCTTCTGAGTGAGTGTGTCTGTAGAGTTGCATCAAATATCGAGTCATTAATCCCTGATGCGTTTATTTAAAATGTATTTGAAGTACATATTTAAAGAGATTCTTTTGTCTTGCAAGGTGATAAAATCGGAATATGAGCCCTAGGTAGTGGCCTGGGACTGCAGTTACTCTGAGGTCTCTCCTCACGATGTAACATAGAACTGTGAGTGTGTCACGTCCTGAGACGGACCTTTGCATTTTACCTAATGAATGAAAGGTTCTTGGAGAGATTTTATTATGATTTCTACGAGTGCAGAGAATCCTCTCTTGCGTTTTCTTGCAAAATATTTGGTAAACATAATTTCGATACCATATCATTATTTGTTTATCTTTTCTTTCTATTGAACTTTCCAAAATGTGGTTTTGCTGACAGTATTTGTACATAAGATCTTTGGTGCCCATTAACACAAAAAAGAATCTGTCGATGGTCCAAGTATAATTCTGCGTGTGCATATTTCTAAATTATTTGTTGATTTCACATTTAAATACATTTTTTGAGTGTGCATGAACCTTTAAATCTTCATTAATGATTCTCCTCTTAATGAATCGTACGCTTTCTTCATCGAACAGTGATATTCTTCTCAATCTCTTGCGCATATACCACGAGCACGGCATTCGCTTTATGTGTGAGTCAAGTCGAACAACTTAGTAACTTCCGCTAGGCCGAGGGAACCATGTCCCTTCATATAGTTTCCTCCATAATACCCTTTCCTTCTTTTCTTTCTGTTGGCTCAAAATAATCTTCCTCATTATAATCTGTTCCAGCGCCTTAAATAATGATTTCCCTATATCTAGAGCAATTTAGGGTGGTCCTTATTTTTCGATTTTTCGAATTTCTTTCAGGGCACCCCCTAATTTTGTGCCAATTGGTGTAAATACATGTCCTGTAAAATATTATCGCAATTGGATAACGGGGAGAAGTGCCGCATTGCACTCAAAGTTGTGAAATTTCGGAATTTTTGGCTATTTTTCGGACATTAATGGCCATAAGAAGGTGCTGCTATTTTTTCACTAATTTGCTTTGGTAGCAAACGATTCATTGGACATTTGACATGGTATACCTAAAATATTTTTTAATTCTGACCTGTGGTTCCCGAGATACGGCCCCAGGAGTGAACGTGTGCTACCCCAAGTGGCACCCTCTTGCGCCAATGCTCGAAGCTCCTAAGTCCGCTGCTGCTTTCGGCGTTAGTCCTATTCCTTCGACAAAATGAATTTTTATGCGATATTTTATTAATGCATTTTTAATTTGTTAATGTCATTAAATTTACCGATGCATATTTATTGAAAATTCAATGATTGTATCTTTATTTTTCTTTTAATGCAATAAACATTTTTGTCAGCACTCAACACACACCCATATACTCTGACGTACACCCCTGATAATTAAACAAGCACATCACGGATTGAGGTCTCTTCCTCGTCTGACAATGAGAACTCTTTTCGAAAAAGAAACATTTTCAGGCAGTAAAGCGATTTCGATATCCACCTGACATGATGCATAGCACCAGGAACGTGAAGCGACACACCCGCGCGGAGTGATCCGCCCTAAGTATACAACAGTGAGCTCAAGGAGTTCTCGGTAGTCCTCCCTGGGGTGATTTTCTTGTAACTGTTGTAGCACAAACGATAGAATATTTCCAGCTTCCTCTTGCAGCACCTCTACCGAACGTCTGTCTATCTTACCTGGTTTGCAATTTTTCTTATCTATTGAAGGCCAGAGATTCTGAAACTATTTAAACAGAGGAACATAAGGGGCTGAAGACTTCCCGAACTTTTCATCGAAGTCACTTTTTAAAACCAGTTCGTATATGTGGTGTCGGCATGGTAGAAGCAAGATGTCCTTTTTAAGAAGTTGCTCTAATGAAACACATGCGCCATTGAGTCTCCCAGTGTTTACTGAAGTTGTATCACAACCGAATGCTTACACATTTTCATGTAGGTTCCACTCCTCTAGCATGTGATACACGGCAGCGGCTTGATCTTTCCTAATACCTTATGGTGAAATGGGAACTCCAAGGAGATGCTCAACTCCCCGACTGATGGCTATGACAGCGAGCCTATCTACTAAGTATTTATGCCTGTTTTGCAGGTTAACAGTAGTATAAAAAGACATACTTACTTGATTAATTGAAGTCAGATTATTATTCTTTATATTGTGCGTTTATTCTGTACTATACTACTTTATACTGTTCTTCTATATGCGGATGATGCTGTTTTGATCTCAGACAGTCAACTTGGATTACAGAAGCTCCTGGATAAGTTTTGTTAATCAACGGAGAGAATGGAATTGAAGGTAAATGCGTGCAAGACTAAAGCCGTAGTGTTAGATAAGGAGAATGGGTTGAGTAACTGTATGATAAGGGAGAATGGAGAAGTAATTTAACAGGTGGATTATTTGTTTACTTAGGTAAGATGTATGCAAAAGATGGAAGAATAGATGAGGAGATAAAGAGACGTGCGAATGTTGGAAGGAGAGTGGTAGGTAGCATGTGGAGCATATCAAGGAATGAGTGCCTGTCTAAGGAAGCGAAAATAGGCGTTCCCCACTTTGTTGCAAGGTAGCGAAACATGGGTATGTCAGGATAGACATTAGAGTAGACTAAACGCCGTGGGTATGAGTTATCTGACGAGTATATGTGGCAAAAGTAGGATGGATAGGGTCAGGAATGAGTGGGTCATGAATAAATGTGGGTTAAATGCTCCAGTAATGAACGTGTATAAAAGGAGTGTGCTTCGTTGGTTTGGCCATGTGGAGAGAATGGATGAGAGTCGAATAATGAAACAGATATATGAGTGAAATGAATAGTGGGAGAGGTAGAGGTAGGCCGAGAAAGTTGTGGTTAAATGTGGTTTAGGAAATTCTTAGGAGGAGGAATATTAGGAGTTTTAAAAACGGGCGTGTATGAAACAGTGTATGGGGTTAAATGAGGCAAAAGAGGTTTGCAAATATAGGTCAGTATGGAGGAAATTAATGAAGCAGAGTTAAGTGTACAATTATGTATTTATTAGTGAAACATTTTGACTGCGCCTACCCCGGAAGGGAACGGCGTGATAGGTATGTATGTATGTATTCTTTCATTTTCATTCGTCTTTTTCTTCTTTCGAATCAATCATGCCATCATCTCTGTACCCTATCTCTATCCCACTGGGGATGCTCATTTATTATTAATTAATAGAGGACATTTCTGTCAGAGGGAGACCGTTTCTGCTTTGTATATTCTCAGATACTATCAGTAAAAAATAAAATTCTGCCTTCCCGGGGTTATATTCCTATTTATTCATAGAAAGACGTCAGTCATATTTCATTCATGACCACGAAAAGTAGAGAAAGGGTAATAAAGTCTGGGAAGTCATCATTCCCGGTGAGGATAATAGCTTTAGTATCAGGAGTCTTTCACTCCCTTATCTTATTATATTAAAATGATCAATTGTGAAAGGATCCATCATCATGGAATAAAAAAAACACCTATATTTTTATCAACTTCTGATTTGACCATGTCATGGCTTAGTAAGCACTTGTTTATTACCCATTGAAAGCTATGTCATTTCAGAGTGGATTTTGACTTTAGGAACGGAAAAGTTCAGTGAGAGTCATTTATGAAGGATACAGAAGGATTGGGAATGCCAATAATCTCCAGTTTTGTGGTTAAAAATGAACCAACAGGCAGAGATGAGTGACTTGGAGCATTGTCATTATGTAACACTTTTTTCTCAGAGCTCGGGTCTCCACCGTAGATAACCATCTCTAAAAATCTACTCTTGCAATCCGCTTTGAAACTTGCGCGTAAAACTCCTGGTAAATAGCCTGAAATTATGACAAATTCGAATTGGGATAAAGTGTAATTATTGAACAAAGGATTAACATCGAGTTGGAATTAAATCGATTATTGCGAACATTTTTTGGATTGTGCGACCTTTACCTAACCCATCACTGTGCCTTATTTTCCGCTTCATAGCCATCAATGAAAGTGTTGTCTCAATAAATGATGGTTTTAACGAGGCTTTTCGGTATTAGGTCAGTCATTCAGCTCTCTGCTTATATTGACACGGCTTTCTTTCTGCTCGTTACTTAATAGGCGTCGCTAGAGTTCGCCAGACGCGTATACCATAGTTCTCGGTTGGAATTTCGCGCCACCACCCAATTCTGCAGTCAGCCTCTCCAACTGTATACCTATATCCTGCATGAATTACACTGCTTTTCATATCAATGGTCGTTCCGATTGAAAGTTACCCATACTCGATTTCCGATTGAAATCTCTTATTCCACATGTGACACTGTAGACAGTTTATTCAGTTACCTGTCAGCTGAAGCAATCCCCACGTTTCTATCAAAGGTGATAAAATTAATAAGTAATGAAACCTAGTGATCTATAATGTCCTTCGTTTTCCAGCGGTGCAATGACAACATGTATTCATTATTAATAAAAAAAATACTTTTGATGACCACTGGTAAATGCGATGTGCATTGTAGTCTTACTAAAGAGTTTTTCTAGGTGACACTACTACGACATTGATGGGATAGTTTGCGCACTGTTACAAATATCCAGTTTCTCTTTGAACGAACCTCGTTGATAAGGAAGAAACGAATAAAGATAAAGATGTATATTTGTGTTACTGTTAAAATAAAGGTTCTTTCACCGGATGCCATGAAAGTGCGTTTTATCGTTAAAAACTGATTTCCTTTTCGTTTAAGAAATCTTATTCATATGAGGCCGTAATAACAATGGCTGTCGTAATTATAAACAAGTTTTTCCCACCAATTCCACATTCTTGTAAATGAATTTAGGCGTTTTTTCATTTATATAAAATTATGCGTAGAAGTAGATGAGTGGTTATGTTAATCCTCCCTATCCACAGTCTATATGTTTTTTTCCTGGGATTGCTTTGCCTTAGGGAAACCAGCCTTAATTTCCTCAGGCATATGTAATGCATGTTCAAGAGCATTATTATCTCACTAGGCGTTTTAGCCATGCTTGCTATTTTCGAGGAACTCCCATTCTAAGATGCTCACATAAGCCTTTTTGCGAAACCAATATCCCGCCAGTACGTAATGCTCCATATGCATCATCTTATTTCTTACAACCTCTGCATTGTCCCCGACGCGTGCAGTTTATTCTGCTCTTGGCCTACTTAAATTATAATAGCAGTGCACTGAGGCAATCATTCAGTCGTGTGACCCAAATAAAACTAGGTGTCTATTGTCTAAAGTTGTCTCTTAGATTTTTTTCGGGTGCCGTCATCCGTGAGCTCAGATCTGTCGATTTTTATACCTGTGGTCAAGTCAGTTGCGAAACGTATGATATGCTCATTAAACTGTTATAAAGATGCATTTCTTGGGTAAATATCATCATTCAATTCTCAACTCAAGGCTCTTGGTACTCCCGTAGTTCGTGTAGATAAATTCATTGCTCTTGTTAATCTTGATAATAATTATAATTTTTTAACTCTAATGATTGCATTTCCTTTCTATTTCCACACTTACCTAAGTTTTTCTACTCACATTTCACTTTACTGATGCGCTAATATATCAGTGCGTTTTGAATTTTTCGTTTGAACTTCATTTAATGCTCTAATCTCCATCTAGCATAATTAAACAATTACTGTTTTCACCCTCTGAAAATTTGTTTTCTCCTTACCTACACAAACCCACGAAACCGTGACATTTGATCTATTCGTGCTTGCTCTCTCCAAAACACATATTACCATCAATAAAACGCTTTGCTTCGTACATGAATGATTCTTGCTCCGAGTCGGAGAAAGATTTAATTTTAGTATGCAAACTTCTGTCATCAATATAGTTGTCCTTGAATTATTTTTTTTAGTATTTTTTGGCTCATTACTGTTTTATTGCATTATCTTTTCTGCTTCACTCAATGTCCTCATACGGTGGAAATATACTTTCTATAGTGACTTAGTAGTTCTATCTTACTTTTTAAATGCCATTTTTTTACAGAACTTGTTAGCTTGCAATTTTCTTATCTATTTAGCTTTACGGCTGGCAGTCATTGGTCTTGCGTTTCGTAGCATTAATTTTTTAACTCTTTTTATGAGATGATGTAGATTATTTTTATCAGATGCCCTCCCCTCCCTCTACAAACAGTATTATAATGAAAAAAATGGTGTGACGCGTACTTTTTTGCTGGACGTTATCTCACAGATATTAATTTATTGCATTACAGGGTACATATCACAGTACAATTAACTATGAAACCTGCTTTCCCTGCTCCCTGTTTCACTTCTCAGTATTTTACCACACATCACAAAAATACACTCTAAATTAACCAAACACAACATAAATAAACACCCTTTGCACCAGATATCAACATTTATAAACTACTCTGCGACACACTATGCCCATCACCTCCGCACAACATAGAAATTCCCATAAATCAACACCCGTCAAGAAATGTGAACAGCCACAAACTATCGGGTTAAAACAATCAGTCCACCAAACATCTTCACAACCAGCAAAGCTGCTTGTGGTGAAAACAAAGTGCAAGGCTCCGTGCATGCACCTCTTCTCCTCTGACCCGTCCGGACCTTCTCTGCTGTACAACACGGCGTGCGTCGTGGCGACACCCCGTGATCCCTGCTTACTCTCGCGACCGTGGACCTGTCGATGCTGTTCCCTCCTCACTATTAACTTCCATAAAACACTCGATTTAAAAAAAACTTTCTGTCGAAAATTGTCCTCCAATATTCGGATTAGGGTGGTTATTCATTGGAACCAGTCGGCACTAAGCCCCTTGTCCAATTCCTAGCTCAGCGTAATTACTCGTTGCAAGCCATCTGAACAATGAAAAACCCATCGGCTTGTCCACCCTTCCTTTTAAAGTTACTCGCTGCGACCTCTTGTTATCCTTCTGGAAATGTCTTTCGTGTTTGAGATTTCTACGTGTTGTTTAACTTACATGACATAAATAAATAAATCGCGCGGGTGTATACGCAGTCAGAATTTCCCAGCGCGCACCAACAAACATGGGGGAATGCGCCCTATTTAATATACTAAAATATTCTTGGAATACAGCATGAAACTATTAAAAATATATCATAACATGAACAAAACATTCGCAGAACGAAAACACGCAATACTGTAGTAAAAAAAAGCTCCCAACCGCCGAGAACGCGTCGAACATGCAGTTCAACATGTCCAGAACCAGAATATGAGTACGTTAAAGTATATTATGGAATGAGATAACTTTTTATCACCTGATAATGATTAGCCAGCAAAACCGGGTCGTGTTGAAGTGTCAATTAATCTGTGGTCTGTAAAAGTTACAAAATTAATAAATTTGTGATGGAGTGCCACAAAGAGTTCACTAAGATCGACCTTTATTTTAACTCTTGGCCACTTTTTAATACTGTTAAAATGTATTACAATAAGCTTGCGTCCATGGGAAGGGTGTTCTAAAGTGTCCCTATAATTTAAAGATCTGACTTTCATTCTTTAAGGAGCTGACATTTTTCGGCGTGCAAATCCAGAAATAACGTCAATGTAATCCTCATGATCGTATCATTAGGTTGTATGTGAAAATAAGTTGGCCTTTAATAAAGCTCTTTCAATAAACCCCTTGTGCAAAATCTATCCCTTTTGTCGATGGATCAATGCTCATTAGGTCACCAACAATCACGGTAGGTCGAGCTTTGTTTCTAAGAAAGCAATGGTTGTTGTCACAAAATGTAGCAACAGTTTTAAAAGTTCTGTTTTTGAACTAAGTGCGCAATGTATTAAACTATACACAATCGCATCCGTTTTGGAAGTAGATATTATCAAACTGTCTCATGAATTCCCTTTGTAGTGAGTTACCAGTGCTGAAGTTCCATCGTGGTCGCGGAGTGAGGTGCCGATCCAGTAAAACTTTCCTAGTCGGATGGAAGGGTCCACTTGTCAAATTTTGAGCGGAATGAAGAATGAGGCTATTTCCGAACATATCACTTCCGTAAAAGACTGGTCGTCACGGGGTTAAAGAGATCCTTTTCCGTAGAGCTCTTTTTCTACCAGGCCACCGTATCGGTGGCGTGGGCATCGTGTACTTCACCATTGAATTTCCGTCCATCGTTAGTGGAGGTTGCTGCTGACACTGGCGAAAACAAAAACCCCTGTCCTCGAGCTTGATTGCCTCCGTTTTGCGCTCGGAAGTACGTACATTGTTTTTATCCAATTCAGGCCTGCATCGATGGAAGAGTTTTTAGAAGCGAGTGGAGTGCTGTTTGATATGAATTCGTGCAACTCCTTCCGGGAGACATGGGCCTTTATTTTTATTTAGGTTTATTTATGATCCGTAAAACAACTTTATTGATTCCAATTGGACTTATAAAAAAGGTGGAGTGATTTTGACTTGGTTTCACTGTATTCATCGTCCCTAAGAGTATATATACGCCTTCCATTCAGTCCTATCGCAGGCTTTGTTTAAATTATCAACCTTTTCAGCGAATTTTTGGTGAGGATGTACACCGCTTTTGCTGACTTCTTTGGATGAGCCAATCCGGCGTTCCCTAAGAGTGGGGCATTGAGAAATTACTTAGCTGCTTGCATGACTAATTGGGATTGTACATTTATGGAAGCCTTCGCGATCGGATTGGAAATAAACTTTCTACTCCTACCAAAGATACTCCTACTTCCACCTGGAAACCGATTATCGAATGCACTCTGGATAAAAGGGAAGGTTGCAATGTAAAACAAAGATACAGTCAATCAAGAGATACTTGATCCCAAGATGGAAGAATGAAAATTGGTCAAATGTTAAGCACAGCGTTCAGAAGCGGTGAAGATGACGATAGAGTCGTTTTTCGAAACGTTGGCAGATGTAAAGCCTCTAACTCCCTCTAAAATTTCCTTCACAGAATTTCCCAGTGAATAAATTGGATCATTCGCTATCATTTGTGCATTTTCGCAGAATTTGTGGCTTATTCTATCGTGTACCGACTGAAAAGTCATTGGCATCATCTTTTTGTTGCCTGTCCTTTCTTTCTCAGTTGGCATTCTCCTTTCTTTTACAACACTCTTAACAACTTGAAACGAAAAGAATTTTAAATAGTTGGTATTAATCATCTAACGCACATTCTCTACACTATTATCCCATATACGCTAAATTATGGATTAAAAGTGTGCAACTTAACACTTTCCCGGCGAATAACATTAGTGTACATTTCTCGGGCTCGCCACCGGGTAAAAAAGTCATAGGCAGCCGACGTTTCGGGTTCCGACTCGTTACCCATTCTCAAGGCTACTGTTTACTTGGGCGCTAGTAGGGGCGGGATTGGTCGAGCCCCGATTGTTGTGGTGGAGGACCGTTGACCGGCGGGGACTTAGCTCTGGCGTTCTGAATTCTTCTCAGAATTCTATTCCAAGAGTTGCTGATCGTGTAACCAGTATCCCGGTTGAAATTCTTCCTCTCCAACCTTATCTCTATCGCCTCTTTGGTTAACAATAAGCGATCCCAAAATTGGCCGGATCGCCAAAGAACAGTCGTGTCATCCCAAATGATCTTATGGTCCCGACTCAGACTATGCTCAACTACTGCTGATTTTTCTGGTTGACCAAGCCGGAAATGCCTACGGTGTTCCTTCAGACGCGTGGATATAGTTCGCCCAGTCTCTCCTACGTAGACTTCACCACATTCGCATGGGATTCTATATAACCCCGGAGTCATGAGGCCAACTGGGTCCTTTGCCCTCACAAGGCGATCTCTTAAATTGGCCATAGGTCTATGGATGCTTTCGATGTTGTACCTCTTCAGAACCCTCGAAATTCTCCCGGATATGGTAGATAAATAGGGCAAAAAGGCCCTGGCCGTAGGTTTAGGCCGGTCAACCTCCAAATTCGATTTTCGTGAATTTTCACGGGACTTTTTGAAGGCCATCCAAATTTACCGCTCTCCGTATCCATTTTGCCGGAAGGTTTGCCCGAGAAATGTACACTAGTGTGCAACTTGTTAGATTGAACGTCTCACTTAGATTCTTTCTGACTGAAACCTCACAAATTGAAAGACTGCTCACCAGGAAAATCAAAATTCCAGAGAAAGGCTGAAACTATCGATATCGCCTTTCAGCACAAGATGTCACGTGGTACCGAATAAATGATCAACTTTTATGGATTTCCCTATTTTTTTCGTTATTTTCGGTATTTTTAATCGTCAATAATGATTACTTAATCTTTGGCGGTGCTCTGCATAGAACTTTTGCCACGTTTCGGGTTCGGAGTAATTACGTTTAGGAGTATAACCGTGCACTTTAAATTTCCCTCCCAAATATGGTGTTATTATAGCACGTTTGAAAAAACCTGTCGTTTTGCTTTTCCCTTACGCTTATATATTTTCATGTTTCTTAAAACGGTCGTGTGTAAAAGCATGCTAAGATGACTAAAAGATATCGGAGTATTTGAAAAATAAAAATTACGCGTGGAGGGTTGGGTCTGCACCTCGTTGCCACCCCGGCTGCGTCAGTGACCGCAACATATCACCCAATTAACCTGTAAAACCATTTACCTATCAATCCAATAATCGATCAGGATTACTCTAAAATTTCTGGGCTTACCTCCGTGGTTTTCTCCTAGAATAGAACGTCAATACTCAAGCAACTGCTGCTACGCACCCATCATTAAAATACGGGGTAATAATATCAGTAGAAATAAAGGGAGGGTTAGTCCCGACTGATGTAATGGTGGATTTATTATGTATTTCGCGTGAATTTTAATGAATATGCTCATTTAAAACATGAACGAGCCATTTACCTTCTCTCTTTGTTTCATGTCAATTTGCTGAATAATTTAACCTTTCCCTCCTGACCAATATTTATGGCATACTCAAATATGCAGTTTTTAAAGAAAATATACGCCGGGTTTTTTGTTTCGCCTTCTATGCTTACTAGTTATTATTCAAATTGATGGAGTCAAGGACTCAAAACTATTCTGTGAGTATTCCAGTTATCTTTCACACTTAATTAATAAATTAGTGATTCTGCAGTCTCAGTGCAGTTTAATGGGCTTTCTGCTTGGGCTGTATCCAAGGGCGAGTGTTGTGCCCTGTAGATTCACATTCTGATGATATTGTGCCTAATCGTAGAAAATAAAATATTTTCTCTAGTTAATACCATGCCTATTATTATAGTATTTGTTTACGAAAGGTAATTGCTTTTATCCAGTGGTTGTAAGTATAATTTCTTTTTTATACAGTGGATTTTCTCATTTAGAACTTCAGTCGTGATTTTTTACTTAAGCTAGGGCGTTATATTGCGGCTGTGGTTATCCCCATGGGGTAATAGAAGAAGTATAGCTTCTAATGCGTTTAATTGAACAAAGAAATGGATTTAGCGGGCATTTTTTAGACTTAATCCGTACCTATTCAGCCGCATTCTTGTTCAAATGGCGGACTATGAAACTAATCTGGATTATTATGGCAAAAGTAAAAAGGAAACGGAGATTAAACACTTGGTAGGAAAAGATTTGCATGTTGCGTTCCGTCACTTGTCGGTGAAAATAAATCTTACCTCAGAAAAAATATTTTTGTGGAATTCTGATACTTTGTCAAAGGAATAAAGTATTGACACTTTCATTTAGTGGTTTTCCGATGTCTCCAAATGCTGCTTCCACGACTCGTCGCTAATACATTTCTGTCAACGTCCCCCAAATAACCAATTGTCATAAGGTTTTACTGTCGTTAACACTGTGGCGGTATCCTCACTGCCGACTGCCGCAGTATTTCCTCATATCTTTATAATGCCCCGGTCTTATTACGTATCCCGTAGCATTGAATCTGATTTTTCTTTACGACCAAATAGCTTCACGACCTCACAACAAATGCTGCGATTAAAAACATTTGCCTAGACCTGTTAAATGGAGTATTAACTTAGGTGAGCAAACAGTATGTATTCGTTGGGGAAGAATACCTACCGATGTGAAGAGTGGTAATTTAATGTGATCAAAACATGCTCGCAATATTACGTCAACGGCAACGTGAGCTAGTGATGAATTATGCTATAAAAGTTTACATGAATTTAATATTTTTCAAAAAGTGAACGAGTTGTCATTATTTAATCTTGATTTAGATTTCATTAAATTTATTATGAATACAGATTTTGGCTGCTAAATCAATATGTATCTAATTTACAGGGAGACTATTGTATCGTTTTACCCTACATTTGTCATTTTCATACACTGAGACCGCTCTTCTAATGCAAGATAGTCTCAGGCTCGACTTTATAGAATCCTTACTTAATGAAGTTATGTTATAATTACTTTGTAAATTGGTAATGACGGAAATCTCGCTCCCTTCGGTTCGCCGTTGTTCCAATAAAGGGAATCCTCCACTTCTCGATTCCTTTCTCTTTGCCCTTCATTTGAAATTCCTCTCCTTCATTGCAGCTAACATAAGAAAGTTATGTGTGCAATGAAGTTTACAAAGGTGATTATGCTACTTTATGCTTACCCTGCCTCTCAACCTTATTTTTGGGGTCAATTTAATTAGCACGGCGTGTAAAATGTCATACTTTGTGACTGATATCGCCATGGTCTCGTTTCTCTCTATTGTTTTTCTCAGCCTCCTTGCACTACCTTGATATCGCCTCATTTTTATACCCTCCTGCTTTGAGGTCAGTTTTTTCTTGATTATTATAATGAGGAATTTTCCTCAAATAAAGTTGATCTTTCTAGAGAAAAATATTACTAATCGCACACATTTATGTATATTTTAGCTGTAAAAATGATATTTACATCATGAAAAATGAATAATCAAAGTCACACTCGAAAAAAATTTTTTCCAGTTAATTTAAGCTTTCTAAAATGATCACTTTTTTTAAAACAACGTTATGTTATCATGAAACAGTGTTAATAAAAATTTCACAATAATCAATCAAAAATCATTTAAATTAATATCTGCATGGTATGAGAATATTTCTTCGATATATTTTTCGTGTAATTTTGCAACGTGCTCCGTCTTTGATGAAAAACATAAAATTAATAGTTTCATTATTTGAAGGTGCATGCACTATTGCATGATATTTACTTTACTCTCTTGTTATGAAATAAAGTATAGTGTTAATAGGGGCATGAAAAAAGCATTTTGTATCTTCGCTATCGAAATATGAATTTGAGTCACCCTTGATGAAATCGTGCAATTACTTTTTTTTATTATAAAAGGGAGCATGAAATGTCACGATATTTAAAACTGATGACGGTCAGTCTAGAGGACATTCACATGGTCTCCAATTTCCAATGTTTTACCTTTGGCACTATAATCGTTTATAAGTAAACTGAAAAAAGCTGCAAACATCATCGCGTTCGTCTAATAATAGGAGACAACTCACAGGTTACTCAATGACTTTTTCAACTGCGATTCCTCTGTGCTAATAAAAATAATAAAAAAAACCAGCTTCGCTTCCGTGTCGTTGCGCCACTTTGGTAAAATCCCAAGGTCAGTCAGTCCCCTATTCACAATCGCGAATTCCCGCATTCCGCTTAAAAAATTCATCAAACGAAACGGCCTGGCGCCGAAATTCTGTTCGACAGGATTTTAGGTAAAACGACACGGTCGCTTCCCTGTATACCCCTTAGATTTTCCTCCCCGCGATCTCATCCATAAGGACATGAAGGCTAAACGCGGCGGTGTCGAGGCCGACTGATTGGGAAGGGTTATCCCGCGTGGGCAAGAAATGTCCGTGAGAGGAAACAAAAAATTCATTCGGCACTCAATGAATATTTTAGATATTCTGGCCCGGATATAAGCGCCACGAATGTTTTTTTCAAGTGGAGCATCCAGTTTTGCCAAACCAGCGAGTTTGTTGCTGGATGTAACGACTGCTATAAGTGTTCGGTGGAAAACCTAGTGATTAGCGGAAGTTTTAACTTCTCTTATAATGTTTGTGTATTTTTGTTGCAAAATAGAGTAAGCTTAAACTTTTTTTTCGTTCTATCAAAATGATTTGATAGGCCATTGATTAATGAAGTGATTGAACTGGCTGCTAAACATTCTCGTTAATTTTAGGGTGATAGTAATTTGTTTTTCGTCAATGGAAGCCATGCTATGCTGACATATCGAAGGCATCCCTGTTTCCTGTCCATAATTGTAACTCAGCGAGAGGGATTGAGGGTGATTATCCCGTATTTTTCTAAATCTAGAGCCAATTTTTATAAATAGAACTTTAAAAAAATTCGAAGTATTTTACTATCGTAAACATCTGTAAGACGTGCATTTTCTTTTATTGATAATTATCAAAGCAGTAAGCCCTAAGTTTAATCGAAACAAAAAGTAATAAATGAAATTCTAAAGTCAACAGTATCAAAATGTTAATGACATACATTGCTGAAGTTGCAAGGAAAAGTAAACACACACATTTTTCAAATTCCACGCTGATGGCGATTTCAAGATATAATCAATTACATATTCATAGGAAAAATTGTGTATTTACAGCATTCCTGTCAAGCAATAAAAGTTATTATTTCAATTTGTTTTAATAGAGCACTTGCTTTTCTGTTCCATATAAGTAAGTTAGTCGAATCAGCTTGAATGAATAATAAACAGATAGTGGATCACAACTGGATGTTCAGTTAAAATTTTATATCAGAATTCTGCTTGGTACTATTCCGTTTTTCACTGATTGTGCCTATATCTCACGTCGAGCATGATGGAAATTCACACAGTAAACTAATCTTCACAAGAGGCATAGTACTAAGGTATATCAAACTTGAAGTTAGCGACTGAATCTTACCATGAGTGCACAACACTGCGGGTAGCAGCACCGGAATTTCGGGCAGTGGGTCGAACCCACTTACTAGAAGCTCGAGGGAAATAGACCACCGAGGAGGAATATAATTGATTATGGATGACGGAACGTTATCTGAAATGAAGCTGGATAGAGGGAAAAATGAGAGGTGGAATCGATGAGCGCTTTGGCAGATGATTATAAGGTAATGAGAAGGAAGTATGCCGGGTGAAAAGCGGAGGATAAATCAAGGTTATGGGAGTTTTTTTTTGATGAGAGCGATTGAAATTGTGCTTGTGGGAGGTCAAGAAGAAATTGATGTATCCACTGTATTTTTTCCTCAACAAATGCGTATTATCTCAACTTAGCCTTTGATGTAAATCGTTTTTGAAATTTAAATGTTATGCTATAAAAAGACTAGTATTTTCAATATTTTCCCTGGGATTGATGTAAAGGAACTTGTACATCAGTAATATGACTCATGACTGTGACGGATTAGGACGGCGTTCGTTTAATTGCTTAGAGAAAAGTGTTGGGTGCTACTTTCAATATGGATGATTTTGTTTCCTCAACAATGTTTTTATTTCAACTTAATTCTCGATGTTAATCTTCTATAGGATATTGATGCTCAATTTTTAATGGACTCTTCCTCCTCAGTGACGTCTCAGGATTGATGTAGTGTATCACGTATAATGTGAAAGTACTATTCGCAGCTTTTTCTTGTGATCAATATTTGATGTGATTAGTTTAGAAGTTTTCAGTGGTTTTCAGTTCGATATATTTAATGTAATAGGAAATTTATAGCAGAGGTGCTCGTATTGAATATTCAGCGTAGTGGGGAGCGACAAAGAGTTCATTATTCAGTACTAAACATGATTCTTGACATTTATTGTCTCCCTATAGTATTGTAAATGCTGATGTATTTACTGTTATGCATTTATGAGACTCCGCTTTCTCCAATTCAGTATGACAGTCTATGGAAGCCATAATTCTACTACATCACTACTATTTCATTCCATTCTATATCTACACCTACATACTACCCCGCGAGCCGCCGCCTGGGCGTGTGGCAGTGGGTGGTAGGTCACCAGCGGCGTAAAGATGTAAAAGTGTAGGAGGTGAAATGGTTACATGTCCTATGAGAGTGTGTTTGAAGGAGCTTAGTTTCTATTGTGGTCGCTTAATGTGCGCGGAAAGAACGAGTTTTTGTACCTATCTGATCGGAGTTTTTGATTTTGTACCTATTTGATCGAAGATTTTGTACCTATCGGATCGGATGGCAGAGCATCTCTCTTATTTTATCGCATCTGTCAGACCTAGAAATGTAGTGAGGCGTCATGATAATATTCTCTGTGACGCTCTGAAAAATGTCAGTTCTGAATTTATCAAGCAAACTAAGCCTAGGGTGCAGCCTCCGAGACTCTAGGGGCTCCCACCTTAATCCCTCCAACAGGTGTGTAACACTATAAGTATGTTCGCTCGTAGCAGTTTTTAATGCAGCGTGTACTTAGTTAATTTTTTCTTTGTACTTAGTTAATTTTTTTGGTGTAATCTTTATGACCAGGGTCCCAAATGCTCGCGGCGTAAATATTTGAGGTGTAACCTAACCAGAGCAAAGTAGCATCTCTCTTTTACTTTAGCATCCGAGGACCTTTCTATTACACGCTTAACAAAATCTAGTTTCTTTGATGCTGTGCCGCATATGTTTTGTAATTATGTTCCCCACGATGCATCTGAAGTTAAGGTAATTACAAGGTATTTTACTGTATTTGAAGATTTTATGTTTACTCCACTCACGGTGTAAGTATGGCTTTTGTGTGATGACTTTCGCAGGAAGTGAACTGTGGTGCATTTACTAATATTTTTTTATTTATTTATGTATTTATTTATTTTTACTGCCCCGAATACAGCACATTAGGCCATTTTACGTCGGGTGAATAACAGTAACAACGGAAGATACACAGACACCCATGTCCTGGGCAGATAATATTCTACCTACGGGGACTCGAACCCGCGATCCTCGGGTTAGCAGGCGAATACTTTACCCCGCCGCCACCGGGGCCGACCAGGAGTGGGGTTTAGAACTAAACCCCACTCCTGGCACTCCTTTTCGGGAGAAATTTCATGGAAAGTTTGACAAATACACTTACATTTCCCTCTAGAGCCACTTCAGTGAAACCTGTTGTTGGATCGTGAGCTTGTATTCCTTGCAAGGAATGGGGTTCATTCATTGGTCGTTCAATCCTAAGATTGGTTGACTACAGCCCTCCACCCTTCCCGGTCTAATGCTAGTTCCCTTACGTCCTTATATCTCTTCCTCTGTGCTTTCCTCTTCATTTGGTCCATGAACCTATTCCAGGGTGTTCCTCTGAGTTTCCCTCTATTTTGCCTTTAATTATGTTCTTCACAAACCCATTGTGTCTCATGGGGTGTCCAGTGTTCTTTTTCTCTTTATGGTGCTCCATGTGGTCCTTTCCTCTTCTACTCTTCTGTACACTTCATAATTTCTTATTTTCTCCGTCCATTTCGTCTTCAGCATCCTTCTCCAGCACCAGTTTTCGAAGACTTCTAATCTTTTTTGGACAGCTTTTCCAACGGTCCATGCTAACGGCCCATATAGTGCTACGCTCCTCACGAATATTTTCACATATTGTCTCCTGGTTTGTTGTCCTATCTTATTTGAGTGCAGAAGTCCTTTTCCCATGAACTCCTTCTCAGCTTAGGCTATTCTCCGCTTGATGTTCCTTTCTTTGGGGCTATGGAAGCTTTATTTTCATTGCTATAATTAATCTCAAAAAGGAAGCTTAATAAAATTATTTTATTTTACCATATACGTTTCTGTAATAACTTTGAGAATTGCCTGAAGCGTCTTCGTTTATGCCCGGACGAGTGATCGAGAGAGATCTGATATCCAATTGATATTTTCCTCTTTGCAATTGTAATTTAAAGAATAGCTAATATTTTGTTGAATTATCGTATCGAGTAATACCTACCTATATATACATACTTTGTGATTACCTGATCAACGACGAAGTCAGGGCAATTTATCCAGCTTAAAATGTTCTCATAGTTGGCCGAAATACATTTAGTAGAAAGTCTTTCGAAGTAGGCAGGGTCTTACCTCCCCTATACTTATCTATTTTCTTAGCTAGTTCTTCCATTTCCGAATATGGGTTCCTACTTCTCGTTTGCAGCTCTAACATTTCATTTATACATGCGTTTTACTTCACTTTTAAACAATTGTCATTTTTTTCTGTTATTTTTTTACCACAAGTAAGTTATGATAGAGGTAATCTGTCAAAATCGATTCTTAAACTGTTTCGACTCAATTGGAGAATGACGGATGCGTGTGAAAAAAATTGTGTAGCCATCAGTGTAGATGCCGTGCATGGACAGTGCCTCAGGCTAAGTGTAAAATTAGAATCGCTTGAAAGAGATAGGGCAGGTTCCCTTTAAATTCTTCGCTCGGTCTCTGAATAAAATCACTATAATAAGCGGTATTGCTTCTCTGCAGAGGTAAAGAGGTTCACGTTTTCCCGTGCCGTTGGACTTTTTAAAGTTTTTTTTCTAAACTTCAACAAGTTTGGGTGGACGGAGGATTTAATTCATTGAAGTACCCTTACCTATTTAAGGAATTAAATTTCTCGTCAATACCAGCCCCGGATATAGCAGCTTGCCGAGAGAAGAGGAGGACAGGGAGAGGCCGGGTCAGGATGAACGCGACCCTTGATGAGGATGGATACACCGACCCTAAAGGGATGCTGCTCGGGATTCAAAAGAAATAGAACAGGGACACATCTCACTTGAAAACGGAAGGAACATCCTTAGGAAGGAAAAAAGAGAGCAGGAAAGTTTTTATTTGATATTTCTTTCGCTCACTTGAATGGTGTTCGCGCACGATGCGGAAGATATGAACAACACACGATAGAGTTATCGGTGCAACATTTATCATGCGAAAAATTATCACAATTTTCCATAAAAATGGTCCTCAAGGTCCATTTTTGGATAATGCATATATCATGCCCTAAAATCCAATTGAGGAATTTTTCCAATTGCAATCGAGAAAATGTGTTAGTGAGGTTTAGATAGCTATTATGCTGGAGCTCATGGAGGATATTCTGTATTAGACTACTGCACTGTAATATAACTATTAGGTGAAATCCGAAATTTATTGCGAGTGCTGCATACGAGTCCCGAAATTACTTGTCAGTTCTGTACAGTGACCGATGACGTCAGTCAACTGATGACTAATGTGAATTTGACTGCATCTACTGCTGCTATCGGTCTGCAGTAGTGGCAGTAAAGTCGATGCTGTGACAAACGTAACAAAAAAACGGTGGAAAATCAAAACATTGAGGTAAATTTATATATATTGGATAGTTTCGCGCTACAAATTCGATCATTTCAATTTATACATCTATGAGCGCGAAAAATTTATGTGCACCTAATTATCTTAATGCAATTAATTTGCGAATAATTGTTTGTGAAGCGCATTTTAACTCAAGCATACCTATTTTAAGTATGATTTGAAATGGAAGAGGGTGTGTCTTGTCGTAGGTGATGCCAAGGAATATATTTAATATGCATATTGCTGAATGACATCTTCCACATATTTCAAGTCTAGAATCACAAGTTATTTTTCGTAGAGTTAATTATGTACCAGCTAATGTTACTAGTGACTCTTTTACCATTATAAAAATAAGTAAAAATAAAAGCCCTAGATCTAATGTTATGAAGCATAAATAGGAACTGAAGATCATCACACGCGATTATAGTGGGGAAGCAATTACATTAGCGGATGAATGTGCCTTGTAAAATAAATGAAAATGAATGTAGTACCGTGATAAATGTGACTCATGTGATCATAGTCTCTCACTAGCAGTAAATTAGTATAACGGCTTGTGTATTAAGTCTCAGGAAGTGTAATTTTCTGTACATGCCTTTCTGTCAATGAAAATATTCTGCAATGAACACCACAACAGCCCTTATCTTTTGCCAAATTTTTTATGTCTTTCTTGGAAATGCTGTGTACCGCTAGCCATGAAGAAAATTAGGGCATGACAGCTACGTTCGGAGATTTGTTAAAAAGCTAAAGATAAGCAATGCTCATTTTATATTTAATAACGTTTTTAATCGGATTTTATGAGACGTGTTTACTAATTTTAATCGTTCCCGTCGTTTAATCGTTCGAAGGCAGTATTTGACGCAAATTTATTGTATTCTCATCAAAGGAAATAATGAATGCTGGAAAGAACGAGCGTATGAATCACCATGAGAGCAAGGAAATTACAACAAGCTTTTAGTATAAATCTTCTTTAACAGTGACATTTTGGATTAGCATTAAAATTTTAATTGTATTTGAATAAGTGTATTGAATATCACTATTTTTAGTAGATAGACCAAAAATCACTATATATAGTAACTAAATCACCAGGCGCGCATGTCATATCGACATCCATGCTGGCAGTTATGTACTGCCTACCGTTCTAAAATCATATGCTGCTGCAGCAATGACTGTACTGTCTCACGTTCCGTTTTACGACAAAACAGGCAGTACTATCGGTTAATTTTGGACCACTTCCTTCTTTACTGTGCCCAGAATAATATGGTGCAGTTTATTCACTTTTCATATTTCAGTAAATCCCACGAATTGGCATTAACTTTTAAACCCAGACTCCGAAGAATCAAATCCGTTGTAATTTCACAATTTAGCGCCGAGTTTTAGCCCTTGATCTCATTAATTATTTCAGATATGATTTGAATGTCGTGCAACTAAACCATTTAAAAATCGCGTTGATAGTTGCAATTAGTATTACATAAGGGGTGAAGTGTAGGAATCATATCAAAGTTAAGCAAAGTTACTTGAATGGAATTAAAGTGAATTCTATCTCATTACCAATGCAGAAAAGTGAGGATAAAAGGACGATAAAAAGTTTTGAAACTTGAATTTACTGATTGTTATGATCTATGAGTAATTGGAAGAGATAATTGACCCTTTCTGGTAGTAAAACAATAGTTTCGACTCTCAGAAAAATTAGTTACTTATTAAAAGTATTCACTCGACCATTCGACCTTAAAAAATGGCTAAGAACAAACGCTTTGTGATAATACTCATAAAGGGGCGACACTATCCCTAGAGTGTTTTTGTTCACCGAAAAAATAAATTAGAGGAAGTTGCTGTTGTTGAGGGCTTTGAAACAATTGAGACTTTGAATGAAAATGTTACCTTAAGAACCTGTTCTATGGAAATATTTCATAACAATGCTACTACAAATCTGGCAAAAGGTCAGGATATTAATGTCTAGTTTTAAATATTATAATTTAAAAATTATAATAATTATAATATTTTAATTTCGTTTATTGTTTTATTTGATAAAGTGTTCCATTAAAATTTTTTGAAACAGAATGATGGTTCATGATAAGTAGAAAAGATTCGTCCGAGTCCCATAGATGCAAAATAAAAAGATGTATTTATGTTGAAGCCTCTCACTGGCCTTATTCACGTTCCAGAGAATGTTTTTCGGAATCCCTCTGATTATTTAAATTCTATACTCCATGCTTGACGTCTTACTCTGGGCGCTCGATTATGACTAATATTCAGTCATTGCACATTACTCACGGCAAAGTCCTCATCATAGGAAGCTAATAATAGAATATAAATTTTAAAGGGATCAAAGAGATTCCAAAAATGTTTTTCGCACAATCGCTTCATCGGAAGTTGTACACTCTTATTTATTTTACTCAGGATTTAAATTGTTGTTTCTTCTGAGAAAATATTTCATTTAAAATGTTTTGACATAATATGATTATTGTTTATGCAGGCAAGCAAATTTTAACTGCGACTCCATTCAGTCAGTTCTGTCATTGAAGGAGAGCTCAATCTTTTCAAGTTTATATCCGTTAGAAATCAACACACACGCAGTACGATTGAAGACGAAATCAATGAATTGGCAGAAATGTCGTGGGAATGTTTTTTTTATTCCCCACGGAGGAAAAAAATATGTACTGTTCGGGGGACAGGTGTGGGTTTTTTTTATAAGGGTGTCGTGAGGAATGGGGGTTAAAGGGTGGTAGTGGATAGAGTGGGGAGAGGATTCCGCGAACTGGGAAGTGTGAGTGGAGAGGAGAAATGTAGGTCGAGGGTGAGATCTTGAGTGAACTTCCGAGGCAAGAATGACACTCGTGTATGTACCTGCAGGAGGCTGGTATGAGATATAGAGAGAGATGTACCAGGGGGTATGTGTGTAACAAGGGAGGGGAATAGGAAGAAGAGCGGAGAGCGAGAGAGGATGGGGGACGAAGTGTAGGAGCAAACGACTCGAGAGCGGGAGCACCTCGAGCACAGTGCCCCCAATTGTCAAGGCCCTCCTGCACTTAGTAATGGCATCGGGGGCTTCCCTGCGGCCGTCGTAGCGTCGTCGTGCGGGTAACATTTGCTTACGCTTCATTAAGCTCCGCGATTATCATCATTTTTTTAAATAATCCTTTTTATTCGACTGCATTTGCGGATATGATATTTTTCCATCCTTTTACTCTACCCTTGGATACGTAGGCATTCGTGGGAAAGGCGAAAATTGTCTCAAAGATCAAAACTTCCTGTGAGGATTGAATAGTGGCATTTTTAAGAATTCAAGAGATTGTAAGGCAAGGGTTCATTGCTTTCTGATGTTTCTCATGATCACTGCCCCCTTAAATCTTGGCTTGGCTTAAATATCTCTTACATAGTCTTTGTTTGATACCAATACCTTCAAGCCTTGGCTCATCGTTATGCTTCTACTTTTTACTATGCACCTCTTCCTACACCTCTAGTTTTCGTTTAAATGTCTATTTTATTCCCAGTCGGCTTGGTTTACAATCCAATCAATCAAACAGATTATCACATAACATCCCACTGCCTAAAAATTTGTTCACTTTCCAGGGAATTGAATGGCTCTCGAATTTTCAATAATAGCGTCCTCTTTTCCTAATCCATTCATGTCAATCACTTTTTTCTTTTCCGTCTGTTATTTTTCATACTTGCAATTTAGACAACCAAAAAGTCATGCTAAATTCGTTCGTTCATGTCGTGACTTCACCGAAAGTTTGTTGTGCACTACTTCAAAGAAGTAGGTACTCTGATCTGATTAAATCTGATTAATTTATAACTTCACTTTTATAGAGAGAAACCTAGGAATTCAACGTCACGGTACTTCTACTACTGTCAGCGCTTCTGATAATTGAATTAGGTAATTTTTTTTCAAATATAGAGCAGGAAGAGCAGCAAATATTGTGAGTTGCTCGCTCTCATTATACCTATCTTATTACACACACTTGAACAACCGGACTAAGCAACTTGATACAAAAGTAAAATTGTAAAGTAAGTAAAAATGTTAATTATATCAATGTGAATTATTGGGCTTAGTAAGTATCAAAGCTATCAAATCCTTCATTGAATCCTCATTAAAATTTGAACATGTTTTGTATGGTATAATTTGAGCCATATTTTCTACCAGCTTATGTGTTTTTAATGTTAATTGTTGCATAAACAAACATTCCCTGCCAATAATCACTACTTATTTAATGTAAAAAAAACTGGATTCCGATTTTTTACCCAAATGGATCGGTTACTTCTGGCGATAGGTAATATAATGTGCGAAAAAGCTTAATGAATAATACCGAGAAACTAATATAAGTCCGGTAAAATGTGCAGTAAAATATATTCTTGAAGGGTATGAAGAAGTTAGCGAGAGAAAGGTTAAAATGGGGCAAACCAAATAATACAAGGATTGAATGTCTAATTATTATGATAATGGTGATGTGAGTTTCTACTGAGTGAAAAGGGTCAAAAAGTGCATGAATTAGGGAATAGTTTGAATTAAAGTTTAACACGTAGGGTACCTTTTAAACCCTGATACCATATCTTACATCGAGCTTACATTCTCGTTAGGCGTAAATAACCAATATGCCCTAAATTTTCATTGACCGGCGGCTTTACTGATGTAATATAGCAGATTTTTCGTCTACGTACAAAGGTATTTGAGGTTACGCTATCATTATAGAGTTTCCCTTTGACTTCTTAAAATTGAGGGAGATGTTTTCTTCAATATTATTATTCATTTCAGTCGAACGAGGGTTCTTCGCAAGTTTTAGCTCCATCATTTTCAATTAAAAGTTTCTCGACGTGAGTTCAAATTATATCTTTCTTGGCCACGGTGGATCTAGAGCGTTTCCCATCATGATTCATCAACTTTCTTATTCAAAACTTTTTCTGGAATAGTGTCAAGAGCGGAAAAAAATTAAAAAGGCATGGATAAATGAACGCTGTGAAAAATATTTCTCTCCGGAAAAATGATAGCTGAGATGAAATTCTTCAAAGTAATTATTCCATTTTTCTAATCAGAATGTTTATGCGCAGTTCGTTGAAGGGTCTTAAAGGTTGTGTTTGTGGTTCCTGAGCAACGGAATCTATGCTGAGATATCCAATGATGAAAAATAAATGACCGGGTCTTTGATGGTATATTCAATTTGGGCGCTTCTTTACTCTGGTTGGGCCGCATCTAAAATACTTCGCGGTTTAGGATCCTGTGCGGAAATATTAAATTTACAGAGTGGATGAATATAAAACCACTTCATTGGTTGTAACTATTACGAGTGACCACCAAGTGTTACACAAGTGATGGAATGGCTAGATTTGTCGGCGTTAGGGACTGTGAGGGTAGACAGGGGAAAGATAGAAGCTAGGCCTGGATTACGTGATAAAAATAGATACGGCTGGATTCATTACGACTCGGAGAATATTACTTTTAAATCACGCCTTATCTCTAGAAGATATAGAAGTAAAAGAATTGGAAAGAAAACCAGTTAAAATGTTATTCACATTTTAAAAATTAACATTGACATTAGGATGTGAATAGTGCTTTTCTATCCAAATTCTTGGATACTCCGGCATAATATACAATATTTACTTTGAAATCTACTCAAGTAGTTATTTGCATACATTTTGTTTATATTATTCACTGGCCCAGCTTTCTTTTCAAAGTTACGTTTCCAAGGTAGATAGGGGGGACTGCAAATATAAGGATGACTGGGAAGTAACTGGATCGTCGAGAAAACGAGGACGAAGGGAGAAGGAAAGATAAGGAAGTACTATAATTATTTAAACAAATATTATTCTACTGCGTATAATAGACAGCAAAATTCTTTCAAATCATGGGCATATTGTACAAATACAGGATGATAACTCCTATTTTTGGCGGGAGACTTTAAAGCCTCGTTGATTGCTCCATCACCATCTGTTAGGACGCAATCATTTTGACTCAGACCGATGGCGCTGGGTTAATTGCATTAGAGGAACTGGCTCCGAGCCCTACCGATCTCTTTTGTTCCATAGTGATGGCGTTACATGCAAGCGGAAGTAGCACTTTGGCCGATGAATGGGGAATGATGCCAAACCGTGTTGCTCGCGTGAATTTTGATGTAGACGGGGGAAAGCGCGGTCGCCCAGCCGCAAATCCCTTGTCCTCGTTCTTTATGTGAGTGTCTTTACTCATGTTCATCGCTGTGAAAGTCGCTGGCGAGGAGGTGAAGGGGCATAATCTAGTCTTTGACCCCATGGCAAACATCACAGCAGAGATTACCAGCAACGCTCAAGCATCTTGACTTCTTGACAACGCTCATTCATTCTAGAAAATTTTCATTGTTATTTCTCTCTCACGTGTAAGGATATTACTAAAAAATACGATGTTTTTCATATGTAAGAGAGAGATAAATATTGGTAACACCCCCAGATATATAAATTATTGATTATAAATTTAGGCATGATTATAAAAATTGTATTTTGTTGCAATAGAATATCAGAGTGTAAAAAAATGCTGTCGAATTGGCTGATTACCAAAATCTGAGAGAAAAATGCTCTAGCTATGTCTCCCTCTGACGATAATGTTTGTAGCAGTTCATGCAATAATGCCTTTCTAAAATACAATTAAGTTTGTTACTTTATTCTAGCTCATCATTTGTGTCACTCATGGTAGCACCCTCCCAGGATTGTCTATTTCAATTTGGCATTGGAGAATAAAGGGGTCACTTACTTTTGCCTGCTAAGTGTGGATTTACAGTCTAAAATTACTGTTCCTTCACATGAAGTGCAATAATATAACCTAACTTTGAAAGTAGTATTGACACAAATCAACGTTTCACGAAAGAAATTTTTTTAGGTCAATCAATGAGCAGTAATCTGTACTACAAATTTGATGTTTAAGAGCAAGTTTTCATTCACCTCTCCTTATCGAAATAATTAAATTCATAGCTTAAAATTGCCATTATGAGTTTTTCCTTTCATACCTCATAAATATAATACAAAAATACCTTTCCAATACTTTTTAGGTAAGGGAAATCGTTGGATCATTACTGGGAAAATGTGAATGGCGGTATTTAATTTTATGTTAAAAAATAATCGTCCACCGAATTCTTTGAAAGACTTCTGTTAAGTATTTGTATTGTTACAGCTTCATATCTACTATTTACCTAAATATCGCTAAATGCAGAGCAAATCTTTAATCTGATGACGATGCGGATTCAGTCATAATAATGATATATTGTATTTATAAATAAATTGTCAACTGCAATAGAACATGGAGCAAACCAATAATATTCCTCATGTTCTAAAATTCGAAATTCTAAAAATATAAAGGTCTTCAACATTTTCAGAAATACGTAAAGAACAGTTTTTTTTCTATAGCTATCGTCATTTTATTTTACTGCGTTGGCAGAAAATGAGTCATTGTAGTAAGCAACAGAATCAAAGAACGATGTCGAAATTATGCAAACCGGCATAGAAAAGGTTTACTTAATTATTAAAAATTAATAGGTGACGGAACATTTAGATGTCGAAAAATAAAGACTTCAAATCATGAATTCGTTATGTGAATGATTTACGAAAGAAATAATTACCTCTCCTCTCATATACATAAACTCTAGGGCCTTTAGGCGAGACGAGGTGCACTTTACTGGAGCGAGTACATTAAACTGTTGGAATAAATGAGCTGCAACTGAATTGATCTTTCCATCCAGAGTGAAATATTTATCGATGAAAAACGGAGCCTATCACGCGCCGTAAGTGTTGAACCTATATACTCCCTATCGCGGTGTATGACCCTAACAAAACCCCTTGATCCCCGACCAATATATTCACCTCTGGGGTGCGGAGACCCGCGGCTTCATTACCAAGCCACGACAGTCTAATCTCGAGAGAAATTCAAGCTCATCCCAATACGGTCCCGCGGGACCACGTTCGGTCGGAAAGATTCCGCGGCAATCAAAAATATTTTCCTTCATAGATGAGAGGCATTTTCTCACACGTGATGCGATATACCTAATATAAATACTATGAATGGAGACCCAAGACTTACAAGATATTAATTAACAGTGTTGTTTGCGGTGTGATGTGGTTCAACTTGTGAATTAAAAAAGAAGTCTTTACAAATACGAGAAATGTGTAATGGGAACGGTTTCCATCTTTGAAACCATTGTCAAGCCTAGTGTTCAGAATGCATTACGGTTTTTCTGCTTAAATGTACCAAAGTTAATACAATTCAGAAATGTGTTATCTTTTTTAACCAACTTTATGATCACGTACCTTGTAGTAACCGGAAAAGTTGGCTTGGCAACCTAAAAAGCATTAACAACTGTCCCTTGAAACATTCCTTATTGGAAAACTGAATGATTCATTTTTGATCAAGCCTTATTTAGTTTCAGATGGTAATCTAGCTTACCATGTTTCCTCGAATTTTTTCTCTCGAATTTAATTACGATTTCTCCTCTAAATATATGCGGGCTAAGATTGTTACTGATATATGGGCATGAATAATAAAATTGGTGGCAGTGCAGTTACTTTTGTTAATAAAGAGCTTGAATTGATCATAGAAACGTAATAGGAGTGTACAAAAACGGGTAAATAATGTTACGGCAGATGCAAAGAGCAAAAACAGCCAGCATGAGCATTTGCACAATAGTCAAGGTGTATCTGTTGCCCGATATCCCTGTACAAGGTAGTAATTCTATCCATGTGTGATCCATCCATTAAAATTTTAATTTCACGATTTTGTGTGGTTTAATCTCTTTTATGATAAAATGGTCAAATATGTATGGAGGTGTATTATCCAGAACTCTACAAATAATTTCGTCACTTCATGACGTAAAATTCATGGCAAATTCTAGTTACTTTTTTGAGAAACCATTCCATTACGCGGTATTTTTTACCATTACCATAAGTATAAATACCACTTTATTAAGTCTTGTATCTATCGTATATCTGCCGGATGGTTTTTGTTCCTCTATATTACAATTTATTGGGGCTTCAAATTAAGAAAGAGCCACAAATACCCAAGAACTTCCGTGGCGGCGTGCTGGAAAAGAATTAGCCATCGGTATTTGTGAATCTATCAATTTTCCTGGAAGTCATGTCGCATTTTTAATGCGTTTTACACACCTATCATGATGCTTAAAACGAAAAAAACTGAGCTTGGCACGCTCAATACCTAGATATATTTATGTTTGAATCCCTAATGAAGACAAATACTAGGTACTTTTCTACAAAACTTTTATTTGTACGTCGTGTTTCACCGTTGTGTGGCACTACCAGAATCTTAACCTTTATTAAATACTAGCTAAGGTACCCGTTGAAATTCAACGGGGGGGTGAAAAAATGACAGAGCATACGGATACTAGGTTTGAGTCGCTCATGAGGTGTATTTTTTTTCTAGGAAAATCAGCTATAATTTTAGTTTTATTTTTTAACTCAGCAGTTGGAAACAGCATTTTTTTATCCTTACCGAGTTTCGATATTCTTTTGCAGTAATATAAAGAAATTAAACTACAGGCCTTTTGCATTCCAGATGCTAGTCGAATCAATATAACATCGTGGCATCCTCCTGTTTTACAAGGGTCCAACTTAAATTGGTCCACTTGAAATTAATTTTGCCAATTTTAGGCAAAAATATCCCTGTAAATATCGTAATCACCACATATCCGTATAGGGCCTAGATTTCCACTGTAATACATATCTCTAGATATAACACCCAGCCGCCATTTTAAAGGTTCCATTTCCCTTCTAAAGGTAATACTTATTCCACGGTTACCTAGGAAATATCCTATTGTTGACAGAAGTAAAATTCATGATTTTTACATTAAAAACGCAATTTTTAGGGAATCATTATTCGTATAAGAAAATTGAATGAAAAGACAAGAACCTGCATTCTTTTATCCATCTAATGGCGAAAACTATAGGCTTCTATGTTTAGTAGAACTAATTAAAATAAGCAATTATCTTCCAGGGCCAATTTTGGCGAGGGCTCACTTGAGGGCCTTCTAGGGCCCCAAGTCCCTTGCTCTATAGCCTATGCGTGAACCTATCAAGTTTTCCTGCCAAATTTTGTTCCAATCGATTCATTGGTTTATGAGTGATTGAGTAAAAGACAGACACCTCTAGATTTTTATATATAGGTAAGATATCTTTAGTGTTGTGATAGTTACGTGGAGGGGGTAGAGCAAATTCCAACTTTTAGGGATGGATCAAGGCTGAAGGGTGAGGATGGTCAATATTTGACGGGGAAATTTAATTGGAAAGGAGTTGGTAGGTGTGTTGAAATAATAGTTTGTTACAATGGTTGTCGAAGTACCAAATGTTTTCCATTTGTTCCAGAGCTTCCATCTTTAGACATTCACGAAGTGTGGGTAAGGTAAGTGAAAGGTATTGTGTACGGATGAGTAATGTTCATTATGATTGGGACTCATTTCGTTACTTATTTTCCACGGAGCTTATTTAGCTCATCCAAGCTTTTGATATAGTTCATATAACTACCACCTTTTTTGTTTGATGATTACCTCGTTTAGTAGTTACCTGCTGCTTTCCGCTGAGGATCATTTCTTTATACACTCTTGGTCACGTCCGTGATAATTTTTCCGTCTTCTCCACATCCTCATTGAACTCTCACTTGTCATCCTTCATCTCGTTCATTTCCACACCCCCCTGACCTTCTTACGGAAAATCAAATTCCCAGACCGTCCTGCCTTCTTATGAGTCTGAAGGTTCGGGCCGGCGAGTCGATATAAATTCCCCATTCACCGCGGTGCCCTCAGCATCCCTCGCCGACCACTGTCACTCCCTCTCTCTCGCTTTTCTGTCTTCCTGATCCTTATACTTCACACTTCTCATCTTCTTTGAAACCCGTTCATCAACTCCTCCTTCTAAGCACTTTATTTCCCACTCTCCTAGGTCTCGACTAAATTTACTGCTGATACGCCTCAAACACTCGCTGCCCACCTACGTTCACACGTAAAGATGCTAATGTAGATTACATCGGGAACTGAAAACTGCAAGCATCCGGTGTATGTACCTCAATAGTCTTTGGAAATGACCCACCAGTGCTGAGCTATTCACGTGAAAAATTAATTTGTCCTTCTAGGTAACGCACAACTTCGATAATTAATCTACTACTTTCTTTGATGCTTTTCAACCTCATCTAGTAGTGATTGCTCTTAAAAAATTGTTTCATCGATACTCAGCACATTTTGCATAAATCTTACAGAAAATGTTTTATCCCTAGTTGAATAAAGGGTAGTGCGTAAAATATCAGGCTACCCTCACCGTAGTCACCCTACAATTACAATTAGGTAGCAGTCTATTCGACCTTATTACAGTCAACAGTCATTTTTAAAAATAATTCCTCGTTTTAGCCAGCCTAATAATTTTTCTATGCATATTCTCTCCTTGTTTCTCCTAAACAAATCCTTCTGATTTAGACAAATTTTAAACTATCCGGGACTAGCCACGGAGTTACACTTTTACGGAGTCAGCCGCAATGCACAAATTTGCGAAATTCCACAGAGAAAAAAATCATCCGCCTTGACCGGGATCCCGGTCTTTTGTCTCCGATTAGATGAAAATGAAATTGGATTGATGATAGAGAAAGATCGCATAAATTCAACAAGTATATATTATGAGACAAATTAAGATTGGAATATTATAATAAATAATCAGCAAAATGCACATTTTTTTCTCTGTGAAATTTCGAACTTCCAATTTTGTTTTTCTACCATTTTTTTTATCGTGACGCCTTTTTTTAGGCGAGCATTTCCACCGTGTTGATGTCTGCAACTTCCTACGGTTGTATGTTTTCTCATCGTACGACTTTCTCAGCAGTAAAATTATTCCATCAATTGGTCTTGTATTATTCTTTCACGACACCCAAATAAATGCCAATCATCAGAAATGGACATTAAACGAGTCTTTTTAGTGATATTTTACTTTTTTTCTCTCACTCTATTCATACGGTTCTAAGGTGTTTATCTACAGGCCTTAACAGTTATCCATTAATTCGAAGAAAACACGAGACATTCTTACTGATATTCTTGAATTTTAACGGTAAGAATCATTGCCATGTCGGAATTTAAAACGAGTGTGAAATTTTCTGTATAATTATTTTGAGTTATCCATACTTTCCCTTTTCAGTTGAAAAATGGTATTTTAGGTTTGAAGCTGATAATATGTGCATTTTGCTGATTATTTATTATAATATTCCAATCTTCATACAACATTTACCCATTAATTTGTCTCATAATATAGACTTGTTGAATTTATGCGATCTTTCTCTATGATCATTCCAATTTTATTTTCATCTAATCGGAAAGAAAGTTTAATAAACAATTTTGGCGTGGACGGGGAGAAAAGTAAGCCGCTGGGAGATATTTATTACAGGATCGACTTGCTTTAGCAGAGATTACCATGGATACCAAACACGAGGTCCCAGGTTTACCTCCAGGCTATGGGAGAGTTAATTCAGGAAATAAAAAAATTGCACGTACCGTTTATATAGACCGAATGAAGAACTAGGTCTTTTGAATAGGTCATCGAACTGCCATCAACTTGGAACATCTCTTTAAAAGTAACCCTATCCATCGAACTAAAATTTTCGAGGGGGTCTTACTCCTAAAACCTTTACCACCAATCCTCAGTTCAAATAACCTAAGCTCTTGGTTGAGTTAACATAAATAACCAACCTACTTTTAGGATTTGTTCGTCAACTTGTCTTGCTCGAGCGAGGCATGGGTAGACTTAGATATGGGTGTCAAAGTGGTGCGTGGAATGGGGAAGAAACATGGCCTCTGAGGAAGGAAGACGAGAATTGGGTAAAATGCTGGTGTGAAGGAGGATGGAGAAGGAGTGACGGACGGAAAATAGGACAAATGAGGAAGTACTAATTGATTTTGGTGTGGCGGGAGAACTTCTGGATGAGACTAAGGAGAGCCCAAGAAGGACGGGTTGAATGAGGGTTGAAAGTACTATAAGTGATTAAGGAAGAAATATTGGTGGATAGGACCCTGCCCATGTATAAATTGGATGTTATCTCACATCCGTTGAAACGTACCTTAATCGGTAGGCTACATAATAATAATAATACTCACTAAAATTTTTTCCACCATGAAGCAGGAACGTAGGCTTTTATTAGGCTTTTAAATTATTTTAAGCCCCCTAGCAACATGTCAATTTTGACTTACAACCTGACTTGTTAGTACCCTACGTTTTCTATGGACTTATTTGGATGGAAATATTTTTTTAGATTAGAAATTATTGATGTATTTTACGCTCCAATAGCAATTTGTCGATGGGTCATCTATTATCAAGTATTATCTGGCCGAAGATAATTTAATTTAATTTATAATCAGTTAAAAATGTTCAGTTATAGTTCATCAAAATTTTACACTCGTTTGCCAAAGTTGTTAATTATTTAAATGAGCTCTGACGATTATATTAAAATCTATAATCAAGACTAATTATTTTTTTGAATGCTCAAATTGATAGAATAAACATTTCGTTCATGCAAGCATGCTAAAATGGTAGATAGAGAAATTTATTTACGATGGCTTAGGCCCTAGCTGCGGACTGGAATACGTATAATCAGCTTGATATTCTCCTTGTGTAAAAACTCCAGCGTCTATTGAAAAATAACAATCATTCACCGATTTATAAGATATTTCCTAAAACTTTTTTTATGAGATAGAGGGAAGAGCACGGAGGAAACTAAGAAGAAGAAGGCAGAGGATAGGAATTTTGGATGAGAGAAGAGGAGAAAGACGGCATGAAGATTTTAAGAGGGATCTAATAGCGGAACACCTAGAAGAGGAAAAACGAAAAGGTACTAGAAATTAGAGCGTAAGTTCTGTCCAAAACTTGAACGCCAGTTAGAATAATCAAATGAATGATCTAGTTCAATGCAGCGTTCTTCAACGGCAAGGGTACCTTAAGATACAAAAATCTGAGACGAGCCTATTGGTGCGTAACGATTTGTTATTCATCTTGGAAATTAAATGATTAGCCATCGCTCGTTAGCCTAGTGGTTTGCACGCCCTTGTGAGGGTATTTTCTGACAGCATTGTTACACGATAAATTCAGACCGCTACCCCTATTAAACTTGGAAATTTGGGGCAAATTTTTCTGCTAGAAAGAGAGAGAGAGAACACTTGAACCACACGTTTCTTACGGGAGTGCGTTGGTATCCCAACCTTGGAATGTGTGAATATCACGCGCGGAATAGTTTAGCACGTAAGAGGTGAGCGCCGAAGATCGCTTGTGCCCTTAAAGCGTTGGATTGATGGCATTACGCGGCCGAGTTGCACGTGCCTAATTACCTCTTTTACATTCCTCTCGCGTTTCGGCGGAAATAAATTATCCAATCCACAGAAAAGTGACATAGAGAGAGAACAATTGGAGTGAAATAGTTTCTACCTGTTAAGGCATCTCTCCTAATTTCGCTCACGAAACCGATTTTCAGTACACCGAATGCTCGCCAATTTCCCGTGATGTCTATTTGCGTCTATTCCTACTTCGAGCGTCGTTTTTATTGCCTTCTAACCCATTTACTGCTTTTAAGTGCCGAGCCAAATCCCTCTTTTTTATTTCGTTAATTTTTCTCATGGTGGTGAATTTCATTCAATAGCTTATAGGGCGTAAGGCAAGGTGATGGGCTATCACCTTTACTTTTCAACATTGAATTGGAAGATGTCCTACAAAATATTCGACAGACTAACCTAGGAATACGAACAGGAGCTAAAGTTGTAGTAAAGAAGTAAAGTAAAGTCAAAAGTAAAGTGTAAACTCGCCGTCGCGGATGAAGTAATTCTCCTGACAGACAGCAAAGAGGACCTAGAAGAACTGACAAGAATTTTCCTTTACGAGGGATTGAAAATTAATTATGACAAAACGATATACATGTACTGTATAGAAAAGATCAATAAGCAGTACAATTAATGTAGATGGACACAGTTTTGAGAAAATGGACCAATTCAAATACCGCGGAGTAATTATACCTAACAAAAACAACGAAGAACCCGAGATAGCCATTAGAATAAAACCAGTCATCTTAAGTTTGTACGCTTGCAACAAGATACTACATTCAAGAACAATATCCCATAAGACCAAAATAAGAATATGCCACTCAAATATTCGCCCTGTGGTTCTGTATGGCAGAGAAACATGGGTATTAAATAAGAAGGAAGAAAGAAAACTTATTAATTATGAAAACAAAATATTAAGAACAGTCTTTGACCCCACAAACGAAAATGGGATTTGTAGAATCAAGCACATCGAGGAAATGAGAGATCTTTGCAAGGACCATGACGTGGCATGCGCTAAAACGATAAGAATGAGAAGGGCGGGCCGCGTCATAAGAAGTGAGCAGTGTACACTGCTGAATGGGGACAGCTGGGGAAGACCAGAGGATAGAAGACCGCGAGGAAGATGGTGGGATGGAGTGACCTCAGATATCAATTGGCTGAAGGGAACAGTGAAGGAAGCAGCAAGCAGAGAGAGATGGAAGTCACTTGTGGGTGAGGCCAATATCCAGCTTGGGTATATATGGCCATGGGAGTAAGAGTAAGTATGAGTATGCTTATAGAAAAAAATGTTGCCCTGTTGCAGCATTGAGAAAGTGTAGTGGGCAGAAAGGAAGACGATCGAGGATGAGCGTGATGTTGGCGGTATGGAAAAGAAACTTATGAAGAAGACCATGAGGAGGCAGATTCGGTGGTTGGAACTTGAAATGAGAGACAAATGGTAACTGATGGCCTTTGTACAGAAAAGGGCACTGGGAAAAAGAGAACGGGAAGAAAGAGAATAAGTTTTATGGACGGGATAAAAAGGAGGAGGAACCATGCTGACATGAAGTTGTAAAGTGAAACTAGATTGATATATATGCCCACTTAGAAGGCTAGAGGAATTTTACATCCTTCCTAAAAAGCCTACCCTTTAACACATTTGTGTACTTTTTCAAAAATGTATACCTCTTTTTGGTAGGAAGATGTTTCATATTCTTGCGAAGTCGGATGATAAAAATCAAACTATTACTGCCAATTATTGTTATTACATTTTTTTGTTTGCCGGACGATTCTGTTGGTCCGTATGTCCATGGAATCCCGATAGTCTGCTAAGCCTGTCATCAGGTTCTCCAGGGACCGAACTAACAGAACTTGACGTACGTCTATGCCCTTGGTGGTGAAATACCCACTGAGGCGGGACTCGAACCCGCGACCCACAGTTTAGCTGGCGAGGACTTAACCTCGCCGCCAACGGGGCTATCAAAGTTATTACTGTCATTCGATTACAGTCAATCAATTAATCTATTATTAATTTTGTTTCTTCAAACTATGTACGGTATTTTGTGCAGTTTCGCACGAAATTTCGAAATTGAGTAAATTAACATAAATCTGGAGACTGTTCCTGATTTTTTTTACCAAAGTTCTATTTATAAAACTAACGTCATATGAAAGGTGGCTAATATTACGATTTTGTAACTCTTAAAACCTTTACAATGGCCGCGAAAAATTACGAAGCGTGTTTTATCCTTTCATGACAAAATAAACAAGTCTCGATGACTACACCGAAATCCATACACTCTACAATTTTTTCTCCTCTTTTTCACGTCATTATCTATTCATTCACATGACAGTCTTTATTCTTCGCATATCGGTTTGCTATTTATCTCCTCTACCCCAGTGTTGACTTCCTGCTACTTTTCCTCCTTTTTACGGCCAAGGTATCTTCTTAAACTCATATCCACCCACTTCCTTCGCTAACCATCCCCCGTAGTCAGCCTTTTAACACCATCACTTTTTCTTTATGAATTCTTTTCTCTGCCATGGTCTCTCTTTCGCTCTATCTTTATCACATTCGTTGGAAGATTTTGATATTTTATCCTCCCTTATTGGAAAATAAATCGATAAATAGCTAGGATATTTCATCCTCCCTACAATCCCTACTAGTTTCTCCGGTTCAGACTGGGGCGTACTTTTTGAAAATATTTTTATTTTCTTATTCCTCTCCTCCTCCCTCGGCTATAATTTACAAATAAGAAAATCGTTGATTCCGCCGTAAACCTCTATAGTTTGTTTTTTCCTAAAACAAATCCTGATTATCGTTTCCTTTTATTTGCATTTCCCTCCCGCCCTTGTTTTAACTACTTTTCTTAAATATCGTTTCTTATTTTGCAAATTATTCAGTAAGTTACTTGTAAACATTAGCCGGAATAATTTTTACATGCTCCATTATTCCTTATATTTATGTTTGTAAGCTTGAATTTAAGAAGAAACACCGATATTGTTCAAATTTAGATTAATTGAAATTATTCTACCGGTGATAGAAGGTTTTGTTGAAAGTCAGAAAATCTCTTCCCGTTTTTTTACAATTTCAGTGACGTAACTACCGCTAGTGTTTCCATATTTTTTCTCTCGTCCTACGATCTACCCTTCTTCATCCCTTCTACGAAACCTATTCTCTCTCTTCCCCTTCCCCGCTTGCCCAACATCCTTCCCTCTCTCACACTCTTGAGCAATCAATCGCCCATTTTTACATCCTACAGCCAATCAATACTCTTGAGAAACCCATCACCCTTAATTACATCCTTCAGCCATCTTTTTCTCCCGAATTTCATTCAGAAGTTTCCTTTCCTTGTCTGTCACCTCAAGCACTTTATCACTTGTCTTACTTTCTGTCCATCTCACCATCGACCTCTTTTCTGACTTGTCACGTTTCTACGCCATAGTACGCTCTTCACTATTTGTCTCTTTACTAGTCTCAAGTCTCATTACATTCTCGCCCAATTTCTGTGCCGTCAGCTCCATTTTATTACTAAACGTCTCTTTGGCTATCGCAATTCTCATTAGTTCACGAAATCTTTACTAATAAAAATGCAGCGACGCATGTTCTTTCTTAGCTAGTTCATGATATTCTTCTTTTTCCTCCTTTTCTTCCAGGCTCTTGTCTTTTTCTCTTAGTACCTCACTTCCCACTCATCTTACACCCAGGTCATCCCGTCATCTTTTCCTTTGTCGCCTCAGTCTTCTTTTACGCTTTCTACCATTGTCCCCGGTGACTTTCAAAATCCTCGGCTCATCTATTCTGCTTATGTGTTGATTCCATTCTAGCTTCCCTCTATGAACCCACTCGCTAATGTCTTTCACTCCACAATCTCTTCTAATCATATTACTCCTTTCTCAGTGAAGTTGCGTGTTCCTAGCAATATTTCGCAAAATTCTTTTTTCCGTTGTATCTATAGTCTTTTAGTTTAGGAATTATCTGATATCGTTTATGAATCATCTACTAAAATTGGTCTAACTACTCCCTAGTAATGTTCATCCTTTCCCTTTCTCTCCTCAAATGTTTGTTCCCCCCGATGGTGGCATTCAGGCTACCTGCAAACATGTTTACTTTCGTTTCTTGTTCTTTAACTTCCTTCTCACTGTCCCCTGAGTCAGAGAGCACTATTTCTAGATATTTACGGGGCATTCGTCTCCAGTTAACAGCACAGAATGTTTTCTGATGTAGTCATGCCTAGTCTTTTTGATGGAGATAACCTTATATATTTTTTGGTGTAGTGTTAAGCATTTTCAGGTGTCGTTGCAGGTCATCTGCAAATAGAACAGCATCATTAGATTAAATACAATTTTATTTTCCTGATTTTCAATTTTTTAACCTCTTCTGGTTATATTTTTAGCCTTTTAAATTCCCTCGTTCATAACTCTACCGAATGATATTGGTCTTAAAGAATTGCCTTGTATTATACTATCATTAGATCATTTTGGATTTGTTAATTTGATGTCTACATTAACTTTAATATCATTTTCTGAATAGATGTTCCTTAATGCTTCATTGAGATTGGTTGGTATACCACGGTCAGTTAGCTACTGAATCAGATCTTTAAGTTGGATTCAATCGATTTTCGTCTGTAGGTCGAATAGGCTGATATTTGATGATCTATTGAACCTGATGGACTTCTCAATCACCTGTCTCAAGACGAATGATGTAACCGTGTGAGAACTCCCGAATCTGAATGTGTTATTCTTCCTTTAATGCATTGAGGGAATCTGCAAGGAGGGATCTGACTTACTATGGCTGTCGTTGTCAGTTTGAGTGCTAAATTTAGTAGGTTTATTCCTCTGCAATTAGATTTGTTTCCTCATCTCTCCCTTTTTAAAATAATTGGAAATCATTATACTGCTTCTCCATTTATTTGCTATTCTGTGGAGGCTAATCATTTTGTAGTACGCACGTATTAAGTGTGAGATTGAGTACCAAACGTACTCAATCTCATAATTAATAGAACCATTAATTTGAAAATTTAACTCCAAGTATCAATTTTCATGGGAAAATAATTAATGACGATAAGCTTATTTAAATTATGGTAGTTGATATCCTTCCCGTTAAGCTCAATTGGCCTTGTGTGTGTTCTTCCATGTGTCCATGTGAGATATAGTGAGTAGGTTGATCTATTGAACATGGCTCCTAGTCTGAAAGTATCTTTAATTTAATTGGTTAACTTCATTATAACTGTTCTACGTTTCTTTCATTTGCATCATGACTAGTTTTCCACCGATTAATGCTAGTGTATTTGCCTCTTTGTTAGCATCACGTTTACGTTTTAATGAAATTTTTCCCGATGCTACTTCTTTTTTTCCTCAGCATTAATTTGCTTCTCGTATTGTTATTTCAAGCTAATTCATTCCGATGAATGTCCATAAAAATACCTGTTTTTCCCTCTAAATCGCATTAGCATATAATTTACTTTTGAATTTTGGTTGCTGTCATAAAAAATAGTACCTGCATGAGGATTACCGAGGAAACTGTTTTGTATATAATAATAACTCAGATATTGTGAAGGAGAGAATGGGAATCATTATTTAAATGAGCACATGTAGAAACGCATTTGATGGAAATCAGAAATTTCTGGCCTATAACATTTTTGGGCTTGGGGATATACTGTAACGGAGAGTTGAAATGATGTGTTTTTAGCTGTTGGAAGGAAAACGATAGCCGTAGACTTCCTTTAATTTGAGTTGTACGTTACTCTAGCCTAAGGAGTCTTTTCAAAGAACTACAGAACTAGCTGCGTAGTAACTGTAGCAGAGTCACCCGCTAGTGTTCGCACAATTGTGTGAAATTCACATTGCAAAAATAATTTGCCTGAGCTGGGATTCGAACCCAGATCCCTTAATTTTTCGCCAATTGTACTAAATAGATTCACAGTGGAAGAAGATTCCTGGGTAGTATAATTGGTTGGAGTATTCGGCACGAAATCGAGGGATTTTGGTTCGATTCCCAGTGTAGGTGAATGATTTTTCCACTGTGAATGCCACACAATTGTCTAATGAATCTTACTCTTACCGAAGCGGCGCATATGTCTGATTAAACGAAGGTTTATCTTCAGTCAGTACGTATGTTCAGACGAGGAAATTTTATGTATGTTTACGTAGGTGCAGAGGGATCGAGAGACAAAGGCAAATAAGCCAGCAGGGAATGAAGGATGAAAAATAAGACGCGGGCCTCATCTCATTCGGAGGTAAATATCTTGTGTAACGCATATATTCCGGCTGACTTCCTGTGTTCATGATTAATAAGGGGGTGGTAATGAATTAGTCCGACCGTCTTCGTGGATGAGTGGAGCTCAATGAGACCATTTCCTTTTTATCCTCAGTCTAGGTTGTGCCGCAACTGTTGGAGCAAATACGTCGTGTTCAGTTTTCTCAGCCTCCTTTTCTTTGGTCGAGTTCCTTCTTTTCATCATGAAAATTCTCAGAAAATATATACACTTTTGATACCGACGTAAACTTTGTTGCCGTTTCATGTTCTACTGTGCACAGTGAGGCTTATGATTTATAATTTCACTCCTCGTCTCTGACGCCTTATTCCTATTGTAATCGGTGTTCCTCAATTTAACAGTCACTACGAACCCGTTGACCCACACGATGAACCACATTTGTGGCAGAAACAAAATATGTGCTGTTAATAGTGTACAAAACTAGCCATTATGATTGATCAAACTTGAGGTTCACAATTAACATTGAGTGTAAAATTTATGCCATTTCGTCATTCACATGCGGATATATGTGACTTAGGGGTGATTGTCAAAACTTTTCTTAAGAAGTCTACGAGCTATAAGTCAGAAAAGTTTCCTGAGGAGCTCAATATGATGAAGGAATTATTGTCAGATGTCCGTCAAGAGGTTTAAGTTTCACAATTCAAGGCCATATTGATTAAAAGTTGAAATAATTAGAAGTAAATGCTCAGATTAATTATACCCTAAACCGCTAGGTGGGTAGGGTATATTGATTTTGTCACAGCAGAAATGTTACGCATTGAATGAGGCGTGGCAGGTATGAAACAGTACGTATAGAAATGACCAGCATCACCTTACGAGTCAATCTAGCTATGTACGTCTGTAGGTCTGTCTATCTGTCCGTCTGTCTCTTCGCACGATAACTGTCGTGAAATTTGGATCATAAGCGTCTTATTAGTCCCCAGACGGCACAGTTCTCAAATGGGTTTGATCGGACCAAAACCACGTTTTTTATAAAACAAAATTGAAAGTGGTGTGGCGTATTTAAGCTTCAGCAAGGCCGAAGATAATTTCTTAACTTGTTTTTTTTATAAGAAACGCCTACATATTGTCTGAAGGTGAGTGGTCATGGCAGTAGTACCAAGAGTTCAAAACCCCTCAGAAATGAAAAAAATTAGAGTTAAATATAGGATAGGCAGCCCGGAAAGCTCGTCCTAGACTAGTCGTTCGATACTCTTGCGATTGCCGTCATCTGCTAGTGGTGTGTCAGTAGTTGACGGATCTCTGGAATCTGAAACATTCCCTTTGTGTTTGGTGCGTTAAATTGCGCTTTATCCTTTATCCTGTTAGGTTGATGGTTGAGGATCAAAAGAAATGTCTAATTTATCAACTTCTGTCGTGACCTAATCTTCCTCGGAATTATTCTAACTCAAAACTTCATCATTTCCCTCTCATAACTTTCTGGCTGCCTCATGAGAAGGCTTCCCCATTACACGGCGTTCTTCACTTTCTCTCTTTACTACGCATGAAGTAGTTTTTTTTACATTATATAGATTTTGCCATGGGACAATCTCCATGCTGATCAGAGAGGAACGTCCATTCTCGCGTTCTACATTGTACATGCACACGATTCCACACATTCTTGTATTATATACACATAATCTTTCGTATATATTGGTGCAACATATTGAACACATAAGCATGTGATACAATTACTAGAAACTGGAAACAACATGAACATAACTGGAAATAACATGAATGCATATTAAAGTAGAAAAAAATAAAATAACTTTCTTTTCTTTTCTATCTTTAACTATCAGTTTACGGTTATGTATTTCCTTGAGGCTAAATTTTCCATTTATAGGAATATCTGTTTTCTGTTACCATTTTCAATCTCTCTGTAGCCTCTTTTACATTCCGGAATATGAATTCTTCTCTTAGTTGTTGTCATTCATTCCAATTTCTATTGTTTCCTCTGAACACGTACTTTACTCTGCAAAATCTGGAGACCTGGTGCTATGGCTGCTGTCGGAGTGATTATGAATGTAATATCTTCGCAGTGGAGTGTAGTGGCTGAGTCAGGCTGCTCTTCGTGGCTACCAGAATACAATTCTTTCTTCCTATATCTATTTTAATAGCGCTCTCAGCCTGCTCAATTCTCCAATGTGCCCCTTTGGGCCCCGTCGTATACAATTAGTTGCTCTCCCCGCTGCGCTTCCTGATTTCCTGAAGCATTTTTTTCCTCGTGTGCTATATATAATATCTATTCCTTCATCTGTCTTTTGGTCTCCTTAAGTCTCATTATGCTGCAATAGACGTTCATTATTAATCAGGGTGAAAATTTATTCTGTTTTGGAAAGAAAAAGTTTATTTAAAATGAGCCCTTTCTAGAAATTAATGTCTAGAAGTTAAGGCTCGGCTTCCATTTTTAATTACCATGCACTCGTTAGATTTTTCCTCTGAATAGTATGCTGTTTGGGTTTAAAGCTACATTATTATTTAAAATTATTATTAATTAATATTATTAAAAAATTTTTATATTCGTATATCATAGTGCTGGATGTTTCCTTCCTTTTAATAGAAATCAAGCACATTTATTCTTGTCATATTCGTGTTATTAAATCTTTATATTTTATGATACTTTTCTTCATTTTCAAGTCTTACGTTCAGCATCATACCTTAATTATTAGCTCTTTAAAGTGTAGCTTAGTGCATTCAAACTGTCCTTCTTAATTTATTGTCCTAATATATATTTTTCTCACTTCAACCCGGGTGGTCTTTGGAGATGTAGATTTGGAGATGGAGATTTGGAGCCATCACGTGTAAGCGGGTTCGCCGGAGTGCGAGGTTATTTCCTTGCTTTCTATGTAATTAAAATTACTTAAAATTTATTTCTACGTTGAGGTTATTTATTTTCTGCCTCCTAGGCTAAGCAGACGTCATATAATATCTGAACGTTGATGTTCAGCGGGAAAAAAGGAATGCAGAGCTCATGTCATATGACCCATATGCTTGAATATACGTTGAAGTGCCTGCCTGAAAAATCTTTGCGAAAGTGCTTCTAATGTGTTCAGTTAATAAACGAGAGTAAATAAGCTATTTAATTACGAACCTATCATATTTGTGTCTGAGTTTTCAAAACCATTTCCGCGTTTGAATTTTTAAAGCTATTTTATATTATTTATAATAAATATTATGAAGAACTTTATACGGCTATTTAATTCCTATATAGTTAGGATTAATATAAAGAGTTAAACGGGTAATAGCGTATAGATATTCCACCACTTTTCCTGAGCCGAGGTAGGCTCTTATTCATGAATTTTCGTAGTATTAAACTATAATGTGCACTAACTGCCTTCGAAAGGTGAAGTTATCCATGTTTGTGAATAGGAAAACTTTCTGGCATCAAACGTGAGTTTTTCCATATGCATTGTACGGTGCCCATAATTTGCTGCATTCCAAATTTCTCATCATGTAAAATACGTTCTCTTTAGTTTGAAGAGCTTTTTATGCTGCTGAATCAACTCCGAAAATTATGATTTGCCGTATTTGTATGCGTTAAACCACCCATCCATTATTATAGCTCAATTTTTAATGTGAAAATTTGCAGGGTGTATTAGGAGTATTGCCATGGAAAAAATGGACTAAAGTCATGTTCTTGGCTATATCGCTCCATAAAATGCAACAAAAATCCTAGTTAAAATTAATTTAATCATTAAATCATGGGATGATATATGGAGTTTTAAAGTACTAATTGTTAGGTTCCCCTCGAAATACGTTTTTCATTTACTGCAAAGCATCCAATTTGACGATTACGTACTATTGCCACGATAAAAGAAACATTTTCTTGTGATCGGAATTATGATATTCGTGTTGGTTGTGGTAAAATACCAGTAGAAAGACATAACTTCATTACTTCGGATTAGTAGCGGCCGTACTCCAATAGTGACACAAAGTACTACATGTGATTTTTGTATCGTGGAATTCTCTACGGAGTAAATCACTTGAGCGTTGTAAAACCCTGACGTCGATCATGACTATCGTGTTATCACGGTCAGGATGGAGAGCTAGCATCAGATGTAGACATCTACCTGAGATATAACCCTCAAATTGACGCTACATATTAGGGCAAGATGTGTTCGCACAACAGCTATAAAAATAGAGTAAATTAAAGGTTTTCGGTTTTAAATTTATAAATTTCAACACATTCAGTTCAGTTGACACTCTTAGGATTTCCACGCTGAAGTTTAATAAGTCGTCTACGTTGTAAAATTTGAGTGTCGTAAAAGTTTAGACTAATGCACCATTTGTTCCATTTGTTTTTCTTCTTGGCATCCTTGTATCTTCATCTCGGCTCTATGTTACCACTAACTATAACTTCTCGTTGCGTTTTACTTATTTTATAAGAGTGATCGTACAAATACGCTAGCGCTACTATCAGTACCACCTATTGTATTTTATTTGGTTATTTATTTTTATTATAGTTTATGGTTATGTCTACTCGTGCCTAGATAGAGATGAATAAATATCGGAATCTGAGAGAATGTAGTTCGGCAGGAACAGCAGATTATTGTACATACGCTAATACACCATAAAAGTTATTAAAAGTTTCATTAATATAATGGTAAAACGTGATGATCATGGTAAAATACTAATTTATGGTAGTCGCAGCGAGGTGATGATCACAACCTTAACAGTTGAAATGCACTCGAAAACGTGGAGGAAGCTGATACAGCTTACTTTTTAACATTAAGCTAGCTTTAACATTTTCCATTTCGTTAGGGTAACTTTGCGATATATGATATGATTACATTTGAATTGCGTAGAAGGAATATTTGACCATATATTTTAGTTTATGCTGGAATTTTATAGTGACTTGAGCTGAAAATGGGCAGCAAATAATGCATTTCACTGTGTGTGTTCCGAAAGAATGTGGCAAAAACTTTCATACCTAACGGTAGATGCATAACACTGAACATTCTCGGCGCTTTAGAAATACATAAAGTCTAACAAAAAGTAATTCGGAAGTAAAAAGACGTAAATGAACCATTAAAATGGTTAAATTTTTCCCCTATAAAAGCGAACTTATATATCAAAATAAAAATTTAACAATATTTTTAATATTGAATGCCGTCAGTGACGATGTATATTTATATTTTTTTTTCATTAGAGCCATGTGAAAATTTGTACTGCATCTCTGTTCTGCTTTCAGACGTAATCAAAACTCTCTAAAGTATCTCCTTCTTTTTAAAATAAGTTGATTTTCATTCAGTAATTCCTATCTACGCTATAGCGGGATTTACTGATGCAGTTTATCAAACTCATTAGTGTGGAGTATTTTTTGATATTATTCTCTTTCTCGGGGATCTCTTCTCTTATATTTTCCCAGTATAGCTATTATTGTCTCCGTGTTAGGTGACGTTCCACCGGTGATCGCGGAGCTGCGTTAAAGAAACTTGCCTTTATTGAACGAAGAGTGAGTTACAAATACGCCTTTAGGGCGCTATGGGGAATGCTGTTACGAGATATCATTTTGTGTGGGGTCTTTTTTAGACACTCTCTCTATTGCTTGAGACCAGCTGATAGCGTTTAAATTTTTTGTAGTTTTTATAAAATGTAGAACTAATTTTCATCAATTCCTTTTATATATTAATATATTCCTTAAAGTAATTTATTCGAACGAACCCGTTTAAATTTTTAATAATTTTGAAAGTCAGATACATGGTACACTCTGGTAGAAAGAGCTCACCGTCGGCAACTTTGAAAGAAAACCAATTTGGTTCTGTTTGCTGTAATATTATCCATGCCTCATGTTTTCCCTCGTAACTTTATTTTTAAAACATTGACGATAGCCGGAATTTATCAGATACTGAAGCCTAAATGGACGGATGAAGCAATAAATGAAGACATGAGAGTGGAAAAGAAAAAGAATATATGAATAATTATACGAAAAATAAGAACCAGGGAGATCGGGTTGACATTTAGATGCAGTAGGTTCGTGATAAAAATGATTGAAAAACATACAGAGATTCGAAGAGTGAAAAAAATAAGGCAAGGGGTTGAACGCGTGGACAAAATACAGAGGAAAGCACATAAGAAGTACTACCCGGGCGAGAATGACCTTGCATTAGAAAGGGAAGGATGGATGGCTGCAGTCAACTAATCTTAAGATTAAGTGATCAAGGATGCGACAGAAGTGCTCCATACACAACCTCTGTCCCATAAATTCTTTCCAGTTCATGTATCATCATGCTTCACTTTCTGAAAATCGAAAACCATGTGATATTTATTGCCTTTTTCATTATCCATAAAAATTTTCTTTGCATACATACACCTTTCATCATTTCTAAAAATACCCTGCTCTAATTTGAGATGACTTGGTTAAACTTAGGCGAATATTTATTTTTGCATCTTAATTTTATTCTCAAATTTGACTTGAAGATACAAGTTATCGGACGCAAAATCTCTCTGAATGGTATATCTAATATTATGCTGCATAATGGGCCAAAGTGATTACCTGCAATGGCTTTCGGAGCAATTTCTAGATTTAGTCTCCGAATGAATGGGTTGTGTTTGAAGAATGTTGACAGTTTTCAGAATTCCTATTCACTGCAACATACTTTATCTCTACTCTAATATCGTGTTCCTGTGAAAGTTTCCCAGAAAATTGACCCCTAAAACCTTGGAGTCTAATAACGTGTTTTTCAATTCCAGTTTCTCGATTTTCATATCACATGTTTACGGTCTTAGCATAAAAGTTACTTGAAACACTTCAGGTTGATGGAAGTAGGCCACGTGACGCCTGACACAATTACCTAGTAATTTTTAGCCAAACATAATGTCAAATCTGAGGATATGAAATTTGACTTCATGATCTCGCGGGTACAGCGTTAAGCTTGTTTAAGAATATATACTGTCTCCACTTGATGTCATCTATGAGCCCGTTTTTTTGGCACTCGGATATCATAAATCACCAGAACGGTGTGGAGAAAGCCCAGGGATGACGCTTGCCTAAATGTAGCGTCGGATCAACTCTTTGATATTTCTCTTAAAATGATGAGGAAGACGGTAAAAACCTGCCTTCGTTTATTTTCTGCCGTTAACGCACGTGGCGTTTTGTTCAGGTGCCCTGGTTTCTAATACAGAGTGTAAGCCAGGCTGGCTTGACTCAGTGCAAATGTGAATGACAAACGCAAACGTTGGAGAGAAATATCCCCGATACAAACTTTTGGGAGTTTTGATGCCTGGGTTGCTCAAATGATTATACGCTGAATGCTTGAAAAACCCTCTGCTCATGTAATTTTTTTACAGGTTATAATCTGAAATTTTTGCGGTGAACGTTTTTTCATTTATCATTTCTCTCTTGTATTTGCATCGAGCACACCTCTCACTTCTGAACATCTGTTTATCGCTCCGTCATCTACGCAGTTCCGCGTGCTTTGTGTGTTCACCTCGTTTGATGTTGGTGATGAGATGTAGGCGTGTGAAAGGTTGATTTTATTTATTTCCGTGTGAGAGCAGAGAGTGTGAGGATTAGTGGGCAGAATTTGAATTTTGTGCCTCGATGCCAACGCGACGTGCATTCACCGTGATAGTTTAAATACATCCACGGATAAGAGGAGTTTGGAAAACTTTTCGCGTTCGGATTTCCGGTGAAACTGAAGAAACCATTGTGACCATGCGAGCGGGTTTAAATTATATTACTTATAAGTCACGGAGACGGTGAGATCAACTTTTAATTCGAGCCTCCGTATTTCCACGAAGCTCGCAAAAGCGATTCCAGGGTGTATTTTTACGGCTGCTGAGTGTGCATTTTGTTCTTTTAGGTAAAATGGGAAGTGGCTCGTAGTGATTTTTTATTTTGGGTAACTTTTACATTGTATGTTGATCCGAGAAAAAAATGATTTTTCTAATTATGATGCGATGTTACTTTACGCATTTACATCGCATGCCGAATGTACGAAGTGGATGGCATAATCTCCTAATATCCACACCTCACCTCTCTGTAGTAACCAAAGCATAAGTGAAAGCTTATTCTTTGTTATCTATAAATAATTGTGATAATTCTATTTCATCTTGAAATGAAGAAATAATTTTAGACAGTTTTCTGTTTTGTATTCGTCACATTTTACTGTTTTATTTTCTAATTGCCCCTTTAATCACATTTGTTACAAATTATTTTATGAATGGTGCTCATTCTGGACGTTCAGTGCAATATTTACTTTTTTGAAAATTGTATTCCTTCAATTTCCCTTCCGGAAGACCAAGCGATCCCTGTGTGATTTATCAGCTAGCTGAATGTATACTATATGTGGCTGATTTCTCCGTGAACTGAAAAGTGTTACATAATTGTCCTAGCTTTTGTCTCTTATAGCATATTCCGGACGCAATCTAAACAACATTGATCATAGACGTCAAAATATACTCTCATTTCTTTTCCCTTGCTTATTAAGAATTATTAATAAACATAAATAATGATTTAGTGGTTGAATTCCCCTTTTATATGTTAATTTATTTTAACTCGATTCTTAATAATATTATTTGGAAAACTTACTCTGTAGAAATAATAGTATTGTTGTTATTATTGGTCAATGTATTTTTGAAGCTTGGACTTTTTTTGAATCTGCTCAACATCTTGCATGATTCCTGCCCTTTTACGACTGTCTAATACTTATTGTCACATCTGATACGTGACTTATGAGTGATAATCACCTCGTTGCATTACCTATTGAATTAAATTAATTTAACCCTTCGGTAAGAGTTTTGTTGAAATTTGTTTTAGCACCACCCTTAGGAATATTTATTCGCGGTTTATATCCCGGGAATAATTTTTCGGCCAACTTGGAGATTGAATTTTCCCTCCAAATGGACCATTCTCACGTGATTATTGCCTCGAACCAAGGAGAAGGAATACAATTCCTTCCACATCCTCCTTGCTTGAGGACCTGCGAGGAAATTGGATCTAATTCCGAGGTCGAGGCGTAACAAGGCAAGGAGACCAGGATGCAAGGATTATGCTCTTGGAAAATGGTCTCAAGGAGGGAGAAGCGCTCCTTTTTGGTTCGCCCTCGGAGACACCCAACTCGCTCTCATATCTCCGCTTCTTTGCATCCTAATACTCCCGCAAAACGGCTTCTTATTGTCCCCGGCCGGATGGCGACTGAGTGGTGTGGCAACGCGCACGCCAGTAAAGTCCGCACAGTTCATAAAGCCCGTCGGAGGTGTTTCTTGCTGCGACAATTTCTAGGATTTTAGCCTCGTAATGGACGGTATTGCAGAGACGACGAAGAAATTTTCGCGGATTCCCCTTCCACCAGATTTGGGTCGTAAAGTTAATGCCGCAATACTGTTGGTTTCCGTACATATAACACTTTGCTCGAAAGGATTTGGGATTAAAATTTTTTTTCTCATTACAAATCCTGAAAAAAATGTCAGCTCCACAAATGTGCGTTGCATTGCAATGCATAATAAAAGCATTTATCTATCGTCTCACTGATTTTAACGTGAAGATGAAAAGCCTTATCGCGCTATCACCGTTGGTCATTAAATCCTTAGATTAGTTTACTGCTGCCGCTACCCTTCTCTATCTAATTCTAGGTCCCTAACTTCCTGGTAGCTCTTCCTATGGACATTCCTGTTTATTTTTGGCATAAAATTACTTCTTGGTATTACTCTAGGGACTTTTCTCTCTATTTTACCTTCAATTATGTTCTTCGAAAACCAATAATGTCTTAGTGTGTCCAGTCCGTCTCGATCGCCTTTTCTCTATGGTGTTCCATATGGCCCTTTCCTCTTCTTTTCTTCTGCAAGCTTCAATATTCCTTTTTTTGTTTGTCAATTTAATCGTTTGCATCCTCCATTAGCTCCCGGTTTTGAAGGTTTGTAGTCTCTTTAGGTCTGCTATTCCAATCGTGCTAATTATATATCAATTTAGAAACTGCTACCTAACAATTCAAGCCAGTAAGTTAGGGATTTGATAGGTCTCTTCCAATGATAAGTCTTTTACTATTGTTGGATAAATCAGCAGATCTACTTGGTGGATGAGAAATGTGTTTTTAATGTTGCACATGCTCAGGTCTGTGAATTGAAAACTGTATACATTTATTAAAAAATACATTTATGGTTTCGAAAATCGGAGACCAGTCGAATTAAAGCCAATAACAGTTATAGCACTTGGTAAATCGTAAATCAATACTTATTTTGGAACTACAACTAGCTACTGCAAAAACGGTGTTTTACAATGAATAGTCGAAACTGGCATGTGAGTGATTGATTTTGTTTTCAGTATAATCATTTTTGTCAGAGTATACGAAGAAAACTCAACAATTTTGTTACAGTCCAGTATTAGCTGAACTTTTTTGAAGCCAATGTTTTCATTTCTGGTTTAAATATCACATTCATTCCTTTGCTTCTGAGTTTCTATTGTAACTTGTAGTAAACATTTATAATTGATTTCTGATTAAAGAGAATACAACACTGATTTAAATGCAAACATCATCTTTTCTTCAAACATTAGGGTGTAATTCTATCATAATAATCGTGTTTACTTTGCCCAGCGACTTTGTTGTGATAGCTAGGAAAGTATTATTTTAAGTTGCATTAAAAATGTCACTTTGAATGGATACATTTTTTTTAGGAATAAGACATTTATTATGTTAAAAATATTTCTGATTTGGATCCGGATTTGCTATATATTTTCACTGAAACCGTAAACATAAGCTACCAGCGTATAATTGCATTACTCCAAAAACATACTATACTGGTATCTTATACAGGAGACTGTTGCGTCTTAGGAGATAGGTTTCATACATTAATGTCTCTGTTTTTATGTCTATTCGACAGTTACTGCAGTTTTCATTCTAATGTTAGCGTAGGTGTAATATAATATTAAATTGGAAGGTTTTAAGTGCCGTATTAGACTTCAGAAATCTAGACAACTGTATTATGATGATGAATCGACCCTTTAGTGTCATATTTTTTCACAAATGAAATATTGAGCAATATTTGCTCAACTTTACATATTGTCTAAGAACATAAAACAATACTATCACCACTATCTTTCATTTTCTTCGTTAAAAGTCTTTGTTCGGTGTGTGTGGTCTTGGCATTTTTTTAAAATGTCCACCAAAGAAATCTTTCACACGAGTAAGCTGTGGAATCCGAGGGAGTAAATCTCGCCAGTAGAGGGAGTCAAACCATTTTATCCTCAAATCCCAAGAAGCGAGAGACGGCTCCGATGGATGTCAATTACAGCACCCCTTGGGAATAGAAATCCGAACTGTAGAGGAAATGGAGTCTTCGGCCTTTACCAGCCAGCCTCATCAAGTTGGCCTCGGGGAAGATGTTTCTTTTTCGATGCGGCTGCAGGTCGTTCTTTTTCACGTATTTCTCAATTCTATTGCAGTTCCTACCGCTTATAGTCCTTTTTCGGTCGATTGAGTTTTCTAAGTAGCTTTATTGTGTATATTTCAGTGTCTAGTGTGATGGAGCCAAATTCTAAGAGCCTGTATCCGAAGCCCGGCATTGTGAGATATATTTTTTGGAATTCCGATGACTACTTCATTGCTATTTGGGGTACCACAAGTATGGCCTTGTCTGTCATTCTTCTGCCAACCTCCACCATTCCTCAGATTCTCTTAACCTCGCACTATTCAAAATAAAGTTGATCATATCTTTTTATTCTTACTACCGCAATCTCTAGGTTTATTCCACTCAATTTTGGAAATACACTGAATAACTTGATTCTAGCGATTCTGTACACTATTTGCTTGAACGCTTTCTTACATAGCAATAGGTCCTCTAAATTCTTTCTTGTGTTTTGAGGAGTACGCAATCAAGAAAAATAATTACACCCTATGGAACAATGTTAACCCTCAAGTTTTTCTTAATTTGTGATTGTATTTTCCAATGCATACCAATAAATAAGCCTTTTCTTACTCTTGGTCATTATTACATATACATTAGGTTATGGTGAGGTTGGGCAAAGAGTGCTTTTATCTGGGAACGTATCGTAGAATGAGTATTGGCAGTTCTTAAATCAAGAGGACGAAGTTTTATGAGGCAAGAATGCGAGGGATGTCATCAGCTTGGTTTTGAAAGCCACCTTGTGCTCTCGCCGTACTTCGAACATCACCCTGTTCCAGAATAATAAATCAGCGGTGGATATAAGGAAGGGGAGACGCGCATTATTTTTTAAATAAAAAGAGTGCGCGATGCGTCCCATCACTGCCCTTCCATCACTGCTATGCGTCTCCTTTCTTCTCCCTTCAATTTCCATGCATGCCTCGCCATCTCTTTGTACCTTACACGTTATCTCCATCGTAATTACCGTGCCGTTGCTAGGGGGGAACTTTTTTCCCGCCCAGAGGGAGAAAAAAACAGGAAAAGGAAGAGCTTGGGTATTATGAAATTACGAATCCGAGGCGACACTAGTCTACCCCTCTCTCTCTCGCCCTCTCATTTTTTTTCCTTCCAGGTTAAGGGGACGATGGTGTATGTGTAAGCGGGAGTCGCGAACGAGTGCCATGAGGCCAGTTTCGAAGAAAAATGACCTCCCTACTTCGTCCCAACACTTTTTGGGTGGATGGTGGCATAACGACGACCCCAGGGTTGAAAGGGGTCCCCCCATTCCTTCCTCCTCCCTTTGGTCAGGGCTATCCATCGCGCTCTACCGTCCCACTCGCTTGAAAACCCCTCCCCCTTTTTAATACGTCGCCACCGTCCCTCATCCCTACGCCGCTCTCTTCCTCTCCCCCTCCTGGTAGAAGACTGCATTTCTCACGGAAAAAAGGACGGGTAGAGACCTGGAATTCATCCCTCACCCTATTTGCAGTGTGGGCGATATACGATACTTAAATTCTCATGATCTCTCGGCAATTACTTAAGATAGTCCTGCAATGCAGTTCTTATGTTGATCTTCTAATATTTTCCCTGCATAACTAAAGGACGTTGGCCCATGCAACATAACAACATTTGGCCCATGTAGCAAAAAAATATATTCGGCCAATGGCGCAAGACGTTGCCTGGCAACGTAAGTCGCGACAAATAACGTAAAAATTAATATTCAATAAGATCTGTATGAGCCTGGTTTAGACCTAACCTTGTGGAGACAAGTCATTTGTAAAAACAACTGAGTACTTATCTACACAGTTTCGTATTTCCGACCATAATTTCAGCAAATTTTAGCCATTTTCGTCGTACAGTCAAGTTGTGTATATTTACCTTAGCCTCAGAGAATTAAGGAGCGGGAGGTTACAATGATGAGGGGGTAAAACAAACTAGTTTAGGAATGAGGAAGGTAAGGCTAACAGTAGATGTCAGTCGGTACTTCACTTTTGTCGGTCAATGGAATCGTATGGCCCTACATCGTATTGTATATTATATTTCATCGTACCCGATTGCAAATCTCGATTTATGGCATATCTCATTGCAGCCCTCACCGAAGTATACATGTCACATTGCGTCGTATATGGAATGATTTCGTATCGGATCACTTCGTATCACACTCATTCTTGAAATTATGTCGAATTTTATCACCTATCGCTGGAAATTACTGAACATGGCGATCAATGTTGTTTGGGTGTGAATGCCCGGTTTCTTCGAACATGGTTCAGGTTTTTCATCTTGCTCGTATGTGATATTTACTTCATGAAATACATCAAGTATTGGTGTGACATGCGAAATTTGAGCCATGCGATATAATGTTGTGTTACTGATGTCATATTTACGCTTGATTCAGTCGTGACCTATTACCTCCTCTATTTAGAAACGGCATTGAATTTAGTATTTATTTCGTAAATATTCGCAATGGGACAAGAGAAATTTGCACGAGAAATCTTGCCATGGGAGGAATAAGAAAATGGTGGCAGGTGGGGGACTGCCGATAAAAGTAAATACTTTAATTAATGAAAATTATTTTTCAGTTGGTCAAGTTATACTTTCCGTAGAATGTGAGCTTTTCATAATTCCAAAATTATTCGTTATTTACCTAAATTTCCCCTATATACTTTCATGTGACTCGACTCTATCAATACATCCGGACATCGAGGAGATAGTTCACCAAAAACCTGTGACTTCGAGCAATTTTTAGATTTTTTTCAAATAGTTTGCGAATTTGAAATGAAAAAGTAATTTTATTAAAGAAATAAGAATTTTAATTATCTTTTCTTTGGTTTTGTGTTCGTTTTGTGTTCATACAACCCTTATCTCTGATATAAATAACCAAAATGAAAGAAGCCTGCAAGTGAACAAGCGTGACGTATTTCAATGAAATCGCCAGTTTTGAATTTGTCTCCGTATAAAAAGTGTACATGGAGGCCCCGCTAAGAACCTCTCACTTCAAAAATATCCATGGTTATCTGGGAGATAGGATTTCATAATCCTGGGATATGCAGGTGAGTGAGATGTTAATCCCTTAACCAGACCGAAGGAATGCCGCAATGTATCGCGCCCAATTTTTTTCAACGGACGACCCCACGCGCGTATCGCTTGTCGCATTCATTGCGTCGCCATATCGTCGCACCGTTCAAATATTACACTAGCACTCCCCGCCTTCAACCCTTTAGTCGCCCCACAAGGGAGGAGGTGACGAGCTGCGGACGAAATGTCCCCACCACCAGCGGCTGTCCCTTTTCGTCCTAACCCCCGCCTGGCCTCGTCTGATGGATAGCCTCGGTCCTCTCTCTCTCCTTGTCTCTCTCTCTCTCTCTCTCACGGGATGGGGGAGTGAAGGTTGGAGGACACACGAAGCACCCCCTGCCCCTTACCCGCGAAACCTCGGGGACGCTACAACATCCATCATCCTCAAATTGCGAGAGGAAAAATAAACAACGCCGCCGGAGGACTTCAGGGCGGGCGGGAGAAGGGATGCAATGGCTTGCTTTCCAGGGAGGAGATAATGGGAGAGAAAGGATGCGCGGAGTAAAATGCGGTAAAAGTGGGGGAAAGATGTGGTCAAATGAGCCCCTGTGAGTGATTTTTTTTCCCCTATGAGTGACGTGAGTCACGTGTACATTACGGGAATTAGAATTAATTCCTAAGGCTGAGCGGTTGTTTCTCTTAGCCTGATAGCAAGATTTCCCTCGTTCTTTTTAGCCAATTTGTGTTGTGGGTGAGTGATTTTTTATGAGTGATGCATGCCGCCTGTACAATTAGAATAATTTTCCTAAGGCAAAGAATATTTTTTTTACCCATTCACATTTTTTTCTCATATCTTCAAACTTATACTTCGTAGCTCACACGGTGACGTAATTATACTGGGTCAATTACTGCGAATTTCGAGTTTTTTTCTGAGACATTTGAGTTAATTCCAATGGTGGTCATATTGTACTCAGGTAGCCAAATATCATGGCCGGCGTGTCTTAGGCTATAACTAAGCCAAATTTGATGATGGAAATTAGCGACGAGAGACAAGAGAAAGTGAAAAAAAGCTAGCTAAATAGGCACATGATTTTTCTAAAGGTGACGAATGTCTTGCAGGGCAATCAGGGAAACATGTATTTATTTAATTTCCCGTGCGAATTATTTATCAGTTACGCGTTTTATAAATGCGTTATTTTTGGTGTTGTCATTAAAGTTGGCCATGGTAGATAATGTGATCAAGGAAGAACAATCACGAATACCAAGACGAATTGCTTATTTTATCGAGAACATTTGAGTTGACACCGAGTCTAAACATATTTTCTACCTTTAAATTGAGATCATGCCATTTATGTATTGGTCTTGAAGAGTAGTCATCTGTAACTTTTTGGTATTTCGTTATTTAAAGAAATATGTGCAGTAATGGGCTAGACAGTGAGCTTTCGAAGAAATGCCCGAGTAACTAAAAATCCGCCTATGGCTAGGAGAAGATTCGTTTACCCGATATAATCAGGTGTCTTGTTTAATTGATAATAGGTGAGGGAGGGTACTTGAAATGAAATATAGGAAAATGTGGCTGTATCGATCCATCACCGTTTCAGGGGAATTGAAATTAATTCCTTCGGTGAGGAAGTCTTCTTCCTGTTCACTTAGTTTATATAGAATTGATAATAGACAAGGTTCGGTATATGGAATGAAAGAGAGAGAAACGTGAAGTGCCAAATGTATCCTTGAGTGATGTATATATATAAAAGTTATGAGACTATATTTCCTCGTCTTTGAGAATTTTATTTTAATAGGATTTTTTTATTCATCGACTCATTCTAATAAAAATGTAGCCAATTGATTGACTGTAGATACGCAACTAGAGGTGAGGAATTTTAGAGCAGGCTAATGTATGCTTTGGAAAATTGAAATTGAATGGAATTATGCCATCCAGATGAGCTCTGAGTGGTATTTTTCCAATATTGGAATGATCGCCAAAATATTTCATTATTTATAAATTAATATTCTGGGGCTGAACTTTTTTACTCTTCAATGGCCGAATGTAGAAGTTTCAACATTCATTTCATTTACCGCGGTGGGGGTCTTCTCGACCACTTACGTATGCGAATGATTGAGATAAAATATTTAAAATGGAATGAAATGCGACTTTTGATGATGACATACAATGTAAACTTTATTCATTGAGTTAATTTTTATTAATGAGAAAATTAAGTTTATTCTTTTAGTGCATTGCAAGAAATAGTCGATGAAGTCCTGCGCAATGTGCTCAGATAAATTGTTGCGTGATTAAAAAATCATTCTGTAATTCAAAAACAATTTTAAAGTACGCTTAGGTGGTTAGTTGTTGTTCATATAATAAACTTTACTGGATTGGTGTTACTCCATTGCAGTGTACGGATATCAAAGTGTCCGGATTGTATATTTCATCAAATTGGCCAGTTCGTTGAATAATAATGAATAGATGATTATTGCTCTATCACCTTTCTCCATGGAAAAGGTTTTACATGCATTAACATGAGACTGATTGCTGTAAGAAATAAGGAATAAGCTAGCCTTACTTAATTTAATCAAGGGGAATTATCAAATGTTAAACATTTAGTTAGATATCAAAACTATAATTCAGTTGGTCGAAGAATATATGAGTGCAGTGCTAACCTGAGCTCAAAGACATAGAGTACAACTTTCGGTTTGGACATGTTTGTCGTTTGATTTTTAAGAATGGCATAGAGTTGTTAGCCATCGATGAACATTTTAAACAATACACAAGACATGTATATCGAGCATTTTCAGACTATAAATAAGCTATATTTAAAAATAAGGACAGAAAGTAAGTCTACGTTAAAAAAAGATCTGCTCCCGCTTGTGAAGATCATTGGAAGGACAGTCTATTATGCAAAACCTGTCGTGCATTCAGTGAAACGCCAGTGTCAAAGAACAAGAAATGGTAAGGAAGTATCTATACTTGAGTGCGACTAAAATTGAGTGGACAAGTGAACCAGGAGGATGAGGTAAATGAGCAGGTGTCCTCCACCGTGAGACTAACCAAGCCAAGCTCTCAACACTGGAACTGGGTGGAGCACTTTTCCAAGCTCCTCCCTTGGAAATGAGTCCACAGCCACAGCAACATTAGGGCTCACGCACTTAAAGTTTACGTCTTGAAGATTGCGCCGTTATAGCCGAGGGTCGCCTCCCTAGGCTGACGATATTTATCTCAGGGTAAGGGATGCAGAGTCGGGGGGTGAGCGGGGAGGAGGGGAAGGAGAGTATCCGGCAGATTTACATGAGGGGGGAGTTGGGAATTCGGGGTGCTGTAACTAGTTAAGTTTCAAAGGAGAAGTAGGAGGAGGCCCTACTCTCGCTCCACGTCTACTCCACTATCTATTAAAGGAACTCCTCCCTCTCCCACCCCCCCCCCACAAAGAAGAACCTCTCGAGTGACTTTCGAGAACACCCCCCGCCCATTATCCTACCCTTCCCGTTTCCCACCCCTTTAAGGATGTCGGTAGTTGCGGGAGAGCCTCGGGTTCATTACGGAATGAGCTGCTAAATGGTAATCTCACGGCTTCTTGTCTTAAGAAATGAAAATCCACTTCTGGCTAAACGGTTTCCGAATTACCCGTAAAACATGAAAATTAATGCGTCTTTTAGAGCGGAAAGCAAAAAGTGGCTTTCTTACATTCTTCCAAGCAAATGTATCCGGAATATATACATATTTTCAAATTATTTCTGCAACGTAACTTCATTTTGTAATTCCTTTGTCACATAAAGTAATTTTTCAAACGTTTAGCTAAGCTGCGCTTAAATTAAAGTTGGAAAGGTTATTTTGCAACCTAGCTCTTAAAGGCAGTCAGTAAAAATAATGAAAAAGCAGAAGTAGGGAGGTAGTTTGCAAAAATAAGGTCATCCACCTTAAATAATCATTTTTTCATAATTTATAAAGTCATGGATTGATTACATCAATCACCGATGGCCTGGAAGGGGAAAATATTCGTATCTTCTTTTCCAGACTGCCATGAGAGATAAAGTCGATCATATCATAAATTGTAAGGGCCAATTATATGCTTCAATTTTCTTAAAATACCTAAAGTTACAGCAAATAATTATTTTATCTGAGGTCCTTAGAGTGTTATATGAGATAGTTTGCACTTGATAAGTACAGCTTAATTGACTCATCTTTAGAAGCAGAGTGCTAGATTTCAGTGGATGGAGGCACTCCGCTCTTCATGGGACTGTTGGAAATAAAACCAAGGATGAGGACGAAAGCTGAAGCTCCTTTCCCCAGTCCGATAATTGTAACTGATTGTTGTATTCCCGGATTTAACGAATCTTTCTGTTCCTATACGAAGAGTATTTAGGAAGGTTGTGTTTCAGGCTTCCCTGGGGTTTGAATGAAGGTTGATTCTTCCGTTTTCCAGGGTTTCCACCGCGTTGTTTCATTTTGAGGGAAATATTTCGCCTGCTATCCTGCAGGCTTCCTCAGGTCCAAGTAACCTCATGACCCAAATCACTTAGACCTAAGGAGCCCTGCAGGATAGCCAGCGAAATATCATCCTCAAGATGAAACAACGCGGCGGAAACTTCGGAAAACGTAATAATCAGTATTTAGAAAATGTGCACTCCCGGTGGTTCGCGTGTTAAGTTGTATTTTTTCAATACATCGGTAAGATATATTGACAAATACTTATCACAATGTGCAAGGTGACCTTTGCTATCAATATATTGCAGAAAAAAAGAAGAAGAAATGTGTAGAAGATCTCATTCTGATTGGTTTTCCTATCGTTATTTTCAGTCCTTGTCTCTGTTTTTGGATATAATAATCTTAGTATAATCTCGCTGTTCACTTCAATGGACTACTTTGGGTACTTTTATTATCTTTTTTCCAGTGACAAATATTTTGTCGTAATTAATGTTTCCACTAAATGAAACACATTTGCATACGTAGCAATCACGCCGTCACTTTCCAGGGAAGGCATTGACTTCTTCTTCAGGGTTATTGGTGATTAAAAATTACTCTCTTATAACAATTTTCCTTGATCCGCTCTTCTGATTCAGTTGCTCTCAGACATTGTTTCATACACATCCTCATGCTCTATAAACTTCTTATATCCCTTCTATTTAGAGTGTTTTCCTACACATTTTCCCGTGACATCCTCTGTCTACCACATACTGTCACTTACGCATCTGTTTCGTTTTTCAATTCTCATCCATTCTTTAAACAAAACTAAACCAAGCTAGCAAGACCATAAAAATAACAGAAATACATCGCCTGGTCGATTAACCTTCCCACTTACTCGTGCTCTTATGTTGGCGTTTGTCGTATTTTGATTGTTCAGTTGGAATTTTATATCCAACTGTTTTACATAGTTAATGTTCATACAATTTGCTATGTTCTCTATGACTCTCTTTTCGTCGACTGCAGTTAGCTATTCATTGTGAAATCACCCGTTGATAGGGTTTAAACCCTTACCCTACGTCTATTCCTTCTTAAACTCATTTCCGAATTTTTATATTACGATAGACTGTGAAATTTTTCTATATTTCTTTTAGCCATTTGTTAAAATCTGTGAGTGATGCATATCAAATAGAATTTATACTGCCACCGATAAATATATATACATTTTACTTTTGCCAACATGACCTTTTACTCCTTTCCCTTAAGGACGTGTTGGTTCGCCCCTTTAAGGTTCATCCGGACTACTAGCATTTCAGCTCCCTCCTAGTGTCTCTCTCCAATATTCGCCGTCTCTTGCAGACCTGTCGCCCTCTAGCGGGCCGCTCACAAGAAGGCCACCCGCCTCCTAGCCTTGTAATCATGATCTCGATAACAACTTGCTAACCACTGCCAAAATGAAAGGGCACTAATGCCCGTGATGCCCACTTCCTCTCTCACTCCCTGTCTCCCTGGCTCAAAAGAAATCGGCCCAAGTATTTTTTTCTTCTTTTGGGATATAACTGTTAATATACATTGTGGGTGCCGCATAATTAGTGATTCCAAGGCACGGAGATTCACGGAGATTTTTCATAACTCATCAGCCCAAATATCGTGCGTACTCTAAATGCATTTAGCAAAGAATATTTAACTTCGCATCCTTCGTGGTAATCAAGTCATCTTGCCCTCTTCTACATTTTTGGTGAATAATAGTTTGGGAAAAATAGTTTGTCTTTAATATTATTTCAGTTTTATTTTATTCTCATATTGTCCAATGCTTTTATATGCGAAATATATCTGGTGGAGTTAGAAATCTTCTTCTTTATACCAATGTATACGTCTATGTCTCTTTACATCGCCTTTACATAGGACCAAGGGAAGAAATTCGGAGTACGTTAAGAGAAAGTACGTGCGATGGAGTACTGAACATTGTAAAAATGGAAATGAGTTGGGTTGGCGAGGAATGGTTTGAAATGAATATATTTCATGGATAAGATGAAGTGAGGTAGGCAGTATGGAGGTCAGAAGAGATGAATAAGTTGCGAATTCGCGGCCGTCTGTGAAACTATACTTTATCTTATGCCTCCAAACTTCCATTAATCCTTGTTTCAAATATAGCATACCTAATAGTCCATGGCTTTTACCATATCATCTTGTTGGGGGAAAAATCATACTCTACGGTAAATATCTATAAACAAATCCTTCTAACCTCTTTGTTTACTTTGCTAATAATGTATTCCTTATCAGGTAATACCAATTACTTAGTAATTCATTAAGTAATGATGGATTTGCAAGTTATTAAAGTACTCTTTAATTTTGTAATTAATTAAAGTACATGGCATCGTCATTATGTGAGGATGTTAAATGATGACTTTATTTTTAAAATTCATGTTCACCTCTAAAAATGTCTTATCCGAGTTTTTGATTATCCGGAACGGCCTTGATCCACATTATATTCGTTTACCGGAGATCCACTTAGCCGTTTATATATCCGCGCACCGTTCTAATAACAAATTTTCAGCGAAAGTAGGTAGGTGCTGCAAACCGTGTTCTTTTATTTTATTAATCTCCCTCCTAAAGTTTTCTCATTAACATCTTTTCCCCCCGTGGGAGAGAGCTCTCATTGCGTGGCCGCCTCCAGCCAGCTCGTTCATTCGTCTCCTTCTCGTTCGCGCGCTCCGCGGAGAGCACTTTCTTCGCTCTTCCCAACCCCTCCCCCCACCACTCTCCTTCACACCTTACAGACCCCCATCAGACCCCCCTGGAGAACTACCTCCTCCTCCTTAGTGCTGCGCGGGACTTTAATTAATTCCCTCGGCTCCAGTCCTTAGCGGCCATCAATTCTCCGGACCCAATTGTGCGGCGCCCTGGTCAAATGCCACCTCCTCTGCCGAGGCTTTCTATGCGTTCTGGTCTGTTATCCCGTGCTTAGCGGAGCATAGCCGACGAGGAAGCGGTCGCGGAAGCGAATTTAGCTTATCTCCGATTGATGTATGAGTATATATTCGAGTGTACTATTTCCCATGACAAACGTAGCGGTAATACCGAAAGAGGAGATAATGGTCTTTCCGAAACACCGTCATCAGCAGCAGTCATAATTCCTAATGGTGTGTCAGTGAAACAAAAGTAAGGAACAAAAACTTCTGCATCGTAAAATTACAATGAATCCGATGTTTGGGTCATATAACATACATATTGGAGACTAGAACTACAGAAAATAATTATAAATACACTTCAGCTACACATTCGCCTTTAAAAATGACCATGTCATAGAGGAGGAGCTAGTATAAGGCAGCTTATGTGTGGCACTTAATTTTCGATCTTTAAAAATGGTCAATTCTCTACACCTAAACTGATCGCCATAGAACGTGAGTTCACTTATACAGAGTAACAATTCGAGGCTTAAATGATGTAACAGATGGAGGAATAACACAGACATAATGGAGGAATAACACAGCTAAATGTTCCCAAGTCATAGCCCTTATCAGCCTGGACCATATTTCAATGATGTAGCGAGCTACTTAGAAACCGGCAACATTTTGATACCTTAGAACTTTAATATCGCATTGGTTAATCTTTTTTGCCAATAAAGCACGCATATTCTTTTAGAAAATATTTGGTTCCTCAAATGGCTTTCAGAAATAGTATGTAACTCGTGAAATTACTTAATACATAGAATATGTTTGCGGGGAAAACATTAATTTATCAATTTAAAACAATGAGTGCCACCGTATGAGATACGGCAGTGTGGAGAAAATTATTTCACCAAAATCAGCCTTATTTACTCTTAGATTTCACCAGATTAGACCGTTTATTGGGCTAAGGATAACGTCAATGGGTATGTACTCGTATTTTAACAAAAATGAAACGGGAATATTGGCCATGAATTTTTCTTTAAATATTATCACGAAAAAGTTTTTCCTATACATTTATATTTGGATATAATATGGTTCATAGTCACGAGCACAAACCTATAGTTCAACCCAGTACTGTACTGATTTCCGGATATTCGTATTAAAATCACTCACAAATGTACGAATTTTTCATTCTTAAATTATTTCACCGGGACTTGGATTCGAACTCAAATTCTCTCGATATTTACCGTTTACTGCAATGCATTGAAATATTTCACTCTCAATATGGCACTTGGGAATCTGTTCAGCCTGAAATTGATGGATCTGGGTTTGAATTCAAGGACAGGAAAGTCACTCTTCACATTGAAATTCACACGGTACCTTTCCTCGTCGGGTGTACCTTGAAGTACCTTTTCTCGTCGGGTGACTCCGAAAAAGTTACGTGATCGGCCGTGAAGTACTTCAAAGTATTTGAAGGCAGTCTTCCGATTTTTACGGATCCTTTTTCAATAAGAATTATATGATACAGAGAAATTTACAAGAGTTCTCTTTCACTCCATCTTACCCATAATGTTGCTTCAAAAGAAAAATTCTTTTCTGTTAATTATCGTCTAAGAGAGTACTCAAGTCTGAAGAAAACTAGTATAACAACGCAAAAAAAACTTCATTTTCCGAATTTGAACTGAAGTTTGGTGCGGCTAGCATTTCCAATTTTTACTCCGTAGCATGGACTCCAACCGGATGTTAGTGGCGTCGGCTAACTCGATTATTTTATCTCCATTGTTAAAAATCCAGTTTTGTGATATGGATTTGCCCAGCAATTGCCCAGGAAGAAAAGTTCTCGGGTTTACCTTCTTTCAGTGCTGGATTGTAAGCACTGACGCTTCGATACTTACGGCCACCACCATCTTCAGTGCGAGGACCAAAGACAAAGAGGGAACAGTTTATGTACATAAACAGTTATGTTTATGAGGAAACTTTGCAGCGGACGTACATACACGGCATGCTTCACACATATTCGTTAACAGTTGTTTTACTGTGTAATACTAGGCTGTCTCTCCTCTAAAGGAGAAACGTGTACCGAATATTATTACTTGCTTCTTTTCGCTCCGCTTCTCTATTTGCTTGTTTAGTTTGAGGCGCAGGTTCCTAGCTACCTCAAGCTGTCTCTCTTGGAAAGTACTTACCACGCCTGTTGTGCTCAGTTGCTGGATTATTACCGGAGCTATCTCATTCATAGCTAAGAACTAAGGAATCGATAATTTTTAATGGATTTACCGGTAATGAGGAACATTTTTCAAATGTGAAGGTCACCGATATCAAGAAAGTTGTAACATTAATGGGTGTCCATCTCCCAGTCTGCACATATCGACATCAAAACGTTAATTGAAGAAAAAGCGAATCATTTCTATTTTAAAGATCTACAAAACATGAAGTATTCCATCATTCCACCTGATCATGTTCATAAATGCAGTGGTAATTATGGAAGCAACTGGTAAAGTTTAATTATAAAAATTACATTCATTTACTAGTAGATGAATGGTGTTTATATAACTATTTCAGAAAGAAAGATTATATTTGATGAACTACGATAGGAGTCAGAAAATCTTAATCCTGAATATATCAAAGAGAGCGTCCCCTGTAGTAGAACGGCGGCCAGGAGACAGTTCTAAAGTTTTGAAAGACAAAGTATTCATTAAATTTTTAAACTTTTTTTAATGAACTGAAATTTAATGTTTGAACGGTTAACTATTCTTGACGAATCGTGGCTAACTATATGATATTTGAAGCTTGTTCAGGAGCATATTTTGCATTGAATTCCTTCGTCAGTTACCGCATTATGGAAATTCGATAAAATCATGAAAAAATCCAATAAAAACTTTTTCACTGTATGAGAATAACCGTCAGAATTCGAGGAATACGTATAGTTCAATATGTTAAATTAAGAATGCGGTTAAAGTTCCTTTTTGATGCATTGTCAGGAATTCAGAGATTTTTTAACTAAAGCAAAAGGCCATTCGAGGATCAATAGCGGAGATAAGGCGAACACATTTAAGTAACTTTCCATGCCATTTTTTAGTATTGAGATTGAATTTGCTTGTTTCACAGATTTGGCTTAGGCATTGGACCGAGTGGCTTGGGATAAACTGACGAAAACACGAATTAAAATAGGAGTATAGCGAAGTGAAACGAAACTTGATTGTTTTATACGGCCCAGAGGGCACGGGCAATGATTGACACTAAAAAATAAGCTATGCCATTAATAGGCCTCGTAGTTCGGCAAGGTTGCCCGTAGTTAACTTAAAGATCAAGATTAAGAGAGATGAGTGCTCATAAGCGGTTGTGCTTGCTTAGGTGCTAATTTGACCATCACCTTAGAGATTGCTAATATTAATGTTTGTATGGGAAAATCGATTCGAAAAATGCGGTTGAAAGTTAGTTCTATGGGTACTGAAGTATTGAAATATTGTCAGAGAAACAGGGAGAGGTTCTTCATTAAAGCGCGAGCGATTAAGCTGGTATAGGTGGAAGAAGATTTTTTTCTGGAGTAGTAAGCTGAATAACAAAGCTGATATGGTGACGTATAAAATTTGGAAAATAACATAGGGAATGATGCATTCAGGAGTAGATGAGTGATCTGATGAAGGGGACCTTGTTCACAACTGCGAAGGAAATACTTATGAAGATTTACTCATGGATTATGCCATTGTATAGTGCTGAAACGTGGACTCGAAGAAAAGGTTACATGAATGAGCTACGCAGGTTTGAGCTGTGGGGTTTAGGAGGAAAGGAAAATGAAGAGAAGGGAAAGGAGGAAGTGATTGACGAAGGGTTTGGCATCGTTGGTGTGAAAACTAAACTTCTGGAAAGATAAGGTTTACGCAGAGTGGGTGATTATAACAGATGTGGAGAACCGTAGGAATAGTGAAGTCCGTGATATAAGGGAGGATGTGGCGTTCGCAAGAAAGGGTAAGAATGAGATTACGTCTGGTTGAATGGCTGAGGTGAGGTACGACTTGCGCCTGGTTTATGAATTAAATTGTGCTGGGGTCCTGCTCCTGAAAAAGTGCAGAATATTTTTTCTTTCATCTATCTAAACTCATAGGGGCCGCTATATTGCCCTGGGTGAAGCGATTAATAGTTACGCTATCGATTTGGATTGTAATCGATTTGCTTACGCGCCCTGTAAAAAAAATTATACGTGGCGCATACAACCAGCACGACATATACGATCAACATTTGTGGTGTAACAGGATAATCCGAGTTGTGGTATGGCTAGTTTTTATCAGTGTAGATATGAATTTACGCGGACTTTGGAATAATATCCATCATCAATTCTATAAGTGAATATATTCCTTTCAAAATACTTTGATACACAGCAATCGCTCCTACCCTCTTCCTGTTCACCTTCAGTAGTCATTCGTACTCATCCCTAGGTATTTAATCTGACCCTGTCTGTCGGATTCCCGAGTAGACATTCTCAATAGTTATGGATAAATATGAAAGCAATCGGAGGTGTATGATTCAAACTATTTTCATCCTCTTTTGATTTATACTGACCTCTAAGGAAACCAATCACGCCTTCACAGTAATGCCATCCTTATATTTGCGTTCTCAGTCTCTCTGGAATCTCATTCTTTAATTACATTTCGTTCCGAAGAAAAGTTTTGTATCTCATTTCATCTTGATTCAGGAGTCATTACGCCATTGGTTTATAAATTACATGCATTTAGGAGTGATTAACTTTAGCAGGCATTTAACTCCTGGTTTATAGCTTAGTTTTCCCATCATATTAAATTCCGTCATCCATAAAATACAATTTAAGAGATTTCAGTAAAACCCATATTGGCGGTGCATTCTAGCAAGACTTCTCTTGCATACTAAAGATTTTAAAATAGATAGTGATGATGCCTTTTTTGCCAGAAATTAATCTTTACGTTGGCTTACATATTGTAGTAATTTCTCTCTCTGTTATCCATTAATGCGACGAGGTATGCTTCACATTGAATGACATACTGAGTAGGAATTTATCCAAACCTTCGTAGCCGCAGACCACTGTTTCAGGCAGAAGAATTATTGCTTTGTTTATTGTTCGCGGGGATGAGAGCATACACGAGCGTCTTTCAACGCTCTCTGAAAGTTCGTGTGCTGATTAGAACCGTAGGGGAAAGAGGGTCCAGGTTGGTGACAGAAGAGACAGAATTTGTTTGGAAAAAACTATTGCGTTGGTTATTCAAGGAGATCAAGAGAACGAGATAGAGAAGCGGTTGGTTGGAGGTATGCTGATTAAAGCGCTGCCATGATAAAAGGATCTGCCATCAGATGAGTGATGAAAAGTCCAGGCTGCACAGTAGGGTGCAAAAGTCACGCTTTTCCTTTTTTGCGTGAGCTTGAAACGTATCTCTTTGACGATGCATCCTCCCAGGCACGCAGTGGCGGAAAAAACGACCACACATATCCCCGTGCTTAGACCTTTTGTCTTACCTTTGTTACTGAGGGCATTGAACCATGCGCCAGGTAATATATCCCCGACGATGAGCATCTGTGGAATCTAGTGATCCAATTGGCCATTAAATACAACTATGTGGATTTTAGGAGTCCTGCTTTTCTTTGTTCTTTGAGTCGAAATACACATTTCTGTATTTTCTTTGATTACTGCCGTGTATTGTTGAACTATTAAACTTTATGCGTTTAAATTAAGGAAATAACTGCTTTTCTAATTAGTCTTACAAAACCTCTCTTTTCTCCTACGGTCATCTTACTCAGTGTTTGGGCATGGAATTAAAAATGAAAATTGGTTTCCAATTCACTCATGATAATTATGAGTTAGAAAGTAATTTTGATCTCCCGAAAAAATTGTATGTTCATTTGATTGATGATTGTTGGAATAACATACTTTTCGAAGGAATTGATTAAAAGGCTTCAATGTTTTCCGAAATAGTTGAGTATTCGCCTTTTATGTACCACAGTGAATGAACTGTATGATAAAGAACTTTTACTCTTCTCTACATCTTAACTGTATACAAACTTGTTTGTTGTAAATTTAAAATGGGCTGTTTATAGATATGGTGATATATTCGCTTCAAATATTGTTTTTCTGGTTTTAACCGATTTCAGTTTCCATTTAATCAAATTCAAATACTATTTCTCTGCCCGTCCGTCTTAATTTCAACCGAGTTCACCATCAACCACGTATTTGTAACCAGAATTTTAGGAAAAAGTCAGTATATTTTGTCAATCGAGTCACGAGCTGCATTTCCTTTTCATCCATCCGTCTTCTTATTTTAAAGTATGTAGTAAAATTCAGTAAACAATTGTACATTATAAAATAAGCATAGTAAAATATTACTAAATACGGCACTATGTTCTAAAAAGTTTTCTTTCTTTTGGTAGTGCCATAAAAATGAAATTTAAGTTTTTTTGGTGCTTGTTCATCAAGGGCAATCACTTAATTTGTAGTCACTCGTAACAACTCATGTGTGAGTACAATTATACGTCCGATGTTTCCTGGTAGAGAAATGTTTTTTAAACATTATAATGCATTTTGTTTGAAGTCAGTTAGCGTTTGGTCTCCGAAACTGACGGATCCGTGTATGTTTTATGCAATTATATTCAAATCCAGAATGTTTTAGCTTTGCCCGATTTGTATTCGGAAAATTTAATTGTCACCATCATCAACATGTTCCATTTCGCAAAAGTAATTTCAAAGTCAATATCTCCATGGGAAATGTCGGCATGGGTCACTTGCGCAAGTGATGACTCAAGGGTCATCATCATATTTCGCTTGGTTAAGGTTTTTCAAGAAAAGCCTTTTTGATGTACGTAATTCAAAATTTACCTGAATCACCTCAATGCTGTCCTGAGTTTTTCTTACATGTCAGCCGACTAGCAAGCATGTTATGCGTGGATTTATTGTCCTAATTTTTCCTCTTTGGCTACTTCATTCTTTTATATCTCTAGTTAAGTGCGTTAGTTTTTTATATATATTTTTATCCCCCGGGGAACCAATTACAGATGCTTGCTCCATTCATCTTCCATACCCTCTATACCCTTTGAACATGTCGCATTTTTTTCTTCTAAATTAAATCCTGGTCGTCTTTTTTCAGACTCTCCCTCTTGCTATCTCTCTATCTATTCCCTTCAACTTCATCCCTTTATGGAATTGGTTTTCCGTTAATTACTCAAAAACACTATACACCGGAATTGCAGCCATATTCCTTCTTGGCGGGTTACTCCGAGGAAGTTTGAAACTGTAATTATTTCGTGTGCGTATAACAGCTGCGTTCGTTTTGCTGATTGTGTCGAAGTCGTCTCGTATTGCTTCCGAGCCTGAGTTCGTTAACGAAGTCACTAGAGCATGCCAGCTTGTTTCATCATCTGTGCTTTGCGCGACCCGGGACGTTTCTATGGCATGAATTCGTTTTTAACCTTATTTCAATGGTAAATCTGATCTCTCATTTTGTGTACTAGTAGCAAAACAGCATTGTTTGATATGCTAACTAATCTGTTCTCAGCATAACAAGCGTTTGCGTCGAGGTTTTGCAGTTCTCGAACGTACAGTTTCAATTGGAAATGTACGCTGGACAACAAAGAGTTCGTTTTTATTAATTTATCATTGCTTTGAGTTTTCTGTATTTTTATATCTTTTATGTTTGTATTGGTAATAGAATATTCTTCTTTTCTATCAATTTTCTGTGAATGGCCTCGCAGTTGTTTGGATAAAATATAAGAAAAAGGCCACCCAAGCGTTACGAATTAGGATACATGGTTATTTTTTGCTTAGGAGATTGGGAGCTGTATTTGTGATTTCTCTGTAGCCCATTAAATAGTAGATGTGCCAGAAGCATCCAACAAGGATTCACTAAAAGAGAAATTTAATATCGTTTAAGCCTATAAATTTGTAATGCGGCTTATAGTAATCTCTTGAAAGTAGTTTCCATGTAATTTTAAAGTTTTAAATTCCATGAACTTTTGAAGAGCTCTACATTTTAAACATTAGTTGTATTAAAGTAATTTGCATTTTGAATATTGTAATTAGAATTTTTTAAATTTTATTTTCAATATTGTAATAAGTTGAAAATGAGAGTGAGAAATAGGAGCAACATTTTATTGCTGAAAACAACAAGCTAACGGTAGTTGTCTGCGCTTGTCATTACTCTATAACAATTGACACAGAGTAGCCTAGTACTAAGTGAGCTGTGGAATTTTTGATACGCTATATTATCTTCAGCTGCGTTTTACTATTTCGCTCCCAAATCTTTTAAGGATTTTAAAATTAGCTTACCAACCTCCCTCTTCATGTCGCTCGCCGGGCAAGTGATTTGGCAAAATAGGGTGTTCGAAATTCATCCCATTTATTTCAACCCATCTAAACGGTGGACCTTACAAATCGAAGGACGGTTTATGTTGTTATCGTGCTGTATGGAATAATAAAATACTCTGCCAGCTGTTTAATCAACCGTCCGTGGCGCTAACCGTTGGTGAGCATCCAACTACGAAATGCAACAGATAGTTATATCTCGATGCCGTTTTGAAGCAACTATTATAAAATTTTTGGAAAATAAAGCGAAAAGCCCTCCTTTCGTATCCAAAATGGAATCTTATGCCCGTTATACACGTGGCACAGAATTGTTCAATTTAAAACAGCATGTTGCTCTTAATCTGGCGTGCAGTAATTGTATAACTAGAGGAGGGGCTACTTTGCTGCGTCGCGTTCATGAATTCGCCCTTGCGTTTTATTTTGTGTTCACAATTTACGGCGAAAGCATGACAAAATTTGAAATGCTCGTTTGTTCACACGCTTGTAAAACGGGCTTCAGGGGGAGGGGGAGGTTCAGGGGTTAGGAACTCCTGAGGGGGAAGAACAAGTCGTTCTTCGAAACAACGGGAGATATGGAGTTGCCCACTCTGTGATTTCCCGGAGAGACGGGATTCGGGTTCTAAAGAATTCAATCTACCGCGCTATGAATTTCGATATCACGATGCCGACCATGCAGTCCATTTTGCATTTCATTCAAAATAAATACTGAAAAACTCGGAACTGTTTTTCAGTATTTATGAACTTGACAAATTTGCTAATTGTAACTTGAGACTCAGTGCTCTTCCGCTGTTAATGAAATATACCATTGCTATTGTGTTCGTAAACGTGATGATAATTTTGGTATTGCAGGGTGTCAATACTCGGCTCCGTTGGATTGGAGGACCCTGACTTAAATATGTTTGTCTAGTATTAGTCTTGTTAACTGTCACTGGTGGGCGCGTAGAAAAGTGTATGCTTACATGTACTATGTTCCTGCTACTGTACTAGATGTCTTAGACTCGATGGTTTCTAGTTATGAGATAATTTATTTGCACCTTAGGATGATGTTTGATACGATCTGCACACTTGGATCACTTTTAATTAGCCTTTTTTCGGCCTTGGGTTTTAATTATTACATCACTATTTTATTTTGTTTTGCGTGAACGATCCTTGTCTAATATGTATAAGGTAAAGGAGCATATACTAGATGCCATCATAGCGATTCCTTAGCAAATATATTGTGAGTGGGGTTAACTGGCTGAGGTAATATTTTTGAAGTTGAACCAAAGTTTCACCAAGAGTAAGTCAAGAGATGGTAATCATTAGGTATCATCAGTGGGTCTAACACTGTTTTGTAATATGTCTCAAATTTCAGAATACTAGACATTTGGTCATCGCTTTAATGGCTCTATATTTTGAGTCAAACTGACCATTATTCCGCAGCATACTTGCTTAAGAGCTTTAATGATTAGTTACTACATAATATACTGTACTGTACTGTAGTAATTCACCAATTATCCGAACCTTGCGAAATTGAATTCTAGCATCTGTTTATATTTTCTCCCTCAGTGACATGGGGTATTATAGATATGGTGACGCGACAAAACCTGGGTTTGGAATTAAATGATTTGAGAGCAAAACCAATCGACTAAGTATGTCATTTTGAATTCTAACGCTCCGCCGAAAGCAAATATTTTAGTAACTTTTCTGAATAATTAATATCATCTTGAAATTAACTGAGCAGTTTCATTAGGCGTACCTTCCAAAAGAAAAATAATAATGTTTGAGTGAGAAAGAGAGAGTAAAACGAAGAAGAACCATACCAGCATACGGCATCATGCGCTCTTCAATAAACTTGCCAGAATGTGAGTCAGAATTTTTTCAGTTGAAGTTATACCTTTCGAACTCGGAGTATAATTAATTTTCAAATTGTTTCGTGCACAAATACCTATGTTATAATTTGAAACAGGACATTGCTATTATTTTGTTAAAGAATAGCCTTGTAAGATTTTTCTAAAAATGTGATTTTCCAGAGTTGGCCCTTAATCCGGCCATACCTCGTATTTGAGCAAAAGCAAGATTTTGTCGATGTTTCTTTACAGGAAAATAATGAATATTCGAAAAAAATACCTGGGGACCGCCAATCCTTTAAAGCTGAAGGCAACAAGTCAGATTGGAGGTTGCTAAGCCCCACTTCTTCCCTCTGTCGAACACTGCATATTTAAAGAAACAAAAAAATTATAATTAATTAATCAAAATTTATCAGACCCCACGATGAAGGCTGGAGTTGATTAGCATTTCAGGCACTGGTGATCTGCGGTCAGTTTTAATCCATGACACCTTCGGTAGTTCTTTGGCATTGTATATGATGAATTGTTCCTTCGGCGGATGGCTTTATATGAATATGTGGTGTTTAGTCCGGTTTTCCGGAATATTTTTAAAATCATCTGTCGCAGAAATTCTCCACCATATATTTCTGATCTAGAGAAAAAATTTAAAGGATGCCGCTATGTTATCTATTTGGCGAGATATATTCAATTTCTCTTCTTTTTTATCCTATATTTAAGATGACGTGTTTTCCGGCGTATGATTTGCGTGAAGCCTTCATGGGTTTTTTCTTAGATCAACTAATGGGAGACAGACTCTAATATACGTTACTATACGTTATACCGTAGTCATTAGAGATGTGCTGATTCAATATCTCTCGCGTTAATATTCGAGTTTGGCTACATTCCGCTAATTTTAAACTGTCCTACTAACCTCGAGAATGGGATGTTCAGTTGAGGAAATGTGGAAATCTGTGCCTCGTAAAGTGCTACGTCGGCAAAGCTTGTGACCTAAGATACACGGTTGAGCATCTGATGATTAATACCTCTGATTCTGATGATTAGTACCTCTAGTAATCCATAAATATTACGAGAGACTTTTTCAAGCCAAAAATGGTGTAAATCGGGACACATCGAGTGAGATACGGCGATAGTAAAAAGGATAACTTATTGAAGAAAGGTAATAAATTCTTGATCACCAAGTGGAATTCAGTTTGAATCAAAGGGCATGCTAACTTGCATACCTTTTTGCAAAATTTCAGGTACGAAAGGCAAAATAAATTAGATTCACATGCAAATATTAAAAACTGAAATTCCAATCTTCCAATGTATATTAAATCTCATTCTGTTCATCATCCGATGTACGGAAACCGTTTTAAAATAATCGATGGTATCCTTTTCCGAGTGTTGTTCTCTTTGCTTTTACGCCCACTTCATTCCATCCGCAGCTGGGTAATGGAAGAGCGGTTGAATTATTTACCCATTACGTTCCTAGTAATTACACATAACAGCTCGCCTGTAGGTTTACCTTGGAAATGATGAAATGCAATAAGTGGGATAAGCCGGTTGATGTAGAATATAGGTTTTGTATTGTGGAGGCCTACGTGAGGTAAGAACGTTGAAGGGACGCCATGGAGGAAGAAACGAAAGCAGAAATATCAGTCTCAGATATCAGCGTTTTATGCCAGATGTCGCCAAAGCGTTAAAAGACAGGGCTTTCTGAAGAATGTAGAAATTAGGTTTTTCAATGTAAAAATGATAGAGCGATCTACTTAGCAGTGGTTTGTTCTTGAATATGCTGCGAGCCTTAGGGTTGTTGTACTGAGATATTTGATTCGAAAATTAAATAAAATTCCAAGGCAAGCAACCACGCTTCGTTGAAACGCAATGTAAAAACTACGTGACACTGACGTAGCATCTATCGTTAACACGCTCTTAACATCTGGTCACTTCTCTAGCCCCTTAGTGTGAATAATATTACAATGTACTTTTTTGAATAAGGCTTGAGATATCTGCGTCAATCCTTCAATCTAACGATCCTGGCATTGTCATCTTAGCAATGTTCTATTCATCCTCTCCTTAATAGGTCAAAATTAAGCTAGCGTTTGTATTAAGCGAAAGTAATTTTTATCAAAATGAACTAGTCTCTGGAGTTCCTAACTGGCGCATTTTCCATTATTTGTTGAAATTTGTTTAAGTTTTGTATCAAAATGAATTTCATAAAATAATTCTTGAGGAAGGAATTAAGTGTATTGGAATATAGAAAATTTAAGATCAAATTAACTTCTCAGCAAGTAACTCGCTGCGTCATACGTTTATTCAGAACTGAACGTCTATTTCCAGTGGATAATGCTGGACTACAAGGCCTTCCGGAGAAGGCGGAAGGGAAGTGAAAAGCGGAGGAACTTGGATAGTCTTCATATGAGATGTCTGGGAAGTAGCGATGATTCATGGACCTCTTTTCCCGTGAGTGACAGGGGCTCGGAAAAAGATTCATCACATGGCCGTAATAAGAGCAGGCGACATTTGGTCCCGTTCGTTCTTAAGTCGCTTGAGGCGAAAGTCATCTTCAGAACTTAAAGCGCTCAAGTTACTATTAGAATGACTAACTCATTTACAATCATTAAATGATGTGTACGAGTAGGTAGGACTCCTGATATGAAAGGCATGGTACTTTTGATATAAAATTAATTTTATATTCTATTACCTATCATGTATTTCTTTCCTACTATAATGACGTTAATAATAATTTGAAAGTTAAGCTAGTAAAATAGTTTGATTGATAACGATGTAATTATTAACTTTGGTCCCACTTGTCGGGGAAAATGACGATGAATCCAAATATTTATTTGGAATTGGGTTGGTATTTGTCTGTATGATCCGTGTTCGCGCGCTGGCCATTTTTTAATATTCCCGCCTATCCCACTTTCCTCACCCTCCTCACAAACCCGGGGTGACGGGAAACGGGTTCCTGACAGGGGCAGTATAGGATATGGGCCGGAGTGAAGTTTTCCTCAAAGTGTGTTAGCAGCAGTGTGGGCCAGTAGGTCTCCCGTCGCCGGCTAGGAACTTTGTCACCGCTACAGCCCGGAGAGAATGGTGAGTTTTCTCCCCTAAATTCGTGCTCACAGCTCTCCCACATAAAGGCCAGCAGGTAAAACGTATGGCCAGAAGAGTAATCGTCATCACGGCCCCGTTTCCTTGTGACATTTTTTGGTGCCGAAACCCTGGAATTTAGGTGTTATGGGGATTTTTTGGTTTTGTGAATCAACATGGTTTGATTAGGGCTGTAACGTAATGTTATAGTGTTCCATTCTGGTGCATTTTATCTCCTGTAGGCCGGGCTTATTATGTTACAATGCCGAATCCGGAAGAGCAGAAGGGGGACCCGCTCAGAAACGAGAGCAATTTAGTTCCCGATTAAAGTTCATGAGATTCAAAAGGGATGTGTTCGGGGCTACTATTATGGCGGAGAGGGATTTGTCCGTGGATGTAGCTGAAGTCCCTCTCGAGCTCCTTGAACGTGATAAAGTTGGAATATTTAAGGCCTGATGTGCAGAATTGTCAAGTGTTTACACTAATTTCCAGGTTCATCAGGACCAAATTGTGGAAATCTGCCATAAATCAGGCCAAGTAGACGTTTTAAGTCTCGATGTTAAAAGAGCTCGAGAAGTTGAATCGGAGTATTACCAAACGCTCTCGGTGCGTGATTTAATAGAAGCTAAGCAGGAGTCAATTGGCGAGGAACGGCCTATTGCGTTGCATCATTCACTTTCGTCTCAAAGGTATTCCTTGCCGAAAATTAAGATTCCGCAGTTTTCTGGCGCATTTGCGGACTGGGAGACTTTTCGGGATCTGTTAAAATCTATAGTGCATGATCGGGAGGAGGTTTCTCCAACCGAAAAGTTTTCATATTTAAAAACTGCCTTTTCAGGTGATACTTTGGCTCTCATTAGTTCAGTGCCATTTGGTGCGGTGTATTATTCTGTGGCCTGGAAAGAGTTGTCTGATTATTTTGATAATCCAAAGTTGTTGGGTTTCAATCATGTAGATAAATTGTTGGGATTTCCTCTCATTACTGAAGCATCACTTTGTAATCTTCAAAATTTTGTTACTACCTTTTCTGAAGTTTATGCTTCTTTAAAAACATTAAATATTCCCGATATGGGTGAGTTTTTTTGTATCGGCTGGCTGCTCGGAGTTTGGATCCCGATACGTTGACGAAATTTGAAGAATGTACCAAGTCCGAAGGTTTTCCCACCGTTTCTCAGCTTATAGTGTTTGTTAAACGCCATGTTAATGTTCTTCGAAGTTCTCAAGGCGCTATTCCAAAGTCCTCATCACGAGGATCACTGTCTTCGCGAGGCAAAGCGGCCGTGTCCCTTGCGACGGCGGATAGCCACGGAGAGAGGGGAAGGTCACCTCCCCTCCGACTCCGAATTGTATTTTATGCTCGTCGTCGCATACTCTTTCCAAATGCCCGAGATATCTAGAGATGGGGCCTACCCAGCGCGAGTCCTTTGTGCGCTCAAAAAATATATGTTTTAATTGCTTGAAAACGGGTCATTGGTCGCCGATGTGCCCGGTCAAAGGGCTCCTCTGCCAAAAATGTCATCGTAGGCATAACACTTCAATGCATAACTCGAAAGAGGAAATGAGAGGCCAATTACCAGAGGTAAATCGGAAGTCGTTGAACCCTCCATCGCGCTCAAAAACGGTGGGCGGGGAGAATGAAACAGCATCGTCCCCTCCTCACTGTTCTCCTCATGTATTCAATGCAACTATTCTAAGTTGATTGTTTTTGGGACTGTAGTTGTTTCCGTTTTTGACCGTGAAGGGAAGGCGAATTCCCTTCTTGTATTAGTGGATTCGGGTTGTATGGTCTCCGCGATTTCGGAAGAAGCAGGAAAGAGATTAAAATTGCCTCGATTTCCTTATCACGGTTCACTTTTGGAATTGTCAAAGACTCATATAAAAGGGCCTAGGACTTGGGTTCAGTGTACCGTTTCACCTCGCCAATCTGCCAATTACATTTTAATGACGCAAACTGTTGTTTTACCGAGAATTGCAGAGCCATTGCCAAGCGTAATGCTTCCCTCAGAGGTCTTCTTCTCTTCTAAAGGTTAACCTTGTTGTTGCAGCCACGACTCTTAACAATCTCTTTTTTCAGCCTTCCTCTTCATTTCATTGTACGAGGTGCATCCCATTTCCATCGCCAATACGTTTAGGTTGAAGTTCTCGGTCGTCCTCTCTGTCTTTTGCCTAGAATTTTTCCTTCCATAATATTTTGTATGAAGTTGTCTTGCCCGAGTAAGTGTCCGATGAGCTTCGCTTTTCTTGTTTTAATTGTTTCCAATATTTTTCTTTCTGTATGGACTTCATTTAGTACTTGCTCATTAGTTTTCCTGTCGATCCACCTAGTTTTTGTATTCCTCCTCCAAAACCACATTTCTGCAGCTTCAAGTTTGGTCATTTCACTCTTCCTTAGTGTCCATGTCTCACATACATATGTTAGCACACTCCATACAAAGCTTTTCAGGAATTTATTCCTAGTCTCAATACTAATGCTGTTATTTACTAGGAGACTTTTCTTTAATTTAAAGGCTTTATTGGCTAACGTTATTCTTCTTTTGAACTCTGAGGAGCAGTTACTATGATTCTCTAATATGCTACCCAAGTAGCAGAACTCTGTCACTTCCTCCAGTCTCACTCCGTCTATACATATATTCGTCATCTTTTCTCTTCTCTTTCTTTCTACCACCATGATTTTTGTTTTCTTGGTGTTTATTTGAAGTTTCAGTTTTAATAAAATATCATTTAGAATCTTGAGCATTCGGCTTAATTCCTTCTCTGAGTCAGCTACTTGAGCTATGTCGTCTGCAAATCGAATGCAATGAATTTGTTTGCCATTTATTTTAATTTATTTAATTTTAATAATCTTGTCTAACACCTCTTCTTATATTTGCTTCTTTCTTGGTGCCACTGATTTCTATTTCCGTACGTTGGTTTTTGTAGAAGTTTAATATCAATCTTTTGACTCCCCAATCCAACCCTATTTTGCACATTGCTTGGAACAGTAGTCTCCAGTCAACATGGTTAAAAGCCTTTTCCAAATCAACGAAAGCTATATAAGTTTTCCTGTTAATTTCTAGCCTCCTCTCTAGGATTTGTCGCAATGCTAAAATTGCCTCTCGAGTGCCTTTTCTTGGTCTGAAGCCGTACTGATCACTATCTAATGTCGCATCAATTTTCTTTTTTATTTTCTCGTTTACTATAACCAATAAAATTTTTGAAGCATGGAACAGAAGCGTTATTGTTCGGTAATTCGTCCAATCCTTTGCATTGCCTTTCTTGGGTAGTATAATGGTTCTGCTTTTTGTGAAATCATGTGCTACCTTTCCTTCCTCGTAGCAATTGGATACAATCATGTAAAGTTTATTCTTAATTGTATCACCACTATTTTTCAGTAGTTTTGCTGCAATGTTATCCACACCGTTGGCTTTATTTTGCTTTAATTTATTCAGAGCATTGTTAAACTCAGCTATTGTTATGGGTGGCCCTTTGCTATCAGCGTCAATAGAATTTTTCTCCTCAATATACTCTTCTATTGTATCAATTTCCTTACTCTCATAAAAGTCTTCAATAGATTCTTTCCATCTGTCACACACCTCCTTATGCCCAAATAATAGTTTCCCATGTTCATCTTTCACCAGGTTGCTCTTAGTTTAGTTAGTCGGTCTATATTTTAATGTTTATACTTTGCTGTAGGCTTGGTCAAGTTTCCCCTCAACTAAATCTTTCTCAATTTCTTTGCTTGTTTCGTTCATCCATATTTCTTTCTGTAACCTACACATTGTTGTTATCTTGTTTTTAACAGCCTTGTATTTCTTATAATTTTTGGACCTTAGCTTATTTTTTTCTTCAATGAGCTCCAAGATCTTTTGGGTCATCCAAGATTTTTTAGGTTTCCGTTTCTTTACTTTTAGAACCTTGTCAGCAGCTGTTATTAAGCCAGATTTGATACCGTTCCATCCATCATTTTCATTCACTAGTTTGCCAGCTGTTTCTTGAAATTCCTGTAGAGTGTCAACATCTTTTAGTACATGTAAACACCACTTACTATGATTAACCATTTTATGCTTCTTAAATTTAATATCACAGTTTGCCATCACTAGTATGTGATCGCTATCCATCTTAACTCCTGGGTAGCTGTGACTAGATTTAACCTGGTTTCTAAATCTTTGCTTTACTATTATGTAATCTATCATGCACCTCTTTTTATTTCCAGTTGCTTTCCATGTGTATCGTCTCCTCTTGTGTACCTCATAGCATGTGTTAGTTATTACAAACTCATGTTGTAAACAGAATTTCAACAGTTTACTACCTCTCGCCTGGTTTTCTTGTATTCCTACTGACGTATTAAAGTCCCCCATAAGAATAACATTCTCTTTGTCTTCTACCATATCGAGCAAATTATCTATACATTCATATATTTCTTCTATTTCTTCATCTCTACTCTTTGTAGTTTGAAAGTATACTGTATTATTACAATATTAGTTGGAACTGCTTTCAATTTGATCATGAGTATTCTGTCACTTACATGATATTTGTTCAAAACATTGTATGACCATTTACCTCTAAGTAAAATGGCTACACCATTTTTTCCTGATCTATCACTTCCACTATGAATAACCCTGAAGTTTTCTGATCTGAAATCACCATTGCTAGCCCATCTTGTTTCACGTAATCCCAAAATATCTAGTTTGTAATTGGCCATACAGTTTTTTACCTCTTCTAGTTTTCCAGGTTTCAGTAATGTATTAATATTCCATGTTCCAATTTTAAATCTATTTCCTTCTTTGTGAGGAAATCTATTCTCTTCTTTCCTCCTCAGAGTTAAGGGATGAATTTTCGGATCTCTATTGGCAGATCCTTCATTTGATCAGCCTGCTCGCGTGGATATGCTGTTGGAAACGGATTTTGTTCCACAAATTTTAACTGGGGGTAGAAGATCACTGCCTCGTAGTAATTTAATTGCATTGAAGTCCATATTCGGGTGGATTGTCCTAGGTTCACTTTCGAATGCTGCTGTCCCTTATTCCATTTCTAATTTAACTAGCTTGACCATTCAGGACTTTGCATTAAGTAAGCAGTTAAAAGAGTTTTGGCAGTTGGAAGAACCTTCTGAAAAAATTCATACAAATCCCGAGGATGACTTGTGTGAAAAATATTTAGAGAGACTTGCTTGAGGAAAAAAAAATTCGCCGGTACATGGTATCGCTTCCGTTTAAACGATTTCCTACAGGTATGGGGCAGTCTTATGATTATGCAGTTGATAGATGGCTAAATTTAGAACGAGGTTTATCGCAAAGGGCACAACTAAAAGCGGATAATGATAATTTTTTGAGTGAGTATGAGAGACTGCGTCATATGACTCCCGTTAATAAGTTGGGCTTCTATTATATTCCACACCAAGCGGTGGTTAAGGAAAGTCCCACCGGTCCTAAAATACCTGTGGTTTTTGATGCTTCTGCTAAGAGGAATTTAGACGTATCACTTAACGAATTGCTTATGGTTGGCCCTACACTTCACTAGGATATATTAGATGTTTTGCTTGGATTCCGCTTGTACAACATTGCATTTGTGGCTGATATCACAAAAATGTATAGACAAATTTTAGTTTGTCCTGAGCATCGTTTATTTCAAAATATAGTTTGGCGTCGCGAAGTTTCGCGAGGGCTACAGTCCTATCAATTGAAAACTCTTACGTATGGACTAACTTCATCATCGTTTTTGGCTATTCGTGTTAGTCGCCAGCTAGTGCAAGATGAATCTAGGTCTAAAATATCCCCGTGCCTCGGAATCGCTCCTCAATGGTTGTTATATGGATGATACCCTTTAGGGTGCGGCTTCACTTTCGGAGGCTGAAAAAAATACGGGAAGAGTTAGTGGAATTATTGAAGTTAGGTGGATTCTCTCTTGATAAATGGGCAATCAATTCCAACGAATTTATGAATACCTGCTCAGGAGATAATGCAGCATCACACATCTATTGCAATGGCGATGATTCAACGACGCGTGTTAAGGTATTAGGGCTCTTTTGAAACATGAATGCAGATTGTTTTTCTTATAAAATTAGTTTTCATCGAACTACCAATTCGAAAAGAATGTTTTTATCCTACGTTGCTCGAATTTTTGACCCCAATTGGAGGTTTTTAACCAATTGTATTTTTGTGAAAATGGCTATTGCAATCCTTGTGGAAGCTAAATATTGGATGGGATGAACCGGTGTCCCCAGAAGTTATGACTCAATGGGAAGAGTTTATGTCACAAATTGAGACATTGGCTAAGGTCCAAATACCTCGTTTCATTTGCAATGTGGGAGCCAATGATTACCAATTAATCGGGTTTTGCGACGCATCTAAAATGGGGTATGGTGCTGTTATTTACCTGCGTTTCGTGTCCCCTTTCGGGCATACTAAAATCACTTTCGTATTAGCCAAAAGTAAAGTAGCGCCTCCAAAGGTATTGACTATTCCTAAGTTAGATTTATGCGCTGCCCTTTTTCTCGCGCGTCTTGTTTTCCGAGTTATGAATGTCTATTGAGGAAGGATAGTGTTCGATAAAATATTAGTGTGGACAGATTCTCAGGCGGTTTTGTCATGGTTGAACACTCCCTCGTATATACTTAAAATGTTTGATGCAAATTGTTGTTGTGGTTGAAATCAATGATTGTATTCCATATTCCTGTTGGAAATATGTTCCGTCGAAGTTAAATCCTGCCGATTGTATATCGCGGGGTTTACCTCCCATACAACTTTGTGAGGCCCGGTTGTATTGGCTGGGACCCCCGTTCCTTACACTCCCGGAGTCAGATTGGCCTCTTGGGAATTCAACCTTGTTGGACTATAAAGCGCTGTCTGAATAAAAAGCCCATTCAATAACAGTAGGGACCTTGGGAGTTCAAGCTGATCTACTGTCATGGATACGGAGGCTTTTCTCGTACATAAAGGTCGTGCGTGTCATGGCTTATGTGTTGAGATTCCGGAATGCCATTAAGGGGTTCAAATATAAACGGGACACTCCATTGTCAGGAACAGAGTGGTTTTGTGCGTTAAAAAAGGTAGTCCTAATGATCCAGAATTTTTATTCTGGCGACTATATTCAGCTCTAAGGAGTAGAGGCCGACTCCCTCCTAGCCTCGCTCGCCTACGGCCGTTCGTCGATGAAGACGGGTGCATTCGAGTAGGTGGCCGCTTGCGGCATTCATTATTTGCCAGTGGCACTAAGCAGCCGTGGTTGCTCCCGAAAGATGATTTTTTTCTCTCGGTTAATTATACGCCACTACCATTTTGTATCGTTGCACGGCGGACCTGGGGCGGTAGAAGCTCTTATTTCCCACAAATATTGGATTTTGTCCTTCCGGGTGTTGATTAAATCAGAACTAACCAAATGCGTTCGTTGCTGTGGATATCAACGTCTTACAACCTATAATGGCCGATCTTTCGGTCTCTAGAGTCACCCTTCAACGACCTTTTGCCGTGGTTGGAGAAGATTATGGCGGGCCATTTTTATATAAATGTAGCAATCGCCGAAATGCGGCTAAGCTGAAGGCCTATCTGTCTTTTTGTTTGTTTTTGCACGAAGGCCTTGCATTTAGAGATTGTTACGTCCCTCTCTACTCGCTCATTCATGGCAGCATTTTGGCGATTTTTCTGCCGTGGGGGAATTCCTTCGACTATCCATTCTGATTGTGGAACGAACTTTGTAGGAGCCGATCGCTACCTGATGGAGCTGTATAAGCATATCCGTACAGCGAGTCATAAGGAAGAAATGTCCTCCATGTTTCCGGATGCTGGGATAGAATGGAAATTTAATCCTCCAGCCGCTCCGCATTTCGGAGGTATATGGGAGGCGGGAATTAAAGCAGTAAAGTTCCACCTAAGCAGAATAATTCATGGACATCCCTCAAATTTTGAAGAGTATTCCACACTCTTTTGCCGGATAGAAGCGGTATTAAATTCGCGACCGTTCGTTCCACTATCAGCTGACCTTTCCGAAATCAATTGCTTGACACCTGGACATTTCCTAATAGGTCAGCAAATCCTAAATTTTCCAGAAGCTGACCCTCTAAGTCAAGATTCAGCTGCTTCTTTATCCGCTCGGTGGAAGCTTGTCGAGCAAATAAAGAACAATTTTTGGAGAAGGTGGTCGCATGAATATTTTCATACATTAAAGCGACGAGCAAAATGGTTGCAAAATGGTCCCCAGGTTAAACCCGGAACGCTATATTTAGTAAGAGAGCCGAATTTGCCCGCGTCGTGTTGGCGAATGGGTAGGATAACACGTTGTTTTCCGGATTCGGCCGGAATTACCCGGGTAGTGGAGTTAAAGAATTTGTCAGGGATGATAAAGAGACTTATTGTACAACTAGTGCCTCTTCCCACTTCATAATAATTATCAATTCATTTCTTTACCTTAAATGTTAGTGAAAGTTGCTGTAGTTCATTGGAGTAATACGTGCGTTGTAGAATTTACCCTTTCCGTGAGCTACCTACCTTCGTTAAAGTCTCTGGTGATGGCTCCCTCCAGAGTGAAGTTATTCGGGATCCTTCCCTTTCCCTACCCAGATCTTCATTTTTGTTTACAGCGCACGACATTACCATTAACTTGTATACTTGTTTATTTCGTTCCTCAGCAAAGGAGGTAATTTTATTTTATAATTGCATCAGGATGCGAATTTTGTTTAAATTCGGGTGGGCGGGGTATGTTCGCGCGCTGGCTTTTTTTTATTTTCCCGCCTATCCCGCTTTACTCACCCTCCTCACAAACCCGGGCTGGCGGAAAACGGGTTCCTGACCGGGGCAGTATGGAATATGGGCCGGAGTGAAGTTTTCCTCAAAGTGTGGGCAGTAGGTCTCCCGTCGCCGACCAGGAGCTTTGTCTCCGCTACAGCCCGGAGAGAATGGTGAGTTTTCTCCCCTAAATTCCTACTCACAGCTCTCCCACGTAAAGGCCAGCGGGTAAAACGTACGGCCAGACGAGTAATCGTCATCACGGCTCGTTTCCTCGCGACAATCCTTCTGCATTCGTGTAAAAATTTTATAAATGGTGAGTCCGTTGTTATTTTGACTTTTCATTCTTTTGACTCACACCATGCGACTCGTTCATCAGAAGCCACATGTAAGTCGATGTTAAATATTTGAAGAATGGAATAAAAAAGGCGTAACTAACGTAATTAGATCTTGTGGTCTTCATGGTGCAGGATAAATATATAACCGAAGCTAAAATTGTATCCAAATTATACCAATCTCCTTGCTGAAAGGTTTTCGTGCCTGTATCCAATTTAGTTATTGTTACCCTTCTTGAATTGTTGAATTCTCTCATTGAATCAATTAAAATTGTTCAGTATTTTTCGATGGTATTATTTTCATTATGCTTTTAGTATGAAAGACGGAGGTGATGTGTGAACCTTCAAAATTTGTTAATTGGCGCCTAAACTCACTCTTCAATCGTTATGACCAGCCAGGTGCAGATTATTTTTCAGCCATTCAGCTATTATTGCTTTAGAAAGCCAATACCTGGCTTGAGTTATCAATCATTTTTATTGCGGATGCCTTAGTATGTGTACATGAAGAAATTATAAATTTCATATTTTTATTTGCTTGTATTTCGTTCAAATTTGCGAAATATGTGAGAAAAGTAAGGTATGGTTAACTTAAATATAATACCGAGAAATAAGACACTTTTTCATGATAAGTTGAGAACTTTACATTGGTATTTGAACCAAGATGTCGGAGTATGTTCACTTCCTAGTATAAAAAACTTTTCAGACGATAGAACGTGCCTGAAACATATTTTGAGGTTATAGAACTCGGAAGATTTCACTCGTTCTACTATTGCCGCCGGTTTCATCGAATCCGCAGAATGTCTGGAATCGAAATGCATGATGAAGCCTTATGTATCAAAATAAAAAAAGGCACGAGCCATATCCTTCAATAATCTAATATGACATTATGTCGTCCTTAAATTTAGTCGTAAATTCGTTGGAATAAAACTTTAAAGCTTTTTTAAAAAGAACGCCTAATTTTCACGTATCCTGCTTCCTCTGAAACTTAATATAAGGAAGACGGTTAATGGTAACTTCAGTGGAAATGAGTCATAAAACCATGCTTCTCTTACTGTAAGGATCATCATTTTAAGAACTGACCGCATGCAAAAAGTGAGTGAAATTTTACGGCTCATTTTAATGTGCGGAGCGACGAATTTTGTTTCGTTTGAACGCCTTTAAGATAAAGGGCTAACTCAATGTTACTGCGCGAAAAAAGCGGAAGAATAGGGGAGAAAAAAGATGCCAATATACGCAAGTGGAACGTACAAGTGAAGGTAAACTTTGGAGGCAGGTAAGTCTGGATTTATCCGATGTTGAGATATGGGAGTCGTTTTGCTCTACTGAGATGTTTGCTCTTTCAGTTTTCACCTTCGTTCTCTTATATTACACAAACGTAGAGTTAACGGTGTAGATACTTTTTTTACTCTCTCTCCAATTAAAGTTCATGATGAATTTGGAGAATAAACTTCAGTGAGATATTTTGAGTCTACAAAATATTACTGTACACATCCCGAGAAGAGGAGAATTAAATCTATGACAGAGTCTGTGAGTGAGGAGGTCTTGCACAAGTTCTGAGTCGAACTAATTACTCTCATTTTATACAGCTGTTCCTCTTCAGGTAAACAGTTTTTTTTTCCTTTTGCTTGCCGTATCCATGTGGATTATATTGATAGTAAAATTCTCCTCACGGGTCGGAGTTGGGGGCACAGGTAATTTACTCCATCTTTTGCTCCTTATACGCCTTAATTTCCTTCCTAATCTCTCTAAACAGAGCCATTTGTATCTCTCTTTCATTCATTGCGGATTAAAAAATAAAATATCAATATTTACAACGAAAATGCCTAGACTATTTAATGGGAAATTTTGTAAAAATAACTATTGATGTACGCCATTACGTCATTACGCGTTCGAGCTTATATTACTGTAAGTGATTTGCCGGTGCAATTCGGATAACATTATACTAGAACTACGCATAGCAATCTTTGTCCTTTGGTATGCCCTTGCCTATCTTTGCCTATTTCAACCACCCATTCCATGTCCTTCTAAACTCCCCCACGTATTTCCACTTCCAGCATACTGGTATGTTTTATCGTTTGTCTTCCGCTCTATTCAACGCACGTTCAGCATCCTTTTCCATTTTACAAAGACCTTGCGCAGTAACAAAAGTATTACAGGTTTGTATGATAGTAATATGTAGGTGGCGTTCCAACGATTAGGGCAGATTATCGATGGTACTTCACCACTATCATATGGTCTATTTAAAACGGTTGTCCTAATTCTTCACACATTCTCTCATTTCAGTTCTGAATGCTTCCTACCCTTCCTCATTTCATCCAAAATATATCTTCTCATCAGATCATTCTCCTAAAAAAAATCGTCAATTTGACGTCTGCCATTATTACTTGGGCCATTCACCATAATATTTACTTATTTTTTCCTCGTGCTATTTCGTTCCTGCCCCACTATTTGAAGGAATCCTATCTTTGTTTTTTTTCTTCCATCGAAATTACTTTTTCTCCACAACAACACAATCGAACGCCTTAGGTTCCTTCTCGTACAACGCTTGTTGGATATATAAGAATGAGACAACGCAAATGGCCCAGGCATTGAGGCCTAACGACATACAGAATCGTGTACTACTGGAAAAAATGTTGTTCTCAATATTCTTTTAACTCCTTCAGCCATTACATTTTTCATTTTCGCTTTTAATTCCGAATTCAATTATGTAAATCAGCAGTTTTAGCTGAAGTAAAAAATTGAGATATTGTATGTTCACATTATTGTTTTACCGTAAAATTATACACAGGAATTAATTTTTAAACGTACGCAAGGTTTGTAAGCTCCTAGAAAAAAGTTTTTTTCTATTATTTGCTGCATATTGTGCCGTGGTTCAGAAACCGTTTCAAGTTTATTAGCATGATAATTTAGCAACTGGTATTAGGAAAAATTTTTGGGAAAAATGTGAAAATTGCGTTAATATTGGTGTAGGCGGCAAGGTGAGGAGAGTGTTGGAGACACTGTAGGAAGGGCATACTTTTGATTAGGCAAGGACCGGTAAGATGAAAATAGCGGAGAAATTATGACGAGATCGGTGCGACAGAAGCTAAAGAACGCTATAAAATAGTGCAACAGGTGTCCATGTTGTGCAGAGGGGTTTATGAAGTTCATGAGGGTGTGAAACGATGCTCAAGAACCGTTAAAGCTCTAACTTTATGCGGTAGACTACCTATGCTTTTGCATAATCATCCGCTTCCTGCCTGATCGTGAGAGGTCGCCTTCTCGTTTTGTGCTAGTAAAAGTCCGGAGGAGTCGGTGGCTTAAGGTTGATTCTTAGAGCAAGAGAATCTGAATTTGCATAGAAAATTAATTTTTGTCTTGATTTTACCCACTGTTCAGTCACCTTTCCCCCTGAATTCATTGGAAATTTAATTGTCCGTCGTTCTATAAGATAAACTTTTGGAACTGGCTCGTTTCAGACAATTTTAGTGAATTTCATCCATTTATCATTTCCAGGCTGATGTAGACCTGAAATGCTATAAATAAAGAAGGAAAACTTTATCTTTTGAATGATAAGCAGTGATGCTGACTTGAGTAAATATAATTCCAGAGGTGGGGTCGGTATGATCAACTATCATAAGGAAGATCAAATTGAATTAATTTCATACTTTTGAAATACAGTTCCAAATAAAAAAATCAAGAGATCTAGTATTCCATTCCAATCTTTATTTTAATATTTTTTTTTTAATTTCAGGTGCAGGGGACTCAGCACATCATATCTCAAACCTTATATATCACCTGAGCCGAGCAAAGATATCTCTTCTACAGAATTATTACTGGTTGACGCATATATTCACACAAGAAAGGATTATTGAGGTAAGTCTAATCTTAGTTTTTTTTATTGCGGTTTAAGTCAGAATGCATCATCTCAGAGTAAATTAATTGATATCACGGGACGTACCGCTATGATGAAAATAGAAAGTATCCAAATAAAAATTATATCTTGAAATATTTGGATGTATCTGCGCCCTTGGGTATCAAATTAGTCAAATTCATTTCCATAAAACGGTTGTATGTGGATAATTTTACAAGACATTTTCAATGCTTATTGATTTTTTTTGCAATTAATCGCCTCTTGGGCACTCATTGTTCCCTAGCCGCATTATCGTCTTATTTAATTCATGATATTTCCCTCGATGAAATCCTACTATAGTATTCTCATGGTGTATTATGTGATCAATTATGCATCCATTAAGACTTGCCCATTTTTTTGGTCTTTTCAATCATTATTTATGTATCTTAAATGGAATGAAACTCCTCTCCCACATTTGATATATTCATAAAGCTACCAGTCCCGGGCCTGGTATTCAGGTGCTATGCGCCACTTCTTCGTTGTTGTTCGACGGAGTATCTCACTATATTGTATACCTTGCTTATTTTAATGGTAATTTTTTAGTATCTTCTCGATTAAAATTCACAACTTGAAAACCTTGAGTGCAATGTCTACAAAAATTGTAATTGGAATTCATAACGGTAGTGTTATTTCTAATATTTTTATATCATTCCGCAATGATTGTATTCTAGATGATTCTAGATGATTATATTTTTTCTCTTGGTTTACTTTTTCATTGAAGGTTTTATGATAACCTTACTTATCTAAAGAGAGGGTATTGGCACAAGCTTTGTGGAGCTTACGGATTTCCATATTTGAATAAAAACTCATACAAATTTCTACACTTTATATTCGTCGCCGACCATAGTTTAAGCAAATTATGCCGTCACCATGGTGATGAAACCATGGTCGGTGACGAAAATAAAAGTGCAGAAATTCTTACTTTACCTAATGTTTTGCCAAACACTAAGTACCTACCCTCTCATAAATTTTTGACGCATAGGTAGAAGTTTTCAGGAATATCTTTTATCCGTGGGTCTAAGAACCCATCCATTACATTTCTCCTTACCTTTGCTGTTTATTGTCTTTATTTCTCAGAAGAAGCTATTTCCTCTAACTTAGATTATTTGCACGAAAGTGGCCCTTAAGCTATCGGGTTTACTTGAATATTTACGTTCTCAGGGAACTCACATCGGAAAGCCTATGGCAATAATCTCGATATGCACGCAGCAATCATCCCGAGCTGAGATAAAAAATCTACAGCACTTGGGTCTAAGCCGCAGCATTTTTACCGTAACTGCTGTAACTGGTATTCGAATTTCTCATTGGCGTAACTTTTTATCTATATGGATTGAAATACCTTTTGGTGCTGCTGTTCCCAGTATTTTACATGGAGCAATTATGATTGCTTAATATGCGTCTAATATTTATGTTACATATTTATTCCTGACTTCTCTTGGAACACGTGTTCTTCTACATTACAAGTTTATCTGTGTTTCATCAGCTTTTATTTTATAGTCTCATATCCTAGATTACGTTTGTTACTATACAAATACCCTTTGAAATCTCACCATAAGAGTTTCCGCGATTGAATCCTTCGACTGTCCTGCTTTAAATTACTTGAATGCAAATGAAACTGTCGGAGTAATGGAGATGGTTTTTAGGCATCATACAATAGTATTTTTTATGAAAGAGATCGAGAAACTCATCAATACCACATTGAGAACATTGATTAGGCGACCTACCAATAAATCTGCACAGTAGCGAAAACTAGGTAATGTACCTAATTAATTCTTCAATGTGGATTTTTTTAATCCCTGAAGCTAGCGACATTATACCAGGACAGTCTTTGTACATGATACTTATTCGAAAGAATATAAATGAAGTTATATAACTCGTGTATTCCATCAGTTACTCGAATCTTTCATCTCTATTCGCCTCGTCCTTTCTCTCCTTCATTTTGAATATTGTGTATGTGGATGTTTCCGCATTCTCTTGCCCCACGTATCTAAATATCTTCCGTTTATCTATACAGTCTGCCCTCCAGAATCCCATCAGCGCATGCATGCATTCAACCACATGCAAGTTATTCCCATATGCATGGAAGCGAATATCTTTCTCCCTTTCGCTTTCCATTTTCATCCTTCCCTCTCCCTGCCCGACTTTCATGCCACGATGTTCATTTTTTTCCATCATCACTGACCGCACACCGCAGGCCCGCTCTCCCTCCATCCCCACTCTCCCACCCTGCCACACGCCTTTGTTTTCTCCCACCCCCACCACTTCCTTTCATTCCGCCCAGTTGAACTGTGAGCCGCGGGATGAAGCTGGCGGGGATTACAAAAATTCAACTTGACAGCGAGTGACTTCCACCGCACTCCGTGGAAGGGGAGAGAGTTGTTCTTCTGCCCCACCGTTCTTTCTCCCTGACTCCCCCTGACCCACCTCCACGAGTCCGGAAGTAGGAGTAACGCGCTTTGTAACAGAAATTGGAGTTGATAAACAACATTCCGCTTGCACTGTGTTAGTTGCCTCTCGAATTTGACGGAAGCCGAGAGCCTAACCAACAGGGACGTATACCTCGCCGCACTGACTTTCTTCTTCAGAAGTCAACTTTCATGAGTTAACGCGGATGTTGCTGACGCCATGAAGGATTTTAAACGCCCGCCAAAGACTATTGGTACGATCATAATAAAGAAAACATGTATTCCACTAGTCTCATACAAACCATTTACATTACTGGACATAATTATCCAGGTAATGATGCATGGATGCCTCTTAAGCAATAACTTAAGCTGACAATATATTTAGGTCACTTTAAAATTATGGTATCTTCCCTAAGTATCTAGTAGCAGGTGACTTTGATGAATCGTTCATTAACGTATTATTTCAAACAAACTGAGACATTTACGGATTCAGTTTAATATATCCAAGATTTCTTTTTGCCTGATGCATGAAGTATAAATAAATGTAATTTGTGTAAAATAAAAAATAACATATGTTCTTGTCCCTTTTTTATCTTGTTTTAACCAACCTTGAGAATTTATTCTCATAAGCCTATCATGATAAAAATTAAAGGACTGTACTCATTTGCCGTTTGTATTGTTTATTGCACTATACCAGTGAACTACAACAAATTTTGAATAATTTCAATGACGTTTCTGACGTTAAGGAATTCGGTAGCAAAATTCACAATGGGGTTGATCTTAGAAGAGCTGAGAGTCAGCAATATTGCCCATGTGTAGACCTATAATACTTGTGGATTACGTATTTACATGGCACTTATACGTAACAGTGATGCCATAATTACACTGAAAGAAGCGTAAGCTGCTGCAACTAACAAAAAGGAAACATCCTCCCCCTTCTGGCTGTTCCTCAGCTTTCCTAGTAGAGTTGAAATTCCGCTTTTTTGGAAGACGTGGTAAGATGTTAAGGAAATGTTTTAAACCGAACTACGACAAGTTTTAGTAAATGATAGACTCTTTGTAAGTTTTCAATGTGTAATAATCAATTCGTGTTGTGTTATGTTTGTCGTGACATCTTTTTTTGTTCATTTTTGAATTCGTTACCACCTTAATTAGCCATATTGCCTATGTTAACATGTTGACACTTCAGAGTAATTTTTTAATTTGTAAAGTAAATTTCCCCAAATAAGAGAACTTTCTTTTTCTCATTTCCTCGTTCATGTTACTGTGTCTCAGCATTTCATCCAAATTGTTTTGAGCTGTTTTTGAGAAAAAATCCAACAAACCGAAATACACTTAAAGAAATAGCTCGGTCAATAGTATGTTGGTATCAAACACTTAATAGTATGGTGGATCAGATACAGATGGTGGTAAAGTTACTTGAATGTTGTGAAATATTGGAGGAGGAATTAAAATCGGTGTTTGTACATCATTTGGGGCATTTTCTGATGATGATGATCATAAGTTTTGTATTTTTATTCTTGCGATGTATGCTTGAAGTATCCGCCTACTTTCTCCACCTGGTCTTCAAGGGTATTTAATGTTTAGAATTGATCACCTGTTTTATGGAGGAGAAATGGATAATGTAGCTGGAAAATTTAGAAAAAAATATGACGCAAATCATCAAGGTAACAATCTCTCCAGAAAATTAGTGCGCAGTATACACGCGAAAGAATGGGTCCCAATATTGGTGTCACAGCCCATTCGGCGGGACTACCCTGTGCGGGTCACGTGCTTCGATTCTTGGTGTGAATAACAGCATGAAAAATAAATGATTTATAAACGATAATATATGACGATATGATTAATAAAAGATAAGAAAAATAAATATGAGAAGATGAATTGAGAAAATAAACATAAGTAGATTTAAGAACAAAAGAGACGTTATCTTTGCCAAACTCGTGGGGAAAATCAGTGTGGGTTATTACTAGGCAGCAGAAAAATTGAATTAGGACTTGATGAGAATTAACGAAATTCGAGGAGGTAATGCTTGGTAGTCAAACAGAGTGATAGTAGATATTAATCGAGATTTATAACGATTAATTGAAAATATGAGTTGAAGATTGAGGAATGTAAGTGCGACAGTGTTGTGCTGGTTAAAGCTTATAGGATAGATAAGGGACAGTGGAAGGTGAATTAAAATAATTGATCAATATTTATATTGATCAAACATGATGGACAGATTTAGAAATTGCTAGTCAATATTTGCAATTGTCATAGACCCCAAGTTTCTTCCAGGCTGGGCAGGTAAAAAATAGGCGGACAGGTAGGGTGGGGGTACCGGTGTAATGCTACGTTGAAAAATCAAAAAAATGTGACTATACCTTACCACAGACCGAAAGAGCTCACTAAGGACAATCTGGGCAAGCATCGTCTCATGGATCAGGTGAGCGAGGAGCACAACCGCTTAATTTAACGTAATTTGATATTTTTACGACCCCAGAGGAGGCATCCTTTGTGACTAGCATAGACTTGAATGCCAGTTTTCATCATAAGTGATATCTTTTTACCCCAAAATATGGTCGATTAAATCAAACTAATATTAATCGTAAATTTTGTCTTTTTCAGTCTAAATGTGGAAATTTTGTGGCAAAAATTGTCACATAAGGTATTATCCGATTTTGAATAATAAATAATACCTGTAATATCCATGTGACTGGGACACTTTTTCTGGCTATTACGTTTTGCGTCGAGGTGAAAGTGACCAATTAACCTACCAACCTCCACTTTGAATATGTGTAAATATTTTAAAGGAAACTGTTATCAGCTGGAAATACCCTGCACATAACACTGATATATTTTTATTCTCTCGCAAGAAATCTCAATTCATGAGGTTAAGGAGATTGTATTGTGATTACACAAGTCTAAAAAGTTATATTTATAACACCTGTTTGAATTTATTATAAAGTTGTTACGTTAATAAAGGTGATGTAAATTAGGTGTAATTAGGTATTAAGGGTAACTAGTTGAATTCCATTCGAAGTGCGAAATTCGCATTTTATTTGGTTAATGCATATTAACGGACAATTTTACGGACTCGAGAAGGTAACTAGAGTACAATTCCGTTTTAATTAATGCATTTTTTAAATTTTTTTATTTTTTTTTATTTTTTTTAATTAATTTAATTTAATTAATTTAATTAAAAATTTAATTAATGCAAAAAGTGCATAGCATCCAATATAACAGTAATTCAATAATAACTAAAGAGTTTCCATTTTGAGTAGATATTTAATATGATTACCATTTAATTTTTTGGAAAATTGGCCTCTTTCGAGAATTATTATCTGTAATGGCTTTTATATTTGATATAATAATCATATTTTTATGGTATAAGCAAATTTAGCCCATAACGACATTTTAAGTTCAATTTGTCAGAAAGTAGCACAGAAAAAAAGTGATTTCTTAAATAATTACTATAGGTTAGCTTTTTTCTACTTGAAGAATGATTATGTATAAATTACTGATAATTTTTTATTAATTTCCGGTGGATTTACCTAAAAAACTATATTTTAATTACAGGTGCTAGCCCTTTATGAACACCAATTGCGTCGGAAGAAGTTATTTCGGCAACTTTAGACCGGTCAAATTTTGAGGTGGAAAAAAATTGTACAAAATATACATTTTTTGAAAATCGTTAACAATTATGTTTCACGGTCAACATAATAAATTGATTTATTTCCTCATTGGGCTCCCTCCAACGATATTTCCACGGCTATTTCTTCATAATCGAAAGCTAATGACCAAGTAGGTCTCATACCCAGCCACCGTGTCCTGGAATTCAGAATATCATGTAAAACTACTCCCGAAATGATTATCCGTTATGCATACGTATTCAAGTCACATCCCCGATGTTGGATGGGATTCTTCTCATAAGCGATGAGGAAGGGAAGGAATAGAGGCTGGAGGGCCAGCGGTTGTGGGTGGCTGAAGTATGCGCGGGGCACAAAGCGAGCGTTGTTGGGGTCCCCGAAAAACGGATATGAAAAGGACGAAACTTCCTCATACGCTTTCTCCAATCCTTATTCATTCCCATTCCTCCGCATCGCATTCCGTTTCCTTTCACTCCATCCCTTCCTTATTTCACCGTCTCGTTCCCTCGCTATTCACCCTCCTACCCTTTCCCTCCTCTGAGGCTATATAAAATATATCGATACCTCGGGAGGATAGTATATTTAAAATAACACGTATAATAATAGAACTGGGGTTTAGCGTGCTTCAACAGCTAAGGTGAATCCGTAATTTTTGTGAGCCATTTGCAGACACGGGAAACTGCTCTCGAATCAATATTTAGGACCACACATCTGAATTAAAGCCGAGCTGAACGATACCCTTCTCAGGTGATGGAGAGGAAACTGGCATATACATCGCGGCTGTCCGATTCTCGAAAACCGATTGTTCAAGTGGATTAATTTCAAAAATACGCTAGTGTATTTTATGGTAAAGTTTATATTAACCCCAGGAATTAAGTTTTTCAATTTTTATCAGACAAAAGAAAATGATAATAGCAAAAATACAAAATCACAGCACACAGACAGGCACAGGCAGGTACTTTTTTTGGTGAGGTGATGAAACTTTAATCAAAGATTAATATAAGATTAGGATAAAGTCGATTTGACTGAGTTATCTGAGGGTTTTTCTCTGCTAAAAGAGAAAATTTTACCTCTGGCTTAACTTGGTTGTGAAATAATGTGGGTTGAATGGTACAGCAATGGGCATAATTGAAGAAGTATGCTTCGATGTTTTATCTATGTCGATAATCGATTAAGGAAATAGTTAAATGGTAATCCAGTAATTTCGTGATAGGAAGGAGTTGACAGAGGAAGCCATGAGTAAATATGATATGAGAAAGACTAAAAAAGGGATGATTTTGAAGGAGTCTTGAGAATAGGAGAGAATGTATTGTAACGTTTCTCACTTTTTCTCTCTACACTACTTTTCTCACTACGTTTTTTTCTCACTACGATCACCACAAAAGTAATCGCCGTTACTTAAAATCGCCTTACTTGAGAATAGAAGAAACCGCAGGCTTTGGGAGGAGCGTGGGTCCCCGATACAGAAGTCCTCACCTGGGCTATCTGCTTTGGTAGTCAGCCTCCAATACCCCAAAAAAAAACAGCTCCGGCACGAGTGATTGGATAATGAATAGAGACTGCAACTTAATACTTTTAGATGGATGTATTTACCAGTTAATTCAGATTTGCAAAACAACGATCAATCGATCCCCAACACGCACAAAAAATACCAAATCGAATTATTTTTAGCATGACCCTTCCAAAATAACTTAAAAATACCCCTTCTGGGCTTAAGCTTGAGTTCAAACAATCAACGGGGTCGGGATCGAGCCCACTGAATTCCGTTGAGGGAAAATGAAAAAGGAGATAAAAAGGACACCCTTTTAGGACGTGAACTGGACACATTGACCCAAGGCATCGGAAGACTCTCGCTCCTCCGGCGGTCTTCAACTTCACGCTGACTGCTTGTCGACCCTAGTCGGCCGAACGACGCATTGTGCTGCTGGAAGCGCGAACGTTGTCGCTGGCAATCCCCGGACCACCGATGCGATGCGCTCTCGTACTTTGGCTCTCCTCCCGAGAAGAGACGCGGTATCTCCCGTATATCAGCTCATTGGGAAGATATCGCCGCCCCCCGCCTACCAGGGGTAGCGTCTCTATCTCTCGGGTCGCTCGCTCTCTGTATTGGGTCCGTCTGGGGTTGCGTGCTCCCTCTCTTTCCGCCAATTCACGGAAATTCGTCACTTCTGTAATAGTCAGCGTAGAGACCTTTTCTCCGGTCAGCGCTTCCTCGCGGGACTGGTCCGTTATCAGGAAGAAGAAAACTTTGAGACCAACACGCCGTATTATAGAAGCCAAACAGGGGGAGAGGGGGTGGATTCGTGCGTCATACACGAGGGGAAGAAGGGTCGGGTGATGAGTGTTTCTCAACTTCCCATCTTCGTTGTGTGGAGTCAAACGTGGCTTCCCTCACACTTTTTAACTCCACTCTCCCCCCCCCTACCCCCCCACGGGCACTCACTCCGCGCCTTTCGGCTTTGGCTGCAAACACTTCGTTTGTGACGGTTTTGAACCGTTACAGTATAAATGCGTGACTGCGGCAAAGACATAGAAGCTTGGAAAGAAGATGTCTAGAGGCATTATGGATTACGATGTCAGTTTTCTAGGTCTTTTGCTTAGAAGCTTTTTTGACTACGCGTGCCCCGTAAAAGAACAGCATATTAGGTATTAACCAAAGTATCGTTCAATGAAAGAATATACAGCAGACCCTCGCTTAACGATATTAATCCGTTTCGGAGGACCGATCGGAAAGCGAATTCCATCGTATGTTGAATCGGCCTTATTTCCGGTCGAGGAATCGGCTTAAAGAGCATCAGTGCCAATCCATTCAGTGTACGCGTCAGGGCCAATACATATGAAATATCTTGGGTTAAAATTATTTCAAATACTATTAAACCTATATTTAAAACACTATCGATATTTAGAACAAAATCGGAAATATTTGAAATTTTGAAAAGCGCGCGCAAAATCAGCTCAGATCGTTAGTCGAATCCATTGTAAGTCGTACCCATTGTAAAGCGGGGGTCTACTGTATTGGGGGTTCAGGTCAAGTGGTGGCTAAAGGACTAAAATCACATTACAAGGACTCAGGTTAAAGAGGACAGGATGCTGCCATTTCTAATTGGGTGCCATAGAACTAGGCTTTATAAGGCATCAGCCGTTAAACTGTTGACAAATCTGCACATTTATCTCAGAATACACCAGTGCCGATGCTGATTTTCTTCAGGATTTGCTATATTTTCTCGTGCAGCCTTGTTCCTCCTAACTTAACCCTCTATTCTGATTGTAATTTGCCACTTCAGTCGATTTATTTTGGAACTCTCATTACAATGTGAGCTGGGCTGTGATATCTATCCACATGAAATAATGATATAAAATGATAATTTATATAATATTCCCTTTAATCTTCAGATACTGTTGTGAACTACCACATGGTAATTTTTGTGAACGCTCGCCTTTGTAAAATTGGTCAATATTTCCTAACCTGTTTTTATAGCCGAACAATTTTTCTATATTGAGTCTATTTCCTTAGCCTGCTTTACTTTGTCTTTCAATATAGAGGGTGAGAAGAAAATACCACTGATTATATTAATACTGACTTTACTTTCTCACCCATGGTACTTTTTTGTCTCAGTCCCAGAAGAGTATACGGTAATTTTCGATTACTTCAATTATAAATTTAAATATTTTGGTGAGTCTAACATGTAACGCAGTCTCTGTCAAATTTTAAAATTACTATAAAATGTTTATTTAAAAACGAAACTCTCGGTAAAAGAGCATAATTTTATTGATAAAATCGAAGTTAAAACAAAAGATGATTTGATGTGAGCTGATGATTTGTCACCTTGAGATTTTTAATACAGTCTAAGGAGGCCAATTTATAGACGACTTGAACATCTGAGGGATACATACCCATGTATCGTACAGAATACGAGGTATCAGATTGATACCCGCGTATAGATATTTATTTTTCTATCTCTACATCCTTGATATTTTCTTCCTCTTTTCTTCCCATCCTTCGTTTCTCGTTCTTTGGTTCCTCATATCCCTCTTTTCTCCCTCTCGAATCCCACGGAATTCCTCTCATATTCCGGGTCGCATGCAAATCCGAGATATGCGTGTGAGCACGAATCCATATATGTGTGCTTTATATGTAACGCCGAAAGACAACTATGATTCAGGTTGCCCCGACATTCCAGGCAGATCCTCCGCTGGTATGTTGTACGACCCTAGTTCGAGGCTTCTCTTCTTTTCTTGGTTTAGAATTGCGTCCAAATTTGTTTTAAAAGTTTTTCCATCGAAATAATGCTGGTGTACATAGGCATGGAAATGTTTTTATAATACAAGCATGTTTTGACGCAGATTGATTGAAATTATGAAAGCTATTGATGGAGTCGTTCATTTTTCTCAAAACATCGTAAACTGAAGTTGGTCGCGCTCTGTTATGCTTAATGCTTAAATTTTACGAGCATCTACTTTTAATACTCCATGCATATACTTTTGGTCATGATAGTGTTGACTCCACATGAGATGAATGCTTTGCTTTTTCATGAGGTGCATTACTTAGTAATCACGATTAAGCCATTCTAGAATTCACTAGTCAGTTGGTATTTACAGGTAATTATAAGCACCTACGTAGTGCATCAAAATCGGGGAATTAAATTAAATTTTATTGCGATATTGGAGTCTTTTCTTTACCCTATCGTAATGGATCATCCCCAAATTAAACCTATGATTTTCAAATAATTAACATATCCCATCATCACCCCCTAACACATTATTTTTTGACAATCGTTGCAAGGTCGTTGTCACTGAATTCAATTTGTTTGCGGTCTTATAAATAATTTCATTATTGCACTTAAACGTCTGCAGACGTGCTAGTCTATGCTCAGGATAGTGGAGCGCAATGTCCCAAACTGGGAACTTGATTATGGACATTATAAATTTTGCCCTCAAAGTGCTGTTCAGGGCGGACATAATTTTGTCACTTGCTCGCCTCAGGTATATTACATGAAAAGCTATCCTTCCTCCAATATCATTGATAGATGGAGTTCTCGCTCGCTTGCCTCAGCTGGAAACCCTTTTCAATCTTTTCCCGGGCCAATTTTTGGACGCACGACACGAGGCAAAATGATACCCCGCTTCCGTGTTCACGAACCGTCGATTTTTTCGTTTAAAGGCGAACGTTTCTAAGGAAACCTCTCGAACAATATCAAACAAATACATCCGCCAATTTATCACTTCCTTGCCAGTAAATGGGAGTCTGTATGCGTGTGTTTTTTTGACGAGCAACCATTCGTGTTCGAAATGACGTTGGAATGAAATTTTCCATCGCTCCAAAACACTAGTACAATGGAAAAGAGAACCACCGCTTGTAGCCTGTCCCAGCGGAAATTGCGCGAATTGTTTCCCCACCTCCGCTCTCTTCTTTCGTCACGGTGTAACGCGTTGATAAGCCTTCCCGCACTGCAGGTGTGTGATGCGGGATGCCATTTATACAAGGGGTCGCCAGCGAAACGGCCTCTGCTTTCGGCGTGCGTTTCTAGGTGGTGGGAATGAAAATTCGGATTCTTCTGACGGAAAGGAAGTTAGGCCGCCGATGTGTATGTATGTGTGTGTAGGGAGTCGAGGGGCGGGTTGGTGGTTGGGGGTAGACTTGCGGGTGGGGAAGGAGAAAGGGGCGCCGCGCCGCCTCCATGGGAACTGAAACACCTGATAGACAAACTCGGGCAGCGTGTTCGCTTCCGATTCGTCGGTTGCAACTCGGGTGGCTGGTGCCCGCTTATTCTCTCTTCCTCCACCCATCTGTCTCTCTTTCCATTTCTTCACCCATCTCCTCTTTCTGTTTCTATGGATGGACCAATCGACTACCAATGGCACGCGCGCCAAAAGATGGCACGCGATAGATTTGCTGGTGGCGCGCCGGAACAATTGGCGAAAAAGTTCTGTTCTCCCATTTTTAATACACTTCTTATTAATTTGAGTCCAATTTCTGAGTAAAAAATGTTCCCTTCTTTATCATATTTATTTGCAAGTAGAAGCTTTAAATAATAGTTATGTGATCGTCTAAATGCAATAGATCATGTCTGTAACTATTTAATATCATTCTTTATCAATTTAACAAAAGTAATGAATATAATTTTAACAATATATATATATATGCAATTGTGTGAACACGATAGTGTGAAACTCATCTTGGGAAAAAAATGTTTAAATTGATATTAACCAAAAATTTGTAGCTTGTACTACATTGTACCGTAATACCTAATTGTCCTTACTTCATTCTTTTTGTAACATTACACTAATATGATATGACATGATAACACTTAGAGAAGCATGACCATACTTTGTTAATATAAATATTTGGTTATATTGGCACCAGTTCTCATATTGGTGTCCGACTGTCACCTTAGGCATCAAACGCTGTGTTTTTATGGCCCATCTTGTTAAGCGTCGTAAGTTAATGAAGTTTTAGATTCTTCCTAGGAAATAATTTATTGCATTAATTTGTGCTTTACGGTGCTCCACTATTGAGCATCATTTAATGTTTTTATATGCTGTATTTCGTCTGTGATTTCAAGTACCTGAGATTCTCTAAGTTCAACTTTGATTTGATATTCCTACTCAACCAGCTTGGTTGAAGTACATATTTATTTTCTCTTACGATTAATTACTTCCTAGTCAGTATACATGTTGTACATGTAGTCGCATTGCATTACATTTATAGTTAATATTAAATGTGGTGCATTTACCAAACCTACTATCGTATCACACTGTTCTATTGCCGTTGACCATTTTTTCTAATGCTCGTTTGGCTTTCAAATGGCTTGCGCTTACTTATGATAAACATCTGTCCCCTCATACTATTTCTGTCAAAATACTAATTTTGAGTGACAATTATGATCATGGACACCAATTCCACTGAAATCAATGATATATGACTACTTGGACTGGAAATTACAGTTTTGATCCATGAAACGTTCTCGTAAGAATTTATACTTTTCTCCGGAGCTCTAATTCCGCCCTCTCTTCATACTATAGACATATCTTGATTTTCATATATGTTTGTCTGATCTTAAAACTCTTGCTCGTTTATATTGCATGGAAACTCCTCTTTTTAGTTTTTATCAGTAGACAGAACCTCTGAACAAACTAGTACAGCATGTCCGCTTCCCTTTGGTTGGGTTTAGTCAACGACTAGCCAGTTTTAAGTAAAGATTTCTTCTTTGAGTAAAGATTTAGAAGATCTTTTATGACTAGCAAGTGTATATCGATCTCAGAATCAAATCGCATGCATTTATTCAAATTGACAGCTGTATTTAAAACTTTCTCAGTTCACTACGGTGCTAATTTACGCGTATTTTGCCGACTAATTACCTCGGACAAAGTATGCTGCGATTTATTCAGCCTCAGTTTTGTTGAGGAAGTGTTTATCATGGGAAAATGCGTGACGAGCTCAAAGTAGAATATTTGGGATTGGTAGTCGTAATTTGTAATGAAAAATGCCCAACCTTATGTTAAAATGGAGTCCATCTTCTTATTGATCGATAATAATTTTCATGGCATCGCTATTTAAAGTAGAGATCAATCAATGTAAGAATTGCTTACGCTACATAGTGGAAAAAGTTGAAAAACTCGTAGCTTACACCTTAGTTCAATTGTATGTGCACGAGAAACAGGTTTCCGTGAGAAAATTAATATTCAGTTTGTATTATATATGATTCAAGTATTTTTATAGTATTTTCATTCGAGAAACTGAGCTGAGATTAAGCGATATAAAAGTGATATTAGGATGAATTTTTTTCGGATAAAAATTAGGATTTTTCAAATCTAGGCGCTCTTATCTGAGTCTACATAAAGATTTATATTTAGGGCTGGTAGGTATTTATATATTGTCACCACACCTTGAGAAATCCCGGGGAAAATGTTTTCAATAGTGGTTTTTAGATTGTTTATCAAATCATTGGTATTGTAATTGACATACACATTTAGGCATTATTCAATTAGCCCATAATAAAATGTTAAGTCTAATAGTAATACACTATTGCTTTTCCTCGTTCCAGTGAACAATAGTCATATGGGTGTATTGCTATTGTTTCGACTTATCCTCATATTCTAGCATGCCGGTAATCGTTTTCTAATTAAATACTCTTATTTCAATTTATCTATTCTTCCATTTTCATTTCATATCCCCATATTAATTTGGCTCTTTTCCTTGCAGGATGATTAATTACTAATGAGGGTCCTTTCTCGATAAAGTTAATTCACATTTAAATAGTCGTTCCTTTGATGATATACAGGTAGGCACTACTAATTTTTTATTACGTAGACAGTTTACATAAAAATATACATATACTTTTTCCGCACGTAAATTTTCAATTTTCATGAAAATGAGGGTATTTATCTTAGTTTTTGGTTGAGAATAATGGATGAAAAGGATGCACTTAGTGGTGCTTCTGTCACCCGCAAGACAACTATCTTTTAATTTCAAAATGATTCAGGTTATCATTTTATCATAGGCGGTTTATCGTAAACATAGCGTGCAATCTTTTAGCAATACCGACGCTAATCTGCAACTGCAGAGAAAGACGCAAAAGTGCCCACGTTTAATCTTTGCTCGGAGCAAAGTCGTTGGACTGAAAAATCCCTTCATTACTCAGTCTCTTTGGTCTTCCTAATAGCCCAGTGGAGAGGGAAAAAGACTCGTTAGCTCGAGACATCTTATTTACATTTTATCATTGCTCAACATTTAATTGGCGCATAATCAGGATCAAGAGCGGGAGGGTTCCCTTTCCGAAAAATTCCTCCGGTATCACGTCAGTCAATCTTTGCCAAATATTTGCGAAAAACTCTTAGCAGGGCTGAAAGTTGGACGAGGAAGCTTTTATGCATTAAAACGGTGGGCAAGAAGATGTATAAGAGTGTTTAATAGCGAGAGCACCACCACTGCTCAGGCTGCGCATACTCCGTAAGTGCTTGTATTCTTCAGTTGGAGGGGAAGCTCCTTTTGTGTACTTTGAGTCATCCATTCTATCTCTTCTTAGTCATCATTCTTCTCGTTAATATCTTTCTCGGTGTGCATCTTCCCTTCTCTCTCGCTGTTAATGTTTAAGGGCCGATCGGAGCGTCCAAATTTACTTAAGAATGAATGTCGACTACCCAAGAAGCACTCTTATTTTCCGAGAATGGTCCTCAGAAGAATTCCTCATGATATTTTATACTGTGGGGAAACGTCAATGAATATAAGCTGAAACCTAACTTTGATAAACATTTTTTACCTCTTAGCCTCTCTATTTTTCCTTCTTCTTTTCTTGTAGCTTTTTACAAACAAATTTTAATTTTCAGCATAAAGTGGATCCAAAATTTATATTATATGATTCTTTGTTAATTAAAAACGAATCCCTATAAATATCAAATTGTATTTCTATTGAAATATTTTATACCTGCCTGAATCTGATTGTTTTTTTTACTTTATTTTTAGGTAATAATGGCACACACAAAACATCTTTAATCTTCCATTCATTAATTCTGGCAATCTGAAAATTTCCTTTTGTGATTTTGAAAAGTTTTCAGCATTTGTAGATTAAATAATAAATCAGCTAATAGGTTTGGGCACGTTTTATAAAACCACGTAACTTTTAACTCATTTGAATATTTAAATTAAAATAATATTACTTATTATTTTTCAAACATAATTCAGTACCACGACTAGTTACGACGCTATGTCGGCGTCATATGTAAAGATATATGCTCCTATAAATGACAAATGTTATAATATACTGACACTTTCGCCTGCCGTAAGACGTAAGTTATAATGATGGAACTGAAACATCTCCCTTACGGCAGCACCTTATGACTTACATCTTACGTATTTAATCAATAAAATAAAATGTAAAACTCTCAATAATGACTCTGGCATAGCATGGAATCAGACAGGGTAAAAAATATAGTTTGAAATATTCGTCGTAATGTCCTTTTGAAATTTTACTTCAAAAATCTCAATTATACTAAAATGATTTTTCCAACCATCAAATTCATTTCAATTCGATTATCAGTAAATTTAGAGTGCTGTTACTCTGTACTTTTAATTGGGATTGACGCTGGCAACGTTTTATGTGCTTTAGCCTGCTTTTGGCTGCCAATTGTTGGTGTGGATAAATCCGCGTTTAATATTTCAACTAAGTGAGGTGACTTAAAACCTGTTTCCTTGATTTCTATTTGTGTTTTTGACTGAGTGATAGAAGTCTGCAAAATAAATTTCTTTATTAAGTTTTTAAAACATTATGATTTTTCATTTGAAATTGTTCAACAGCATCGACTCATATTCCTGCTGGTTATTTTTAGCCTCCCAATAAAGATGCGTTTTAAGATTATAAAAATTTGCTTACTAGTTTTTACTAATTAGGTTTTGTTTTAATAAATTTCATGTACGGAAACATTTTAACTTCATTTCCGTCTGCCTCAAAATAAAGGAGATTGAAAGAAAGCTCATGAATATTCCAGGAATAGATGTAGAAAGACATTTTATCAGCCTGCAGGGAGGCTTACAGCAATACGTCCCTAGGATTGATACTTTATGATGATGATGTTTCATAAATTTGAGAAAAAAATTCATTTTATTTCCCTTCCATTGCAGCGAAACTTTCACTCTTCGACCTTTCATCTTACCATGATAAATACCACAGCGTCTACACAAACGATGTGAGCCTTATGACTAAGTTATAAAATTCCCCTAATCGACCTCTTTCGAGAAAATGGAGGCCCAGACATCGCTCAGGAGACGACAGCGAATGGCTCTTTCGTAAAAGCTTTAAGGAGAAGGGATCGTCGGACATCGACATAAGAAAAGACATGGAAATAAGAATCGAAAGGGGACGGTTAGGGATTGAAAAATAACCAACCATTCTTCCCTCTCACCAATACCAAGCTTTTTTTCTCCTTTCAACATACCCAAAACTTACAAGGTACAACTCACCCTTTTCCTTTAATCTTTACCGCTTCCACATCTCCGACGGACCTCATAAACCCATCATGCACTACTTCCCATTCCATCCTCATGCAACCAGCGAATGAATCACCTCCCCTATACCCTGTGTAACTGTCACATGAAACAACAATCCACCGGGCCGCGTACCGTGGATGACTGTGTTGTGCCTGTGTTTATCGCGACCAATACCGCCCGACATGGCCATATCTGCTACAGCAGGGTGGCCACCTTAATGGAAAATTCTTGAAACCGGGACAATTATGAAATTACACACCCAGAAAATCCTCTGGTTTATGATATTGCGTTCTGATGATAACGTGGTGCTGATTACTGAGACTAAAATGGTCTGAAGAGGCTGTTATATAAATTAAATCTGAGAGTTGAAAAAGTATTGAGGCAAATATTTGTTATACGAATTCCTCAGTAGTAGATGAAATCCCTTTTTGATGCAACCGAGGTGGAATAATTAGATTATTTAGCATGTGTCCGTCATGGCACTGTCATTCCTGTGTTATGGCACAAGAAGTGAAAACACAAATCTACTTATCAAAAAGGACATAGGCCTGGATGAAAGGAGCAGAATACCTTTATTTCTTGCTTCATCATTATTGATTGAAGAAAACTGTGTGAAATCAAACTCATCATTACCATACAAATTACTTCTCTACTTTTCCACCCTCTTACCAGATTCACTCATCGTTCATTACTTTGTCCTTTTACCTTCCCCCTACCGAGAGGCCTGTGCGGTGGCTCAAAGAGTGGTTTGTGCATGTTACTCCGGTGACCAAAATGATAACATAAGGAGGTATAAACAAATATCAAAAGAAAAAAATAGGCAGAGTACATGGCACGCGAGACCGACCAATTCTTTTTATTTCTGGAGTGGTAGATTTAATCCCTTACCAGGAATGCAGCCTAAGTCTTGGTGGAAGACTCAGTGCGCCCCAGTGATTCCAAGAGATGAACTAATTGCGGCACTAGTGATCACCCCAGATAGGGTCACAAATTTAAATGGTTTACTGTTAACGATTCAAATAAGTGTCGTAGCTTCTTTTCGTATTGAGTCGGCTGCAAATCGTCTGTCCCTAGTTCAGTGCCTATGCTCCCACTCACGTGATGGAGTCGCGTAAAGAAAATCATTAAGAGCACAGCGTCAATTGCTTATATTTTGCTATAAGAAGTGGATTTTATGGGAATGAAGCCTGTCAACTTCAACTCGCCCCCCTGGGCTGAGTGTCGTGCCCGACAGCGGTAACAAGGCTACCGCGGTCGTCAACCTTACGCGGAAGCAAAGGCAATTTCTGCATTTTAATGAAATATATGTACAGAAGACGAACGTACCTGTTGGAAAGGTCATATGCACTATAAGATTATGCTATGGACTGGAAAGTTAAAAGAATGTTTTAACAAACGAAGACAATAGTAGGAGAAAATATAGCATTGAATGGAGAAGGCGGAAGTAGACATCATAGGTCTGTGAGCCAATGTTAATGCATATCAAGGCAAGGGAATTTATCAGGTTAATAACAGGCTTAGACGTTAAACAGTATAATCCAGGGAGCACTAATGGATGAAGTACTTAATTTTTGGAGAAAATATAGAGGCAAGAGGATACTCATTACTTGAGGAGAGTTTTGGTACTGAGAGACGATAGAGGGTGTTTAAACGATAAAAGAAAAGACAAAAGTCTTGGTTTGAGCACAGATAGTGACATCCAATAGAGATTATCGAAATTGCCAAATAACTTTATGGTACGGCAACAAGACCCTGTATGAAAGCTCTTAAAAATGGCGGAAACTTCGATAAAGGAAACATCAAGTTAGATGGCCTTGAAGGTAAATATTTCCGCACAGTTTCACTGTGTATTGGGATAAATGGGAGACTGAAATGGTTTGTATCTTCTGCTTGGATTAATAAGCACGGACTTGGTCGGAGGACCTAGTTATTGCTGGGCAATGCTAATTCCTCTGGCGAAGAAGAGCGAAGCAATGATGGGAAGACTATGGGACACTGAGTAACTTTCATGCTGCTCACAGTAAAATTATTTTGTATGAATTTGCAACTTTCGGTTAAATTTGAGTAGAACGCTATGTTCAGGATATTTCTAGGTAGCTATAATGTACCTACATAAAAAAAAAAAAATTGAACCCTGCCATCAGCCCACCCCGCATTGAACTGTAACCTTTAGCAAGAACGCTGAATTTCTTTCAAGAATAACCTGAAATATACCTTAATATCCAAAACATCAATGCAGCAAGCCTAGAAATCCAGTTTGCATCCTTTTCTTTACGTTATCCTCTTATCTATGTCCTTCGCTCACCCCTGTTTTCTGGGTCTCCCTATTCATCCCATCTCCCCCACCCCTCTTTCCTTTTAAATGGCCTCTCCAAACGGGCCTCCTACTGGGTTACTTCAGTTCACCCTCTCAATCTCTTGACTGCGCATACCGTAATTCATTCACGACAGAAGCAGCCATAACCCACATAATGGGAACGGTGACTCGACTTCCTGGGTACGTATCGTCTGCCCTTCCCGAAACATTTTTGTGAAGGGAATGATAATTTTCCTCGATATGAATTTCAGCATGGTATCGTTCCGCAAGAATGTTGGCTGGCCGGTGCTCCCATGTATTCATTTTGGTAAAAGCAGTGATATTTTTCTGCCTTCTCGGAACCTATGCGGTCAGGGGATTTATCATTCTTACAACTTTTGCATGCATTTCAGATTTTCCGGAGGTCAGCATCAACTTATACCAATGGCCTCATTTGGGTTCTCTAGTATCGGCCGTTTTGTTACTCTATCTTCTGTAAACCTATCTTGTAAATATCTCTTTAAAAAACAAGTCATTATGGCAGAAATAAAATGGTATACCATCACCGTAATATCCTCGTCATTAGTCGTTATTAGAGCGCTGACAACTATTCTATGAGTTTTAAAAATCATTGCTAAAGTCGATTTTGCTTGAAAAGGATATTGGCGTGAACCAAAAGGCCCGTCTAGAGATTTTCTATGTAAAGAAGGTAACTTCTATTGAAGAACTATTTCATGTATTTTAAGATTTTGTACTTCATTTTAATTTTCCATTAGTACATACTATGTGACCATGAAAATGGTTAATGATAATTGCGAGTGAACGAACGTAATCAAGACATCACTCCGATACCTGCAAAAATATTGCCGTTTGGAAATATATTCTTGGGTGTTCAGGCAATCTAACATTGTTACTTTCGTTTTTCTGTATCATAACTAATTCCTCTTTAAATGGTTTAAATAAATTAAAAATTAAATACTTTTCCAACTATGTTTAAGTGACGATTCTTGTCATCATAGACGTGCAAATTTAAGATCTGACAGAAACAAAAACATTATTTCTGTCGAAGTGAGAATTTAAAGGAAATAAGGACGAATCATTCAGTTAATGTAGAAGTGAGAAAATAGTCTTGAATCAATCCAAGTACATTTTATTTGTATTAATTCATGTCACAGACAAAATGTATTCGCCAGCTATTCAATTAAATATTATGTATTTATTCTCGAAATTACTATTTCATCGCTCTCCAACCCTGACACTAGTGTCTTGTTTGATGCACGCTTTCTTATACTAAATGTAGATGTGTATAATTTTTTTATTTTACAAAAAAGAGTTCCTTTGAATGTCATTATACTCTAAAGTCGATTTTTAATACCAAGTTGTTATTTGATTTTATGACGGTTCTGTTATACATAAAACATGTTTGTTTTAATGAATGTATTTGGTTCTGATGCTTATTTTTAACGTTTTATCTTGATTTATGGGAGATACTTATAAGAATTTTAAAACTTTCATGTGTGACATATATTTTCCATGGTTAATAACAGTACAGTGGAAATGTCAGCTGCCGATAATACACGTGCACAATAAATTATAAATTTTATTTTTTTCAAATATGAAATTTAAATAATTAATTTTGCATTTCAATGTTATGACTTTTAATGTATTGGTTTATTTATAGATTATCGGCGTTATTCGGATACATTTTTGATCTTTCTAATCTTCATAATCACTTAATGATGATTGTGTCATTAATTCCACATAAATATTTTTCCTGCTTCATTGTCGATTGTTTGGTTTCAATTATATTTTCCATTTTCAGCTTCATGTATAATACATCTCTTAAATTATCGGTCTGTGATTAACAGGTTTTTCTCTCTTACTCTGGTTTTTCATTTAAAATGACTTCGATATTAATTTTAGTACTGAGAACTAACTTTCTTATTAAATGACACCGAGAGAAACAATTTAAACGGCTCTTTTAGAAATTTTCTCGTTTTGTGAGTGGCAAGGTCTCAACATTCAACGATAATATATTTTGATTAATCTAGATACCAGATTTAAAAGAATATTTTAAAATCGCATGTTTAATGTATAAATAAACCACTTGTGATAGACGCTGTCATGCACTTTTCGTGACGTTTATTCCTGGACTTCACATAAATATTGAGTTATCATGTATTTTATGAACATAAATTGCCTTGGATAGGCTAACTGAAGGCATTGACATATGAGAAAATCTATGCTTTTTTAAATTTTCATGAATACACTAATATTTGTATTATATCCCAGACTCAATTTGTTTCTATTGTAACTGTAATATGTCTAATTATTAATGCAATGAAACACCTTTTCCACTGACGTTGGTTCCTTACTTGTATTTAAAGACGATCTTGATGTATGAAACCGAAAGTTAAGGATCAATGTGCTGGTCCCACCTCTGACTTCCTGACACCCCCCACATACGAACACATTCATGAGGAAGCCTGCTGTATAGGAGTGAGAGGTTTTACTATGAATATGGTCACAACTTATTCGTACGCTCGATGTACTCCTTTACAAATTTCAAGACTGTTGCTTTTGGAAGTTTTGTTTTTAAATTTTTGCTGAAAGTTCCTTATGTATGGCCAAAACACCGTAATTTTAAACCCAGAAGCAAATAATATATTCGTGTGTTTATACTTTCACAGCCGGTAAAATTCCACTTCGCTAACACCTCATAGCTGCAAATCGCTGGAGTGACTTTAATTACACATGCCTCCACATTGTAATTAAGGGTAGAAAAATGGACGCGCGGGAGCAATTAGAAATCCTCCTCTATCAATCATCTTCCTACTTAGTGAACGAAAATCTCTTTCCGTTCTACTTAGCAATTTTCGATTGCACCCCATCCACCCATTGCGTTTTGCACCCCATCTCCCTTTTTCATTCAAATCCCAAGACTAAAGCTGGCCATCACCTGAAGTCATTCACCACCACCCAGCACCTCTTCCCATTTTAATCGTGACCTTTCTCTCCTCCCGGTCTGGTTATATGCCCCCTTTCTCCACCACACCAACCCAAACCACCTCCACCTGAACTATGTGTATGTATATATACATATATATATATATATATATATATATATATATATATATATATATATATATATATATATATATATATATATATATATATATACACGATGTGGATAGGATGGAGGAGATAGACACACAAAAAAAGAGACGATCACACTTACATAGCTAGCTTTCGGAACTAGTCCGTCTTCAAGGCGTTATATATAATAAACAAATGTCACAGGCGTGACTGGCAGATACACAGAGAAAACACAAAAAAGAAAAACTCACAGATTTGTTATTATATATTTCGGCGGACACAACCGCCTTCGTCAGAATATTAGTAGGTAGTGACGGGTAAAGGATAGAAGGGAGGGAGAGGTGGGGGGGAGGAAGGGGAAGGGAATGAGAGGGGGATTAGTGAAAGACATTGATGCCGGGGGGGAGGAACGCGTGATAGCGCCAAATTAATGAGAGCTCTACAGAATTAAGATCAATAGTGGAAGCAGATGGTGGAAGGGAGTACAAAACTGATACATTGTAGCCATTGTCGAAAGATTTCTTGTGATGAGAGGCGCGGATTGCCACGGGAAGGGAAGCAGATTGTGATGGGTTTATACAATTGGTTCGGTGATTATTGATACGTATGTTAAGGGGCGCAGAGCTTTTTCCGACATAGAAGCTTGGGCATAGCTTACATTTTAGGTGGTAAACGACGTTGCTGGTGACGCAAGAGGAGGGAAGAGGGTTGGGGAAGGAGGCGATGGAGGGGTTGGGAGGAAGGGAGGAACTGAAAATTGGACATAATTTGCATCTGGGACGATTACAAGGGGTGGAGGTGGATTGATTTTGATGCAACAGGGATTTTGGAAAGAGGCTTCGTGGATTTGAATATATCGGACAAGTTAGAAGGACGCTTGTATGTGATTGAGGGTGGCTGGGAGAAAATTTTTGAAGTGGAGGAGTGATTTTTCAGAATGGGAAAGAGATCTTTAAGAATAAATTTGATAGATTGTACACCCGGGAAATACGTTGTGCAAACAGAAAGGATGAGAGAGTCTTTAGTGGGAGGAGGTTAGGTGGAGGGAGAATTTTTCCTGATTTTTTAAACGAGAAGGGATTCTGGGTAGCCACGCTTGAGGAGCGAGTGGTGAGGGTTGGTAAGAAATGTGTTGAGGGAATCTGGATTATTACAAATATGATGGCCTCCGATGGACAGTGAGAAGGGAAGAGAGCGTTTGGTATGGGAGGGGTGGCAGCTACTATAGTGAAGATATTGATGTTTATTCGTGGGTTTGATGTGAACGGAGGTCTGAAAATTCAAGTCTGATAATTTAATGTCAACTTCAAGGAAGGTGATATTGGAATTAGAGATAGTTGAGGTTCCCCAAGGCATGACCCACGAGAGCGGCCAATAGATGGTGCCAGGGCTGCTTTTCGCCCTTCCGCAGAGAGAGAATGACACAAACAGAAAGCGGAATGAAAGAATAACTCAAGCACACAGACAGTGGTGAAAGAACAGGCGTTTCGGGGTACGCTAACCCAAGTAGGAAATAAGCCGTTAAATAAATATAAGAGAAAAAAAAAAAAATATATATATATATATATATATATATTGTGCATTCAGTTAGATTTTTAGAGCAAATCAACGACTGATTATTATCAAAAAATATTTCATAGAGGGTAAGTGTTGTACGTCGGAGGCACTCTAACCCGAAACTTCCCTTATAGTTGGCTGGCGAGTTCTCTACCTAACCACCGAGGCCAAACTCGTTCAATATTTGTAGTAGTGAGATCACCTATCCACCTTCTCCCTCATCTCTTCCCTTCTTGCGTTTCCATGCTATTTGTTTTGCTTGTCGTTATTTGAGGAGATTTTTGTGAGATATTCTGGCTTTAGGCATCCAAAGAAATTTGGGCATACGGCCGTACAACAAAGACATTTCAAATAAATTCCAATGTTTGTCTATTAGTCCCTAATTTTATATTGAAAATTTTATCACTGAATTGAACCATAATCAAAATCATTTATTTCTTAATCCGGCGATCTTTTCAATCTTTCCATTGTAGGTAACCATAAAAGTTGGTGGTCTAAAGAACATCAGGACATTTTATGTGGTGTATCGGCTTTAGTTTCAAATGATTTCGTAGACAAGCTACCTCTCACCTGAACGGGCGGTTAGTGTAAAAGAGATTAAACGTGTCTAGTAATTTGATGTATGTTTTAATCAATGCGTTAAACATCAACAAGGCAAAAAACAAATCCGACAGGACTTGAGGCGTAAATCAGAAGTGAGGCAGGCGACTGTGTGGAATACGGGAGTGAAAATCATGCATTTGTAGTAGTGAGTTCTCCCTCTCAACAACTTCTCCTTCATCCCTCCTTCTCTCCTTCCGCGATTCCTTCCTCGTCGCTCTGCGAGGCATCGTCATCCACAGGCACGCACGCCCCGACTGCTTCGTCTCCACCGCTCTCCTTCGCCTTTGCGATCTCTCGCAATTTCCTCTCCCGTCTCCTCTTTCCGCCCGTCGTTCTAGACCCCGAGGGTCTGTCCCTTTCTCTCTCTCTCTTACAACACGCCCAGGGACCGCACTCACCGCGCGTATGCCTTCCGCTTCAACCCTTTTTGACCCTGTGCTCGGGCGTGGGTCCGTGGCGGAATTTTCCGTCATCTCGCCTCTCACACTTCCACAGATGCCACTCCAGTCATTCATCCTCGGCTCCCACGCACAAACTTCAACGCTTACTGAATTCGAGAACTCTATAAAATACCAGGGAAAGCCGTGCGCTTAGCATAAAACCGTGAGCGGATAAATATAAAGCGTGTCGCGGATTTTGCCTGGTCGGTGGCAAGAGTTTGAAGAGACTCGGAGGTCTCACAAAGGCCAAATTTACTATATTAGAACAATCACACGTCCTAGAAGAAAGGTCATCATCACCAGTGGTCGTCAATCAGAAGGTTCGATCGATTTAAATCTCCTTTATTCTCTGTAAAATACCTATTCTACTCACATCCAACCTTCATGCATATCTTTTTCATTCCTTCATAGTTATTCACATGGACGTTGTTCTTGATTTGTCTGACGTATTCTGTTTCTGGTTTCCCCTTATCAATTCTTCTGTGATTTCTTTTTCCAAAATTGTCTTCAACATTCTATCGTGTCGCAAAATGTCTTCGATAATTTCCTCTCTAAATTTTTGTAGGGTTTATGTTATCCATTTTTTCTACAACGATTGTGAGAACATATTTCTATAGTGATTTTCTCCCTCCATCTTATTTATGGCTTTCTTCAGTAACATGCCACTCAAGGAATGTCCTCGGATCTGAAATTTACATGAGAGGTGTAGATATTTCACTCGTTCACTTCACTTCAGTTCGCTTCAGTGTGGATATTACACTCGTTCAGTACCACACAAGGATTTTGCGTACAATATTAAATAATTTTATTCTGTATCTCAGAAAAATGTTACTGAACATCCCGTGCATTGCTAAAATTTCTCATAATAGAATAGAAAGTGTTGCTCAATTAGTGAGAAGAATCGTTTGTGAGGAGTTTTATGCGCTAAGGCTAATGTTACAAGAACAACTTTTGAGACTTGAATATCTGATTTACCTCCTTGTATTAATTTTCTCCAGCATATTTGCGGACAAGAGAACACTGACAAAATAACAGCTTATGGATCATCGAACGAATAATACCGTTTTGCCGATCATCATCATTGTTCCACATTCATGTTACTCCAAAAACGTGCATGCCACAGCTGTACCCTATATGGGTATATGGCTCTATCCTTTTAATATCTCCTTTTACTTCCTCACTTGATCCTCAGCTGTCCTACACCGAAGCGATTACTCCGAGCTGCAGAAATTTAAAAAAAATTGTTTCTATTGTGATAGATTATTAACTAATATTGTTACATTTTTTTGAAGAATTTGCCATGAGAAAAACTGTCTCTTCGTTGTGGCTTATTTGAAGCCCTTTTCTCCTTTGTGTTGCCATCTTTGATGGACCGCAAGGGCTTCTATTGTATCCACCAAAATTTCCATGGGAATTAGGAAGCCTGGATTGCGTAGTTGTCTGCGCATTGGTCCGGCTAACCATGGGTCTTTGGTTCGGTTCCCGGTCCAGGCCGAGTTTTTTTCATGGCAATTTCTTGAATCACCCTTCACTATTTGAAGCACTCTTCTCCTTTGCGTTGCCATCTTTGATGGCTAGAAACAGGAATTAATGTATGGCATGACTAAGGAATCCATTGATGTTTATATTCCTACTAAAATACATGCATATCTGAGAAACTATATCACGTAAGGTCAAATCATTAAAGGCCCAATAGCTTCACCATTAACGATTCCATATTAAAGGCATTCAGTAATGCCTGCGGTGGATGCTCATTTATTTTTCTTTTACCATTGATTTCTGCAGAAATTCGGTTTCCTGTGCCGTACTCAAATATGAGAAATAAATTTAATGCAATACCTGTGGAGCGCAAGTCTTTTGAGAAAATTGATCTCGTTATCGTATCTCCCTCACAGCAGCGTTTTGAAGTCAACGCGTTTTTTTTTACTCTCGATGTTGAGTGGTTCACATATGAAGAATTAAGATGAACGCGGTGCCACTAAACGTTAGGATAAAGGTCGTTTCGCTATAATTGCGATTAAATTCATGTGGTGCATATTCAGATTTTCAGATAGGTTTTCTCGTTTTTATATTCCGCATATTCAGTTTACCACTGAGTGGGTGATTGTAACTTCATTATGTTTGGTGTGCCTTAAATATTTTATATCCTATATTTTAGTACGATGCTTTTCTCTGAGATGAAGTGAAATCTGCGTGGTATTTTTGGATTACATTGGCTTTTGCGTGAGGGACAACTTTTAATGGATGTTAATTAATGGTAAACGATTCTTCCTTCGATAATATAGCAAAAGACGTTTACAGAACAATTATTAAAACTGTTTTGAACTGTATTTTGATTCATGATTTGATGATTTGATTCATACCAACATAATGTACTAACATTTCTCTTCTTTATCCTCTTACACTAGCGCATCCATGAATGTTTTGCTTATTCAGCAGTGAATGCCCGTATTCTTTCATATTTTGGTAACTACCTCCAGTTAATAATATACATTTTTCTTACTTTTTTCTATTTGTAACATTTTTTCTATTTGTGTGTAACATTTTTTCCATTTGCATATTTTTTTTCTTGGACAAGGCTGAACTGTATCGATAGTATTTTCACTACTGGGAACAAGGCCACGCGTTTCAATTGTCTATGTTCGAATCCTACCGGTTGCGGAGATTTTTCATTGGCGCCTTGATTCTTACTAGGTTTTTCTGAATAGAGAACATAGTGTCCCATGTATATCCAGTACCCTGATCCACCAGTGTTTCTTGTTGCGTTGTCCGTGTATGCCCAAATCCATTGCTGTTTCCAGAGGATTTCTGGATATTTCGCATCTGTCGATTGGTTTTTGATGTTTGTCATGGTATGAATTGGGTGCGTGGTAGATTTTACGGAAGTTTAATTAGTCATTTCCAAGTAGGATTAGAGAAGGGCATGTTTGGGGTTTTATTCTACAATGACTGACCAAATACATAGATCTAGGGATTTGTAAAACTCATAAATGAGTTGCGTTGGCTCCACGTATGAATTTTTACCTTTCTTGCTTAAGCAGAGCTAGCCCTTTCACAGCGACAGGTAACAAAACTCTATGTGCTATTATTCGGGCTTCTCCGCTACGGTCAACTTTTGTCCTAGCCTCCCAAAAGAAAAGTTATCTTTTCTACGACGGTAATGAAAGAGCATTCAAATAACAAAAGAGATCCGCCCCTGCTGTCTCAAAAAGCAAAAAATTTAGAAGAATAATTGAATAATAAATATTACCCTTTAAAATTAATTAAATAAATAAAATGGCACTTTTCAAATAAACTGTTTGAACACTAGATGAAATGGGAATAGGAAGGGCGTGCAGACCGGTAGAACCATGAGAAAGAAGGAAAGAGGATGCATAAGGAGTGGCCTCTTTTGTTGAAGAAGAGATGTATGAAGGACCTATACTGTCGTTGGAAAAAAGATCGTATGATGCTAGCCTCGAAAGGAAGGTAGAATAATAGCAAAGATTTGTTAAAGAAATCGATTGGAGAGGAAGCCTACATTTTTTTCAAAGCTTATTTCGCAGCCGAATCGACCGCCCCCGATGATGATGGGAATATGTCTTACCCTGCAAACCCTAAGATCACGGGTTTGAGTGCCGTCTGGTTGGATTTTTCTCCTCTTGAGGAACGGTTGCGTATTCCTATTTGTTAGTTGTCTATGCAACCGGGATGAATGCCTTAAGTAGCTGTTTCTGTTATTTGTAATAAATAAATAAAATATTACAGATTGCCAAAAGACAATCGAAAACCTCAAATATCAATAATTTTGAATGCTTCGAATTCCATATTTTAGTGGAAAATTGTAAGCTTTTAATTAAATCTAAATTTTTATTTGAAGCAAGTTGCACGTCTACCTTTACAGAAGTGTAGTTATATATGATTCATAAAAATGCATCTACCTTATATTTATCGGGAATAAACAAAATATAGGAAATGAAATGTACTTCTCTTGTATTGTTTCTAATTACCCTTCTAGTGACGTCAGTTTCTCAAAGTTAATCTTTTCCAAGTTTTAAGTTAAAAATCGTAACAGGTTTTTAGTGGAGTTACTAAAAGGTTTGATTTTGAAAGGAACGCAAAGAATGAAATTTTTATGTATATTTTTGTATTCACGACTATTCAAGGTTCATGGGATTCAAAGATCCGATGATTCGCATATGTCACATCCGTCATAAATCTACCCCTACTGGTAGAGAACAATATAATATTATCGGTCGATATTTACGGGGCCTTCACTGTCTTACCTGTCCCAGCATCTCGACCCAGTGGTTCTATTCCATTCCTTAGCCATCTTTGTCCTTTTCTAAAACCACTCCTCTCTTCAAATATTTTCTTATCCATCTTCTCGGAGTTCACCTCTCCGCTTACAGCCTCTTTCAGACCCCTGTCCAGCTCTCCTTCCCACTTTTGCCTTTTGTTCTCATCTCAGATTCTTTCTACTCCATGCGGCTTTTCATATCTTCCATTTTCTTTGTCGTCCTTATCCTTGGTTTCTTAGAATATGTCCGTAGTAAATGAAATTGATGTAAAATCATGGAAGAAATTACCATTGTTTTGTGTGAAATAAATCACAGCTTTCCGCCCGAGAGTTTTTCGGGAATTTGAACTCAAAATAACCTAAATGTGAAAATTCCAGAAAGGTATAGTCGAGTAGGTGACATTTTATAAGCGATACCATGGGTGATTTTTCGAAGTTCTCGTTATATCAAAGCGCATTCAATATAGTTAAGTTTTCTTGGACGTAGAGATCGATAGGATTTGTTTAATACTTGACGGTGCAATGCACAACCACTGAAACTAGCCATCCGATGTCAAGGCTGTTGTGGTTCTCAACCTCCTCCTTGCAGAAGTGTTATTATATGGTGTCGCAATGTATGCGAAAACTGCTCTACATATCTCGCGGATTGACTGATATCAAAACTTTATTTTTATCTTAAAGGCGTGGTCTATCACCTTGCGTAATTATGTGCAGTTGCTTAAAATGTTTATGTGCATTATGCATTAACATACGAAGTAATTTTCATTCACCACTTAACAGGTTACAACTGTATTTATAACCTACCTCAGTTTAAATTCCATTCATTTGAAAAAAAGAATGGCCACCATTGTCCAATGCGGTTGTGATAATTTTGGTATTTTTTTTAAAACGATGCATATCCGCAAGACAACACTCTTTTCTTCATGTTCAAAGCGCTTAGAAATGAAATGAAATGAAAGCGGTAATATCACGAGTCTGTCTCTCGGGAGCATGCCGCCACGTGTTTTGTGCAACAGAGGATAACTATCCTTCCTCCTTCGCCAGTGTAGTTTTTGTGTGAGAGAAATTGAACGGGAACATCTTCAAGCTATCCACTAAGTGTGACAGTGCAACCTTGCCGCAACGCAAGATAACTTTGGCGTGCCACAGACTCAGATCATTTCTCCTGTAATTTCATTCCTCCTGAGGAAATAAATTTTTTCTGGTTCACTTCCTTACGTTGACCATTATATGTACTGGTCTGCCACGAAACGCTCATCCTCCGTTCTACATTTACAATCTAACCATATGATAACCTAATTCTATGTTTGATTTCCCGTAAGAAATACAGTACCGAGCTTCGGTAAATTTTATCTACTGTTTCGGTGCCAACCTTTCATTCTTTTTTTGCAAAAGATGATGACGAAGCCGAAACCGGTCGCTAGAGTTCAATAAATTGTGGAAGTCACAAATTTTTATCTGGTTTATTATGACGTCCTTCCACCACGTCAAAGCTTCAAGTTTCCTGTTTCTTTTTCAAAATTTAATTAGGAATAATAACCCTTCGAAATTGAGTGTACTATTAAACGAGATAAAACAAAATGGATATTCTAATATTTATAAACGATATTTGTTGTTACAGTTGAATTGGTGATAACGTTAATAAAATGAATAGAGATTTGGAAAAAAAATTTGAACTTTTGAAAAATCATCGCAATAACAGTCATGATGATCGGTAAAGTCGAGATTTTTTGTTGACAAATTTTTATCTTCTCCGCAAAAAATAAGGAATAAATGATTCACTAATCATAACATACCTGTATATAAGACAAATATCTCTTATGTACCATTCACTTAGGTTAATTCATAATTATTTTCATATGAACCAACGAACACACTCCTCCAGACCATAAATAATGTATGCATATCGCATGTCAAATCATGGATCTTTTAATTATCTACAATAGTTTTGTTCTTCTTCGCGTATAATTTCAACGGGAAACTTCCTCTAGTAAAAAATACTATCATATTCAATGCATTGCGTCTTTTTCATTACCGGATTCGTGGCAGCGCCGCATTGAAAAATGAACGTCGCTCAGCCTTGGGTATACCTAAGGGTTATATGGGCTCCCGAGGAATATCGAGACAGTTGGTGGGAAAGGGAGGTGGATTGGAATGGTGCCATTTGGGAGAGTGAGACGGAATATCATGAAATGGTAATATATGGGCGGATAGGATGGGGGATGGGGACGGGTAAGATGGGACACTTTGGGAGAGTGGAGGGGGGGGAGGGAGCGTCCTCTGGAAGGGGGTCTGCGTGATGGAAGCTTGACGGCAGAGGAAATAAGCAGGATATGTTAGGGGGGTGAGAATGGCTGGGAGATGTCGAAAATAAGGAGGGGAAAATAGGGGAATGGAGGAAGGGGGAAGTGGTTTTCGCGCAAGAAGAAGAAATTCCGCGTGGTAGGGATGATAGAAAGGCCCTTGAAGGTGAAGGGGGTGTGCGTGGAGCTAGGTTAAGAGGGAAGTCAAGGAAAAAACTTAAAAGAAGATCCTACCGCAAAGTGATTACATATCTATTGCTAAATTGTCGAATATCTCCAGACAACTTGCCAAAACTTGTCCCGACAACTTGCTGAAAGACTGAAAAATTAGTGCGTCGACGAAAACTAGGTCATGAAAAATAAAATTTACCTTATTTAAACGGATGTAATGCGATATTTTCTCTCCAATAGATACGTTAGAAAAATAATATTCCTACTTTTTTCTAATATTTTGAATTTGTTTGCCAGTGGAGGCTGTTTGTGCCTGAAACATTTGAGCGACAATGATAACTAGGTCGTGATAAAATTAAATTTCCCTCTCTAGCCCGAATATGATTCGATATTTTCCTTTCCATAAATGTCTTTGAAAATTTTCATTACTATATTTCTCCAAGATCTGTAACTTTGAGGACAAGTGAAGGCCGTTCCCAACTGAATAGTTAGTGCAACAGAGAAAAACTAGGTCCTGGAATAGAAAATGTACCGTATTATCCCGCATATAGAGCGCTGTTTTCTTTCTGATAATTAAATTTTAAGAGTCACATTCTATTTGGGGATACTTGGATCTTCAAAGGCATGAGTGCGCACTGCTCGTCTCTGCACGCGTTGTAGTGGCTCTATTAAATATAACTGAATGATACAATATCGAGTGCTTATGTTATGATGCTTATTTTAACTAATTGTTTGAGAAAGTTTTTATAGCATAACAGTACAACAGAATCGAATTTAGTGTGCCAAAATATTTTGAAACTCTAGTCAAACACGTGAGTCACGTGTTTCTGCACCAAATACGGCGTAGTAATATGTACTAGGTAACACGTCATATGCATAGTACGCAAAGTTTTTTTTCGTTATTTTATCATGATAGAACTCTACAAGGTTTTAGAAGAATACGATGTAGCTAGATCAATTAGTTCCGTTTATTCCTTCTAAATTGCCATGAACATTTGAAATCCTGAGTGGCGTAGTAGTCTGCGCAATGGACCGGCAAGCCAGAGGTCAGAGGTTAGATACCCTTTCCTGTGCTAATTTTTTCTCATACCGGTGGCAGGCGGCAATACCCTGCAAAATGGATATTATTTTAACCTCGCGCTCTTTGTTTTGAACTGATTGAAGCGACCAAGTAAGAGAGGTTAACTCCCGGACTGATGAGTACAAAATTGCTTCTTTCCCCACATCATCTGTAACTATAAGAAAACAACGTTACTCCTACATAAAATAAACCGTTAGCACACAACTCACTTTTGTCATGTGCCCTCTTCTTTTCCCTATTCCCTCCCCTTTCATGGCTTATATCATCACACTAGTTATCACACGCTTCTGCTGCGTTTAACGTAGACGCATGTGACATTTCTCGAAAAACTCATGTAAACTAAATTTTTATCTTGGCTAGGAATCAAAGGAAGGTAATACCATTAATGTCAAACCCATTTTTTCACATTTCCAGCAGTTTATATATGAGGACCCCAGAAGTCAAGGGGTCTAAGTAACAAACCATCGTTTAGAGAAAACTTAAGTCAAAGTTGAAAATGTTTGGTACAACCCACTAAGTAGTTAAGAGGCATTACCCTAGATTACAGCACCTGTCAAGAAAATCACTTGGATCCCTTTACCACCAAAAAGATTAATATTTTCACATCCCACTCCTGTACCTAACTTTTTTCAAAAAATGTCACTTAGACCCTTGACTTCTGGGGTCCACATATCTAAATCTACATAATAAATACCCTGTGAACTGCCGCATGGACCTGTTGCAGGGGGTGGTAGGTCACCAGCCGTGTAAAGATGTAATTTTTTCGGAGGTGGAATGGTGACAAGTATGATAGGAGTGTATTTAGTGGAGCTCAGTTTTTATTGTGATCATTTATTGTGCACGGAAAGAACGAGTTTTTGTACCAATCTGTTCGGCAGTGTATCTCTCCTATTTTATCGCATCTGTCGGACCTAGAGATATTGTGAAGAGTCATTATAATATTCTCTGTGTCGCTCTGAAAAATATCAGTTCTGAATTTGTCAAGAAACCTAAGCCTAGTGAGTAGCCTCCGAGTCTCTAGGCGCTCCCACCCTTATCCCTCTAAAAGTTGTAAGACACTTATATGTACTCTTCTAGCAGTTTTTAACGAAGCGCGCTGCTTTACTTTGTATTTTATTAATTGTTTTGGTTAAATCGTTATGGCCAGAGTCCCAAATACTCGCGGCGTATTCGAGGTTAGGCCTAACCTGAGCAAAATGTTCATGGTATTGTATATAATGATTTATAAGGGGTATTTCGTAGTCAAAAATGCGTGATAAGATTCGTGTGAAAACTTAAAGGCATTAATTAAGCATCCTGCTTTCCATTCTTCAATTACTTCACTAGGAAGAACCTTTATTTTAGGCATGCCCGATATCTTTCCCTGATTCTTACTTATATTTTAATGATATATTTCTGATATCGAATGGTGTAAAAAATATATTTGGTCACCTTTTATTTAAAGAATATATTTTTATGGGTTTATAAATGATGATGAATTTTAACGCTGAAATACATTGCTTTAATGACAATGCGGCGGTATCTCTTTTATTAACTGTTTATATCAATTTCCACCCGATTAATACTGTTCAAAAACTTGAATAACATGTACTACTTTTTGAGATATCTAATGATTTTTTAAAAACTTAGATCATTGATAATAGAATATGAGTATTTAGGTATAAATGACTGAATTTGACCAGTTTTCTTCAGAGCACATAGCTGCTCTTGTTGTTCCTTATTCAACGGTGCCACATTTTGATGAATGTGGCAACATTACCTAGGGAAACTTCTACTGATTACCTTGTTTTCATATTATTTTTTCCATGTTTGTCGTAACTATGCATTTAATATACATTGTTAATTGTTTTATCCCGGAAAATTTTTATACATTAACCTCAGTTCGCTATAAAATCATTATATTCAATTCTACCGTAATAAAAAAGAGGCTTGAGTATAATTTCTGGTTTTTGTGACGTAGTAAAAGCTTCGGTACTACGCTACTCTCAGATGTTACCTGAAGGAATGTTTCCATGAAATTTACTAACATATAATTGGCAGCACTCAGCCTAACTTTACTCATAGCAGCAAATATTGTGCATTTTAAGAAAACCGTATTTCGAAGCGCAGGTTCCTCCTTAAGGCTACGTAACCCAAGACGTCATTAGTTATTATTTATAGTAGTTTGCTCGCTCCGTGTACCCAATGCTCTCATTGGTCACCTTAAATTCGGACCTCTTAAAACTTAATGGTGACGACAAAATAATAAAATTAAGTACTGATTCTTTGTCGGTGAATGCTGAATGTGATTTCTTCTCCTACTGCACACCTGGTCAGGTCATACACATCCACCGACAATTCGGAGTGCGACTTACTCTTCGTCTTCGGGGATGACCCTTTTACCTTTGAAGTCAACTCATTTTATCATATACCTTGAGCGCGACGAGCTATTCGCACATAAGTACGTCCCCGGAGATGAGTAATGTCCAGATTAGGTCCCAGGACCTAATCTTATGTGCACCTTGATAAAAATGCTTATTGAAAATGAAATACATAACAATTAACATGTCACATTGCAGTTTAGATAAATTAATTTTTTTTACCCCAGCAAACAAAAAACAAACTTTTCGATATTTATTTTAGAATTCTGCTGCCATGTTAATCCGTCAATTTAGCTCTTATTTCTGCGTTTATGTTTCCATTGTGTTTTTTTTTCTCTTCGCTAATCATGGATCGGGTGACAGCAGAGGTGAAAGATGGGCGAATGTACTCTGTATTATTGCGATCATACCAAATCATTACTTTTCTGTCCCTCTTTCTTCCTCTTTCCACTTTCTTTTTATGCTTAATTCTCTTTCACCATGCCTTTCCTTCCTGTCATCTCCTGTTGCTTCCATCATATCCATGGCCTTTCTCTTCCGTCTTCCTGCCATCCCAGTCCTTGAAGATGACTACATTTCCGCATCCAATATATAACGTTGTGGCGGAGGCTTTTGTCGTAAAAGCATGAGAGTTTCATTTTTTTTTTGGTTAGCGGAGGGAGAGTAAGCGATACTTTCCATGAAGTCCGCATATTAAATGTTCTGGCAGAAACTGCCGCATCTTCTTGCGCAACTACGGTATTCCATTCATTCTAAGTGTGTCGCATATTTTGAAACCCTGAATGTTACTTTTTTTGCTGCATATCCTAAATTACTCTTGAAAAACAGTCGCAGTTTCCCGTATCGTTGATAACTTTTAGCCATTATTCACGGACAAAAGTATTTACTGGCTTATCCGCTTTAACTTCACCTATACTATATAATTATTTTCTAAATAATTTCGATTAGCGTTCAGCTGTCATAAATTCTACATTTACAGAATATTTATTGCTCTCTTTTGTCATGTTTAAAGTAAGGCCCTAATTCCTTTCCCCTGCAATTTGTTCAAAGCGGACGTTACCCATCCGTACATGATTATAAGTTAATATTTACTTCGTACACCTTCGTACCACGGCCGAATATGGCTTTCTTATATTTGTATACCAAACAGTAAATTCTTCCTCAGAGCAAAACATACCTGGGAAAGACATCAGGGAAAAGTTATCTGTACGATTGACGAGGAAAATATTTTTCCTTTAATTAAATTATATTAAATTATTGTATATTTATTATATGAGACTCTTATTATTTACTGTTCTACCACAGGAGGTTATTTGGCTCGGTTCACTATAATGCTTTTTTGAAAGCACTGGGATTTTGTAAGACATAAAAATGCTCACAGCCAGATGTTGGCCTTTATTTATGTTTTGCTATATTATTTTGTGATTCAGACTGTTAACAGCAGGCATTGCTACCTTCAAAATGTTGCTGAAATGCATTGTATTGAGGTTGCATCGTGTATTTTAAAGAATATTCATCCATGGGTAGCTCCTAGCTCAGCTGCTTTAAAGGTGAGAGAATATATCAGAAAGTGAAGTGACCGCACTATTGATTTTATTTTCGTTGTTAGGGCTAGGGCATCCGGTCTTTCTTGGCATAAAAAATTCATGGCGGAAGGGGGTGATGGGTGGGGCAGTTTTCCCCAAAACTTTTCCTTTTTACGAAGCTCCTGCGCCCTTCGCCCCATCACTAGGCTAATGTCGTCGCGGTACTTGTGGTAGTCCAAAACCAGTGCACCCTACAAAGTAGTCCGCTACCTAAGTAAATTTTCGAGGAAAAAGCGTCTCTTGACAACCCTTAATCAATGTGAATACACTTCCTTACGTAACCCCATGTAATGCCATACATTCAGTGCCGCGAAACTGAAGTACTGCGTATCGATTTAAGTGTTGCGTCGTAAAATAAGCATTGTTTGGTGATCCTCTTTGTACCGAATTTCAATGGAGATCAGATTGCGGCATGGCTACAGTACTGTCTGCTAATCTCGAGGTCCGCAGTGTGATTACGCCAGTTGTGATAAAAATTCAACAACAACCCCTATTCGTGTACAAAGTGGAGAGCTCTTCTAGAAAACTATAAAACAACGATGATTAGATGAATTTCATGGCCAGGTTTCGCTCCTTCCTTTATCCATTCCCCCTTATAATTGCAGGAAATGACTCAATGATTCCATAATCACCCATGCATTTCTGGCTCATTCATTTTCTCTGCCGACCTCGTGGCGTGACCTTGAGCCCTTGCCAGTTTGCCAAAGGGTGTTGGGTTCAAATCCCGCCTGGGTACGTTTTTCAAAGTACCAGTCTTGGTTTTAAAACAAAGACATTATTATAATATGGAGACGAAATTCTCTCGTTATCTACCCTACTTGGCCAAGGGGTTGGGCACATTCACCTTTTCCGAATGTTAATATCAAGTGTAACACGCTCGTATATTTACTGTAAATATTGCTATCTTCTGTCTTAATTTTTTTGTACATAGAGAACTGTATTAATTACTTGTACTCAGGATGACAGACTATACATATCCTTTATGTTTCATGGCAGTGTGCTAATTATATCAAGGTATATGACGAGACCTTATGGGACTACTCATATGGTGGAGGACACAATTATAAGAATAACTACTTATTTCTTCTGCTACATTTTTCTCATCTATTCAGCCAAGTATCTTTATTTTTCGTTATGTAACTATTGTATGGAATGTGTGTTTGGTTGTGATATTATATCTGTTATATACGTTTCCTTATTTCGTTTAACATATATATAACGTCTCGTCTGTCAGAAAACTTAATCTAATAGCATCAAGCATAATAGGTCTGGGCTTAGGGATTCACAAGGACCTTGAATAATTTCATTACCGTAATTAAAATAATTATTGTATTCACTTATCTCTCACTTGCCAATCAACTCATCTGATTGTAATGGCTCATTTTTCCTTATTAGTTGTCCATCTCCAAAGGTAGGCTTAAAAGTCATCGATTATGTCATAATATAAAAAAAATCTCATGAAAACTCACATTCAGGGTACGAATGTCGCCGAATGCTAGTGTCTGCGACCCCATCCTATCGCAATTTGATATCTGCTGCATATCGCTCTCGATTTATCGCAATGACGCGCATAGCTCTCTGCCTAATGCCACACCCTCCCCACATGAACTCCTCCGCTCCATCCCTGCAGCGTAGAGAGAGATCAAGTGCTTGCACCTGATACGCCCATTCCGGCGACTGACGGTGCCGTCCTCCCACTCGCTCGTAAAACTGTCATCTCCGTGCACGACTCCCCACTTAGCCGTCACACGCGTGCAATTTGTCGCTCACTCACGTGCCACTGCTCCTCCTGCCTCCTCCTCCGGCCCCACACCCACCCAACCTCCCCCGTTCTCTGTTCACAGCCTCCCTCACAAAGAGCCACCGACACCTCTTTCCCCTCCTTTCCTAGGAAAAGTCCATCTCTATCCCAAGCACTACGACTACAATTAAATCTGTGAATCGGTGCCTTAAGAACGAGAAAACGTCATTTTTTTCTAGGCCTTTGAAAACTTTAGGTTTTTCTCCTAATTATAGTATCTTAGAATACCTGAATTTATTTTCGTTAATTTGAGGAATTGTACTAATTCTTTCAATCTAACTTTGCTTCATTCGTCTTCAATCGTAAGCTTAGTTAAATGGCGTATTGATGTAGCTGTTATGTCTTCATAGAAGGCTCCAGTGGTCGGTCCTTGTTTCAATTATAGCCTTCCTTATTTTACTAACATCTGTTTCATATGATTTCCTGATGCTTTCACGTAATGTGTCTGACAATGTTTTAGTGTATCTTTGCCCCTATTATTAATTCAGGTTTTTTTCAAGAAACAGTTTATGAGTCATATTTACTATGCCTGGTGAGTTTCACGCCGGTGTTGAAAGAGTTTTTTTAATCCATTCAGATTAACTTACTCGCAGAGGACATTAACGTAGTTATCTCTAACTACCTCAAATAGTCCACCATTGACTCATTTTGAGGTTTGAAAGGTCTTTATGAACACCCTATCTATCACCCTGCCGTAGACTGATACCCTTGGAAAACTAAACTATCCGCTTTTTTACAAGTAACTGACGCATTTCATTTACAGTATGTTAGTCTCAAAAAGCAATTGATCCCAGCCGATTGTTGTCCTAGAGGCTCGGGGATTGCTGAATACATAGGAAATGGCATTTTAGATTTACGAGGAGTAGAGTACTTATTCCCTCAAAACCAAGCCATTAACAAAGGCAGTTTTAATTAAATTTTAAAATGAACAATAAATGAAAGGATGAATGTTGTTAAGGGCATACTGCTATTGTTTATCTTGAAATGATGACATCGTTTCTTCGACCGAAATTCAGTCCATTACTGTTTGAACTAAATACTGAAAACTATTTTCTTTACTCTACTTTATAATTCATTACAGCACCTAATTCATTCAAGAAAAATTTTACTCTCGAAGTTTTTCATACAAAGGAAGTCCAGCAGGCCATACATTTGCGGAGTCGGAGGTGCCAAAATTAAACTTCATTTCATTACGTATTGGTGCTTGTTCCAAAATTAATTTGATTTACCTGAATATGTTTACATAACGTATACTGACCATGCTGTTGATAATGGAATCGTATGGAAATGGCTACCGAGGATAATATAGTGATCAAAATATAACTCTGATCAATTCTATTGTTTACTTATATCCATAACATCTCCCGCTCAATTTACAAAACTATACACCACATGTGTTCTAATTGAATGGCATGTCCATGATGTGCTCAGTATCATAAAATATTCCGTGATTTCGGAAATGCAATTCTATTGAGCCCTCAGATTTTATTATAAAACTATTTATTATCACTTAAAAACTTCCAAGTGAAGAATAGATCGTTTTTTCACCACGTCGACTTTTTCGCACCCCACAATACATAAATAATCTGAGGAAACCGAAATTTCTCTCCTTCCCTTTGCTCAGTCAAAACATCCAGCGTTCCAACTACACTCCGCTCAACCGCGCCGCGTGCAGTTTTCTCCTTTCCAGCCCGTCCCCTCCCCCCTCCTACCGTCAAATCCGCATGCAGAGCCGGCGCCTGTCCCCACGGCATGTGGCAGAGAAATCGTGAGAGACGCATCACAGCTTCGGGGAGGAACGTACGAGAAGCACCATAGGGGTTGAGGGTGGGGGAGGGAATTGAGATTTGATGGATTGCGTCGTGAGTGAGGAACACCGTGCATAAAGTTTTTACTGCGGAACATTGTTTTCGGATTAAGGGACTCTTTAATACCTTATTGGTTTCCTGCGTTTATCTCCCATAATCCAAGGCTCTGTTGTAGAACATACTCAAGTTGGGTGGCGAAGAATTTATAGCCTGCGTAATGCGATCACACCCTTTGGAGCATAAAATGATTAAATTCCTGTCTTTCCTTTGATGCTCCAGATCTGCGATTGAATTCATTTTTATAAATGTTGATTTTTTCGGTTGAATTATTTCCTATTACCTATTTGGAATGCTGAGCATGTGACTAATCATACCAGACGTATTTTATCAAAACAGTTTTCCAGTCTCCGAGACCATCTTGTCTGATCAAATAAATTAAAAATCTACCGTCACAATGCAATCGATGGGCAAAATTACCCTAATGGCTTTTCTTCCTTTGAATAAGTAGAAACAAGAAAAAACAATCTGTTCCGAAAATTTGACCTCACAAATTAAAGAATATAAAACAAATTTCATTAATAGTATGGAGCTTTTTGATTTAAAAAAATAAAATAATAGACAGTAAAATGGAGAACTCTGTATGGAATCTGACGAAGTGAATATATTGACAAAAAACGAAAAAATAATCACATTTAATAAATATTTTGTGAAATTATTCTAGTGTCACTTTCTTTCTCTTGCTAGGATACTTGAAATATTTCATGATATCGTAGTACGGCGCATATCGCATTATATCACGTATCGATTACAATAACATGACGAGGCATATCGTACTATATTGTTACCTTGCATTGCATATGGTTGGTTGGATATCTTGGGGAGGCAACCGACAGCTAATGTTGTAAATGCTGTGCAACTGTGCAAGAATTGTTATCTTGGCTTTACTCATGGAAGTAATTTTGTAGAAGTAGCCTTTTGGTCGCTTAATTGTAGCCTAAACATGTGTGTAGTTGCGGAATTCAATGTAAGCAATGGCATACTCGATAAGTAAAGGGTAAGCTATCGATCACGGTTTGAACTTCTACGGAAAATAGACAGCACTCCATTTTACGGATAGTATTCCGATTCAGGGATAACATTACATAACGAGCGGCGAAATCGTGATTAAATGACTGCGATCGAGAATAACGAATCTTAACAACAGATTAATTTGCCTGAGCAGTTCTTATTGCTAGATATTTCGGTATTTATGTGTACATTTTTAGGTTTTTAATTGCCATCTTCAACGGTTTTATGTTTCATTTCGTGAATATATGTCCATTTAAAACTTCCACGATCGCCGCAAGGAGCAAACGTAAAATCACATTGGTTGTTGGAATTTGGAAACGCACTTTATTGCCTTATGAATTGCTGACTACCGTGATATTTTTTCGGAGCAGCCAAACGTTACGAATGAAAAGAACCCACTGGCAAATTATTTTTTTCATTGTTAGATAATTAAAGAATTCCAGTGATATCGGAAAATTTGTATCACATTAAATAAGCCCTTAGGTATAGGTCGCTTTTGGCATCGGCACTGGAATGCTTCTAAAATTGGATATGCTGGATTTGCACGCGCTGAATATCGCAATGCATTGTTTTTGACACATTGTATATCGAGCATGTTATATCACACAGACTCTTGAAGTGCCTATGGTATTACTATATCAGTCAAAAAATATACTAAATCGCACAAACCATTTTCACCATTTACCACAAAATTTTAACCATTTGTTTTAATAAAAAATCCCGCTACCACTGATGAAATTGTTTATCAATTGAATACATAAATAAGGTCCAAAATCTGCGATTTTTTCCGCGTAAATTTTTTTAACGATCATGTTTATCTAGCCATGGTAGCCCACTGAAGCACCACTTGTATGCAACTACTGCTTTGAGACTTAAATTTCGGCAGCAATTCGCTAATAACTTTAAGCAATTGATGGTTAGATTCCTATATTTTGTTTTTATTTAATTTCCTAGAGCGTTCTGCAACAAAGTATTAATTAAAAGATAATTTATCATTTATCGTTTATATTGACGTTTTTATGTCTAAGCAATCTCCTCAAGAGCCCATGTTAAAATCTCCTCTATCATGGATGAATTTGGGTACAAATTACCTCGAAACCCAATTTTTTTCATCTCAGTTTATCATACGCTCTTCAAAAATCCTATATTTATTGTATAAGGTTCTTAGAATTTCTGGATTAAGTGACCCTGAGGTCGGCATCACTTAAAACCCAACCCGAACCGTACCTATCCTTTCCGTTTCGTGAGAGGAGGGACTCTCTAACCCCCTGCGACATTTCCCTCCCGCTGGTTGACGGAGACTGAAAGACAGCATGCCTTGCCGTTACCTGGCGGTGCCCTCGCATTCACTTGTAAGCCTCCTCTCCCCCCATCGGCAGTGAGAAGACTGAGGATTGAAGGGAGCGTCTCATACACGCGTAAGTATTCCTGTCTTTATGCGGCATCAATGGTATAAGTGCCATATAAGTTGTAAACATGGAACGCTTGTGTCGGCTCTCGAGTTATCCGCTGGAAAGATATACCAGCGTTTCTTTCCCCTTCTCCTGCGTCTGCTTACCTATCTCTTAGGGAGGCATAGCCTAGGTGACCCTTACTTCATATTTCTTATCATGAGAAGAAGGAACTCTTATTCTTCTTAATTTTCAGGGCAAAGGAATGATGAATTACTGAAATATGATCTCGGATGTCACTAATGTGTGCGGTATTATAAGTTCCAAGTCCGACCACGTGGAAATGAAAGTCGTTATCATTTCCACCACAAGTATGACATTAGTAGGTGATTAAAGACTATAAAGAGTTGTTGCTCCAATGTGATGATCATTTTTATGTTTAGGTTATATTTCATGCGTACAAAATTCTTGCTTCTTTCTGAAAGAGGCATAAAGGCTATGAATAATATGTAAGGGAATTTTCTCATCTTCGTGCTGATGAATTATTAACCAAGATCCTTAATTAGTAATAATCGGTATTAAATGTATCACATGTAACGAAAGCAAAATTGAAATTTCATAGTAATTTTCAATTATTTGGTTATTGTCAATGGATGGGTTGGGGGTGGTGTTAGCGGAGTTTAGAGTCCTAATTATTATTGGACATGAAATTAATCTATCCGTAGGATATTATCTTTCCTGCTTATTCAGGTATCGATCGCAGTTTTCTCTCAAAATCAGTTGTCTGTTTTTAAATTTAGGCCAAATGCTTCTAAGCAAAATATACAAAAGGCTGTATGATAATTTAGGCTCTGGCTTAATATTCCCTCCCTCTCAACGGAGTCGTTATTAATGGCTTTCCAAAAGATCCTGCATCAATATTACCTCCATTACTGGTATCAGTCGGAAATAAGTTTTCTTTAGCCTATAAGGAAAACGTTTCCTTCAATGCAGAAATACTAATAATAATAATAATAATATCTTTCGCTGTTCCATCTCAGAAAAATTGGAGATCTTTCAGCCTTGAGTAGCTATACTACACGGCATCTTTAAAGTGTCTGATTGATGCCAAGTGGCTTTATGTTGGGAGTAATTTGTTAAGAATGGTGTGCTATTTTCATCTAAATGGCATATTATTCTTCCTAAAACACCTAATAATAAATAATTCACATCCTTGTGCCGTATATACTTCTCTCCCTGCACAACATTGTATTAAATCAATAACTACTATGAATTTAAAAAGGAAAGCTATGAAATCGGTGTGATTATTTCCATCAAATCTGTTTTCTAAGGATTGTGTTTTAATTTCCCAGATTTATTTGATTTTGCATAATTTTCAGGGCGATAAGTTAGGGATCTATTTAAAAAACCGGGATAATACTTAAATTTTAGGTTTTATTCTTTCTTGGCGAAATAAATATGTAAATTATTCTTGGCTTTCCGTCCGAGTAAGTATTTTGGCTGCTGCCAACGTTGCGATGGAATACTCCTCCATCGTATTCAGAGCAATGATTCTCGACGTTCTGTCTACGCTTATATACCTATCTAATTTGGGGAGTATTCGGTTCTGTCCCTTCCTTCCTATTATACGTTTAACAAAACCTAGTTTCTTTAATGCTGTGCCGCATATGTTTTGTATGTGTGTTCCGCTATATAAATCAGAAGTTAAAGTAATTCCAAGATATTTTACTATATCAGAAGATTTTATGTTTACTCCACACACAGTATAGGTATGGCATTTGTGTGATGACTTTCGCAAGAAGTGAACTGTGCATTTACTAATATTTAATTCAAACCCTCACTCCTGACACCACAAATAGGCGTTGTTAAGGTCCATTGACAGAACTTCTTCAGAAGTCTGCGTCTTCGCTTATTTCACGGTAGATAACTGTATCGTCTGCAAATAATTTTAATTTACTGCTAACTTGAGATCTTAAGTCATGTATATTAATAATGAATAAAAGAGAGCCGATCACGATTCCTTGAGGAACACCGGATGTTACGTCGGCCATATCAGAGATAAAACCATCAGTAAGTACTTTTTGTTTTCGATCGCTGAGAAAGTTACTTATCCAATTCATTATATTTTTATAAATTCCGCTTGAATGCAATTTATTAGGTGCCAGAAAAATATAGAAGAGTGTCCGAATAATGAAAAGAGTTGGTTAATGCAGTCAGAATCGTAGTGAACTGTCTTCGGTTAAGGAAGATGGTTTTTATTAGGAATGAATGGGTGAGGAAAGAATGTGGGTCGTGTGGTTCAATTATTGACGTACATTGGAGGATTGCTCGTCGTTCACTTGTCTTTGTTGATTGAATGCATTAGAATTGGATAGCTAAACAGTTATATGAGTGTGGTATGAACTGTATGAGGGGAAGAGGCATTAGAAGAAGAATTATTAAGAGAAATAGAAGTTGGAGTACGAGAGGGCGTGTATGAAGCAGAGTATGAGGGTAACTGAATTTAAAGAAGTACCTACGTAAGGATTGGGTAGTATGCAGGAAATTATTTAACAGGTTATTCTATGCCTATCATCGATAACAAAACGTTTTCAATGTGCCTACCTCGAGAGGGAATGGCTTGTTAGCCATTATCGTATATTATATCAATTTTTATTACTTATTGTGTTTCAAATAGGTACCGTTGTATCTCTAAATTTGCCATTATGTGAATGTTATTACGCACGCATTCAACAAACTCACGCATATCTTTTTATAAAACTTTTTTTCATTCTATACCTCCAAACGTGAATCATACTAGTTTAAGGCCATCTTTTCTTTCAATCTTCTCTTCATTATTTAATTTCTTTCGATAACATGCATCATTATTAAATTCATGGCTTCATATAGTTATATTTTATCGGTAAGCGATGCATTTTAAGCATGGATATTGTTCGGAGCTGAGAGAATTATTTTTATCGTCATGTTACCATTAATCGTTGGGTTACATTTTAATGTTTTTAAATAATAATGCGTCATTTTTTTTAAATTTTATTATATACACTTCGGGGCTCAAGCATTTCTGTATAACATCATATCCCTTTGTTCATGCTTTGATGAAAAAAGGAGACAGTTATGTGAGCTTAAAGGTATTCGAGATAGTTATGAGATAGCTGTGTGAACTTAAAGGTGTATAATCATTACGTGAAATATTTCTGTGGATTTCATCTTCACGCCGTTGCATTGGTGGAGCCACTCTAGTTTCCTTCTTTCTCAAATCCCTATTTATTTATTTTTAAACCAGAAATGCATTTATAAGGCTAAATAAAAGTCCTCGTTTCAATGACAAGATTATTTATGAAATTAAATTATTACAAACTTCATAAATAATAGATACTAAGTCAGTTCAAAAATGCGTCACGATCCATTTACTTTGTTGTTATTTTTATCCTCTTAGAGATTTTATGCATCCCCAGCAACTAGATGAGGCACTGCATCTGCCGATATTATCGTGCTAGCGAGAACCAATGGTTGCCGTTTGCCATAAAGTGAGCGCATTTATTTTGTTTCTGTTGGGTTAATATATGAACTTAGAAAATAATTTAGCATAAAGCAATTCTTATTTTTTTGAATTTTCATCTGGTATATCATCCTCCGACAATACTCCTGCCCTTTAAAATTTAAATAAATTTTCCTGTAATTATTGAGTTTATTGCTTATTCACAAGATGGACTAAATAAATGTTAAGGATAATACTTGAATGGGCGTTTCTGGACATCTTCCACTACTGCCATTGTAAGAATATTTAATGTTATTTCTGAGTCAAATAGGTAACATTCCCTTTATATCTTCGTTTCCTCGGAGCTTGCAATGTTACTATTAGGTTCCCAGGGCCACTCTGGCTCTTATTGTGGAAACAAACGGTCTAAGTGCCGTAAAATCTCATTAGATTCCAATATAACGAAACCGTTTTCTTGCTTACTTTCCGCATTTTCCCACATCCTCCCAATTTCCCCAGTATCTTCCCTCTTTCCGACCTCGCAGTGCATGCCGGGGAAGCGTCTCCCCGTTCCGAACTGCAGTCCGCCGCACGGGGAATCTCATTCCGTATTCAGTCTCGGTGATGTACGCTAAGTAGACCAAGTCTCCTGTCCCCGTCTCTTTTCCCTTCCTTTCTCTCTCCTTAGCCGTGCAATTTCAGCCCTCTCTGCTCACAGCCCCGCACACAATCCGCGCGCCATCCATAATACCACTGCCGTGCATATTATTTTAAGGGACGTCACAGGGTGAGCGCAGTCCTAGGTAAGGAGAGGGAGGAACGTGCGGGTAGGGGCGCGCTATACTCACTCGAGTTGATGCAATTCCGAGGCCATTGCCAGAGTCTGCATTTGTCGTGATCCAAATGCGAATTCCGGGGGGACAGGGTCCCTTTTTAACCGACAACTCCTCTTTCTCCCCACTTCTCTCCCACCTTGTCTTGTCTCTCTCACTATCTCACATGCATACATGACTGCTTTCTCACATTCATCCGCTAGCTCAGAAGAGCCTCTACCGTGATTGTATCCGCTTTCTATCCGCGTACAGATTGGCGGTGTATCGATTGCAATGTGAGATATTCTCGAGATACTGTGGCAAAGTAATGTGAAATGATATTCAAGGATTCACACGATATGAGATATATTATAATTTTTTTAGCTGGCAGTTTTTAAGGCTTTGATTCATAGGTATCCAGCATATGTGAGAGAAAGGACACTGGATTCTCTTTCAAAATTACTTATGTCAGCACCTCATTTGTTTCGACCGCGAGTTATGGAATTAAGAGTTATGACATTATTTAGCATAAATAAGAATACTAAAGTTATAACAGCCAACATTTATTTTTATCTAATGTATTCGACTCCTCACAGATCTTGACTTATTTTGACTAAATATGAAATAACTGCCGTTAATTTACAATGAAACATTGAAAAAAAAACAATTTATCATAAAAAATAATAGAATATGTGTCCTTTGGAGCACATATTATGCATAACCCTTCATCCTAACTCCCGTCACTTGACCTCCCGCTTAACCTCTTTTTGTCGGTGCAGTTTAGAATTGTGTCGGCAGCGATGTGGGATATTCTCGAGATACTAAGCTGAGAGAACTTAAAAAGCATGGTATCTTGCAATAGGAAATGTAATTTTCCCCTAGTTGTAGACATACGATAATATGTTGGCAATAAAAAGGAATGGAGCATTATAAATGTGAAACGCCGCTGCTGAAAGCTGTGTGATGTTCATTTAACCCTTTCCCGTCCTGTGATTCCAAATGGAATCACGTCGCTTTCCTGCGTCGAGCTTCGATTTTTTTCAAATGACTTCCATTAATTCATAAATTTATTTATCTCACCACTTATTTTCACCTTTCGTAGATTACATCGTCTTCTACATGAAATTAATATGAAAAAATCGACGCTCGACGCAGGAAAGCGACGTGATTCCATTTGGAATCACAGGACCGGAAAGGGTTAAGTACGATATCGTTTTGCGGAAAATGATACTTGTTATTTGTACGTAAATTAAAATATAAATTAAATACTGTATTTAGCAAGCTGAGCCAGCATTTTTTAACTTGGTTTAAAAAGTGAACTACGTAATGAAGTTGACGAACTATTGAGGTTGAAATTTTAAAAAATCTTCAGTTGAACAAGTATCACGTAACACTAGCATTTGTGATTAGAGCGATTTTATTATGAGAATGGCGTTATTGTGCCGTATGCCATATTTCACAGGAAAATACAATGCACCGTGTTTTTTGGACTGCACATTTTACATCGAAGTTAGATGCTGAAATTAGAACTCCGTATTGCCTCTAGCCTTGCTAGGTCTCCCTTTTGCTACTCCTTCCCATGATTTGTCCAGTCTATTCCCCGAACGTCGGCTCTATCCAGCTGTGTGTGGGAACCGGAAGTATTTTCGGTTAGGGAGCCACCTTCTGCCGGCCAGTCGTAGGATGGGATTTTCGAACCCACTTCAATATCGGCAGCCTTCTAATGTTGATATTACCTCTTTGCGCTTTTTTTAGGAGGTAGCTACTACCGTAGGAATATTGGATGGTATGTCTGGGACAAATCCTCCTTTTCATCACACTGTCCTTTCGCATTTAATCTTTCCTGTCCTCCATGTAAGTTCTCCTGTTACATACAAATGACAAGTGGACGACTATTCTTGAATGATTATTCTCAATGTAATTGATTTTTTTGATAGTTTATTGGAAAGCAAAAAAATTGAAATGTGGAGAAAATTTTATTACTCAAATAAATAAACGGTTATAGCCTTCATAGCAGAGTTACTGGTGTAAGAAAATGAAGTGGACCGAGAAAGTAATTGATTAATGATGTGAATGAGTAATGAGAATAGAAGAGCATCTATGAACCTGTGTATGAGTGAGGTTGAAACTAAGGATATTTGCGAGTTCAGACTAGCTCGGATCTAAGCCGAAATTGAAGTTATGACACTAAAAAATGCCACCACTATGCCTACCCCAAAAGGTTATCAAATGACGGGTGTAAATATTAATTCGTCGCTGCAGCATCCAAAATCATGCAGAGAATTAGAATGAAGACAAGTTCCAAAAGAATTGGCCATACTTGGAGACTCATTGAATTCGTTAGGAACGTGATACATGGAAGAATTGCTAAAACGTTTTCATATGTAAGACCGAAAGACATATTATTAGGTGATAAAAAACGGGTTGGGGCACATTAGAGGTACAAGTTTACAAAGGAGTTGTCATTGAACCGGGTGAAAGGAAGGCCTCCAGTCAACTAATATTTATATTGAATGACTGACGATCATGATTTTGCTTTCATTTTTCTAAAGTAATTTGACACAAATGGAAGCTATCCATTCAAGGGACTGAAGTTGACGCATATCATAATTGAACACATCAGGGCGCTCGAGCGCTCACGAACGACGTTGAAAGGAAAGATATGCGCTCGCGAAACGAGTTTTACCTTGCTGGTAGGTAACATTCTGTACTCATTATAGTCCCGGACAAATTATTTGTGCATTGATAATGAATTCGTTAAAATTTGTATTTAACAAGGTGAAATTTTACCAGAGTGTTACTGAAAATTTTAAGTTTTCCCTGACTCATTTGCATAAAATCAACCTAAAAATGAATGTCTTCGATGATAATGTCAAAATTTCTTTGTCGTTTCTAAAAAAGCAGCTCTACTCCCGAACGCGCTGCCTAGTGCGCAGGGTCAGAAACGCATACAAAGAAAGTGCGCTGATGTATTCCGAAGTAACGTCTTACCGGAGTCAATGGAAAGCAGTATTATTAACTGATGGAATCTTCTCGGCTTTCCACCGGGTTAGATTCTCCATAATGGCTGACGTTTCGACAGGAGACTTTCCTGTCATCTTCAAAACACTTTAAGGGTGAGTGATCCAGAGCCTGGTATGAAGTCCATGGAAAGCAGTACTATTTACTGATGGAATCTTCTCGGCTTTCCACCGGTGAGATTCTCCACAATGGCTAACGTTTCGACAGGAGACTTTCCTGACATTTTCAAGGCTGTGAATCACTTAGCCTTGAAGAGTCTTGAAGATGACAGGAAAGTCTCCTGTCGAAACATTAGCCATTGTGGCGAATCTCACCCGGTGGAAAGCCAAGAAGAATTCATCTGTATCATTCGCCAGAAAAACGTGAAATCTTACATCAGTACTATTAATGTTTAGGAACGCAGGTTTCACGAGATAACTTACTCCTTGGATGAGAGATTGTTGGATTGGAATGAAAAAATTGTTTGCACTGTGGAGTAATAGTTGAGAGAAGCCCGGCGTTATTAAAGTCAACTCCAAGCGAATGGTGAAGTGATCTACAGAATTGTTTACCATAGTAGCTCTCTTTTCCTCAAAACCCCTAAGTCTCAATCTTCACAATGGGTTGTCCGTTCTTAAGATGCCATGTTTAAGGAGAATAAAGCAATATGATTATATTTAAGGCATAAAACGGCCAAGAAACTCGATTACATCGCGGTCAACCACTAATTCATTTCTTTGACGTGACATTGTCAAGGTCAGGTATTATTTTATGCAATCAATACCAATGAGGCAACAAATTTATGATGAAAAACTTACGCTTCGCAAGTAAAATCTTATCATGCAGTATTCTAGTCCTAATGGGGTTGATGACTGATTGTCTTCGAGAATTTCCCAAAGCGAACGACGCCTGCGAGCTGATAATTTTCTGTGAGTTTGCGAAGTGGTCCATGGCGAGCTACCTCTGGATCTGACTTTAATCAATTTGGATTTCGCTGCGCGGATGATCGTGATACAATGATGGTGCATCCAGGAGCCTGAAATAAAATCTTCTGGTACGCTTCTAGTAGGTTTATTTTTCCATTCTTCTAAGAAATTTATGTGATTTTTTTTCAATGCGAGAGTGTGAAGGTTTTGCACTTAAATAAAATGCTCGCTCTAACATGCTCAAGAGCTAGAAGGGTGGATCTGAGCAGGACGGAACAAAAAATCTACAAAAAACTCATTTGATCATTCTGGTGCGTTGTTTATGGACGGGATGTCCTTGAAAACCATTGAATAAATGATTAATAAGTCGTCTCTATATTCCTGTCAGATAAAATTACTTTAGAATTTGGTCTTTTTAATATTCTCCTAAGTCCAGAAAAATACTAGAGGCGAATTTTATATTTAATGAAGATTGTTTATGTACCGCTATATTTCTAAAAAGAATAGACCTGATTTATTGATAGATAGAATCCGTTTACCATTTTAATTTTTAAAACTGTTACTATTACTGTTACTGTTTGTCAAATCTTTGAATACACTAATGCAGATATCTGAGGTACAAGTGTTGACAGGGAAATATATTCGCTTTATTCAAATGATAACGATAAAATTGTGCTTTCTCCTATCACTCATGCATATATTTTTGCTGCATATTATTTCTTAAATAGATGATGATAAAAGCTCATGTTAGACTGTAATGTTTAAAGTAAAGCCCAAGCACACGGAAGGAAACTTTGTAGGTGAATATAAAAAGTAAAATAATTTCTCTTAATGGAGTGTATGTCAAAGGTTTACAAAATATATTCCGCTTAACCTTTTAAGTCCTGAGCCTTATTTCATTCATCCTGCATTACAGATTTCATTCATTACAACTTTCTGCGAAGGGAGGTCATTTAAAATTAAATGTAGAAAAATAACTGCTAATTGATAACGCGTTCACATTTTTCTAAATTATGATAATGAGTTAATAGAAATGTGTGCCAAAACATAAAATAAAGAGGCTTTAGGAATTGCTCTGTTTATATAGTATTTATATTCATGAAACTCGTGCATCGGAACATAATTTACCTTCAGTGAAAGGTCGAGTTCAAGGCTCTGAGACAAATTTCCTTTTATAAATTAATATCAACAATTCATTTGAGGCCAGTTGCGCCAGAGGAAAGCTAAATTTTTTGCAAAATTTTAAAGTAAATTTTCCATCATTCCTTACTTTAACACCAGTGATAGAATACCTTCAGGGACAAGCGTGACAGGCTTTTCTTTTCCGTGCGAGGCACAAAATCCCATGCTCTCCAGCTTAAAAAAGTTGGAGAGACCAAGTTACACCCTTGAGGCTATTAATTTGTTACCCCGAGGAAATCACGAGGTGATAATTTACCGCACCATCTCGAGGGGTTACTTTAAAAAAATTATTTTTCAAAGGTTACCCGCCAGGGGGTGCGTTTTTATCTCACGCCAGCGCAGACTCGAAGAGTACAGAGAGGATATCCCTCAGGACCCCGAAGCACGTCGCAAAAGCCTCTGTGCTATGCGACTCCCTGACCCCCTTTTATCATCCATACCCGTGCCCCCAACTGGGAGGAAAGAAGTTCCATTTCTCAGTGCAAGGACGTCGGTATTAGTCGCGAGAAGGACCCGGTCCTTCTTCCTGAGAAGCAGGCCTTGTCGGACTCGCCTCTTTGAGGATTCACTAACCGGCCCCACGGCATCCAGTGCACCAGGATTTTCATTTAAAGGCTTCTCAGTCGTCTACCCTCCGTACTCTTGTGGGCTCCCTCCAAAACTCCCCATTTCATCTTACTCCTTTCGCGGAATTAATGTTCGTCGGAATCTCTCTCCCTCCATCGAATTAATGGAAAATGTGCATAAAAAATGAAAGATGCACTGAAGCGGGCAGAGATGGAATTCTTGAGATCGGGTCACTGAGCTGGCTCGCTGGCAGGTATACGTAGAAATACCTTTCACATGCGCATCTCGTGGAAGACATTTCGCTCCGCCTCACGATTTTCATTTCGCTCAAGTGAAGCAGTTTGGATTAAATATCGTAATCTCTTGTGCATGTGTTAGTGGAGTCTTCTCTGCGTTTTCGTGACATCGATTGACCTCAGAGAAGAAGAATAGGAAGATATTATTGGCGTTTCTCCAATTTCCAATCGATGTTTCCACGAATTTCTGATGGAAAAGAGCTTTTTTCTACCCCAAGTACACAAATGTCATGCGGTTGAACGAGCCGGAATGGGCATTTTTTCGGAATGGGCAATTGTAGACTAATCTCATCATTTTCTCTTCGATACACACGATACACGTATATACATTCGGAGATAAAATGAGAGTTAGCGTATCGCTAAGCTTCTATGAAATGACTTTCTCGGAGAGGACGTCGCCCGCTTGGCTGTTTCGTAAGTAGTCCATTTCGATTGGCTTGCTGTCAATCGTACGTTTAAACTCGTTTCCGTTGGCCGATTCATTCTTGGATTCCTCAATGCTTGTTCTCTTACAATCAGACGACTATTGTAGTTCAAGCTCTCTTCAGGCTGCTCCATCATTTTCACAGTTCCTTTACTGCTCATTAAATCCTAACCTGTTGCTTATTAAACTATTACTTGATGCATGTTAATATTTGTTGAGTTTAGTTAAATCTATAGAGCCTTTCTATGGAGAACTTCCCTAATTTTATATCATGCATCAGACTGACGAAATGACTGTTATTATATGCACAATAAAAGGGCGTTTACTGAAATTTTTAAGAATGTGAGCTTCAGGGAATCCGTCGCATATTTATTACATGTAAAAGACGGAGAACGTAAAGTAGACATTTTAGAGAATTATGAAGTTGTTCATCTAGATAGCTTTTGTACAATCACCGATTCCATTTCGAGTTCAATCTCTATTCTAGCGTGACCTACTCAAGGATTGACCAATCATTTCTTTTAAAGAGAGCGAGATTTCCTCATGAATTTATAATTTTTCACATCATTCAACTGCGTTTAAATATCTTAATTAGCCTAACGACGCTACCCTAAACATAATGCTACGAGATTTTAGCTATCTTGTATCCTTATGTTGAAAGAGCTTATATAAGCCTTAGAGAAATGTTTGCTGACATTAGGTGTCCAAATAAAATAAGATCAAATACGGAAAGATCGTATTTACTTTAATCTGTAAGTATTTACTGCTGGTCGAATTTAAACAATTAATTCATGGATTCATGGATTTTTTTGTGAATCTGTTGCATTGAGTCGACGTTAGGATTTTTGCATCCCTTGTATTGAGTGGCATGGGTTGGGTTGTCTCTTATGCTTGCTTAAGTTATAGATGCTAAACACTAACATCATTGGTTCCAGAGCGCCAAGTTTTATCCTCTGTCCGCCTCGCTACCAGGTTATTTTTACATCCTTTGCGGGTATGAAAAGCCTTTACTTTTTCTTCCGTGTGCGAATTTTACTGCCATTAACTTCTCTAACATTTGAAACCCGAGTCAAAATCGATTCGAATCTCTTTTATTTGCCATGTCATCTACATAATTCCCTGCGTCAATGCCATTAATCCGTAATTACCGTCCCAATTTTTGCATCACAGCAGCATGTCATCCTACATACGGAAAACTTTTCACGGAATGAACATAATTTTTAGTGGCATTTACTTAAAATATCCACTTTTTGGCATATAATTAGAAATTTGTTGAAAACGTTAGTAATCGTTTTCATCAAATTTTATCGTTAGGCGGAACGAGGTTGCCCAGATGTAGCTGAGAGGCCAATAGAGAGAAAATCCTCGCAGGTTCAATACCAAGTGACGGAAAATATATTCCTAAGTATTGGAAAAAAATATCAAAAGAAAACTTTATAAATCATTGGAGAGAATTGTCTACACCCCACATGCTTCCCAAACTATTCGCAGTCTCAAAAGTTGATGCTGATTGCGCAGATCAATAGTATCAGTCCGGTTTCAACTGCCACAGCATCGGGCGAGGGAGATGTACTTAGTATTTGGTGGTAAACTGCGATGTGGAGTGCTGCGGGAAAAGAACGTATTAGTGTCCTTAGAAGATGCAGCCTTGCATTCTCCAATGTATGGTGTGATGGCCAACCTCCCGGTAAAATATTCTTGAGCTTTAAGTCCCCCTTACGGATCTCTGTTTGGAGCCTACTGGAAGGGGCTAGTGTGATCATTCAGAGTGAACAAATACAATCGATTGGGACTAAGCTCAAAAATTTTAATGAATAGGAAATATCTAACGGGGATTCTTATGTCCATAGAAATAAAACAAAAATAATGAAAAGGTATTTGGCAAATGCAAAAACTATGTATGTTCATTTCCGCATGTTGGAACTTTCAAGTTAGCCAAATTACAGGCTACCTTATTTCCTTAAATGGAAAGAATAACTGTATCAATATATGTTTGGAAGAATAAATATATTATTATAATTATTATATTATATGACTTACGTATATGCCGGCAAGCAGGCCGCGGGTGAGCGATAGATGGATTTAATTGGGAATCAAACGCATGAAAGCTGTGAAATATATGATGAATCAGTGACTAAGTCACCAATTAGAAGAAAGGTACTGAAATTAGGAGCATTCAGAAATGAGGCAAAGATAAATTAGCTATTTTTATAAATTGCGGCTCTCTTTAAGACTGCTTCTGTGTATTTTTCTGACTGATTCAAGTACCGTTATTTAGATGCGACATTTTCCGAGGTGAAACTAACCTGAATTACGTCAACATCATCTGCAGTTATCAAAAAAACCAAAGAATTTTTTTCAACAGCTCTCTAGTCCAATCTCCTCTGTGTGAGCCGCTTCATTCCTACCAAATTATTTGCTAATAAGTCCTAAATTATTTGCTTGTCGCATTCCATTCTTCAAATTCCTGTATAATGCTTCCTAATTATTTTTCGAATACTTATTCTAGAGAAATATCGGTAATCTGGTGGAATGGTTTGCAAATATTCGCAAACGGTAGAAACTTATGACATTCGTTTTCCATGGGCAGGATAAAAATCTCCAGCATCAGAATTTATAGGCGCAAAAGGATGCATGCTCATTTGTCAAATAATTTTAGGAAACAAATGATTTCGTCAAATAGTTATCATCCAAGCCACCTTAATTACTAGGAAGCAATGTAGGGCTTTAAATGGATCCCGTCCAATAATCTCGAGTAGAACTAGTTGGCCCGTTGCTACTTCAGAACTTCACAGACTGGTTCGAGGCGGAATCCTGAAGAGGTTGTCGACCCGATCACTGCACCCTGCGGACTCGCTAACTGACGGCGGCGCAGCGCAATAACCGGCATAATACATTCACCCATAAAAGCGAAGGGCTAATGAAGCCCGTTTTGCACGATACACGATCTAATGTAAGACTCGATTTTGCTGAGTTCAAGATGCCGAAACCTGAAGCGTTCGAAGTATACGCTGTAACGAGAGATATTGATATGGATATTTTGTTTATTTTATCTGGATCAGATGAGGCTTTATACCCCAGCCCCCTCTTTCCCCAACCCAGAGCTCTCATTATATACATACATGACAAAGATAAAATTATCATATTTCACCACATTTACCGGTAGATAAGCAGAAATTTTGGTCAGGCTTAGGTACTTAGTCCGTTTTACGATTGGTTACTACATTTTGGGCACTTAGGCCTTTTCTGTCATTGTCCATATTAATTTTTCTTCGGTTCAAGCGGCGCAATAACCGGCATAATACATTCATCCGGAAAATCAAGGGGCTATTGAAACCCGTTTTGCACAATTCACGATCTAATTTAAGACTTGATTTTGTTGAGTTGTCTCAACTCTGACGTGTACAGGTGAAAGCTGTGAAATATTTGATCAATTATTGAAGACTGCCGAAACCTGAAGCGTTTTCAGTATAAGCTCAAACGAGAGATGTGAAGTATAATCCTTAGACATTTTCTCCCAAAAAATATTCCGATGGATAGAAAAGTCGTTGATAGTATGTGGTGCTTAACTATGGATGGCTTTTGTCAATGAAAGTCAAAAACATTATGTATGACAGTGTTCTCCTCACGACGTTATAACATGTTAGCATAACGTAGGACAGCCAGTGTTGGCGGAATTCCATGAGAATGGGGTCCTAAGAAATATTTTTGGTAAAAGAAGACTGGATATAAATAGAAAGAAGTGAACGATTAAAAAATGTTCGATGGATGCTCGAGTAATGGGCATGCATCAAAAGAGGTTCTCCGAGTAGCCTCCGAGACTCTAGGGGCCCCCTCCTTAATTCCTCTAGTATTTTAACGAAGAGTGCTGCTTTTCTTTGTAGTTTATTATATTTTTTTGGTAAAATTTTATGACCAGGATCCCAAACGCTCGCGACGTATTCGAGGTATGGCCTAACGAGATTGAAGTACAATCTCTCTATTACTTTTTCATCCGAGGACCTTCCTATTATACGCTTTAAAAAACCTAGGTTCTGTAATGCTGTGCCGCATATATTTTGTATGTGTGTTCGCCACGAGATATCAGTAGATAAGGTAATTCCTAGATATTCTTCTGTATCTGAAGATTTTATGTTTACTCCACTCACTGTATAGGTAAAGCATTTGTGTGATCACTTTCGCAGGAAATGAACTGTGGTGCATTTACTGATGTTTAATTCTAATCCCCAGCCCTGGCACCACGAATGAACGTTGTTTATGTCAGATGACATAACTTCAAAGTCCGCGTCTTCGCTTATTTCTCGGTAGATAACTGTATATTCTGCAATTAGTCTTAATTTGCTGCTAACTCAAGAAATTGTCAAAAAATATGGAATGATTTCCAACATTAAAACAATGTAAAGCGATTTCAAATAGAACCACAGCAGTCAAATGGATCACTTACATTTTTTTTGAACTTAGATGACAAACCCGCGTCAGCAACTCTCAAAAAAAACCTTCAGCGGTGGCTGACCTCGGCTCCACGTGATACACACAGGATCGTCCACCGATATGCGACTCGGGGCGCAGAAACCGGATGCTGAATAAATGTATGAAGTATTCGGGAGAAAGGTCCCGTTCTCTCTCTCTCACTCTATCCCGGCGCGGCAACTCATATGTGGCCTCGACGGCGAGGCGTGCGGAGTCGCGCTCCGAGCGATAGCGTGGCGCGCTCCATCCGTGTGATTGGAAATTTCCATCATGCCAATTCATCCTTAAACGGGCTGAATGTTTGCGTCAATTATTCGGAGGATGGGAGGGAGAAGGGGAATGAACTGGGAACGGTTCGGCGGGACGTTCAGATTTATGTATATTAACGAGCTAGCGGAGATTGTTCCGTCGTTCTCTCTCTGTCTTCCTAGCTGGCTCCGACGAAGTTTGTCCCATCCTCCTCCCCTGCGGAGACCCCGTTTGACCGAAATTAATATCGAGCGATACCGTATGCACATCATACACGGCGCATATATCACACCGGCCGGGGATATACGTCGACGTCGGGTCTTGTGGGTAGTAGGGTGATGGCGGGTTAAAACTGAAGGTTGCTTTAAACGATGGCCTCCTCTTCCTTCTCCCGATGGCTTGCAGCAAACTCGGGATACAGCTCAAGCTTTAAAAGTTTGTGTGTGCGCGCGACTTTCGGGGACGGCGGAAGTGAAGGAGAGAGACTGCCGCCGCTTGTCCTGGATGTATAAGATGGAAGTTTTGGGGGGGAGGGAGGGGCGACGCGACTAAAGTGGCTGAATCCTCGCGGAGACCCTCTCTCACCACTCTTCTGTCTTCTCCTTCACTTTTTGGGTCAAAACGGCGCTTCTCCTTTGGGATAAGACGGGAGAGAGTTTCGGCCTGTCACTATGATGAAATATTAGTTTCATCTTGTTATTGTAAAACTTAGTCCTTGGGTGGAGAGTTTGTTTGCGTATAATTTTATGCATGCACATTTCTGAGCCTTTAGGGCATGGGAATAAGGAAGGGTACCACCGCCTCCTGCAACACTGCAAGGGCGTGGGGCATGTGGTTATTGGACGTTAGATATGAAAGGGAATCGGATGGCTTGAAAAAGGACGGGCTCGAGTTATTAGTTACGAAAATTGATCCTTTCATGATAATGTTGACTTATTTATTCATTTCTTAGGTTGAATGTTTGCACAACCGTATTATTAAAGGGTAAATCTTAAATAGCACCATGATACACATTTATGAATCGATACTCAGTTATAGGTGTTTATCAATAATATCACATGCCCATTTAAAATTTTGCTTTTCTCTCTCGGAGCAGGATTCTTGTCACCCAAATATCTATCAATTAAACATAGCACAAATCCTATTGAGTGGTGAGTTCTTTGCATACTCATTAATGATATGCTCTAGATAACACATCATATCAATTGGGTTTCATTTGTTGGCGTGTTTGGCTAAACTTCTTCGGAAATTTGGAGATCCGGTTTCAAATCTTTTAAAATTGAGTTTTTTTTTCACGGTAAGTTTCATCTCCCTAGTTCTGTTTAGTTTTCGTTAATACAACATGGGTTCGCATTTACTTGTCCATAGCCATGCGCACAGCCTCAAGGAATCGCTGCACCGGTTTCTGGGATAGGATATGATCCATAAAGAAGTAAAAGGGTATAATTAGTTAGAATTAAGATAGCTAGGGACTAATAAAAGCGAGTTGCATATTGATGGAGGAAATATTTTGCTCTTTTTCTCTTCAAGACGTTAGTAATGCAAGGAAGACATGAATTCACTCCTACCTTCCATCCTTACGAACTCCAAACTTTTTCAAAAAAATGTCTTTCTTAAGTGAGCTTAAAACATGAGGACATGCACGACGTTATAACTGTCAAAGTGAATTTAGGTTTCTTTCTGAACTTCTTTTTCTTTATTTTATAAGTATATTTCATTTCTTTGCGCTCTAGCGCTTTTGAAGTCCCATTTATGTAGATATCCCATCCATTTATTTTTTTAAACTCTCCTTTCTATGCGAAAATTTTCCACGGTCTATGATATTTTGTCTCGATATTTTTAATTGTATTATACGCTTGAAATATTCCAGAAAAATGAATTTAGTTGGGAAAGGAACTTGTTGTAATGCCCTTCATCGGGTTAAATGTTATTTTGCGACCCCTTGTATTGCAGTGCGAACACTTAGTTTTGATCCCAGGCAAATGTGTGCTTTGCCCTTTCTAAACTTACAAAAATAGGTAACCTCTGTATTAAAATAGAAATGAGGCGTGGCCTACTAACATTGAAATGAATGTTAATCTTTTTCCTGATTTCGTATGTATTCGTGTTCATTTGCGTCGGACAAAGGCTCCTATATAAGCGTCTTAGGTCAAAGCTAATTAAATAATTCTATATAGGTCTAAATCTTACGTAAAAAGATGAAGGGAATACTCTTACGTACTTAAAATTTCAAAGTATAATGATATCGTTTATGAAAGCATCCCAGTGGGCGTTGCAACCAAGTAGCACAGTTCATTGTTTTACGCTTAAGTTCGCTTCAGCGTACTAAAGCCTACCTCTGGCTCGGTGCACTCGAATTCCTTAATCGATTGCATACACACGAACGCTTTATTCAACATTATTTAAATGTTAATTGACCGTTAACATCTTTCGATATCTTCTTTGGTGTCGATAGAATCGCTGGAGATGTTCTTTTTCCTTTCCTTTGCTTCTAGTGTTTCGGTCGTCTGAATTCAGTCACAGATGTGTGGATGGATATTCTTGATTAAAAATGCCGAGGAGTATTTAAGGGGTAACTAACCACTAACGTTCTGAGAATATATGTGTATGTTTTTGTATGTATGCAGTCTTTGTACTGTAAACTTTAATTAAACGTTTGTCGTGAAAGGGTTGGATAATCAGAATTGACTTGGGTTGCGTAAAATGTCGGGAACCGAAGGAATAGAAAGGAACACAAATAACAAATAATTTTATTGGGTAAGGGTTAGAATCAAAATGCTATTGATCGTTATTTACTGCAAAAGGGCTGTTGAGCCATAAAAGACGTTTAAGAGAAATCATCACTTAGTAAGCATATGTCAATTTTCCTACCTATTTGTGATGATTTGAACTTTTCGAAGTATAATATTGGCACTTATAAGTGACTTGAAAAACCAATTCTAGGATCTTGAAAATCCATTTTGACCCAAATAATTTGTTGTTACCTCAATCTTAATTTAGGAATGCAATCAAGTAGTTACCTTTCATTCTCTTTTTGCTATTTATTGAAATTTACTGTGACAAGGTACTGAGAACGAAAGGTAACATTAAGCACAAAAAGCACCATGTGGCACGAAAATTTCTGTGGCACCTCAAGAATTTGTTCCCATTTTTTTCTGTGTGTTTTATCATCTTTATAAATTTTATTTACAAATGAAACAGTATATTATAAGCATTGATATCTCTAGATGAAATTAATTCGTTAATCTTCTGTTCGGTTTACGGTATGAGTTTACAAAGATATGCTGATGGTATTTTTTCTAAATTTATTCTTGTCAAGGCAATGAATGTTGGTTATATTTACTTATTTTGTTTAAAGTATGAATTGATCAAAGTTGAACCTATCATTCCTCTCGAATTTTCATTTTTAGTGCTGATTCTTAACTTAATCAGGGACGTTTTCAGTCCCTTATGTAATAACACCACATTTACCGAATAACAGCCTTTTTCTATAAAGATCAACACATTTTGGCGCACGTTGCCGAATCCGAAATGCATTAAAAATAAAATGTGTCACCAAATAGCATGTTGATTGTTAACCACTCAATTAGATGAATTGCAATTCCCCACAATTTCACCAATTACAGGGGATTTATTGGCGTGTACATTTTGCCGCAAGATTCCTACCAGCATCGGAGAATTAGATGGAAAATATGCATATCGCATCCCACTCTTTAGGGTGCTGTTCTCCCTCAAGTGTCCATGACATCCCTCCGTTCTAGGGCCAAGTGTGGAAAAATTTCGGAGCGGGGGAATAAGAGAAGTTGTGAGAGGAAAGAGAAGAATGTAAAGAGACGAAGAGACGAAGAGACGGAGGAAAGATGGGAAGGAGAAGGGAAAGGCGGATTGGTCGCGCGGGTCCGCTGTGGATAGCGAGTTATTCCGTCGCTCGTAAAATGGCGTCCCTGGAGACAAGATGGCTGACGCGGAGAAGGAGAAGTGACGCTGGAGAGGAAGAGATGTTGGAAGTGAGTGGGGAGGAAGTTTAGCAGGCCAGAGGGGGAGGTTGTGATAGCATATGGCGGGAAGGGGCAAGGGTTACTTCCCTCTTCCCCATCTAGTTTTGCGATGGGTTTTAAAAGGGTTCTGGTTAGCGTTACCAGCTCCTACGGATTCACCAGGAGATTCCTAGGCAGTATACAGTAAAATTAAAACACGGTTACATATTATCGACTTTTATAAAATTTCGTCAATTTGATTTGTTAATGAAATTTATGATTATGATGAACTTTTTTCGGGAAAAGAAAGATCTTAGTCATGGTATGACAAATTTTATAACTGGATTGCCGAAGTTTTGCAATATGTATATTATTGCTTCGTCGGGGATATGGTGAATTAAAAATAGTTAATAACAGTATTTCACATGTTTGAGAGTAAAATTTATATTAAATGCATATTTTATAAGATTACACAAGAAAATCCTGCTGAATACATTGCAAATTTAGTGTAGATATTTGTTTGAAGGTAATGTGGCTTTTTTGCGATCTCCTTCCATAGTTTTTATACTGTTTTTGTTGATATTAAAATTGCTAATGCGACTGAGTAGACGTGACAAATCCCAGCAAAATCTACTGCGTATTAAAAGGTTTCTAACTCCGCTTGAAAATGTTACATTTTGTTGCTACTGAAAATAGTAACACGTCTTTTGTATGCGGACTTACACTGCGGTTTAGATAAGAAATTCAGCTCAAATGTTAGCATTACTGAGCGTGCTGCTTCAAAGTCCGGAAAAATAGAAAAATAAAGGGTTGCTTATTGCGATGAATTTGAATGAATCAAGCAAAGCCTTAGTTAGGTAAAACAAATCGCTTGGCTTCCCGTGCTGAAATATCCGGCGTTACCTTAAGCATGGTAGATATCATCGTCTTTTTCTGATAGCGAATCACGTAAACTGATCTCTAAAGGTTGATATGTGATTCTTGCGCCGCAAGTCGAAAATATATCTTAAAAAGAGATTTTTCAATACTCTCAGACTTAACTTTGTAAAACTTTTCTATAATTTTCTCAGGAATTAACAATGCGTTATGAGATTTACGTATAATATGTATTGGACGACCGGTTTTTTCGAATAGCCGATATCATCTGGTTGTCAGGTCAGTTGACCTGATGATGTCGACTAATCGACGAAACCAGTCGTCCAAATGGACTTTTATTTAACTCTGATCAACTTATTGTTAATTTTATCAGGATAATTTTAGACAGCCAGCGTATGGATAAAATAATATCGGAACTACCAATATCTTGACATCTAAAGAGATTATATTCCTTTTGATTTCAACTTGACAGAGACTTTCTTATTTCTATTGGAAATTTGATAAATGTTATCTTCCCATGTATGCGGATTATAGAACATTACCCAAAAATGCCACCATGTGATCACTCATTCAGCACTAGTTGCAAATTTGCTGTAATCATATATATTGTCATTTCGTACTCTGAAAAACACCTGAATTCATCTCTTGGGGCATTGACAACCCTGATTAGTTCTTGAGGGCAGGGTATAAGACAGTCAAATGAGGCCTTATGGTAGGAGTCGATTGGGGAGTTGAGTTAGGAGCATAATGATGCGGTCCTGAGTGGGTTGAATGGAGGCGATCGGAAGGAGGTGGGCCATGCAGATATAACGCCATGTGGGTAATCCATCTATTCGTCTGGAATGGTTCGCTTGGGAACATACAGATCTGATCTCCGCCCCTTCTTATTCTCCCACTCTATATACATATATATTCCCTCTCCCTCGTTAGTTCTCCTCCGAACACATTTATATATTTCCTCACGTTTTGGCCTCTATCTTTCTCCAAAAACCGCGAATTCGTTTCCTCAGCCATCTAAAAATATGTGCGACTTCCAACCTCCCCTTCAGTCCCTTCCCTTCCCTGTTTTTTATCAAATGCCGAACATATTACTATGCTTCGCGAGGAACCTTACCTTTCTCCTTCCCCTTGACTTCTTGCGTCCCTCACCCCCTCCCCGAAACGTACTTACTTAAATTTTGACCCACATGTCGCATGCAAATATGACCTCTTTTTATGAGCCTAAGAAAAACCTTTCAACTTGCTTATATATACATTTACTTCAGGCCGTTACATTATTCATCGGGAAAATTTTTTTTCTCAGACGTAGGGAGCTCTCCGAAGCCATCTCTCCCCCCTCCCTCCTACGTACCACACCCCCTCATCTTCCGCCATACCCACCTCTTTCCAAGGAACGTCGTCTTATGTCAAAGGTTCTTTTGAGTCCTTTGAATTATGTTCTCGTCCCGCATGAGTTGCTCGTTGAGTTTTCCACCCACAAGCCGACGTCCCTTCAGCCTACTTCCTCCCCCTTTACCCTAGCTTTGATGCAAATACTTTGTTTTCATTTATTTCCGTGCACCCCCACTGGGTTCTTGAAAACCAGTAACGGTTATGAGGTTTCAAACTTGCCTTTGAAAAAAAGACAACTAGCTTCTTTTTTATTTCTCTCTTCCCAAAGTTTGTATGGAAATCTTTCTGCACTCTTTGTAGTCAACTTCAAAATTTTTACGATAAACAAGGATTTTTCCTAAAAATTTTAAGTGGCTTACAGTGGCCTCTGTGAAATCTGTGATAATTTTAAAATTTTTTCCCATTTTGGAACAGTCATCTCATAAATGTTAATCTAAATATAAGCGCTGCGACTTTAAGGTTAAATAAACATGGAAACAACCGCGCATGGTCTTACCATTGTGCATGAAATTGGTACGTTTTGTTTGGATTTACTCCTGCTTTCTTACTAACTCAGAAATTTCTGAATGTTAAGTGAATGAATTAGACTTTTGAATGGATAAAAAGAAAACTCAAGTTGATTCAGATTGTCCTTGAGTTTAGTGCAAATTTACCAAGAAATGTCCTGTTCAAGCCAGCCTTGTAAATTGTGAGGATTAGAGGGAAAGATTTAACTAGTTCAGACAGTGAGGGGAACATTATGGACAAAAAATTGAGATACAAAATAACTGGAATCTGAAGAAAGGAATGATAAGTGACTGCGAATGATGCTGATACCAAAGGCTAGGTTTGATAGGTACGAAGTGCCAAAGAGTTTATTCCGGGAATATAAGTAGTTTTTCTAAGATAGGGTACATGATATGGAGTTACTTAACATGGTGTCTTTCCGTAGATCTATCAATCAATTAGTAGGACCCAAGATGTCAGTTTTAACTGATGCAGAATGGTTCAACAGTACTTCCAAGTACGCAATACTACAAATAGTAAAATTTGTTGCGCCATTAGAATTAAATGTAAGATTAATTTTTGACTCTTATAGTTTTAGGGCACTGCGAGGAACAAAGGTCCTTCTCTTTTTCCCTATCACACTTCCGTGAGTTAAATCTCGTGTCGAACTCTATTCTACTCGCTCACCTCTTCATTTTCATGCAGTTATGTCCATTTCATTGTCCTTCTCTTCACATACCCCAATTACAAAAAATAGCCTCGAATCCTGCTAATCATCTCAGATCTCGGCCGCAGGCGTCTCCCTTCCTTTGGCATATTTATCTCCGAATTCTCAGTTATGGTTCTTAACTGGAAAGCCATCACAAAGATGGGGTGAGCTTCTTACGGCTAGGCAATGAAATAACGTCGTGCCCGGTCATGATTAGATGCTGCGCTACACTAGACTTTTCGGGATTGTGATTTCTGAAGTGAGAGTAGTGTTCTTTGAATCTGGTTTGTAAAGTGCGTCGTGTTTGTCCTATGTAGGCTAAATGGCAAGTGTTACAGTTGATTTTAGAAATGCCTGATTTTTCTAATGCCGGAATTTTATCTTTAGCGTTTCCTAATAGGTTTTTTTTAAAGCTTGCTTTGGTTAGAATAGGAGATTTTAGTTTTAACTGATTTTAAGATTTTATCGATTCCTTTCGTTAAACGGGGATAATAGGGCAATTTAATGTACTTTACGGCTTCATCTTTCTTGTGTGTGGTGGAGTTAGAAATCAAATGTTTGAATCTATACTTCTTCACAATGTTTTCGACTGTTGAATCTTGAAAACCATTCCGTTTAGCAAATTCTTTGATAATATTTAATTCTTTATTGAAGGCCGATCTATCGAGAGGGACGTTAAAAAGTCTCTGAACGAGAGAGCGGAAGACGGCCAGTTTATGGTTGGCATGGTCGAAAGAAAGATTGTGGATGTAGTTGGTGGTGTGTGTTGGTTTTCGATAAATATCAAAAGATATCTTGTCTCCAGATCTAGTGAGGCAGAGATCAAGGAAGGGAAGACGGTTTTCTTTCTCTATTGCTACTGTAAATTTGATGGATGGAAACAGGCTGTTTAGATCACTTACAAATTTATCCAGGTTATATTTTGTGGTATCAAAAACTGCAAATATGTCGTCTATGTACCGTAAGGATATTGGGGAAGTAAGTAAATTTTTCTTTAAAAAGGTCTTCAAAGTGAGACATAAAAACGTTGGCTAGAAAGGGTGAAAGCGAAAGTGAAACTTTACAAACCAGATTCAAAGAACACTACTCTCACTTCAGAAATCACAATCCCGAAAAGTCTAGTGTAGCGCAGCATCTAATCATGACCGGGCACGACGTAACAAAAGATAATTTGAAACTCGTAAAGCATACAAGTAATAATCTATTAGGCGCTTACGAGAGTATCTTCATTTTTAAAAATAAAGCCAAACTCCTAAACAGCGACGCTGAACCCATCCCTCATTCCTCCCTCTACTCAGTTTTGAACTTTAAATAATTCGTTACGTCTCTTAACGGTCGCCGTTAACCGATCACTTCCTTCCCTTTCTTTCCCCCCCCCTCCCTCCAACGTTCTACTTTACGTCCGTTGCAACCCCCCTTTCTCTTTTACACCTCCCCCTTCACTTCCCCCCCCCTTCCCCAATCATTTTCTTTGGTTGTTTTCATTCGCGTTTTGTCTTTCGCCCTTCCCCCTCTCTCTTTCCCTATTGGTTGTGTCTCTCCCCCCCTCCTCCTCAGTTCACCTTTATTAACAACTAGGATGTCTTGACCCTTCCTCACTTCAACCCTACGTTGAAGAGGGCTACTTTGTAGCCGAAATACGTGTATTCGACCCCCACCCTCGTCCTGTTTTGTCGATTTGACCACGCTCTTTTTGAGCTGATTCTCCCAGAAGTTGGGCACATTTGCGTGTGTGAGTGAGTGATTTTGTGTGCTTGTGTGTGTGCTTGTGTATATACCAGGCATCCTTAGCGGGGTCTCAATAACCCCGTGAAGGATCCCAGGTCAAAACCCAAACATCCTTAGCGGGGTCCCATTAGCCCTTGCAAAGGATCGTATTTGGTTGTGTGTGTGCGTCTGTGTTTGGTCCCTGGCGAGGAAGTAACTTTCCCGTAAACCAACACAGGAGGGTATTCTTGGTTGAGAGGCTGTGGTTGGTCTCTGCTGTGGTTTTCCCAGCATACTAAGACAGCAAATTTTGGTGTTTATTGACGAAGGGTGCCAATTTTTTACGGCTTTTGGAGATTTTCTGTTTTTATTTCATGGTTCTTAACTAGAATTGGAAGTTTTCGGGGCCATTTTTATTTATAGCCTTTCCGTTAGCAGTTATTCGTTTAATATAATTTATATTGGTATGTTTATAATCATTTATCTCCATGTGCATTCAATATTCGTGGTTCGAGCATAACCTCATCTGATAACAATTATTTCCCCAGTTATTGGCAGCCTTTTCATCTTTTTTCAACTATTCTAATATCAAATACTAAATACCTTTAAAATCTTTGTAAGTATTATCTCCCTTGTCCCTTCCAAAATTACAATCCTTCTTATCGCTGTAAAACACTCCTCTTTTTCCCTTTCCTAACTATATTCTGTGTTAGGTCTTCTGATGGGTTATCATGGCAAACTTTGGGCCACATTCTAAGTACCCCAATCAGCCTTTGTTCCTCTCCAACCAAATCTGGCTTCTAATTTTCCTTTATTACCCTTGCACTCTGCTCACTCTTCCGCCATTTAAAACAAACTTCTATTATATGGACATCCCCATTGAAAGTTTGGGTTATTGTTATAATTAGTTTGCGTCAATTCATTTGTTAATTAAATTGAAGATAGGTTGAGTCCAACATTTATTTCTATCTTTTTATTTGCTTACTCCCTAATGTCATTGAATCTCTTCCGTTTTATACATTGTTTTATCTTGAATGTGTTTTTGTTCTTTTCGTCTCCGTTTCATGAGTTTCTTTTTATTATGTCCTTCAAAAATTCTGACTTACTGGTGTCCCGTTGCATCCTATTTGGATCATATGGACTCGGCGAATCAGTGCCACCTTGTCCTGTTGGCAGTCAATTCCTTGACCTCTTTGAAGGACTTTCCCTTGTCTCGGGCTTCTCTCTCCGAAGTTCTTTTCCAGTTTCCCCTAGGCCGAGGGTGGCGAACCTTTGGTACGAGTGCCCAAAGTTGCACGCGGAGCAATTATTTCGGCACGCGGAGCTGGGAGGGCGCTAAGGGATACTTCTATCTCACTCGATGGTTTGGCATGCGAGTCGAGCAAATATACTCTTATTTCATAATCTTTGGCACTCAATCGCCATAAGGTTCGCCACCCCTGCCCTAGGCCCATCTCTTCGCCCTAGGTCCCTGAGGGTTCCAATCAAGGGCTTTTCTTGGTTCTTACTTAATTTGTGACCCAACTATCCCCATTTGCGTTTTGTTATATGGAAATCAATTGCTTCTTCATTAGCCATCACCCAGACTTTTTCATTTTTTATTCCTGTCTCCCCACCACTCATGAAAAGTTTGTTAATATATCTGTTTACAAAGACTTGCCAATGTCTTGTTATGTCCTAGGTTGTCAGCTATGTTTCATAACCTTTGAAGGGAACGCACTTCACATGGGTCATGAAGTTTATTACTCCTTGAGATATGCTTTGTATTGTTTATTTTGATTAGCCGTTTAAGGCAGTATTTGTTTTCTTAATTCTGTTTCTGATATCTTCAACCGCCCGCCCAGTTATGGTGACTGTGCTATCAAGGTACTAAATGGAATCTATATTGAACAATCCTGTCGTAGACCGTAAATTCTCTCTTAGTCTGTATTTAGGTGCATTGATTAATTATTTTGCATATTATCAGGCCAACTCATGCTGATTCTCATTCTAGGTCCTGATGTTTTCTTTTCATGTGGTTGTGAGTTTGATACATTAAACAAATGTCGTCGGCGAATGCCAGGAATTCCAGTCTCCATCAAACTTTAGCTAAGTCCTCTAATTTTACCCTTAATAGTATCTTTCAAAACATCATCCAAAACCATTAACTTACACCTAAAACTTGTGAAAACCGAGAAAGATTCATATGGCTTTCCATTTTGAATAACTTGACACGAGTAATCCTTGAATGTTTCTTAAACTAGATTTACTTTGCCATTGCCTTACACACGCACTGCCTATTTATGGAGTCAAAGATTCTTTGTAATCGATGAAAACAGTATAAATCTTGGATCTCCATACTTCATTCTGCTCTTTTGAATTCAATTCTTAATGAATATATTTGGCCGATATCGGACCTGTTCTCTTGGAACCCAGCTTGCTCTTTACCTATGTTTTCAATCAATAGTTGATTTCATTCTATTCAGAATTATCTTGGTAAAAACTTTGACTGACAACAAGGTTATTCCCCTTCGATGTATTCCAGTCACTCAAGTCTCCCTTTTTTGGAATTTTGGTCCAATATTCTCTTCTTCAATCGCCAGGCATTCCTTTGTTTTCCTAAATTATTATTGCATAATCATACAACATATTTGTAGCAATATTTTCACTATCTTAGAGTAACTCTGCACAAATTACATCGGATTCAGATGCTTTAACTGCTTTTAAACATTTGATGACACCAGTTATTTGTTTGTTTGATGATACATCATCTGTATGTTTTCATTTGGCGCAACGCGTCTCTCTGTCTCCACTCATTCCACCCTAATGGTTCAACATAGACCTTAATAGGAGCCTTAAAAAACTCATTCCATCTTATTATATATTCCTCTCCACTAGGAGTTGCTCCTTTTTTATCCTTTTGTTTTTCTTTTTGATAGAAGTCTTAATGTGTTTTACAACTCCTTCATATCGTTTTATCAGCTTTTTCTGCTTTCTTGACATGCTCTGCTACCCAGTTCCTATTATCGCCCCTTCTTTTCTTTACTTTCTTTCTTTATTACTCTCTCAACCTTAGAATATTATTTCGCAAGCTTCCTTTTATTCCTTAGTCTTAGCTAGGTTGAGTTTCAACTTTATGTTTCTTCATTATTCTTTCCTCAACTTTCCTCCAGGTTTCGTCTGACATCCATTCTTTTCTCTCACGACTGTTGAACCTGGGATTGAATCTGCAACATCTGTAAACGTTTCCTTTATTATATCCAAATGGCGCTGTATATATTTATTTTTTACGATAAACCATGTTTAAAATATCAATTTTATATCTCAGTTGAAGATAAATTCTTCCCATATATTTGTATTGTTCAACTTTTCAACATCAAGTCATCTCTTCTGGATATCAAATTTTATTTTGCATGCCGCAAATATCAGTTTGAATATTGCTACAACTAGATGATGGTCACTTCCGAAATAAGCTTCTCTTTTATTCCCTACATTAAAATAAGACCGACGCCGTTTCTTGCTAACCGCTATGTGGTCAATCTGATTTTCATTTAGATGGTCTGGTGACACCCAAGTTACTTTGTGGTAATTCCGCTGAGGAAACAAAAGTTCTTACTATCGTTAGGTTTTCACTTGACCATAAACATATCTCCATCGCCTATTCTGTCTCCTGCTCCATTTTTTCTCATTAAATTCTCAAGGCTTTCATTTTCTCCACCTACTACGAAGTCCTTCATTAAGATTTTATTTTTTCTTCCTGGGAAGTTTCCGTATTCCTCTATGAAAATCGCTCTTTTCCCTCAATATCTGCTTGTCATCTAGAGGCATAGCACTGTGGGATGGAGATATCTTTTTGTTTTGAAGCGAGCTACTATAAACCTATCAGAATAGGTTGCAATTTCAATAATTCTTTCTTAACTTCTTTGCTGATAAGCGGACCCACACAATTCTTACGGATATGATTTTCATTTTCTTGATCTGAATACAGAAAAGTGACTCCATATTGGGTATGAATCTCTCCAAAAGTGTTCCGTGTAACTTCACTTAAACCCAGTACTCTTAGACCACATAGTTTTGTGTCGGAAGCTGCTTGCTTATCTTACCGCTTTCATTTTACCTCCTGACGTTTTAGAATCCGATACTCGTAGCCATTTTCATGCCAAAGATCTTTGTCAAATTTCCAGTCCGGTCTCTGCTAAGGTAACCAAGATAATTTTGAAAGATTCAGGAGTAGCATGTTATCAGCCCACTGCCTCTCTAATATCCTGGTGAGGCTGCCACCTTTTCGCCTGAGGACGTTCCTTTTGACCACGTAGATGAAGAGCGGCCTGACAAAATATTTCCTGTTTGTCCTACAGTATGAATGGTTATACCGCCATTCGTCGCCAGAGCCACGTATGTGATAACAACGCTGTGCACCACGTAACGTTGAGGTTGAAATTTGAATAGGAGAAGCTTTATATCGCGCATCGCTATCCCTTTCAACCTCCCCTTACGAATTCGCTTTGCCATAAAGTGTGACCTATCTGTCTGGACTTCGTCCTCATAGTGTGACATGTGTTTTTCTCCTCTCCTCCTCTTCCGTGCACGTCCTCGTTTCTGACCTTGTCCGTCCATTTGATAATCAGCTTCCACGTACCACACCAATTTTCGAAAGCCTATATTCTCTTCTATTCCAGCTCATTAATGCCTCTGAGCCCTATGAAACAACGCTCCACACAAAAGTTATCAGGTGCAGTTCCATTTATGGTGTGCCTAATCGTTTTCATCCCAACTGGTGCTCTGAGAAGTTAGAAACGATTTACATAGAAAAAAGTGGGACGGGAATAGTTTGGGATGTGTATGGATAGAGTTAGATTATACTTTGTGGTTAATAACTAAACTTGATTTGGAGAGACAAATAAGTCTGAGGGTCGGGAGCTAGGTATGAAGTATCTAGGATTTTACCGACGTTGGCTGATAGACCACGTCAAATTTAAAAATTGAAATAATATAGTTGCTGCCAGTAGAATTCTCATTATGTATTTGGAACAAATGTGATGAAAAATTACATAGGCTATTTGGATCTAGTTCAGATCGGAGATTTTCCAGGAGAAATCTCCTTGATACATATGAATTGAGGTCTACATCTCCATCCATCAAACTAATCTAGACCTGAATAATTTCTCCTTGATATAGCATAATGTGTTTTTTTTACAAATATTTTGATCCTGGGGTCTTCTTAAGCCTTATTTCTTTCCTATTATACTAATAAAACGATACCACTCTAACCGATCTATACAACATATTTTCATATGGCACTAGCACTAATGACACTAGCACTAATGACACTAGCACTTTATTTACTTCCCAGCAACGACAACCACTAATGTCTACAAATCGTATGCCCTAATCCAAAAACTCAAAAGGAACGTTATAGTTTTACCGTTCTTTTATTCATAGTTTCGTGATTCTAACAAATGTCCGTTAAATATCTTGATTACCAAATTTCAGCTATTCACGAGTTAAGATATTTCCAGTAGACCTTGAGTTCATATCGTCCAGTTCACATTTCTTTCTTTGAAAAATTCCGATTTTATTTTCTCGTATTATCGTATTCTCTTGACTTAGCTCTCTTTTACATCTAATAAGCCTCCAGACATCAACCTCAAAAGCGGCGAGCTATTCTGACCTAGACAAATAGTCTCGGTAATTGAAATATCTTTCTGAACGGGCTCTCTTAAGAGCCAACAATAGCACAGCGTCTTGTTAATCTTCAAGCATGGTGATAAAAAACTTTTATGGCAACCAAATATTATCGAAGAGTATTTTTCGCACCTCCAGCCTGCAGGCGAATGGTTTTTAGCGCTAACTCGTGTGTGACTTTTATCGTTTTAGGATGTAGTATCGTGATAGAACTGATTTTTTTTCCTTGCAGGATCAACCCATTGGTTTATAGCATCTTGCACAAGGCAGCAAGAAATAGGACTTTACGATATTGGAACACGTTTTGACTCATAATATATCACGATGTCTTGCTATGCAATGTGGTATTCTCTTCAAAGCGGTGTATTCGATGAAATGCGATCAGCAATAAAATGCAGTACCTTGGCGAAATTTCTTGAGGTAAATGCGGTGCAACTTGATATGACCTAATGCAATGCAATACAGTATACTTGATCAATGAACATATCGAACAGATATCCTGTATAATGTGAACGCTTTGGACTTCCACATTTCTTGGTACATTCGAGAGACAGTTAAAAGTCGTTCCCTAGGATATGAAATAATTAATAGGCTATATGAGAAAGGATAAAGGGTTCTAGGACCTCGTTTGTGGAACCTTATGTGACACACTTACTTAATTAAATGAGCATTGATTTCCTGCAGATGTATCTCATTTTGCTTTCATATAATATTTCATGTAGCTGAAGGTTCAGTATTTTTAATCGAATTAATGAAAGTAAATTTAAAGAAAAAAAGAGCCATTTACCTGCCAGACATTTTAATCGCCTATTTTTGCTCAATTTCAACGTTATAAATTTTATATTTCTGGCAGCTTTAAGCATCTCTAGGCTTCAGATAGAAACTAATAACTGAGGCATTAATGGCTCAAGTGAAATAATCAATTTAACAGGATTACAGAGAAATTTCATTTAAGGTATTTTTATACCAACCTCTGCTCATATATTTATCTATGGCTATTTTAAATCCTATAGAGCTCTATTATTTTTTTCCTGTTCCCCGTTAAAACGCATAGGGCGGCATTTTCTAGGTAAATGTTATGGAAAATTGCATAAAAGGGCATAAGATAAGCCGAATGTTTTACGGTACAAAAATTAAACAAAGTGTCGCCAATGTGTTATCAAAAGTTGAGTATGGCGGAGTCTCCAGAATTAGGAACCCCGTGCGAAAATCTGATAAAATAAAACTCCAGGAGGAAGGATACGTGGGACAGGTAAGTAAGTGAAGAGTGGAAGCTTGTGCCACAATCAAGGCACCTTTACGTGGGAACCATTAAGATCCTCTTTCTTTCAAAGAAAACTAATTAAAAAGCCATCGCAAAAATGCGGCAGCTCGTTAAAATGATAATTTCATCTGAGTTTAAATATGAAAACAAAATAATGAGCGGCCACGGTTGATAGGATAAGCCGAAGTAGGCTGGGCGACTTAAAATAATGCAGTTGTGTTGATAACGGGACAGGATACTGAAGGACACCAGGGGGGAGAAATTGAAAGACAGTTTGTTGTGCGGAGCGAGTCTTGGGGGTTGTGAAGTAGGAGTGGTCGAGTGTAAGAGAAGAGATAAAAGGTCCTGGGAGGGAGTTCGAAACATCAAAATACGAATAAAAAAGGAGAGCCGTCCAAAATGCTTCGGATGAATTGATAAAAAGTGCGATAGGAGATATACAAATTAAAAATAAAATGATTATTCTACGGTGTCGTGATTGTAAGCCACAATGATTCCAAATTTAAAGTATATTTTTATCTTCTTTTTCACCTCACACGTCTAAAAAATAATAGAAAAATATGGCGAAACTACGAAAAAAATATGTGAAAATGTCATCTCAATGTGCAGTGAGTAGAAAGTTTTTTTCCCCTAGTTTTTCTGATATTTTTTTATATATTCTCCTCCTGACACCACGAAAGGGTGAGATAGGGTGTATTGGAGATGAGTGATAAACGTAGAAGCGGCAGGAGGTAGGAAACTAGAGTGGAGGAGAGGTTTTGAGAAGGGAGTGTCGCAGGGTTTGCGTTTGGGTCCGGTGAAATTTTGGACGGCTCGTGAGGAGTAATGAAGGCTCCAGGGAGGCGGATGAGGGTGAGGGGGTCGGAGGAAGAGGAGGTGGTGGCTGTAGCTGGATGGCGGCCAAGTTAACGAGGAGATGGATAAACCTTTTGCCGCCGCGACATCTGTCGAGAACTGCCTCCCAATTGGGACGACGGGTAAAAATTAAGGGGAGGGGATGTCGGGCAGGGTGGTATGGTGTAGCTACGAAGGGAAACGGGGTCGTGTGAAAAGGGTGGGTTAGAAGCCGTGAACCCTTAAGGAGAGATGCGTGGAAGGGTTATGGCAGGGGAAGGTTAAAAGCGGGCTAAGGAAAACTGAAGGAAGAAGAAAAGGCATGTAATGGAAAAGGAGATTTTTAGGGAGGTCAGACCGAGATGAGGGAGAAGGGCCCTGGGAAGATGGATGGATGGAAGATTAGTGGATGGGAAATGACGATGGAAAGACGTAGGGGGATGACCGAAATGGGTTTTTAAGAAAGAGGCCCGGTTTTTTTCCCTCTCATTTTCTTATTTTTTATTTTTTTATCTCACGTAAAGGAGGAGGACAGTGGAAGATAGGAGGAAAGGGGAAGACTTCTGAAATAATAAAGAGGGAACTGAAAAATTAGTTGGAGATAATTAAGGCAGCCTTGTGGCTAACATCATGGTGGAACTGAGCCTGTCGAATGAGAAAAAAGTGAAATTGATGCGTATCAAAGAAAATTAAATAGTTTGTTGACCTAATTTTGTTTAGAATACGTAATATATCTGAGAAAAACTTGTTGAATTTCGTCACATATATGAGGGGACATGCACTATTTGTAAGAATGATGATTAGCACTAGAAGTACGGTTATTAACTCCCACCCTAAAAGGACAGTAGTGAATCAAAATGATCCCAGATGGTATGTTATTATTTCATCAATTGAAGATATGTTGTATTTGTCTGGGTAAACATTTCTCGTAGATGCTGTTCATGGATGCAAAATGTCGTTTTTTACTTTTCATGCAATTTTACTAGTCATAATGACCACATACACCTAAAAAATCATATCCCCGAGCAATATATGGTTACGTGCTCTCATTTTTTAGCGATGAGTTACTTTAAAATTATTGTTCTTAAAAAATAGAGTAAATACGAATTTTAAAGTCACTTTTTTATTAAAAACTTATATATTGTAGTGAAATAAAAGTACCAATAAATCAGATTGTACTTGAGATTTCCTCAAATTCAATGAAGATTATTATGAAAGTACTAGCGGAGGGCACCCGTTGAAATTTAATGGGTGTGAAAAACATTCAACTTATTATATAAGAAAACCACTAAGCCTGAAGAATATTGTCAGAGTGCTCATTTGAGGAGTTCGTAACCTATCTTGTACGTTGTTTTTGTTGCAGTAGACACGCTGACCGCTTTCCTGGTGCACGTTGAGATGAGTTACTGTTGGTCCTCTTTCATGCACGGGAAAGCCAAAAAGGGACCACGCAGACTCATTACTGCTTAAATAGCACCCAGGTTCATGGATGGTCACTCGTCCCTCCGGTTCTCTTGATGAGCCGTCTTTTGAGTGAATTAATAGCTTGATCGCTTCCCTTGTGTACATGCATCTATTTTCATTCAATGACTTAACTGAGTTAAGCTATACAATTTCGATATGTGTGTTGAGTATCTTAGTCAGGATCGGAGAGTATGGTACAATCCAGCGGTTGGAAATGTCAAAAGGAGCTTTTGCAGAAGCAGCCATGTTTATGTGACCTGTGAATCCTCCGTCACCCGGACTGCGCCTTCGGCGTAAAGGGTAGCCATAATCATTGGCTTCGGTTACTAAATCAAAAACCCATGGTGATTCTTAGTGTATTTGCCAATTATCGTGCACGGATGTCGTTCATGTTAAGAATGAAACTACTTGGTTTTTTCACCAATATATTTAACCATAAATCAACCGGTTTCGGCCTTTTCAGGCCATTATCAAGATTACAGAATCATAATGGCCTGAGATAATGACCTGAAAAGGCCGAAACCGGTTGATTTATGGTTAAATATATTGGTGGAAAAAACCAAGTAGTTTCATTCTTAGCATGAATCGAAATTTCCACAAAGTGAATTCGCCAACCATTGATTTTATACGGATGTCGTTCATTGAGCAGAATTTCCCATTCTTCCTTCGCGTATGAAGCATGAGGTGACGTCATTATAATTTCCGCCATCTTCAAACAATTTGAAGTTTCGGAACATATGAGTCTATACTTGAAGATACATAGATGGTTACCCTTCCGTAGGTTGGGCTAGGATGAAATTTGGGTGGTTCTTAGCGTAACCCGCAAAACAACCCGGGGAGGTGACTGACTTAGTTTCCTAATTTTATTGATATATCTTTTTTTGTATTTTTGTTTTTTTTCGTTTAATGTTTGTGAACACTGGTGACAATTAAATCACCTGTATCAACTCATTATAAAATAGACTTGTACACTATATTTACAGCTTTTCCCTCAGGAGTGTTGATGAAAAGTATGTTGCCGGTCGAAACGCGGGAGCAAGCCATGTAAAGTTGCCCATTCGTGAAGCTGTGACTTTCTGATTGAAGGCTAGCCATTTGAAGGCTCTGCCCTTGTGACTTATTTATTGTCATAGAAATCAGAAGTGGCAAGCCAGGATACCGGAGAAATGGCATTGGGAGGCGTGTCTTGCAGCATCCTGCTCCCTTCGCGCGTGCCACTCTTCAGGAGTTTCATTAGATCGCTAGTGGTCATGTCTTTGAGTATCCAAAACTAATCCTTGTCGTTTTTCTTGCGAGGGCTCATTTTCTCACGAAGAAGACATTCTTCTTGCTTCAGAGGATTTTTTCGAAAGGTTAGACATTTTTCTGTATGGCATGTGGATGGATAAGTCCAAGGAGGGCAAAAACAGTGGCGAGTGAGAGTATTGAATAGGAACCTCGATGATTGAATGAATGTAAGTTTGCTGCTCTTTTACACTTTTAAACATGCACAAGTAACACGTTAAGTTTGTGATGTGGGAATTGGTCTAAAAAAGAGTTTGCAATCGTAATGAGAGGTAGATGGTTCCACTACGTGTGAGACACCTGATTATTAAACGGTAATAAACAACACTATCTTTGCTGTAGCAACAGAGGCATTATTATCATTACAAGTATTCTTGTACATTTATCGCGTATATAATCTATAATCTATTTAATTCCTTTGTGTTTATCTTTTACTAGTACCCTTATGAGAGCTACATTGAGAATAGACATTAAAGAGTATACTCGTTGTAAATGTGCATAGAATTTATCGATTATCCCCCGAAGAAATCTATCATGGGGCCCTTGGACTGTGGGCCCTTCTTTTACAGATTTTCTTTCTACGTGGTATCATAGGCCTGCGGGAAAACGTGATAGTTTAATGCCAGGGGCGTCCAAATCTTTGGTTGTCAAGGAAATAAGCTATTGTTGATTCAGAGAAAAATGTGAGATTTTTCTGATAAACCTGATTTTCAGACGAATAAGAAGCGTGATATAATCAATTGAAAGAATTAAAAATTTCATTTATTCAATTATCCGATAAAAAAATCCCAGCCTTCTGTCTTGTGTGGAGTACCTTTAAATTGCAAATAATGAAACCACTGCACCGAGCCCAATGCTTAGCATGGACCACCAGGGGCGCTTTTGGGGACCCTTAGGGCTTTTTAAAATAGCCTATTTTACGACAAGATATATTTTATATCTACATGTCAAATTTAAACTCAATCGGTTTTGTAGTTTTTGCGTGATGGAGCAACATACAGACAGACACCATTACATTTTATATATTAGTAAGGATTTAGTAAACCTTTAACTCACCGGCATTTATAATTTCTTTCTACGTTACATAAGGGTTTTCTAAATGCGTACTATTATGGCGTCTGCCAGTTGAGGTAAAGCAGAGTATAAATGTTGGCAGAAGATTGGCTATACCGCTCCTTCACTTAATCAGGCCACATGATCCCCTTTTCTTTATTCAATTAAGATAAGGCTATAATATGATCTCCTGGGTATAATGTAGTTCCTTCAATGCTGTGCACGAATTAATAAAAATATTCCTCTAATGAAATGTAGGAAGCTGGATACCATGGCACGTGTCTCATTCATACAATAAGATGAATGTGAAATGCCATCAGCATCCTTATTCCAAATTTTTTCTGTAACTTTTTCACTATGTGCCATCGAAAGTAAAATATGAGGTAGGGCAGTAATGATTTGTGGATAATGAAACTTGGGCATTAAAACCATATATATTTTGCCTGGATGGTGTCCAGTGACTTTTCTTGAATGAAATATTATTAACGTGACTCCTCAGAGGGCAATGGAAGTTCCAAAAAGGCTAGAAAGAGTCAAATCGACTTCAAAGCGAGTAGGAAATTCAAGGCTATGGGGCTCTAATAGGATCCCTAGATTTAGGATGCTGAAAGACGGAGGATGTATTCCTAGAAGGGAAATGCAAACTCACCGCCGCTTCTCATCGAAGACAGTTTGTAAAGCGATGACAAAGCTAACAGTCGCCCTTTGCTCCATCCGGAGATATCTTGAATTTCGACCTAAAATGTTTTCCTGGAAAAACGTTACCATTGCCAGCAGTGGAAACATCACAAAATAACAAGCAATGCATTCGAGTGCCGTAGAATCCCGTAAAACGTCCATATAAGTCGATGCTTAGCCAAATAACTCAGACTTAATATATTTTATCAGTAATACAAAGGACTGAAAATTAAAATCAGTTTGTAATACCCCAACGTGATGTAGTAATAAATTTGTCGGAAAAATTATCCAAAACTCAACGTGAAAATAACTTGAGTCTTGTTTTTAACGGCGAGTATTATTTATTATGTTTTCAAATTTGAGGAATGACTTAGAGTGATTCTTAGGAGACCTATTTACGAGAATGCGTCCATTGTTGCAGTACCGTCGATTCTTAAAAAAAATAGAGAGCGTTTGATAAGAGAGCAAAATTCAACGCTCTCATGTATTTGAATGGAAGAAGAGGCATGGAAATGTGTCGAGGAACTCATCTGAACTCGTTAATTATTGAAATAACTCTATTTTTACTTATTACCCATAGAGTTTCCCATCCCAAATTGATTGATTATAAAGGTTATTAGGAGATTAATTCTTTAAAAATCTGTATTTAAGATGGTTTAGTTTATTAAAACTTCTATTTTGACTAGTTTGAGGACAAATACATTCTTAAGTATGTGAAATTACTGGAAATCATTCTTACGTTGGGTAAAAAATTGTTTCAAAACGGTCTAAATATTTTATCACCTTTATAAATTCTTTGGATAATATCACTGGTGTTTACTAATTTTTAATACTTTATCAAAACAAAGTTAATAGTGTTCCTTATTTTCCAACAACGGAAAAATGGGCTTTTAAATTTTCCTCTGTACAATACTCTTGTTATAGTGTAATGTAAGGACATTGTTATTGAACAATATTGATATTGAACAAATTTATTTGTCCTGGAGCAGCAGCTCCGTTAGAACAAAATACAGTGAACGAGTAAATGAACTCTCATGAGGATTACAATATTGAAATTTCATACAGCTATGGAAAATAATTACAAACAAATATGTGTATGGAAGAAAAAAACAAGAAAAGGAAAATACATTTTCTATCAAACAAAGCATTCATGATTATGATTATGACACTCATAACAATAAGTAACAATTTACTCTCAAAATTATGAACCCAAGGAATACAAGCATTCACATGTTATTTCATGAGGTTTTGTTCCTCCATCAATTAGTAATAAAAATTGTATTTGAACAGCTGAGGAGTGGAGGAATATTTTAGTTTTACGGGTTGAGAATTCTACAAGGAAGGAGCCGATACCAAAAATGAATTATGGTATGAAATCAATCTATGCCCAGGATAATATAAATAATTGGTATCACCTCTGGTACATACTTTAAGATTATTTGGTTTCGTTACAAACATATTTGTGAGTTATTTTGGCTCATTTGCTTAAAAAAGGCTATACAGAAAAGTCCCCATAAAATATTATCTTCGGGACTAATAGTAAGGACATGCTCGGTCCATGAAAGGATATTTCTAAAGATAACACCAAGGATTCGTACTGAGTTTGAGAAAGAAATGTTTTCATGGAGGATTGTGATCGGAGGGGTACCATCAAGGGAGACAGTTGCTTTTAGACGGAAATATCTAAAAATTAATGATTTTGTTTTGCCTGAGTTGATAGTAAAACTATTATTTTCAGCCCATTGACAAATGGATCCGATATCAGCATTTATGTTCCTAATTGTGTTTTCAAAATCGGAGGGAGGGCAGCTGCAATGAATTTGTAAGTCATCTACGTATAGTATATATTTGGCATGTTTCAGACTATGATGCAGATCAAGCAATAGAATGTTAGGCCCCATATTGATCATATATTCTAATGAGTTCCTATTTCAATAAAAAAGAGAGCTTTTAATTTTTTGCTGTCCACATTTCCACACTTTTCAAGTAATCAAGAGTTAAAGCTTGTTTAGGTCTGGTTACATTTGAACTATATTCAACGTTTGCCGAAAACGTTATTTTTGAATCAAGTGAAGTACTCTTTGAGTATTTTACTAGGTCTTCTATTTGCAACTCAATGGCTGGGTTTTATAAACTCCTATTAAATTTTGTTATGGAAAGAAAATATGTGCTAATATTTTCTGCAATCGATATCTATCACATTAACTAACAAAGTGGTCATTGAATATATGATACCCTAACTTTCCGCTGACATCACCCTTACGTAAAGGCCCATGATCTTGCGGGTAATGTTAACCAAATATTAAAACAGGACCAAAGTGATATGGAGTTATCCAACTTAGCGTAATAAATTAAAAGTAAATAATTTGGAATTCAATGTGCTCAGTACGACTTCTAAAAGCCTATAAATTCACAACAGTAGTAAAAAATTTGCCATGATAATATTTTAAAACTTGACTGGAATGCGAAGTCGAATCCCTCTTATTGTAGGCAAGGTATTTCTTTTTCAATAACGCAATCAAGCCTTTCCAAAACTAAAAGCCACTGTAATGGTGGCATGATTTTTTCCACATTTTTTAAGGGAGTACCTTGTTTAATTGTGTATGTGTGAACTAATTACTTGAACTTAGTCTGTTGCTACGAATTCAAGTTCAAGGTATAGGAAACACTTCAAAATATTACTAAGCAAATATACCAGGTTTGGATGGAGAATGTTTTAGTCTTTCTTTGATACGTGTACTCACAACCTTGTTTTTCGGAACACTCTGAAGTACGTCTTTGATTGTTACCCATGAATTTTCTTCAGAAGGCTTTTCTTTTGCAGTGAGCCATTCTTTCTGATAATGCGTTTTCTTAACGTTTCTACCGGGATATCGGACGGCGTTCGGCGACGATAAGAAGCCAACTGGAACGGCGGCGTCAGTTAATCGGAAGATTAAATGTAATGGGACGCACATAACAGGTTCCAAAAAACATAATACTGCCTCACTTTTCCCACCCATTTCTTGAGCTCTGTGTGTTGAATTGACCCCTTAGCCTTTGGATAAAGACCCTTTGGAGCAAGTGAATCATTCAATAAATGGATTTCTCCCGCAGTCACATTATGGGTTCTTAATCTTTGGCTTACTTATGTATCGCCGCAATTACTTCTTTCATAACGATTTTCGTTTAAGCGGCGATCTTCCAATTTTACGGATGTTTGCCCCTCGTCCGACGATTCTCATCCTCTCGGTCATTATGCCATTAGCTTTCTCTTCCATTCTTTTCCGAATTTCTCCCCCTCATACCGAATTAGAAGATTGATTAATGCCGATAAGGAGATTATGACTGTAGCTTACACACCCTTTCCTTTCCATAAAGGATTTGCTTTCGATTGATCGTTGGAAAAATAAGTGTCTTACACCCAAAGAGTGGCGCATCAATTTTATGTCGGGTAATTTGAATGGGTGTGCTAATAAAAGAAGCGCTCATACTAATTACTACCGTGTTGACTAAATTAATAGCAATTGTAATTAAGCCTTTCAAGGAAGCATTTAAAGCGTTTATTTTACTCCGGAGATGTCAATTAATCCCCTTTCCCCTTGTATCGGATATCCCCTAAGGAAACTATGGTTACGTAGGTATTATTTCTATTTAGCACCTACGGGGAAGACGCTTTGTTAAGCTACTAAGTTAAGCTATGTCCTGGTCAATTATATGTTAATTATCATGTTACGTTTGATGTATCTAGTCGCGGATAAAATATCTTCTGCTTTTTAATCAATCATGAACTAAATTTGGAATGAGAGTTACAATAGAAAGTGTCGATTCAGATGCATTTTTCATCCATTCGATTGAATATCAACCAGTGACTCCTTGACCAGGGAAACCAGTGACCAACATTTAATAATCCTCTTTGTGATCACATAATGCACATGATTGTTGAAATTTCAACACCAAAGTTATTTCATTAAAATGTATTATTTCTACAAAATCGTTGGACTACGCCTTTATTTCATATCGAAAATCGTTTTGTGTATACATGCATTTCAATATATTCTCTGGTCAGATGAAAAATTGCTTTTTTCCCAAATTATCATTTGCCGCTAATTTAAATTAGCATCTGAATACGCGGTGCTTTCATAATTTCATTCATAATTTAATTAAGTTCCAATTATTCATAATTCTCAGAACACAAGTGTTATGATAAGCAAATGGCAGTATTCTTTTTTTTCCTAGAATTCACAATTATACTTTGTAAAGGTTTTGTTATCTGGATTGCTATTTTTCATGGAACTTGGATTAACGATTCCCCTCTTTTTGCGCGGGTGAGAATTAAGCATTTCATCACCAGCCATGCAGTACCGATCGTCTAGATAATTGTTTGTTATAGCATAATCATTGACATAATAGCATAAGATATGCATGAACTTCAGACATATTAGCATAAGACAAGAATGAGCATATTTATTGGCACTGTATTAGCCCAAGGAAACTTATCTCTTAACCGTTTATTTTTCGTAAAACTAACACAACATATCGTACGGTATTTAAAATTTCGCCACAAAAAAACAATACGCTGAATTTGTAGCTAGCGTCTTCTGGATACTTTTTCCTGTTCCTGATGGGAATCATTTCACTTCTGTGTGTCGTGAAATCGATGACCACAGAAGAATGTGTCTCTGATAATTCACATTGATCTAATTTTATCCGTTGAGATGACTGCTGGATTCAGAGCAATTCCATGAGTTTCTAAGTTATTTTATTCATCATCCCTATTGTGGAAATTGGACGTCTGCCAGATTCTTCATCCGCCGGAATCACGTGAGGTAGTGAAATCATTACTTTAATCCTTAACTTGTTTTTATCCCTAGCTGTGTCCCGGCTTCATCGTGGAACCCTCGACAATTGCCAATTTTCGCAGTTTTGTAGAGTCATATTACGGTATGCCATTTATATTTCTCATTACGTTTGCAACGCAAGCCACTGAAACTTGACGTCGCGAGTGAATTGACTGCGATTGGTGGGCGGAAAACGAGAGAAAAATGACAACAACCTTAGCCAGTTTGATTAACTTCAAGTCACAGCATTTATATAACCACAAATATTACAATAGAAAGCAAGCCCGTAGGCTAAATACCGTTAACTTGGTATATACAAGACGAACACAAGTCACAACTGGAACCAAGGAGATACGTCCTTCCCCGGTGATAGTCAGGTTCAAAGAGAGGGCGAGCGCCGAGCTGTGTCGATGCGGCCGGCAATTTAGGGGAGTCAGCTGACCGATGCAGGAGTTGGGGGTATTAGGGGAACTGTTCGTCCAGCCATTGGTTGAGACGGCGGCGTAGAGGAGCACTGTTGCCACAAATTTCAGAAAAGAGGACGCCAGATGCGAATTCACTCTAAAAGTAGAGGACCTTGTTCTTGTCGCGCAATATCGCCGACAACGCGCAATATCGCCGACAGTGCGCACTTTGAAATCTCCCGACCGCACTTAGAGCATCTCACGTTATGTCCGGCTCGCGAAAATGTCCGCGGCGAAATTATGGCCAAATTTGTGCCGAAAATTTGGCACACGCTGATTGCGACATTTATCAGAAATTCCCGTTCTTACTATATTCTGGTATGCAGTGTGGGTATCCTATGGGACCCATGCCACAATTTCATGGAATATCATATGCCTCTTGATTTGAATCGGTTGTATTCTTTTCCTCGACATGAAGAAGTAAGCCCATAAGGTTCTCCACTGTAGAGAAGCAAATTGTGACGTTCGTCTTTGGCCCCAGACAAAATTATAACATTGATGTGGATGAATGGTAAAAAAGATAGGTACGACAAAGTTATTAGTTTTCTTTTCTTACCATTCACACCTTTTTATATTTTTAGAGGTCTTCGAATAAAGTCATAATCGTGTTCTCGTATTTTAGAGGATCCTTGGAGACACTTCTTCCTTTCAGATAGTAACATCGTGTCAACCTCCATTTCAGTCATACGATAAGAGTAAATAGTTGAGGACAAAGACTTACTTTGAACCTGAAGAAAATTGCTGCAATTAGGGACTAAACCTTGAATCTCAAAATCCTCCCCACGGAGCTGAATTTGAAAGACTTTCCAGCAACATCAAAGTGCAGAGACATTTTGTTAAATTTCGGAAGTTATTAGCAATCATATACTTTATGTTTAAACATGAAACCATCCTCATCTCTCGAGATCATAGGTTTATTATCAGATGCGGTTTCATAATGAGATGGAAAATGTTGCATTTTTCGATGCTTATACTTCAGCATGGAAGGGAAAAATACCTTCTCAGGAATATATAGCTTGGAAAAGCAATATGGAATTGATTATTTTAGAAGCTGCCCATAGTCCGCAGAAGCGCGCTCCTGGCCCACACATTTTTCTAGTAATTCTAGTTAGGAAAGGACATTACTGTGAAAAATTCCGTTCTAAAAGACATTTTTTTACCATCGTTAGCGTCAGTTTTGGCTCTATAGTTAGACTTGGCTAAATATCTACCGGTTAGCGTGTCTGCGGTAACAAAATAAAAAACATAGGGAGCATGAAATAGGGCCATATGAATGTGCCCGTTCTTGGGGATGCGATCGCTTGGAGAGAGTGGATGTGTCTGGTCTCATGGAGGAGAAAAATTATGGTATATTTACTAATCGAATGAAACTGTTCAATGGTGGCAGCGGAATTAGACATTTCTGTTAAGATTTTCGATTTGAGTCCGCTGGAAAGAAAAAACAGGAGTAGAACACAAAAAATATTGACCCTAAAATGAAGGGAAGAGGCCTGCAGCCAGTAGATGAGTGGCGAGTGGAATTGTCGTTTGGGATGCGATAAATTCATTACATGAAAATGTTTGCTAATTTGTGCTGAATAGAAAATAGATTTGTGGAATATAAATTGCTGGTCAACTGATTTCTTCAGTGAGCGTAACCGGTATACTCTAGCTTGCCAAGGAGCAGTAGTCATTGGTTGGTAATAGCGTAGCGAATAGTAGCGTAAAAGATATAGGAGATAGATTACCTAATTTTTAGAAGTCTTAATGGCCAAGCTTGGACTTACTCAAAAAGGTTCTAAGTAATGTGATAGGTGGTATAAATTCTGATATTGGAAATATCACTGGTAATAACAATACTGCTTCAGTGTTATAATGTATTCTTTAAGCTTTGATTCTAAATGAGGAATATTTGAAAAATTAAGAAACTCCAGTTTCACGCTAAAGTGTATCTTCTCATAGCATCTATCAGCAATCCACTGCTTCTAATTCCAATGTTGCCATTGAGATTTACTCCACGAAAATACTTTGAACTTATCGGTCCAGCTCTGGTCCATGCTAACCCACTCTGCCTTTATCGCATAGAGTTAAACTAACATCCGATACTATTGGTATATAGGACTCGTACAAACCTCTTCAACTTAAATAAAATTGGCAATTTACCACAATATAAACTTTAATGCGACCGGTTTCGATATATTACATCATCATCAGGTAACAGATATAACTGGTATAAGTATAAGGAGTTATACTTGTTATCTGACGATGATGTTGTACATCGAAACCAGTCGCATTAAAGTTAATATTGTGGAAAATTGCCAATTAAAAAAAATATAGTTATGATATTCCACCGGATCACGCCCGAAACAACTCTTATTACTCTTCAACTTGTACTCGAACGTGCATTGTCACAGTAACTCTCGCCTTCCATTTAATGCTCTCTGATCTCGTTAAGACGAAGGAGGAGGAAAAAATAAACGGCCAAGGAAGATGAGTGTGAATGGGGTAAAGTCCGCAGTATTTGGGGAATGCTCACACCGCCGTTCGCTCCCGTAGACCCTTGTTCCACCGCCCTAAATGAGCTAGCCATTACTTTATGTCTCCTAAACGGTTAAACCCTTTTCTTCGGCTTAGTCGGTGGCGATGTCTTTCGTGGCAATGAATTCCTAACTTAATTGGCCTCCTGACCTCTGGTCGCTCCCTTCTCTCGATCCCCTCAACTCCCGTGGCCCGCACCGCCGCACACAAGTCTGTTCACGCATCCTCAACTCCATCCGAAGGTTTATTCTTTATTTCCTCATCGCTGTATCACCCACAGCCACCGTTTGCGTGCCACCTTTTAACTATTTGTAACTTCCGACGACGTAAGGGGCCATTCAAGTATTACGGAAGACGTTTTAGGATTGTCGACATTTTCTTGGGTTATCTTCCGTAGGAAGTGTGGTGGTCCCAAAACAATTCTAAGAAGGATTATGATCAACTCATCGGTCTTATTTTTTTATTCGTATTAGAAGAAATTTCTTATTTTTTAATTCCACCACGGCGGCGGAATCCTTAAAATTGATTTAATTATAAACTTTTGAAAACTTATGATATATTTCATGCATTGTTTAGCTGGGCGTTATCGCATTTTTTTAATACCACGTGCTGTGTGAAACGCGAACATAGTTAATCTCGATAATAGTAAGATTCTTGAATATTTGGTCATTTATATATGTAACTCACAGCCAGCGTTACGCCGAATATACTGTTAAGCATTAAGCTCAATGCCCTGAAGATGCCAAAATATTTGGCGAAACGTTGGCCAAATATTTAAGAATATTACTATTATCTCTATTTTATTGGTCAAGCAAGTTATCATTGAGTATTTAATCTCGATATATCGAAAATATATTATTATATCTGGCTAAAAATTTATAGGTTTGCATGTTCTGAGCAGGGCCTATGATTAAGAAAATAAGTGGAAGACTTTAGGGGGATATGTCAGTCAGAGCAAATCAAGGTTGCAATAAGTGAAAAAACTGAGTGAGATCAGGATTGGCACTTTGTAAACTCCGAAGGGCAAAAACTGAGTCGGTCAGTTTTTGCTCACTGGGCCTGAAATCACAACTGAATTGCATGAGCTTGGTTCCAAGGATATAATACCAATAACTCAAGATTGTTATGTGAGGAAAGACAGGTCTCATAGAACCTTACGTTGTTTAGATGGGAGAGGGTTAGGGGAAATTTTGGCTTAAATCTCCTTCCTGCTGCAATAATGGCCCCCTATGAACGCTTCAAGTTTTCGTCTTCGAAATGCGATGACAAAATAAACCCTACCTCTTCATACAACTTTTCTACTCAAGCGGTGCATCCTGCTTTAATACGTCATTCCCAGGGATGTAAAGATGGAGAGTTTAATCTGCGTCTTCACCAAGGCAAGTGAAGCCTGTATATCTGCAAAAAATAATCAAGCATCATCACGATAAGAAAAACTTCACTTGTTTAATTTCCTACCGACCCTGGCTTTAACTTTGAAAAATCATTTTCGATGTGACATTAAGTCATTGCGAGGCGCTTGTATAAAACTTTGATGGCGGAAGGAATGGGAAGAAGAGTGGGGATTAAGACAGGAAGATTAGGAGTCGATTGAAATTAAAACTGTGGGAAGTTACCAGTGAAGTACTTCTTATCGTTATTTGGCTCCATTTACCGTTATAAGGTTATTGGCCTGCTGATATGATGTGCATCCAGCGTACATATGGCTATGGTGCGCAGTTTGTCATTAAATTTGATAAATACGTTTAAGTAATTTCTATTGTGCAGAGTACTATGTTGAAAATTACTTCTGCATTTTGCATTATCCTGGATAATCATTTGCATCTCCATGGCGACTATATTTAAAATACTCTGTAATTACCTTTTATTCGTTACAAACCCTGCGCGCTAGGCAGCCCACTTCAAAATGCATCGGAAACAGCGTTCACGTGCGCTAAAGAACGAAAGACGTCCATGATCGCAATCGCGCTGGTGATTTATTGTACAGATTTCCATTACGGCGTTAGCTATGTATATTGTTAAGCTTTTAATTAATCTGCGTAAAACGTTTACTTTTTCAGACAATTGTTTTGAAAAAATAATAATTTGGCCATAACTGATACGCACATAAATAATACTTTTGCTTATGGATTAACTGTCCATCTACTTACAGATGAAATGCACAAATAAGTTTACGTTAGACGAAAATAATTCAGAATTAAGGCAGTTAAAATACGGTAACTGTATTAAATTCAAGGCCGACAATTTAACTTCTGTGTGAACATAATGCTTAGATACTTAAATACTTGTGCTTTTCGTTTCTCGCGTTCATAAGCCTATGATCGTACTAAAAATGTTTGTGAGGAAGAAAAGAAAGATACCTCAAATGCGCCAAAATACCTTCGATTTTGACGCATAAAAGATGCATGCATCTATTCATCTACCCAACTTTCTATCTGTAGTTTCTTCTGGACGACTATGTCTAGAACATTCCCTGCTATGCATGCCATCTTAACCGTGTAAATTCCGATGCAACCCACTGCGCTGTGAGTCGTAACAGAATTCCAGGGTCGCGTAATATGACATCCGTGCTAACCTTGCGTCCCCTGTGAGAGTCTCGATGTTTCATCCTCAAAGAAGCAAGCCGTTCATGCAAGGCATGAAAACGAGTTTAGTACTACACATTTCCATTTTCCTCCGCTCGACAGCAACAGCTCTAAAAAACATCCTTCTGCGCCTCTCTACGCTCGCTAGCCATTGTAGGATTAATTGTAAACGAGTCTGCTCTCGTGGTTTTCTCGTGCCTACGCTCCTCCAACGTTATCCTGAATTCATTAGGGTCGGATGAGTTAAGGATAACGTCGTCAAATAAATTAAAAACTACTTGGGGGCAGAGCAAATTTTCTCATGAGTTCTACACAGCAAAGGTAGAAAAGAGGCCACAGTCATCCTGGACATAGCGTAAACCCAGCTATGCTATCAGTTATATTATGTTTCATAAAAATGCGTCAGGCAGTTTTACCAGCTAGGTGTTATCCCTGTGGGTTAGGTATGCATGTGCCCTAGTTACTGGCAAGTGAGCTGTCTTCATTTTTCCTCCGTCAACTAGCCTATGTAGAGATTGAAATAAATATTTTTGTCACTCATACTTGCTTCGCGTAATGCTAAACCTATGCGTACTCTATTGCCAGCATTATATGTGCCCCGAGGTCTCCCGTCTTGAATTACGTATTATGTCGTTTTCAGTTACTGGATAATTTCTCATTGAAATTGAAAGTATTTATCTCCGTAAGAAAAAAATTTCAAAATGGTTGACATTTAAGTTTCCTCTTTTATTATTGTTGTTTCATCAAAACAATTGTTAAAAAGTCGATGTTGTTTATAGTCAATTTTGACGTATTTGTGCTAAACCTATACATTATACCAAAGCAGAAGCCAATGATCAAATAGCCGCAAAATTATCTTTAACCCTTCCAAGGATTTTAATTACCATTTTATATATAATAATAATTTCAATTTCGAATGAGAACTAACCATGGTCAACTATTTACATAAAAGAAATTTGTCATTGTATTTTTATATCTAAGTACTTTCACTTGATTCTATTCCAAATTCTAGTTCATGGTCGTCAATTATCTTTATTATTGCACTAGAATATGTTTACACACCTAAATGGGATAATGAATAAACTATCTAATTCATTATTTATATGCATATAAATGTATGTTTTCTCAAATTCAGGAGTTTGAGTCAACTGATATTCAAAATGATATGTTCGTCCATTTCAGGGCCCACGTCGTAATAAATATTCACCAGTGGTTGTTAAAGGTTAACTACGAATGGCGGAGATATCATTAGAGTCCCCGTGAAACTTGTCCACTCTTGACCCATTGTGAAGAGCTTTAGCATTACTTATCACTGCATTGAGCGCAATACACCGCACGTAGAGAGTTTGTTGATCTGAGGAGAGTGGAAAGAAGAACATAAAGAGGTTTTTCGACCGAGAGAAATATTTCAACTCCCTATTTTTACCAGCGTGTGGCTCCACGGGAGGAGAAAAAAAAGGCCAAAACTTTATTTTCTCCTCTCGCTCGTCAAACAAAAACGACCTCCCATTCATAAAAATGCGCGCCAGTGGCTTTTCCTCTCCAAAGAAATTCGTTCGCGGTGCGATAGGTGAGAAGGGGGACGGGGGGGTGGAGAGGTGCTCCACTAATACAGGTCCCCACCCTCCCTTCTTCGTGCCCTCTGCCCTCCCTCTAACAGGAGATCAGGGGATGATGTGGGGGGTCCTTCCCGTCGACTGAATTCGGACGGTGGTTCCCATAGGTCGCCGGGACTCCTGACTTTCTCGATATCTTTCCTCTTGCCCTACACCGCTGTCACCCGACCTCTATCCTGAAACCAACTCAAAGTAGTTGCCTACTCGTGTGGGATGAGCGATATTACGATGCGTTGACATTGGTGAGTGCCATATCCTAGGGATCGCTCTGCATTATCAATCTTCGGTTGGTTGATTATTTGGGAGAGTGGCCACAAACTGGGCAAATTTCCTGGGTCGATTGAAAAGGATAGTTTTAAATTTATAAGATAGATGATGGATGTAACCTGGCGTCAAATTTTGCCTGCTCTAAACGAAAGGGTCCAAGAAAGTCAAAGTTAATCAATGGACGTTAATTATGTACACTTCAGGAGCCAAGAGATGGCGTTAATTCTACGAACCGAAAAATGTATGTAAAATTTGATTCCCTTGGGATGTGAATTATTGCGATACACAGACTTCGATGTGCGGCATGTTGGTCGGTATATGGAACTTTCCTTTTTACGGTGATGATCGGCGGTAGACGGCGATCGCCGTCACTTATCAAATTCACTACCTATTTATTTACACCGCATGATTTCAATTTGAATATTTTTGAAGTTTCTGGTGAGGAACCTTGCTAAATGCTTTCATGACTTCAACATCCAATCTGGAACTGTCATCCACACGCTTTGGATGTGCAACATTACGATGCATTGACTCCGATAAACGATATTTCGTAGATATCGACCGTAACATGTTGGTTATTTGGATTGGGGAACGAAAAATTTGGTCAAAAGCACCATTAATGGCAGGTTTGTTGGTTGTGATGGTTAAGATGTAAAGGGGAAATGGAAGCGGTTTGAAGGTTAGCGCAGCGCCGGCGTTAGCATACTCTTAATGGCAACAGGTAATAGACGAAGCACTGTTATTGAAGTGCATTCCATATAGAAACCACATCTGGGTTGGGGGTTCTCTGTAATATCCGTCACCCCTCGGATTCGGACCCTGGCCCTTGTCATGGTAATCCTGTACCACCACAACCCCATCCAACCCCATCCCTCAGATGTCAATCGTCCAGCGTATACACGATGTGGAATAGCAAACAATATACAAAAAAAAAACATGTTGCAGTGCCATAAGGCACTTGTTGTAAATATGATATGTAAATTACGGTGGAATACAGCCTGACATGAAATTTTATGTAGTCCCCTGTCATAATCCACGCTATCAAATGGTATATTCATGGTATTGGTATAGTGTGTTTCTCATTCGGTTGACTTTTCTAGAGTTCTGTTTCTAGAGTAAATCTCCATAAGGCCAGAGATAAATACCTGCTAGAAAACACTATATTGTGCTTTGTAGTGTACTTATAATCTAAACGTTGTGTTATAAAAAAATATGCGATACTGATTCCGTGAACTAACTAAATTGTGTAAGCTCGGTATCGGACATGGGTCTCTACGCGGCACAGTGGGGCGTATACGGCGCGCGATACGTTGTATGCGTCTTCCATTAATTCCGGTGTCACGAGCTGTGCATTATGCTGTCATAATATTCTTAATTCCAGTTGCCTTTTTCAAATAAAATATGTGATCATATGAGATATGCAGTCTACGGTGATCAATTATGATGTATAGTGCAGTGTTTTGTTACAGTACTCTTTTTAAAAGTACATGATATTGTAGCAGTAATAATAAAGGTAGAGTGATTTGTCATAGAAATGGCAAAATAGTAATTTGTGTTACAAATATTTATTCGTATTAAAATTTTAATTAATTACAGCTAAATTAAATTACGAGATGCAATTACAATGTTGATGTCATCGCCTAGGATCATTACTAGTTTTCTCCTTATATTTTTTATCCTCCTCGTGGCATCACATGCTCTCCTTTATTGTAATGCGGGACCCCGTTTGATATTATCTGACGCCTGGTTGCTCTGAATGCTATGAGCGCTGTATTATTTAAAAATGATACGATGAAATCCTATTACCGTGAAATATATCGAAAGTTCATATTCGAGTCCAAGTCTTATGATATGCAATGTGCGAAATGTGCGAAAGGTGTATTACCACAATGATATATATACACATAAATTTGAATATTTTGTAATAATGCTTTGTGGCCCATATTGCCGAGTAAAAAATGTACAGCATTAGGCTGAAAACTATGGTAGATATCTTTCTTTCCACATTTTAAATAATGTTTAAAATTAATCGGTAAAATATGTGAATTTTATCATATTAAAAGTCGAATTTTGTTTCAGGTATGAGTTTATATGTATGAGAAAACGGGATCCGTATGCCTATAAGTGTCCTTCTCAAATAGCAAATGTTTCATATCGCAGTGCGATGCATTGAAATTTAAATATCGCTAATTCCTCTTCTCCCTGTCACTCTCCTGGAGCAGTGGAGACCCATGTACCGTTTCTCTCACAATTCGCCTTCCGAAAGAGCATCACCCCAGCCCTTGCCCCTTTCCCTACCCGTGCACCTTGCGCGCCGCGATCGTCAAACTTTTATATGCCAGCGCTCGTATATTTTAGCACTTTTGTCCTCCTATCTCTCTTTCTCGCTCCCTTGGTCCACCTCGAAAGCCATTAGTGCGTTTTATACATATATATAAAAGGAAAAGCACGCGGAAAAATGTTCGCGTTCATATAAATAACCCACTGAACGAGGAGCACATAAAAAATTGAGAAAGTGAGGTGTAGCGGGGGATGGGGAGGGCTGTTTTTTTCCTCATATTTTAATTTTTAATATATATAACACGAGTGCTTCGGTTTCGAAAGGCCGACGATGGAATGGAGGACAAAATGAGTCATACCTGACCGTGTTGCTGTGCGTCTCTGTGACCTTGGGGAGTTAAGCCTGCGCCATTCAAGGTGGAAATATGGATCCCTTGTGACTACTTTTCAGTCGCTCATCATTTCTCTGTAGCTCTTGAAGGGTCTTCGCATTCGTGAGATCGCGGGGATTAGACCTGTTTAGAGTGCGGATGGTTAGAGTTTTGACGTGTTGTTCACTGATGGAGACGCATAGGAATATGTGTATACTATTGTTCTTCGCTGTTTTCGCTGTCTTGAGTTAACTAAGAATTCATTGGCATGTTTAACAGTAGTACCTACGAGAGCTGTACGAACAGCACGGTCATATGTTGAGATCATTGGTTTCCGGCTGCGTCCAACGCAAAACTCTCCTGACCGTGTCTATTGACCTATAATTGGATGTCTCTGCATGACTTCTGCCCACGAATAAACTGTTCGAGGACTTAAGTTAAATTGCTGGATAATTGGGACTGGGGAGATATTGTTTCGCTGAGAGCATTGGGAATGGTCGTTTTTGTAATCAATAGAAGGTATGGACAATATTCACTCTTAAAACCTGCATGACACATTTTTGACTTAATTTCTACAGATTATTAAGAAGTTTGTTTGCCAAAATTAGTAGAAAAAAAAGAATTTTTAGACTTTAAAAGAGCATAATTTATTTTGTACACAAAGGAATGAGACAATTTCTTTTTTATGATTACGGTAAATATTTTTATACCTACTACTAAAGGGGATTTTTAATCGATTTAAAATGGAAATTGGAAACTGGGTCAAAATCAGTATTGTTTTACACTCTTTTCTGACCCCAAGTCAAAAATCCCCAGAACTCCTGCCTTTCTGGATAAACGGGCACGGATGTTCACCTAACTTATGCCTCAATCACTTCAGTTTGGATTTAGGACTCATACGAACGAATATTCCAAATTCTAGCACACTCCCATTCGCTTCGCCCCTCCCATAATGCTCACGCGTTCTCGATATACCACTATAGAGTGCCCGGGCTTCAGCTGCGATATGCAAGCTCTATGTAACTGTCTTCCGTACTGCGTTTCGACTGGCCAGTCGAAGCGCTGTCACTCGAGGACTTCATCCAGCAAAGAGTAATCCGCTGTGTGACGTCCGGGACGAACGCAAAAGAATGGAGTACAAGAGAAATCCCTGGACCAGTGGACTCTCTCTCGCGTTCGACGTCAGGTAGCGAAGAGGTTCACTGCGAGTTTTCAGCCGCTTTGAACGCTTGATAAGAGTCGAACCAAATTTCCGCTCGTCCCTACGTACGGCTTATGGATACGTACGCACATGACCTTTTCTTCGATTGTGCAATCCCCGCAAAGGCACCACCTGTGTTCCGAGAACAATAGATTGCTTGCTTGCTCGCGACAAACCGGCGTCGTTTTCTTACGAGATGTGTATGTAATCTGTAAACGATATGAGCGTTTCCGGAAATGGTTAAATACAACTCTTTTCGGCCATGTAAGGACGGATTCGCAGGAGAGGCGCAAAGTTCATTCATTCAGTATGTTCATACTCGTGGAAATTTTACGGATCCATGCTCTCAAACCAGTCGCAGCTCTTAAATCGTGAGGTGTGCTGGATGGCCGAGGAATGGTATCAGCGTCGTGGTGCTAAGCTCTAGCGGTGCGCTGTGTAATCCCGTACCTAACCAACGTAGTGAGAAACTCGTGCATTTTCGGCTTTGTTGTTTCGCTCTCCTTCGGCTTGTTTTGGCTCTCCTTCTCCTTTACCGATGTGAAATTTCCCTAGAATGTTCAATTGCCTAGAAAATCCTAGGATTGCGCTTATCTGCAAGTGTCCAAAAGGATAATCCTAAGTCGTGACCCATGAATCCGATTAATATCCTTCCCTGAAGTCACCACACCACCCGTCTCTTGGTTAGTTATCACGTTTCGGACAATGCGGGACGTACAGGTTTGTGTGTATGCTTTTTCAGGCGTTAACCTTTTGTTTTTAACCTAACAGGCGACGCTTTTGCACTTTCATTTTCGATGTAAGATACATAAGATTTCTTCTCGTAATCATATAATAAAGATCAAAATCGTCATTGTACTAACTATATATATATATATTGATTGATTCCTTCTACTTCACTTAAATGACTTTTTGTTCCACGGAATCCGACACTATTCCAGCTTCATTGACTTTACACATTTCTCAAATGTTAACATTTAGTTTAGTTAGTACAATGACGATTTTGATATATATATATATATATATGTATATATATATATATATATATGTATATATATATATATATATATATATATATATATATATATATATATATATATATATATATATATATATATATATATATATATATATATATATATATATATATATATATATATATATATATATATATATACATATATATATATATATATACATATATATATATATATAAATGTTTATACAGAAAGGTAGAAAGAATGTGGATAGGAACACATAAAATCAACATTCCAAAATCTGCATATAATTCAAAAGGAAAAAATCAATGGTTGGCGAGTTTGCCTGCCCATAGCCTGAAGAGGCCGAAACCGGTCGAATTGTTTTTAGCATATTGGTGGAAAAGAACTAACTGATTTCATTTTAAAGAATTCCACCGGAATTTACGTGCGTATTTAAAGTACCTATTAAATAATGAAATATCCTATTGTATCCGACCAACAAGTTTTTAAAATGATTTGTTTTCATGTGAAATTAATCATGAATGGTGTAATAGTTACCACTAAGCAAATTCCTCGTTAAATATGCGATCGAAATAAGGAATTTAATTAACTAGCCACATTGAATTTCGAGTCAGAGACTTAACAGTGCATTTGTTGAGCTCACAATTCCAATGGATACATTACAGTATGGATGCTTTTTACTTGCAGAATTGAAGTACACAGAGACAGATTTGATTTTCTCTGAAGTAGAATTTGGACTTTGTGTCCAATCAGCGTTTAACTCTTCCTGATGCGTTATAAGCAAGACGGTTCCTATTGTGAAGTGAACATGAGTATTACCTATATATTGCCAGAAATTTACAATCTCTTCTTCCATAGACCAACTATTTTTCATTAATAGTCATGAGGCGGTAGTTTATGGGGGCCAGTATACATTTCAGAGAGGTGATATCGGGTGTAGAATTTCCTTTGATAGGAATCTTGCATCGGGATTAATAATGTGTAGTCTTCGTAGATTATTGTGACTGAGATGCTCTCCCACATATCTGCAAAAAAGAATATTTTTCAATTTTTAATGTCTCTCCTTCGTGTCGTTAAACTATCTTTTATAAAAAACAAAGGCATATATATACACCTTAACTTGGTAACAATCGCATTTTTTCACGTTTTCTTAAGTTTTTGGCAAAGGCACAATTTTTTCGCCGAAAAGTTATTTCTGTGTGTTTTAAAATTTTCCGATCATTTCATGAGCAAATTATATGGTACGAAGTCATTTGAACGGGTGCAGATTTACAAAGAGATGAAATGCGCTATGAAATGACCTAGTCAAGTCAGATGATGTTTTCATGACAAATGTCGTCCCTTGGTGTATGTTTTACTTATTTAAAATCATGCATTATGTGACTAATCTAGGCTCAATTAGGGTCGCAAAACGCTTGATTGAAGATGTTTCTGCCTTTGCTCGGAGATTTTTGTGTCACATGGTAGAATAAATTCAACATTGTTAAATATGAAGAATGAAATTATGAAAGTACTTGAGAATATAATGAAGATGGTGGGGTAGTTGTGCGTGAGCAGATAATTAGAGGCAGGGAGATTCTGCGGTAATGAAGAGAAGGATGTTAGAATAAGCGGAAATGAGAGGATACATTTTATGCATAGAATGAAGAGTTGAACGCTTTATGTCCAGCTGTAGAATGAAATTATGTGAGGTGGTTAGGGCCTGCAGCTGTAAAAGATCCCTCCTGGTAGGGTACCTCTATTACCGCCAGAAGGTAATTTTATCTTCATCTAATCTCACCAACTGCTGAGCGACTTGAGAAAAATTCATAAATATTCTAGCAAGTGGAGTGAATTAAGCACATATTGGCATAGCCAAATTTAATGAGCAGCAAAAAGTAGTAAGGATATAGTACTACTCCAGAAAGGCTATTAATAGATGCTTCGTGACTCACTGAATATTCCATTTGGAAGTGCTTAAAATTCTATCTTCACTCCTCTAGCGTGCATGATGATGAGGCTTAATTTTACAGTCCTATAGTCTTTCTTCTAGGAGAAATGAGAAGAAATAAAATCACCCGACATTGTGGCTGGAAGCCACGTACGGTTCTACCTTGAACTTAGCCTTCGCAGTCATTTTAAGGCTTCCCTGCCTCCCTATCGGTAGAGTTGGAAAAGGGTGGTGGCCTTATGCCCCTTACTTTCCGAGTCTCCAACTCTCTAATGCCCAAAGTACTCCTGAAAAGAAAACCGATACCTCTTGCCTCATCACTTCTCCATTCCTGTTCATTATTTTCTTTTTATCTCCTCCTTCTGTAGCGCGACAGCAAAAAGTGCTGCCATAAGATTTGAAATGATTGCACCTTGGGATTGGAATTTATCGTCGCTATGTGGGCATTCACATTCTATCACACACATTGTCGCTATGTAGGCATTCATTGATCCTAGTAATTTAGTAAAGATGTAAGAGAAAATATAACTCAATATAAAAAATGTAATGATAATGTTGAAAAAAGACTTTGTCGGTTAGGCTATATTGTGAACATCAGTCTCTTTTTCTGTTACTTTTCGAATGATAACATGATAATGTATTTATAATACCACAAATTATGGTACAATAAGATATGTTTACTAGTTTATCGGGAGAAATAGGCAACCTTAAAGGTCGAAGACTTGTGGGGATAAACCTTACATTCAAATACTCATACCTTTCGTGCTGGGAAAATTTTTTGACAGTAAATAATATATTTATATTGTGTGATTTAGCCAGGAATGACATTGTTTTATCCTGAAAATATCCTTCATGAAATGTAGCAAAGTTTAAAATCACCTATGAAATGCAACCTCTCTAAGTACCATCCATCTCTTCACTGAAAGCCTAGAAAATCCTTTGTCTTAAACATGTAGATGCGGCAGTTATCTTGTGTCTCGCATCTCCACACCCCCCATCTCCCACCTCTGAGTGTCCGTAACGTCTTTATTGCAACATCCTTCATCAGATACTCTACATAATGGTATTTTTCCTTTTATACTCTCCTGTACTCATTCTGGCTTCTGATCTTATCAAACCATTTGGTACGTCGCAGTTTCCTAGTACACCAATACTGAGCAAATTTAATGAAATTATTTATAATTGAATCAAGGAAATGGAACCCAGATATAAAATGAACCAGATTCTAATTACTGTTACTTCTTATGTTACTTCTTGTATTTCTATGAGTCAATTAGTTAGGAGTGGACTAAGTTTTGAGGACTTATCTCTCCCTGCGATTTTCTTCTGAGTAGCTGTGGCGTTGTGATTTAAATTATTCAATATTTCAATTGTATAATTAAAGATAAATTCAATATTTGGAAATCACAATATAAGAGTTTGCATGAAAAAAATAGAAAGCAGAAGTAAAACTCATGTAATTGAAACCATATTGTCATCTAAGTTGTTTCTGTCTGAACATAATGTTTTTCTGAAGATATGATGTTGACTGCGGAGATATTGAAATATGAATATGATTGAATAAAAAAAATTATTAACAAGGCTATAAGTAAAGTACTTGTGGACAGATATAAGGTTTAAGGAGTTTGGTATGGAGCATAGCGCTGTGGGCTTTCAACCCCATGGAAAAGAATTTGGGTTTACAATTTGAGCATGGAAGAAGAAACGCAGAAAATTTGATATTGTGTTAAGATTATTCCTAAGTAAACTATATAAAACTCGAAATTCGTATAAAATTTAAACGAGTTTTTATGTTTCTCCACCGTATTCCCAATCCTTATCACGATTAAATTGACTTTATTCCGTACTTACGAATTTATTTCATCTTTGCGATATAATAATTGTCATTAACATTTAATTGATCGATTTGTAAAAGTAGAAAAGAATGAAGTAAAATTAATTGGCTTATTTTATTTTTTTAAACATAAGCCATCTCCCAGTGTGTGGAAAAAATAGCATTAAAATTCTTACCTCTGAGTAGGTTTGAGTATTAGACCCTTCCTTCATGGCATACAATGTATGTTAGTAAGAAATGGGAAAAATTCCGTTTCACTGCTTATTTAGGTCAGCTTCAGTGTTTTTTATTCATTCCTTTTGCCCGTGAAATCTGAGCGAGGTAATTTACATCCTTTGCTCCAGATTGTCATCACCAAATTTAGTTTGGAATGGTGTGCTTTGCATCGTAGGTTGCGAGCGAAGAAACGACCCGGCTCCATAAGACTGTCATCAATTGCCCCGCAGCAAACTGGAACTTTTTTCTTACCAGACTGGCTGCATTTACATCCTTGTTCCCCGCAACAAAAAGCATCCATTTATGACTCTTGATTCTCTCTCTTAGAACTCTGCTCTCTCAGATCCCGCTATGAATCATGATTACTGTAAAAATGACAAAACTTGCACGTGTCCTTGCACCTTAATAAAATGTGTAAAAAATAATTTATTTCTTTTTAATTTTCCTTCTTGAGTCAAAGTTTAATTTAAAAAGAATAATAGTCCTTGATTTGAACTTGTGTTTCATGAGTTTAAGTTGCATCTTATTTTAATATTATTAGGTTGGCTAAAAAAGATTTTAATTAAGTTCATCACAAGAGTTAATATAATTTTTTTTTATGAAAAGAGGAAATTTACCATTTAAATAATTTTCTACTTCGTATTTTATCAAAGAAAAATATGAGTCATTTTTTCCTGCCAAACTTTATTCTATCCTTAATAATAAAGTTATCGAAGGCTCTCCAAAGGTGTTCAGTGACATTTATTTGCTATGTATCTGATCTAACTAGATGGAAATGTTTAGAAAGTGTGAAATTCTCTCGGGATTCACACCGAGTTAAATTTTTGGGTGCTACCAACGTTTCGATGGGTAACATTTAACGCACAAGAAACAGATGATGCATTAGGTCATATCATCCCGATAAATCCGCCGTGACGGCAAATAGCCTAAAGTAGGACCATCTCGTCTCCTTTTTGATTCGAAAGTCATATACAAGGCCAATTGTTATTGGGAAAGGCTATTTATGGAAGCCATAGGAATATATCTTCAGCCCAATAACTTAAATCGGGACTCGGGGGTACTCGATAAATCAAGGGTGGAAACTGTTAATTTCAAATATAATAACGGAAAGAAGAAACAACAATGGTCAGTGAGATGTAGCCGTCCAAAACCCTATACAAGGGAGAACACAGGCCGATGGAAGTGTTATCCATCAAAACGTAGGCAGCAGACAAAAATTTAACCCGGAGTGAATCCCGAGAGAATTTCACACATAATATTTGCCGAAAAAGTACTAAATCATTTATTATGTATTGAAAGGTGCCAAGGGTAGGGCATATTTTACATATTTTCGTTCATATTTTCGGGATAATCAAAGTGAATTTTAAAAATAATTGAATCGAAATAATTTTTGAAAAAATATTTCTATGATAGAATCCAATAATCATTCGACGGCAAAATTTTATATGAAACCTCCGTCCTATAAATACTTCGCGTATTTTACCCTTCTCATACCTATTATTCTTGCTTCTTTTATACTCGATACGCCCTATAGAAAATGATTTGGCCGAATCCGTTATTCTTTGTGCACCGTAAAAACCAAATAACGACCGTCAATATACATCTACATAATACCCTGTGAGCCGCCGTATGGGCATGTGGTAGGGGGTGTTAGGTCACCAGCCGTGTAAAGATTTAATTTATGGGTGGTGAAATGGTGAATGCATTATAGGAGTGTATTTAGTGGAGCTCAGTTTTTATTGTGGTCGCTTATTTTGCGCAGGAAGTACAATTTTTTTGACCTATCTGTTCTGCGGTATATTCCACTTATTTTAACGCATCTGTCAGCCCTAGAGATGTAGTAAGGAGTCACGATAATATTTTCTGTGTCTCTCTGAAAAACATCAGTTCTAAATTTCTCAAGCAACCTAAACCTAGCGTAGCCTCCCAGTCTCTAGGGGCTCCCTTCATAATCCCTCTAAAATCTGTGAAACACTATATGTACGCTCGTAGCAGTTTTTAACGAAGCGTGATGCTTTCCTTTGTATTTTATTAATTGTTTTGGTTAAATCTTTATGACCAGGGTCCCAAATGCTCGCGGCAGATTCGAGGCGTGGCCTAACCAGATCGAAATAGCATCCCTCTTTCACTTTTTCATCCAAGAACCTTCCTATTATACGCTTAACATAACCTCTTTCCTTTAATTATGTGCCGCATATGTTTTTTATGTGTTCCCCACGATATATCAAAAATTAAGGTATTTCCAAGATATTTTACTGAATCTGAAGATTTTATGTTTACTCCACCAAGAGTATAGACAAGGCATTTGTGTGATGAATTTGGGCAGTGGGCAGTGAACTGTGGTGCATTTACTGATATTTAATTCTAACCCCCACTCCTGGCACCACGAATGAACAGTGTTATGGTCGTATTACAGAACTTCCAAGTCCGCGTCTTCATATATTTCACGGTAGGTAACTGTATCGTGTGCATATAGTTTTAATTGACTACTAACTCGGATCCTTCACATCCATGATCCATAAAATCCATAAATGGGATCCATAACATCCATGCTGGTGAATGAGTTAGGATGAAACTTTGGAAAATATTTTAGAGTATTTCAATCGCAAAAGCATGGAGTATATATTACTTCAGAAGTATGAGGCCTTTTGTGATAAAATTCTTCTACGACAATGTGTACTGTCAACTATTTATATGCCAGAATTTGTTTTTGAATATTATAACATCTTTAGAATTGGTTATATTTTGTATATACCTTACGGCAGTTCCTTACAAAATACTAGTTTACGTTTCTCCTAGAGCGACGAAGGTAGACCTAATGCTGTTTTAGCCATTAATTTTATTGTATTATCGGCGACCCGGTGTATCAGTACACCGCATATATCTCCTAGTGGTGGGTCGCGGGCAACGGTATTCTGGCTCTCATGGTAGTCCTTTCATAAGGGATCCTAGCTTGAGTAGAATAGTGAAAGCGGGCCTAGGGTATTACTATGCTTTAGTTTCTCTTGCGGCATACTGGCGAAAATGTGCCAAAACTGACCGGTAGAGCGCCGTAACCTTTAGCAGGAAAAGCTGCACGTGGTGCGGGTATTTCAAAGGCTGGTAACCTTGCATACTCTATTAAAACTTACTCAGAACAGTCACAGCAGCCTCGGGTGGCCGAAGCCAAGATGGGCGGTGGAAGCTGAATAAGGTTGGCCCATCAAGATACGGACCTAGCAATACTACCTAAACTATCGGTACTTGGAATGTGAGAGGAGAATATGGAAAGGATTATGAGTTGTTGAATGAAATGAAAGTGAGATGAATGGATGTTTTGTGTGAAACTAAGCGCAAGGGGTGAGATGCTGTTACTATAGATGGCGGTGGTCTGGCATTGTGGTCAGGAGTTGACGATAATGTACACGGCAGTCATGGTGTAGAACTAATTCTTAATAAGAGAGCTAAGTTACTAGTAAGGAAGTGCGAGTTAGTATCCCCTAGATTGCTCTGGGTTGAGTCTTGCAAAGTAGTATGCGCGGAAGTAATGATGGATAAGATCAGTGTGAATGAGGTAATAACGGCTGTAAGAGTATTGAAAAATACGAAGGCTGAAGGCGTAGATGGGATATCCAGTGAAATGTTGAAGTGTGGATGCAATTTACTCATTTGTCGGCTGTGTGAACTGTATAATTTTAGCTTACAGGCTTCCGTTGTTCCTGTGGATTGAAAGAATGCAATCATAATTCCATTGTACAAAGGCAAGGAAGGAAAGACCGAATTCAATAATTATCGGGCCATTAGTTTATTAAGCATTCCTGGAAAAGTGTTTTGCAAAATTTTAATCAAAAAAGTGAGTAATATTACTTCTGACAGAATAAGGGGTGTGCAGTGTGGGTTTATGCCTGGGAGAGGATGCAGTGACTAGCTGTTCGCGGTTCTGCAAAGGATAGAAAAATGTATGGGTCCGTATGAAGTATGACGGTCCGTATGAGTATGCGTCCGAAAGACAGTGTATTGTGCGTTTGTTGATTTAGATAAGACATATGACAAGGTAAATAGAAAGAAGTTGTGGAAGGGTTTGAAGGACTATGGAGTGAATGGGCGGATATTGAATGCTATGATGGCGATATATGATAATAGCAAGGCAAGTGTGAGAGTTTACGGGGTTCTGAGTGATTGGTTTGTAATAAAATAGGGCGTAAAGCAATACGTAATGTCACCATGGCTGTTTAATGTATTTATGGATAAATTTGTTAGAGATGCATGCAGTGAAAACGACTGTGTTTTGATTGTAAATGCGTTAGATTGATTGATGTACATTACAGAAGCACCTAGATAAATTTTGTGAATCAACAGAGAGAATGGAATTTAGGGTAAATGCGTGCAAGACTAAAGTCGTAGTTTTTGATAAGGAGAATGGTGAGAATAACTGTATGATGAGGGCAAATGGTGAATTAATTGGACAATTGGATGATTTTGTGTACTTAGGTAAGTTGTTTACGAAATATGGACGGATAGATGAGGAGATAAAGAGACGTGTGAATGCTGGAAGAAAAGTGGTAGGTAGCATGTGCAGCATATCAAGGAATGAGTGCATGTCTAAGGAAGCGAAAATCGCTGTGTACGAAAGTGTGCTTCTCCCCACTTTGTTGGATGGTTGTGAAACATGGGTATGTCAAGATAGACATAAGAGTAGACCAAGCGCCGTGGGTTTGAGTTATCTGAGGAGTGTTTGCGGCAAAAGTAGGATGGATAGGGTCAGGAATGAGTGGGTAATTAATGAATGTGGGTTAGAAGCTCCAGTAATGGACGTGTATGAAAGGAGTGTGCTTTGTTAATTCGGCCATGTTGAGAGAGTGGATGAGAGTCGAATAACGAAACAGATATATAAGAGTGAAATGAATGGTGCGAGAGGTAGAGGTAGGCCGAGAAAGTTGTGGTTGAATGTGGTTGAGGAAATTTTTAGGTGGAGGAATGTTAGGAGCCTTAAAAACAGGAGGGCGTGTATGAAGCAGTGTATGGGGGTAAATGAGGCAAAAGAGGTTTGCAAGGATAGGTCAGTGTGGAGGAAATTATTGAAGCAAAGCTAGGTGTACAAATATGTATTTATCAGTGACTCTTTGTGACTGTGCCTACTCCTGAAGGGAACGGTGTGATTGGTATGTATGTATGTATGCATGTATGTATTTTATTATTGTGATAACAGCAAGAAACATAAAAGAATAAATCTACAGAATGTCCTGAGGCAACGATAATATTTTATTTCAACGAATAATATTTTTTTTAAATTTTGATATTTGTCTGTGCTTTGTAATTGGGCTGGCCGAGTGGCGATTTTTCTCAGCGACAGAAATCATTGAGATAGAATCGTATAAAGAGCTCTCATCTTTGCACTAAAAAAATCGAATTAGTTGAGTACATATTAAAGACTCGTAAATATGACTCAGGTCCAGTGCGTTTGTTGAGCTGCACAAAGTGCGATGCGCGTACTATGACTGATTGTGTAGATTGCCTAAATTCAAACATGTCATCCAAGCATATCAGCGGTGCGCATAGGCTGTAACATTGTACGATGAGGACCTCTTACTGGCGAAGAAGATTCAGATCTTAATGGCTACAGTGATGAAGTTGATGACGATAGATGAACTTGGTGCTTCTGATGGTACAAATTTGGCTATTTTTCTGGTAAGTAGATCTTAGATCATAATAAAAATGCACAGAAATAGAGACATTTTGGCAACATAGCAGTAAGAACTGCTCTTTAGAAATAACTTTGGAACTGTTATACACTCGTGGTGTCCTGAGATTGCGAAATTCTTGGTTTCCGATTTGTGTCTTAGGTTTACCAATCCGCAAAGCAACTTCGCCTCAGAACAGATTCAAAAAATTACACGATTTCTAAGATCCGATGCGAAGTCATCAAGATGTGAACACCTGCAAGCAGGTGAATTTGCATTATATTTTTCATAATAAATAGATTTATTGAATATTGCATTTCTGTGTACAACCTGGAACCCATATTACTGTAGACAATGAGTCATTTTCATCTAAAGCGAGGTGCCCATATACACAATTTAGGCCGGCCTAATCTGTCATATCTAGACAAAATAATGGACTTGCTGTTGATTTTCACTACTAATATTGTGAATGGTTTTCGTATCTTGGAAAATGTGGCTCTAGGGAAATGCTGTCTGATATTGCTTTCATGAAGATGGCAAATTAGCTGAAAAGCATTTATTACTAATTTATTACATTTATTACTAAGCATTTAAAAACAAAATAATTGTTGGCTCGGTAAAAAAATTAAGAAGGGGAATTCTACAAGCTATCAAGACTGATAAATTCGAACAGCATGATTGTTAGTTTCACGCGAAGAATGACGTATGACTGTTTACCAGGTGCTAAGAAGAAGCATGTTATCATCATGAGTATCATGCTTCCCCCGTGTCATGTAGATAACAGAACTACACCAAACGCTTTACAACGTTTCATAATTCGAAAGAAAATATGAAAAGAGCATCTTGTATATTATAAATATATATTACTAGCAAAGGTACCCGTTGAAATTCAATGGGGGATGAAAGAAAGACAGGAATAAGTTTACGATGAAGATATCAATAATCGTATTTTCAAGAAATTAGCCATCAAGCGCACATGGTTCGCACAATATATATTTATGTACTTAAACCTTGCTTGAATTGTCGTAACTGAATTGGCCTAGTGGTTTGAGTTGATAATGCTGACACCAAGTTTGTAGGTTCTAGTCGCTCATGAGGTGCATACTTTTTTGGCATATCAGCTATAATTTTATTTTTATTTTTTAATTCAGCAGATGAAAACCGGATTATATTATGCTTACCGATTTTCACATCCTTCTCCACACCCGCTTTTCATAAGCTTCTATTCTATTCCTCTCCCTCTTACCTAATGTCCACGCTTCACATCCATACATGAAAACGCTCCATGAATAACACTTTGCTAGTCTCTTTCTCAGCTCCAGATCCAGGCTTTTATTGCATAGCAAGTTTTTCTTCTGGCTGAAGGCCTCTTTTGCCATTGCTATCCTTGCTTTTATTTCTGCAATACTTCTCCAGTCGTCTGTCACCATCGTTCCTAGGTACCGGTAGCTTTTCACTTTTCCTATTACACCTTCATTTATTTTCACACTCGTATAATTTTCACAGTTTACTGGCATCACCTTGGTCTTTCCTAGGTTTATCTTCATCCCATATTCCTTCATGCCTTCTTCCAAAACCTATATCAAACTTTGAAATGATTGCATATCATCTGCTAATATTACCATGTCTTCTGCGAATCTCATACTTCTTATCTTCCTACCTCCAATGCTGACTCCTTCCTCTCTCCCATCAAAAGATTTATGGATCATGTCCTCAACATATATATTGAACGAGGTTGGCGACAGAAAGTATCCCTGCCTTACTCCTCTACCAAGATCCACCCATTCTATCACGGTTCCCGAGTAAATATCCTATTGTTGACAAAAGTCAAACTTATGATTTTGACATCAAAAACGCAATTTCTAGGGAAATTTTATTTGTATAAGAAACTTGAATGAAAAAATAAGAATCTGCAATCTTTGTCCATTTATAGCGAAAAGTATAGCCTTCTATATTTAGTAAAACTAATTAAAATATGCAAAAACAGAAACCTCTTCACTTGAAACAAAATGTTTAGACTTGAGTTTTTCAAACACATAAGACACCAGACGGCCCAATACGCTGCCCTTGGGGCCCAGGGACCTTCCTTATCGTGCCATTTTCCTTAAAAAGCTTTACTGATCCCACGTGTGAAAATTTCACTAAAATCGGTGAACTCGTTCAATACTTATGAGGCTTTTAAGAAAGCATTCTTTTGGAACCTATGGCCCTCTGGGGCCCCAGCGTGACTTACATGATTGTTCTACATTTAGTATAGATATATTTTACGAGTTTCTAATACAGGCAAGAATTATCTTCCAAAGCCAGTTTTTAGCGATGAATGGGCCCACTTGAGGGCCTTCTAGGGCCCCAAAGTATCTTCCTGCCAAATTTTGTTTCAATGGATTCAGTGTTTTATGAGTGATTGAGTAACAGACAGACACCACTAGATTTTTATATGTTAGTAAGATGTTCTATATTTTCTAGGGATCATCTAACCTAATGAAGAGTTTTTGTCAATTATTAATGTTTGATTAAATGATACAATTTATTTGCCCACCACCCAATTGCATGATGTACACGACCTGCGATAGTTAAACCAGTATCCAAAAATAGACGGAAACTTTCTATAAACCATGTCACTTAGTGTACCTCTAAGTGTTTTTGTAACACATGAATATACTTGTAGCTTATAAATAATTTAATAACCGAATAATAAAAAATACCCACCACGCTTGTAGTAAGAAGTATGCAGAATAAAGATATTGCATATAATTCAGCAAATAGTTTTCAATAAATGTTATACCAAATGTAAATAATTAACTCCGAACGTCGGAAAGGGAGTAAGAAATATTTATTTTATTTCTTAATCAAGATCTAGTATTTCCCAATACGAGCAAATAAAAATATATTCAGAATAAAGACATTTATAACCTCAGTTTTATATTTACAAGTGCAATAAATGTCTTTTTCAGTACAAGATGGAATGGCACTTTTGTTAGATTCGGAGGCTCTCTGAATGACTCCGAAGAATGGAACATTACTGTGCGTGCCGGAGTGTACTGGGTAAGGGGGTTTGAAGAGGTCAAGGGGAATCTCGAAGGAAAGGGTTAAGGCGATAAAGCGGACTACGATAAGGGTACACGGCGACGTCATCGGAAACCCTCCCCACGCCCCACCATCTCTCTCCTTTAACATTCTTGCTTTATTCTTCTCCGACCCCTCCTTTTCCTTCCTCACCTCCCTTTCCTGTCCCTCCCAACAATTTCTCCGCCTACTTTTCCCACTCCTGAAGGAATCCTGTAACCCAATGGCACACAAACACCTATGCACTCTCTCGGCGCTACCAGCGAGGCTAACCTTTTCCACCTTTACTAACACCGTGAAATCTTATCAGATCTCATTCTTTATGGCCATTAAATCGAGTGCTGGGTGCGGTGTTTAGGGAAGGATACCAGTTTCGATTCTTGTGGGCGGTGCTTTCTTTCGTAATTTATTTATTTCCATTCACCGAAAGTTTTGTGCCCACTAGCCTTCACCCTAACTTTTGGCTCTCTTTTTTATTGATTTATTCTAGATTGTTCCTACCATCAGTTTGTTATAGGCGCAAGTAAAATATTATGTGCGCGGTGCTGTATAAATTCGAACTTCGAAAAATGGAAATTGTAAAGTGTTTAGGATGCGAACACACAATGCGATGAGCAGCTGTTAAATTTCATTAGAATTTTCCAGAATTTGGCGAATAGAAGGTTACATTGAAGACGGCCAACTGATGTAATATGCTGAAATACGGTTTAACATAATAAAAATTTCAGCGTATCCCCTCTGATTTATGATTAATATGAGGAAAAGTAATCTATTTGTCTTCATAAAAAGTCACGTGTACATTAGTAAGAATGCCTTTTCGTTCGCATTCATAGGTTTTTTTATCGATCATCTCATTTGGACAGAAGGAAATATAAACTCTTTCTTACAGAGTAGGCGGCTTAGATATATTTAAAAACTCAAAGAATGCAAAAAATATTAAGCCGCATTTTTAAGTTATACTGAGAGCAGTTAAGGGTGGTAGAGTGGGAGTAGCAGTTAATAGTGAATTAATGGCTGCAATGGGTTTTATATTCAATAAATATGGATGTTTTTATTCATCAACACTGGTAATTTTTGCCTATCAATTTTTGCTATCCCTTACTTCATTGTGACTTAATTCTTTACCGTTATCTTCGGAGTCGGGAGCATCTAGGAATATGTATTTAATGAGAGAAAATTATTTTTTCCTTATTAAAATGTCTTACATGACAACAGTTTTACATGGGAATATCCGCGTGGGTTCTTAAAGTGATGGTGTCCTTGGTGATTCACTTTTTCCTTCTCTGAATTCCACGCTAATCGAGTCTTTGGACACGTAATGTACTTCCTCTACCAATCTTTCCATTTCTGAATTGCATCAAAAGTTATATATTTTCCGTACATCCTGCCAGTCTGTTCAATATTATATTTGTCTTTGCTCGTATTATCATGCGAAATGTTGTTTCAAATATATTTTGCGTGTTTTTCTGCAGCAGATATTTTTTTGTCAATAATGGACGATAACTGCTGATATTTAACCCAATTATCCACTGTATACATTTATCCCCTTAATAATTTTCGGTCGTATTTTTTATCGTGTTGCATACTTTTCATTCCTCACGATGGCGATGGAGGTTTGCGTGTAAGAAATTTTTAACGATGATAAGTGTGGCGGATATTACTTGTAGATGATGTGGTTGAAGAGATGGGCAAAGGAATTCCAAAAATAAGATTGGCAATGGATTATTTGAATAAATGAAACTTTTGTGTGGAAAACTTTAGATAAGACGCTATAATGGGAGAAATTATGCTTTGGACTGACCGTGGGCATTACTCATTATTCATATCGTTTTTGTTTATATGCAAATGTTTACAATAATCTAATATAACTTTGAATAATCTTTTATCTCTGCCTCTCCGTAATGAAAGTTTTTCTTTTCATATGCAACGTAGACACTGATGAATGTCAGATTTTTAAAATAGATAGCCGGTTATAACCAGAAGTTCCCACCATATGAACTACTCTTATGTTGTCCACTTCTGCAAAACTAAAATTTTATGGTATAGTTCTCCATTATGCATTCCTAGTCAAGATTGATTTGCATCTGGAAAAGTGGAAGGCGTAAATCAAGCGGGACTCGTTGGTCGCATGCGTTGGTCTGTTCTACCCTTTCCTACAACTTCCATTCCTCAGTCCACCCCTCATACTCTCCTCTTTGATGTGGCTAAATAAGTTAGACATGTTTTAATCTGTCCAAGATGATGTCTCCTATCGAAATCAACCGGTCGTTTATAAAATATCAGTAAAATGTAACCGAGGTTTTACCTTTGAGGTTACTGAGGTTTTTCTCCTAAAACGAAGAAACACTTCCATATCTGTTGGGCAGAGGTTGACGCGTATTAACGTATAAGCTCATCATCATCAACTTTGGCTTAGTGCCGAACTCCCTATACAATAAGAAATTTCCTATATAATGATCAATACTTAAGATCAATTCTTAGAATGATTTTTCCAATTATGGTCATTCCTACTAATAATTCCTATTTCAAAAATAATAAGTAATATTTGTACCACTTTTAGCCATATTTTCCACAATTTCTGGCGGTTAGTTTTTTATGTTTTGCATTAAGACAATGATCCATAAACCTGAACCTGAATGAAATTTGTGTCTTTCGATTAGGGATTAGTTATTGGATGTCATCACCCCAATTGATTTTTAGGCAATTGCCCTTAAAGAAAACGCTAATTATGCATGTAAGAACTAATGAGCAGACGGAAGGCTAAAATCGGGCGATACGAATGAAGAATCTCAATATTGCCCCATAAAACAAGAATTTATCTGCCTTAATCGCGTTTATCTCCCCTCTTGCATTCTCGTGTTTCCTCCGCGTTTATATTTTCGCCCTCTCCTCCCTAACCAACCCCCACGAACTGGCACAAACCCCAACGGGCCGCACACCTCCCGCACCACGCCCACTTCCTGACCGCCCGGCGCCTCCGTCCAACACCGCTCCTCCCATCCGCCCGGATTCGCTTCCTGCTGCCTCCGCTCTCACTTTCCGCCGTAACTCAAAAGAGGGCGCCCCCACCACCCGTTGGTTATTCGGCCCCTTCGTATTGACTCCCTCTCGACTTTCTTAACCTTTACCATATCTGCTACCACGCTTCCAACGTCTTGCTCTCAACGAGGGTTGTGTGGCTTTGCGATCCATCTGTAGGGATGTGCCTTTTGCAAAGTACGTGATACGCTATTACAAACCATGCAATGCATCGAAATGTGACGTATTGTGACATCACAGTCAAATTATTCCGTGCAAAAGGCGTTTAGGTAAAGCAGGTTATTCCTTGAGCAAACGTATTGTGAAAGGATTAGCCTAAACCCGAAACATTTGAGTGGCGTACAGTGGCTCGAATACTAATTTGCTGTTGGAATAAAGTGCCCGCAATATATTTTTATATATATTTTTAAATTTACTAATATGAATATCGTATCATAAAAAATTTAAGGTCACTACATGATGAGTTTCTCTGTGTAAAAATGTGTGAAATATGTTTGTTTTCGTATTCACATTGATTCTTATAATATATATATATATATATTTTTTTTTTGCTTGCCGGACGGTACTGTTGGCCCGTATGTACTTGGAATCCCATTAGGCTGCTAAGCCTATCATAGGGTTTTCCAGGGACCGAACCAACAGAACTTGATATACGTACATGCCCTGGGTGGTGATAAACCCACCCAGGCGGGACTCGAACCCGCGACCCTCATTTCAGCAAGCGAAGACTTTACCCCGACGCCACCGGGGCCTGAATATTAAATCCAGTGTTATTTCTAAAATGTAGACCAGGCTTTCGAAATGTGAGTTTGAAGATGGACTATACGTGCAAGCTGTGGGGAAAAAATCAGGAATTGATAGTGGAGTCTCAGAGGGAAGGAGGATAGTGGGAGAAGTGTGGCTTAATTGTGATTCGAGGACTTAATGAAAGACAGTGACTGCACAAATGGGGTTTTCACAAATATATCACAAATCACAATATCACAAATATCACAAATTGTTGAACCTCTCATTTATCTGCAATTATTACTTACCATTTAGTAAGGTCCCGTGATTTTTCAGTTTTATCCGTAGTTTACCTCTTGCCTTTTATTTTCTATTACATCGGTTTCCTGGCTACGGTGTTATGGTTATTAAAGATGTATGGCTTTTCTGTTTGAGTCCTTTCCTTTATCCGGTTTTTTACCCCATTATCTTAATATTTTTGTCATTGACTACACTCCATTCCATTGATAAAATTCTTGTGACGATGATAAAAAATGAGATTCCTTTCGATATGCGATGAATTGCGTCCTATACAACACCAACGTTGTATCGCAATGTGATGCTGAAATCTGAATATTGCCCAGCCCCAAACACTTCGTCTACCGTCTTTTCCCCTCCCGTACCCCAGACCCCACAACCCCGACCTCCTTCTGCCCCAGAAAATACTCTCATTGCTTCTTCCGGGTGCTCCCGCTTCAAGTTCCCTCCAATTAACTCCTTGCCTTATCCTTACGTGCCACCCCACGCCCAAATTTCTCTAACACCCCTTCTCTCAGTTCGTCCAGGCTCTTCGATGCCAGGTTGTTATTCGCGGGCAACGCCCGGATGAGAGGTAATTTGCACCTTCTCTGATAGGGTAGCAATTAAGTCCTTGTGGAATGAATAATTGGGCGTGTGAGAGAGAGGCTAATGTGTGTTTACGTGTGGGAGGAAGATCGAGGAATATTTTTTTTTCATTTTAGTAGAGAATGCATACTTCGGTGTCGGCTTCGGTCCAGTTTTTAAAATTAAGTTTCTTTTAGTACGATAGGTAATGGCTTTCCATCTCATTCTTGGATTCAATTGTCATTCACTTGCAAAAAGACGGGTTGGGTATGACGAGGGAACACCGGTGGAGAAGCCGGCATTTAGTAAAATTATCTTACGAAGAATTATGGTGAACTGTTAATCGAGAAAATGTGCTTTTTTAATATGCAGAACTGCATTACTGGGGCCTGATTAGAATATTAGATTTCCATAAACAATGCGGCATGTTTACCAAAACGTTAGTGCTATGTTTGTTTGAATTTCCTAGCTCAGCAAATACAAGTTAAGAGCCTCTACATTCTGAAATTAGCATCTTGTAAACACAGGTTCCAAGTCATTGAATTCGTTTAGTGTTCTGTAATAGGTTCCGAGTTTTTGGCGTTGATTTAAGTATTTTTTCGCATGTAACTGCCTTCATACTGATTATTCCCAAAGATGAAGTTGATGCTGATTATACCTCTTTCACATTGGCTCCCATGTTTTCCCTCGTTTTACTAATTCAAGAAATACTTCACAATGGAATTCTTTCGGTAAATGGCCATATATTCTGTGCGTTAATTGATTCGATGCAAGGATACTTGCATACGTCGTATATAATATCACCAGGTATTCGAGCAAGATATGAGATATAAGGACGTCAAGAGTAAGAATTTAAGAGAATTGAAATTAGGAAACTTAATAGCATAGAGTAGGTCATATTAAAAAAACAGGGACCCAGTTAGCGTATCAGCTGTAACTGCAGCTAACATGCAAGCGCTGCCTTGCAAATCAATTTAAATTAATCATGAGCCAAATCATGTATACTCATATTGGCAAACAATAATATATATTGCAATATTTTATTTTGGGAAATTAAAGAAGGGGAGTAATTTTATGAACAAATTGGCTCTTAAAATTCTACTTAATAATTACTGCATAGATTATCCCCTGAAATGTTTCCGAAGAACCGAACACCACAGTAATTGCTGAATTCATTTTTACATTTGTGTTTCAAGATACGATGTTTTTTGTTGGAAAAGAAGGGATTGGTGAACCTCTGTCGTTATCTACGTGACGAATGACGTCGATTGCCGGTAATCTAGGCTTCTGCAACCACCTTTATCTACTTAGCCATTGCGCTAGTTACTAAACAATAAAAAATAACTTTTTTATCATTACATTAGTGAACTACATCCGTGGCAAAAATGAGACAGAGTGATTCACGTTAGGAGGTCATATTAAATCGACGTTTCTTTTGAATGAACATTTCAATATTAAATCCGAATATTCGTGCGAAATTGCGTGGAAATTATGCATGATGCATAAACGAAAAACTTTGCAATTTTTCCTAGTATACATTTTACTACGACCTAGATTTCGATTTTTTTTGTTTTTCGATGTTATATTGTGGAAAATTGCAAAGTTTTTCATTTATGCATTTCAATATTAATCAGAAGGGGGAATTTCTATTAAAAACTACGAAAACCTTTGGATTCACATTCATCATTTAATGTTCTACCGGTATAAATTTCGTTTTTCATCTGCATATGATGTGTTTTTATCTCTATACTTTGAAATTTCTGGCGCTTGACTTATCCATTTGATGCTGCCTGTTGCTCACGCATTTCCACCGAAAGTTTCATTCCATATCTCATTCACCGCACCTGTGGCTGCATCGAAACATATGTAGGTCCCGCATTTATGACCCAGGTGCACGTGAGAGGCGCGGGACAGTTCTTCTCCTAACCTCTTCCCTTAAGCCGACGGTGAATACGTTATCGTGACCTCTTGCGGCGGAAATTGACGCCCGTGTCCCTCCCGCGACGCCTCGGCTACCCGTCTTTTAGTCAGGTATGCCCTGTTTCGTGACCAAGTGAGTCACTACTAAGAGGGATATGTTGATCCTCTCCACAAAGCGCATCTCTCCGATCTCTCTATGAAATTCTTAGAGACAATGCTAGTATGATCGTGAACGTGAGGGGCATAAACAATCAAGTTACAATCGCCTTAAATGTTGATGCATATAAAATGAGAACAAGCACTAACCGTTAGCTTTTTAAATAGTTATATTTTAAGAATATACGTGCACATAACAGAAACTCCGTTCCCTTACGGAAGTAGGCTCTGTGAAAAATGCATAATTTTCGGTAGTTAGCCAGTGACTCTGTCTCTGCGTTCATATTTTCCTTCGCGGTACCCTATATTTGCTTACATTGTCCTCTTCTATTGCTTTATACACGCCTTCCTGTTTTTAAGTCTCGTAATTCTCATCTCAAAGGATTTCTTCCACCACACTCATCTATCACTTTGTCAGGATACTCCGTCTCCTCGCGCGGTCACTCTAAGATATCTCTTTCTTTATTCTAAGTACCTATTTTCTCAACGTGGTCTACCCAGCAAAGCATGTTCATTGATGGAACATCCTACCCGCATACTTTCACTGAGTCATTCGTGCATCAAGGAAGACTCGTTTAGCTGGATCTCTCGTCGTGGCCCTGTATGTACTTATTATGAGTTCAGTGATTGCTTAATATGAATGCCACTTGATTTTCCATGTATCCTTGTAAATGTATACTTTGCGTTCTATTAATATGCTCTCTTTGAACTTACTTACAGTACTTATTTAACAACCATCGTGGCTGTTTGAATATATCTTTGCTTGAGCACTTCGTGACAATGCTGATTCCTCACTTTCGATTTCATATAAAAGCTGTGTTATTACGATTCTGTGTTCATTAAGACGACGTACTTGGGCTCACAGCGGAAATAAAATTTTATTTATTCACTGGTTAATCGCCAGCTATTATGAATCGTGCTTTTACAATTGATTGTATGAACACCATGTACATCTTGAAGTATCGAGAAAACGGAAATGGTTATGTATCCAATAATAGCTCATTGTAATAGGAGATGCGTTGCTAGACATATGGTTAGGACTCAAAAGCCAACACAGTTAGTAACCGTGACAGAGCTGTATCCAAAGTAGTGTATCTTCTTAAAATCCCTTTTGACTTGATACTCTTGCTTCCCTTTAGTATTTTCATGTCTTACACTCGAGTGTTGTGCATAAATATAGTCACAAGTAAAATTTATATCGTTGCTAATGATCTAGAATTTCGTATCTCGATCTTTGGTGGCTACGTACATTTATCGGCGTTTTTTCGGCAATATTATGTTTCTATCAAATATTCCTCGTAGTATGGCCAACGAAACGAAGAAGCGTCATCTCAGTCTTGAGCTGTAGTAGCCTGTCGTAAAAGAAATGGCATGTAATTTTAATAAAATAGGTTGCCTATAAAAGCCTTATCCTTCCTTATGAGGTATCTGGAAACCGATTATAGGCTGTCATAAGAGCGTTGGATGCATTTCATCCTTCTTCCGCTCTTAAGGTGATCGCATTATTGAAGGTTTACGCACATTTACCATATCACTGTTTTTATGACCGAGGATTAAGCTGTAGGGTTGACCGTTCTGCCTCATATAACCCGAATAAAGACTTTTATCTCCTTTCCTGCCTCTGCCGTTTTCCTGTCCAATTTTATTAGTTTTTGTAACCGTAGTCACGTGGTCAATTCAGCAGCCTTTGCCATCGTCATTTCTTTCTTTATCTTAAAGGTTTTTTGTTTTATTGCTTCTCTTCGATTTTCTATTCTCACTTAAAATACGCTAATCTAGCGTGAATGTCCTAGAGTAAATATGTTTCCTTCAATTTTAAGGTTCAGTTGCTTGCCCTTACCGGTTAGGTAACCCAATTTAGGGAACCTTTTTTATTTAGCATTCAACGAGTGGATTTTCTACGCATTTTATAACAAATGAGGTCTGTGGAACATGCAGGTAGGTTTCTTAGCGGATTTCTTGACGGTCACATCAGGTAGCTTCTTTGATATTCAATTTGTGTCATATGTACTCAACAGATTCTTTTGCTGGTGGATTTATGCTTTATTTAAAAATTATATGCCAGTGATAATAACCCGAGTTTCCAGATATTTTACACTTTTCATCAAACGTATTATCTTAAGCTTTAATTGCTACATATAGGCAATGGCTGAATTTTATACCTTCCTTCGAACAATGAGTTGAAGTCGTCTTTATTTGGATTCAGTTTTACTCAACACTATTAGCCATTTACTGCCCTGCGTTTATTTCTCACAATTATTTTTTGTGGAACAAATCCCGTGGGCCTAGAACTCGCCACTGGGTATATTGGCAAGGGAATATTTCTGACATAGACCAATACACCATAAAGTTACACCAATTACGTATCAATAGTTTTCCTACTTATCTTCTATACTAGCGTGGTTATGCTAGGAGAAAGCCATAAAATGTTCAATCATATTGGCGATTTCTCCTTTGGATGTTCCGGGTTGTCCTAAGGATTAAGGAAGAATACCGATTCTCACAAATCGTCTCCTTTATTTTCACAATTTTCATTTATGCATGCAGAAATTAGTTTTGAATTTTCTCTGTAAATAATGTTTAATAATTATTTGTGAAATATTTTATTCAAACAAGCTTACTAGCATTATTATAAATATATCGATGCCTCTATTCGTTTGGGTATACAGACGTTGTCTTTCAAAGGAACTAAGCTTGTCAGAAATTTCACATTTCACCATACAATAGCTGAGTTTCCGAAAACTTATTTAACATTGTTAAATATTTTACGAGATAAAGTAATAAATTATTACATTACAAAGTTTTGGTAGAAGTGTACAACAAGAAAGAAAACCTGATGCGACTCTCAAATGGGATTAAAAATTAATTTCATTAATGAACCAATATTCAGCCTTTGTTTTCACTTGGCCATATTTTTACTCTATAAAGATACTCAGGTATGCTATATGCAATATGCAGCACTGCATGCTGTGATAACCTTGTTCCTTGTAAATTAAAATGATGGCAAACGTTTCAATATATGAGATTGACTCCTGAAAAGTTATTGGAGATTGAATCAATTATAATCAGGTTCATAAATACCTAAAGTTGCAATAAACCGATGAAAAATAAGTATATTCTATTTTTATTTTCATTAGTGATAAATTTTATAGCATACTTCCATCCTTCCGTACATGCAGAGTACACCGAATTTTTATTTCAAACTCCGCGAGATGAGCGTTCAAACTCAAATGGCAATAATTTTATGTGCTCTCAGGTAATGAAAAGAGCTCTTTGAGTAAGGTTCGCTTTGTTAAAGAAAAAAATAGCAGCCTCCGGGCTCCGCTGTTGATTTTCGTAGGCGAAGTAAAGGGTACTCGGGGAAAATAGGGGAAAGAATTATTCGCTGGTACCCTATCCGAGACGTCTCCGAGGTATCGATTCTAAGGGAAGATAAAATAGAAAAGAATTGTATGGACTTTCGAGAGAAAAACGTGGGACTTAATGGCGTGCGGGCTTCTGCGAAGCACATCTTTGCAACTTGGGGGAAAAGAGAATATGGACGGCGGAGTGGCTCTGGAAACACGAGGGGGAGAGGAGATGGAAATATAACAAGTCACATTTTCTATCGGCCTTTCGCATCTCTCTACCGGATGAGTTCTTTCATAAATAGTGCATCTTTCCCTCGGAAAAAAACTATGAAAGCTTATTCATGCTCGAGAGTTTTTAACTATTTCTAAACGTGTTTCATCGTTGATTTCAAAGAAACTCCAGGCTTATTTTTAATGTTTTATACAAATACTGCGTGGTGGGTACAGTTTCGTGGGTCCACGTGAGCTGATGACTCTTTATGATACACTAAATGAGCTCTCTCACTCAGTCTGCGTTTCAGTTTAAGATTTTACAAGACAAAAACTCAAAGAGGTTGTGTCCTAGGCGTCTAATTGCTGTTTATTGTATATTTTAGTATTATTCCAGGCTCAAAATTTAATATCCCAAATCATAAATAATCTTGATCTAATATAAATCCGTATGTTAGGTTTTTCTCCGCTAAATTTTGGGTTCCGCTAACAGATTGGTTTTAGCATTATTCTTCATGTTTTAAATCTCTCAGGTTAATTTTTCTTTGTCCTTCCCGGTAATTCTTCCGATTGATTTCTCACTCACGGCTCCTATAATTAAGATTAGTGGCTTTTTTTAAGTGTAGGGTAGCTTTCGGGCGTAATAAACTTTCTCAGAATACTGTAATAGCATTTTCGACTCGTAGGTACTTTATGGGCGCCAACATAGGGTGTAAATGATAACTTCCTTATACGTAGTGGCGTTGCCGATCTCATCATGTAAAACGCCGGGTGAAGTAAATGGTTTGAATTTAGAGTGAAATTTGTACAAAATTATAGGTTATCGGGAGGGGCGACTATCATTAAGGTGGACGCGATGGTAGAAGAATGATAATTTGATGAAAGGAGAAGTGAGACTGGAAACCAGGAGTCGGTATTTGTAAATTCTCCTGACTAGAGGTGACGGGCGGTAAAGAGTTTTAAGTACCATTAGACGGTTAGAGTACGTAATGAAAGAAGTCCTTCCAACTTCACTTCTATGATTTCAATTGAGATCCTTATCTTCTTCTTGGCTTCGCACCCGGGCTTTATAGATAAGAAGCATCTACTTTTAACACATTTCCTCACGGATCTCCGCCAATTCTGATTTCACGCCGTAAGACGGTTGGGATAACATCAGACCTGCAATGCTAGCAGCTTTCGTCGGATTCGCATTCTCTGAGTAAACTCTCCGATAAGCTGAGATGCATGTATCTCAGCTCTGCTCGTTACGAGGAATCTTATTTATTCGAGACGTGCAGTGGGTATATTAGTGGTAAGACAGTACGGAGAAGAATCCATCCTTTTGTCCGTTCCGTGGAGGACTGTGATGACGATGCAATTGTTTACGGGGATTCGAATCTCAAAAACCCTTCCTTGGAAGCGCATCAGTTGGTGGGATTGTTTGATTTCCCCAGCGAGTCGAGAGGGAGGGGGGCAAGAAGAATCGCAGCGCAATGTAAGGACTCCTAAAGATAGTGCCTCCTGGAAACCATCCCCAGTATTTGCCTTTTATTGCGGATTGAAGGAGGGAACCATTTTTTTTACCCAACTCTCACGAGCCTCCGTCCGAACTTTGGCGGTTTTGATGTTCTTCAGTTTTGCGTGATAAGGACGAAAAGGATTCCGTCATGGTAAAAAGACTGCCACCCTAACCTTTTAACTCTCCATAATCATCTATTCCCACTCTCTCCTCTCTCACTTCATTCCTTCGAGCAGCTAAAAAAATTACCATCCCGAATCTCTTTGTGTACCAGTTTAAACACTGATAATTAATCCGAAGCGGGTAGAAAGAGGTCTGGCCAACTTTTCATCTTCTCTTCTGCTCCATAATTGTAGCCAAACATTTTATGGGGGATTATAAGAGGTCGAGGGGTTTTCACGGATGGGTCTCTTAGGGTAGATGATTCCGAACAAATGAACGAAAAGGTTTTCAAAGAGGCGACGGGTATTGGATGTGAGGGTGGGGTAAAATGTGGGAGAAGTTGAAAGAGAGAGTTTGAAATATGGAAACAATCCATATTTAATTTATTTTACGCTTAACCTTTGGTAGTGAAGTTGTGATTCCGCGAATTTTGGGCTCATCCATCCTGGTTTTTATCAAAGTCTTCTTTCAAAGTCTTTATTCTGTGTACGTCACCTTCGCAGTTCTTACTTCCCACCATTCCTCAATAGTTGTAAAGTACTCCCGTTCCCAGATTCTACGAAAAGTTCTTCAAGAATTCTATCAAATTATTCTTAGAACTTTAGTGTATACAATAACTTCGTTGGTATTTGAGAACTCCATTCTACCTGAAGTAATTTGACCGCGAATACGGTAGTATTAACTATACCAATATGTAAAAATTATTTATACTCGTCAAAATAGTGGTATCACTATGAAGTAGTAGTTCATCATCACCATTGGTCGTTCAATCTTAAGATTGGTTGACTGCAGCCCTCCATCTTTCCCTATCTAATGCTAGTTCATTTACTTCCTGGTATCTCTTCCTATGTACTTTCCTCTTTATTTGGTATATGGAATTTTCTATTCACCTACAATTATGTTCTTCACCAACCCGTTGTCTCTCAGCTTGAGTCCAATTCATCCGGTTCTTCTATTCTATATGGTGTTTCATTTGGTCCCTTTCTATTCTACTCTTCTGTAAACTTCATCGTTTCTATTTTGTCCGTCCATTTTATCTGCAGGGTCCTTCCCCAGCAGTAGGATTCTTGTATGCGCTAGTCCGATTTTCCAACAGTCGATTCTTTCAATCCATAGAGTGGCGTGCTCCACGAGAACATTTTCACCATCGCAATGATAACGCTAATTTAAGTTCTCTAGAAGTCTTCCCAACTCCGCCTGTGCTGGCAAATGGGTGGATCGAGTAACTCAGGAGCCAGTGCTGCCGGTCATAAGCCCGGATAAAGGAGGAGGGTTGGGCAATGGGCTATTTACCCATTCCCATCTATCTTAAAATCCAACAATCTAGTTCAGGAACCTAAAAAGAAGCCTCGGAAAAACGGACGGATCTATCGGAAATGACTCATGCGAAAAAAATATGGACTATGCTTTTGGAACGTGGAATGTACGGACGCTAAATAAACCAGGTGCTTAAACAGCACTACTTAAGGAAATAAAAAACTACCAACTTATGATGACAGCAATACAAGAAACAAAATGTTTAGGCCAAGGGATAAGGGATACTAGAATGCACACCATTCTGTCTAGCGGAAAAGAAGGAGGTAACAAAGAGTTTGGTGTCGCATTCATAGTAGACAACAAAATGAAAACCAATATTATAGACTTCCAAGCAATCAACGAACGCCTATGCAAGCCACGTTACGTACTTATTTCTTCAACCTAAGTCTATTAAATGTTCACGCTCCTACGGAAGAACAAAAAGAAGGAATGAAGGAGACATTCTACCAGCTGTTGGAATAATCCTATGATAACTGACCAAAAATGATGTAAAAATCATTGTGGGCGACATGAATGCCAAACTAGGAAAGGAAGAACAGTTCATGGGAATAATAGGAAGGTACTCATTACACGATGAAACAAATGAAAATGGATATTTCCTGATTAATTTTTCCAGTAGTAAAGATATGATTATAATCTCTACATGCTTCCCACATAGAAATATCCATAAAGTAACCTGGATGTCATTGGACGGGAACACAAATAATCTAATAGACCACATACTGATAGACAAAAGAGCAGCCAGCAGCATACTAGATGTTAAGACAAGTAGAGGTGCATGCTGTGGATCAGATCACTGCTTAGTCCAGGTCAGATTCAGATGCAGAATATCTAGGAAGAACGAAAGTCAAGGGAAAGCTGAAAAGCTAGACGCTAAGAAGCTAAAGTCACCTGAAACAAGAAAGGTCTTCGAACAAGAATTAAAACAAAAAATCCCAAACAGAAACCAACTGGGTCAATCTGTAGCGGAACAATGGAACATAAAACAACAATCAAGGAAACGACTGCAACAACAATAGGCTACAAGAAGACCAAGAAAAGAGCTACCTGGTTTGATGATGAATGCTATGAAGCAATAGAAGAAAGAAACACAGAAAGTACATAGAGAAGAGAACGAGAGAGAGAAGAAGAGATTTCGAAGGAGCTAGAAGAAGAGCCAATAAATTATGCAGAAGGAAGAAAAGAAAACATGAAAATGACTTAATTAGTAAAATGGAAGAAGATTTCAAGGGAAATAATCTTAAATTGGCATATAGATATTTGAAAAACATCAGAGAGGACTATAAACCCCGAACAAGTCTGTGCAGAAACGAAGTAGGACAATTAGAGAGTGACCCACAAAGCATAAAAAATATCTGGAAGAGATATTTTCAAACCCTAATAGGAACACAAAAGGAGGAAGAAAATGGGCACGATATGACTCTACGTGATGACTTGGAAGAAAAAATAGAATTCCCTATTTTAGAGCATGTGAGAGACGCAATAAAGGCCAAAAAGAATAATAAGGCACCAGGAATGGACGAAATACCATCTGAAATGTATACTCTAGGTGGAGAACACCTAACTGAACTAATGCATGCCTTGATTACTAAAATATGGGAGGAAGATACAATTCCTAAGGATTGGAGAAAGAGTATCATATGCCCTATACACAAAAAGGAAGACAAATTGAAATGCGACAACTATCGAGGGCTCTCTCTTCAATACTCAGCATGTAAAATATTAACATACATTATTATTCAACGACTTATATCCCTAGCAGAAGATATTATTGGTGAATATCAAGCTGGATTTAGGAGTGGCAGGTCAACAAAAAACAAACTTTTCACAGTAAAAGAAAACCTGCGCAAAGCCTGGGAATATGATATTGACGTATATAATGTACTCATAGATTTCAAACAGGCATATGACTCACTAGATAGACGAAAACTCTATCTAATGATGTTCGAACTGAAAATCCCACACAAATCAATAAGATTAATCAAGACGACAATGGAGGACACAGTAGCAGTGGTACGTATCCAAAACCAGCTGACAGACGTATACAAAATCTCGAAGGGTCTGAAGCAAGGAGATGGTTTGGCACCTACCCTATTTAATATGGCTCTGGAGTACGTAATAATGCAGATGGAGTCAGGAAGAGAAAACTTACTAACCAACAAATTAACACAACTGGTTGCCTACGCAGAAGACATTAATGTTCTGAGCCGAAGTGTAGTAGAGGCTCAGCAAACTTATCTACAAATTAAATACCATGCTATGAGCATTGGCCTTGGGATAAATAAATTGAAAAATACTACTACAGAAAAGAGGGGAGAGGGGCACACAGATAGTACTAGATGACCCCATTGAGTCAAGTCAAGTCAAAATACGTTTATTCCACACCAAAACAAATACAAAGTATAACAAAAAACAAAAACAATGGTGTGGACCCCGTTTTAGGCTGTCGCCTCTTCAGGGAAAACACTGGAACACTTTCACTGGTGCGGGAAGATATTGGCCCGGCATTCGCCCTAGACGGTGGGAAACCCGCTAAAACCACCGCCAGGCCATAAACTTAACAATATAAAACAAAACAACACAAAGAAATAACAAATCGTAGAATTTCAAAAGTTAACACTGAATAAGTCTCTGTTATGGATAATATATATATGTCTCTGGTAATAAATAATTAAATCACTGGGGATCACTGATCCGGTAATAACGTGATTAAACTATGAAATCTTTCAACATGGAATATATGTCTCTGGTAACAATAAATAGATAATAAATAGTCAATATCACTGGGAATCACTGGGGGGTGGGAGTAATAAATAAATCAATAAATATTACCCCATTGAGTCAGTGGACCGATTTATATACTTAGGGGTGGATTTAAATGCAGATGGCACAGAAAAGGGAGAAGTCCGGAGAAGAATAACACTAGCCAATAAAGCCTCCTTTGCAATGTCACATGTACTTAGATCACAAAATGCCCATCGTAATAGCGAGATAAAAATATACAAGACAATTATAAGACCCATTGCAACTTATGGATGTGAAGCATGGAGTGTGAGATGACGAAAAGCATACTTGATAGATTTGAATGGAAAGTGCTTAGAAAAATTTTATGGCCCAATCAGGAAAACAATATCTGGAGAATCAGATTCAACCATGAATTATATGGTTTTTTTTAGAGAACCCCCTCTGTCAAAATACATCCGACTACAGCGATTGAAGTGGGCCGGGTATGTGGCTAGAATTGATGACAAAAGCATACCAAAGAGAACGTTGAACAGCCGAATATACGGTAAAAGACCAGTTGGAAGACCACGTAAATGCTGGGAAGATGAAGTACAGACTGACACACGGAATCTCCTAGGACTACGACTCTGGAGGAGAGCAGCAACAGACAGAAAAGCATGGAGGCAGAAGTTGAAGGAAACCAGGGTGTCAATTACGGGTCTTTTTTCGTTACGAGCTGCAACTTTTCATCCAATCTGCCTAGACTTCTTGCATTCTCGATTGACTTGGTTCATAGCTTTCTTGTAACGGGTTGCCTCACCCTTTTACTGGTGTTCTTGTATTTCTACTTTCTTCTAATAGTTTTTAATCTCCGTCTTCATCCATGGCTTCTTCGTGTCTGCCCTCTCGCTCATGAGTTGCTCATTTGCTACTCCGCGATTGTTCTCTTCCGCTCATCTCACTCTTCTTAGTTGCCCATTTTTCCCTTTGTTTTCCAGTTTCTTGCTGAAAGCCGCGGCCAATGTTCCCTGTTCTCTCCCTCAGTTAATATTTTTGGGTCTCATCTTGATTCATGTTTTATCTTCTTAACTTTCTGGTATTAAAAACGGCTCCCCAAAAGTAATAGGTAGTGGTCACTGTTCATATCCGCACCGGAATAGCTCTTGCACTGCTTTACATAGTTCTTGCATCTGACTTTCAGAAGTATGTAATCTATTTTTTATCTGACAATTTCGCCTGGCATCATCCATGTGCTTCTTATACGCCTATACTACTCGAGAAGATTTTTAACTACTATCGTATTCTTCACATGAAAAAAACTATGAGACTACCAGCCTTTCTCCGTTAATATTTCTTTTGCCCTTCTAAAATAACCTACATCATTTCCTTCTTTTCCCTCTCCTATCACTGTGTCTTCCAGGATAATGAAGTAGCCCTTACCTTTTACTACTATGAGGACTTCTTCTTCCTTATGGCTAAACTTCGGCATGTAGACCTGCTTCATCACGGTGTCCGTAAGTTATCAATCCAGCTTCACCATCAGAACCCTCTCACTACACTGACATACTGACGTCACTCTCCTGCCCTGCAGCTGTAAGCCTCTGCTCATCTCTTGAAGTAAAAAAAGTTATGGTTAAGCATGGAATATATGGACGAAGTCGATACCCTCAATATCTCCTTCCTTCTTGTGTCATGGAATTCAAATGAATGATTGTTCCTGAATTGCGGGAATCCAAATAGTGTGTCTTAATAATGTTTTCATTTTAATATGTTTCTTTGTTCACGCCTATGGAAACAAAAATCTCCTTTGAAAAAAGTAAATTCCTCTCTTCTATATTGTGTAGCAATAAAACTTGGATCTTCTAGGAGGAACGTAAGGCTGGCTTGATGCGAGGCATGCGGCACTCGAGTTCTATTAGACGCATTATCTAAAGAGTAAGACGGTTTAAGTAAAGGGCTGTGTGGGGGATAAAAAAGTATGGAATACATTCTCTGAATATGAATTCATGCAAAATTAGCGTGCCCGATTGGTTTGGGCTCGTTGAGAGATTTGATGTGAGTCGAATGACTAAACTGATATTTTAGAGCAAAAGAATGTGAGTGGAGAGGTAGACCATGTGGTAAAGTCATGGGTGAATGAGGCGGAAGAAATTATTACAATAATATATAGCATCAATGAAGCTGTGCAAGGATATGGCAGAAAAGAAGCTTGAATGGAATAGTAATTATTGTTAAAATTAAAAACATATGTAGGTCTCAAGGCCGCTTGGTATATTTTATTTTTGAAACGAATGCATGAACTCTTTCATGAAGAAAATCATACCGCTTATCAAGGTGAATTGAACGATCGTCTAAGTGACCGAACGGGAAATAGAACCAGGTCTAATTATATTCCATTTCTTGTGCATTCTCTTATACAACCGTTTGTACTATAAAAAGGATCGTGTGTAGCGGCCTTAACGCCAAGTGTGAAAATTTTCAGCCATTTTTACCCCAAAGGCTGACGGCGTGCTGGTAATGTATCTATTTGTGTAGTTTTCACAAACACGTTAGTAGTTTTTGAAGGAAAAGCTTTAATGCACACAAGAATGTTGAACAATTAAATTAAAGTTTAGCGTCGACAATTGAAAAGGATTTCCTATGATTGATTCTTTAAGGTCCCGAAGCAGTTGCGAATTTTGAAACCCTTCCGCCCACGTACCCTTCAGGCACCTCATTCCGTCTTCACTTTGACCCGAGCGATACCTTTTTGATCTTCCACCCCTGTTTCGCTTCAGAATTCTCCTTCAAATCATCATACCTTTTATTATTTCGGTGAACAAACTTTTGTTTCTCCGTTACACACTTTTGAGGCTTTTCACATCGCTCCAAAACCTTTCTTTTCTGTCTTTCTTCATCTCACGCTATCGCTCATCTCAAACCTTTTTCATTCGTGCTTTCACTCCGCCAAAAAAAATCTCCGACCTGTTCTATAGGCCTCAACTACCCCACTTCTTTCAAACGCCTCCTGCAACCCTTCTTTCTTTCAATTCCCATTGCGTGCCTTCTCGGTTGCCAAATAAACGGTGGCCGTTACTTCATTGCTGACATTTGTTATCCGACGTAGAATATCGTGACGGCTCTGGATAAGGTTTGAAATCGTCGCTTTATCCAGCCCCCACTTCCTCCTTCATAGAGTTCTTTCAGAATATCCGAACAAAAAATACTTTTAGAAAGTCAATGCACTTGGAATATGTATTTTTAGATATCACGTTTATGAATTTTATCGGAATACAATGATGTATTATTGGAATATTTCACCTAAATAATTACTCTCGCGTGAATAAAAAGTTTTGACTTGGTATCGCTTGCGGATTGTGACTTATTTTTATGAGTATTTTTTTCCTAAGACAAAAATATGATTTTTATGTCCTTTGAGATTGACTGTGGTCTAGGATGATTAAATTCTGAGCTTTAAAATTCATGTAGACGAGAGACGCGCTACCGTGCGGTGGTGAAGATGCTGTGTGCCGTTTTGGATGACGTGATTTCGAATTTTTATGTTTTTTTCAAAGGTGTATATATGCATGTGTTTGACGCATGCATGTATGATCCCCTAACAAACACCCTTGTGGTGGCTTGCGGAGTAATTAGTAGATAGATGTTTTATGTATTTTAATCCTTTAGGGAATTATTAATAATTAATACTGCTAAAATGTTATTTTAAAGTATGTTACCATTTTCATTGTTATATTTTAATATGCACGGTGAGTGGTATTTATCGGAGTATCATTTGATAGCTAAATATTGAAGAATACTGGTAAAAGAATCGAAGATATTGGTTGTCCTTTTGTGTGTAACGTTGATCATTTCCCAAAAAAGAGCAAAGTAGCGTATCTACCGGCGTACATTTTTTTCGCTATGAATCACATGAATCTTAAAGATAATATGAGTTGCATATATAAACTGAATCATTTACAGGTGCCAGAAGAATAATCTAAAGGGAGCTCATCGCCAAAAATTGTTCATTACTCATTGTTGGTGAAGTTAAATTTTTTTTGAGTTCGAGATTTGTATTGAAAATCTCTGGTTCACGCCCGCCTCATGTTGAGTAAATTGTTGTCACGTTCTACCTATTTGAAATACTCAGGTTTTATGTCCTAAGATTTTATTTGAAGCGGATTTTTCACCAGGCTGCCTGCACAATCAAGTCTTATTCAGTTATCTCACATAAAGGTGGAGGAGGACTTGATATTACGAGTAAGCCAATTTGGGACAAGGGATCGCATATAATTAAATCTCTTATCACTTGAGATTATGTGATATCTCTTGCCGTGCTTTGTATTGTGAGCATTTATAAGCCCTCTCCATTTCATTTTATAAACTTAAACTGGGTTTAACACCTTAAAGGCATTATGAAGAAGGACAATCACTGATACAGTCATAAAATTTTCATTAGGGATGTTATTTCTTCCACGGCTTCTCTTTATTTACCTTTGAACACATTCTTTCGGGATCTACCATTAACTCGATAAATTTCTTTAAGTATATGAAATGAATATGCAAGAAAATGAAGTAATTGCTTTACCACACAATCGAACTGTCATCTATAATATGCCAGTCACTTTCACAGGCTGTCACGAGTGGAACAAACTCAATTTTGCCTTGCATGAATGTCTTTTACTCCAGTCATTTAAAAAGGTGCTTTGTTAGGTACTACTTAAAGCACAATAAAACGCCTCTTTAAAATAATCGTATTAAAATACTTCTGTAATGTAATGAATGCAAATTTATTCCACTACTTAGCTTGACTCTTTTGTACAGTTATTCTCTGTTATATTTATAGTTAATGTTCCTACAGACGAAAGGAAAATCCGTAAAGGGGAACTTGTGGTCACCATCTTGCCCTAATAGAGCCGAATTAAATCCCAACTTTGAGATTAAAGAATGATATTTTGTTTTAGCTGTTGGATAGATAGTATGTGGATGATCAAGATAACCAATCCTAATCCATTTTTAGCGGAACAGTAAGAATAGTTCATGTGCTATTTACTAGATATGATTTATTTTATTTCATTGTCTATATTTTACAATTTTATCGTCAGCATAAGATCTAATTGGTTCCCAGGAAATTTTTGGCAACTGTCAGGAATACAGTTTTACGAAGATAGCGGCTGGTGCAATTACATACTTCAAAGGTATTCTTCCTTTCTCTTCTTTTCTTCTTCTTTCTTCTTCTAACTCTTCTTCTTCCGTTCTTCCGAACTTCCGTTAATATATAAATGATTCACATTTTTTGTTTTTATTCATAGACATATATAACTCCTATAAACTTTAACAATGATTGAAATATTATAATTGATTTCTGAAATATCTCGAAATATTTGCAGCTATACCTGTGTAAGCCGATGACTCCGGATATTTTAAAAACCCTGGTCAAATATGTTTACACATGTACTTAAGGACATAGTATTAGGATCATTTTTTATACACTTTTGCTTGGTTCATCTTCGTTATGTTTATGTTATATTATGTTTGTTCTCTAACTCCGCCCTATATTAGCATTTAGCAGTACTGCTCAATGTTCAATGGCATTTTATCCGTCGCAATTTAAATTTTCGCAATGATTCATTATATTTCTTTGAATATAGATTTGATTTCGGAGAAGGAGACACTATTTCAACCAGATACTTTCTCCATTGCTTCCATCGTCGAAAGGCGCATTCAATGCGAACTTTCTCCACAAAATAGCTAGACGATCTTTTACTGAAATGAGCTGATGCTGCGAAAATTTGATATGAGGTTGAGCTAAACGAGATTAATTGATATGTACCCTAGCATCATCGATAATTTTACCAGCGCGGATTAATTATTCTCCAGCGGCATTCAGAGATTGAATGAATGCAAACTCCCTCAGGGATCTGATGCAGAGATTCCCTGGTAATTGCTACTTCGTCGTGTCAATCTGCGAATGATTCTCGCCCATAAAAAAATTGGGAAATCGAATCCTTTGAGGGAGGACTTGAAGGCACCACATGAGAGCAGGTAATGAATCCAGTCTTAATTTAGGTCAGAGATAGGTATGATAAATAGATAAGTGCACTGCCAGCAATTTAACCTTCTCCGGGTTAATTTTTGCTGCAATCTTAAGAAAATAATGACAGATTCTTTTCACTTATTAATTAATTAACCACATGGTTTCTATAAGTAGAGATACTGTTTCTTACGAATACTATATACTTCTTCATAAAATTACAATTGTAGTATTCATTACAATAAGTAATTACAATAAGAGTAATTGAAAGTTATAAAGGCAAAATAGAGAAAGACAGAATCATAAGAGTGGACGGGGAATACTTACCTAAGTTAGAAGAACTATGAGTTATCTGTACCCGTGTCAATCGTGGTGTGCGTTGAGAGTAGAGTCATAATTCGCGGGGTAAACTTCTCGGGATTTGATGGTGAATTACTTCTTTTCTCTAATTTCTTCTTCACTTTTCTTTATGAAAAGTCTTACGGTCCTTGAAAGTTTTAATATGTATTCTGTAAACATTAAATGTACAATTTTACCTATTTGAATTGTTAAGTGGTAATGAATTGGCCCACCAAATATGAAATACCGACAGGTTTCTGTGAAGATGGGTTTGTATGTACAAATTGTGAGGATGGGTTTGTCTGTACAAACCCATCCTCACAATTTACATAAGGACGTGCAGTTGATCCTTTAGTGTTTGATTGCTTCTTTTAAGTTTTTATGTATTTGATTGCAAGTCTTCTGTATTTTTTTCTATTTTGGGGTATATTCGTTGAACTAACTTAAATTCATTCCTCAAAAATATTAAATGTAATTTGAGGGGTGAGTACACGAGTAAATTACATGAAAATGACTATCACGGTAATCAGGTTAATCCAAAAAGAACTGAAAGAAGACTATGGGAAGTCTATGGTTAACCATGACTGGGAGGTAGGCGGTGGAAGTATCGTTTTTATATTGATTTAACGTAGAAATACTATGGATGATTATATAGGAGCAAGGACGAGGAAAAGCTATAAAAATACGCTGCACCCAGTACTTTGGAACAATCAAGTAAGTTCTAAAGCAAATTTGAGCACGTGCTCATCGATGGTGAAATGTTGTGCTATTTATATTTTGGAAGGGGAGTTTTCACTACAGGAAATATGAAAATAATTCTGCATTTGGAGGAAACTGGATTTTAGGGGCAATACTGCGGCGTAACACACATGGCTAATGTTTCAATTAGTTAGCTGAAGGAAAGGATGGGAATGCACTAGACACTGACTGAAAGACTAACAAAAATGGACTGTGGTTCGGACGTATGATGAGAACACTAGAGTACCGTCCTCCTCTAATATGTTCAATGGTTACTGGAAATATAAAGATATTGGTAGAGGGTGTGTAGAGGGCTATGGAAGGGATTGTTGTAGATACTTATTGACAGAATTGATAATAATTGGGAAGGAATGTTCTAAACGTTGCAATAGACCTATAGAAAATCACGATATTTATTGATTTTCTGGAGCAAAAATTGAGGGAAAAAAGGGAATATGACACTCTTTATCGGATGAAATACTTAATGATAATTAAGAGAGACAACTAAGATACAATGACTCAAGCAAAGGACATGAATATTGAAGTCTGGTGGTTATATTGTAACATTTATAGCCATTTGTGGTGATACATTTATCTGTTTAAGGCGGCTGGTATGCTGAATTACGCCTTGGCGTTGATTTTTCGTCAAGTTATTAATATACTATGGCCCCCCGATTGATCAGTTATGACCTAGGAGACATGATCCATGCATTAAACGAATTATAGGCCCTAATTAGAAGACGTTGTATTATGATGCGTAATCTCATTGTTGAGCAAATCATAACGCTACCTCTGAACGAAGTTTAATCTTCCGGTTATCCACCATACATGAAGCGTAAATGATAATTATTTCCGAGTTATTGTCATTATTTTTGCAACACCGGTGACATCAATCTGCGAATATTGGTAATATATTTGGTAGTATATCGTATTTTGAATTGGAAACTTTCGGGCGAATCGAACCGAGAGATTGTGAGCTGTACCTTAGTATGGTTCATGCGTGGTGAAGCTTGAGGATCTTGTGGAATATGCAGAGATAAATTACTCTCAGCACCATGGATTTGGGTAATCTTGAAGTCGTTATTCCTTAGCCTTAATTTTGCATTCCGTAGCAGAATGCACCTGCTGGCAAAAAGCGAGGAAAGTAGGCTTTTCAATTCGTTGGCTCGGATCTCACAAATATGAATTTATATTCAATTCGTGTAAACTTAACGATATTTCAAAGTAACAAACACAATTTTAGAGGTTTAATTTAAAAAAATAAGAGAACCATATTTATCATATTTATAGTGAAAGAAATCTAGAAAGGATACTAAAGTATTTCTCAACCATTTCGGCTAGCATGCTTTTGTAAATTATGCCTGCCTTACTTACTTAAAACTGCCTTTAATTGAATTTTCTTCGTATTTGATTAGCCATTATTGACCCTGGTAGATGTATTGGTTTTTAATGAAGACATTGGATAATATTAGAGTAAAAACAAAAGAAAAATACTTCACTCAAAATTTTCAAATTTGAGATGGTGTACGGTGAGAGGTTGTTCATTTTTAATTATTTCATTTAATTTCTTTAGGTTGTTAATTAAGTGACCAATTTTATCTCAGGTAAAATGATGCATAAATTTTCTGTTATTTTATTGCGGGTAATATAATCAAGTATATCTCCAAGAACGAACTTTTTGGATTGAAAAAGGTTATTTTTAATACTCTCATTTACTGATGTGTATTTTTTTATTATCACCATGTTGAAATTCGTTTATATTCTCCCTTTATTCCACCCATGCATTGAGGAACAAAATCTCTATCTCGTTTACCTTTTGGCGCGTCTGACGTCAGTTCCACTGAGAAAATATATATTTTTCTTTTACTGGAATTCAATTATAGCAAAAACAATGGCTGTGTCATTACCCATCTATGCCTTTGCCATGGCATAACTTTATACTGGATGAAAAAGTTGTCGCTTTTGTTCAGGTTGACACATGAATCATAATTTTCACCGCTATTTACATTAAAAGAAATGTTTAATGCCTTTCATGCGTATCTACAGAGTGGACTTTTCTCCAAAGAGTGAGATCTCCTTTTAGTGGCAAACTTTGCTCAAAAACTCTTGCCTTGAGAAACGAGAAACAAGTTACAGTCCGGGATACCCGTTAATCTTGAGGCACCTCTGGCATTCCGGGGATTTCGGTTCACTTCCCGCGAATTCTGTATTAATTTACTGCTCTCCTTAGGTCGGCTTTTCTTGTAAACGAAAAAACTTGTGCTTTGCAACTGAAATTCGTGGAACATTTCTTTTGGGCTGAGGAAATTTACGGCTGGATTGGGCAAAAAATATTAAGAGCCTCTAGTTGTTGGGTATTATTTGCTTCATAATTCTTAGTTGTTCATTTATAATCCACATGTTTAGTTTTGCTCTATATCTGGCGGCTAGGATATTATTACTTTGTCGGGAAAATTGTTTGACCTTGTGAGGAATCTTCATACCTACATTTTTTTAATATTGAGATGAAATTTGAAGAAAGTAGTGATATTGTTACATTAGATGAATTGTAAATTTATTTTCCATTACCCTTAGGTCTGGTTTACTTGCAAAGGAGACTTTTGCGTTGTCAATTAGAAATTTCCATTAGTAATTTCTCCCGTTGAGCAAATTTACTGTGACATTGAGAAAATGCTTATCTGTTTATCGATATTCATAATTTTTTCTCCTAATAAATACCTGTGAATCATGCCATTTATTTTGGTCCTAAGGAATTTATGATTTTTCTTTAAGTATGCTAGTCCCGGTTGGCCTATTTATTGTTACCCTTTAAATCTCCTTTTAAGGTTAAATTATAGATAAAGCGGTCAAACGGGTTCTTTATTTTGTCAGTTTTTTATAATTATATCACATAATATTTGGTTTCTTTAAAACTACATGTCACGGTATGAAGTCACGCGCACAAGTGGCAGATATTCTTTCACCAAAAGGATTTATTTAATTTTTCACCTTCGTTTGAATTATATCATATAATAAATTTCTACCACTGGAATGAAATTTGCCACGAAAAAATCATTTGGCCTGACCGGGATTCGAATCCGTATCTCTCAATTCCTGGGAAGAGGTTGTATATCTGGCCTGACCTGACACCTGACGGGAAATATGGAGATAAAGGCTCGAAACACTGTCAAGTACAATGATTTTAACCCGTCACATATCATGCCAATAGTGTAATAGCAATGAAAAACAGGTCATAAATAGGAGTGTGACTTGACGTAACTCATATGAGACGAAGTTCACCATGGAAATCGAGCATAATCGTCCGGGGTGATACTATTTTTCTTTGCCGCGCATTTTTAGAATTTGAACTGTAAGTGGTAAAGGAGCGTACCTATTGATGAAGTAACGTGCCGTGTCAATTTTATGCATCCGTAGCGGACCACTACTGCTAAACAGCGGTATTGATCAAACAATTGTCGTCTTTTTGCTTTAAGCTTCTGTTTTAATGACGTCGTATTAATTTGGAATAGTTCGGCATTATTGATTTTTTACCTCATTTCTTTTAAGGGATTTGCGGATTAGTACCCGATGCTCCATGAGCTCAGATCGCGAAATGTCAACAAAGGTTCATCTGAGCTCTGCGCTTTCGCAACCCGTTTTCCGTGTCGAGCCTATTGACCTATAATTTCGACGTCCTTGACGCATACTCGATTCCTAATTAAAATTGCACGGAATGAATGAACTTGCGACCAGTTTTGGCCTCTTCGAGGGAGAGCAGGTGGATGGAGAAAAAGTTAAAAAAGAAATAATGTAGGCTCGTTCATTTGAACAAGGTCGCTTCCACCCCATCTCCTCCTCCACTTTACTCGCTCCGTATTGCAGCCAATCACGTAATTCTGTACGTAAGCACCCCGCTAGATTGCCCTAAAGGGAAACACCTATTTCAGCTTCCCCAATAACCCTTGTTTTTTACCTCCAAATTTAGCAATTTTGTTAATTTTTGATATGTTAGCAAATTTTGAAAACGCCTTAAATCTTCACGATTTAGTCATTTAAAACATAGATATTTTTACATTTTTATCGTCGTCTCTTCTAACTAACAAAAATGAGGAAAATTTATATTTGTAACAAAGCTTGGCAAATTTTGCTCGAACTTAAAATGTAATACACAGACAAGAATTATTTCCCTTCGTATATATACATGTACTTTGCTCGTCATTTTTTCCGGTTTCGTGTGCCTAAATCGGACCGCGCAGCAAGTAGAGAGAAACAATGCTCATTTTCGCTTTACTGAGCTGGGCAATACAGTAGATAAACACCATTTGGTAAATCTTAAAGATACAAGCTGACGTAAGTAAAGATAATAAGGTAACCAGGAATAATTTTTTTATAGCCCAATAATTTTACTGCTGGAGAAGGGAGGGCCCTGATTCAAACAAAAAATACACTTTTTAGCCCGTTACCACCTAGCGGTACCGTTTGGTACCCGGCTATATATTCGTAACTATCATCGATAAAAGTGGAACGGTTGGACGAAATAAATAAGAAAATAATTTATATTAACATAGTACGGGCTCCCTTAATTTCTAAGAGTTTTTTCTGTGAAACTGGCAACTGGATATTTCATAATTTTGCGCACAATTTACAAAATCTTTTAGCCACCGTAGTCGGGGATGTAAATTTAAATGTAGTAATGCTTTAGATAATGAATACAACATCTCCTTTCTCTGTGCAAATATGTTTAAGATACATTACCTGATGATTAAATTTCAATTGCTCAACGGGGCAATTTTAATGCTCTAATGGAAGAATGGGGTAATCTTCTTCGTGGTTAGGAATAAAATAATCACCTCTAATAACTCGCTGATTGCAGACAATATTAAACGCATTTTCTGCTTCCTCAGCTATCTTTTTTGCAAAATATTATAAAAGTGAAGTTATTATTATGGAAGCCGGATAAAATTTAAAATCCCTTAATCACTTACAGCTTTAGCTTGAGGGAATTGTTATCGACGTCTACAGAAGCAGGTAATATTTAGATAATGTATTAAAATGACAAGTATCTATTATGTCAGGGCAAAAACGTATAAATGTAGCACGTTATAAAAAACTCCTGTTCTTATTAATGACCCATTTCATCTTATTTCGTCAAAAACAATCATATTTCAGTCATTTTTAGTAAAAATGTCAACAGTTCTTCGGTTAGGATTCAATTGAGCGTAGAATTTTTAGTCATTTTTAGTAAAAATTTCAACAGTTCTTCGGTTAGGATTCAATTGAGCGTAGAATTTGGTTTTTTTAATCTTAGATTCTGTTTCACGATTCTTGATTATTGAAGCTGATGAAAATATTAATAATAATAATAATACTGTAGCGTCATTATTGGGGCGAGATTGAGACAAATGCAGTCCCTTCTTCCATTTAACCCTGGAGATCGAGTGCTCTGCAGAATTTAAAACTAACTAGTGGCACTTTTTATGCAACCACTTTTGCTGTATAGCGTTGGAAAATTAAATAGTATAGTGTTTTCATTGAGCATGTTTTCTCTTTTAAGAAAATCATCTCTCACTCCTTGTCGCTCAGCTACCTGGCCCGCACACAAGTTCGGTTGGTTAGCGGGGTGGAAGAAGGAGCGGGGATAAGTTGGGTAAGGGGAGATTGTGGGGGAGGAAGAGAGGAGAACGGAAGGAGGGGAAAAGGGTCAGGAAGGAGAGGAAGTTGGTAGGGAGGAGGGAGGGCCACTAAAGACGAACGCCTGCCTCCTGTTGGTAGGAAACACCGCATTTCAGTCGATACGTCTTACTTCTCCAACGAGCGGCCATCCAAAACTTCAGCCTACTTCAGGGGGATCCGCATTTATAATTATATTGTATCTAGGTATTCTATCATGTAAATCATACTGTAACAGTCCTCCCAATACTCTGACCGTCTGGGAGAATACTGAATTATTTATCATTTCATGATATTGTAGAAATATCATGGAGATCATTAAGCATTATCACTTGGAGAGAATTAGTATTTTTAATTCGATTTGATTCAAATGTACCCGTAGCTTACATGAAAATTTACTTATAAATATATTATTATTGGGTTTATTTAAGTGCCCCCACTTCTGTATAAAACTCTCTACGCTTATCCTTTCCCAGTCACTGATCACTGATTGTCCACTCCCCGCAAAGCCTCCGAATCATGCATAACCACGCTACGATTTTCTAATTTTCCTAAAAGTCCTAATTAATTCAATGCTGGTATTTTCATAAAACCCAAACACTAGTTAAATTTCTCCACTTTCAATTACGACCGTCCTAGGTTTTGGCACGTCATGCCAAAGTCATTGTACAGTTTAAAAAATATCTTGATCATTCGTAGTAAAAATTGCGGATGGGTTGGGGGGCTGAGAAACAGAGGGAGGGTTATGGAAAATCAGGGAAGTTGACTCACGAGAGTGAACTACGAGAGAAGGGTTAGGAGTTATCAGTGTTTATTGTAATTATATTCTAGATAAAGACACATATACTGGTACGACCTCTGACTTACGAACAACTCTTTCATACGGCCACATCCCTGAGGACGATAAGTGAGAGTTTTAACCGTGTATCGTCAGTATCAATACTTCCTCATGATATGACAATGCTTTCGATTTATGTGTATCACTATCATGCAGTTAAAGAATTCGTTGATCATTCTATTAAATAATTTTAAATAAAATTATTTGAAACATTTCGTGTGATGTAATTCCATTGGTAGGGTCAGTTTTCACGACAAAAATACGAGCTCCACTTGATGTAGAGATGTTACATTACGGCAGCTGTAATTCTATAATCATGTCCTAGATGTCGTTTTAGAAGTTATTCAGGTATAAATACAATTTTACTCATTTTTAATGACTCCAGGAGGCGCTTTCTCCTTCAAGCGTCAAGCAGGTGGACGTCCGATGTTCTCCCAAGAACCTCTTCCTCATCTATCCCGGTTATTCTTTTTATCTTTCCACCTTCCTTGCCCCTTCACTCATTCTCTATCCATCTGACCTCCGTATTCTGCCGTTCCTATCCCGACCAAAGGGTGGGCTCTACTCCCTCGGCGGCCTGTGCCTTTGATCTCCACCGTATAAGATTGAAACCTCGCCCCATCCTGTTCCCAGCACACACTCACAGAGGCTTCCTTCCTCGTCGTCCTCCACTTCAGCTAAATCCCGTTTCTCTTATCCTTACGTCAACCTTTCGGAGAGGATAGTGATCCAAACCCCTTCGCTCCGTAGTATTCGGTGTCCGCCACTAACTCCCGCCACAGCGCCATGCGTCTTCAAGATGCGCGCTCCGTTTTTTCTCTCGCGAGCCATTACCTTCATGAGGATCTTCTCCCGCCCATTTTTCTCCCTCCGGAGTAAAAACTAAAGGCAAAGCTCAAGTAAAACTATTTAAGTACATCGTGTCATATGGCCTGTGTGGTGAGAAGATTTGCTTAAATTGAGGGAAACTATTGGAAGTGTGTGAAGTATTGAGATTAAAAAGAAGAAAGAACAGTAGCATAGGCTTACTAACTACAGAAAAGGTCGATTTAACCTCTATGGTGTAGCATAGCTATGTGAATGGGAAACTTAGTTTTTACGAAGTAGTATTCCCTCGTCTTATTGCCAGTAACTTGATTATCGGGGAAAGTAAATGAATTCCATATGTACTGTGATGTAGAGTCGCAAAAATTATAGATTTAAAACAAAATAATAGTAAAATCACAAAGGAAATGTTGGGTAAACCTCTATTATGTATCGTAGTGCCATGTAACACCGTAACTTGGACTTGGTGGGAATAATATTTGAAATGCATGTTACTTGGAAACTTGACCGTACCGGAAAGATTTTTTTGGAACGATAGTCGATGGTGGAGATTTAGCAAACGGAGATTGAAGGGGAGGAAGTGGAGGAAGATAAAATGGATGAAGAATTAAGAGGACCTTCCAAAGAGGATAGTAGAGGGATGAATGTGGGGATTGTACGTTTGAGAAAAGAAGATGCGATAGAAATTTATGATGAATTAACGGAGCTCTGCTAATGCGGGTAGTAAAACTGTGGATAATCCTGGAAATAATAATGGAAACTTAATCCATAAAAAATTATTTGCGTTGCATAGAAAGCTTACTGAAAAATCTGCAATTTTATATAGAGCGTTGATCCTGCCTGTTGTGAAACGCAAAATTAATTAGCGCATTTATCTGTCGTTTCATCCTCTTCTCTCCAAAGTCTGCTCAAACATTTACGCATTTGTTTCCACATCAAGTGATTATAATATTTTTCTTAACAAATGAGTAAACGAAACGTAACAGATCTATTCACAGATTTTATATTCCCCTTTTCACTATCGATCCATTTCAATATTTACTTTGTCGTTCGGCATCTTTCTTCTGGTTTTTAATTTTTCCCACCTCAGGCTTCCTCCAGTATTTTTCAAAAGTATTCTTTGTTAATGCTTTCACTTTAAATAAATCAGAAAATCTTTTAGAGCATCATACTTCAGTCAAATTACAAATACCCTGGGTTTTTTATTAATTGCCTCTGTAATTTGATTAATTCACAATCCAAATTTATTTCTCAAATATTATTCTAGCACCAATATAGTTCAGCTGTTTGATTGGTAAAATTACTGAGCAAAATTTCTCACGCAGATGGATCCGTGTCCACTGCTAAAGAATATTTATATTAGTAACCACATGTCCCGTGTTTAAATATCTGCGCACGAAAGTGAGTAGAAATAAAACACTAATTTAATAGCTAGAATTTTACTGGAAGACTGTTAAATATTTAAGTATTTAAATTTTCCTATGACAATCCTAAAATACATAACGAACTCCTTGGAAAACTTGACTCTCCCTCTGGGTAAGTAAGGAATCTTAAATTAAATTTGTAATCCCGTCTTGACTCAGCCTTCAGTATCAATAATGAGAACATTCAACCTTACTGTATCGGGCAACTCTTCAACAGGCTGTCCGAATTCGTCAATGAAATGAAAACTTTGTTAAATTTTTCTTTTTTCTTTTAGAAGGAAAGGAGACCCTCTGTGACTGTATACATCATTAAGTGATTTTCTTATTGTAAGTAGCGTTACACTGACCAATGGCATCAACCGACGCAGAAATTTCCTGAAAACTATTTCTTATTTTGTGTGTGTTGTCGAAGTAAGGATGAGGAAATTACATAAATTGGGAGATGGTGAGGCAGAGACCTGTGGTATTGTCAGTTCAGGGCCGAGGGTTTCGGGATAAAAATTACAAGCACACCCTCAACAATTGATCAACGATTCTGCTGGACACTGCCTTCCTTAATATTTCTTTAACTCTTTAGCTTTTTTTACTCCCAACTACAAAAACAAGCAACTTAAAAGGAAGCAATTATCTCTTAATAATATTGTACCTGATGATGAAGGAAGCCGACGGAACGTGTGGTACAATTTTTTTTTTAATATTGTACTTATGTTAATTTGAGCTCAGTTATGAACATGACAACGATGCTGTATGTATTTCGTGTACCTCAAAATTACTCCGCAAGGTCATGTCTGTGTAGCCCACTCAAAATACCCTTGGAATACATTTGTCTTTTTTCAGTCGGGTTATCCATCACGAAAGAAACTTATGTCTAATGAGATTTTCTATTTCCTTTCTCATTATAAATTGAACCTAAGGTTTATTACCTACGTAACATTTCTTCTGCACATCTACTCATTTTGGCGTATCACCCTTACCCAAAGAGATCCCTCACGTATTCCATCCACCTGGTCTGAATCTCTCCTCCCTTCAATTAATAAGTTTCCTGTCTTATCTCTGATCCTGGGAACCGTTTTTCATTTCTTCCCGTTGACAGTTCTTTAGATCACGAACGTCACCCACTCGTTTCTCGCCTCGCCTTTGTAGTTCCTCCGTGTCTGAACTTCGCTCTTCACCACTCTTTCTTACTTATAACTTTTCTTCAATATTCTACATAGAATAGATCTTACCAGATAAAATGTACTGTGTACCATCGCCCTATCATTCATTCACTCATTTATAATTAAGATGGGACATTCTTTTTTATTTAGTGGTTTTAATTTTCAGATCTCATTCGTAATGAGGCAAACGTTTTACAGTTGATTATTGTTAGGTTTTGTAATTGCTTGGTAATCGATTTGAGAATCTAATCTTTTCTGTTATTGAGATTGAGAGAAAAACCTAAAGCAGTACCATCGTATTTTACAACGGAACTATGGTCTTGATAATTTGTGGAAATTGTAGTATTAAGACTTAACCCTTACTTTTTGTCGTGTAAAACTTCCCATTCGTGAGAGCCCAAGGCTTTCAAGTACATCGTTGTTTTGTTTCAAATCTGTTCTGTGCGCATCGGTGCTTCAAAAGGGAATAAGGGGTTCATGTGTGGATGCATTTAAGGAAACTGATTTTCTACTGTTGAGCAGTAACTGTGATGACGTAGATGACAACTTTTGAGTGCTTTCAGATATTAAGCTAATGAGCGATGTTATGCACTTGTACATATTTTATTTATATGTTCTAAGATCCTTTATGTACAAAACTTGTTCAAACTAGCCCCGGCCAGTGTATCAACTTGCCCTGCTCAGGAGGAACGTTGGTACTCGGGTATGGTTTGAGGAATCATGTTTTAAAACTTTATTTACAATGATTTTCTACCAAAAGTTACTATTTATTGCAAGTGAATAGTATTTTAATACGCTATCATAATTGCTGCATTTAAAACAATCATGCTTAAAATAAGAAAATTCAAAAGACAAAAGTATGCCCAACTAGCCCCAGTCTCCCAGCAGCAATAGAAACATTAGTGACGCAAGAAATTTTATTGCTGATATTTTCAGTAATTAGTGAAGTTGTCATATTTAAGTCAGTAACTTCATATCTGTTGCAAGTTTTCCTCTGAATTGCTTAGATAATTCTATGTTTTTGGATTTTATAAATATTTTAGCAAAATATTTCTCATCAAAAGTGATTGAATTCATCGAACTACTTAATAGTACATTTCTGACGTCATCTGTGCATCAGAACTTGATTATTAATTTAATACTGGGTTATTTGAGTGACGTGAGGCCTCAATGCCCGTGGAAAACAGCTTTATTTATTTCTTGATATCCGTAACGTTTTCCTGTAAGTGGCTTAAATTTTGGTATCTTAAAATGGCTGAGATATTTTCTTTGTAATAACTCCTATTTCGTTGAATTCCATAAGAATTGTATGTATGAAGGTGTTGGTATCTTAATCGTATTTTTCTTCTAAATTACTTCAAGACGATCCGAATATATGTAGCCATCGGAATTTTTGTGCACGGCAAATGGTAATTGATCGCTCTAAGATTATGAACGACTGCATGGGTAACCTTTCGCGGGAATCTTTAAATAAATAAGCTCTTTATGGAACAGTGCGCTGCCGCAGGAAATGAATATCATAGAAGTGGAGTTTTTGAGGATATTTAGAAAGGTCCACGCTTCACGTCAGTGTTCCATGAGTTTTTTGGTCTCGATCTGTTTATCATACCCTACAGTCGTTTCGGGGACTCCTTCCCCTTTGCGCCCGAAATGATGTCGTAAAATTGAGCGCAGGTATATATGTTTGGCGTGCCTAGAGTCCTCCTACCCTACTCTTTCCTCCCCAGCCAACCAGGCAAGTCATGTTTACGTGTCCCTGCGCGACACCCGTTGCGTCATAAAAATTGAGACGTAAAATATGTGTGTGGGGCCCGTAGATGTGTCCAAATATTTGAAATATCAACTTATATATCCGTCCCTAGGAACTGTAAATTCCGTAAAGTGTCGTGGGAGAAAGCGGATATTTCAAGAAATATAACGGCTAATTATTTTAATGTGTCCCTTTCCATTTTAGTCTAGCGTTATCTTATGGTTCTCATGTTTGGATCTAAAAAGAAAGCGATGTGGAAGTAAATCGTATAGTATGGTAACCTGAATAGACTCCACCCACTGGGGAAACAAGTGAATGAGGAAAACTCGTAATAAAATAGTCAGCTGACTGGACTACAATTTTAGACGCAGTAATTCCAATGGAAAGGAAGAGGATTATTTTTTATTTGTGAAATTCCTCGTCATAGTTTTGGTGAATGTCCTCGAAACGCCTGGAAAAATGGAGAATGAACGCAAAGTTCTTCACCTTTTCCAATTCGTATTTACTGAAGCGTTGTATAATTTCAGTGCTTGGAATTATAAGGAAAACGATGTGCGTTAATCGAAAAGCACGATGAAATCAAAGCCTGAATGGATTCCATCTGCTGGGAAAGCGAACAAATGTACTAAATTCGTAGTCAGAAAATCTGCCGCCCAGTCGCGATTTGTTACTCTGGTGTCAGGAAAGGAAAAGTGTGATTTATTAGAGGGTCATTTCGTTTGGAGAGCAAGTAAACGCTAATGCTAATGAGGCCAAAGTTTTAGTTTTAGGCTAGAAGGAAAGTTGAATCACATTGGTGATTGTTGAAATAGTGGAGAGTTAATTGCGCTCGCAAGAAAAACCTAAGAATGTGAAATTGATTCTCCTGTATTAGAGGAGGCGAATTAAAAGTGCGTTCTTCTTTGACTTGACCTTGTTGAAAGAATGGATGAGATCCGAAAATCGAAGCAAATATTTGATAGCAGAATAAATGGGATGACTGAATTGTTAGATAGAGAAAGCCGTGGATGGAAGAAAGTCTAAATCGGGGTATATTAGTTATTCAGAGTACTGCCATCGGCTGTAGTCATTATACGTTTTACGCGGCCATCCTTTCCTTTTTCGTAACAGCATAAAGCCAAAGTCCTTCTGAATCCTTCAGTATGACGTCCCCTTATTTTTGTCTCGTATCCAGCCATCGGTCTTTCTTGGAAATGCTTCCAATATGCGGCTCTATCCAACGTATTTTTCAGGAGGATGTTATTTTTTGGAATGCAGAAAAATTGTTTCCCCCCTTTGCAGTAGTAGACCATTTTGGAAACATTTTATTTGACGGTAACCACGCAGTCCCGTCGTACATTATTACTGCGTTCATAATTTGCTTGGCTTACTCTTGGTCTACCTCGGCGATGATTTCAATGCCGTAATCTCTACAGTGCCATAATTTAAAGGCTGTTTTGTCTCAAAATATGTTCAAAGATAATGAGATATCGAAGAAAAAGTGACATTTGAATCGAATCATTTTCTTGATCCAGAATTTTCCTGGAAAGGAAACACGAAACTCTTCCTTCCAGTTTTTGAACCACCCCCGGCTAGATATAAAGAGATCGTGGCGAAAGGTAGGAATATTTTCATACAAATGACGCTGAGATTTGGTTAAACAGCTGATGAATATTTACGGCCTCGTTTGCCCTTAAGGGTTAGGAAGACCTAGTTCGTCTCCTCTCCTGCCCCACCCTTCACCTCCAAGACTCCAGTGCCACACCCAAGATGGTCCAATGATTTCGAACCCTTCTCGAGGTACTCCTACAGACCTCTCCTTAAAGCCGGTCTCACACGGGACCAGTGTTTTCCAGGTAGGGTATACTTCCCAACTGTTAACCATCAATTTTTACGATGTTTCTTTCTCTAGACCCTAGAAAAGTTCTTAAAGCATTTGAGAAAGTTTCTTTTGTAGGAGAGTAGTGATCACACTGGTGATATTTGATGGAAATCTAAGATTTTTTTAGTCCTCCTAGACTTGGCTCTTTTGAAATTGTTCGAGAGGGAAGGGAGAGAATGATGAACCGAGCCAAAAAGTGCAGAAAGTCATCCTAAAGGGGACCGGAGAATATTGAAGTTCTATGAGCACATCTTAAGATGGTTATTTCAAGACTAAAACTGATCATATTTAGCTTTTTCACCTCATTTCAGATGACTGATAAATGATTTATCTAGCAAAACGATGTGGATGAAGCTGGAAACGAAGTTAATTCTAAATGAAAAAATTAATAAATATAGTGGCTTCAAATTATACCCCAAAAACATCTGATCATAAAACGGAGAAGAAACCATAGCAAAATAATAAAGAACTTAATGAAGAAAAAATCGGTTAATAAATAAACATGCTCTTTTCCACGATTCACTTTATGCATAACTTGAAAATGAAGATGCTATACTGACGATGTTTAAAAAAAAGAGGCCCATTTAAGTGCCTATGGAAGGTGTACTGGAAAATAATTAATGTGTATTATTACGTTTACGTCTAAAATGCTATAAATACTTCCATTTTACTGTTGAATAATTTTAAATATCATGAATTCATCTTCAATGAACCTTAGAATAGCGTTAGTAACAGAGTAAATTGAATAAAACTTTGTATACCCCACTATAGGTTTATTAATATGACCCGGGTTTCGACTCTTCGTGAGATGACACGAAGTGTCGAAACCCGGGTCGTGTTAATAAACCTATAGCGGAGTATACAAAGTTTTTTTTAAAATTACTATGTATTACCTCCACAAAGTCAAGCCTGGAACCACTTCCCTTGTGTTAGTGGCAGAGTTTGTCACAAATTGTGAAAGGTAGCCCTGTATTAGCATTTTGTTGATTGAATATGAATTCCTCTCCAGGGTTAAACTCAGGGTAAAACCTATTTCCGCCGACGTTTCGATGAGCGTCTCGCTTATTGTCTTCAGTGATACTGCAACAAACGGGAAATTGACTTGGACTTTATAACGTCAATTAGTACCCGAGGATGTAGAGAATAATAGATTGGACGTAAAAGAAGATCCAAAGCATGCCTATTCTACAAGTCCAGAATATCGATTAAAATATCCAGACTCGTACAAAAATAGGCTATGGAGACGATCCACAAGTCAGTATGTAAGATGGAGTACATGTTAGTCAAAACGAAGGATATCATCGGTCTGAAGACTTTAGGGTCTGACGGAGTCTCTTGGAGCATTAACTACATTTGAATGTCTGGGGCCAATCGAGAGATCGGCCATTGCAGAGCATGGTTTCAACATTGACCATAAAATCATCTCGGAAAATACTCAAATGCATTGCCACTTCAGAAGGTATTGGAATCGCCTTACGGAAGAAACTTTTTAGTCTCAGTTAGGAGAAACTTCCACCGGGATTTAGGCTTCTATTAACCACTTATAAGCATATTCTCCGGGTGATCAAGAAACCCAGAAAAATCTTGGGTAGCAGCGGGCACCTGATATAATAGGTTTTGTGTATTACTTGCTAAGATATCATCTAAATTGACTTCCAATTTAAAGACACAAGGTTTTAGTTGTAGGTAATTGTTTTTCTAAGTTTTACAATGATCAGTTTTCAAGAGAACGTGAATTATGTACTCCAAATATTTGCCGTTAATTCGTTGCAATGATAGACGACGTATACGTATTAGTGTTATATGTATATGGAGAGTGAGGAATATATCAGTGAGAAATTTTGTTTTTGCGATGGTTTTAATGTAAATTATTTTTATATTTTACATTTTCTGTGTAAGTCTAGCGTTCAGAGATTAAATTAACGTTATTTGAATGTAAATGTATTGTAAACCGTCCTCCTATGGAATCGAAGAGACGTCCGTTATACACTCCGTAGATGGAACCGTTAAGCCGTTCCACCCTGGTGCACTGAAAGGACGCTTATCTTCATATAGGTCGATTCGGGGAATCTTGCACGCACCATTCCTCGACTAGAAGAAGACGTTTCCCATTACGGGCCGCAGTCCCAGCACCCTACGGAACGAACAGACTACGCGAGGGATACTGCCATGAAGAGGGAGGGAGGAAGGTATAAGGCATCACGAGGCAAGGCCCTCACAAAGGTCTCTGCCTTCTGAAGAATCCCCCTTCTCCGATTTCCACTTCCACTGAAGAACCTTTCCCCCGGTTTGTACGAGTATATACTTCCAGGGCCTAGATTCGGATCAGGATTTCAGGGATCGATAACTAGCACTGCCATTGACCGCAGGGGGTGAAGTTGAATGTATCGTGCTATATGTGGTGTAAATGTAGTACAGATAAAATTATCACAAAATGAAAGACTCATTGAACCACTTCGACCTAGGTTATGTTACATTACATACAGAATGTATGTCATGTTCAAAATACATTAAGACAATTTTGGTAATCTCATACATGCTCCTGTTTTGAAACCGTAATAAGCTTACTAGAATTATAGTTATTCACGTGATAGTGGCATAATTTGTGCCGAAATATAGGTCGGTTGGTGCAATAAAATCGTGAGAAAATTTAAAAGTCTTTTATTATGTGGTCATGTCGTCTTCAGTGGAGTCGACACCAACACTACAACTTCTTCGTCTCTTACATTCATCAGAATTCTTTCTTTATCTTCTCGGTTCGTTACAAGTTTTCCGTTATCCTCATTGCCCACCCTTAAGCCCTCTGTGAGTATTGATGATGACTCATGTTACGAGATAGCACTTTTTTGTCAAAATAAAAGAGAGTGAATGTTTTATCATTAACACCCTTTAAGGTATTTCTCCGGAATCTGGAGATAAAAATACATATTAGATGGCTCTGATATAGTGTCGGTCGCTCGTTAACAATTGCAAAATATGTTGGTGAAACTAAGTATGTCACCATTCTCTTCTTCACTAGCATAGAGACCGGTTTTGCTGGGAAATAATCGAATTAATTGTATTAAGGAACCAGGGTTATGTGGGACAATTTATTTTTATCGGCTAAATAAAATGCTATGCGTGACATGAAAATGACGTCAAATTTCGATGTAATTGTAAATGGCATACAACATTGAAGTCCCAAAAGGATGTATGTACCACATGTATCAGAATACTACATGTGTGTAAAAATGTAAAACTATATTCATTATGGAAATGTATGGATTCCTGTTGATTTTTTTGCGGGAGAAATCGTTGTATCTGCTTAGTATATGATCATAAAGTCCACCGCGTGTATACTTTGATCTCGGGATTCCCTTTCCCAAGAGTGAATACTTATTGAATGCATTTTTTTTCTGTTGCGCTCTTGTCTTGGACGAATTTTTACAAGATTTATAGTTCTATTTCCATGAATATACTGATATATTTAATTGATATTCTCGGAACAGAAAATAGAAAATGTACCATTTGCTACGGTGATTAACGATTGCTACCATAAATAATGCTGATAATAACTATGTGAGTGCCCATGGATGTGTAGAAACATGAAAAGAGATGCATGAGCTAATAAGAGCCGATGTAATTGTCTAAATAACGACGCTATGTAAAAGGCGTTAGAACTTACAGAGGTTGGGGTAGAACACACTCCATTTGAAATTTAACGGTAATTTTTTACCATTGATCGCCTAATTGAATGTTAGCATAAAAAAAGCCCAGACAAAATTTCCCTTTCCAAGTCATTCCTCGGGTTGCCAAGAAAATATGCCATCGTTCAAATCTGAGAAATAATTGATAATTGTGTAATGAAAGCGTAATTCTTGAGTCAAAACGAAGCGTAGAATGAAATGGATGGGAATAGTTAAATTATTCATCCTTTCATACATAATATCAGTGAAATTTAAACCTTCTATTGAATTCAAATAGTTTAAAAAGCCAGAAATGAAATTTATTTACTGTAAAAGTTGCTTTTCTGAGGGGAGTAGATGATAAGGGCCTATTTTGGTAAATCTGGAGTCCTAAGGGTTTTTTAAATACAGCGTGTATTGCTTTATGTGTACTAAGATACTCACTTATGCAATTTCAAATTAATTTCAAAGTAATCCGTCCACTGGCCATCCCATGAAAATCGGAACGAGATCGCAAGAGATAGGAATTAATGAGTAAAGCATAAAGACGGGATACTCAATCAGAATAACTTATGTATAGTAACTTGGAAAAAGACAACTGCTGTTCTCAAAGTATATAGGACTGAAGCCTGGGAAACAGTATGAGAAAACATTCGTGTGGAGTGTAGAACTCTATGGATCGAAAGCATGGACTATTGGAAAAACTGATCTGAAAAGACTTGAATCCTTCGAAACCTTGTGCTAGAGGAGAATGCTGAAGATAAAGTGGACGGACAAAATAAGAAATGATGAAATTTACTGGATAATAGAATAGGAAAGGACTATATGTTACAAGCATACAGAAAAGAAGAACCCGATGGTTTGGACACACCCTGAGACACGATGTGTTTGTGAAGAACATAATTGAAGGTAAAATAGAGGGTAAAGTTCCCTGGAGAAGACCCAGGATTAAGTTCATGGACTAAATAATGAGCAAAGTACATAGAAAGAGATACCGGGAAGTAAGGGAACTAGTACTTAATAGAGTAAGGTACAGCTAAAGTCAACCAATTTTACGATTGCACGACGAATGATGATTTATCTCTTCTATATATTTCCATACACCATCTTACTGCATATGTTTACTCTGTTTTCAGTAAATTGGTATGTATTTCTAATTTTCCCAGCTGAAACCTCTATGCTTGTAGGGATAAAGAACAACCAAGGTATTTATTTAAAATCCTCTTCCTATTCAAAAATTCCCTTAGAACACTTCTACGTTAAAGGGTATGAAGGAAGGGTAAAGGGCAGCTGTGAAGTGTCTGATCTTCAGGCGACCTCAATTTGGGTCGACTTAAATGTGGAAGTTATATTTTACTTGCTCATCATCAAACAACTTTAGGGTGTTTGTAAAACAAATGCGTCATAATTCTCTAGTGTGAGAAATTAAACAGTTGGATCATCTCAATGGGGCTTGCATTTAGTCTTATACGCAAATGTAACGGTTATATGTTAACCGGTCACTCGTATTTTTACATATAAACGTATGTTTTTATAACTTACCTCACAATTTTTATCTTCGAGTACATAATCCCGTAACGCCAGTTGGATTTGAAACAGGAAAAAAATCGAAACTAGGTCAAAGTTAACGAACTAAAATCACGCATCTATGAGCGCTGGATTTCAGAAAGTGTGGGATGAAAGGTTCAGTTTTTTATAAGGCCATTCCAAGCGGATTTAGGATCCAATTTAACGACCTTTGAGTGTCGCACCCGATGATAAAATAGGTTTACTTGATGCAAAATAAACTGATATGCTTTATAGATCACATGACATCCAGGCGCTCAAATGTATGGCATAAGGTAGTTGATATATTACCTATCGAAGCCTGTGGAAATATTACGTTTTTCTTCTATCTCTGCATTGCTATATGCAGGTATTTTTTTATTATATGTAAGTATCTTCATCTCTGTTCTTAATGTCTGTGCTCGCGTCTTAACCAATCCATGAATGATGGGAGTGCTATTGGTTTTTTTAATACCGTTGAAGTAGATATTATTCATTTTTTTTGTCTGATGATTGAGGTAGTCTACAAATAAAATAGTTACTGTTTCGTCATGTTGATCGTAGTGAAATGTGATTAGTAGCATTCTTATAAACGCTGCAAAACCCACTATTGGACAAAATTACTTGATTTTTTACTCAGGGTTTTCTTCACCGCATAGTTCTTTTCCATGGTGACATTTTGTCCAATCGCATCGAAAATAGAGATGGATGATCGTACCTCAGTTCCCAATTTTGCGCTGAATCTTTAAATTCTAGTTTATTTACTTCTTTGATTAACTGGTTCAGCTGCATAGCCTATTCCTAAATCCATCTTATTGTTAGCTTTGGTCGACCAACAGTGCGAGTATCAGTAAGATTATAATCTCAGGCAATTCCGGGGAACGTAAATTCTGATACCATCCGATATGGTTGCAATTTCTGGCTCTGCTTTGCTTTTTTCTTCTGATTAAAAAATATGTGTAATCTTTCTTGTCTTGTTGGAGAGTTCTATGAATGGTCTTCGAGCTAAATTTGCATTTTTGTCTATGGATATGTGTTCTCATAGATCTCCTTTCAATGACCTTGTCTTATGACTGGCAATTACCTATTAATCCGTAATGCTTGTGAAATAGTCCTGCAGCCTTTAATCGCTAAGATAAGGTTTCTAAGTGAACTTAGTTACGGCATAATATAGTATTGACTATAATTGCGATATTTTGTGCATGCTAATTACACAGGCTCTGGGCTGAATTTTACGCTTCTCGTAAAAATTAAACATATAAATTTTATCAGCCGCTATTTAAAAACATCATTATTATATCAAGATTTGGTCTTCGAAGAATGACATTATGTACAAGTCTTATTTTCCTACAGTGATGAACTCCCATCATGCGCGACAATGCTTTATTTAAATATACAATATTTTTGTAAAAATTCTTACAATTGTTTGGCGTAATTAACCACAAATTTTAAATTAACTATATTTAATTTGAAAAAACACATGACATTAAATAGAACAATAATTCAGCGGCGACCGAAGGACCAGCGCACTTCTCGCAGGGGGTTGATTTCCATCACAAGCGGAGAGTGCAGCGGAGAACGGGGTGAAGGAACGGGTCACGACTGCTCTTCATACGCGAACGAGGAGAGGAGAGAAGAGAGAGCCAGGTGACCGCCGAGTGCGCACTAATGCTGTCCTTAGAGAGGGGGAAGGAGGGGAATGGCGATGACAACTCCACCACAAGTATATTAGAAAACAAAACAAGTACATTATTAGTCTGGGAGGCCAACATGAACACCGAACAGATTGTTATTCCAATCTATAGCACAATATTGTCAGTGCCAAACCGTGACCATACATTTATGATGGAAGTATAATCGCCATACAAACTGGAACTTTTTGTATCCTTTTAGCAAATTCCAATATACTTTCCTTTAACTAACGAATCACTATTATCACTTCAAAAGTAATAATTTTAAAATCTTGAACTATGTCAATTTTTCATAATTTTATAATTTCATCATTAAAGTACACTCTTGGAGACAAAATTTTCTCTTTCAGTTAGCAGCTGATCGATTTGTTCATAATTCGTGGTGCAAAAAACTTTCCGAGTCATCTATAAAAAAATGGAATGTTATAGGCTGCTATAATTTTGCCTTTTGTATGTTTGTTATTAAACCAAATTTTAGGATCTATGTTTCTTAAAAGCGTCATAATTTAATTTTGTGTAGCTCGAAATATGATTTCCTTCGCACCATTACAAAAAATATATTTATTTGGGAATAAATTGTATTGCATTGGCGAAAAAATTTGCTTGACATTGAAAAAAAGTATTATTCAAGGAGAAAAAGAGCACCAAGTGAATTTGTATTTATTTTTACTCATGTTCTCTTCCACTTTCACTCGAAAATCCTTCATTCATCTGCTTCTTCTATCTCAATACTGATTCTTCTTGTCATTCATTGTCTCAAATCTTTTTCTTTTTGTTGTCTACCTTCATTTATTTTTGTTTTCTACATTTTTTGTAACATCTCAAGTCGGTGGAATCTTTGAAATAAGGCGTGGAAAGCTTGGTTTAATGTATTCAATAATCCATATACCCTTCTGCTTTTTTGTCGATGAAATTAAATTAGAACATTAGTTAGATCTATGTATATAAGGTTATCACACCTGATTTTCCCCGCTTACCAACTCCACCCCCGTTTACGGTACATTGTATGAAAGCTTTCCCGTTTTCGACTGAAAAATAACATAAGGTTATGAATAGAAAAAATCTCTAATCAATTATCTTTCTCATATGTTCTTCTCCAATGTCGAATGACGATTATTTCTAGTAAATGTTTGCAAAAGAAAGTAGTTCGGCAACGAAAGATAAAAAATCAGCTTCACGTGAATTTCTTTCGAGAAGTCTTTCGCAAAACGCCTATCAGCTCTAATAACTGATATACTCAGTTATGTGCATACAGGTAGTTGGATTGTGTATGTTAAGTATCGGTAGCCTACGCCATTAAAAGTAAAACATCTTGTCGTTTTACTTGTATTGTCCATGGGAGAAATGTGTCATGACAAGGATCTATATTTGTAATGATTGTCATTTGAACTGTGTCGAATATCGTCTAAGCATGGTTATGATATAGTCCACGTTCAAAGGCTTTAAGTTGGTTTACGAGTACATTTAAACGGTACAGGAAGACGGCCCATAGCAAAAGCCAATGTATTACTGAAAGGTCCTTTACTCTATTTAAAGTAACAATGCCTCGCTCATTCGAAGATTATTTTCCTCTTTGAACCGCATAAAACTCACCAATTCTGTTGAATTGCGAAACCTTGTCCGGATGGAATAAGATTATTGTACTACCTTCATCAAACAATTTATTCGACCAAGGGAGAAGTCCGTTTGTAACTTGAGAGAGGTACCAATGAAGGGTTTTCACCAAATTCATTGATGGCCCGAACCCCCATTCCAAGAATCGTCAAAGGATAATGACATTATCCTTCAAGCGAAAACGAGAAGCGTCGGATTTCTCTATGCCTATAATTCCGTTTAATTGGCGACCCAATTTTTCCCCATCGCCCTCGATGTGCGCATTCCATGAATTTTTCAACCGGCCCTAATACCAAGAGGGATTAGGGCATGGGCGGCGAGGGAGAGAATCTGGACTATAATGTGAAAAATGATTCTGTCATCTGCTAAGCGGAAATAAGTAATGAATGGGATCCTTGTGAACGATTTTTTTGGCTCTCAGTTTCGATAATAAACTTGGGTGCATGGAGGAGAAATCCTGTATATTCCCACTGTTTCTGTTTTACTGTTTTAATCTGGTGAACTGTAATTCAGATAGTGGGTCTACGGGATTCAATTAAACTTGTGCCATTTTATTAGCAGTGGCTTCTAGCTTAATGAAGCTAATAAAATTATCCATGTTTTGTAAATTCTGCACGTATTTTTTATTAATTTATTCATTTTTTTGAGAAATTTTTAATGCGATGATAATTGTATTTGGCTCTTGATATTTTAAATTATGTGATCAAAGTTTATTGTGCCCGCTGGCCTTAATGTGGTGGTATGTGGAATTGTACATCTCTAAACAATATGTATTAATGGTATTGAATTCATTTTACATAGTACCGAAGTTTCTCTGATTTACAAAATCTTTATTTCAAAATAAAAACACAAGTAATTCAATTATAAAAAGATGTAAGTTAACTATGTTAAAACTCTTAATGCAGAATACGCTAAAGGTAAACGGTACAGTACTTGTATGATATTTTCATAGTATTTTAATAATCACTTCCATTAACTGAATAATTGCCTTAAAGAATACCACGAAAATACTTTGGCTGCCCAGCCACATTATACTCTTGCATTATCAAGTGCAAGAATTACGGCTAAAAATAGCTCACTCTATCCCTCGATATCATTTTGTCACAATTATATCCTACCGTAAAATACCTTTCGTATTGCTCTATGAATAATTCATGAGGTTTGGCGAAAGCATTAGGGCGTGGGTCCTATGATAAAGGCCATCCACTCGTAAAATACGACTTTCCAAGAAAAAAATGTTTCAATTTCACGGTTGTAATGCTCTAATCAGGTCATGATACGTCACAAAGTTTATGTAAATATTATAGCATAGATTTTATGCTCTTGGATCTGGCAGGGCTGATCCTGCATAGTCGTTATAATACTTAATGTTCACTGATTATTTTATTTTCCTTCGAGACAATTTTGTTGCTGTTTACCAGTATAAGTAATTACAAATCTCTGAATTTCGCATGAACTGCAATTACCTTCATTTGCCGCGCATTTGCCTTAGCACAAACTATTGTGTCACAAATTTATCGTTTTTCTACATGGAACATATAACGGTATTCAATATACCTCAATGTAGTAGCTATCCGAGAAATTATCTCTGTTCATCTCCTATCCTCCCACCCTCATTTATCTCTTCTGATTCTCCGCTGTATCTTCGTTTAACTAGTTTCAAAGGGCGCATCCTCTCTCCCTTTTATGCACCAAAAATAGTCACTTTGCTGTGTACAGTTGTCACCATGCCAAGGAAATGATCGGTTGGAATCAATTGAAGTTGTTACAACTTTCAATGAACGACAAATCACCTTTCTCAAAAATTCTTCAGAAAAATAGGTTACGTATTCTATGTTGATAGGGAAATAGGAGAGTATTAACACGTGCTTCAGTGAGTCGTGTTCCGCATTTAACGGGTTTGGCTCTATTTCAAAAGTAATATAACATGGAGAAAAATCATTGGAACCTTTATCACACTTTACCCGAACCACTTCATCATGTACTTAAATATAGTTTCATCCGTTGATTGGTGCTGCAACCGCCGACAGCAGGTAAAAGATCGTCTCTGTCGTCCTACTCCTTGCTTCCCGCATCATCGATTCGTCTCACTATTTTCTATGGCATTCCTTTGACGAATTTTTTAAAACTTCACTTGAACACTGTTGGGTTGATCGCTGCTGAAAATAATCTTTTATGGATCGTATAATTACCAATTTTAAGTTATTATACCCATCGGTTTGTATGAAATATTGCCTATCGTCCTATTTAGCGCGCTTGAACTTCAATTACTTTCATCTGGGCCATGCATTTTAACACACCTTAAATAGGGCTGTTTCCCAAATGAAATCAATTCTCATGATTTTCATAGGCGGCAAAGTATTTTGACTCATATTGTGTTAATTTCCCACTTTGACATATTTGGCACTTGGAAATGCCAAATAATAACGTATTGATAATCAATTTATTTCTTACAAAAGCCTACCATTCCTTGATATAAATAGTTTCATTAAAGTATACAGTATGATAAATTTAGCCCCCCCAGACAAAAATAGTATGTTTTGGAGCTGCGGAGTCTTAAAAAACCTTGCCACAGGTTTAGTGAGAAGCAATCATGATACTGCGAATAAAATTGAACTTTGGCGATGATTACAAGACAAAATATTTTATACGTTTAAATAGTCTTTATGCTTTATTTTGCCATTAAAAATAGATATAAAGCTTAGTATTTTTGAAAAAGTATAAGAACTTAAACCATTCGTGCCAGTTCGAAGACGTTGAGGGTTAATGAACTGAATTATTAGAGCGAAAATTGATAATTAGGGAGGGAATATCGGCGTTAGAATTAGCATAATTCTTACCTGATGACGTTATCCGAGATCCATTTTACGGTAATCTGAAAACCTCCTTCACCGGGATTCGATTTCAGACTGTCAGCATGGGAAGTAATTCAGTTACAAGATCCACCGAGCTCGTTCATTTTTGTCGCTTTAGTTAGTTATTGATACTTGTGACAATTTTAATCCTTACTTGTTAAACCTAACAAATTGGCTCGATAAAAAGATATGTTTGCTGAGTTTGTCACAGCATCGATTGGTCCATATTTTTTATTTTATTTTTATAGCGTGAGAAGTTTAGCTTGACAGTAATGTTAATTGCAATTGCGAGACGTGGTACCCTATTTAGCGACACGGAAAAAAGTAGGTGATAGGAAGCTCTTATGGGACTTGATTCACCGTGTGGTCGATCGGTCAATTGGTGCATGGACTCGTTTATTTTTGCCGGAGCTGCCAAATAGTCCACAAAAAGGAGCAATTGAGTAGATGATACATTCCTTCCGCCGGCTCTCTCATCTGCCTCGCCTCCGAAGGGAAGGATCGTAATCCGACTGGGATAGGTGAGGGGCTGACTGATCGGAATGAATAAAATTCCGTGAAGAATTAAGCTCATATCCAACGGACACGTACAAATGCGCGCACATTGCAGCAGGATTGCCTTCCTGCATTCCCGTTCTCCAATTCCGGTCTCAAATCCGATTCCCTCGAGTTTATTTTTTCGTAACGATTGATTTTCTTTCTCGAGAAAATGGTACTCAAAGGCTCCGAAGAAAAATGCATATGTGAAGAGTGATATGAATTTAGATGAAGAAAAAAGTAGGAATATCACCACAAAACATTTCGGAAATATCTATCTGGGGAAAAATTGTACATTAATATATTAAACTATTCTGGGATATGGGTGGTAAGATCGTCACGTTTTACTGCAGCTGTGAGATTTTTCACGAATCTCAGTCTGCTCTCACTCTGAAATGCTAATTTGATGCACGGTTGAAACGCGTTGACTAATGTGCCAGGATTATTTTTAAATAGTAGTGAGGAGTCGAAATGAAAGACTTTTTTTGCAAGAGTGAAAAAGGTCATGAAAGAGTGAAGCAAGAATGGATGAGAACTAGTTGAATCTGTCACAAGTTTAGGTTTGGAAAATATTTTACGTTTGTTACTTATAAAAAATGGTATTAGTATTCACTTTGTGGAAATTTTGGTCGTACATTTCGATATTCAATTTTAAAATCTATTTACACGTAATAAAATTATTGCTTTTATTTTATGGCAGTAACTTTACCCAAAACGTATCACGTTAAAAGGACTGAAGTTACTCTGTTTAGAATTATTTTTAATCACCCACAGCCCAACTTGAATGATTTTAATGACCATACATTTCCCTCCTACCCGTGCCATTCTCTTAAATATATGATTTTCTCATCCCTTAACCGGTCACCCCTATAGTCGCGAGGGATGTGACCTTCAAATTTATCTCATGACTTGACTTGGCCTGACCTGATGTTAAGTTCGCCAAGCTTTCCTTCCGTAATCCGTACCTCTTCTTAAACAATCCTTCTTCCTTCCTTAATACCCCTACCCTTCGCACGTAGCAATATATGCACGCTCACTCACGTAAATTGACACCGTTTTTTTGACTCCAGAATGGGTGAATAAATAAGAGTGGAGTGAGTGCTGAAATTCACCAAGTAAGTTCATTTCAGAAATGATCAAATTAAATGATTAAATCACACTAAAACAAGCGAATCGAGAATCATCAACAAACACAAATAATACTCTCTTGATTATGCAATGTAATTAATAGACAATGGCTTTTCACTAGAAAATATTACGTACACAACAGATGAAGCGATTGCTGTAAAACCGAAATACTGGTTTGTATATCCAACGGGAAACATCATTCCTGGTGCCCTTGGTGGCTTTCCCATTAGGGAAATACCGTGGTTAGTACCGTTTTCTTTGTCGTGATCCTGCTGCCAGCAATCGGTTAAAATAGGAGAAATAATTTTCAAGTTGATAATGAAGATAAGAAAAAAAGTTTTTATAACCACCAAAATTAGAACTATTGATATATGCGTGGCAAATAACTGTTTGCAAGCTACGAACATTGAATTATTGTTTATTATGCTCGCTCACATATTCATTCTTTGCTGAACACCTTACCAGTGCCTCGTATACACCAGTGAATCAAGTTCTCACCCCACCAGCATTTTTCAAGTGACTGGAGGGAAATTTCAAAATTAAAAGGAGAAAATATGTTTGCCACGCGAATGACGGAAAGAGTATATTGTATATATTACATCCCTAGTCTTTCTCCATTATTATTGCAGTTTATCGATATTTCCAATAATTTTAACGACGGTCATTATATGTTAGTGTGTGTCCAGTACATATCTGTGTCTTTACGATTAATTGTACATTATCTGTTATCGTTTTTGTTGCTCTCATTCTTCGCTAACAGAGGTGACTTTGTTAAATATTTTTCGAAAATGAAAAAGATGCGTGACAATACATATACAAGCGGGAAAGAAGATAGGAGAGTATGATAGTACTCACACTCAAATCCAATCAAATTGGTAAAGAGGAAACTATTTGGAGGAAGGTAGCTTGAATGCTATTGGGACAATTGATCTTTATAATGAAAAATTTTACATCTTACAAAGATTTCGTGATACTTGAACTAAAGTAGGGGTTTCATAAAGGCGAGGAGAAAATAAAAAGGATACTTAGCTTTAATAAAGGTTCGAATTGAGATTTGGATATTGAAATGCTCAGAGAATGAAAATATATCACGAATAAGATGAATAAAGAAAAGTTTATCACGGTATGGGAAGCTATAAAATATTCCTGAGAGTGATTTCGAGCTGAAGAAATGAGAAGTTGATGTAGAATGTGGCATGGAGAAAAACTCCCTTGTATAATGGGACAAGCCACGTGTACAGAGCCTTCCTAATACTCGGTCGTAGATGCCCAATATATAATATCATAATAGTTTTTTAACAAACCGATCCTTTTTAATCTTAGACATTAGATAATTTTTTCCATGACCATGTTCTGCTAAGTATGAAAACTATTTTCTGTAAATAAAAATATAAAACAATGCTATAAATTCGGGGGTAACTAGATTTTATGCCATCATAATCAATTTTATTGTAATAAGTCACCAGCATTGAGAGAAAATTAAATAATAATAATCACTATGAGCCTTCTGGTAAAGCAGAGGGGAGTCTTTTGTTCAATTCAATCCACTGTCTAGTGAGTCACTGATGTCGAATAGTAGCATTTGTTTCCTTTTCACAATTCATCGGCTAAGTTTGGCGACAGGCAAGAGTTTGAGATTAAACTCGAAGTGAATATGTGTAATTATTCCTAATAAATTCTAGTTCGTTGCCGCAACTGATGGTCCTGCCGTTCTCGAGTTGGAATCTGTAGTTTTCTGGATGAGCCTCACTCCAGCCTGCTTCCTCCTACCACCCTGTCCCAAAGCCCTGTCTTTCTCCGAAAAAAGTCGAGAAAAGTCGTGGTCCAGTGGTACAAGCACGGTGCCTTTTTCCGCAAAAGATTGTCATCGGTGCGTTGTCTTTCCAAGGTTATTTTTTTTTTAAAGGACCAAACTTTCGTGTTCCCTTCGCCTTCCCTCTGTAGTCCGTCTCCCTTCTCCAACCCTTGTGACACCTAGTTAATTTTCTTGTCGTATTTCTCTCACCTCGAATTAGTTGGTGTAACATAGGCTGCGTGAAGGGTTCCAAAAACCCCTATATTGATTGAAATCTTCGATAAAGGTGAAGTTGTGGACGCACTAAGGAGTAAAAGCACGCTTAAAGTGACACCTAGCGGATATTTAAAGACGTTTTTCCAATATTTTATCGTAGTGTCCATTTTAAAAGTATATTTGCGGAGCTAGGAAGTACATGGGCATGTATATAATCATTATTTTCTCAGTATCATATTCTTTTTTCCCCATTCTGCTTCTTATTCGTTACGTTTTATTGAAATTTTGGAAATTGGAGGTATTGGTACAATTTCCCTTCTGTAAATTATTCTCAGAAGGACAGCTAGCTTGCAGTCTTATTTTAAATTATCTTTCGCAGAATTTGAACTCTACTTTACTAGTCTCCTGAATTCATGATTATTGTTAAGCAATATAGTTAATTATAGAACGTTCATTTCTTTAATAGATTGAAAAGCAGAAACTCAGAGTTAATTAAAAAAACATATCTTGGATAATGCGTAGGAAGAGCAGACACCCGGAAATGGCTGGTAATGCGAACGATTGATCCTCTTCATGAAGTTTAATTGTTCTTCGAATAACCACCATCAAAATGCATCTGTGTTGTCACTAGATTGACATATTTTGCGACATATTTATTTAAAGTTGATTCCAATAATTTCTCTCTATATTTGGTGATTATTAACCAACATAATATGTTCTTTGTGCTGATATAATACGTAGTAAATTTCCATTGTCACGGGTCTCATGTCATTAACATACGCTAATGTATGTTCATTACGAGTCATTTTGTAGCCGCAAACAATATAGACCGATGATTTTTTGTCACCATATTAAGTGTTAAATTGAAGTTTTATGAATTTCCTATTGCTAATTTGAAAGTGAGCTATAAATATTAAACGTAAATTGCCAACTGATACGAACGATTTACAAACCCGTAGTTAAAATGTCTTAGATGAAATACAAGGTGTCTTAGAGGAAGTACAAGGTGTCTTAGAGGAAGTACAAGGTGTCTTAGAGGAAGTACAAGGTGTGTAACAGTGAAAAAACTAAAATATGCTAAACTAAAGTTTATCACCATTGCCTGTGGAATAATATTTTACTGCTTATGGTAATTAAATCCTTATTACATTGTTGAACATTTGCATAAAGTATTGAATCTCATTGCCCCTCGCGTAGAATGAAATCGTAATGCAGTATAATGTACAAGCAACCAGTAGGGTGAATCACTCATTTCGATATCCTCGACATATCACCTGTAGTAGCCTGCGCATCACAATATGTATTGCTAAACCCAGTATCCCTTTCTCTTCATCAGATTTTCTCATTTTTATGTGGAGACTCTGTTATTGACATGTTTATTTCACTTCCCTTTACCCGTACTGGTCCCCCGTTAGTCCTTGGCTTTCTGAGTCCTTCAAAAAGCAGTCCCTCTACTTGTTTCGAACTCCCTCGACTTGTCTTGCATTTAATATTTATATTCAATGTTACCTTACTCATGCAATGGTCAGGTCTTTAAATAATGGGTCCAAATAATTTAAAAAATTCAACCAGCCTTATTGGGATTTCTGTAATATTTCTGCTATACGTGCTCGATCTTGTACTTCAAATTCATCTCTCCTTGTATTTTTAAGCATCCATCAGACCATCCTCATCAATTCCACTGCGAATTGGGTATAACCCTAGATCATTTAAGGTTGTTTGAGCGAGATTTTTCCCTAATCTTCATGGGGACCGTACATTAATTATTTTTTACTTACAGCAGCCGTATGAAACGTGAGGTAAATATTGTGGCATTTAAAGCGCAAGAGGATACTTTAAAGGGACGAAATTTATCTGTAATCGAAGAAAAAGATATGTTTATGTCTTAAATTCACTCATTTTTTTCACGCTATTTGGTGAAAGCACCTTTTGAGCTGAATTATTTTTTCATATTGTCAAAAATAGATAAGGTGGGTACTTGATTTTTTTAAATAATTGTTGAGAAAACAAACACACTATGCCTGGTTATATTTATGACAAGATATAGAACTTAGAAATTTTTTTGAAACTTTTTTGAATCGTATTTCCCAGAGGTCAAAGGCAAACATCTTTTAAATTGTTATCGGTTGATATTTTGGTATCTTAAGACATGAGAGATGTTTTTCTTTGAAACGAAGCCAAATTCATTGATTATTTGGGATGTCATATCTCATACTACCTTAAGGGAAATATATGATATATAATCGTCGATGGTATTACTTGCATTGCTTCAAAATGAATTCACCACACCTTTATGAGCCGCACCCAAGTACCCCGAGGGTGACATTCCGGCTGAAGAAAGCGTCTGGTGCAGAAGGGCCTCTTTGTAGTAGTGTGAGAGCCAACCGAAATGGAAATAGAGAGGAGACAAAGGATAACAAAAGGTCCGCCCGATTAATTCTCTCCCGGGGAGATAAACATCTGGGATCGATTGGTCGAAGGGATCGTTTTGGGTCGATTTAAATACACAGGCGTGCTTCTGTACTCGCGGGCATAGCCTCAAGAGGACAAAAGGATGTTTGGGATCAGCTTTTTTCTCTAGTCTTCTTTCATACACTAAGGGCTCTCATGTGATGGCCCTTTCACCACAACAAATTTCCTCCTGTCACTTTCGCCCTCTTTTCAACGCTCGGAATTTCCTTCACATCTTCTTTTACCCAACAACAAACTCACGCTAGACAGAACGTGTCCTCGATTTATGCCTTAAGTTATCATGGTGTCCTGAGGTTTTCTTCCAGATAGGCCAGCAACTTGTAGATTTTTTCTGCATAAAAATATATCTACTATTTAAATGCAGAAGCCTTATCTATCCCCATCTTTCTCTGGAGGGTCTCTGTTTGGTCGGACGTGCATGTATGTCGTTCTTCACTTCCGAAGAAAGTGGGCTTGATAACCGATTTGAAATGTGTACATATTCCCAGAATATTTTTTCTATAAGCTCTCCATGTGCTTTAGATTCATTTTTTGAAGAGTTTTGTGTCCTTAGCAAGAAAACGTTTAACCTTGATCAACGAAAGTGGGGAGCTCTTTTATCTTGTAAACTACGCTTCTCAGGTTGAGCCCATTTGACAAATAAACTGTCACTATACTTCGTGTACTGTTATCTTTAGAAAAAAACTTTTTTAATTAATATGTTCTCTGCCCCAATGACAAAGGATCTTACGAGTCATTGCACCTTTTATGCTCTCAGTTTTCCTGGAAGGAAAATTCTTGGGTACTTTCTCATTTGATGATCACCACTTCCTTGCTTTGAATTATTCGAAATACCTTTCTGCCGCATTTTACTTGGAAAAAATGTTGTAAGCAAACAGAACGGATGATGTTTGTAACTTAGTGTGGCCTTGCAAGCTCTATGACGTCAATTATTTGAATTCATTACTGTTATTGCATAATTCCAAGGCTAATTTTAAGATATGAGATATTGAGCTTACAACCTAAAAAAATTATGGAATTCATTTGTGTTACTCTGACGATAATAAAAATGTTTCGCTATCCTTTCGCTGGATTCTAATGGTAATCATCTAAATTTGTATTTTTTCGTTTGGGCGTTGTTTCTCTTTTCTATTTCTGAACTCGACTCCTCAAAATGATTGGCACGACATACTGATATAGGTGTATTGCAAACAACCTGAATATTCCCGAACCTATATTTCCTGTGCTTATTTTCTCTAGTTACATACTTAACCATGAGATCCCAGGTGATGTCTTTATCTTGTAAAATATCTATAAAATAACTGTGAAAAAATTGTGTGAAAAATATCTAACAGAAATCTCGTTGTATAAAAATTCATCGTGGGTGAATTAGAGCTTTTTTGTACATTCGATTGCAGTATTTGGAGAAATATACAACATCTTCATTAACTCTTACCCTTGTTATTAATTAAAAGTGCATTCATATATTAGTTATGTTTATGGTCGTTGTACTAATAAAACATACATTTTGCAGCATTTCATGCCTGTACATCAAGGATAGTATTCTTTTAACTTTAATCTCGGCCCAGAACCTCTACCGAAGGGTGTATTTGGCTCCTGTCATATGAATATGTACTAGATATTTAATCGTATGATATTTAGCAAGTTCACGTAAGTCTGTTTGTCAAGTAATTCTGTGTTAAGGACTTTCAGGAGACATACGGAGATGTATGAACAGCAGTTTTCCCCCCATATATTTTACTTCTTTTTCAATATGAAAAACAATTAATCGGTGCAGTGGTTTCTTTTTAACTTTATTGATTGCATACTCTCAAGAATAAGGTTGAATCATATACTCTGGGATGGCTGAAAGAGCACAGTTAGCAATTCTGCATTTTGTTTTCCTATACCCTTCAGTGTTCCTAAGTAAGTAAGTGTTTTTGCCTCCAAACTTGTCCATTTTTCTATTTTCTTATAGTATTGTTGTTATTAATGTTCTGGACAACCAGAGCATGGGCTATAAATGAAAACTAAATCCTCAGACCTTTATGGAATGGGGAATGGTTGAGTGATTAGTACCTATGAGAATTTTATTGAGATTTATAATTTTTAAATTCATTTCAATGTATTTAATATAAATATTTTTAGGTTAGAACTTAATGGTTGTTGTTTAACTAATGGAGGGTTGTATCTTAAATCGTGTTTACATTTAACACGTAATATAATTTGACTCCTTAAATTTTTTAATTTGATCGAATTTCTTTGAATTTCTTCCGTCCCCTTGAATCCCATTGAATTTCTACCGTCATCCTCTCCCAATAGTTTCTTAATTGTTGGCACTTGTACTTCAACCTTTTTATCCAGGTTGAAATGTTTCTTATAACATTAAATGATACCTCTGCATTTTTATGCCAATTTTGCCGTTCAGTAATCTGAGCATTCCTGAACTATTCAATTATCGCAAGGATTTCCGGTCTAGCTCTGTTTCTTTGGCTTATTCGGTAATGAGTATTTCAAGTGAATAACATTTTTTTCGTGGGTTGTGAATATCAACACTAGAAGTGAGGCGTGCAGGTTTTAAGGTTACTACGAGTTTTTTGGTTTAACGATTTCGTGCCGTCGGCAACAGTGAGCATAGCTGCACTCTGTTAATTAAGATTCTCGCAGAGGAAGTAAGAGATACTAAGTATTAAATATAGGTCGAGCAGAAACACTAAAACCAAGTGTACATACGCCTGAGAGTAGATAAACGTGTACTGTGTTGGCAGTTTCCAGATCCGCGGGCGGCTCAGAGATAACTAAGCTACTGCAAAGAATCAGCGGGCGCTAAGTGCAAAGTTTGTGAATGGTAACTTTACGTGTCTTCATAGAGAACATGATTCATGCTCAGTGAAAAGGCTTTAGGAGCAGAACTCGTTTTGAATGAAGGTTTCCGAGGATTCACCGAATAAGGGATTTAATCTCGGAATGAGGATGTACTCATTGTAATAGTTACCTTGATTTTCAATTAGGTAGCAACATTTACGTTACTTCTTTTGAAATGAAACATTTATCAAGTTAAATTAAAGCATTCTCTCTATGATGCCGTCTCCAAATTATTTCAACACTAAGTTCATTAGCGTTTCGCACTTAATTGGTGCCACATTTATAGGTTCTTCATATTAAATAAAATTTCTTTCGCCTCCGGATTGGATTCAGTAAAAAATAACTTCTATATCCTTATTTTTAAAGTCTTATCTCTCCTATGTACTGTATCTTAAAACCTGAGTGGCTTCTCCCACGTTGGAAATCAGTTCTTTTTCAAGCAGACCAAGGTACTTGCTTAGAAATCTTAATTTGAAAAAGTTGAGGGTCTTCCTTAAATTCAACGTGAGCTAAGTTTCAATCTGCTCCAGTAAGAACTTATGGAATAAACGGGCAAGCATCCATCGATATGCCGCAATCATGAATTGGGAGTGGGAGAAATTATACCCTTAAGATGCCTCCGACATCTTCGATCGGTCTGGCTAGTAGGCGAATTGAAATTGGCAGCTTCAGCCTCATTATTGGAAAGAAACCATCATCGATGATGGCCACTCAGACAGTTTCGTTGCCTCTCATTAACGAGATTTTTTTACGTTTACTCTTTACATGTATCCGTCTTCTGAAATCCGTTCCTAGTTAACAAGGTTCGTCGTAATTACAGCCTCCTTGGAAAACTCGAGTGGGACACTTGCTTCGAAATGTTAATGGTTTCGTTTTTAGTTTTGAGTGCTCTCTAGCAAGCAGAGGTTCCCCTCATTTGGTAATCGGGTATCTTATCCGATAAAGGTCATGAGGCAAGTTATAGTTTTCAATGATCATTATGACGAGAAAATGTCGTTACTCAAATGAGCTTTGCCTCCGGTCTTTTTTATATCCCTAGACCTAAAGAATTTAAGGGTTAATAAATCATATTTATTAAAATACGATAAAGATTCTACTTTACCTCGATATAAAAAGTATAATGTCTAATTAATGCGCCATGTGACATACATGCGGTGGAGTTATTGCAGTCTAAAGACCTCACTGACGGACTCTGTGAGCTCAATTGGGGGAAATACTAGAAGATAAAAAATTGGATTTCCAGTTTCCAGAGGGGAAATGAAACGGCTTATTCCGAGGAGAGGAAAAATTCTCTTTTGGTGTAGGCATTGCCAAAAAATAACAGAATTCTCGGCCTTAGACCTACAAAATCGGCTTCAACGTCAATGAGCTTCTTCATAATGGCCTATTCCCCCAACCCGCTTGTGGCTTGGTACATCAAATCATGCTTTCCTTATCTAAAAAATATAACATGTATCTACTTAGGGACAAAGGCCTTCCACGATAGAAACACCAGTTTTTATGAGTAACCAAAGATATGCATCGTAGTGCTTGGCTTGAATTTGGAGGGAGTGATCCTCTTATTCGTTCGAGTGCTGTTAATGCTGTCAGTAAGGAGGCCGACGGATTTCAGCGTTATTAAGACAACACTTAGTACTTTTCCCTTCATTTTCCTCAAGCTCAAGTACCAAAGTTACTGGAAAAACAAATTTCTTAATACTAGAGAGTCCTTCCCAAGCTGGCATCAATTAAGCCATTCGCTTATCTGCCATTGAACTAGTGGGATGATTTTTACAAAGCACTAATCTCCAGAATCAAATGTTACTTGAGAATGGAGTTTGTTAAAAGTCTATCTGTTTAAATTTAGCCTCATGGAGATTGGCTACCTTCTGTTTCAAACAGTACTTCCTCTGCGACTCATTGACATTATTATCAAAGATTTCTTCTGGGATGGACGAATAGTTAGTCACACGATGTACTAAGTACTACAAAAAATATTTTGGCAGGAGAATGACCAGTACTGGCATGTAATGCAGTATTGAAGGCTAAATTTTTATCGGGAATGAGCATGTTCCATTTAGAATGAACATAATTACATAAAATAGACGAATCTGATTTAAATTTCTGTGCAGTCTTTCAACCTGGTTTGAGCAAGGATAATATGGGGAGGTGGGAGAACTAGCATTATGCCAAATTAAAATATCTCTTTCACGGTACATCTCTTTAACTAGATGTGACTTGAAGACAGAAGCACTGCCAGAGACAAGAAATTTGGGATTTCCAAGTATTGGTGCTCTATTGACCTTGGCGTTATAATGACGCAATGACGTTGAAATCGTTCGGCAATTACAAAAGAAGTGGGATTATACGGTACAATACTGTACGATACTATCTCGCGCTATTTTCTTAATAATGGTTAACAAGGCTAACTTCCACAAGGTTACGCCTCACTTAACAATATAATAGACAGTATTTGTCTATGGCTTTGACTTTCGAAGAACGTTTGGTGTTGAGAACATCTTCCGCCTCAAACACCCGATGAGCCACTTGACTCTCATCCATTCTTTTCGATTGGTCAATCCAGTGAAGCTCGCTCATTTCAACACAGCACATACTCGATGACCCAACATTCACACATTCCCTGACAATTTTCCTCCCATTTAGTACAAAACATACTCACTGAATTTAGAATTTGTATATCCCGATATGCCCACTGGCATTAAATAAAGTCATGTGAACTAATCTCGTGTTAATTGTGGTTTTTGCTTTTATTTACGGACAATCACTCCATAATATGATCCGCGGTCACTGCACTTGCAATAGGAACGAAGTGCGGAAAGTCTCTGGAGCTAATGAAGAAGGACGGAGAACAATGTGATTTGGAAAGGGAAATTAAAAGAGAAGGATTACAATGGGAAATGAAATAGCAAGGGACGACTACAATCAGTGGTGGTAATAACATATGATTTGAAAAGACATGATCTATGATTTTAAATTCTATTTAAAAAAATATCGTTCCGCTTAAGGCCAGTTACTACCTCAGCTTTCCATTTTTAAACCTTTCTACGCGGAATTGCTTTCATCCAGCATTTGGTTTCTCTTTATGAAATCATACTGTCCTAATCCTTTTGTGTATTCTTCTGCTAACATAGTTTACAACCCCTTGGCACACTTTCCAGCATGATTTCATCTCTCAATTTGCCCTCCATTACTACAGTTATGTTCTCTACCTGTCTTCTGGTGGATGCCGATCTAATTATAGCATCTTACATTTTATATAAACGCCCTTTATTACCCAGCTCGAGCATATCAACACCACCTCTTAACACGTTGTGAAGCTGTATTGAACAAAAGAGATTTCTTTGCGGCTAGCAAATTCCCTACAAAAGCGAGAGAAGTAAATTCACTCTACATCTGACCTAAACTAAATATTTCCCTTCTGCCCTTTTAGACCTTTCACCCCCCGTTTCCTATTCTTTCAAAGTCACTCTCATTCAGAGTCGTGCGGAATACATTTTGTATTATTTCGTTCGGCGTCAGAATTCTCATTTTCCTTTACTTTCCTGGCTTTGCGCTAGATCGTTCTAGTAAAGTGTGAATCCTCGTCGATTTTGCTGGGCCACGCAAATCGATTCCTTTGTTCCTATGCACCGCGATTAGGTTATACACTGCTTTATCTCCTTGTTTAGCGCTTGGCCCCACAGAGTGGGAAAATCCTCCTCGCACAATGGACGTAGGAATAAATAATCGTTGTGGCTGGTCTCCTCCCTTTGACCATATTCGCACATTGCGTTTCAGTTGAGCCTTGATTCTCCCCTAAGCCTCGCTTGTTAACGAAGAATCATCTCCCAAGGCTGATGCATAAAACTCTCTTCAAAGTGTCTGAGATTCCAACTATTCTCCTTAACATTTATTCAGCACCTCCCGTCAGGTTTATTTATACATACGTATTTAGATGCTCTTCTCTCTGCATGTCTTATTCTCTCTGTTCTTTTAATATTATTCATTCCACTTCAAACATGCAAACCATCAATTTACCTTCATCATTTTCGTCACAGACAAAATTTAGGACGATTATTTTTACACATTTTTTAGTCTCGTGGCTGTAAGTATTCACTAACTAATATCACAGAGGTTACAATAGTTTATTTTGTGTATATATACTTTTTACAGTGAACATTTTTAACAATTAAAAAAGCCCGTACAATATTGCATGAGCTCAGCTCGACAGTATCTGCAGTTGGGTAGTGATTAGTGGATTTATGATTTCATACTTAGATATTTGATGAAATGTGTCGGAACTCGGATGAAATGTGTGTTAATGTGCTAACTCTCTTTTATTATAATGATAACCTACTAGTTATGGTAGACTTTAATAGAAGATAGCACTTTAGTAGGATCTTCTAGATTTAGCAATTGCATCTCCTGAATGAATTTTTAGCTATTGGCTATCTCATCCATACAGGGTGTTCTCTTTCATTCTCTTCCCATCTAGAACAGTCTTCAGCATCCAATTGCCCCTCTTAAACAATAACAACTTTACCCATACTCTGCTTCCATCTGATCTCCTTCCTCTCCTTAGCCGTCATACCAAATCTCTTAGTCCTCCCCTACACCCATACCTCAGGCCGGCGGCTTTTTCCAGCATTCCTCCCTCAGAGTCGACGTTTTTTTTCCGGGTAACTTTTCAAATCAAATTAAACTCTTGTTTTTCTGATTTTAGCGTCCTTACTCAAGATCTCCGTTATCGGCTACCTTCCATTGAACGAACCTTCTTTTGCGTGCGAAATGTGTCTTTTATAGTCATTTCTATTTTCCCCAGTTTCTTTAAACCCATGTCTCTCTACTTTTATTACAACGCTCAATTTTCTTGTTGTCGACAATTCTATATCTTTTTATTTATTGATTTTACGGACAGCGATGAAGGGGAAGGCGGAACGAATCGTAACCAACAATTTAAACGAAGAACTAGACAGAAACTATACATGAATAACACTCTGATATGTAGCAAAGGTGAACTTACTGGGCGCTCTTTCTGACGCACCAACAATTTGAAAACAATAATGGAAGGGAAACAGCAATGGAAAAGTTTCTAAAGAACACCATAAATGGGATATATCAGTAAAATTATAAAGGACCGAAAAATTGAATGAACATGAATGAATGATGCGGTTGGGATTTGATAGAGTGGATTGAAAATATACAGTAAGCCAATAACCGGACTGATGACAACTTATTATTTAGGGCTTTTGCCAAAGAAGTCAAGAAGAAGCTTATTAAATATTAAAAATTCATCCTTAGCATCACCCAATTCGAAGTTATTTTGCGTATCTACTCTATTTCTTAAGTATAAATTTTAAGATAACATCTTTAATTATTTTTTTTATAATTTAAATGCTCAAATTTACTCTACGGCAACAACTCGATGTGTGCTATTCCATCTTCCAATTTTGTGTGTGAATTAGCTATAAAAATATAAAAAACTATAAAAATCTTGTTGAAATTTTAATCTTCAGCAGAAGGAATACGTAATGGAGCGGATACTGTATAGTGGCCAGTGGTGCATCATGGAATATCCACGGAATTTTATATAGGAAGTAGTCATATTATATTTCGGCTCCTCCATTTTGAAGCCCATCCCTTGCTTGGAGAAAAGAAGACTTTATGATCATGTACAGTTTTACTTGACTTTCTTTCACTGTGATAATTTATTTTACTTTGATGATGCCCGATGGTGACGGAACTCGGAGTCTGTTCTCTCAGAACGACTGCTCTCACCGAAGAAGGCAGTCTTCCGTAGCTCAACATTGACGGGGGAATGTTCATTCGCCAGCTAGGTAGCGGAGTGATAGCGATATTTATGGCGTGGTGTATGGCGTGGGAGGAAGGCCTACACGAAACCATTGAAGACATAAATGCAGACACGTAAGGAAGACGTTCGCATAGCTCTTGACGGATGGCGCAAGGATTCCTTCGCTCCGAACACTACGCCACCCCCTTCAATGAGCTTTCTTCCCGCCGGAAGGAAAGCCGGAGCCGGATGCATTTATGCAGCAGGTATAGGTAGGTATACCTATATTTGAATACAAAAACACACGCACACAGGCTCGCTTGCGCGGAGAAAGACGTTCATCTTCCCACGCGGCGTGAATCGTCCCATTTGGACGGAGCAGAGGATAAGGGGATTGTGCCCGAAGCGGCACGTGTAGGGATTCTGTGGCGAGAGGAAGAAAGGAGCCTGGCGTTTCCTCGTCGGAGTACTGCTTGGGACCCAAAGCGGGAGAGAGGGATGGACGGCGAGATGAGGAAAGGAAAAGAAAGGAGAAACGCCGACTGGGGCAGTGTGACTTCCGACTTTCAACGCAGAATCTTGGATGTAAACTTTGATCCACAAAAGACGGATGGGTATTATGAATAATATGAAATAATTCCTATCGTAAGGAATTGAATCACATCGCAGTATGGGTCTTTTTAATTCGCTGTAATTCGATTTGATTGAATTTTGGGGAGGCGACCGACAGCTAAGGTTATTTGCGCCATAGGGAATAGGTAAGGGAAGATGGGTGGATAGAAACCCGGCATCGGCATTAGCCTGCTCTTACAGAAAGGCGCCAAGGGGACCGCGGTTTAACGTCTCATCCGGCAGACGGAGTACTGTACTTGAAGTGCCCTACTCAAGACACTAAAGTAGGTTTCGGGTTTCCTCTGAAAAACATCCTCCTTTGCAGAGATTTGAACCGTATGGTTATCCAGTACTCTATCCACTCTCTTGGCCCCTATGGTTACCCAGTACTTTAGCTACTCTCTTGGCAACACAGCAGCGAAACTCTGCTTTCCATTCATTTCAGACCGGTAAGGTAGACAGCGCTCTTCAAAACAGTTTGGTAAATCAGCTGGTGTGCGTAAAACAATAATAGAACTTGATTGTCGCATCTGCGATTGTTTTATGCTGATATTTGGTAAATTCGTCAAGCACGGAAATGTAAAGCTGTGAATTATTTTATGCCAAAAGGTTGCCCTTTTTGCAATTCGCATATGGAATGAATTTTAAAACCACGCAGAGAGAATTTGACCGTGACTATTTTGAACCTACAGAATGCCTGAAGGTTACTCATATTTTTTCCGTCTCATATTATTCCATTCATCCTTGTTCTTCCGCGCTCATTCATTCCCTTTTGTGCGATCTTAAAAAGCCTTGATAATCTATTTCTGCCAAGGAAAATTTTGTTTGCGATTTTTATGAATTTTTTGCATTTTACTCATGGTCACCTAAAGTACTCATGCAAAGTGTTTTGGTGATCGTAGCCTTGAATGACGCGGTGCTGACATGTTGATTGCGATAAATTTCGCGGTTCCTCCTACAGAGTGTCATGCACTCGGCGCGTCATGGTGTAGCCATATGGCTACGGTGGGCGGAAATGGGTTATGGAAGCCCACAATATTTCATTACTCCTCCTAACGAGGGGTATCGCATCAAATCACAAAATTGATCATTTCCTCACTTCATCCAGCTTTAAGTGATATCAAACGTCGTGAGATGCCTATTGTACATCGTTATCGCGAATCGTAATTTCTCATAACCGATGATAGACAATATAATATCGCCATGCGATATCATAGGCTCATCGCGATCGATGCATCGCTGTGTCGCGTAGCCATGGAGATGAATGAAAGAAGAGAAAGGCGAAAAAGGAGAGATGAATAAGCGGCATCGGAGCGCACGAGATTAAGAGGAGGGCGGAAGGAATGATATGTGAAGAATTGGATGGGGAGGAGGCACGAGAGACGAATGAGAAAAAGACGTGGAGGGAGTCTCGGAGGAGAAAGGGAGAGAGGGAGCTGTTGAAGGAGTTATTGACGGGGAGGAGGAAAGAGTAAGGAGGGAGTGACGAGGATGGAGCAGCGAGAAGAGGCTCAAGGGAAGGGTAGCGTCATACTGGTTGGGAGGAAAAGGAGGAAGGGGGAGCCCTTGTGTGTGGCACATGGGTGCGGGAGAAGGGAAACCATGGAACAATAAGAATAATGGCATATCCGGCGGAATGAGTGGGCTCCTTATTTCTTTTGTCTCTTTTGAGAGAGGATGAGGGGAGGAGATTCCTATGTACGCATCAGGCGACTGCGTTTTGGTGGTTTGGCCGCCCTGATTGGGGGATTAGATTCTTTCTTCGCTCTCATCCTCCTCTTCCCTCCGTGAGGGATATTTTTTTCTTCGCCGCAGCCAAATTGGAAAGGGGATTGGGAGAGGGGGGGTGGAGAGGAAGGTTTGAGAGCTTCCTGAGCGCGGGAGAAGATGAAAGGGAATCTTGAGAGGAGGACTCCACTCGCAGTGCCACGACGCGTGAGGATTTCCGCCGGGACGATGCGATGGGTGTCGCACAAGGAAGAGGGGAAGGAGACTAAGGGAACCCCGTTGAGCTCAGCGGAGTGTACCTGCGAAGCGTCAGAACCCACCGCCTCCCCCCTTCTCAATCTACTTACTTACTTACTCACTTTGCGGAGTAAAATGGAAAATACCCTCCTCGAGACTTCATGAATGTGTGTGAAAAGGAGACTTTTTTGCCGCGTCCTGCGGTCTTCTATGAGAAACCGTCACGGGCAGGTATTTATTCTATACTCAACTCAGCCTCCTATAGCACAAAAATTCTCCTTTGACTGCTATCCGTAGATTCCAATGTCCATATTCATCTACATCTTCATAATACCCAGCGAGGCACCCCGTTGGCGTGTGGCTGGGTGAGTTTGGACACCAGCAGAGTGAAGGTGGAATATGAGAGGTGAGACGTTTAAGTTAATGAGGGAAGTGTTGAGTGTTAGGAGTGGAGCTCAGATTTTACAATGGTCACTTATTTTGATTAGGAAAAATGAATTTTTGTGCCTTTCTTCTCGAAAATGTATCTCACTTATTTATCACTTTTATCGGACCGAGAGGTGTTGTGTGCCATCAAAAAGATATTCTCTGTGTCACACTAAAACACACCTGTTCTGAATCCCTCAAGCAATCTAAGGCTAGCGAGGAGCCACTGATTCAACAGGGGTTCCCAACGAAGGTTTGCAATCAGCAATCATCATCGCAGACCATAATTCAGTCAAAAACTAATAAAACCAAGTGTTAAGGATGAATGCAAAATATTTATTGGATAGAAATAAGCTGTAGGCACCCAAATTTGGAATTTATGTCCATGTGGACTGGCGGGCTTATGTTTTCTCCCTGTTGACCTCAGAGTTACATCATCAGGAAACAGCGAGGTAAAATTTTTGTAATTCGAATTAATTTTTAAATTTAATTTTATGTTAATTAAAATTACAGGATCATTTTCCTCTTAATTAAGAGTTGCTCCATGCTTGTATATTGAACATATCTCTTGTGAAAGAACTCTCACTGACCCGATAATTCCGAATTAATGCCGATAACGACTCTCTGGGAAGAACTGTGCGCGGATGATCAGTGAAGAAGGGTAGGATGAAGTTAATTAACTTCATTAACACATCACTGTAATGATTTCTCATAAAAAACACCGTTTAAGTACTCACAGCTGTAAAAATAAAGCATTAAATGGAGAAACGTATGCTAAAGGACAATGAGGTACACTAGGCATATCATGATTGTCTAATAATGCTTTACGAACGCACCAGAATGGAGAATTAAGACGCAAATACCCATTGCTAATATTAATCTTGAACCAGTAAACAAGTGTTGGGTAATGGATGCTGGAAAACAAATTATGATTGTCTAAGTATCATAATAAGTGAGATACGAGGATCCGTAGTTAGAGAAGAAAGAGAAAGAGAGGACTTTTTGAGGCTATGTAAAAGAGAGAAGAATATGGTGGATCGCGAACGCTCTGAGATCCCATGTATTAATGATGGGTTTTCGCGTACATAATGGTTATATTGCATTTTTTACATCGATTCCTGGTCACTGCTTGTTCATGCTGCTTTTCTATTCAACTCAACTAATATGTAAATAAATATTTATTTTTCTCTCTCCCCCGTTCCATAGCTGACCAAACGTCCTCCCATCTAACTCCGTCTGATATTTGGCTAATCACTTGCTTTTTCCACTTAGTTACGTTGGTATTGATTTCCTTACGACTAGAACGGCCGGAATTGTTCACCCTCTAGATAGGCTAACGTCGTCATTTTGACTAAATCATTATTTCCTCATCAAGCAATGGTTTATCTTTACAATTATTAATTTGTGATGATCGATATATGTTATGAACTATGATATATTAACCATACATCGTCTTAATGATACCTTTTATTGAAAGTGTCCTAGAGATAAAGATGTAAACATCCAATTTGACGTTTGAGGCTCTTTCTTTATAGTGCTCTGTCTTCGCCCATTGATAGATCGGGATTCCAGTGCAAAATTCCACTTCTACCGGGTCTTACATTCCAGGTTTAGGGAAGGGCAGCTAGTTTTGTCTCCATACGAACCTAATACCTTTGCAGAGATCATATAGGTCCTGATGTGTATATTCGATTAGATATCTACTTCCTCTTCTAGTAAATTCTAGCCTTTATAATTGTTGAGCGAGATTGTACTCGTGACTTGATTGTAAATCTTTTTAATGGGGATGAGCATTGAGGAAATTCTTTCCTAAGGCACCCTCATCTATTGTCAATAAGCATATATGAATTCGATATTGGATGCTTTAAGGCCCAGCTCTGAATCCAATTACGGTTGTGTGGTCATTCAGGGCCACTTTTCTAGAGTATCCCTGCTCTTATTGGCTATCGAGATGAAACGTCCATCTTCAGACCATCTTATCGGAATTCGGAGATAACCCTCGTGGTCTGCTCATTGTGTCTCGTGAGTCCCAATATTCAAAGACTGTTTTCTAGCTCACATCTCATCATGTTCCGTCTTTCCTCTCATTCAATATCATGCCGTTGGTAGAGTTTCACTTTATTTTAAATTTTTTTACGCATGTGTTTCTGAACAAAAACTGTAACTCCGTTTTTTTACTGTAGCGGTTTTCCTTGTATCCTTTTATCTTCCATACTTCATCAGATTCAAATTTCCAATTGTTGATGTGTATACAGTTGCCCTTTAATAATCAGTGTATCACATAGTGAGGTTTGGGAACTTCCTATTTAACAGAGAATGTATGTTTGAAAACTCTTAAAATGCTTAATTTAGAGTATCATTTAGTGATGAACTAAGAATGAATAAATTGAAATAATAACCTGGTATAGATCAAAAGAATTTTCGTTTGCATTACTGAATTATGAGGAGAAATACCTTTGCAATTGTGAAGTACTAAAGTACCTATTTTATTTCTCTTGCTGCAATTTTACCGTAATTAATTAACATGTTTTGGAAAAACTTGATTTGCTCCTATATCCATTCATGAGTCCGAGAGTTCTTTGGGGAAATCCGGACAAACATCTGGCGTAAGCACTGATCTTGAAGGGCTAGCCTTATCATGTGTAGGCGCGGATATACATATATACACGACACGGTATTTCCCTTCAGAGTGAGTAATGTCGAGGAATTTTAAGTGCGGATCATTATGGAGCGTTGAGGAAATTCTTTCCTAAAGCACCCTCATCCATTTTGCATATAATTATGTTTTCGATAGTGGGTGTAGGCTGTTACACCCAGGACATTGGCTGTATTGGTGGACAATTAGCTCCTTTCACAATACCCTTGCCTTGCATACCTCTTTCGTTTCAATTACATTCATGCATTGTATGTACACTTCTTCTTATATTCTCAAGAATCCCAGTAATTCTCTTCGCAGGCTTCTCTTTCACCGCATTCACCCATTAATCTCACTCTACCCCTTGTTCTCACACCACACCGCATCTTATACGTTTTATTACTGAACTTTCATTCATCATAACCATTACTCGAGTTATTAACTCAGATTATTCGTCATTAACTCGTTATTAATTCAATCATTTCTCATTTTTGGAGTATACTTAACCGATATCCAATTTCCTCAAAGCCAACACTTTTGAACAATATCCTGACCTACCCAGATTTCGTCGATGTATAATAAACTCAGGAGGGGACAATTATTATACCCTGCGACTTTTACTTTCCTAGGGAAACACTAATTCCTTAGCATAGAGAATACGTTCCCGCCCTTCCTGCTTCTAAGAAAATTCCGAATTAAAAATTGAGCTTCCTTAAATGTCTTTCTGACTATAGGGTTAGGGACGTCCTTTATTGAGGAAAAGGTGCCAAAACGTCTCGATTTAGGGGATGGATGATATTACATCTCATGATGTTACAAAGGCGTGCCAATTTCGCAATAGGCACACGTCGAATATCAATACATCAGCCAGCCACTTTCGCGTTCAGAAGGTAATATTGATTCTTTAGCACGCTGGGGATAAAACCCTTTCGTAATATTTTATGGTGCTGAAGGTGAAGGTGTGACGTAATGCAGAGGGCTGGGTAGGAAATTTATGAGAGTGAACGATACGAGGAGGAAAGATGGAGTTGGAAGTGGTGGAAGGTACGTATGGAAAGCCCTAAATCCATTTGTTGGATTTACAGGAGAGTGGTATTGAGAGGTGTAACTGAAGTGAAATGCTGCAGACAACATTTTTATGAACTACAACCGTACCTGATGATTCCTTGATGTATTTGAGGTTGTTAGTATGAGCAAATCTTGGTTTGTGCGCTTTTTTTTATATTTTCAATGGATGAAACTTCGCCGTAATCATTCCTAATATGATATACCTAACCGCGGTAATGTATCAATGGTCTGTATGAATAATTCAGTAAATTCAACTTCGGCCTTTTTGACTATGCCACCCATCTTCTTTTAAGAGATAATCCTACTAACTACCCAGTAAAAACTGAATGGGCGAGCATTAAATGCCACCACCCATGGCAATAATCATCTAATCCATCTCTTAAGAGCTCTTGTGTTTGCTTTTCCTTTTGCACGCGTGGAAGGAATAGCTCTCTATAACCACGAGGTAAGCGAGATTCTGTGTTGGAATGCCCATATTATTTAGGTTTTGAAATATTTCTACCCGTAGTAATTCAAAAATCTACTGCACTAGGAATTCGGCGGAATACAATAGTCTCTGTTTTGGTCACTGTTGCTTGATCAGTTGTCTACGCTAACAAAATACCCGATCAAGTAAGTATATCAAGAAAATATCCCGAGAACGGTGGAATGGTGTTTAGTAGAGGTCATCACCAAAGTAAGTGGATCACATATGTAAGTCATATTACATATGAGATAATAGTTTTCTCTTCCTCTAAGGAGGTGTACTTTGTGATGCTTACATTTTGTTGTACTCATGAGGAAATACGATAATTCTCCCAGAGATCAAAAGGTTAACAATTATTGAGCCTAAGACTCAGAATTTCCTCGGAACTAGTCATGATTTCAGAATGGTTTATTCATACATGGATTATATTGCTTGCTTCCCATTCTTGAGCAACAAAGTGAAATATTTTTACCTCGATTGGAATATTTTGATCTCTGGCGAGGCGATTTGATTACCTACATCTAATTAGCAGAAAGGTAGATAGTCTCTTTTTCCTTCAGTTCGTTGTTCGGTTTAATTGATATACTCAGCTTTTCGGTAGTTATCATTTTTTTGTCACCAAAAGGTATGAATTCACACCTGGTATAGGTATACGTTTTTGTATTGTGAAATTTTTTTTACTTTTAATTATTTAGTTATCCCCAAAAAGAGGAAATTCAATCCGTATATTTACTCTTCCCCTCTCTTGAACTTTCCTCATTTTATTTAATTTCAAGTTCATAGTTCACTCTTGAATCTCAAGCCTTTCCGATTAACAAAATTTTAAAAGTGATGAATAATTATTAAACGAAGGTGGTAAAACAATGGAAGAGGAGATGAACAGAAAGAGTAAAGGCGATTTACTCGAAAATGGCGATTAAAGGGGATTAATTTAAGTCTATTTTATGGTTTCTTCCTTTTTTTACCCTTTTACCCTTTGTTCAATCTGGCTTGACCGGGAGCATTTGCTATTGCCCCCACATTTCCAGCTCTAGGAGTCATTGGGACGCGCAAGCCCTACCACCACGTCAAGGATGTTGTCAGAGGAAGAACTGAAATGCATGGGACCTTTCAAATTTATAATAAGAATCTTAACGTTGGGCAGATGAAGACCTGAATTTGATCAGCCACAAATATCAGAACTACGTCATCAATAAATAAAATACATAAAAAAGTAGCTTTACCATCGGACCATAAGACGAAGGTTGATTTAAATCGCACTTTTGGAAATAAAAAATGCGCACCATGGGTCGGAAAAATATAAACTCTTTAAAATGCCGCGGAAGGTTTGTGGAAGTATGCTAAGTAGGAGAATGAAATTATGGTATGCACCTTTTGAAAACATCTTTCATGCGTAATTTTATGCTATTTGAGACTTTCAAATACCCTCATCAAGCTGTCAATTCAAAATTGTATTTCAAGAGCCTTGGAATAAAATATTTGTTTTGCATGCTGTTATGACGGGAAGAAAATCGGAAACAAGCACAACTAGCAGAATTTCTGTGGAACGATATTTTGGCATATTCGTTTGAACATATCCGTCATGAATAATTTTGTGGCTCATCAAATGGTCAAATAGCCTTTTCTATTTCCATCACGGTCGTATCAACTCGCCACCAAAATAGGGAAACCCGGAGAGACTTCTCGCGTCCTCTCTCCGTTCGCTTAGTTCCCATTTGAAGTGGTCTCTCTCTCCCCTAAAAGGACCGCAATCCCTTGCTTCTTTCCGCCGACTTGCCTATCCCTCGCTCCCGTCGTTGCTTCTTACCCTCGATCCCCGCCGTTCCCTTTCTCCGCACATCACTCCAACATCATGTCTCCTCTCTCTCTCTCTCCCTCCCACCTCGTCGTCTCAAGACGCATTATCGTTGTGCGACCACTCTTCACTTTGAGGGGCGGTGGGGGGAGATTACGACATTTCCCTTAATTGGTGGTGACTGCACCCGCTGCGCCCTCAGGGTTTAGAGGGAAAGGGGGGGATGGATGTGTCTGTGGTTCCAACAACGGCCATCTCGCATGAATGGAGCGCTATAGAAGGGAGGGTTGGATTGGTATTGGGGTTTGAGATGGGAATATCAAGAGTGTACAAGGCTTGCGCGTGAACGCGCTTCGGGCGAGAGGAGAAGGATTGGTGTTTCTTCGTCCTCGATGAGCATTTGGCTGCTAAAGCCCTTGAACCTTTCATCTCCCTTGCCCCATTTCCTATGCCCCCAACTCTTTGAATTCGACTTGTAAACTGAATGGGGTGTTTGGGCACAACTTATGATAAAAAAATGTTGCTAGTGGTTTCATCAAGGTCATGATCTTAGCTTTTACTTGAACATCTGTTTTTGCATAATAATAAACTGTGTTACGAAGAAAACAAAGTTAAATGGAAATCTGCGCGCTCCGTGGAACAAACAGCTGTGGACGAGTATAGCATTTTTAATTGTAGATGAAGGGGTTCGGATTGGCTGTGGCCAACCCGCGGGCCGCATGCGGCCGGCCTTGAACATTTTTCCTATCCGCGAGATTCATCACATAACTCATTATATTTAAATTTTTCACTCCAAAAAATGTCTATAGTGGGTGGGCTATAGTTATGATGCATTTCCAAAGTGGCCCGCAAGATCATTTTGGTTGGCCACCCCTGGGATAGGCGATAGAGGCTTGGAGACTACGTGCTAGGTTTACTTCACTCAATTACATTTTTATCGGAAAGGCCCCAATATCTTTGCATAACGTCTTTGTTCATCACTGCACACGCCCTACTCTTCATTTCATTCTCGAAGACAAGAAGTTCAATTCCCCTTCTATTTTGACTCCAAAGCCTTCCAATTATCACGACCATTAGCACCCCATGCCAGTCCTTTCAACAGCCTATACTGCCTCACATTCATCACCTATAGAATTTTCCTTACTTCATTGGCCACAAAGAATTTCATCACTAGTCTTCCTATCCGACCACCGCCGTATCTAATTTTGTCTGAGATAATATAACTGTTCTCTTACTGCAAACAAAAATCGCACGGTTTTTCTGGTATACGATATACAGTATTGTAGCTGTTTTTGCGTAAAAATGTAGTTTGGTAACGATAACATAAATTCTTATCTTAGAATTCAATGAATGTAATCTAATCTGAAAGGAAAACATATCACCTTTCCAAGGATGTCAAAATGTCAACTCTAGTCCCAATACATTTCCCAAAAAAATCGAAGAAGTTTTCATGAGATTTGATACGTGTATACACTCCTAAGAGACTTTATGAATAAAATGAGTAATTTAGAAGACCTAGTTCTCGGGATAAATTTAACAGAGCGTGGTTTGTATGTTTTCAAAAATCTCTGTTTCGAAATCATTATAAGCGTAAGACGTGAAAAATATATTCATGTCAGTGACAGGTAAATTAAATTAATTACTGAGGATTGCATTAATATAGTAATATGATTTTCAACAATAATTATTTTAATACTTAAGTATTTCTCTTTACAGTTGCTTGGAATGAAAAAATAGAATTCATTTATGGACTCAATTATGACTCGATAGAAATCTCGCTCAAGCTACCTTAAAGATATCTGTGCGTCTCTTCCGAGATGTATGTGCTGTATACGAGGTGACGCCTTAGTATTTTCTTTTTGTACCTTTTTTCGACGGCTTTCCGACTGTTTGCCCGAAAAATCAATAGTCTTCATTAAACTATGGACGGGTGCTATGGGGTAAGAAATTCCGATGGAGGGGTGAAGGCGAGCGTGCATTTTTTTGGTGACACAAGAAGAGGGGTTGGTGCGCCATCGTCATGTCATCATCATCGTCAATGAGCATTAGGCTGCCTCCCCTTTGAGCGTGACTATCCCCTCACCCTTACCTCGTGGCCAACGCGTCGAATTAAAGGCGTTCTTGATAACTCTGCGCTGGCATCGTCTTTGATCACAAGCCTTTGGAATCATTCTTCATTCTACCGTATTTTAATACCAGCGACCGCAGTTCTTGAAATGAAATCGGTTCTTGGTTCCATTAATTCTTGGCTGCTGCTGCAAGGGCGTACAGATCTAGATGTCGAGTTACTAGTAAGGCCCATGAATAAGATGAAGATGGGAATTTTTAGAGTAGGATGAATTAGTAGAGTAGGATAGGACATCTTTTGGCAAACAAATTGTGGCCTCCTTTAAGGCACCGCGGAGATATGTACCATTTTGTTAGAAGATAAATATTGTGGATATTTACGTATTCGGCTTAAAAGAAGGTGTGCTGTGTTGCAATAAAACATTAAAAAATTCGCAATTTTTGCATTTGTTGATGTTTTTGGTCATTCCCGTCGTTAACGGAGCATTCGACGTTTTTCATTATTACTATCAACGACTTATTACACGTTTCAGCCTTTTTACCCTGAGTATTTAATTTACACCTGTACTCGAAACTTTTTTGCGAAATTGAAATTACTTCGCGCACCTTTTATGTCTGACGTATTTCAATGGATCTTACAATGAGGCAACCATTACTAGCGATCTAAATCGTAACTACCATTTCACGTGAACATCGAAGTTTACTGAGGTAATTCGGCGGCCGTTCAACTACATGCTACATTTTCAAGCGCATATTTAACGCGGTCATTGCCGGCAGTTGCTGGCCTTTTGCAGTAACATTAAACATTTTGAAAGTTCCCCTCCCGTTCTCGCATCGTAAATTTTATGCACTCGCCGCATACGTTGTGTTTAGAAATGGCGAAACTAGAGAAAGGAAAATACTAGAACGTCATTTTCTGCGGCCTCAAATGTACTGGGTGTCATTCCAGGAGTAACCACCGGAATTTCTCACGCTTTTTATTGCTTTACGTAAATAACGTGAAACGGTCAACTTGAACCTCATAACTGTTACCTATTCCGGAACCCTTTGCCTATTTCTCCCTTCAAGTATATTTACGCGTTTCTTAGAATTCCATCGCCCTCAAATACTTCGTATATATTTACCTTTATTTATCTATATGATTTTGAAAGCCTTCCTACAGAACTGTTGCTAGCTTTAACAATATGAATTTTTTCACATGCTCATATCTTATAAGAGTTATTTGTGTAGTAATTCCTGTTCATTTTCCTCCTTGCGTTTGCTTGCATTTCATCCTCTCGAGAAGTAATTTTTCTGATCTTAGATTGTCATACATCTTCGTTTCACCTTCGGCTGTATAATAAATTGACGAAATACAGGATCCCCATGCAATGTTTAGGCAAACATTTTAAAGCTGTGGCGTACTCCAATATCACCAAAGAAAACCGGTTAAAATTTTATGTTGGACTATGCAGTCCTTTTTTAAGACGCCCTTCACGCTTATTACACGCAATTTTCAAAATGGTAACTCATATTTGCTCCAATTAATTCTTCATTGAAAATACTTGTAGTAATGCTCTTAACGTCTTGGCAAATAAATATTCATTTGAGTCAAAGAATAACTATTTTCTATCCAAGTTGATATTGGAGGAATGGCGATTCAGTTACTTGAGCATAGAGATTGATGGCGGTCTGCCGGACATGTAATGGCCTTAAAAATGAAAAAAATCAAAAATTCAATCTGTGGTTGATGCTGTTGGCGAGAAAATTAAGATTTTTGGATGAGACCAGCAGGGTTGAAGGTAGGTAGCAGAAATTGGAAGATGAGGGGCGACGGGTGGCTATTGGCTGTGGCAGAGGGAAGGGTATTGGACAAGCGGGGAAGGGGGAAAAAGAATAAAGGTTTCATGGACAGGAGAAAGAAGATTAGGTCTTATGTGGAGATTAAGAAAGAAATCATAGAGAGAGATGAGGCCCATCATATGTGAACATCTGGAGGATTTTCTCTAACTTTCAGTAAAACCCACCTCAAATCGGTGGATTACTTTAATAACATTAAGTATTCATTCTGGCTTCGCAATTTTTGGACTGATGAGCAATTTTCTAAAATTTCCATAATCGAACGAGGGCATTGGTGAAACCCTTCAATTTCCACGTGCGAACTACTACTAGGAAATTCATACCAGGAGGACGAGGAGGCTATTCTGTATTAATGCAATGGCCACAGACCACCATATTTTTGGGTCATAAATCCTTGGGCAAAGGCCTATGTGAGCGAATAGTGGTGGTATTGTGCCAATTTTGTGATGTCTGAAAGACACTGACGAAGGCTGCTGGATTACTTGGACCAACTCCAGTGGGGAATTACCTATTAGTGGGCACAGAGATAAGAAAGAGGCCAAATATTCCTTGCTTTTTATGTAAAAGACAAATACTGGAGTTATGAAGTTTTGAACTCTTGTTAAAATGTGAAATACATTAGTTTACAGGCAATAATTTTGGTAAAAATATTTAGAATTTGAACCGAAAGAATAGCTGCAGTGATACTGTCTAACTTTTTGATTGTGATGGAGTGATAATATATTTTCAGAGTTAGAAATTTTAAATACGAACACTATCTGTATGCTAATATATTGTAATTAGAAGAAATTTTTATATAGCTTGGCTTGTTTCATTATTATTTAATTGGCCCTAGAGAACGTAATTCTGTGCATATTTAACCCCGAAACCTTGCTTAGAGTGAAGGAATGCAGTATATTCACTATGTTTTGATTAGTCTATAGTTCTTCAAAACCCCATTATTATTATGTGCTCCTAATCTAATGAAAATGTCTATTTTAAGAGCGAATTTTGTGTAATAATTTTAATTATTCACTGTATACCAATCTCTTTTTAGCCTTCTAGCATTTTCCATGTGTATATTTAGCCTTGTATTTTTACAAAAAATAGACTTCTACTCTATTCATATTGCTCAATTTCTTGAGCGTGTCTATGTCATGATGTTTTTAAAATATCTGCTGGCTAGAATAAATAAGTACCTCACGCTTTAGCATTGTATTTATTAATAACGGAAGCGTATGTAAATGTAGCTTTACCATGGAGTGTAGAATGTAGTTTATTTTTGAATGAATCGTTCATTTTAGCCACCTTTGTTTCATAAGCTTGTGTTGAGGTACATGTATTCTCTTCATGTAATGGAAATGGTTAAGTAAAGGTACAGATTGGTAAAATAAATTATAAGAAAATTTAATTATATCTACATAGTACCTTGCAACCCTTCTCAGAGGAATGTGGCAGGAAGTGAATTAATTTACATAACATTGGTATATTTTGCAAAGGTTAATGAAGCCAATAACTATTACGAATTAGAAAAAAAACTGAAAATACCTGTCTTCAGGTGAAAATTTTACCTGAACACATCACACTCCTAGCTACTTAAGTTATTAAAACTGTTAATTTTAATGCATGTTTAACGTGTATGACATAATTTGACGCGTAATTACAAAAGGAAAAACGCTGTAATGAGAGCGGAATTCCAGAATTACTCCAGTGAATAAACCAAAAAATATTTTGATAAGGAACAAAGCCGACGATAATCGCGCTAAAAAATGGTCTGACGGACACATTGCGGGAATATTAAAATGATCTTAATGTTGGAAGTTGGCAAAATATATTAAATCAAGCAATCAAGAGTTGAGAAGAAGAGCTAACTGAGAGACCCACTTGTTGAGGAGGGGTGTCACTTTGACGAGGGACAGCGATTGTATGGCGAGAAACTCGGATGAAAGAGGGAAGGAGATAATGAGTAGATCCATATCTAGACGAATTGGGGGAATCCTCCAAAAAAATTTTTCTCTGCTCTCGTGGGCGTGGACAATGGTAAGGGACTGGTTACGTTCAGAAAGTGTTAATAGTGCCACGTATTAATCCTAATTTTTATCCATCTAGCACTCTACATCAATTACTAATTAATTTTATTACATTTAACGTATCATCCCTATACAATTTATCAGTATCATGAAATGGAATATTTTGTCTCCATTTTTTTCTTTCATTGTTTTGTACTAAGCCATACTGGTACTGGTGAATACTAATTTACAGTTGTTTCCATGATCCGGTTATCAGTTGCTTAACATAGCAGTGCTGCTCGGAAAAAATATATTATTCCTACGGTCAAATCCTTATGATATCGAATATGCCAAATAGTTAATATTTACCGGAAGTATTGTCTAATATTACTCTGTTAACAATCTTTTTGCGGTATTCCTATACTTTGCTTGTATGTGAAGGAGCCAAGAAGAGGAAAATAATTAGCTAGTTAATAACGGAAATCATTAATTTTTATCATATATTCAGGATTACTTTCATTTGATTTCTTCATTTATTTTTCCATATAAATCCCAGTTGACATTAAATAATTAAAAAATAAAGAGATAACTGGAATACTATCCTGCTGAATTGATAGTTTTCAAAATTACTTCTTCCCACTCATCACTACTGGTCCTGAAATTCAAACAAACCCTGCCACACGACGCTTATGGTGAATATTATATGAATAAGCAACAGATGAATACCACCGAGGTTTGATTCCGCTAAGGTCCATTTTCTCCGCCACATATTTGACTCTATAATTTCTCATTCGTAATGCTTTTTTGATATTGCTCGAGTATAAAAAAAGCCCATCAAAGTCATTTTTAAATACCAACGCTTATCAATTTGGGAACTCCTATGCTCACGTTAAGATCGCTATGTATGGATAGTGCTCAATAACACGCGTATATGCGTGAGCGTTCTCCGTATTTTAGGAACCGTATTACAACCGCCCGGCCGCACGCTTCGGACGAAATGTATACACCCGTATATATATATATATATAAAATGGAAGCACCGAGGATCGGCTGATGAGTAGCGTGATATGGAGATTGGAAGGGACATTGGGATTGGACGTCACGTGAACGGAACCAAATGAAAACGGAAGAGTAACAGGGGATGGCTTCGAAGTGGATGAGGGTGTAGGGAGGAAGGGGAGGGGTAACGGATATTGGTGAGGGTACGGAATATAGGGTGGAGTGGGGAATGGGAAGGTTCGGCGTACATGGAATAGAAGATATAAAGGGGGGCTACAGGATCGGGGGAACTTCGAAGGAAACGAAGTAGTGGAGACCCACGTAATAGTTCGGACAAAATGAGCAAAGGGCGGGAAGGTTTGGGACGAAAGGAACTTACGTATATGCATCTATTATTCCCAGTTCCCCGACGTCTCAGTTCTTTCACGTCTTCGTACCGCTATCATTCTTCTCTCTTGCCATTGTCCTCTCTTATGCGCGCTGCAGGCGTTCAATTTTTTCCCACACACACGCTCATATACATATGGGAAATGAATGATTGATTGATGGGAAAGTTGGACGGTGTGGGCGAGAATGGATCCCGGAGAGATGAGAAGTCGGTTAGCCTGGAGGGAGAGTGATAGGATATGCGAGCATTAAGAAATGGGTGGAAATGAAGAGAAAAAGGACAGCAGAAGATGGAAGTTCTCGCACAACTTGATGGCATACGGTTTCGAATGTTCTCACGGTGAGTGTAATTCCAGAGGAAAGTTAAAGAAAAAGAATGAGGAAAGCTGGAGTCTGTGAGGAATTGACGTGAAATGGTCTTTAAAAAGATTGAATAATTGTCAAAAGGTCCGGAAATAGGTTCACTCCTCCCAGTTTCGACATGCACCTTGCCGATCCGGAGGTTATCTTTAAAAGATAGGTGCCAACTTCCCGTTTGCGAACTGCGACATCTTGCCGAGGAAAGCGATGAACATCCTCCTCGCTTTGCAGAATGCAAAAATTATATAATACTTACGTACTTGAAAATAACTCAAAGACAAATAATACAGATGGAAATGCTCTATAATTAATTTAATTATCGCTTTTGATAGCGGATAACTGTTCTAGCAGATTTAAAAATATATATTTCTTTCCGCGAGGTGTTTACCGTCAAGTGAACGAGAAAATGAATGTGTCCTATCTATATACTTCATGTGTCTAATAGCGAAAATTGAATTTTATTTATTTCACAGGATGCCTCCTTGGCATGTGAAAGCCTTAAACATGATTTTCTGTCGCTATATCCACCTCTCCTAACTCTGATGAATTTCTTTTACTTCCTATACGAATTAAGGACGTATGCTACATAACTACGAGAAACTACCAGAAAAACTAAGTTATAACGTTAGGCTTTAGCAAGTATTGCGTTAAATAATTAGAAAATAAAATTTATTCTGTAATAAAAATATTCAATATTTCTTAAGAATTATATGATAATATATAAAAATTAAAAAAAATATAGATCTGAAAATAATTACTATATATGATGATAAATGAAATGAAAGAATTTCGCAAACGTTAAAGTAGGAAAATCGCGTTTTTACCATAAACCTGCCCTCCATAGCTTTCGTTAGGATTTTATGGATTTTTAATATGTCTGAGTACCACCCAGTGCTGCTATATGTTTATTGGGGCCTATCTCTTATTTTTCCGCGGTGGTGTTTTGTGTCTAAAGTCACTTCGTTTGGGTTTCTCACCGCATTCTGTCAGATGTATACGATGGGAAACTACTTACTATTGAAGAGGAATCTCAATGCTTAGTAGACAAACGTCTTAGCTGAAATTTGTGATTGTTTATCGGACTTTTGTGTCTGGTGTATGGATTTCTCGTTATTTTTATTACAATTTGGATACCGGGAAGAAAAACTTTCCATTGGCACTAAAATCAGCATATGCATTTGGTTTAATGAACAATGCAGCAGGTTTTTCTAGGAAATACCACAAATGACTGCTATCCCGGTTACGTTAACTCTGAGCTAAGTTTTTTACAGTATTAACTGCTCTGTTAATTCATTATTTCCCTGATATTTCTATAATCATAAACCCAAAAACAAACATGTTTCACCTATTTCGCTGGAAGTCACCATTTCAAACCAATCTCAATTTCAGTGACAGTTAGCGTTATTCAGGCATTAGACAATGGGATCTTTGTTAAGCACAACCATCAAGTCTAGACTTCAGCTTGCGCTTTAGGAAGTCTCGCCGAGTTCGGCCCCTATACCACCAGATGACAGGTGAGTAGAGCTTATCAGGATCCAGGACGGCTCAACAAAGATGTCCAGAAAGGAAAATAAAAAAAACACAGACAAATATACCTTCTGAATTTCACTGGATATGAAATTACTCATATTTTCAGTTCTCAGTGACGTCTAGGAGATGACAACTTCAGGTCCCGTTCTGATGGATGACTTTTTTTTATTTCTCTTGAGGTCCTTTCAATGGGGAAGATAGAACGCTCGCAGGTGTCCAGACTCAACAGTGTGAGGTCCAGTACGAGGAAGAAATCACAACTAGGTTTGAACAGTTCCTGAGGTAAGAGTGGGAGTTACAGTGGAGCGGAAGAAACCCTTCAGGTAGAGAGTGCAAAGAAGTGAATTAGACTCAGGAGGAAAAGGGGGATGTGATGAAAGGATGGTCGAGATTGGATGAAACGGTAAAGGAAAAAAGACGGAAGTGAGATATTCTGCAATGGAGGACGTGGTTTTGACAGGGTAGAGGTGAAAGATAACCTCACAACCATCCCTTTGAAAATAGAGTTGCTTTCACTCCCGTACATTTGATAGATTCCTAGCGCTGGTAATCAATTTTTAAAATCACCCGCCTCCCGAGTTGTAGCGTCTTCTTTCTGCTTAAGTTGTGAAAATAATTAATGGATTTCCTTTCATTGCCATCATTTATTTTCGGTTGAGAGATGAAACTTAAGAGAGATGCCTCCTGAAGTTCGGAAATCAATGGAAAGGACCGAGGACATGCTATTGATTTATAACTATAAAATGGTGTTAATTTTTACCGGCGTCAACGAATATTCATGGCAGGATTTTTTAAAAGAAGATTTGATCTAGGGAAAAGTGTTCAAATGTATTTCGCTACATCTGCATACCTTGCATTACACATCTATGTATGTTCTCCTAAAATGACCTTATTGGCACTGGGGAATATTATATTTGATTTTTATCTTTTTCTTTCCCATACTCATGGAGATTTTATTTTAGGTTTGATGTTTTTTTTACCTAACGTTTCCATGGTACACATTACAATTTCTTGTAATGAAATGAGACAGCCATCGCAAGTGAGCAATGAACATGCATCAGGTGCTGTTTGTTACGCTATGAACATTGACTCTTCATTAGCATTCAGGGATGCAGGTGTATATTTTTATTTTACATTGTGCAATCCCAGTTGCCAATGTACTGCAGTTTCAGTTCTATCTCCGTATCGAGATCATTGGACTCCTTGGCCAGTTTGGGACTAATTTATTGCTCATTCAGATAATTTTTAAAATTCTGTTGAGGAAATCATGTGAATCATCAAGGTTAAATACGTCGATAGCGCTTGTTCAAATTCGTACGAGGTGTATCATCACGCTTTAAGGACAAAACCTGGAAACCACTCTTAAGAAGTTGGTACCCCTTCTTGGAACTCACCATCCCTCCTTTTCCTTATAACCACAGAAGTCTTGGATATCTGAGTGGGGGGCAGGAGGATAGTCTTCCTATCTTCTTCTTACTCCCACGCCCCCTCCTTTCCCACAACAATGCTCAATCCAACGAGCGTGCGACGTTGCCACATATGCGAAGAATGCGGGCAGGTTGAATACCGGTTTCGGTCATGCAAGAGACGAGAGGGATAAGGTGAGCGGTGGGGAATGGCATGAGTACTATTGTTCCTGCCCCTGAGGTTGGCTGGAATCATGTTTGTGCGTTTGGATTGGAGCGGGAGTGAAGGCAGGAGAGGGACGATGCTGTCTTCACAATGGGAGGGAGGTTTTTCTTGTCCTACTCATCAAGACAGCGGAAGGTTTCTTACCCTTTTACTCTCGAGAGAGACGCTTATTATGATTATAAGATTGTCCAGATGGGGAGGTAGCTCCTGCTTAACAAGAAAGCGAGTAGTCAGACGAGAGCTGGAAATGCATTTCATAAATTGTCGTCCTCCGGATGCCATCTCCAGGTGGTGATAATATGATGATTATTTTCATCTTGCCTGCAATATGCCTCCTTTTGGCAGCATTTAATTAAATTTTTTAATTAAAGTTTGATTTTAATATTGAAGTTGAAGAATATATACAAGCTCCGTATAAAAATGAGTAAATCAATAAGGAAGCTTTAAGAATTATGTACGGTTATCTCTCATGTACCTAATCACATATTTATAACATCAATGTTCATTTACTTTAAAGGTATAACCATTTTTATGTACCAAATTTACGATTTTGATTTAGGTCTTATTACTAAATAGTCAGGTCTATGTCAGTCATACTTACGAATGAATTATTTTCCTATTTTTAAATTTGAATCACAAAACTATTTAATTTTCAAATGCGGAGTGAGGACTACCTCTGTTACCTATGGCCATGGGAATCGTAGGCATACGTTTGCCTAGTGGAGAATCAAGCGTTTTAAGATGAGTGAGGTGGAGTGATGAGTGCTACTCACCTGATATGCACGGATCCTGAATAGTTCACTGTGATAAGCTCTACGTTTTTAGTTGTTTTTATGTTTTTTCTTGGTTGAAAATGCAGATGATTTCATTTCAGTACAGTTCTTCGTATTAAAAATGCTTTAGACTGATCTTCCTTATTTAACTCATTCTATAGTGTTTTCTTTCGTTTCTATGGAGAACAAATATATTATCCCGCTGCATTTATGCATTTGGAAAGAGAGAAAGAAAATGCATAGGAGAAAGGGAAAAAACGAGGGAATGCCTTTTTCTCAATGATTGTTTATTTTTTTGCAATGCGCATCTAGACAACGGAAGATATTTTCATCCTTTCGCTTCTTTCGCTAGATGCTTATTATGATCATGAGGTAGTCCGTAGAGGGAACACAGCTCCCTTCTCTTGCTGCTCAGAAGAGAAAGGATAGCAGAGTGCTGGAAATATATTCCACGAATGGTCGGCAACGAAATCCACGATTATGAAAGTGTATTACAATTTCTCGTCTCATATTCTACCATATATACTTGATTGTTTCTTGCATTTATTGCGGAAATTTTTATATGTTATAGAGTTAAGATGATGAGCTTCTGCCGCCATTTAAGCACAGGAATGGTAATATGAGAATTAAATTGAACTCCGTATAGATCCGTGTTGAGAAGAAATAAAATAATACTTTTCCATGCAAACTTATACATCACAAAATATGGAAGCTTCACGTAGCCTCGAAGGTCATTGGTATTTTTATAGCACACTCTTTTCATTCAGCGATGTTAGTTTTTGTAAAAGGTGTTAAAAATATTACTAAGTATTACAGGAGAGTGCGTGCTATAAATGGTAAAAATGAGGAATTTCCTATATTTTTACTGAGGAAGAGAATTAGCAAATTCATTTTACTTTTTATGCTATCTGTTACTGCATTAAATGCTTTAGGCTGCATGCACAAAAGAGATCTTTTATATTGGTAAAATATGGTTGAGGGCATGAATAGATATTCTATTAGTTCCCATATATATTTTGCTTAAACCTGAAGTACTGAATGATTAGACTATTCTCACTTTAAACTGGAAGTGATCTTTTATCTTTACTGGAAGTGATCTTCTATACAATTTCAAGCACCTTACCTGCGAAAATGTGAAATGAAAAATCAGGGATAGAGAATATTATTTCTCTTTCTTATATTGTTCTACAAAACACCAAATAATACTACATATACGTGACTGTGTAGTTGCGAGTGATTAATTGGATTCTGATCGTTTCAAATCATCCGCTGGTCAATCTATGCTTAATCGGAGAACAACGTCACTCGGGCAGTGGCCATAATGTCTTTGGTGCAATATCGCATTCGATTTTTCCACTGGGGTCCTCATACATGGAGCATCTCCATCTCCATCTGTGGTTGAAACGTGCTGGGAAATTCTTTAGCGGTGTACTTTGGATAAGAATGCCACGAAATTGTCGTACTTCTGTTAACCTTGAACGACATTCTCAAAATCGCTTATTCCACTGAATAAGTGAAGGATATTCGTGACACCTCCATGGCTGTCCAAATCCTCTTTCGACACCATAAAAGCCAGATAACCTCCAGGAGTCACAGCGGAGAGCTGGAAACGGTAAAATGAAACTTTTTCTCTCCTTCTCTTGGCTACTCCTTGTCCAACAAACAAGCATGATTCCCCTCTGATGTTTTCCAGAGACGCCACCAGCAACCCTAAAGCCTCCGAGTGTTACATGTACTCGCGTTCACGATTTTCGTTTAACCTCCCACCTCGACAGTATTCGTGAAGAGCTGTGGAACTTGGAGAGTAGGGCAGAGGAAGGCTAAGGCTGTAGAAAGCTGGAGGGAAGGCCTGGAGGTAATGTCGGGAAATTATTTAACACTTTTAGGCATTCTTTTTTTTGGTGTCTTGAATTTTTTCTGCGAGTCGTACAAAAAGGTGGGAAAGTCTGTCTCATGGCTTTCCTGTTGACTGTAGAGATTCTATTAAGGGTAGGTGAGTTTGCTGTATAATCTGAGACTATAGGAAAGACAATACAGAAAGACGAACTGGTAGGGATTGAAGTCAAGGGCTTAGCGATATGCTGCGTTTCTTCGACTGCAGCTTGCCAGACATATTCCTTTTGGATCGTCAAATATGTGTTCGAATAATCGATAGAGGATGCAATGCGATATAAAATATAGTTTAATGAGGTAGTTATAAAAATATGTTAGGAGTTATAAAAATATGCTTTTGGATCGTCAAATATATGTTCAAATAATCGATAGAGGATGCAATGCATTATATAATATTTTTAATTTAGTAATTACATTATAAATAAAATAAAATAAATAATTAAAAAAGTTTAATGAGATATGTACCCCTCACCATCTATAACAAAATTGAATAGGTAATTTAAAATCAATTTACATTATATATACCATTGGAGATCATTCGCCTTGGAGTTACTGGCTCGCTTATTTAATAATACAAAAAGATAACTGTAAGCTTTTCTCTGCGCCCATTAATTAAAATAATTTATTTAATTCTTATAAAATATTTCTTGTGAAATTTTACAATAAGAGAAGTGTTTAAGAAAAGCGCCTCATTAAAGAGATTCCAGTGATACAGGCGATTAAACCATTTTCTCGGAGCTGTTTAAGTTGAATCCTTGTAGGCTAATGTTACTTTCACAGGTGCGAATTCCGATGAGTGGATGTACGCAAAGGAGGTTATGGGAAAATTATTTAATTTTAAGGAAAATTAGCTTATATATTAAAGTCCCTATGTGGCTGTATTCATAGCTCATGCGCGTAGATAGAAATGTAGTATAAAACGATTATATGAGATACCTGTTGTGTGATTACCCCATTGTTTATTGAATCATATGATGCATAAGGCTGTGGAGATTATTTTCTTGGCTGACGAATAGAAATCAACATTTTGTTTAATTATGAACGATGTTATGATATGTTAAGTTATTTAACTTATTTGATCTTTGCTTTGACGCAAATTATCCGTACTATCACGCTTCAAGCTTTATATCTTACAGTATGTGTTACATTTTAGCATTTAAATTCAGGTGTATAGTATATTTTACTAGCAGTATTTTACTTATCACTGGGAAAATACTTGCTGTACCTGCAATATATTTTTAGAATTTTGTTTTATAGGGTTTGAATTTTAGCCCTTATTATTATAATAAAAAAGTTTTAAAAATTTGTAGTGCCACGTGTACCATATCATGCAGTTAAGGGTTGAGCTAAACCATGTGAAATTCGTTCTATCCGATGCAATTCGATAAACCTCCTGTTTTTCGATGAAAATTTCATTTCGATTTGCGGCGTTGAATTTGAACATCGCACAGCCCCCTGTCTGTGTAGGATAAGAGATAATAAGTCAGGCCGTGAGAGGGATGAGGGGTTCGATGTTTGGACTCCGGCATTCTGACACCCCGTACCTCGGAGGCAGGTACACAAGGAGAAGATGAGGAAGCGGGTATATAAAGTAGGGAGTATGCCTCGAGGCTAAAAGGGGAGGGACCTCCCCGCCCAACACACTCCTTCAGGACATGGATCGCCTCGGGGTGCGAATGTGAAAGGTACAAGGAGTCGAGTTGGGAGGTCTTTTTTAGACAAGGCGTACCCACCCCTCCTCTCCCTCTACTTCTTTTCCCTCTCCTGCCAGTCTCTGCTCTTCCTCTGAATGCCGCGGGCCTTGAGGAATAGACGCGAAGCCTTTGGAGAGGATATGGTGTCTTGTCTTCGTTTTCCCGGAGGCGCTGAAAGGTGCTACAACATCCCATCCTTTCCTTCAAGCAAACGTGAAGATGCTGACGACAAAGGAGAGGAAAGGAAAGGCGGGAGAGGAGGAATGTTTTTTAGGAGGAGACTTTTTCGTGAAAGAAAAATGCTGAAAAATGAAAATGTGTGAGACGTGATAGTGAGCGTGGAGAGATGGAAACTTTTTCCACAGCCTGTGAATCTTCGTGTTTTCATTTTCTCTCCTTTGGAAGAAGTGGAGAGAATCTTACCCTTACCCTCCTCATGCGAGGAGGTATTATAGGGAAAAAATGTCCCCCTCCTAAAATATCGCGTTTTTTTCTTTCTGAGTTCAAAATACAAATAAAAAACAACAAGGGAACCTCTTCTCCTTTTCTTGGTCCGCTTTGTTGTACTTTTTATTTATTATCATTATTATTTCTTCCAAGTCGTGTGGAGATGACGAAAAAGTTTTGTCACGGTGGAATCCGTGTTCAAGAACACTAGAGTTTTATTCTCCTCTCTCGCTCCGTGAGATTAGTCGACCCTAAATGAAAAGCGTCAGAGCGCACCGATATCTTCATCCGGATTCCGCGACGGCTTCGCCAAACAAGCTATCGCGGTGCCCTCCTTACCTGAATCCGGGCCTTAATTATCCAGCCTGTGCAATCTATTTTTTTTGTGTCCAAAGAGATGTTTCCATTTCGTTGAGTAAAGCGCTTGAACTAAATAATGTTATGCAGCCTTTTATTCCGACCTAATACCTCTAATACCTAATCTTAACGCAAGTTTTAAACTTTTGTCTAAGAATTCTCTAATTCTGAACTCGTGCATACACTTCAACTATTTTTCCTTGGTTCGTTTTGTTATTCACATAGACAGATCACTATCATCAGTAATCCGGAGACTGGTTTTTCTGCACCTCTCCATTCAATTCTCTTTTCCACTTATCCCTTTGTTCGGACGTGATTGCATGTTTTTACATGTTAAAGCTGATGAATTCTATTCTTTATCTTTACATATTGCTTTCCATTTATGTTTCCGTATAACATTGTTTACAGGAGGCTTTTATATCTTACAGTATGTGTCCAAAAACTTCATCTCTGATAATACCCCAAAAAACTACATAACATCGAATAAAGTTGTAAGTTTAATGACGTCTACAATTCGCCTTCTGCCCTAACTATTTCTATCTTACAGATGTACATGTTGTTTTGACTGTTTGCGTTTTCATCATGACTGAATTTTAAAACAATATCTTGTTTCCTCAGGGCCGAACCATTAGAGTAAACACAATAACGATTTGAGGGATAGGACACGACATCAAGGACTGACACCACTGTATCTCTAGTGGAAACGTTGTTATTCCCGCCAGCTTGGCGGAAAATCATTCATAGACTCATCCGACTAAGGTTGATGCCATTGATAATTTTTGTGATCAGTGGTCACCGTGCTTAAATTGGCTTCACGCGGCATCTCGTTCATTTCCCTTAGTCACTAGATAACTTATTCGTGATTTTATATTATCACGTTAGTCTTTCAAATATCCCATGGCATATTTCATTTATGATTCAAGGAGGTTTTTTATATTTTTTCTAAATAATTGTTAATTAATGTTACAAAATGGTTTGCTTAGAGTATCTGCAAAAGTTACATATTTTATACTTTTACGCGTTTAAACGTAATATGACCATTGATTTTTTTAGTATAAATATATATTTAGGTATTACTTCATTAAATTTGAATGAATTACAGGCACTCTTTATTTTCTCTAATACGTTACCTAATGTCGGAATCAAAAATTGATATAATTAATACTGTAAATTATATATTCACTTAAATCTCTTTCTCTTTCACTTGAATGTCTAAATCGTGCCAACTGGGAAAAAACCTTAGGTGCTTTAAAATGAATGATTGTATACCTCTCCATTTTTGTTCTAATTTTTATAATATACTCTTTATAACCGGATGCGAAATTATGCGTGGAAATGACTTTATCTCTCCTTTGATGTAATACGCATGATTGAAGCAATGGATGAAACTTACTTTTACAAAGGCATTTGTTTCCATATTAAATTTCCTAAACCATGTGTTGATATTCTTATGGAAAGAATTTTTTTTGTACTTTTCCTGCAGGTGTTATATTAAGGCATTAAGCAGATCCCTCAATTCGTAGCTTAGTGCCTCATACTCCGCTTATTTTAACTATGCAGAGGTTGGGTAGGATTCCTACGCCGTTTCTTAAAACTCTAAATTCTTTTGGTTGTTCTCGCAAATATCGTTCCCCAAAAATCCTGGCGAAATAACCTAATTCCACCGCCCACAATCTGTATTTTCCGTTCCAGATGCTTCCCCTTGCATGCAGCTGCCAGGAGTATGGAGATGGGAAAATGGCCGAGGCTCGAGGAAAGGATTCTCCCACGTAATCTGTGCGGCTCCTCGCCTCGAAAATTAGAGAAACACGACGGGTCTTAAAGGGAAGAAGCATAATAGGTGAGTGTTCCTCGTCTCAAGTAAACCTAAACGATTCCGGAATCTTTCAATTAAACTACAAAAGACGCTAAGTGCACGGCTGATGCTGATTTCCACTTTTATCCCAAGCAAAGCAGTAATAAAAGAAAGAGAAGTAGTGGATGGATTCCGTCTCACTTTCCGATGCTAAATTGAGAGGATAAAATTCCCTAGTCTGCGTCGTCTCAGTCATCAGATGTCCTTTTTTTTATTCCTCTTCCCTCGTCACTTTTGCTCACAAAAGACTGCTGGGGATTTTGAGAGTGCGGACTTCTGAATGGCTTCGTTCGTTCGTTGAGATTTGCATTCCTATTTAAATTCGCAGACGATTCCTGCTCGAGTCATTTTCTTCCTCACATTACCCTCCGTCCTCAACACACTCTCTCTCCTCCTTCAGCCATTATAACCTTTTATAACTACCCTGCACGGGTGGAAACTTCCGAAATTAAGATGGTGCGGCTCTGGCGTCTCGGCTGAGCGGGCTGTGAGGGTTATGCGGTCCCTCGGAGTGCAAGAAACTGGGAATCCCAGCAGGGTAATGGATGTTGGGGGTGGGACGATTTTAGATTCCCGAAAGCCGAGTTCTGAAACAACACGGTTGCTTGTGCGAATGTTGCAGAATGTTAATGATTGGTTTCTTGATCGACTTGACTCGGCTTTGGATATTTTTATCGACTTGACTTGATCGACTTGTTGTGAGTCAAGGCGGTCATGTTTGTCCCCAAAGGACTAATTACTTCGCGCCATATTTTATTCTGCTGAAATATTCCAATAATGCACGAGTAATGTATTTTGTTACTCAGTGTATTCCACTTATAGAGTTTATATGCCAAGTTGCTATTGAAAGTTACAAAAAAATTATACCGGTGCTAATGATTTACCTTTAGGGTACTTATTCTCATAATGATCGTCGTAAAATGAAGGTATCTAAACCCCGATATTTCCCTAATAATTGAAATTGATATTTTTTCATTTTCCTGATATAAATAAACAATTACAGGAAAACTAGCCTGGCACATCCATAGTGGGATTTCATTTTCCTTAGTACTCTTTTCTAATTTGTTACGGTGACGAAGCTGGTAGTAGAGATAAAGTTTCAACCTTTAGCCGTTGTCTCTTCTTTTTCACATATTGTTATGATACTTTTTTGCTGTTTAGCTTGTTACGTTATATAATGTTTGCTCTCCCCTAAATTAATCGTAGTTTCAAAGTCTTTTTGGCATTATAATTAAATTTTGATGGGTAAAATGTAATCAAACCTCTCTGATTATCAAATTAGTGTTTACCGTTACGATGTTAATATGTGAATTGTTTACCAAAATGCGGCTTAAAAATATCAAATGATAAATTAGGGCGTTTATTTTCACGCGTAGATGATTTTCTATCCGTGAAATATGTTCTTGGAACTGTTCATTTTACGCAACCGTTTTTGATGTCCTCTTTTTGAAAACAACAGTTTTAAACCAATATAAATATTTGATTTCTACGCACGCATACGGAAGCTTTTCCTATGCGTCACAGTCGTGCATTCTCTCGTGCTATCCGAATGATAATTAATGTGTCGAAACATTTCCAGTGATCCTTAAATCTATGTACAAAACATGTAGCTATTTTATCCGTTACGGCGTTTCATTTGGACGGTAGCCGCAATAAAAAAGTCAAATTCTCGGTGATAATCCTTTAAAGGTGACTTATAAAATAATTTCCTCCTCACTATTTGGTGTCAGTTACCCTCATTCATTGTTTCATACCCGCTCTCGTATCCTCAATACTTCTCAATTTCCTTACTCCTGTAGATATTTCCTCCTCTTTCACCCATGATTTTCTCGATTTCATATTTGATTATTGTCCATTCTCTCTGCATAGGCAGATCTACGAAGCCCGCTTCATTTATTCAATTCCATTGCCAGAGAATACATTACATATTCTCTCATTAGCTTCTCACTCATTATTCCCACTATTATTACTGTAAACTCTTTTCATTTTTCCACTACCCACTGCATAATGTCCAATCATTTTCTTTATTGATATATTCAAGTTTCTCAGTCATACTATTTTGTGGGAAGGAGTGTTTATTCAAAAAAAATATCACTCAACTCTATTAGGGATCGACTCCAGATGCCGAGAGTTTCAGACTTGACCAAAAGCACGATTAAAGCACTCCCGGTAATTAGGGTGACTCTTTCCCCGGGCCAACAATCTCTCCATTTTAATGAAATTCCACGAGCATTTCGCTCATCCACGTGCGTTCTCCGCAGTTGGCTCCTGCTTGCGTGAAATATGTCGTTTTACCTTCAATGAGTTATTCTTTACACCTTACAGAATGCTACAATATAATTTTTCATTCCTAATTGGCTAGATAATTATATTGAAAATAAAAAGATTCACTATCGTAATTGTCGACCAAACAGTATTTAGAAGGTATGTAAAAACCAATGGGAGAAATTTCACATGAAAATTCAATCCACTAAGCCGTTATTCATGCCTGGATTTCCCAAATATCGGGCAGGGTGTTAACCAATTGAACTTCCGAATTATTAGTCTACAGATTTGGTGGTATAGCATACTTAGACAACTGACCGATAATTTGGAGATCCTTGTCAATTACAAAGGTTTTTTCAAGGAAGATTATATCTATGGTGTATATCTTTGCTTCTACACTGTGTAACATATCAGTTGTGTATTCCGCATCGCTTTCGACGATGTCATATATAATAGGCATGAGCTGTTCTGCTTATAATATTTCTGGGAATTGGGTGTCTCCTAAAACTTTCCCTTCATAAAATTAACCCATTTGGATTCCAGATACATTTTATACTTTTTGTATCTTCAGCCTTTTTTTCTAGCGTCCAAGAACATGATACATCCTCTTCAATGCTTTTCAAGCAATCTCGTCTTCATTTTCCTCTTCAGCACTTCGTTAGAAGGATCGTGTTACCATGATGGCTGTAGGACTGGTATTGCAATGGACATAGATACCCTGCGGTGGCGTAGATTATGTTTGGTGAAGTTCCATCCCCTATCTGGATGTCATATTGATAGAATTTCATGTACATAACTCCTTACATCGGATGGGTCGTAAAATCGTTATCCCCGAGGAATCTTTAGTGTGGAGCGGGCTATCAACGGCGCCGGGTTTCTCTCCTTCCTTCATGCATCCCCCATTGTTCCTACCCTCTTACTCCTACCCTTCTACCCACCTGTCCTAATTGGCGCAAATGACCTCGGCTGTTGGTCGACACCCTAAATAGCCAAATAATCGAGTATTTTGTTACTAATCAATACGTCCACTATTGTTGCCTTAACGATTACCTCATTAGCGTAATTCCAGCTCCTACCACATCCACATCTTTCTCTCTTGTCTTCCTCTACACCTAGTTTACTCCCTGCTACCTTTCGTCGACCTAGTTTGTTAAGAGTTTTTTTTCAATAAGGAATGATATGCTAGATGTTTTCTGATTTAGATGTAGTGATCTCCCGCAAATATGCCGGTTGCTATCTCAGAAGATTATGTGCCTATGTCGATTCGAGATAGCTGATTCAGAATGAAATTCCGGCACACCTTCGATTCCATCGTCTCACCTATAGATTTTCGGTCGGAGTCACAAGGGGATCGGCGATTTTCCTCATTCTCGAGATGCACCAGGAGGCCTAGATTCGGGATGTAGATGCAGATGCTTCTTCTCGGCTTTAGGTTGCGTTCGATACCTTTGTGCTCTAGATTCCGTTCCTCTCTCTCTCTCTCTCTGAAGATCTACTCAACCCCTCCTCCTTGTCCCAAAGAACTCCTCTTCTCTCGCCCGCTAAGTAATATTCCGATATCCGGCGCGTCCTCGTTCCCATGACACGTACCCGCACCACCACCACCTCCAACTCCTCCTCATCTTTGCCTAACCTTCTCCTCCCACCCTCCCTATCCACCCCATTTGTCTGAAGGATGATGCCTGCCATGCCACGCCATGCCAAAGTCATCGGATAGGGGAGGATTCTCTCAAAACTGGGCCATGCATTTTCCGGACTCTTGACTTTAACCGAAAACCTCAAGAAAAAGTAGTAACACCGGCCGGGAATTCTCGTAATTTCCCTTTTCTCTCCCTACCTCCCTCTCTCCTTTGCGAGTCCCATCCTCTGATTTTTTTAGGGACTCCCGGAAAAGAAAATCCTAAGCATCAATCTTTTTTCGAGAACAATGAACAGCTAGCACGGTCTCGAAGTTTATGATTTTCCTCCTACTGCGCTGCCTGCTGATTTTTTTTAGGGGAGGGGAACAATACATTGAATTTCTCTGGTGACAATTATGTTCTCTTTTTCGCGATTCCATTATTATATTTCGTGTGCCAGGAGGAAGATGTAAGAGACGGCTTACTTTGCCGTCTCTTGACTGCAGAGAAGAACTCTTAATTTTAAAATTATCTGGGAAATGTTTTTTGTGCATTCAAGATGCAAAAATGTTTGTTTGTACTCCAGCATATAAAGACCAAGAAAGTGAGCTATCTGCTGAAAGTCACCGTTTAATCGACTGATAGGTATGGTTTTTAACCATCTAAAACTATAAACTAAAAACGCAATAATATCTGAATAACAGGAATAATTTTAAATGGGAACTTTTTCGTGGGTCTTGAAGTGTTCTTTGGTGAATTCTACATTCTACTTAATTTATTATGATCATAAAATATATGTCCAACTGCTGGTACACCATACCTTTTCTAGAGCTCATTAAATTGGAAGGTCCTAACATGGATCATTTGAAATTCGGTTTTGCTAACACATATGTTTGCGTTTCAATTATGTAAAACGGAAACGATACGTCAGGCGGACCGCAATAACCTCACCAAGAAATGTATCGCATTATTTGAAGCTGTGAAATTTGCATTTCTTCCTTGGAGTTAAAAAGGATTTTGACAGTTATATAATTTCTTATGAAATTCCATCAACTTAGCTTCCTTGAATTTCAAAATATTTCATATTTCTAATGATACCAAAGTAACAGCCATTAATTTGACAACTTGTTGAGATAATTCCGAAATAGAGTCCATTTTCCATGGGCTATAGCACGGCTGAGCGTTTGAGCATATCTTTTTCGAAAATGAGAATACTCTACTGCTCGGATCACGTCGTTAATACAGCCTCAGTGATACTTGAATAAAATATTTCAATAAAAATATCTATGTTTAGACAGTACGTTTTATTACCAAACAAATATATTTTAATTACTCACCGTAACACTTTATAAAATAGCACAGTGTCCTTTATTTTCTACGGTGTTTTTTTGGCATTTGTCACGAAAAAAATAAGTTGCATTTATATTCAGTTTTTGTACGAAGAAGTTCAGTCATATTAAATAATGTCTTAAAAGTACAAACACAACAAATTTTTATTAAGCTTCCATAAATCATAATATTTTATAATTAATTTACTTGAGGAAACATCGTGCAAAGTACACTTACTAGCATTTAAGCAAGTGGACTGTGGTCACAATACAAACGCCTAGATGTTAACTGTAAGTGATGAGGGTGAAAACTCTTTAGAAGTCTTTTTGGTGTGTTTTTGAAGGTTCGTTTTGGGAAAGAGGCTGGAAATAATGGTGCGAGTTAGGGTTTTGGGAGAAGTTTGGGAAGAAGTAGGGGGAGGGATGAGTTAGTGTGTGGAAGAGGAAAAGTTTCATGGAGACATTTGAGATACTTACATTGGAATTAGAAGGCATTTCGATTTAAGCAGTGGAGCGGACCGAATACACGAATAACACTTTTAGGACTATCCACAATGTTGAACGGTGGTATTTGTGGGTCTTGCTGAGCCTACCCTTAGTTAACACATCGATGGAAATGGTTTATGTATGTACTCTCCAACCTGCCTGCTAAGCATTATCAGTTTATTACCGTTTACTTCTTCCACTCAACTTTTCTACGCTCACTACATATTTCTTTAGTGCATGGGTGGATATTAATCGTTATCGCTTCATTCCTTGGGACTCTTTAACAATAGAAGTCCGATGATGTCGTCGGACAGGCCACGTTTATAGAGGCTTGAGAGATGATTCTCCCAGCTGACGGGTCGGTGATTGTAAGGTGGGAAATTGGAGGGGGAGGACCGCGATCCCCCTTAAAAAATGGATGAACATCTGTAACGAAAGTCCTCCCACTCCCTTCGTCCCCCACTGAATCAGTTTGCTTCCGGTTTTCGGAAGGTAGAATCCTCGTCGTAGGGTGATGTTCGAGGGGAGTCTTTCCAAAACCCTTGAGGTTGCTCAACAGAGTAGGGTCATTGATGAAAAATAAATGTTTACTTTGACAGGGGATTGATGCCACATTTTTAAATGGTGCCATCTTTATCACCGTTGTGTCATGCGTTGCGTCAGGCGTTATTTATATACGTAGGTAATTCATCTAAATTGCTTTGAGAGAAAATGTTCCTCCATGTGTGCCCAACATCATCATTGATCGTTCAATACTAAGATTGGTTAACTGCAGCCCTCCATCCTTCCTCATCCAGTATCTAATACTCTCTCACACTTCCAAATACCATTCTCTCCTACTCTTTGATATTTATTTAAACGTGCCTTCTTCTTTATTTGCCCTATGATTTATCCATTGGCCTCTTAGCTCTTAGGACTTTTCCCTCAACTCTTCCTTCAATAGCACCTACAGAACCATTGTGCTTCAGAGGGTGTTCAATCCACCTAGTTTTTCATTTTATATTTATCTATTCCAAAGGTTCCTTTTTTCTTCTATCCTTGTGTATAATTCATCCTTGCTTATTTTATCCGTCGGTTTGATCTTTAGCATTCTCCGTCTACACCAGGTTCGAAAGTTTATAGTTATTCTGACCTACTACTCTAATGACCATGTGTGCCTGTAAATTTGCGAAATGCCGTGCGGGACACCATCCGAGTGTGAAGCTGCAAGTGATGCACTCGCACGCTCACCTAGCTGTGACCTGGGTGTGAAGCGAGACCAAAAAAGTGGCCATGAGAGAAATGGTCACAACCAGGTGAGTGCCTTGCTGGGAAACAATCCAAAATGCCAGAGGCTGAGTAAAGTTCCAAAATACCACGGGCGAGCTGCAACAACCGATTAGTTACACTATTACTCCTGATGTTTAATGCCTCTAGATACCAACACATGGTAATAATTGTGAATTTTTAAAACTCTGAGAACCGAACTAGCGCAAAGTTGGCGAGTTCAAGGAAGTTCAACTTAGAAAATCAAATTAGTCAAAGAAAATTGATTCATGCTGAACCATATTTTTTAATTGTGACGTAATGGTGTGTTATTGAGCGTGACATCGGTTTTGAAAGATCTTATTAGTTAACGCAGCACTTGAGCTATGTTTAGATACCAATTGCGCGTAAGAAATATCTTTATAAATAGAACATTTAAAAGGATTACACGTCGGTTATTTATGGCGTATCAACCATCTCATAGGTGTAAATGTGTGATTCATATTCCTGTCACGTTTCTCAAATAGGTTTAATTTCTAAGTATGGAAATTGAAATAAATACTTATTTTTTGTTATTGCGTGTAAATCTCTAATTCTATCCTAAAAATTGTCTCATATAGATGGTTGAACACATCCTTAAATAGTCGAAATTTAACAATTTTCTGGCATCGATACTTAGGTTAAAAATGCGTTCAATGCCTTGAGTGGATAAAAAGATTGCTTTTTATTGACAAAAAAAAACATTTCTTATTATTCCATATTTTCACTATTATTGCGAATGTGGATACATAAGTCTCAAGTATCTCCCAGGCGTCGCGAGCTCTCTGTGTATCTGGTTCTGGTGCATTAATAATTTCCGAAGGAAAAATCGATGTCCCCCAACCTTGCCAAAACAATGGCAGGACTACTTAGTTTGTGTCTCTCAAAACAGTTCGAACGTTTTATGAGAGGGTGGACGAAAGAGTGACTCTGCTAGATAGCACGACTCCTTATGCCGTTGGATTTCATAAGGACAATGATTCTTGGCAGAGACGAGAAAATATCAGAAGAATGCACCTTTTAGGCTCAAAAAAGGGGCGATGACTTGACGAAATGTCTCACGTTTAACACTTCCTCGAAGATAGAGGAGGCTCACCGTTGTCCATTCAATGCAGGGTGAGGAATCAGAGATCCACTCTGTCTCCCCTTGGTGTACAGTGGTATCTCTGCTTGCGAAGAGTATTTTTCTCGTACGAGAATCGTTTTTCGAAGTCGATTTTTTCCATTGAACAAATACAAAATCAGTTCTATCAAAATAATTCTCGAAAATATGTTTTTGTGAATCCAGAAATATAGCTTGAAACAAATATTTCTCGATTGCGTACATAACAATGTCGGAATCAGTAGCGGTGAGATGCTAAATGACCCTGAGTTCGAGTCCCACGTGGTTGATTTTTCACCTCCTTAAGCGTTGGTGCTTTTTTCTGTATTTCGTTACATGTTGCAAAACCTTGATGTTGAAGGTATTTACTGCCGAATTTAGTTGAAGATTCAGTTGAATTCAAAGACAGTTTTATAAATATTTTAATGATTGATCGCATTATCTAGTCTTTGATACTCCTAGTTGAGAAAACATCATCATTCGTATTTTGAGAAAATATTCTAAGTTACAGACAAAAATATATTGGTTAAAAGTTCGTTTCTTATAATAATGAGGGTTCTAAAATCGAGTTACCAATGTATTTCAAACCCACACTAAAAATCAAATCTTATTTAGAGGACTGGGTGGTTGGGTTGAGGGAAGGAGACAAGATCGATACTGGCTTCAGTCTGCTCTTCGAGAATAACACTGAAGGAACAACTGTCTACGTCCCATACGACTGGCGGATAGCTATACTTATAGTACTATCCTCATAGATCCCATGGACGTAATTTTATTATTTCACCTTTCTGGACTAGATTCTAAGCGAGCTGTTGATCTTGTCCCTGCGCTGACTTGACCTCTCTCCTGCGTATTCCCCGATTCCATGTTATGTTTATTCAACTCATCATCCACTTAAAAGAACCAACTGTTCAAAGAGTAATTTCTGTAATGTAACCAATCAGGAGGTGACTCGGCAGGAAATTTCAATGTCAGCAATATAATAAGTTAAGATGGAGCCCAAATTAGGGGAAATGCCTTTCTGGTTTATTTTTTGTACATAGTTTTCCGTCATAGATTGCCACAGTGTTTCGTAAAATTATCTCTCGCAATCGTTTATTTCATGCTGAAGTTATTCTGCCAGTACAACTATATAGTTCTTATTCCAAAACTAGTGTCTTTTGTTCCAGGTGGTCTGAGTGTCAGGAAGGAAGTGTCCACGACCTCAGGACTATTACGATCGAATATGCAGTCTTGAGACTCAATGAACCCGGTGAAAATCCAAGAATGTAAAATCATATTTCAGCAATTTTTTATTTAACAAAAAGGTTGCTGGCACATTTTACTTTCCTCCCATGCCGTGCTAAACATATCGATTTCTCCCTGCCCTTCTTCCCATTTTGTTACCTTTCCCTCCTCTTCAGGGTCTTTACTGCCACTCATTCAAATGACGATACCTCCCACTATTTCCAGCGTTGCGCGGTCTTTCCGTCCCATACTCCCTGTCCCCTGTACCCTGTTCGTTGCTCAAACCACCTCAATAATGGCGCGTGTAATCAAGATTTCGGGAGGCCAAAGAGAATAGGGAATGTTCCCTAGGGTCTCCTCTACCTAGGGCAGTGTGATATGTACATTCAATGCGTTGCTCGATATATTTTGCGATGTTCATTGCCGAGTCTATGCGATTTTATTCGAATTCAAATATTTTCTGAGGAAATTCAGTATGCGGTATGGTATGATTTAGTACGATATAACTAAATGCTTTGAGATCGGCAATTGAGTGTGATGTATTGCATGGTAACTAACGAGTGATTTGAGATTTTAAGGCTGCCGCGCACATTTAAGTCGACAGTTATGGAAGGAAGTGGCTCAAGCGATGTATTGCTGTCTATCGCTGTCTGCATATCCTCATTCTGCTTTAACTTACGTACGAAAAAAATCGAGATAAATGTCGAAAGTGAACAATTAAAATGGAAATTAGGAAAATATTCACACTCACATTAGTATTCATTGAGTTCATTGACGTTCGTAGTACTTAGTAAAATGAAATACACCTACACATGCCAGTATATTAACCTTATTAGTCTTTTGATTTTTTGAAATTACTAATCATCCGAAACGAACAAATCTTCAAACTCAAGCACCCATTGATTAAGAACATCTCAATACTTTTTAATCTAGCTTTAATAACTGCTGACAATTATTAGTGCACATAAATATTGATATTTTATCATTATTTCTTTTTCCAGTAAATGAACTTGTATTTACAATTTCTAAATCCTACTCGTGGGAATAATTTCACTGGATATGATGCTGTATAATCATAGAGGAAATTCTACGTGAGGGCAAATAGGAGCCACTTTTTCCGTAAATTTTTAAAAGTTGTCGATGGTACGTGTCGCCAACCTTTATAGACCCCTGGCCCTCAGATCTTGCCGTACAAGTACTACTTTTAATTTAAACTTGAAGCTACCGCTATATAAGTAACTTCCATTGATATAGTCACTTTTTCGTTTATTTAATTGTACACGTGCCATTTTCTATTCATTACTTAAATTATAATAATGACCTCGGATTCATTTTGACTCTTCAGAACTTCTTTGCCTTACTATGATACTAAGCGATGTTTGTGGTACAATGTGATATGTGATGTAAATAAATGTACTTAGATGCTTACGCATATCTCAGTTATCATTATTTCCAAGGTAATCTACTGGTTGAGGAAAAGTTTGAATGAAAGTGAGTGTAACAGCAGATCCGTCCTAACCCCACTCCTTTTTTGGCTCCAAATGAATCACTGGCGAACTCACGCCACCTCTGCCATTTCCTTATCCCCCAGCCAAGCTAAACATCAGCTCACCTGACTGAACTTTCATGGGAGGCCATCCCTCAGCCGAAACTGCAATCACGCCACTGCTCTCCAGACACTGTCTCTCTCTTGTGAACTTCATGAAGACATTAACCCCCGCTAACCTTCTTGATGGCGATGCGTGACTAAAACGTGAAGTTCTTGTAAGAAATCATCGAAACAAGAACGTGGTTAACTGGTGGCCTCGAGGGTGGGAACGATCTGAAATATTTGGCGTATGTTTAGTAAGGCCTACCGTTACTGTCATTCAAAGTAGCACAAGAAAGGTGGTGCACTTCTATTTCCCCTTTTCCACTATTCAGCCCGAGTGTGGCATTCTCAAAGAAATGAAAAGGTTTGGATTATGACGGAAGATTCATCCAAATTCATGCAAAACCTATAAATATCCTTGACCACGCATCCACTGCTTCCGCTTTGTGGTAGACGTTCAACTTCTTCTTTGTCTCCTTAAACCGCGTTCGCATTGTCCGATTGGTATATATGCCTTCCCCATGTAATTACCAGAGTAAATATTCGAGTTTGTTTCAATGGCTGGTATTATATGACAATTCGTGAAAAATCTTGATTATATCGTAATAATGTTATTATGAGTACTATTCACTGCCCACGAATCCTTTTGTCCTTTTCGGCCCTTGGTAGCATGCGAACTAGATGGTGCGTTAACTTCACTGTCTGAGATTTGGTTTGCGCTTTTAATGAGAATAGTGCTGTGAAAAATAGTATAACTCCGAAAACGACCTTTTCTTAGATTTCCATTGTAATTCTAAAAATATTTCAATATTTTTTTACTGATTCCAGCATACTTAAGATGCTATTAGCACTTAAATATCTGATTATATGGGAAAAATATCATTTTAGGGGTCATCGATGGTGCTCCCTTGCTAAATGCCGAAAGTTTCGAATGCATAAATGTAGTGACAATTAACCCAGGTGATATCACATCCATATCTATCACTTTTCTCTTATGAGTATGAAGGCGGAATGTAAAACTTCTTTGGCTCTTCAGATAACAACTGAATTGAGAGCAAAGCTAAAATTTTAGGAATAAATATTGCACTCATAATTATATCTAAAAACAATGTCATTGTAGCTTGGTATATTCGTTTTAGAAGAAAGTGCATCTAGAAAGTAGATGCGTAATATTTTGTATTTAAAGAGAGCCAATAAATATTCTACTTCCTCTATTTAAAGAATGAGACGAATTTTTAACCATAAGTTACAGAAATAAATACTAACCTTCAAATAAACCTATTAGGTTATATTGTTTAGCTTTCATGAAGTTTAGATCGACTTCAATGCCCCTTCTGCATGGTCCTTATGCTTGAAACTTTGAATATAATGATACAGTTCCAAAATGTATTACCTTATTGACTCTTACGTCCTTATTTTATCCAAAGCAGTTGCTAGAGATGACCATAATTGAACATTTGTTGTGATTTCCATTCAGTACTCATGTTCTTTGATTTGCATAGCCCATTAACTTTAGATAGTTCTCTTCCGTCGCTAATGTGTCGTATTATTTCTCTGCGTATTTCAAATGGTTATGGTCACCCCGTGCGCTTGCTTACTTTTTGATGATTTGAAGCAACATTATTTGATGACTATGATTTCATTTCGTCTTTTATTTTCTGAGGTAATTGCTAACTTTAATTATTGATAGTTTTCTTAGATACTTTAATTATTGGTACTTCCGTTCTTTAAAGGGAAGTTACATATCGTTCTTTATTCTTTATATAGATCTCCAGGACAGCTGATAAGTCGCCCCATGGATAATCGAGCATTTAGGTTCTAAAAGTGGCGTAATAAGTAGGAATGATTCACAGCCTACCATATCGCTAAAAGAGAGAAATTTACAAGAAAGTCACTCAATCCAAGGTTCAAATGATTTTCAAGTGATCTATGTGAAAATGTCACAAAAATGCCGAAGAAATCTTGTACTCTTTTGCATGTTTAATGGACTACAGGTGGACTTATTCCTATTAATATGAGTTTAAAGCTATTTGCTAATAAGCTAAAAAGCATCTAAAGACTCAAAGCACTGTGCTCTTGGAATCTCGATGAGTTAGTGTTCATGGTTTACAGCTCCGACATTTACGTGCTAGCAGTCGGTGATAACTAATATGGAATTATGGACCTAAAATGCAATGATAAGAATATTTAATGTTAAATGCCTATAATTGGGCCTCTTTTACTCTCTACAAATGGTTTTTACGTTCATGTTCAGCATTTTGTCGCTAAATAGGCGTTAACGCCCAGGTCAACGTGGAGTGTGGAAATTGGAAAAGTTGTTTGAAACTGGATCGGAGTATCAATCAATGTGAAAGATCAAGATTATTAGATGGCCATTGTTTACGATTCCGTTTAAACATACTTTTTTAATACAAATACACATTCTGCATGATCAAAGTACCATCACTAACAGAATCGGAGCCATATTATACACTTCGAAATCCATTAGAAGCGTGATAAAATCTCAATATTATATAAAATTATGTATTTTCATCACGCACGTTGCTATCCTTTTCACTCATTTGTCGTGAAATTTCTCAGTGCTACGTAATAGAATACATACGCAATGTGTTGTAAACTGATGGCCAGGAAATTGTTTTCGAAACAGAAGAGAATTTGTGATTTAACCCCAATAATGTTTTTATATATTTCATCGTCCTCCTGGTGAAATCTAAATGTGTCGGAGGTTTTGAATTGGTGAACATATTTCTCTATTCCACATACCTTTTAATCCAAAAGGATCATTCAATTTTTAACATGGATAGTAAAAAGTTTGTTGATAGGAGCAATATTTCGAGGGTTAAATATTTATTTAAAAGCTAATAACTCGAAATAAACATCTCAAACAATCATTTTGTCAAGGCCTCACTCCGATTTGCTTCAGTGTTTAAGTCTCGTTGTGAATCTAATGTTTTACAAGGCATGTCTTACTCATTATATGTTATGGAGTAATTTTAATTGAGGATGGAAGAGCAGAGATCCTTGTGATTTCTTTTACTTTTCATGCACATAGTCGATATGTGATATAATTATTAGTTTATCATATCAGCTCAGGTGATATTTGTGTCAATTTTTTGGACTACTTGATAGCAATTTCGATAAATGAAAAACATTTGACGGCCCTTCTACCTTTTCTTTTCAATGATAAGCAATTTTTTCCTCTATTTAGGGAATGAATAGTCGTTGTAGTATTTCTTATGATGCGATATGGGACCATTTCCGATTTATCTACCGAGCCCATAAAAATACAAAATTCATTCCGTAATAAACTACAATTTGCCGCATTATTGATTTTACGTGGTGAGTTATTGCGCTAAGTTGAAGTTGTATAGGTAAACTTAGTTTGATTTACAAAGGTATATCGCCGTCGAAATCTATAAAAGATAATAAACTGAGAGGAAGATAACCAGGCATATATTTCACCGCGGCAAATTGCACTTAACTGCCGCAACTTCTGAGATAACCAGTCCAATAAACATTAATTTTCTCTGAAATAACTACGTAGTATTGCTTACGTGGAGAGAGTCCGTATTTGACTGCATTGTTTTTGTTGCGTGTCCGGAAATTTTTAAGGACGAGAAGTCTCTAACATAAGGCGTTGCAAATATTCACCTATAAATACGTGGCAATAATGGCATATTTTCGGCTTTAAATGCATTTTTCTCCGTTGCTCTTCATACATTCATCTGATGATTCTTATCTAAGCGAATTTTCTTCAAACCCAGTGAATTTCACCGAGTCTGAATGTGTGGATGCCTTTAATTCGTGAACAACAGACTTAATTAGAAAAAAATTATTGATAGTAGATGTGATAGCGAGGATAACATTTTTCAGTAAGGATAACATTTTTTGGGTGATATTGAGCTATTTCTCGATATATTTGGCTGAACTAATGTCATATGCTTGACAAATATGGTCTAAATATACCTGCTGATTGGAAATGAATTCAGTCAATTGATAAAAAGTAAAGCTTACTTTACCTGGAGATAGATACAAATACTAGTTAACTGAAAATCGGTGTCGATCTTTCATTCAACATTTTCCTTCGAGAATTTTCGCACACTTTTTCGTAACGCATTCCTCATCTGATTTTATGGAATTCAAGGAATATTACTTTGGGAATTCTTTATTAAGGATTACAACTTGAAGAATTCATTTCATTAGATAGCTTGATAGATTCCTAATTTAGAGGATTATAACTTAAGGATTTTAATTGAATGTTGTAGAGCCACTAAGTACTTTTCGAAAATTTTTAATATCCAAAGTATTAAAAGAGGAGGAGAGGAGTGCATCCAATTTTTCTTCGAGTACCAAAATAAGATAGGGAACAAAATTTTGAATTTTGAGTATGAGAATTTTTGTATTGAATGAAGATTTTTAGTAAGATAAAGCCTATAATTGTGTAATTGAACTAAGTAATTCACGTGAAACTGTAACGTCTACCAAATGATTCGTCGAAAACCTAAAACTTAAATGGAACCAGCAATGGGCATTAATATCATCTCCGCCGAGTCAGGCGATCAACGTTACGAATCCACCATACCGGAAATCGAATCACTGACGTTTTTGTTTCCGGATCAAAGTCTAGACTGCTACGCAACACGGACATCCTAAATTTATTGTTAATTGTTGATGTACTTCAATCCCTTTAATCGTTCAAAAACTGCCTCGAGAATTATAATACCTTGGTTTGTAGGCAATAGCTTGTGCCACAGTTTTTCTACTGATCAATTCCCAGTTTTGATGGATTTTTTCTCTTGGCTCATGCTGCTAAAGATGATTTTGATTTAAACTTAAGTGTGTATTGGCTATCAACTATCCGAGAAAAAAAGTCTACATAATTTTTTTTTAGGTTCCATATTGTCAAAACAAGGAGATGGAACTGGGTATCGAAAAATGCGCATGAACATTCGCAATTTTTTGTTAGATATGGCATACTTATTTTGTTAGCTATGGCTATGGCATACGCAGAAAATCTTGTCGCTTTGACTATTCTGTTATAGCAAAAGCAAAAGATCCTGGTGAAGGAGTTAAATAAACGGACGGAGGGGAAGGTTGAGAAGGGGGCGGCTGAGAACGAGGCAGAGGAGCCAAACTACTTTGCCAGGCACACACACAAGACTAATAGGCAAGTGGTTTTGCTTCATTAATGCCATGCTTTATCCGTGCTCTTCATTGTCACGTACAAGGAGTGGTAGTACGAATAAAATGTAACAAACCGGGCGCCAGGTGGCTGTAACTCATGGAATTTACTGAGGCGCTAAGGTTGGCAGAAACTGGAAAAGGTTCCCTCACTGATGCTCCACAATTTACAACCTTTCTCACCCGCCCAGCAGGGCTTTAAAAGTGCTGATGCCCATGTCCCAAAATCGTCCACGGCGCAGCGACAGGAGGCTTTGCGACTGCTATACTAGACTTTATAATTACACAGTCACGGAATTTTCGATATGCTGATTTGGTGATCTAAACATAGCCTGCCATGAAATAGGATAAGGAGACCAAGCAAAGGATTTGAAGCAAAATAGACCCTCCTGACCATGAGCTTTCACCACATTTTGTGTCGTAAGTCATGCATTTTGAACTGATTCCTCTCATGCATTTTAATGGAACGCGCGACACATAAGTACATATCAACCGCGCGTGTCCCTTCTTTCCTCTATCCAAGCTAAAGCTGGTGGCCTTCACCGTGGAAAGGTTATATGCATAAAACGCAGTATTGGAGGCATTTATGAAATTTCTATAATGCAAACTTATCGTTTCCCAAAAACAGTTCAAAGTAAATTGGGATTTCTCGTTTCAAAATCTTATTTAGTGTGGTGAAGTATAATAAAGTACCTAAGGCATGTGTTATCAGTACTTTTCTCCAAAAATCATGACTATATGGAAATTAAATGAAGTGAAAGTACATCTAAGGAAATAAAATGAAAAAAAAAAAACAATCATTATATGAAGAATTATAAGCTTTATTTATTTTAACTGTGGATATGCCACATTAAATTTCGTTTCTTCGTTTATGAGTCACAGCGTATCAAAGCTGAGTATCTCGACTTTTTTCACAGAAGTAGGGCGATCGAAAACCGCCTCAAGAACTTAGAACTGCCCCATTGGCGGCCGGGTCATCCGAGGGCGTGGAGCGTCCCCGATGAAGCGGAAGAACTTGCTCGCCGTGCACTCTCGTAACGGCCTTTGCATCAGTAGTGAATTAAACGCGGTACGAGAAGACTTCCGTTTCCCTCCGGAAGAACGGCATCCGCTTTGTACGGGACCATCAAAGTCCCAATTTCCACCCATCTCCCCACTCCCCCGGCCTTGCCTCTTCCTCCCGCCGTAAATCCGTTTAAACACGCCTTACTAGAAAATCCCATTCAGTCCTCCGCGTAAACAAAGGGGACAACGCCCATGAATACTGCTACCGATAGTTCCTACGTCCTATGCTTGGTCCTAATTGCTGCTCCAAACAAATTTCAATTTACATCTCTCGTTAATTGGATACTTCTTGACTACTGGTGAAAATTTGAAATATTACCTATCGCTGAGTTAGTGTTTAATTATTAAAGTATAAGATATTTTACTTACCACGGCTTGGCTTAGTTCACTGGTACATCTTTTGATCATCTTCCTGCATGCGGGTGTACGAGGGTAAAGTTACTTTAAAAATCAAGTTTCCAGTGTGTTTGGGTAATTTATATATATTTATAGCCTTCTTAGAAGATCATTTACTCCATTTATAACAATTTTTACCATGCTTACGTCTTGATACTTGTGTTTTTATTTTAATTTCTACATCTCGTTTTTAATGAAAAATGTTAATCAATGCTGAATACTTTTCGTCCCTGGCTAAGTGATCAGGTACTAAGATCAGGTGTATTCAGCCACCTGACTTAAAAGCGCTCAATAAAAGAGATGGAGTTAAATTAACATTACTTGATCCAAAATGAATTTAAAATTTCTTATTGAGCGAAATTTACTTTTACTAATTGTCTTATTGTTTTTTTTGCGTTTTTAATAGCTATCAGTAGTGCATGGAGAAATTTAATATTTCAATTTATCTGCTCGACTGTTTGTCCGTCTTGTTTTTTTCATTTAGATCAGATTTAGAGCTGAACACCTGAAACTTGTGTGATCTGAATATTTCAATTTATTAATATTAGCTTTTTTACAACATTGTCCTAAAGAGACTTAATAATAGATTGCATTAAATAATACTTATTAATTTCAAAGAGAAAGATTCAGAGCAAATTTTATAATGCTCCTCAGTTGTTACAATGACGATTTTATGAGGAATGAGTGATTTTTAGCATTCTAAAAGTGATTCAATTAGCATCGCCCTAAACAGTATGGTGAAATAAATTATCAATTTCTTGTAGAAAATTAAAGTTTTTGAGTATCCGTTATTAACCTTTTGATTGGACAGTAATCTCCAGATTTATACTATTTATTTTAACTATCGTATTATTTCCCAGTTTTGGTAGGATATTGATTGACGACTGCTACCCTCTCAACACCCTCTCCTTGGATCTTTAATTGCTAACCTGATCTATTTCCTCAGTTGAGCCATCTCGCAGTCTCACACAATGACACACAAAATATCAATCCTTCCTTTCCATTTTTGCCACTCTCCAACCCTTTAAAATGGATTCCAGTAACCCGTCCTCATTTAGTACCTGGTCAATTACTTTTCTATGCTTAATCAATGTTCTTTAATTTTAAGTCGTGACTAACGTTTCTTTGTTTCTCTTCCTATCGATCAATTGTACTTCTATGCAACTTTCACCTAAGTCTTTTTTTCTAAATGTTCCAAGTTATTCTTGACCTTCTGGGCTAGGATTTTATTTTCGCTCATTATTCATGTAGGTCTATACTATCTATATCAGCCACCTGGGTAATCTTTGCTCTGTCCGAGGAAGGATCTGGTGCATTCCTAACTTTTGAGCTGATCGATGTCTTCATCAATTTTCAACGAGGTAACAGGTTCCAATAATACCTAAGGTTTGATGTCCAACTCGTATATCACATTGGAGATAATTATTGTTAGTTGTGTCTACCAGTTATGGGAGGAGTGAGTAAGGAATGAGGCATTGTACCCTACCTCCGTTGACGATTTCTTTCCTTAAGGCTGAGACTATTGGCGAAAAATGTGAAGCGAAAGGGGTGCCTTCTCAAAAGGCTCTCACTTTAAAGTGAGAATTCAATATGAGGGTGATAAGGTGTTCCCAATACCACGAGGAGCAGTGGTGGGGTGATAATATTAAGGCCCTCTTACCATGCTGCCCAATTGGAGAGATATACTTTTTACATGCTTTTTCAGTAGCAAATCCTTCGTATTTGTGTATATATAATTTAGGTTGTTTTGGCGAGATATTATTTTGCCTATAAATCGACAAATTTGGTCTCGTTTTAAAGAACAAACTAAAATTATAAAGTTATATAATGTAATTTAATATACTCATAGAAAAACACCAAAATATAAGCCCCATATCGTACTACTTTTCGAGTTTTTGCCGATAAATACCAGTCGTTTTTTTAATGGATCATGGTACGGGTATGTCCATCGAAGGGACTTCACTTTATAAAAATGAGGAATTTCTAGCACCTGGATTTCGTCAATTATTCAAGGGTGTAGTTGATTTGTTTTCTCTACAACTTTTTAAAAATAAACCACTTAGTTACCATAGAAATTTTTGTCACAGAAATAGATATAGACCTTCCGTTGTGAAGTAATTTTAAAGTAGTTTTTAACGTTCCGCGGGCAAATAAAATGAGTCAAAGACTTGTTGATGTGGTTGAGATGTAGATTTTTTTAATTTAATTATTGAGAATTTCAGTCGAAAGTAAGTACATGATTGCCCCACTGGCATCACAATATTTACTTCGTGCTTCCTATAGTTACTGATATTCGAAAGGAAAATAATGAGTGGACATCATAGTGCAATTATGGAGCGAAGGACATGGAGAATCAGCATTGACTGGTTGATGAATGAATTATTGGGAGGTGAAGATATCGGAAGTTTCCCGTAGTCACTGCGACTAGCATGGCTGGGCCACATCGAAAGAATGGGTAAACACAGATTGTCCGAATAACTGCTGTATACCGAGATGGAAGGGGTCAGGAAGAGAGGAAGACTAGGGAAACTATGGCTGCAGAATTTTGAAGAAGATCTGAGAGCAATGGGATTTAGCAAGGTGGGAGGAGAAGGCAAGAAGAAAGTTGAAATGGAGGCATAGAGTAGAAGAAGTCAATGCCAACCCCGGGCTGTAGAGCTGCTGACTTTGATAATGTCATTGGAAGAAAATGGGCATAGTATCTTAGATTATGAAGGAATAGTGTTTTACGTAAATGAGGAAGCTGACGGAGGGGACCTTGAGCAAGGATGTAAAATAAGGCTGCTGAATAGTTTGCAGTAGAGTAAAGCGTTGTATGGTGTAGGTGCGTGAACTCGGAGAAAAAAGGTGAGAATATTGTAGGCTTCAGATATTTGAGTTGTGCGCGTAATGGATAATGGAGAAAGTGCGGTCAACGGAAAGAAAGTCAAACGAGAACGTGTTAGGTATGGTGGCTGAGGAGAAGATACTTTTGTTGCAAATTTGGTCGAGGCAGATTGATCGTTGGAAGAGGTAATGAGGAACGAAGGGTGGTGAAGGCCGAGATAGAGTATTTTGGGGATTGGAAGGTCGATTTTAGGTTTTATAGATAGGATGACGAGGGGGAGGACGCATGTTGAGATGATGAAGGATGGTGTGGGTAAATATAGGTCTGAACCTATAAAAATTCAGAAAATGTTTACGTCTTTTCAATTAAAACCATTCTAATTAGAAGATTTATTTTGAAAAAATGTTAAACGAATATAAAAGTCTTCAAAGTGAAAGGGACAATTTCGATGAACTTATTCTGAGTCATAGAGGTCTCTTCAAGTCAGTAACGAAAAGAGCAGTGAATGGGAGAAAAAACAAAGATAGGCTGCTATGTGGCCAATGTTAGTGGCATCATGAAAAAAGATTTAGTAAGAGATAATCAACTATAGCTGTTTCCACTAAAGAGAATGAAGTAGAAAACTACTGCAAACCGATTACCGAATCGATGGATTTGTTGTCAAAGTCATTGAAGGGATTTAACCTTCTGAGTGATGGGTCTTTGGGCTAATATGCCTACAATGTCCCCGACCAATTGAACTATTCCGACGCTTCTTTCACAAAACTATTCACTACGTGAGTAAGCTTCATATGATCCTAATTTCCTCAAGCTATAAAATATTTTGACGTTTATTTTGGAAGATTTTCCATCTAAAAATAATTGGAAAGATTAGGACAGTTTAGTGATTTTTAGCACAACCATGTTCTCAGGAAAGTAATGCATAACCGATATAAAGTTAGCAAAAGTAACTACAGTAAAATAAGAGCGTGTTATTATAGGAAATGACACCTCAGAACAGTAAGATTGTTAAACTCTTTTATATCACGTACAAGAGAGTATCTGGTTTTACCCTTTCGATATGAATGATGTTTTGAACCGGCATTATTTTTTCTTCGCAATGGAACGAACAACGATTTGAAAACGCGTAAATTTAATATGAGTGGTGAATTTCGTTTAAAAGCTTTAAGGAACTATTAAACTAGAAGAATTAATTTCCGATTAAATATATATCGTGGCTGCAGCAACTGTTTTGTTCGCTAAACCATTGCACAAACAAATAGTTGACCGCGACCGTATGCCGCTTCCGCTTCCCAAGCGGAAAGGGGCTGGGATTAACTGCCAGTGGCCGAGAAAAAGGTCCGGCCCCCGCTGGGCCCGGTCCCAAGTTTAGAAAACACTTATCTGTACAAGTCCCAGCCGAGTGAAAGCTCCACTCTGGGATTGAAAAGAAATGTTAGTGGCATTCGTGAGGGATGTAGCATTTTCCGACTTGTGACCCCGTCGCGAAAGGGTGAACTTTGTTAACATGCAAATCCTTTTCTTTTATTATTAACATATTAATAAAGGTTCTCCATTTTTTTATGAACCCAGACAAGATCTTTTCACATACTGCCCTTGAATATAAACCTTGAGACTGACACTGCTTGTCCAAACCATGGTCTGTGTTTACTAAAATAGTGTAGAAGGTTACTCCGTGTTTTCTGTAACAAGTATGAACCTTTAAAATCGTTTCCTGAGTATGCACGAATGAAGGTGAAGGCTGTTTTGGGTCATCTCCCTTTAAAATACAAAAATGGCCGGGTATGGGAGGATGAAAGTGTGCTTCCGATACCGCTGTGGACAGTGTTAGAGGGCGGTCAAGGGGGGGGGGGAAGATTGCGAGAAAGAATAATCTTCTTTTCCTTTCACCGCCTCGGTTGAAGCGATAGCCGCCGCCAACACCTACACCCCCGCTTCAGCAGGGCCGGCAGGGTCGGGGGACAGTCGCTGAAAGGGGTGGCGAAGGGGGGATCGGGACACGAAGGCAGGGATCGGCAGGGGGTTGGGCAGCATACAGGATGGGCAGTGTGTTTGTGACGACGACTTTGCGATATCACGCTCGGGCCACGCCTTTACACGTGTGCGTGGAGAGACATGAGTCGACCTCATTTAGATACGGCCGGGACACGGTGAGGGGGATGGTGTCCATTCCCGCGGAACGGCGGGCTCGTAGCCGAGGAAACTATCCGGTGAAAAACGCTGACGTGAACGGAAAAAAATGAATATTCCGCTCATCCCCCTCAGCGTCGTTTACCAGATTATGACTAGAATATAAGTAATAAACTGTTTTATAACAAAATAGGAGGACTGTTATATATATGAATTATTCGATGTATTATAGGAAACTGATAAAAATATATCTTTTATTTAGCATGGATTTATTTTATTTTTAAATTATTTTATTAATAAAAGTTGCATCTTCAACTTATAATTAAACCAGATATATAGCAGAATGATTATTATTCAGATGCCAGAAAAATATAAAAATTGTTAAATAAGTTGACTTAACTTTACTCATTTGCATTGGAAAGTGCTCTCGTTGCATCGATCGCATTTTTAAGCATGGAAATGCTTGGATATAATTTCGTTCCTTTTGAAACGTCGGTCAATATTTTGAAATATTTAAAGAGATATCTGTAATAGGATGGTTGATGAATATAGAAGGCTTTGGGCTCTCTATATCAATCAGCTCACCATCATCACCACATACACATCATACATAGATTTGTTCACTATAACGAAATAAAACTGTATGTCGGCCATCATATGCCCCGCAGGGACTGGATACTTTATCAAAGCACTGTGCACTTTTCTCTCTTCAATATCGTTTGTTTGTTGCGTTTCGAAGTTACGTCATAAGCCTCACTTGGAGAAAGAGGAAGGATGAGGGAAGGGAACTTGACTAAGTACCTCTGAGCTCACGGTCGTAAAAACCATTACAAATTTAATGGGGCCATGTTCATTTTAAATGCATTTTTTATGCTTTTTTTTAGATATATTTTAAATTGTAACATTAAATTTATATAGTTTTCCAACTTTATAATAATTTCTTTAAATCGTATGACCTCCTTTTATTTACCAAAGAACATTATTACATTGTTAGATATGAATGAACAACACACAATGGTTTAGTCAGCGCCCATCGTTTACATTTAAAAGTATCTAACATGGTAAGCCATTCCTAACTGGTTAAAAAAGAACTACGAAAGCCTGATTCGCACCGGCCATGGTAAATTTTTCTACCTGGATAAACTTATCGTGGTCTCTCTATGTTAGTTGTTTTCTGCCAACCGTATGAGAATCTTGGTCGTTTAAAGTCAATTGTGATTACGGATATAAATTACCAGCATTTTTTTAAATGGTAAGGTAACTAGTAGAACAGGTATTGTTTTAGTAACTGGCTTCAGCAATGAGGCGGTTGTTAGCAAGAATACAAACGTGTAAAAACAGCCAACCAGAGAAACCAATTTGGCCAATCTGTGTATACTTTGTGATTTGCTGTTGTGAGTGGAAATGGTCGTGGGTTGGAGAGAGAAACACACGGAGAACGTTGCCACAGAACAGGAGACGCCCCAGAACTTCGCCCGAGGCTCGCGTAGAGCTTTGCTCTTGCCTTTTTTTTCCCTCTACTCTCTTCCCGTTCCCTATAAATCACGTATATTGCACATTAGCGGTTCACGTGACACAACGCCTGCGCACTTTTCATAAATAAACGGGTCGGCTATCTTGCAAGGCAAACGCTGTGCATCGCAGCTATACGGAGTCAGTTGCATAAGGATAAACGGGTGCCCGGAGGCACAGCGTTCTTGGAATTCCTAGGGTTCGAACGATAAATTAAATGAGGTGTTTTTTATAGCAGTTATCACGCTGAAGAGTATTTGTATTCCGGCAAAGGTGTTCTTCATACATTCATAGTTCAAAGCTAGGTTATTAAAAATGGTGAATTATAATTAAAGTTTATTATGTTAGATCAATTTTTTGCGATAAGTAATGATTGATTATTACATAATTTACCTATCTGTCGTAATATTGGAGTGGTTATTCATCCTCATCCCTGTATACCCTGCCTTAAAACAATTTTTCTCATTTAAAGTTATCCCTATGTCCTATGCTATATTTTGTGGTAATATTTAAGTTTAGTCTAGATTGGTGAACTAATTTATTTGTTGTCATTGTTAAATTCAATTTTAAAATAAATATTTTTGGAAAAAGTCAAATCATGTGTACTTCAAAGTTATGAATTTTCACTTCACAGATGAACGATATTTACGGTGGTGAGGGTATAAGTACAGTGGATGAGTGAATGTTTGGTGGATGAAATGTCACTCAGTCTCAAACGTGAATATGTGGAGCACTTATTAAATAGCGTCTCATGAAGTGAATTTATTTACCAAGAACCTCATAAAGCGCTATATGACGTTTATCCACGTTGAAATGTTTCTAATTTCTTCGACCCCAGTGTATATTTTAAAGCTAAATTATGTATTGTTTATGATCTTAATAGTAATTCTAAGAAAACCTTACGTGAAAAATGAGATATATATTAGGTCTTTTGACGTTCTATGACGTTATCCGATACCCTCGATTGCTCTCTATTCATTCTCAGGTTTTTTGGCTACTGCTTGCCTTCTCTATACCGTCTCTCCAACTAATTCTCGGCCTTCCTCTTTTTTTTACCTTGTGGATTCCATATTAAAATTTTCTCAGGTGATCTCTCGTTCGTCATATGTGGGGCCATACCGCACATTGTTTTTTTTTAATTTCATTGACTATTGCGTGGGTGACTCCCATTATATTTCTTATTCTCTTATTCGTGATTCTTTCCCGTCTGCATATATCCACAGATCGTCTCCAGTTTTGGAGAGGAAACAACTACTAACCTAGCATTGAATCATTATCAATTATTCCGATAACTTCCCCGATACACTTCACTCAGTTGACTTCATAGTTAGATACTTCAGTTGACTCAAACTCTTTAAAGGAAGTTGCCATCTAAGCAGTGCTATTCGGCTGGCTCGCATTTTCGTGCTCTTATTTCGTGCCTTATTATTTCACTTCAACTTCACAGAATATGTTTAGCATCAAAGTGCATCGTAAACAATAAAACAAACGTCTAACATTGTCTCAGCACTGAATTACGCCAAATATTTTTAATTTAAGTTTTTATGCCGATTTTAGATAGCTGAAGCGGTAATCATGAATCATCGAACGCACATTTTATGCCTTTTCAATGAAGTTGAAAATGAATTCTTGGGTCATGTGTCACTCGGTTACATCTGGTTTGACGGCAAAAATAACCATACGCATAAAAATATACATGGCGCATGAATTATCTATCGAAGTTGTCTTAGGTAAATCATTGTGATATGACTTCGGATTACGGTGCGGAATTCGAAATTTAAGCGAAAAGCACATCCGTTTACGGTTTTTTTTACTTGGAATGGTGCCTGTGGATGTTAAAAAGCATAATAAAATACAAAACTGATTTTTTCGCGTTTGTAGGAAAATATGTAAATGTATAATCCAAATTTTTCGAAATATTCGCAAGGTGCCATAAGTCTACGTGATAAAGTAGCGTTAAATTTACAATAAACCAAATCGGTCACTTGCAATTTTTTCTCTAATATCAATGCATATTACTAATAAGTACACGTGTACAAAGTTGCGCCCTAATCTGGGAAAAAAATATTAACGGAAGTTGCTCCAACCACCTTAATCAATCGAGTGTTTATCAGTTCCAGCAATATAAAAAGAAAGACCACGGTTGAGGTCTAACCGTTATTTCACTGGGTTTAGTATTCCATCGATCATCTCTCTGATAGTCCTCCCCACCATCATCTATTCCCACTCTCATATGTACCAACCCTTTCATATTTCGCGGGAATTTTCCCATTCCCGCGTCCCAAATACCTATCCCTAACTCGCTAATGTTTCAGCGGACACCTTCCGCGCACTCTACACAATCTTCCGCTCGCGCCGTTTAAAAGCCTCGCACAAATTCACACAGTCATTAGGGCCCTTCCCGCGCGGTCTCCCTGCCCGAGTCCCACCGATGCGCACCGATAAACTCGCCGTGGCGGAAGATGGATGAGGACGGGATGCGAGGGAGGGGATGGATCCGGAGCCACGTGAAACTGAGCCGAGCGAAAGAGAGATACATTCACTCGCCACACATTCTGGTGGGAGGAAGATAGGGTGACCTCCCCGCTGTTCAACCCATCCCTATCCGTCTAAAAATATTCAATGTTCTCTCCAGTCCGTTTCAGTTTCCTAGACTCGTTTTCTTTTTCATTTCTCCTGATTCTGTGAATACGCTGTGACCTTCCTGCTGGTATGAAGCCGGACTGAGATGGCTTACCCTCTATATATCATAATAATTTTAAAAAAATTCTACGCTCGTGCTCAAATATTATATTTTATCTTTCTGTGCATTAACATTGGTGGTTCAATTCCAAGATCGTTTGACTGCAGCCCTCCACCCTTTACTATCTAATGTTAGTTTGTTCACTTCCTGGTAGTTCGTTTTATGTATTTTCTTCGTCACCTATTTGTATAACGTATTCATCCAATGCCCTATTTCTTGTGGCTTTTTCATCCATTTTTTCCTCGATAATGCTTCACTCTTCATAAACCCATTGTATCTCAGTGTGTCCAATCCATCTGGTACTTATTTTCACTATCGTGTTTCATATGGTTCTCTTCTGTAAACTTCATCATTACTTATTTTGTTCATCCATTTTGTCTTCAGCATCCTCTTCCAGGACCGGGTTTTGAAGGTTTCTGACCTGTTCTGGTCTGTTCTTCCAATGGTTCATGCTTCTGATCCTTCTTCGCTCCTCATGATTTCACAAACTATTTCCTATATTGTAGTCCTATCTTCTTTGAACTCATCAGTTGCTTTTTCGCGATCATCGCTTTATTGTCTTGGTCTATTATTCGCATGATTGTACTTCTTCCGTCCCACGTGACGGTGCTTCCGAGGTAAGTGAGAATATCTACTTGCTTTAATCTTCCAGTACAACTGCTCCGATATATCATCTCTGGAAAAGTGGGATAGAAAGCGATGTCGCCACCTTGATGCAACACGCAGTTGTTACCGAATTTGGGATCTAACCCATCAAGCCACCGCGGAAGCCTCTATCTTACAAGCTCATCCTCCCATTCCCTTGCGGGGTAGACTTAGTGGAAGAAGTTAAACTCATGGTGATTGATACCTATGAAGCTGGTGCAGCTTTAATAATATCCTCAATACATTCTCCCTTCCATAATACTTTTGCTAATGTTGCTCTTATACATTTAACCGCTTCTGTTCTAAGTACTAATATTCTTTTAGAGAACATACCCCCACCCAAATGTCTCAAGACTTTTTGCGTCTACTATTACCTCTTGCATCATACACTTCCATATATCTGCTTCCTTAAGCCAACTAAGCTCGCTTCTTTCATAAATTTACCAGTCCTTCCATTGCATTCTTTCATCATCCATGCAATTCAAACCCGTTCTATTTCTAGCCATTTCTAACATTTGCAGTTCAACAACTATTTGGCTGTTCTCGACTAAGTAAAGTTTCTCTCCCATAAAATGAAAGTTGGAGGAAGTTCACTATCCCTAATTTCACATCCATTAGAGTTGGCTTTATATATATTAATTCTTGTTTTTCATTGGTATTACTTCCCACTTTTTGCAGTCTCTATTTTTATTTTCGAGATGAGCTTAAATCTCAGAGGGATCATGTTTTTTTTCCCAAATGTATCACAGTACTTCTTCATTGGTAATTCATTTTGTTCCATTGTAGATCGCAATTCTTCTTCAATACACCTTTCCTTTGCTCTCTATTTTCGAAATTTGGATGTTGAAAATAATTTTGCTCGTTTTATATGCCAGATATGGAGTTTTAAACATTCATTATATTGTACTGTAATGCACAACAGCAAGCTGTGAATATTCAACCAGGAAAAGATCGGGAATCAAAGGTATATTATTTAATAACTGGCGAGGTGGCCAGTTGGCTTTGTGTGTGCCTGGTCGAATACCAGTAGCATAAATATGCTTCTCATTTCCAATGTCTATTTCCTTGCGGGTTAATATGGATGTGATTTTCTCTCTCAAAATCTAAATTACATCGCAGAAGGCGGACACATGAGGGTGAAGCCTCTTGTGTGTCTCTTTAAAACAATAGGCGTTTGGAGTCAAAATAATTTGCATAAATATAGATTTAAAATAATTTTCTAATTTCATAACTTTGCGAATACTCAAGGAGAATGACGCCAAAAATGGTCGACAATTGGTAGTTGACAAAGTGTCGTAGGAATTTCAGCACTTTGAAGAAGTAAGTGAGAAAAGCTAATCACACATTTTGGCAGTTGATTTAATTTTGTGTAAATAATTTCTGATATTATGGTTTGTCTCTAGTTTCGAATTTCATAACCATTGGGAGCTCTGTATGAATCAAGTCTTTCTTCGATCACTGCTGAATAAGAATACTCCAGAACATTATTATTAGCCAAGGTTTTAATATATTAGGTATCATAAACATATCAAAATGTAATAGCTACATCCAGTTTTCATTCCGATTTCCTTTTAAATTTTTGCAAAATTACTTTTCAATGATTGTATATCTGCTTCTTTTTCCCTACCTATTTTGTCACTCGTGCATGATTTTTCGTCAGGTATTTTTAACTTAATTCACTACTCGTTCCGCCTTGCGTAATAATGCATTGAGTATTGTACTGAGCGCTTCGAAAAGGAAATAAAATTCATGTCGGAACTGCGTAGTCGGAATGCTAAAATTCGCTAGGGAATGTTCCACTTAGTCTTGTATTCAATGCATGTCTCTCATCGTTAAAAAAAAACCTATCATTTTTCCATACCTGAGATCTAGTCAAGGCAATTTTGCAAGACGAGAGTAAATATTCAAATTTCTGAGTGCACCAAAATTTTTTCATGACTTTTTGAAGGGAAAAGTTAAACAAATCGCATATTTTTATTCGTAAATTCTTGGAATAAACCTTGATTATTAAATTATAAATTCCCGTGGCCTTGATGTAGACCATGTCTGGTTAACTCAAGCGACGCACCATTGCGAATAAAATAAAATTTTCTCCCTGGTGAAATTTTGGATGAAATAAGTTTTATTTAAATGTAATTAATTCTTGGAAAACGCCGTCAGTTTTCCTTGACAGAACTTTGTCAGTTCATTTTATGTTTAATTAAAATATTCCATCCGTATCTCCTAACTGAAGAAATTCTGCCAATAATATGTCACGCATTGGCCCATTTTTGAAAAGTTTTGATTGAATCTATAATGCATTTCAACCTCTTATTGAAAAGCTAATTGAGAATTGTGAAAAGCAGCAGCATTTTTGAGTTCACTAGAGGTATCGTTGAATTTTTATCTATTCAGCTACAGTTAGTTCTCCAAAAACTGTCTCCGAATTATGAACTGCATGTTTTATAATGTATTACGAATTGGTGTTGAAAATTCGTACGATGTGGCATTGATTGATTGCGCTCTCAGTAAATTTAGCAGCGTTATCCTTAGCGTTGAAATAATTCACGAAGTATCACCTGCTAATCATAAATAGCCTTTGGTCTATTTTACTACAATAAAGAAAACAGTTTGTGAAATCACTCGTGTACAGTGATTCAAACCCAAACATTTCAAATAATGAATGATTTAGTTTTTTTTAAGGAATGCGTAAAATGGGAAATCTTGGATTCTTTGATGCCAACCTTCTTATTCAGAGAAACATTAATGGATGTCTCTTTCATAATGTTCAATTTCTAGTCCATTGGTTCAATAGAATTATGTTCCTGAGGAAAAGTAACAAAAATGAGGTATAATAGAATCAATGAATAGCTTTAGGGAACAGGGATTATATTTTGTGTTCAATAAGATTTTTTTCTCACAATTATTTCCATGAATTCTATAGTAACGGTTATTTAAGTAATTGAAAACACTATATTCAACGATTCTTAGCGAGGTGCGGTTTAACATCATGATGATATTTTGTGTTGGCCATGACCACTTTTATTTTATTGTACAACGTGTTTCGAGGCGTTATCATCCATTACATTTTTACAATGCTGTTTTAAAACCCGTAGCAAGTGCTAAAACAGTCTCTCCCTAGCCGTTGAAGTTCCTTCTTCCAATTCTGTGCTAATAACATGAATTGCAGAAGGTTCTTGTTGGTGGGATTGCAGTTAGAAGTTATTATTCGCAAGGACGTAAATGTTTGAAGGAGATTTCTTCCTGAACATCCTCGAGAACTTTCTGTAGGTGATCCAAAATATTCCAAAACTCACCGCTTTAATCAGAAGTGTTTACTGTTGAAGTGTGTTGTTGAAGATTGTATGGGAAAATCACCGAGAAAAAATACCATTGAGAAATCAAGTTATAGTCTGCTGGCCTAACTAGTTTGAAAATAGGGATTTCTACCACTATAATCATAGTGTATAGGGTAATTTCATCTTGAAAATCGCAATCGAAGTGTAAATATAATTGAGGGTTTTCGCGACCCAAAAATTATGATAATTTAAATGATTTTTTTGAATGTTTATTTGGAAAATAGCAATTCAAGTAAAATACTATTAAGTTCAGTAAAATAATTACTGCGCTCTCTATTAGCTTGAGTGGCAGTGGAAATAGAGAAGCAATGCCAGTGAGAGGGGCCGGCATAGGTAGTCAGGTAATATGGCCCATACAATATCATGCGTAATTTCATGGAAATGTTTGGTGAATTGCTTCGGCCTTTTCCGTTCACTCATTTGGATGGAGCTCATTTACATGCAGCTCGGCGACAAACACACACACCATTTACGTGAATGCCTGGTTTGGACGGAGGTTATATATATTTCGGGCGCCACAGGTGATTGAACCCTCGGCTGCACGCGAGCCACCCTGTCCCTCGCACCGACCTATTATTTCGCAGAAAGACCGGAGCAAGAGGGAGAGAGTTTGCAATAATAGCATTCCGGATTTGGACTCCCACGAAACGAGGAGGAATATATTTGTAGCCGTTATAAAAGGAAAATTCTGACGATCAATCCAGATATATCTGGTGAATTACCGGGTAGATACTTAAGAAAAAATGAGAAACTCGGATTTAATTCAGATTCTACAGCATATTTCAAGTGGGCATGGTCTAAAGTCAGCCTCCTTCTTGATGTAAGATTCCGATAAAAATAAAATTAGTTATTCACAGAGCCAGAAATCAATTGAACGTTCATATTGTTATATTTTACTATTAATGGCAATAACTAACCCTCAATTGTTAAAAACCATTGGCAATTGTTGATGCTTCAATATCTTTCTCGGGCTTCGCACCGTGTTCAAATTTCGCCGACGTTTCGGAAAACGACTTGTCTTCCATTTTCAAGACGTGTTAATTCCGTCGTTTCCGCTATAACACCGATTTTCAATCAAATCAGTGTTATAGCGGAAACGACGGAAATATCACACGCCTTGAAAATGGAAGACAAGTCGTTTTCCAAAACGTCGGCGAAATTTGAAAATATTACCCGATGCGAATTCCGAGAAAGATATTTAAACATATTATACTGGGAAATTTTTAATCTTTTAATTATTAATGTTTTTTAAACGGACTGATGTAGAATTGTGAGAATACAAAATTCTTGGCATTTCTACTGATTTACTATCAAAACGGCCGTTAGTATTTTAAAAAAAGACTGAGGAATCTAAAGGTATTTGTTCTACATAGCGAAAGAATTCCTAAAGTAGAGCCTGCAGCGGTTAACCCAATGGTGATATTAATTCATAAAACGGCTCTTAGGGATTATTAACAAATATTGCAGTGTTATGAATATTTTTTTATCTATAAAGATCATATAAACCAGAATGGTCAAGACGAGTCGAATCTATGCCAGATGGGAGTTGTGTGAAAGACATGCATTTGCATTGCGTCGGGTCATAGTACCGTTGCTCATGTATGTCTAAGTCAATGGTTTTATTCTGTTTGCAATACTTTCTAGAGAGTTAAACCATTACGTTGTACACTTATGATCATAAAGCTATTGGTCATGAAAAATGGGTAGTTAAGAACTATACCAATCCTCACATTATGCATAAATTTAAGAGACGTATAATAATCGATATTTACGGGACATTTTGATGGTATATGAATGGAACAGTGCAGGTAAATTTCTCATTGATTGATACGCAAGAAAAAAATGGGAAGAAGCTAAACATTTGAACCCAAACAAATCTAAACAATCGAGTAAACGGATCAAAATCAACCTTAATGATGTAAACTTTCTAATATACCCATAATGCCTCTTATGTTCTGCTTTTATCTGCATAAAAAAGTGTAGGTCTGTATCCTAAAAAAGTATGGCCTGTAATGCTGCTAGTTTACCCATTTTATCCATACAACACTGTAAATGATTGCCTCTTTTTCCGCAATTGTACGCTCTGCTGTTGAATAAACTCCTGGTGTTCCTGCTCCCAAGGGTCTCTACCTGCGCGTATATAAATGATGTTCTCAGTCTACCCTCTTCTATGGCTCCATTTGTTCGTCCGTCATAAAACTGCATCTTTATTCTATTCTATTCCATTGTATACACATGGTCAAAACAACAAAGCGCGCTTCTCTCTATCTCTATAAGCTTTCTATGCTCATCACCAAAGCGTCTAATCTTTTTTTCTTCTCCCACCATTATACAAATTATTTCGTTTGTTTCTATCACTGCCAGCTCTCAGGAAACCCTTTTCCAATGCCTTTAGTCTAAGTATTGCATATTATGCTTCTTCTGGCAACACCCAATTCTTTTAGTCCTTCAACAAAGTAGGAAGAAGTACACTTTTTGCAGCAAAGTTGGCGTCATATGACAAATGTTTCTCTATTTCATAAATTTTACTTCCCTTAGTTCATAACCACGCCGTTATCTTTCGCGGTAGGAACAGTCACATAGTTTTATTTTCGGTGTCAGGCTGGTTGACCCACTTCTCATTAATATTTCCCACCACATTGCCCTATCTTCGCATATCTCTTATGTTTTATCTCATCATCCTTATTCATGCTCCTCGATTCTATACACTATTATTTCTTAACTAAAGAGTATCTTCCACCACATCGCACTCTCATTTCAGATATCTCTAAACCTGTATTGGCCCTCTTAATTATATGAAATATTATTGGTTGGTGATATTTGTAGCCCATTGTTCAATGGTGCGGCTTTAAATGGTCTTATTTCCCCTGTGTATTCCCGTCTTGTATTTCAAGGCGGCTCGCCGAAGTCCATATAATGTTTGGAAAGTGAATGCATGGGGATTTAGGAGGAAATGAGCGTGTTGTCGAGGATTCATGATGTGCCGCTTCCGTGCGGTCGGTGAGGTACTTTTTTCTCGGTGGACAGCTAACAGACGTTTTAAGGTGATAGGAAAGTGAGGGCGTTTCCTATTAACCTCCTGCGGTTGTGAATGGAGGCGCATGACGTGCTGGATGATGGCACGTATCCGTTAAAAAAAAACTGTCCAAGTTTTTCACTCACTTTGGACCCCCCACCGTCTATTTCTGAATTACCAGCGGCTCAGCTTGGCCTTGACTGTCAAGTTCCCTTCGACCCAGTTGTGGCCTCTTTTAATTGCTCTAGTAATGGACGAGTACGGAAGGCGAAAGATGACTAACTGTCAAGGGGCCACGGGAAGCCATTATTCTTCCCTTTCATCATCCGTCAGTCATGGACTTCTCCAAATGATCACATCAAATCTGTGGCTCCATTAGGGCGGCTCTGCGTTGAGTAAAAACGGAATGAATGAATTGATAGATTTCATTTCCTGCGGTAGATTTTCGCGTGATTTCATTTCTATAATTAAAATATAGATGAATTTGAGTCACTCGAGAATATTTAGCTGATTTGGCTTCTCTAATTCTCGTTTCCTGCTTTGAAAATGCTGAATTCTTTTTTTTCATGTACTCCCCCAAAAAGGTATTCTTAAAATTTCTACTTCTAGGCTTTTTAGCATTCATCCACGCCATCAGTAATTCGTCTGCCATCAGTAATTCGTAACACGCCATCAGAAACTTGTCTGCATTTCTTATAGTAGTATATATATATATATATTTTAGAAATATATTAACTCATGCACAACTTTCCTGTGCCTAAGAGTGAGAATCTATTATAGTTGTTATCTTACTATGAATAAGAGTCAGCTTCTGATGGGATGAACACGTTTAAACACCTTCATTCTATGGAATGCGGAACATCCATGCCAAAGATTGGAATACGCACGGCTCACTACTAATGATTATCAACCCAGGCACACAGTTATGGGATCCTTTTGAGGTAGATTCAAAAACCGAATTAGAACGCCTGCATTGAAGACGGTTAGGATTCGTTTAAGGTTTTAAAATAATGTTTATAAGGGTTACACGCTTAAGGCCAAAACTAGGATGGTCATACCGTAACATTCTCTATAGTTGAAACTAATATTTTCTGTTAGTGCCAGGGTGATCTTTTTCGTGACAACACCGTAAACATTTCACGGCTTCCGACATATTGTCGTGTAAATCGTGTAAATACAAAATTTTGGAAATAGGCTTCCGAGCGGACAGGTTTGGAAAGTCAATTTTCCTACGAACCATAAGAAGCCATGAAATGACATTGGAGGTTTTCCTAGAGTATGATGTTATTCTATTTGGGATCTTCACTTGGTTAAGCACTACATTGGTGCCAAAGTTTCGATGGTCGAATCGTTAATCCACTTAGAGACTGAATTAAACAATGATAGGAGTTCATAGTGGCTGGCATTGAGACGTTATATTTAGATATTCGATACGTAGTTACAATGATTAATTTCCCTCTAATGGATGTTTCATAAGCTGAAGCACAGTAATAATAGCTTCCATTTGTGTTTTTGTACTGCTGACCGGTCTTTGAATATTTTGGCTAATTCATAATGGTCAATGAGGGGACATTCCGTCCCAGCACTCTTGAGGCGGTATACAGGGTGCTATGTGGATTTACTTCCACAGTTTCCTTCAAAATCTGGAAAATGGCCGAGTTATATTTCCATACGAGGATGGGCATTAAATCTTTGGTGGACTATCCGATGCATCATTCCATACTTGACTATTGTTTATGTATTTTCAATACTGCAAGGAAGCCTAAGTTTTGCTTTCTTATCCTTCCATCGCTCTTTTTCCATTCTCCACCACACAAATGCAAATCATTCACTTTATTTAAACTAAGAATGCTCATTTCGGGCAGGGCAAGGGCGGGATAATATAAGAGCCCGCACATGGTAGCGCAAGAACATGGGTTCTAGTCTTAACACCGCCTCCTTTTCAAATAAAAGAGAACCTATTTTTTCTTCAATTTAATTTATTGTCGTGACTGTTTTTTTTTTAATCTCGGGGCCGTAAGTCTGCGACGGGCATCCGGGTGCTGTTACAGCCCGAGGCCGCTTTTCCGACGGGAAGGCGTTGAGGCAGTGGAAGAGGAACCACGCTCTCTCAACCCACACCGTACTCCTTCCTTCCCCCCCTCGCGCACCCAAAGAGATCCCACCTTGCTTTATTCGGGATGCGGGATAAATCAAGTCCGCCCACACCCCTTCCTCCAGCTCCCGCCCGCCGACACTAAGCCAGGTTATCTTATCGTAGAGGAAGGGAAACACACCCCTTTTTCCCAGGGCCCCTTTAACCGTGCCCTCCGAAAGCGAACCCTTACAAGTCCATTGCGCCTCTTCAACCGAGAGGATGCTTCCTACCTGCCTATCTATATCCTCTTTTCTCCTGCCGTAACTATCCTCTCTCGTTGAGAAACTATTTCTCAATTAACCAAGTACTTACGTCTTGCTACTCATATTCCATTTACATCCACACCTTATGTCGGTTATAGTTACTTTAAAAGTATCGGCGTAATTTTTATGAGGCGGTCCAATGCAAATTCACTCATTTTGATATCTTAGTCCCACGCCAAAAATTCCCGGACTTTGTCACTCCCGAGGACGCCTGTGGAGCATTATTTCGACTATAACTAATACAAAGCAATTTTTTTAAAAGTAGTCTGATCTTACAATGTATTTTATGCATATCTTTCTTTATTTCCTGTGGTATCCTACAGTTTTCCAACTATTTAATACAAAGCAATAGCAATTTAATATCTAGAGGATGGCATAGCGACTATTTCCTTGATTGCAAGCCCTTTCTTTTGTGTCATCTTCGGAATATAAATTTGACTGAAAATTGAGTATAATGGCGGGCAACCGGCTTCTTGAACTCTAGGAAAGTAAGAGCTGACTGCCTGCCTCTGAAGTCTTATTTCCAGCCCTACAATATTTTTTTTCCCCTCGTCCAAAGCTTCTCGTCACTACAGAACCTGCGCCGGTATTTATCGGACGGAGGAAGGAGAGGGTGGGTTGACAATGACGTCCACAAAATGAGGTGCTTGCATAGAAATACTTCTCCAAGGTAATGTGGGGTAAAATCCTCCATACATGCTATCCCTGTTATAGAGTCGATTTGACGCCTCTCGAGGGTAAATCTTCAAGGTAAATCTGTAAATAACTTGAACACTTTAAAGTTTAGTGGTCTCAACTTTTTACACCGCGCATAACAGCGGAATTTAGGGAAATTTACGAGAAGAATCAGTTTAGACAATGAAACTTTAGCTGCCATTTTTCCAGGCTGAGGGGTTGAAATGACGCCTGAGGGCTTTCTAATTGTAATGATACTCAGATCCTTCCGAGCGATCCTTTTACGGTGATTGGGCGCTAACCGTTAGTCATTAAGGGCACATTTTACTAAATTTTCTGGTAAATCGAAAAAAAAAATTCTTTTACCATATGTCACCGAAGTACATCTATTTTTCATATCATCCCATCTGTCTTACATTCGATAAGAGGAATTTTTAATTGAATGTAGTTAGTTTTCAAAACTACGTGAATTAAGGGAGAAGACCTCTTTGCACTTTAACTCCGATGTACTTATAATGAGACCGGTTGCGTTGTGCTGCAATTTGTTCAAGTCATCAGTGGTTCAAACGGTTCTTCTTCAGCTATTTGTAAGTCAAATCTATTCTGAGAAATTATTGTTAAGTATTTTCAATATTACATTTTAGTCTTTCTCTCAAGTTGATGCTACCTCAAGGTTCTATAACTTATGTTGATTGTTAAACAGACTGCAGTAGCTTTTATTAACCAATTGAAGTCATCTTAGAATAAATCTTTTGTATCCATACTTCCAATACCACTCATAGAATATCAGGGAAGAAGCACTTCATCAGCAGAATTGGTCTTTGACCCAGCCTTGGGTTCAGCAATGAAAATCTTTCCATTTGAACGTAGGATAGAGCCATGGACTCATAACATTTCTGCGGTAGATTCAACCCGAAAATGACCGAGAATCCAGATCTCTGCAGCCTCTCTGTCGTAATACACTGCCTCCGGCGTAGCGCTGCGATGGAAATCTTGGCTGCGGCCTTTACTTCTAACGCCCGTCCAGCAGTGGGTACTTCTCGGCTATCCGCGGTCGGCCCGGGATCATGTTTACAGCCCTTGGCGACGTAGCACCCGAAAGTCAAAGCACCCTCATTACGCCTTTTACTGCTAATACTCCCGTTGTCACATTCCTGAATTTTTTGCACATTTCCCGAATTTTATTACCCCTTCGCCCCGCATGTATATAAATATCTGAGCCCTCGGAATGCACGTCGCTTAATTGAGTGTATGTTTACCCCGGAATACATTTCCCTGCCCGAAAACCTTTTTCACCCACCACTATTACCCCCTTCGTATTCCTCACTCCCTTTCCCACTGTGGGCCCCTACTCTTGACCTTCATGAATTTGGAGCGCAGTTAATATTCTCCCTGGTCTCCAGTCCTCTGTTTGTCTCTCTCTCTTTCTCGGCGAATTCTGTTTTTCCCTCACTCGTGTACTCTTTCCTTCGTTTCCCTCTTCTTTCTTCCCTCGACCCCACATTATGCTGCCATCCCCCAGAGCAACAGACACACAAAATCTGGGAGAAAGAAATAGATGTGGCATTTTACTCCTTTACCAGTATTTCTTCCATTATTATCGCTCCCCTTGTATCCCTCTTTCACTACGATGTAGTAATACATTACTTGATTCGCTATCGGTATCCTAAACTAGTTTAATCCCGCTTAAGCGAGATCTAAATGGTAGTAGACGTATGGCATGTGTATAAAAACGATTTCGTATAATCCATAGATAATTAAATAATACAATTTCATGATTTATGTTTTTCAAAGAAAAGGATCTAACCTTTCTAATAAAACCAAAGTACAACCCTCTTTGCCTTAAAATGGAAGCCATTTTTCCTGGGCATGGCTCGGCCATCTGTAGAGAAAGAGCAAAACCTGTCTCCGTGGCCACCTCCCTCAAGCTGTCAATTCTTTAAGTGGCTGACTTTTTCGGCAACGGGAAGAATTCCCCATTCCTATAAAACAAATTAAAACTCCCCTCCATTCAGCGGTCACCTTATTAGGCGGACATTGTCTCTTTGGTCCTGTGTCAGCCGCTTAGTACAGTTTTCACAACATTATAAAAACAATGAGGAAGTTCTGACGCGAGTTTCGCCTCCGAAATGAAACGTTGTGTTCTTAGTATTCCTTATTATTACTCGCTATAATACTCTTTATGATATCGTAAAACTGATTGAATCCTATGAGATTACATGGATTGCGATGGTGTTTTCAAAATGGAGCGCGAAACAAATCAGTAGATTAATTTCAACGATGTGAAATATGTTGATTATTCAGTTGTGCTACAATATAAATTGTCTTGTGTCCCTGATCTTTATATTTTATATTCATACATATTAATACTGCTTGAATATTAATTCTAATGCTGAATAAGGCGTTCATCTTCCCTTGAAATTTATCCTTTCTCAAACTGCCTTAAATATCTGGAATTAGGTCATAAATTCGGAATAAAAAATTATAAGTGTGAAAGTAGGTCGTTAAATCTCATGAACGGAACTCGCTCTTAGATAAAAATGAAGTTAGAACGATTTTGATGAAATAGGAACAATGAAGACCAGTGGCTTGGAGTAAGTGATTCAGTGAGAGAATTATAATGGCCAAATGAAAGGGAAAAATCGCAAATTATGTGGGGCAATAAAAACCTTGGAAAAAATATATGAGGCACATTGCCTAAGTGGGAAAAAACAAGTTGTATATGGAAGTTACGGGGCATTACCGTAAATTGAGATCAATTTAAGGACAAAAGTAATATAAAAATGACCAAGAAAATTGATTGATCGTGTGTCATATTTCGAGAGATGTTGGAGCACAAAATTATGTAGTGGGTCTATGTCGAGTTGTTTTGGTCTCCCCAATCTGCAATCTTAGATTGGGATGAAATTGTATATGATGAGGTCCACGTGTTTCAAACGAAACTGTTTTATGTTAATTTCGGTGATACAGGCTCGTCTGTTACCCCATGTCACGACATCGCGCAAGGTGACTGTGAAACTTTGGCAACTTTGTAATATATTCTTAAATTTTAAATATAAACTAATGGTACCCCTCTTTCTCGTACATCTCTTGTTGTTCTATTTATTTTCAACGATAACGAAGATGTACTATTGAAATCAAAGTTGGCTGCATCTGAATAAGTTGCAGTTGATACGTTGCAGCGGTATCGGCCGAAGAAGTTAGTCTTCCGAATAAAGTTACAATTTCATTCAATAATAATTCCATGAGTATGAAATTGCGATCAATCTACCACAATGGAAGTAAATTTTAGATTACTCAATTTCAAATTCCTAACTTCGTCCATTAGTTAGAATCTCATCCAAAATGGACAAGTTTGCGGATAGGTCAACGATAGGGCGTTTTCTACCCATTTTTGTGGAAATTCGTTTCCAAGAAAATCCTTTAAACCTTAATCAACAGAAAGAACCCGTTTTAAAGCCCCGAAAAAAGTGAATTAAATTACTGGTACACTATGGCGATAGAGGTCTGTGGGTGAGGTATGATAAGCCTGTATCAGTGCCTCACAACGATGATTACCTGTAGCTACGCGTGCAAGGAGTGACGTGAGCGGTCCTTCAAGCGCTCTATTTAGCAACAGCACCGGATATGTATGTTTGCTATTGCCATCCCCATCCCGTTACTCCGTTGTAATCTCACTGTGGAATCGTACTGTCCAATCCAGTCTTATAAAGAATGCTTCTACTTATCGTATCAACTTATGAAGTTTGTTTTTTGTAGAGGCTATCAACGACGAAAGAATTGAATAAACGAACGAATGAAACGAAAGAATGAATATTATTGGAACGCATATTATCCATGAAACATTATGGAATGAGATAGAGACACTATCTACTTCCTGGGCATGCTTTAAAAGTTTATTCGGATACGAAAAATGACGTCCATCATCCATCATCATTTTTATTAACCATTACTACTTTTAGTTTTAATGTCTCATAAACTCAGCTATTATTTGTGTATTGTTATCCATTTCAATATGAAAAACAATGGTAACTTTCCACACAGAATTTTTAATGATTATCGACCATGGTTTCAGCACCTAGTGCCATTATCATGGTATCTATAATGGCACTAGGTGCTGAAACCATTTTCGGTAATCATTAAAAATTCTGTGTGGAAAATTACCATTGTTTTTCATTTTAAAATGGATATCAATATATATCGCTTCCACAAAGTTGAGCCTGATAAGCTGTTATATATCATTTGTGTACTCGGTCCAAACATTCACAAATAATTGTGTATTATGCTATTCCATCTTTTGACAAAATTATAATGTTAATTGTTATTTCCCCAAACATACAGACATTCCATAACACATATTTTGTGATGATATCCTGGATTTCCAATAGACAAGCAGAGAAATCATTAGCTATCCGTAAAAATATTATGCATTGGAGCCGATTTGCGACGTACTTTGTGGTCCTTTTATGTCAGTCTCCAAAGTCCCTTGCATTTTCTCAAATGATTTTTTTTCTCGATCACGCCTGTATTATCTCAAGTCCAAACTTTTCTAAAACGACCTCTCCTTCGTCTTCTCTTTGATAATGTCATCAAAATTCATTTATAGAATCTTTTATTCCCCATCCGATTTGTGTCCCCACCAATGTAATTGATTTTTTCTTATGTAATCCATTGTTAGATTATGTGATTTGATATCATCTCTTACACCTTCATTCCTTATTCGTTTCCTTTTGATTACCATTCTGCCCATTAAGTCCGTTTCAGTTTTGGCAACTAGACAGGGTTTTTCTTTTAGCGGCCATATTTCAAGTCTATGACGTCTTTTCCTTACAACTCTATTACTTGGCTTGTACCCGTTTTCGTCAGTACATGCAGTGAATCTTTCTATTGTCATGCAATCTTTTCCGTGGCCTGCCCACACCGCTTCTCTCACCTGGAAGGTTATCAATGGGAATCTAAATTTTTCTTTCATTTTCAATTCTATGTGACCATTCCAGTCCTGCCTCCTGCCCATTTATTTTCTTTCAATTTACTTGTCAAAAGACAATCTTTCCTGATGTTATCATTTCTAATTATATCCAACAAGGATTTCCATGATAAATTTCTAACCATTAATATTTTCGTCGTTTTTGGAGGATCTTTTAGTTGATTTGTTGACAATTCCCTGTCTATTTGGTCAGTATTTCTCACACTCGATTTGTATATTTGTTAAAACATTATAATTAATTAAGGTAAACTTAGATAATTTGCCTTTTGAATCTTAATGACGGATGAGAACGCCGAAGATTGGAAACAATCAAGGTTGTACATCAAAAGAACAATCTTTATTGCTTTGTATTCTTGGTCCATCCACTATCCCTTACTTTCCTTCGGTCCTTTATCTCTCCACTTCTTCTCTTTCTTTACCCACAAGTTTCACGCACACTTCCCAAACCAGTGAGCATATAATGTCTCGCAGGCAAGAATAGCTGCGGCATTCCAATACTTTTCCCATCTTTGCCATCGTAACTGCTCTCTGCATCTCCGCATCCTATACCTCTCTCCAAGGAAACGTATCCTTTCTCTCTGTTTTGCCAGCTAGATGGTCAGCACAGTCAAGTACTCTGGGGCTGGACGCCATAAAAACCTCCCCACTCCTCCTCGTGCAATCCTCCCTTCTCTTTTCACTGCCCTGTACACGTGCTTGCTGTCAGACTATAGCATTTCGTGATCATTGGTGTATGTGAGCTTGGCGATTTCATTTGTTGTCCTGATCAACCTTCAACTCAACCAAGTCTGTCTGCATAAGAGAAAGAATTCTTTTCTCCTCGCTCAGTGAATTGGACCTGAGTTTTACTGCTAGCCTCAAAGTCAATTGTTGTTCTTCCTCAAATATTTTATGCCAAACCTATGCTGTAAGTCTGGAGATCCTGGAAAAGTAAAATTGTCTATAGCTGTAACACAACCTGTGTGGCGCTAACGAGTGACGAGAGCTTTTTATCGAGCCATTTTCATCAATCCTAATGCTTTAATTCTATCGCTGATACGGCTAGTGGTGGATAGTTAGAGGTGTGTTAGACAGTGACAAAAAGTAAGGATATCCAGTAATGCTTCAGGTAATATCAAAAACATTGAATTGTAATATGAGGGTGAGTTTTGAAAGTTTTGGCCTATGAGTACAGAATTTGGTGTATGTACACTTGCATGTGTACTCTGTTCAATTCCAACTTTCATCGTGGTACCTAAAATTGTAATTAATCGAAATAAGTATCTAGTGGAATATCAATAGCAGAATTCAAAGTTTTAATGAAATTATAAATGGCTAGTTCAAGTCCGATATAGCATAATTACATTAACTTCAGCGATAAAATTACTAGGCTTTGAGTATCATAGTTTCCCCATTGGAAAATTTATCGAATTCCTATAAAAATCGATGCAGTTTTAAGGTCGTTTATATTTTTTTGTATGTCGAACGTGGTCATCATTTCATCTCAAATTCATAGTTTTTAAATAAATTATACTCTGGCTCATGATATTCAATTCACATATTTACGGCTGGTAAAATGTTGAAGGATTCGTCAGTTATTTTGGTGCGGACAATGCCCAACGTGTTGCATTTTTTCCTTCTGGTCACGGAAAAATAAAAACTCCTCGTCACGGTTTGGCTAGACCTATGGACCGTAATATTTCTCTTCCACAATCTCCTTTCACACCTATTACTCAGGCGAGAAGAAAATAATAGATACCTACAGCTCCTTAAGGAGAGCTCCTTTCCTTGAAATATATCTCGAAAGGGACCTCTCCCTCACGTTCAAATAATTTTTTTAGCTCTTTCTTCGATACCTTTGTATATCTATTTTTTGCGTACAATGGGATAGCAATTGTATGCATTTCCTTTCCATCTATTATCCTTATCATCTGCCGCCATTGGTTTTATTTCTTTTTAGTTATATGTATTTTAATTTTCTGTTTATAATATATTTTCACGCCACACAAGGCAGTGCTGTGCATTTCATAATTACGTTCATTAAAACTGTTAATACCAATTAATGTGTGAAACTTTTGTTGCTTTGTAAATATTAAAATAATTCAAATACTCCCTATTTTAAAAAATTGATAATGTTGATAATTATGCATCTCCTCCACTTACCTTACTTAAATTTTTTCTATTAATTTACCTTTATTGTGCGCCTTGATTTTCTAGTTGTGATCTTAAAATTTTTGTAGGCAGCATAAAACATAAAGAATATTCATATTATTATACTTCTTTTTCCTGAATTATCTCTTTTTTTGTTAGTCTTCCGCAATTATTTTACTTTATTCTTAATTTATTTATGTGTTTCACATTATTTATTTTACTTTTCATACAAGGTTAGCAGAAAAATATAATTATCGTAATTGTTTACGTTTCACCGCAGGCTTGTTCCTCATTTCTCTCCCTCGCACGTGCCCTGTCGGACCATAGTCAGGAAATTATTTCGTCTCGAGTTTTTTGCTCCGTCCTTTATATTTTTTTCTTCATCTCCTATCCTTCTTCCCCATCCTTCTTATCTCCGTCTCTCCACTCTACCGTCTCAATTCTCACTTATTTTTCTTTATCACCATCCCCACCTCCAACTACCCATACCTCCTCATCCATTGGTCGGACAAATTTACGACGAATCCTTTCCGAGTAAATTATTTGCTGCGTTGAAATGGTGTTTTATGGGATATCATTTATCTCATTGGCCCTCCAGAGATTGCTTCTTTCTCCTTTCCCATCGTCTCCTGGTCTTCTCCACCCCCCGTAAGTAGTCTCCCTCCCAGAGTGTGATCGATAAGCAAGCGCTGCAAGAATAGTAAGGTGCCGTCGTGGCAGGGCAGAAAGCAGTAAACAGCAGGTCAACAGTGCACCATACGTGCCTAGGTTCATTTTCACTCTACGGCTATATAAAAAGATTTTTTTGTGCTGGTAATTCAGTGGTAACTCACGTGGAGGTTAGACAATGATAGAGGACTTTCCAACCCATTCTTTTAACCCAATTCCTCCTTTATAGTTAAAACGGTCTAGTTCTTTCTTCCGTCTTCGTTACTGGTCATTACGTTGGATTATTGTCAAAATTCCATTGACTTCCATTTGCAACCAAGGTTCTAAATATTTTTCCGCGCATGGCGCCAGTCGCTTTTTATTGGTTGGCCCGATTAATTTGAGGTATTAATTTGAGGTGGGGAGTTTTCTTAAAATCTCGTCACTTAATTAGGTACTGAGTGCAATAAAAACAAGATCTCCGAAAAATAAGAGGGGAATAATTCTTCCCTAACCTCATCAGTCGTCTCGCCACCATTGTCTTATATTTGTTCTCACCCATCGTCTTGGGCATTATTCACTCAATACACGATACAGGATATACTTGAGCCCAAAGGATACTAACCCAATATGCTCTATTTTGAACATTGTACGAGTTACGACGCACTATGCTTACTATATAATTAGGCTTCGCCTATTTAGTACAACATCACAAACAGCCCTATCCTACTTTCACCGTCGCCCATTTACATGCTTACTCATATCCCTTCCGTCGCTTTTTAAACATTCATTGAGATCTTACCACCTAATTGGTTGCCAGAATTGACAATCAACAGTTTAAGTCATTACCACAGCCGCAACGAGAGTTCAATACGTCTAATATGAGTAGAGACAATTCACTTGAAGTTCTCTCCACGAATTACTAGAGAAAAACCTGGGGATATTTTAGAATAATCACCGTCTTTGACGAGGGTCTAGTAGGCTCCTCATCACGAAATGCCAGTAATATACCTCAGCAATTGGCCGCCTATTGCGCGCTTATATGGTGGCACGTCAAGAAAACGGCATTAGAATTAATGATACACGTTGAAATCGATAGAAAATGTCAGGTACATTATGAATCGATAGGTACATCGATAGGAATAGTCAGGCACATTAGTACCAAGCAATTTTTCGTCACTATGTTTAACGTTGCAAACTCCACCAAGTTATGCTTGTCTCCATTAGTTTGATTGACCTCAACTGCGACATTTAACGCTCTTATTATTCATTATGCCTTACTTACGGCAACATATTTTCTTAAATATGTATTGTGTTAAACTGTAATTTTTTTCATACTCTGCCGAATAACTACCAATATTCTTCAAGAGCCACATCCATCCTCCTAATATCCTTTTGGGGTTTAAAATTCTCAATCGTCTAATACCTCTTTCTCTCTTTCCTAGAATCCTTCTTTGCATCACTATATTCATCAGAAATCCGTTTGAAACTCTCCAACAACTTTTTTCCTCCAATTTATTTGAGATAAGGCGTGTTTCATATTTTCGTGTACAAATACGCACAGACCTGTTGCTGCATTTTCTAGTGACCGATGCTATAGGCTAAAATATTCATTGATAAATAAAATTATGACAGCAAAAATGGAAGAATACAGGGTGATTACAAAAGATACATTGAGTTTTAAAGAGGCATACTTTAAGACAGATTACAAGCGGATTAGAAAATTGCACATGAGATTAACCAGCATTCTTCAATTAGAACGAAATATTTACAAATATTCTATGCGTTCTACTTTTGTCACATAAGAGACGTTTATGCAATAAACCAGTTCGGTCCAAACACGCAACGCAACAGCATGTCCCTGACAATGGTAAATTGAGCGGCGGTTAATGCTGTCTCGAAGGTCATTCAGTATTTCTGGAAAATTCGACTCGTTAAAGTCTATGCCAACCTCCCCTAGGAAGAGGTCCTCACAGTCAAATCTGTTGACTATTTGAAGAGTGCCCAGGTGGTTCTAGTAAAATTGATTTTAAACGTCTCTCACCTTCAAACACAAAACGCGATCTGATGCCGCCTTGCCGCCCGTCAGGTCACAAGTGGAGTGAATTCTCTAGAGGTTAGTGCTTGAGCGAGCTGAAAACTGTGAGGCGTTACCCATCAATATGTTATTACTACAATTGTGTGAAATGAATGTCTTCGCAGTTATGTAGAATGCAAAACCCGATGAATATTCTATAATCACTTTGCTTTTTCTATCTTTCTTACTGTAATAACAGAGAAGAAGAAAAAAAATTACTGTTTTTGTGGGATGATAATCCATGATTTTCGTCTTCAAAAGCTTCTAAAGCCATACTAGACTCAATATTCCCATTAAAGCAATTCTGGCGTGCCTTCAAATTTTTCTGTTGTTTCACAAGAAAATATTAATGCTTCTCCAATTGGACCAGTATTATGCTATTCAAGCTGGGTGTGACTGACTGTTTCAACCAAGGACTTCCTAAGAACTTTTACAAGACTACCATTACAGAAACCCTGTTTAGTTCGTTGAGGCAAAAGCTCTTTTTCGGCTAATATTTAACTTTACCCTCTCTCCATAAGAGTAAAAACAATGTCAGAAACGCATCACATTTTGAGCAGTTCACTTCACATCTCCGTAATTAATTGTAATTATTTTAATGACTCAAAATTTGGCGGATGCATTTACATCAAACTACCGAGCGTTACATGTTGACAAATTTTGGGTTAATGCGAGTAATTCTACATACCTTTGCTCCCGGATTTGAGTAAGTGCACCCTGAAACGTGCAAAGAGAATACCATTCGTTTGTTTCAAACGTCAATTGAATTATTTACTAAACTTTTTGGACCTGGTAGTTGACATTCATTTGATTCAAAAGCTTCTGTTTCCCATGACATCGGCTCTGTAATGGTGATGTGACGTTACATATTATGGAAGTGTAAGCGAAATATTTATTTAAAAATAGTCTTCTGTTTCCGAAAAAGTTTGCTTTCAATGATGTGAGATTTACCGGCATTAATTACCAAAATCTGTCATAATATGAACAATTACATGCTACTCATGACCCAGAGATAATATATTTCATTGCTGTTCTTTCATTTAGTCTTGGCAAAACATTTACGTGTCACGTGATTACAATTTTATACAATTAATAGATGAAAATTCCTGTCACCGCCAAAAAACACATCCCAATACTCAACGGCTCCGGCATACATGTTTGGAAATATGTCATTTATCATTTTAGAATCGCCCGTTCATCTCATTAATGATATAATTGTAAGTCTTCAACGGAGAGCAATGCTTTAAAAGTGCTACGTATCTGTATTAACGTTATTCATTTCCATGGTAAGTATAATAAACGACTTAATGGGTACTCGACAAAATATTAAAACATTTTCCATGAAGATTTTGTTCATCACCATTTTATTGTATTTCCTAATCGATTTAATTACATACATTTTTAGTGAAAATATAAAATAATAACGTGTTGTCACTAAAAGATCTGAGTCGCTCTTTGTAACGGTGGCAATTATGAAGCCCGATGCTCGAGAGAACAACCGAGGAAATTTTTAATGCATTTTTTCTCTTTTATTTGTATTTCCTGATTCATGATTAAGTGCGTCGCTTGGAGAAAATTAGGAATGAGAGAACTAATAACTTGAGACGCTTTTCCTATGTACTCTGAGTATTTAGCAAGTGTTTTTACATAATTTCTTGCTTTTTTGAGTCAAGTACCATGTAAAGATTGGACTCACTTTGAGGGACAAGGGGATTGTGAGGAACGTTATTGAAGGTGAAATAAAGGGAAAAGTCCCCAGAGAACCCAGAAATAAGTCATGAACCAACTAAATAGGAAAGTACATAGGAAAAGATACCAGGAGTTGAGGGAATTAGCATTAGGTAGGGAAGGGTGGAGGGCTGCTGTCAACCAATCTCAGGATTGAACGACCAATGACGATCATATTTAGTGCGGTTCATTTCCCTTTGTGTGTATATAACTCAATCCAAATTGCGACAACATTACATGGAATATTTGCAGTAAAACGTAATTGGTGAAGCCATAGTGTGGCTTGAAAAGTCCTTCAATATACGACTGATTGCTCTGCATTTTTATGGGAAGGTATGTTCCTTCAGTTAATCTAAACCCAGTAATATATCAGATGATTTAATGGTAACTTTTACAAAAATCCACAACTTAAAAACACACACACGACCCGGGTTTCGACGATTGAGCGTCATCTTCAGGTGCTTCTTTAGGGTATTTTTGTGTGTGTGTGTTTTTAAGTTGTGGTTTTTTGTAAAAGTTACCATTAAATCATCTGATATATTACAATGGAATACCACAAAGTTAAAAAAGAACTTGTATTATTTAAACCCAGTAAACCCAGGTCAACAATAGTAATAGGATGGGCGTCACAATTTTCCCCCTAATTTTCAAAGCGCATACCTGAGACTATATTTCAGGATTTTTTTAACTATATGTTTTTCTTACCTTTCCTTCGGCCCTCTATCAGTTATCAAATGCATATTCAGTGCTCTAAATCACCTCTTTCCTATTATTACCGACCAAATTTGGCCTATTATAATATTTTGTAAAAAGGAATAAAAATGATCTTAAGATTAGTTTTCGTATTCAATGATCGTGTTTTTTTTATCCTCAGCTGCCTTTTACTAACATCAGCTTGTTCACTGATACTTGATATTATCTTATTATTTCCTCTCAAGCAAGTGTTTGTTTCCACGGTGATTGAGACACTGATCACCTTCCTTCATCACCGTTTTTCTCGTCGGTTTTATAGTTTTATTAACCAAGTGTAGCTCTTTCTTCACAAGTTTCTGAGCTCCTTCATTCTACTTAATTTGCAACTATATCCTTTTTATACCTTTAGAGATCAATACCCGTATTTTTTCCAGGTTGACCAAGTCAAAGAACGTATTTTATGTTGTTAGGTAAAGGATATTTGCTCTCTTTTAATCATTTTCTCATTTATGACCTAACGTTACATATTTCTTTTGCTTACTCTCGTGGTGTGCATATTACCGTCTCTCCAATTCTTAAGATACCTAATTTTCCTTGTCTTGAGAGTATCTTCCACCATATTTATCCATGATTTTTGCGTGATATTCACTCCTCATATACCTACCACTCACTTCTAGACGAATGATTTGGTTCTCTGTACGATTCCTATCCATTATGTTAACATCGCCGAACTAATTTAGGGTCAGCCCATGTTAAGTGATCCATTAAAATTTTAATTGGTTGCATAATCACGTTTCCAAAATCCATTTTTCTGCACGCGTAAACCAATATGATTTGGCAGATAAATGCGACGGTTTTAAAAATATTCCCCTTATTTGTTTCCTCACGGGAGCCATTTTCCCAAAGTGGGATGCTAATTTTTGATAATGTTGACGTTAATAGTTAATTATATCCATAATATCTCAAGTATTATCAACGATAGAGGAGAGTTACTGTCGAAGGTTGTGTGGATCAGGAACAAATTACACGTAAGTAAGGATAATTATGTATTACGATGCATTTAGATTCTGGTACATGCATGGTCGACAACGCAGGAGTAAGTGATCAAGTCACCTCGCGTCATACAACTGTCGGATACAGGAAGTAGGGAGCAGAGCAACACAGTGGCGATTGTTGTAACGGAGTCGTGAATGATCGCCCATTATAAAAAATATATATATATATCCACTACCCTTACAACCCCCTCTTCAGAAAGGGCGTTTTCCCTTACAAGTGCATTTAGCATATACATAATTACATACTCAATTTAATTAGCAAAACATTTCAAGCCCAATCTTTCTCTACGTAAATACAATTTAGGGAATGTTAATGGCTTAGTCAAAGTATTGGCTGGCATATCTGCCGAGGGCATGTGCAGTAGTTGCTCTTCTCTCCTCTTCAACACGTTTCTGATGAAGTCAAGCATCAGGTCGATGTAATTCGTCCTTCTGTGGAATACAGGATTATCAGCTAATTCTTCAGCTCCTCCATAGCCGTAATACATGATGAAAACTATGATGGAAGCTTGTTTAAATTTACCATTTCTTGTCATTTGTATGAACTTTCGTATCTATTATTTTTCCAATTAACTCTTATTCATAACAAATTCTTCTGTCCATTCTCGAAGTATACCAAGCAGTAAACAACCGTATCTTAGGTAATAAATTAATTAACACAACATAGTATTTGTTAAATGTTTGGGTTACCCACACACAACAATACATGGTCATCTCCGTTGAAACCCAGCTCCTTAAGAAATGTCTGCTAGTAGATCGCCTCCTTGACTGCCTCCGATAACGCAATGTACTCCGCCTTGATCGATGACAGCGCCACGGTCCTCTGCTATGTGGACTCCCAGCTAATGACTGCACCTCCCAGGAGGAATGCATGTATGGTGGAGGAGCGGCGCGGCGGTCCATGATGCATCCGCAAAATCAGCATCCACAAAATACCTCACGGACTGTTTATAATTTCCAAATGAGAGAGACAAATTATTGTCTAACGTCTAACACTTTTTGTCTATCCGCAATGCTGTTCTGTATATCATTCACTGAACTGACTATATTGACCAACTGCGTGAGATACATCTGGTCTTGTACTTGTACATTAATGTATATACAAATTCTTTGTATGGATTCCTGTTCTGCTCAGCTGCAACCACCCCATTGGTTTTCCATTTCATTCCGACCTCCATTGGAATTTTCAGAGGATTGCGATCTTCCATATGGAACCTTTTCAGCATATTCTCCAAATGACCTTTTTCAAATAAAGTAATCCCGTCCTCAGACTGAGAAATTTTCATTCCAGAACTGAAACAGGTCTCTCACGCCTACTTCCTTCACTAAGCCTTTCTTTACTCTTTCAATGCAAAGTGGATTCAAGGACGATATCAGAATATCTTCATATACATAAACAATAACAAGAATTATTTTCTTCCCTTTCCTTGTACGATTCAGACAAGGGTCGGACTTATTTCTTTTAATGCCAAATAACCTAAGCAATTCATGTAGTTTGAAATACCACTGACGTCCAGTTTGTCTAAGACCGTAAATGTAATACCTCAAACGACATACTTTGTCACTGGCCAGTTGTCTTCTTCTGAGTTGTCAGGCCTTCTTTACAATATACTCTGTTGATGCTTCCCTATTCATTATTTTATTCAGAATTTCATTGAAAAAATTTTGTTTCGCCATGAATATTTCGTCAAGTGTGCAATTTAGAGAAGCAGTAGTGATGTCTAACTGTCCCACTTTCATTGCCATCTCCACTGATAGTGACGTTAGAAGACGCACAGAACTCATGCTGGAAACTGGACCAAATGTGGATTTAAAGTCTACTCCTCGTTGAGAACATCCCTTCGCTGCCAATCCTTTCTTCTTTAAACTTCTTCCTCTGGCTTAAATTTGTTTTTAAAATCTGTTATTCCACGAGAAGCATTTCTATCGGTTGGCCCATCATTTGTGTCCCGCATTCTATGAGAGACTTATGTCCGCATAAATAGCTTCTTTTCATTCTTGGGAATCGTCTGATTGTAAGCCACGCTCTAATGGTATCTCAACTACATTCTCATTTGAAATAAACAGATCACAGCTTGAACCTTCATCCTAATCCTTATCTTAAATCTCTTCCACAGTTTCCGCAGCAAGTGTGTTGTTGTTTTGATCACTTGAGGTTTGGTGATGATACTGCTTTCTAGGAGGACCTTTCCCACCAATGTACACAAATCTAGGTCTTCCACGACTTCTTTTCTGAGGATTCATTTCAACAGTTTCATTTGCTTCACCGTGCGCTGTTGCCTTGTGTTGCGTTTCTATTTCCTGCGAACAATTCTCATCTCTCTCCGGAATTTCTGTCCAACTTGGTTCGAACTCAGTTTTGTCCAATTTAGAATCTGTTTCCAATTCTATTACCCTATATCATCCATTTATTGTTTATAGGGAAATTATATCTTCTTGCCCCCGAATCCCCCCAGGGACAAAAACCTGACTAAGAACTTGATTGCTACAGATATCAGAACTTCTCTATATAAGAATAATAAATATTATTTCTCACTATAGAAAGTTACAGTATAATATAACATAAAATATTTCAGTGTGAAATTAGGTAACACTGAGATGTGCATCGGTTTTGGGGTTAACACCTGCAAATTTACATTTGAGGCAGATGAAAATTTAAGTACAAATAAAATCAATTCCCAGCATATAACCTTTAGAAAATTAATCCTAAGAAAAACCTGTAGAGAATAGCTTACAATATGTGTGTTCATGTAAACTCCAGACAGTTCAGAGATTAAATACATTTATATGAATGCACCAACAAAATACTTTACAATAAAATAAAATTAAACTTTGTAACAAAAGACTGAACAATGATTCAACTAAAACATGTTTAACGTGAATAGCAATTCATAAAATTTTTCCAGTATGTTATATAAATAAATTTTCAATATTTTGCTTTGAAAATAACCAATCTTTTTTTCTTTTTAAAAATGAACCTATACGGGCGTAAGCCGCAATATGGAATGGTAGGGATCAGAAAATTCTGGGGGCAAGATACATAATTGATTGTTTAAAATTTTTCTAATTAGGTATTGGAATGCTTACACCAAATTTCACTCTCAATTTACTTGCATATTCCATGGGCTCTATTCTATTTCCTTCTCTATTATAGAAAATTTTTAATACCTTATATACAAATAAATGCCTCAATGGTAATATACTCTCTTAAAGGGCTCTTTAAAAAGGGAAAAGAAATCCTCAGATTTTCCTTTGTGCAATGTTACTCTGATAATCTTCTTTTGGGCTGTGTTTAGTGACTGGATATTAGAAGTGAAGGCTCCACCCCAGCAGATTATGCCACATTGTAGTCTAGAATCTACCAAAACAAAATAAACAGATCGGATTACCTGTAGCGGACACAAGTACCGTAACAAAAATAATTTTTAACATGGAAATCATCTCTTGTAAAAGTTTGTTTATTTGTAGTTTCCAATTTAGATTTTCATCAGTAAGCGAACCCAAATATCTGATACAATTTACACATTAAATCTTCACACAATTTACACAAACATATCCATAATTTCACACTATACACCTATAATTAATATTATATTGTTCAGTGCTTATTTTAAAATAATTGGAATTTACAAATTTAGCTTTATTACTAAGTATCATTTTGTTTTTATCAAACCAATAACTTAGTCGATCGAGATCACTCTGAATTTTCGACTGTAAGTCATGCACATTTGAAGCTGCATGCCTTAAAGCAGTATCATCAGAAAATGATGTTAATTTTCCATTATATACGCCGTGACATACATCATTAACGTAAATAAGGAAAAATATTGGCCCTAAGACCGATTCCGGAGGGACACCACGGGCATGCGAAAAATGAACTGTAGGAGTTTTGAATTTTACACACTGAGTTCTTTAACTGAGATAACTTCGGAACCAATTGTTTGCAACTCCTCTAATACCAGCCATCGTAAGTTTTTGTAGTAATATATTATGGTCTACACAGTCGAATGCTTTTGTAATATCAATGAACCGACCAGCAACTTTTTTAATATTAAGACCCTCATATATTCCAGTACAAAATTCTATGAGTGCGTCCTTAGTACATTTCGATTTTCGGAAGCCAAATTGATTCCTAATAAAAATTTATGTTTATCAAGAAAATTTATTAGACGAATTTTTATTATTTTTTCTAATATTTTTGCGAAAACAGGTAATAATGATATCAGTATATAGTTGTTTACTTCATCACCCTTGTTGAATATTGGGACCACTATTGTACTCTTTAATTGTTATGGGAATTCACCAGTGAGCATACTTAAATTTGCAATATAAGCAAAGACTGGTGCAATAACCTCATTCACAACTTTAATTACGTTAACAGAAATGTTGTCAATATATATATATATATATATATATATAGATATATGTCGTTATATCACGGAATTATGTTGTTAAAGTTTGTGTATTGGTACATGACAACTATAAAATGGTACCCTTGCTGTTTGTGGTTTTCTTTATTTAAAATAAAATAAAAATAAAGAATCCATTTCCGATATACTTTCGCCTGTTCTGCGTTACCAACAAAAATTCCTTCTACTCCACGCCCGTGAAACTTATATTTATTTAATATATTGGTTTTTATCTTCATTTATATTCTGTCGTTTGACTTAAAATCAAGTGTACATAGATTTAATGTTTATATTTCCCAACCATTTTAAACTTTTCAAGTGAAAGAGTCGTCCGTTTTTCTCCCCCAACTCTCTTTTCTTCTTCTTCTCTCTCTTCTCAAATATACCTTAACTTCTTCAATTTTTTATAATCACTTCGGCGGCAGAGCATGAATTTATATCTCAAAATATTAATCCCATATGTTGGCACATGATTGTCAGTCCTTAAGCAACTCATGTTACACTTTTCTATCTCATATTTCAATGTTAGAAGTTGGCCAATAGATAACACTTTTGAGTCTGAGCTTTTCCTTTTGATCGTCAATTTCGTTGATTCAAATTCGGTTTAAGTTGTGACGAATAGCTCTAATAGTAATTGATATAACTAAGTTTCCCAAAAACATCAAAATAACTTGAGAATACTTTGGTTCTGGATTTTAATAGTTGGCGTACGTTTCTAACAGTTCAAAAATTTAATCGGTGATGTTGAAATTTTCATTAAGTTGCATTTCAAATGATATGATTCATAGGCATGTATTGCAACAAATACGGTTGCTAAATTGTTATAAAACATCTGATTTGCTAATTTAATTTTGGTATTCAACTTTATTTCGAATAATATTTGTTGTTTCCAACTGGGCTCGGCTTTATTACGTTCCGCAATAAAAAATATTAATAATGGCAGGGCAATAAAAATGAGGACAGACTACGTAGTGTAAAGCATATAAAATCTATATTAAAGGCTGTATAGCTTGTTTTATTTTTAATTCGTGTGGAAATGGGACACATCGCGGGATACTCACCCTATTGTTCTCGTCGCTTCTGCCTCCTACGCAGCAGCCTCCCCGCTCGGCGCTCGTTAATCCAAATTCATTTATTTACAATCCACTTTATGGTTCTCATTCCCTCTCTCTGTCTCTCTCCCTCTCAGCCTTTTCTCTCTCTTTCTCTTACGAGGCCAAGTTTTTTTTATACTTTATGGATCCCCTCTGCAAAGCCACACATTTCATAATAACACTCTTTTATTCGAGCGCCCACCTTGTTTCGAGTGGTGCTACAACTAACAGAAAAACTTCCTAGCGAGTCTTCCATATCACCCGTCAAAGACTCTCCTCTCAAAGCCTATCAAAGAGCATCCATTCAAACCATGAACCTATGTTACCGAAACGATACAGAAACGTTTGAACTTATTTGCTACATTTTCTTAACAACCTATGTCTTGGTAATTCTGATTCAAAATTCATAGAGTGGAGGTCGTCGTCATAAGAGGTCACGACCCTCTTGGAAAATTTCAGGAGACATATAATTTCTATCATGACTGAACCGTTAGATAACCAAGAGGTGGTGTGGTTTAACCAAATCTCGATCGCTTTTCCCTATAAACCAAGGCTAATTCTCCAGGATATGCTCCCCCATGCACGCATGTATGCATCAAAGTACCTCTTACGTATGCATTCATGTCTACTCAAACCAACGGAAGAACAAACTTGGAGTTGTTGTAAAATAGTGTCCCGTAATCTAAGTATGTCACAGTGACGTTTTAATGCCACCGCCATAAAATTTCCATGACGTTTGTGCAATATCACAAAAGCTGTCAGATATCCTCCCCTTGGCAACGTTGTCGTCTTTTGTGACGCATGTATACTTACCTTTGCAACATCCACCCTATTAATACCCAAACTGTTGTTAAAATTGTTAGGCCAGTTTTGTTGGTTTTATCTCTTTTGAGAGCTACTAGAAATCCTGATCCGGACATCCTATCATTCATAAAAAACAATACAAATTTCTTCTGCAGAAATTGACCTGGATCAATTATGGGTAGAAATTTATTTTGTCTTACTCCTCCATTTAGTTAAAATCATGTCAATTAATCGATAACAATCGTACAATCAATCTACTGCACCATCTAATCCTGACTCTTTCCACCCGTCAGGATTTTCGATGTAAATTTATCTGTCTATATCGCTCTTAGGGCCTTAGTACTTTTTATCTCTGACAAGTTCTTAAGAGGTCCATAAGGTCAAGATACGGGTTTGTATCATCAAAGGTATTCTTATAATTCTGGTTTTATAATTTGAAATTGTGTGTAACTGTGGTAATTGCGACGTTGCAATAAAATTCCCAAGTGTTCTGAACCTTGTTGCAATCTCTCAACCTTTACACGGATTCCTGAATTTCGTAAAGGAAACATTCTCCATGAAGTTCAAATTTGCTACTTGAAAAGAAATTTTTTTTATTTTCAATCTACTGAATGTATTCTTTACCATACAAAAGCTCAACGTAATGAGTCATAAAGGACAAAGGAAAACAAAAAAACTAAGAAATTGACACGTGTTACAAATGCTTTTTTTCTCTAAGCATTCATTACAAATTACAAGAGAGTTATTTTGCTAAAACGTTCTCTGACTAGAATATTTGCCTTTTCATCGTAGACAAATGATAATGCGATCGCTTAAGTTTTTTCTCATGCTTCTTGTCTACTTGTCTTTCCGGTATTACGCTCTGAAAACTAGAAATTTATCTATTTGACCTTTTTGAACGCAATTTGTTCATCCGTCCCAGGGTGTTTTCTGACCTTATTATCTGCCAATACTTCCAGGAAACTTTCCCTGCGATCTAACTTGTTTACTAACCGCATAAAATTTATCTTAGCAAAAATAGCATGGGTGGCAATTATACACACGTCTGGAAGATTCATAAAAATTTACACGGCAATGTAAACGGTTCTTTTTCCCAAATATGGGAGTGCTCTGGATCCGTTTACTTTACCCAAGTATGCTATGCCTCGGAGAGGATACTCCGAGGAAGAATTGTAATCCCAAGAAATCTTCATTTTGTTCTTCCATGAATGATAGGTTCTCGAATAGGAAAACGGCCTCTAAAATCCAAAAAACTACTCATCGACAGTAAACCACCTGCCAGGGAGAAAACACTTTCCCATATTTGAATTTATGGCTGTCCAAATAGACCAAGCATGATTGCAAGCTATCAGCCCTCTTTCTTACCGACCGTACAGCATGTATACAACTCATATTTATTAACTCGTTCACTCATTCCTTAGTCTTAAATATCATATTAGCCAAAAGGTGACAAGGCATCTGAAGTATAAGACCCCGTTGAAGTGCAGAATTTGAGGTGCTCTCCAAAGGGAAGGACAAGAGGGTATCAAGATTCCATTGTCCGATAGAATCTCAGGACTTTTGGGTTTCAGACACGGGTCCTCATGACGGGAACCCAAGACTCCACGAGATAGGCTTGTACAGATCACACAATATCTTTCCATGCTGTTCGGAAACCATTCAAAAGAGTTTCCGAGAGGACTTTAAGAGATTTGGAAAAAAATTATTGATGTAGTATTGTGAATGTTTGAAAAAGAAAATTGTATAACTGGACAGCTTCGCGAATTTAATACCACCGAGAAAAAAATCCTCCTTTACTCTCCATTTTAAACAAATAATCTTATTTTTAAGGGTGAAAAAGTGCTAAGTGGTATGGTCACGTTCAATCTTTTGCAGCGCCATTGTTTTAGCTAGGATATGTAATGATACATAAGGTGGTGCCCTATAAAATGACAGGTATGTCAAATTATTTATACTAGCTGACCTGTGCGAACATTTCGCACAGTATGTGGCTTATTCCTGTTTCTTCCTTCTTTCTTCCTGTTCTTCTATCTCTCGAATATTTCGCACAGTATTCGGCTACTTCCTGTTTCCTCCTTCTTTCTTCCTGTTCTTCTACCTGTTTCTTCCCATGGACAATTATATGTTATTTATGTTTGTGTTGAAGATACATAACGTAAACTTAAACGGTAAACGTTTACACTGATTGCTTGTAGAATGTAAACAATCTAACTAAACGATCTGTTAATAGATGGTGCCTCCCACAACCTTTTAAGCACGTAACCATAGCCAACATATTAGTTGATTATATTGTCAACAAATGGAACTGTTTAATTTTGATCATTTATTTAATTGTTTTAAACAAATACATTAATTATAAACTTTTTTTGTTTGTCGTCAAAATCGGGGAACATAAGCTTTAAAATGACTTCTGAATAATTAATTTAGATAAAAAATTAAGAGAGATATGGCCTATCCACAAAAAAACACCTTAGAGAAATAATATATACGGATGATAGTTCTAGTTCTATAACATTGAACGGGATGCATGCATGAGCAAGTTATGTTCATAAATGTTTACAAACTATTTTTGTAAGCGAATATCTTATAAATATGAAATCAAAAAGTTTTAATTGCATTGTCTTACCAGATGACCATTCCCCCATGTACAATCACTATGTGCATTTCGTACTATTTTCATTTTAAACCTTTTTTTGGAGTTTAGAATTAAAAATATGTGTGGAGTCGATATACCTCGAGAGAGTAATCGACATGGAAAAATCGAAACTTTTATGTCAAATTAATGGGTAAATAGTGAAATTTGAGATTGTATTTTTCGTCAGAAGCCGGTGATTCAACGTTTAAAATGATACCTCATTTATCACTGTAGGTGCAGTAGTAACGGGGCATATACGGAATGACAGAAAAAGACCTTTCTGTAATAATATATATGATATTAGGCACTCAAAGGGAAACGTGTCTTCCTTCTGATGTGTACAATGAAGTTCTGCGTTTCCTCGCAAATCGAGCCATAATCACGGTGGTCTTTAAAGATAGAAGGATAAATAACGCGTGAACAAATAGTTATTTTTCCATATCCCATTTTCAAGAAAAAATGTTTTTATGAAGCGAAAACTTTCAGGAAATTGATTTAAATTAAAACATATGCATCGTGCCACCTTCATTTTTGAATTAATAGTGAATTACCGAGAAAATAAAATTTAAATTGTGGCGGTTCCATGGAGATGGCTCTGCAGTCGGGGTTTACGGCTATTGAAATGTGTCCATTAAAACATAGGTATGAAATAAAGTGAATTCTTCTCAGAGAATTTTACTTTTCCTGCAATTTTCAAAATTAGGTTTCCGATCCTACATAGCTGTGGAAAAAAATCGGAATTGCCCTATTAATCCAACCACATATGCAGTACATTACTCTTCTATGAGCTCATCCTATGTCTACTCTTTCTTCCTACGTTAAGTCATTGAAAATACTTTGTATTTCTTCCAAGTGAAATCGAAAGTACTCTACTGTAAAAATAAAAATGATATATGTTAAAAATTATACTAATAACAATGATTTTATGACACCTAGTTTAAATAAAGAATACTAAAATATGATAGAATAAAAAACAAATAGTGAGAGAAGACAAAAAACTTCTAAAAAAAGACGATATTAAAAAAAAAACGTTAAAACCCTCTTTTATTGTCTCCCATTTAGAATTAAATGTTAATCTGGCAAATATTGTTTATTTTCTAGTGTCACGCAAGCAATGTTTTACACCCCAGTATATAAATCCCCCGTTACGCACCGTTTTCGGCAACTAACCGTTGTGGTGAGCTCCGCTCATCGGACGGTAATTTCCTCAGACTTGGGCGCAGTTAATCCACCGCGGTATAAACCCTGCATAATTGTGGAAAAATCGGCATATTTTGTTCCTTTATAATAATTTTGTACGGCCAATGCATGTTGTCAGAAAATTCAGGAATTTTTCAACAAGTTGTGACGAAAGTAGGTATTAAGTACTTGTTTTAAATCACTCAGCCATGGTGATAGTTATTTGCGAATTATGGTGAAATTTGAAATCAAAATATCACAATTTCTTGGAAAAGGCGCAGCAATTGGCATCGATGACTATAAACATGTGTTCAGATATTTGTGGAATGGAAAATGAATGGAACGAAATGCGAAATGAGAAGCGAATGGAAAATGAAATGGAAAAAAAAGATACTTGTGGAATTAAGAGCATTTCTGTTCCTTTATGCTGGTTTACAATGGCTTACGTTTTTTGACAGCATATGCAGGAATTTTTTAACAAATTCTGACAAAATTAGGAATTTAGTACTTGTATTTTATCACTCAGTCGTGGTGGTAGTTATTTGCTGTTTATCAAGAAATTTGAAAAATACAAATGTCGTAATTTCTCGGAAAAGGTACTGCTGATGGCATCGATGAATATAAAAATGTGTTCATTTAATATATTTTTGTGGAATTAACGGAATTTTTGTTCCTATATGTTGGTTTTTTATAGCTAACGCATGTTATCAGCAAAAGCAGAATTTTTTTAACAAATGAAAATGAATAAAATGCGAATATAGCATTTGTTCTGGTTGAATTGTTCAATGTCTTTGACTGCTTCTGATTGAATCTCTTGCATATATCTTACATTATTTTTTAGTGAAATAATGCAATGTTAAATAATAACCTCATGCAAGCATTAGTTATTAAGGTGAATTGCCTTCTCCCTCGCAGTACCAGGGGGATCTTTTTCCTCTACCATATTATATTCGAGTTTTTTCACTATGAGTTTTATTGCCTTTCATTGGAAAATGTTTCCATGCCGTTATTATCTTTCTCTGATAAACGGTGGTAATAGTTTATAAACAGCAAAGCATGAATTCAGATGCAAATTACGCTCGTATTGAAAAATTACCGGTTCCAAGTCTGCATGTGAAGCACCACATTCTCTAAGTTAAAATTGAAAGTTCATTGATATTAACTATTCCGGCAAAATAATGTTTTAAGAGCAAATAAAAGATAATTTAGGAACGAAATATGAGATATTTCAGTTGAAAAAGCCTCCAAAAAGTATTTAGAACTTTTCTTTTAGTAACCAAACTATTTCTAAGGGGTCTAATTGACCCCAGTTGCTACTAATAGGCAAGCAACAGTACCGGTCGAGTCCGGTACTTCTAGTGCTCAACATCTACTGCTAAATACTACCCTGTGAGCCGCCGCAGTGAAGTTTTGGGAGGTGAAATGGTGACGTAAATTATGGGAGTGTATTTAGTGGAGCTCAGGTTTTATTGCGGTCGAATATTTTGCGCAGGAAGAACGAGTTTTTGTACCCATCTGTCCGGCAATATACCTTTGTTATTTTATTGCTTCTGTCAGACCTAGAGATGTAGTGAAGCGTCATGATAATGTACTATGTGTCGCTCTGAAACGCACCAGTTCTGAATTCTAAAGCAAGATAATCCTATCGTGTAGCCTCTGAGTCTCGAGAGACTCCCTTTTTAGTCCATCTTAAAGTTGTGAGACACTATATGCTCGCTCGTAGCAGTTTGCCACGAAGCGCGCTGCTTTTCTCAGTATTTCATTATTTTTTTTGTTTAAATCATTTTGACCAAGGTCCCAAATGCTCGCGGCGTATTCGAGGTGTGGCCTAACCAGAGCGAAGTTGCTTCTCTTTTTTACACTATCATCCACGGACCTTCCTATTATACGTTTAACAAATCCCAGTGTTAAGCCATGATGATTTTGAATGCGTGCGTTCAACATCAATTTGAATTCAGCAAGCTAACGCCGTTGCAGCTTCTAGTACTTAAAAGCGTCTTTTTATTTTGTCTTTTGACTTCTTCGCTAAGACAAGAGCGTGGAGGAATAAGGCGTCACCACGAGGGCCTTAATGCGGCCCTTCCCTCGACCCTTTAGGCACGCATTCCTCATCATCCGCACTGTCTCCAGCCTCTGTAGTGGGGGTGTCGAATGACGCGGCGCCGTAAAAAAGCCCGTGGCCCATTAAACGCGGAAATGAAACCTCCCCCCCATCCCGTACGTGTTAGAGAGTCTCTTTTAATAGCATCGATGTCCGTGACGGAAAATTGTTTTTCTCCTCGACGTCCTGCTATTCTCTTGTCTCCGCTGCAGGGGGCGTGGAGGATATTATATGTGTTACGGATGATGGACGAGTGCTGAGTGGACAGCGGAGAGAAGGATGGGGGTGGGGGGGAAGAGAGAGGTTTTTTTAAAGGGTGGTCCCTCTCCTCCTCGTCGCCGTGTGACCGAAATGCTTCAGTCATTAGTTTGGCTCGAGGGGTAAAAGTGTTTGTTCGTGTGTGTGTGTGAGTGCAGCGTCAGGGACTGGAGTCCTCTTTCGCCGCGGTCCTCGAGTGGGAATGGGTGAGATTAGGGTGAGTGGTAAAAGCCAGGGATCGTAGAGTCAAGGCGTAGATTAAGGTTCCCTGGGAGCAAATCATTATAGTGTCCATTCGCCATATTAATGAATACATATTTTTGAAACGGACTACTTTTCCAAATTCCAGTATCACTATTACACTACACTTAAAATTTTCACTGTATGCCACGTATTTAACTATGCCAAAAATTTAAAAATACGCGGTCAATATTTCATAAATATGTATTCTTGCTACAACTTAACGGAAAGTTCGTTTTTCTGCCGAGTTTTGCGGGAGGAAAGTTGCATTTTAAATTTTGTCTTGTATTCACCTTTTATCGTAATTAGTTATCCTGGCAACAATGTTTTTACAATACTTAAAGTCTTACGGTATGGGAAAAGATAAATGGCAGTGTCAAATGGGAAACATAAATTGTGTGAACTAAATCGAAACATATGGTCATCTGAAGATTTTATTGATGGCGATTGAGAGGATTGAATTCCGACATTTTGGTTTGAAAGCTCGAAATATAAACATAATTCCTGAAAAAAAATCAATTGGTCAATACAATTGGCATAGTAATATTTTGTTATAGACATGAACTGTCAAAATTTAGGAAACAGCTCATAAAAGTTCAAAATGTATTTATTGAAATAACTTTTACAAACCACTAGAAAAATACAACTCACGACCCGGGTTTCAACGCGTTTGCGTCATCTTCAGGTGATTGCAGGAGTTTTTTTTTCGGCTCTTATATACCAAGAGCCAGTGAGGAGGGGGGGAGAAGGAAGTTAGGATTCAGTGAGGAGGAAGAGAGTGTTTCATGAAAGTTCAGTAAAAAAATATTTCCGTACCCTTCCTTATCCTATCCTTCAAGGATATTAATGTATTTTGCTTCCATCTAATTTGAAGCATTAAAATTGTGAGTAATGATACGTCACGGTAAATAATTTATTGTACGACGTATCATTTTCTCGACATATCCAAAGTTTTTATTATGGTCAATTGTCCGTGGAAAGAACAAATTTTTGTACCTATCTGTCTTGCATCCGTATAAGTAACACGGGAAAGAAGCCGCGTATTAGTCACCCGAGTCGAAGGCGAGGGTGACGATATCACACGATTAGTCGATGTCGAGTCGATTAGTGACGATATCACACGATCACAGGACGATTAGTCCAAGTTTCATCACTACCTGCGGAGTGCACAATTTTTGCTTTGGCTTTTCGTGTTACTAGTCATTCAGGTATACTATCAATCAAGATAGAAAAAAATGGAAGAAGTGAAGTTCTATAGAAATTAGTTAGAGCTTAGATGCCTGTAGTGCTAAATACCCTTCAGTGTTTATTCGTAAGCGTACTTCGGTGGTTTGGCCATGTCGAGAGAATCGGAGATATTCGAATATCGAAGCAAAAATATGATAGTAGAGTGAGTGCTGTTAGAGAAAGAGGTGTGCAACTCCTCTCCCTCTCTTCATCTTCCTCAATGACTTGGACTCACTCAGAATTTTACAGTTCTTCACGACATATTCCAGCCCATGGAAATATAATTTTATACCTATGAAGGCAAATAGTAGTTGGTGGTCATGGGTGAATGTAGTAGAGGAGACTCTAAATGGTACTGATTCGAGGAGTCTTGAGAATAGGGGAGCATGTAATGAGTATCGCATGTGTATAAGCAAGCGATATAGCTATATGAAAGGATAGGGTAATTTGGAGGAAATAATTAAATGGGAGCCAGCTTTGTGGCGCTAACGGTAAATGCCAATTTCTTTGACTAACCCTCCCCCGAGAGGGAATGAAGTGATAGGGTGAAGTGATTGATCCGTGCAATCCTAAGATTGTTTGAGTGTAGCTCTCCAATCTTGTCCGATGCATTGTTAGGTCTCTCACATCCTGGTAGCTCATCCTATGTACATACTTTGTCCTTCATTTGGTCCATGAACTTGGTCCTAAGTCTTCCTCTGGGGATTAGTTTTACAACTATAGTCAAAAAAGTCTATTTGACCTTCAGTTACGTTCCTAACAAACCCATTTTGCCTCATAATGTGTCCAATCCATCTGGTTCTCCTTTTCTATAGCGTGTTCCATAGATTACTTTCCTCTTCTACTCTTCTGTAAACTTCATCATTTCTGATGTCGTCCGTCCATTTTATTTTATTAGTTATTTATCTATTTTTCAAAGTGATAGATATGATGTTCAATTTTAGGGAAACTGCTGATATATATTCACTCCGCTCGGATTCATGTTAGATTTAGTTTTACGCTTTGTTTTTGCATTAAAGTTTGAGCCATTGGTTCCAAAATACTCTCTTAAATTTACTTGGAGATTACGGTACAGAATTTTAACTGGAGCTAATGAAATATTAACATTTATTTCTTTGGTTTAGCGGTTTCAATGCTTGATACTTAGCGTATGAATTTTTAATGATACCTAAGGAGAAATTTTTTGATCTGACGCAACAGTATCATCTTTTCTCATCCCGTGTGCCGTTCTCTAGTCAAGTATAAAAAAAGAAGCCATTCCTTTCAACTTTTTTCTTAACCAGATGATGACATCAAGGTTATATTTCACAAAAGGTGGGTCTCTTACTCTTATGGTCTCGTCTTCACGATTACGCGATTCTCTTCTTTACTCTCCCTCGCGCTTACATTTTTGAAAGTCGCTGGTGCCAGAGAATCTTCTTTCTCCACCCTCGCACGCAGACCGAATTGCTGAAGCCATTAGTTTGGCTCCGAGATGAAAGTGAGTACGGCTTGCTTGTGCAGTCCACAGTTTTCTTGGTTCTGGTGGGCTATTGAGAGGCATGGAGGGGAGGGAAGGGGAGTGAGGGAGTTGGTGACGTGTTGACCGAGTCGGTGAAGAAAAGGGCCTTGTGGAGCTTAGGATGGCGAAGGCTTTTGTATGGTCTCGAGGGAATGAGAGGCGAGGGGGAGAGAAATGTGGGAGCCATTTGAAAAACTTTTTTAAAATGCTCATTCACCACCACTTGGCGTGAATATATTGATTGAAAAGCCTTCGGATTTCAATTTCGTTATTTATGCATTGATTATGCTGGGAATATATGATATATTCGGTCACCATAGGTTTTAATGTCACATAACGTATTTCTATCATCTTGCATCCATGTATTTACGTGTTTAGAATAAAACATTTTGTTAACAGGGAAGATCTACTGTGATGAAGACCTGGGTTTCCACAGTATCACCTTTGTAAAAATATGTCGAGCTCATCTTGAATTTTGAGTGAAGATCCTCCTATTCGTCACGAATTTCTGCTGTCTGTGTGTGATATAAGCTTAGCCATAGGAAGAATTAAGGTCGGAGTACTATTTTATTTTCAATCACTATATCTCAATTTACTAATTATGGCCAAGAAAGTAGATCAAGAATATGAAGTCGACATCAATTGATAGAAAAATGGAGGCTAGGATTGCTACTTAAGGAGGAAGGGAAGGCTTAAATAAGATGAAGAAGTACGTGCTGTCAAACACCACCTTGATTAGAGTACCCTTTCTTCGTTTATACGATCTTCCTTCGCTTCCTCTACAGCGCTTATTTATACCATTCTCCTCCCCCCACCTCTTCCCATTAATCTCCCAATTTGGTCATAAAGGCCTGCTAATCCAAGAAAAAAGCACCATGAAAGTGGTACGTCTTACCAAAAGCATAGTTGGTTTATAGGAATGAAAAGTTTAGAATGTATCCTAGTTTTATTTTTTTAAATATTGGACTTCTTGAGTTACCTTCACTTGCTGTGAAGGCCATGCCTGGCATTATTTTCTTCAAGTCTATCTCTTCGCACGAATATTCTTGGAAACTTCTGGCACACGGAATCCTATTATTCCTCCCTTGTCCTCGGAGCAATATGCTGAAGTCATCAGCATGGCCAAGAGAGAAAGTGAGTGAGTATTTCTTGTACTGGCCAGTATCCACGGTCCTCGAGAGATGCTGAGAGACGTTAGAGAGGGAGGGAGTCTAGTAATGGGTTGTCCGAATGAGTGAAGAAAAGGGGCCTGGTGGAGTGCGAAGGCTTTAGTGGGGTCAAGATGAGATGAAAGACGGAAGGGTGACGGAGCTATTCGTCTCTCTCTCTCGTTCCGTCTCTCTCGTAATCCCATAAAGGACCTTTCCCCCTTTCCTTCTCTGGGAGGAGTCTTTTCATTAACCCTTGTCTGGTCGTCGATTCACATTATTGCCTCTGAGGAGACACAGCGTGAAGGGCGTGAAATTTGTGGAGTCCGACCCCAGGACGTCTTCTCGCCTCTTCTCTAAGTTTTTTTTCCTCCCTCACTCTCTCTCTCTCTCTCTCTCTCTCACTCTCTCTCTCCCCCTCTCTCTATCCCATCTCCCTTTCTTGGCATATATCTCCTCTTTTCTTCGGCACTTAAAGTCGGAAATTTAAGTAGGCGACCACACGCATTTTGAAGGGAAAGGCACGATCCGGGTTGGCAGTTAAAATCAGGTCTCGTAGGAAAATAAATAAGTCTCTCTCTGTCGTCCCCCCCTGCGGAGGACATTCAAAAGTTATTTCTACGGCGTCATTGGGGTGAGTAATGTGCCAGAACGAATTACCCCTTCTTATTTGCGTCTGCGGCCGTGATGGGTTTTACTACGACCAACTTGGATCCATTTCAAGCTTGAGTATTCGTAGTACGCTTCGTAGCTTGACACTTATTTTACACGGAATTCATAAAGGAAACTGCAGTAGAAATTGAGTTTCAAACAATAATGATAATTTACTGAAACTTGATTACAAAATGGTGCTTCGCTATATCCATAAGTCATTTCAGTAAATCCTAAGTTACTAAACAAACTCAAGTGCAACATGCATTATGTGTTAAAACGAAAATCTCTGTTCTAGCGCTATATCCTTAAGTTATTTCATTAAATCTTAAGTTATTCAAGAAACTCAAATACAACATGCATTAAGTGTTAAAACGAAAATCTCTGTTCTAATTGCGCCTGGTATCGTGATGAATTAAGCTTCAAAAAACCTGGTTCACCTCTTAGCTCGAGTGATTTTAGCAAAGCGCGGTGCGTGTATTACAAAAATTAAAATAAAGCGCTATGTTTCAGGAAAGTAGGATTCCAAAGTATGAAATCGTTTCAGGCTTTACATGGTGGAAATGCGATATATCCATGATAAAATATAACACAACAATAGTAATATCCACACTTCAAAAAGTGTGGATATTACTATTGTTGTGTTATATTTTATCATGGATAGGATTCCAAAATGATTCCCACAATATGCAGCTAGATTCCTAAGTCACTAAGGTATCAAGCCGGGGAAAATGGGTTCTTGAATCGAGACCCGGATTCATATCTCTCTAACCACTCAATATAATTCTACCGACAAAATTCTAAAAAAGATTTACTTTTACGATTATCACCGAAGGAATTTATGCGTTGACTTGAAAGTGTGAAATTACACTTCGAAGGATTAAGAAAAACGAAAACCTTGTATTCGGTACGACAAAAGAGTTGAAAACTCATTGTTAATGTAGCTGCTTCAGCTTAAACCTAGATCTGTCTTTGTTGAGCTCCTGTTTGAGGAAGATAAATGTCGCTTTGATGAGGAAAATATTCCTATTCTTCGTTGCGGCTTCAGACTAGGCCCCTCTTTTCATCTCTGTTCCCTGCTAGCCTATTCTAGTTTCTCGACCTATGTAGTTCACGGGAATGTTTGTTGATGTGACTTCCCACTTAGTGCTTGGTTTTTTCCTCTGATCTCATCTCTAAAATCTGCCCTATAAAAACCAAATAAGTGAATTCGTGGATGGGTGCAAAATTATAGTACTCAATGATGACGTTTTGCTCTACTTAGTTCTTTTGTTTTATATGTAACATCATTAATTTGGTACCGTTACAAGAGGAGTAATAATCAACAGGAATCGGATAATTTGAATTTACTGAACGCAGTCACTCAACAATCGTTGAAATAATGCCTTTTTAATTGTGGAATTACCGTATTCTGTCAACAGAATCCCTAGGTTTTGGTTATGGCACCTACATGGGTGCCGTTGTAAAACTGTGCAAAATCCGCATCAACGCATATCTCCCTGCTTCACGACAGCCAAAAATCCAGCAAAATTCACATTAAATCGGATGGGAATTAATTAAATTTGGTCCAAAAGGATGATGACCATCTCCTACTTTAAGTCTGTTGGTGTAAACACTTAGGCCTCACCAATTCCCTTGACAACGTTTCCCCATCTGTGCCGCTTCTTTCGTAGTCTCCAGACGGCTGATCTTAAAACGGTAGACAGTAATTGAATCGTATAAAGTCCTCCTCCCCTGCATCCTGTTTCTCTTCACCTCTCTTTGGCCTTCCACTCCTGTTCCCGCTGCTCTCCCTACTCCATCCCCGGTGTTAATGAAAACGAAGCAGATTAAGCGCTGAGGTTTCTCCGTTTGCCGTGGAATAAAAAAAGAGGAAGAAGTACGTTGAGAAGGTGAGCTTTTTAGGGATTCGTTGATGTTTGGAGCTCGAAAGAGTCGTAGCGTGTGGTGAGGGGACCTTTATGCAATACTTGAGTGTTAACAACGAAGTTCTATGATAACCGGGAATCGAAGTACATTGTGCTAACCAGTAGAATTTATCTGGATAACGTGGAGGATCTAGCTCCAACTTTTCAAGGATGGTTGATTTAAACTTTTCTTCATGAATAAATTTAATTATGAAAGACATTATGCTCGTTGCTTTTCAGGCAGACAACGGAAGACGACCTATTTCATCAAACACCCAGAACTATGTATAATACCGGCGCAACAGCATAAATGGGATGAAGGGTGTTTTTTTTTGGGTGGTTGATATAAATTTTAAGGATGAATTGAATTTTTTTTTAATTTTAGGAGTGACTGTGTATGAGAGGCATGTACTTCTTTTCGGGAAATTTTATAAATTTCTCCTGAATTGGCTTAATTGCATCTGGAACATCAACACAAACATTGTACGATGCAAGAAAAACAAGTTTTGGATCCAAGAGAGAATGGGAGCGTGTGGCTTTTGGAAAGTGTTGTGGCATTAATTTCACCAAAACCTTGTTAAATGTTGTAGATTTTTAGCTGTAAACAAAGAAAGCAATAGCTTAGAGATAACAGGGTTAGTTCTAACCGATATTCCCTGAATATGCAGTAATCTCAGTTTTGTCACTGATTTTTCAATGGATGCTTGTTGCCTTCTTGAGTCGAAATAGGAGAATTTAAAGTGAGAGTTCAACGCCATCCTCCGAATTTACTGCTACAGGAATTTAATCAGGATTATGATAATGACAGTACAGTTTCCTTCATATATGCAATTATTCCTTCAGTGATCTTACATTTTTCAACCTAATCTCCATTGCATAAAGGTGCAAATGGCACTTACTTTCTTCTGGGAGACGTTACAATTTTCGCTACATTTTTATTTGTTTGATCTAAGATCTCGAAGCCATTGCAGGCAGAATCATCAGGGAAAATGACAGAGCAACATTATTGTCTCTGATGATGCTACCCGAAATGGCCGAAGAACGTTGAATGGACATCTTAATACGCAGCTGAAACTGGAAAATCTTAAAGAACTATCGCATCGCTGAGAAAATCGAAGTTCCAAATTCACCACCATTATCCAAATTTGATCTATAGACAAATCGAACGTACCTGGAGCGTGTGTACGTTGAATTCACCGCGTTTAATTATACTTTCCTAGTAAGCAAAACAAATATAACTCGGAATTCACATCGTGAAGTCTCTAGAACATTCTATGCTTGGGTGTGCGACAGGAGTAGTAGTGGATAGTTTTCCAACATTTGTCCCCCTTAAAACCGCCTCCCTCTCATTCTTTTGCGTCTGTCCCTCCTATCCATCCCTCGCCCCTGCTACAGCTTCACCGTCGACCATCCTACCCTGATCCCCTAACTACTACAGCGCAAGGCTTAATCCTCTTTCCGAGAAGGGGGTAACGCTTACCACTCGAGGGGAAGCTCCACACCACCACAGGCGGCGGTAACATCCCTTTTCACAACGGCGCCGGTGTGGACTGCCGTGGGAGGGACTTAAAGTGGCTCGGCGTGTCCCGCACTCAATTGTTCCCATCTCAGCGGGTCCTTGATAGAGAAGCGGTGAAGTAGGAAAGGGAGGTAAACGATTTGGGCGCTTTTACGCCTCCCGGGACTGGAGACGCAAATTCCGTTGGGCGCCTTTCTACCTCTCGTCCTTCTTCGTCCGACAACGTGCCGTTCTTCTGTCCATCCTTCTATCGGTCTTCTTGAGTCCCTCGACTCCAACGAATCATCAGAATTTCCTCGAGCTTCTCCGCTAACAATACAAAACATCCCGCAACCTATAGAACTCTGGTGAACCAAGGGAATATCATGATTAGTAGTCATCGGTCGTAAGATAGGTTTACAGCAGCTTTCCTCTCTACAATCCTATCTGCCAACCGCTTCAGCTCAACAAAATTTGTTCCATTATGACGTCCGTAATGATATTCCTGTTTTATTCCGTTCTCTCTCTTGGAAGTTCTTACCATTGATTGAATGTGCTGACAAATGTGCCCAATATGTTTGTCTCTCTTTCTTCCATAAACTTCTTATTCCACAACATTTCGTGGGGCATCTCGCAGCTGATCCCTCCGTCCGTTCGATCTTAATAATTTTTCGCTTAAGTCACCTCCCAATTTCTTCCAATCTTTTTTCTTGCACACTTGTCATATTCGAGGCTTCACTGCGATTCGAGTGCATTTTCCAAAAAATACGTATTGTAAAAGGCTTCCATACTATCAAGCTTGTGTTTCTAACTCTAAGTCGACTCCTTTTCTGGTAGTATGCCTTCTTTGCTTGTTGAATCTAGAACATATGTATCGTTACAACAGATGCTCTCAACACGTAGAGAGTCCCATTATTGGGGCATGGGTCTGAACTGATCGGGATAATTCTCATCACGTAACTAACGAGTCACGTGGTGCTATCGCCAACAGTTCGAGGTTTCGGTGTGTTTTCATCTGTAGCAGTCTTATTAATTGAATATTTATTTGCAGTTTATTGTCTCTCGAGTTAAAAATCCTAAATAGAACCAAAATAAAATTATTATGGGCACATAATTTACCTACATGATCGGCCTGTAACCATTTTTGATTGCACCCCATGACTCCGAAATCAAGTGACCAAAATTATCTAACAACAAGGGAAGTAGATATTTGTGAAATGGGTCAAAAATTCCTCTGGTGAACTTTTCCACTTTGTGATTTCTTTGTTAGAAGATGTAAACTTTTATTTAAAAAAATGATTAGCCATTCTTAACGAATAATGCAACGAGCTCTACCGTCAAACATTCCTCTAAAGCATAGCATAATGCTTTCAAGAAATTCTCCCTATGACATAGAGTGCTTTGCAGTTTTACTGACAAATCTTTGCCACTCTTTGAACCCTAATATCTCGCTAGAAAGTGATCTAAGGATACCATATCAACCTTCAAGTCCTTTACTACATTACTTAAATACCTTCTGTTTGCTCTCTCCTAAATGTTTTGGATGTGGCCTCTTGAGAATATGACCAACTGCACTGAGATAGGCACGTGTTAATGCTAAAATAAGAGGCTATTTTTTCTTTCCCAGCATCATGGAGATCATCAATCTAGCAAAACCAACTCTACGACGGCACATAGCTCGTAGCATATTCCCCGCGCAATATTTCTTTCCCGGAGATCGGTATTCACTAGCATAATTCGAAGGTTTATATGTATTTGATTAAATTCATTGCAAAATAATATTTATTTCACCCACATTAGTTCGCACGTGTAAAGAGATGTGTTTTGTCATTAGATATCACATTACATTCTTAAGTACTATTTAAAATGCTTAAAAAAATTCCCAAGATCTTCAATTTATATGGGAAGACCAAACTTTCTGCTGAGAACAGTGAAATGAAAATCTACATACCCGTTGGAATTCGTGCCTTTTCTATGCTTTTAATTTTCCACAGTTCTTGTCTTATCAGGGTAAACTTCTTTTGACACACTGTCACCTTCAATAATTGAGAAATCTCAAAATTTAATTCGGAATGTACGAATTTGTTTCGAACAATCAGTGGAATAAATGAATTTCCTCGTAATTTTCAGAATGACTCTATGCAAATTATTCAGCTGTAAACTAAAGAAGGGTGAAATAAACTTTTATGATACTTTAGGTATTCTCAGGTTGCTTTTGTTCCACTACCTTCATATCGCTAAATTACATTGTTCTCTGAATAATTCATTGAAGAATATCTCTGAGAGTTATTGTTACGACTAAGATAATAATCTAACTAATAAAAGACTAAGATAATAATCCTCACGGTATATGTAACAACAGGTACTATAGTACGATAGAGAATGCGTCGTTACTGCCATAAAGCCGACAAAAGTATTCAAATTAATTACATATTTGGAATGAGGAGTACTCATTTTGTTCGTTTTGTGCATGGTACAACAATTTTTCTTGAAATCAGCCACAAAGTGCTAGCTGGGAATTATGCGCAATGATTTTGTTTCCATGTACTTAAAGAAAATGTTCACACCAAGCGTTCAGCATTTCCATTTTTCTTGGAGTAGCCTATTTTTCTCCAGTTTTCTCTCATTGTTCATCTTTGAGAGAGTAATTCAAGTCAACAGATGTCTTTTTATGTTTTTGATTCATTGACTTCTGGCGTAGACGCATCCATTGCAAGCCGCCATGGTATGCTTATATTAAATTCTGGGAAAAATATTTTGGAGCCAACGGTCATACGCTTATTTATGGGATTTGAGGATGAGGGTATTGGTCAAAGTTTCTCGAAATGGGAAAACTATTTGAAGGATGATGCTTGTTCAATATATAGAATTTGTTATTCCTTTTTTCAAGGGGTTCAGTTATCTTTTCCTATCAGCGTTGAAATGTAAGGAGAAAAAAATAACCGATACAGCGAGGAAGGCTTAAAATTAGTACTACTTGGAAGTACGTTAAAATTACAGCATCTCACCAGTCACTGGATAAAAATTTCTGATAGTTTTAATTGCCGTATACCTCACCCAAAGTTGGCTATCGTTGAAACTTAATTCAATTTCAATGTTTTATAATAATATAACGTTTGTTTTTTTATATTTTCACACAATGATGCTCACAAAATGAAAATCTACTAAGGCCGCACCCATTTAATCCGTGAGAACGTTAATCACGACTAAATCATATTTGCCCTAATTTTATTTTTAAAAATTATAACCGTCTTCATTTATTTTTTACTAGTGTCTTAGTAACAAACTGTGCCAGTAACGAATAATGTTACTTTCTTACCCTCCAACAATCCTTATTTACTTTATGATCCAATGAGTGCACCATCTTGTGCAATATAGAGGCTTCAAATAGACGTGCTCTCTATGTTTAATATTTTCCTACACGAAGATCAAGTTTTTCCATCTTGTATACATGGCTAGGTTCTAGATCTTTGGCGATGCTTTGATGCACGACTCACTCATCGTCATCAGGGCTCCTGATGCCGGGCCTCCAGTGTAACCGGGAGCCGTTGCGAGAGTGAGTAACGCATCAGTATTGCGTTAAGAATCGGAGGAGATGAAAAATTCATGCCAAAGTTCTGTAATCTGTGGCGAAGTGTCTTCAGTATTCGCAGTTAAAGAATTAGCGTGCATTTTGCAAAACGAAACGGAATTTTATCAATCTACCAATTCATTGGCGCACTTCTTTAGTCATCCTTGAAGACGAAGTAAAACATTTTGCTAAAGATATTACCAGCCTTTCTGAATTTGATTTTGCTATGCCAATATTAGTGTTTTCACTAACGGACGTCTTCTCTACCAAGCTTTTTTTCACAATTTTTAATACTACCTAGGTCATGAAGCTCAACTTTGTAACACTTTTAATGGTTCCTGAGAATATCGCGATTGGCCATTGATTCAATGTTACCTATTTGCCAATGTTCAATATATTCCTTCTCTTTTCTCATATTTAGCGTTTTATCTGTTAGTATCTCTATGTGGGCTTCTTTTCATTTCCTTCTCTTGATGTTCTGCACTAAGTATTCCCTCCACTTATTCTGCTGCTGGTATTAAATAGCAAATTATCTCATATATTAATATTATCCTCCTTCGATTGTTCTTGTACTTCAACCTTAGAAGTTGAACTGTTTTACTCACTTCATTTTACTGCTCAATGATTTTTTCATTACGTTTGAATTACCTATGCCCTCTTCATACTAAATCACTTCGAATGATAAATTTTTATCCTTTTAAAGACACATATCTCAAGATCTCTGGCTTCGTTGTGGACATCTCAGAAACTGATGAAATATGCGAGTCTCTGGCTGGCGCTTACCTTAATGCACCAGCGTACTATACACTTTGGCAGAGAAGTGCAGCTAAGTCGCTCGGATTTCTTCATCTAACAAAATATTTCAGGACAGCAGGACATGCACTGGTGTTCTTGCACCGCTGAAGAAATCGAGTCCATCTCAAGATCACGAAGACGCGATTCACGGAATAAGTATGAATTCGTGATGACGGAGTTCATAAAAAAAGGAGATCCCGTGCTCGTAAACACGCGAAGGAGTATGCTTGCGCCTTGAATCCCGTCTCGAAAACGAAGTTAATTACGCAGCAGGACGTTAAAAGATTTGCGTGGCCGCCAAAAACGGCTTGGGAAGAGGTGAGTGATGTTTTATTACAGACTCACGTCTCATCCACTCGTCATATTCCATTTCAAAAGGATAAGATGATGAAGGGGAGAGATAAAAAAATAGTTGATACGGTGGAGGCGGAGGAAGTATGAAGGAGCACACTTCGCTTTTAAAAATTTCTCCCCGCCCGAACTCAAAAATCAATATGGAATACGTCTCGGGGAAATTTTCCCCCCCACACGACCCCTTCCCTTACGTTGGAAAGGAAAATAAATATTTTTTTCATCATGAAGCACACGGGCCCAAGTGGGGCGTAAAGAGAGGTTGGGGGAGGAGGATGGGGCGGTTGTGAGGGAAGGGGGAGATGAGGGACGCGGGAGGGCGGCGCAAGTAGAGAGCTGCGTTCCGAAGATGCGAGATGTTACGATATATCGACAGTGACGTACTACGTATGGTTTTATTTATTTATTGCATTTAACTAATTATTAAGTTTTGTCGGCAGGTTCCATTGCGTCAACATAATTCAAATCTTGGCTCCATGCCTCATAATGCCAGCAATTTAGCAAATTATTTTCTGCTCGTATACTCATGGGTGCTTGGCCACACCAATATAGGTTAGGCTGCGTAGAATCATGGCATACCACACAGCACCCATAATACAATTCTCATATATAATTATACAATTTCCTGCATTTCACATAGGACACGACTATCATTGATTTGAACACCACACTGAATTTAGTTTATCTCTTAATGTACATTTAATTTCACTTATGTATTCAGGTTAACTATTAACAAATATGGGTTCTTTATGCTTAAGCTTTTTTCCCATAAATAATGTTCTAAAATTAAAATATTTTCTCCATTCCGATAAATAAATCAATCAATCGTGGTAGCATATATCTCCAATCTTTTTTCAAGGTTACAGAAGTTGTTTCCTTAGCCAATGTTTAGTAGAAATATTAATAAAGCTTTTCCACCATAGCTGTGAGAGCATTTGGATTATTTTCTCCGTACTGCCTTGCTGGCGTCAATAACGAAATATGAGGAATCTCTTTGTGAAAAAAAGTTTAACATTCATGGTGAAATATTAAAAATCTTACTCGATTATAACACTCATTGTCGACAAAAAGCCTTTACGTATGTTGTTATAATCAAAGTAATATAACTGTATTAACGAGCCCTTAATCATCAATGAGAGGGAAGAGGTGCAGGGGGAATTTGAGATACAAAAGATCAGTTAACAATAAAGGATGCGGAGTGAAAAGCATTGAATTAGTCAATCATTTTTACTTCCATCGAAATATCTACTAAAATCGTTATTAAAGTTTTTGATTGGATGAATAGATGAACATGGATTTGATTTTTTTTATTTATAGGCAATAACATATCCCAGGTTTTAATATATGTGTTTAACCGCCGGTATTAATTATAGCTATTCGATATATGTCTTTGCGATATCGACTTGCTAGCGACTTGATTCTTTAATATATCCCGGGATATATCACATGCCGCAATTTGATATCATGCAAATCGTCATACGTCCCTTTCTGGTGTCATGAGAATATCCCTAGATAATGTGTGCACACAACGTCGTGATGCCATGCGACGTGAAAGAAATCGTTTCTCAGTATCATGCAATGTGAATAGTGATGTAAGTGTAACAATAATGTGGTAGAGGATATTATGCCTAATACTGTAAAATATGATGCGAGGCATCAAATGACCTGAGCCCAAATAATAAATATTTTATTATGGATGTGACCCTTCCGTATTTTTTAAGGAAATGAGATGTAAGATCGAAATACTTGTATTTTTCTGTAGCGTCATATATTGGTTATCCATCAGTTATAAACTCAATAGCGAAATAATTAATGTCCAACTGTAATACTATATTATTAAAATACATACCCCTGGCAAAAAGTATTTGAATTCGAAAAAATCCAGAAAATAATGTGATTTTGCTCGAAATTGACAAACATGGATGGATAAAAGATTCACATTTACATAGATGGATGAAAGATTCACAAATAAGGACAAATTTTGAGAAGCTCAATTCGGCCATTGAAACGTCGGCACCTATGGAGTCTTTCACCTGGTAGACTTCCAGCTTATCAACATCCCTTGCCAGGAAAGTTTCAGATCTTAAGGAAAAATTTAATTTGGACCCGAGCGTTGATGTATTGAATCATAATTATGCATGTAATTTGACGTAGTACATCGGGTCGTAATGAAAGGTATTCTCATGAGTGGAAGATAATGAACCATCCTCTGGATTAATTTCATAAACTTTCCCTTGCGATCTACCAAGCGATCACCAATTTTTCTTTAATATTGTAATTTTGTAATTTGTTAAAAAAGCCCCCATGATGATCGGTGTATTAAATAATGGATAATTTGTTGTGTGATATCATATCCTGTGTTATATTACGAGATATAAGATAGGTCATGTCTCTTGTGTGATGCAAAATTTTTTATCGCTGTTCGATATTGAAATTCGAATATCGCCCTGCCCCACTGGGAGAGGAGGACCTTTTTCCTTCGTAGAGATGTGGGCAAGTGTGCGCCGGTGTGGGAATGTAGTGGGGGAAGAGGAGAGAGCAGGCGGGCACGGGAATAGACGTCGGTATGCCCTGGGAAAAAAATATGAAGGTTCGGGGGAGCGAAGCGGGCATGGGGAGAGGGTAAGGAGAGAAATGCGACATCATAACACATATCGGATAAGGTCTATGCTGTCCCACATTTCATCTTTTCCAAGCGGCAAAGGCGATGCGGTAGGGAGGAGGGAATTCTTTTTCGTGTGTTATTTCTTTTTCATTTTTTTGCGTATTTTTTAATTCGAAAAGTAAGGCACCTGCTCTCCTTTCAGCTCAACATGACTCTTTTCCCCCATCTACCATATCTTTCCTTGCCTCTCTTTCTCTCTCACTCTCTCTCGGACGAAAAACTACTCTCTTTCCTTCTCACTTCTCTCCATCTCATGTTCTTTCCCTCTCTCTCCATCTCTCCCTCTCTGAATTTCTTTCCCGAAACCCTTTCCCTCTCCCTTTTTTTCTCATTCACTCTCACTTCTAAATTTCCCCAACCTGCTATCACTCTGCTTCCCTGTAGCCGTTGGCTTCGTCCGGGAAGTTCACCCATGCGTTTTTACCTCCGTTGCGCGTAGTACGCCTAGCCTCGGGATCTGGTGTGGTTGCCCTCTCGAGTAATGGCCAGTTGCAGAAACGACTGATAGACGTAGCGGATTAATTTTTCGAGACAAAGCATTCGTTCAGGATTCGCAACTGAGAAATTCATTTACTTCAGTTGTTCCAATTGATCCTCCATTATTTACTGGGCCGTGTGGAATGAAGTTCGTCATGAGTAACTGCGTAGTTGACCAATTTTGAGGATGTGCTGTGTACCGCTTGCATATTACTTAATGTTTATTAAGCGAAGAATCAGGAGTTTATTCATTCATTATAACAATCAGTAATTTTAAGATAACGTAAACATTTAATTCAACAGTAGGATAGTTGAGCAAGTATTCAGAAGTATAACTATCTGCGGCGGAAGGAACGTTTACGATAGTTCTTGTGAGTCGAATTCGGTAACGAAGTCCACAAATTAATGGAACTATAAACCCCTGCGTTTATTTTACATTGAGCATTTGTTACTATTTTCTGCTTCTGGTAATGTGATGACCAATTAGTATGCATTCATGGACTCCCTTTATTTTGAAATCAACTTTTAAAATCGCCAGTATTCATATATTTCCCATTCCAATGGATATTTGAATCAAATGGGTTGGCCATAATTTATGAAGAAAAAGGAGGAGCACAGGGTGACTCGCTTGACCCTATATGATCCGTGCATCATATCAGTCATTACATATTGACCGAAGTGCTCCACGACTACTGCACAGGATCCTCCTCTTTGCCGTGTTTTTTTTTAATTTTTAAACTTTGAATCGCGGATTTTTAGCTCTGTGAAATTTCTCTCAATTCCTCGTGTATTAGTTTGGTTGCTGCTGGCCAGAAAGTACCAGGATTATAAATGAATTTCGTTTAAGGAGTTGGAAGAAGTTCTAGAGCTGAAAAAATAGAAAAGTTAACGTACGAGCTTAGTTATATTGTTCTGTCTTTTTGGTTAATGTGCCTCGATGGCTGAAATCATTGTACACATACTGTCTACCACTTGCAGATAGGGGAAACAGCTCTCAGAAAAATAGAAGAATCACCCCAACTAGTTCGAGCAATTGGGAACCGGTGTTTACATCGCGAAAGACTATTGTCCGAAAGCCTTTTTAATGCATTTTGTTGTTGTAGACCCAAGATATAGTCTGCTTCTATCCAGGAAGGAAAAATATTGTCCGTTATATAATTATGGAGGCGACCTACGACTTTGGTCTTTTCGCTGGCCTGTTAGGGATTCGTAGGAATGTTGGTAGTTAATGTATTTCTTTAAATAGAGGGATGGTGGAGTAAAAACCCTGCGCTTCTGTTTTAGCCTACTCCTCAC